>JAGSMS010000004.1:2172500-3422500 GCA_029286595.1 Bhutanitis thaidina | reverse complement strand
TTAGAGGTACTATTTATTTTATACTACTTATATTTTACTATTACGAAACGGCGGTAGATTCAAAAACAAAATGTAACATTTGACAAGTGGAATTTATAATCTGTCATTATTTGCCGAACCCAAATCCTACAGTCCAGAGATGGGGAGCATCAGTGGAGCGAGAATACCGGCACTGCGTCTTGAGTATGGGTAAACCTTATAAGAAACATACGCTGGCTTTGGCTGGCGCTATCTTGCAGAGGACTATGTCCAACAGAGGACTGAAATAGACTGATTTGTTTGACCTTAATTTATTGGCCATAAAATTATTAGAAATACAAGTTGCTCCTCCAAAAGTAATACGTTGAACATCTTCCAACTTCCTAATAGAACACGAAGAGGCGCTTAATTTGAAGCGCTAGAGATTGAAGCAACCAACTGCAAGTTTGAATCTGTTTTGATTCCTAAGAACATTGGGTTGAACTAGGTCAAGTTAGCTACCATTGAATTGCAAACACTATAACTTGTTATGTTAGGAAGAGCTTAATGCGGACCGAAGTAATATACGTTAGGTTTATCAAGACAGTAATGAATAGTTGAAGCGATTTTAGCTTAAGCTCAACCAATAATTATTGATGGCGATGAGGATCGAAAGTTTTACGCAATTGAATATTTTGTGAATGCAGTACTTTTTTCTCTTAAATAGATAATCTATTTGAAATGAAACAATTATACTCGGATTCATCGCGTTTAATAAAAGGAAATACTAGAAATCATTAGATAATCCATAATATTATGAATGGAAAAATAACTCTGGGGCCAAATTATCTATACCACAAATAATAAAACAAAACCGTATGTTATCATTCCTGTGTAAAATCATACCGTGTCATTTGTGGTTTCATGGTTTTATCGTAACATTCAAGACATGGTTACCAATGAAGGAAATCATGTCTCGCTTGTGAAAAATAAGACCGGTTAATCGAGGATTAATCTGGTACTTTTTCACCGATTTTGATGAATTTTGGTATGGAGATATCTTGAACCCTGAGCAAGGATATCTTAGCCAATTTTATTCCGCTACAAATCTTTCTACGCGGAAGAAGTCGCGAGCGGGAGTCTGAATAATAACTAATGTCCATCCTTTTTTATTGAGAAGTAACCTCGTACAGACAAAAGGACGACCACTTGCAAGAGTGACGACTTGCACAGTGTTGCGGGAAATCTATGGACGCAGTTGGCTCTGGAACAAGGTTTGTGGTAATCATTAGAGGAGGTTTATGTTCAGCAGTGAAGTTCAGCAATGATTGTGATGATGAATTTGTATTCACAAATAAGGATGTCACTTATCTTAAAAAAAAAAACGGAAAATATTTTCTATTCTATAAATTTAGTACACTACAACTGGTGGATTCCTCTCCTCTGCCAAGGAGTCGTCTGGGGTACTAAGCTCGTACTCCTTTCAGCCATCAAATAGTGAAACAACTGTTCTGTTCCAGTTTGAAAGGTATAGAGAGCCAGTATAATTACGAGCGGCGAGGCATTGCATCTAATTCTTGTGGGGTGGCAACACATCTGTGACCTTACACCAATATCCACTTATAAGAAGGTGGATAGTTAGCACATTTTCCACCCCAATCCAGAAAAATTGTGAGTCACAATGTAGTGTTGATAATCTTCGTTTCATGCCGAAGTACACTATCAATCAACGAGTAGTCAAAACAAACGGGAGAAATGAGTTCGAAACTCTGTAACGCATTATCTTAGATTTCTCGAAGGCAATCCCTGTTGAGTTAGAGCCACGACACAAATTATAAGCGCGAGATATATGTTTAATTTAAAACAGATTTTGTTTTATGTTTCTATTTACGCAATTAATAACTCAATAATATTTCATTCAAACCCCAATACCATTCAGCGGGCAACTGATAAGAAGATTTTAATTATTTTTCTACCCATTGTAAAAATGCAAATTAAATATTATTTTCGTTCATAAAAAAGTATTACGTTAATTTAAAATAAATTAAATTGACAATATAATTAGATAATCTACTATAAAATGTAAGCTTACACTTAGGTGTTTAGGCAATCGTTCGTTACGATAACGTAAGCGAGTACTAGTCACTGGGAGCTTAAAACCGAATAGAGAACTAAGTGGCGTGTCGTGGGAGAACTCGGTATCAAGCAAACTTGATGATATTTAATATGTAGAGTCTAGTATATATAAATACTCACACCTGTCACCTATAATGGTAAGCAGAAATTAAGGATTTCGATTTGGCGTGACTCGGCGTAGCCAAACGAACTTCCACATACTACTTTCACCTCTCTGGGATATAGAATATGATGGTTGGAGAGCGTCATCGCCGGGTTTGTTTCCGGTGATAGAGTCAAGTGTACAGCACTCAAATTCCAAATATATTAAAGTATCCTTACATGGTGAAGTTCAAGGTACTATAAAATTACAGTTCATAAAATGAAGACATTTACAGCGTTAATCGCTGTGACTTATAACTTAGGGCAAGCGATATCGAGCGTGATTTATGCAGGTGCAAGCCGCAATCACGCGGCATTGTGTTGCGGCGGGTGAAGGTAAGATATGGGGTTGGATAGCGGCCGCGGCTCGGCTACCATCAGCTTATTATACGCGGCGGATTTATTACCCGCCCCGTCACGACGAACGAGTAGCTCAGGGCGATTTGCCAACGTCTGTACTATTGTTGGTATTATATATTGCTTAGGTAATTCTGGATGAGATAATTTTGTTTTGTACGCGACTACAAAGCACTGGCTTGGTCGTTAGAGTTAGAAATGTTAATATGTTTAACTACTTTTCTACGCTATTCCTAAATAACAAGTGATGTCTGTTAAAACCTACATAAGTACATAATATTATTTAGCGTATTTTTTTCCTTTATTTGTATCGGACAATTACACACTTCATCCAGATCCAAACTGTTCTTTTTGTTATGTGGCAATAAACTGTTTTAATTTTGTTATCTTGGTTTGTATTTAAAATGATTCGGTGACCTTTACAGTATTAATTTTCTATGGATATATTTTGTATTAGGTGGTAGGAGTTCCTGCCAAGGAGCCGTCTGGGTCGATAAGCAGTGCAACCATAGTTTTGGTTTGAAGGGACGTTTGACAGTTTTATTGAATTGGGTTGCCAGTTAGCTTGTCTCCCCTGTCCAATTAAAAAAAAAACCTATATCTAGCGTCAATTAGCCCCAGTGGTGATCGGTTCATTCGCATCATCGATTGAAGTGATTGCAGATGTTCATAGGCTACAATAGCTATTTATTATCGGGTGGATTGTTAGCTCGTTTCTCGCTAGTATCTCTTCAAATAGACATTACCTTAACAGCCTGTATGCACCTGCAGGACCCATAAGCCTCTCCCACAAGCGGGCGTACTGGACACCTCGCACCTAAGACGCTGCTGCCGGTGATCGGTCTGCTTAATTTTGGGTCTAGTATTTTTCGAGACGATTATCCCGCCATCTATCGGTGACCATTGAGATTTTTAAAGTTTTGCCCTTAGTCGCCTCTTAGGAAACCGAGGGGAAGAGAGGGGAGACGGATTCTTACGCCGATACACGACAAATAGACATTAGTACTGTTGAATTATATACATCGTGTGGCATGCCAATGTATGCCCTGAAACCCCGAGTATGGGATGCAATCGCAGGGTGCGGGCGGCCACGCGTGGCATAACTCGTGCGGCATACCTCAAATCGCAGTGGGACATCGATTGCATGCATTCCTGTCCAGACCAATACCTCATTTGCTCGTAAAATAGTATCAATACATACATTTGAGTATACCAATTAAACAGATTTATCATTCATTCGTACTACAGTATACTTATACGGACAGACCATTACAGTATTAAATTATGTCGTACAAGAGCCTTATCCGCTATGCCATAAAATATTTCACAACAATTCCGAGTAAAGTTATATCTCGATAAAATCGTACACAATCATAAACATGGGTTTCGTTTATTTGTATCGTATCTTCGTATCTTGGATAAACAAAAGTATCTAAGAAATTTCCATGGAATTTATGTGAAAATGTTTGTGGTTTAGCGGATAAGGCATTGATTTCAGCACTGTGATAGTTTATGCTTAATGAAAGTAGTAAGGTAATATTAGTAGCCCAAGAAAGTAGAAACAGAAAATCTCAGTTTTATTCACCTACCGGAACAGGGTCACATGCGATAAAATCGGAGTACTAACGATTTGTTACAATATTTGTAGTGTACAAATATTTTGGTTCATTGTATTGACGCAGTGGCCGGGGAAGATTCTACTAAGCCACTGAGCTTTAGGTATAAATTTGACATCCGTGATGAACATAGGTTCCAGATAAAAACCAGCGTCAGGCTCTAAAGCTTGACAATAAACTGATCTGGAGATCTATTGGTCCAGCCATGAGACACGCCCAAAGTATTGCTTTTCTTTAATTGTGAAGTCTGACCTTACTTTTGGTTTATTTTGTACATTATGCTTTATTTTAATTTTTTTTACTATTATTGATTAACAGGTTCTGTGTGTGTTGTCTCTTTATGTGCCAATAAATATTTTTCTTTCTTTCTAGGTATACCAAAGTTTTTAACGTGAAATTCGCTCAGTTATTAGATCTAAGACTAGCTTAGTTTAATTTCATCTCTATATTTGTTTTTTTTTTGTATCACGCGGGGGAAAGACTAACACCTACTGAGCGACCCGTTCGACTGAACCGCCCTGAAGAGATACGCTATTGGCTCCGCGGCCTCTCCAGCTACGGCGGAAGAGACACACTTGCAGCTCCCAAGTCAATAGTAATAAAGAGCAACGTCGCTGCAGTGTTGTACGCTGTTGCTGTGCTGCTCTGACGGTGTCCCTCTGTGCTTAACGAGAGACAATCCCAACAACTAGAGGGGGCTCGCTCTACTCTAACCCAAGAGCTCCTGTTAAGGATGTACGAGATCTCCTTAGCTCTGTAATAGGTACTTATGATTTATACAAAGCCCACGACCTCATTGCGGACAAAGAAATTATTATTAATTGCACACAATGACGAAGAAACTCCATGATAATGTCGATAAAGTGAAGAATCTAGATGTAATTTTTAAAACATTCAGCTTTTAACATAGTGCTCGACTATATAACAATGTAATCATTGCGTTGTAGTCGGTAATTCGTGGATTCTTCATACAGAGCAAATATATAAAGCCAGAGTAAAGTGCATTCGGCTATTGTGTTCATAAGAAAGTTAAGGATCTTAACATTACATATATTTTGTATTTAAATAAATAGCCACGTTTTGTAAAAATCCGTAAGTGTTTTACTCTAATACATATTTAAACTTAATATAAAAATATAAATACAAATTTATTCTTTCTCTACGCTTCATGTTTCGTTCGCTTTCAAAAGTTTTCACTTACTTTAAGTGCCGTAAAAGCTCGGTTTGGATTCAGGCTGTCTCTTGTTCCTGCAAAAATGTATTCATAACACACGTACCGGGTTTTGCGCTTTTAACTACGCTGTTTTCTGAAGTACTAGCGAAACTTTAACATTAACATTATTGTCGTCGCATGTACCGGCAGTAGCACTTAAGTGATTAAAAAAGTAAAAAGGAAAAGTAGCAGCCTATAAATGCCCACAGATGGGCAAAAAGGCCTCCTCTTGAACATTGGAGTCGAGAAAGTTCCATCACGCTGCTCCAGTGCGGACTTCACACATCCTCGTAATAATATTTTATTTTGTAATTTCTCAAATATGCAGGTTTTCATACGATGTTTTCCTTCATCGCCGAGCACATTGTAAATTCGCACGAATGTTTAAAAGCGAGCACCCTAACCACGGCACATGTGAAGTTAAGATAATTGTAATGGTACATAGAATATTATAGACGTGATAGCGACGAAGTAATCTTCCATTTTCTTTCATTCTGTGGGTGACGTAAGAGGTGACCATGAGTATAACAAAAGCCTTGAATGTTCTGCCAATCTCCGGGAGCAAACTCGGCGACGAGGTCCGTCACCCATGTTATTCCCGGTGAGGGGAAAAGAATCTTTCGGTGGCCCGTTTGGCTTCGCTGAATCGTGCCTAATGGAAATCTCTTGCCCCTGTCTACCCCAACATGTGGCGAGCGTGAATGCTTACCAATATGCTACTACCTATATATAATTAAAAAGATGTATTGTTCGTTACGTAATCCAAATCTTTATATATACATTTCTTAGAGCCTCTGTCATAGAACAAGCCATGTCGAAACATGTGCAGAAGTTTGAGAGAAACTTCTGCACATGTTTCTTCAAATATAATCAATGGAGAATCTGTATCAGCAAACAAGTTATAGGACGATATACTTATTAGACATAGCATGTACATTGGCACAGGGTTCTGAGCTTTATGTCAATCGGTATGGAAATCATATTTGCCCCGTAGTGATTTTTTTTTTTTTTTATAGAAGAAGGGGGCAAACGAGCGTGCGGCTCACCCGATGGTAAGTGATCACCGACGCCCACGAACATCCACAACACCAGAGGAGCTACAGATGCGCTGTTGAATGTTGATGAAATCACTTTTGTAATTTAATATTATGCAACGAAACAAAACAAAAAAAACTGTTGTTGCTTAATACTGAAGGGATGAATTAATTAACAGTTATCAGTTCCGCTGTCTCGGAACAGTTGTTGCCAAAAACACTCATTTTGCCAGCCATTCCTGAATCTAATTTCAAACGTTCCAATTTCAACGAAATACCAACGTTTTCTGCGCGAAATAAATTTCTAAATTAAGCAAGACCCAACGGCGTTTTAAATATATTAACATTTTTGTATATATAGTGTACTAATGTATACTCAATGGCTATGTTTACTCAATATTAAAGATGGATATACATAGGGAATATAAATGTTTTAAACCAAGCCTTTATTTTTTCACAGTATTTTTATATGACAATGTTTTATGTAATCATTATAATGCAGCTATGAATAAAATAAAATAATTTTGGTTAAGAAGCAGGCGTTGCGAAAATCCATTATACTAAAGATCTAGTTTGGCGGATTTTATTTGGATACGGAATTGCGCAAAGGAAATTCATGTACGATTTTTAAAATAATTTAGAAAAAAATACAATTATTTATAATTTGACACGACGTGACGTTTTATAAAGAATTGGACAATATCACACGTCTTCCAGTTCAATACTAGGTCTACCTGTATCTTGGTAACTGGATGGTCATAACATACATGTATATATAAGCAGCCTGTATCATATCATATAAATGGATAAGCGTAATGTAAGCTAGCGGGATTCGAACCAGGAATCCACAGCTTCGAGCACTGGGTCACTACCAACTAGGCTATCAGGTTGTCAATTAGTTATATTCATTATAGTATAATAATTTACAGCCGTGTGGAAGCGGTATAAGAATCTATCATCCTCATTCTCCCCGTAGGTGTCGTTAGAAACGACTAAGCCTAGCAACACGAAGCTGTCTCGCTACCAGAAGTCGAAAAGTGAGTTGCGGAATTCCGTAATCGGTAAAATTTACCTCTGAGTATGGGTGTTAGGCGTGAGTGACGTGTCATTGTTTCGCCACATTAGCCATATAAAAAAAATTGTTACAAAAAAAAGGTTAAAATAAAAAAAATTGCATAACGGACAAGGCCCAGATTAACAAACGCACGTAAGTATACGTAATCTCACTAACGTCTATCAGACAGAAATTTAGTGTTAATTTAGTCAAATTACCAAGCTCGTATCATAGCTTAATGGCAGAAGAGCTTTCTCACAAGCTGGAGAATGTGTCTGGGATTTATCACAGAGATTAGTGGCAAAGGAAACATATTGAGGTGACTTGTACATCCGTGAATAATTTGGAAGATGTAGCGCATCGACTTGCATTAACAAGGCACGAACAGGAGAGTAAACACATTAGTAATGCTGATGTTTTTGAATGTTAACTATTCGCTATTATTTATCTGTGCTTTTCTTAGGTGAACTTCTGAAGGGTAATCTATAAGTAATGAAAACAATTGTGTATTTACAGTGGATGAAAACTGCTAAAAGTCGTATTTAAATCATCGGTTTGGTTCATTTTACTTCATACTCTTAAAAAGTGGAGGAGGCTGGCGTCCGGCACTGGGACCTGTAGGTACTTCAATTATTATATTAATTATTATAATGACTATTATCTTTATTTATTAATTTTAATGTAATTTATTTCTTTCTCTTAAAACAAAAAACGGTCCCTACCACTGTAGGAATTTCTCCTATATTGTGGAGGCAGTTCACATACATAAATTGCACATGAAGAAACAAACACCCAGACACGGAACAATTATTTGTAGTGCATACAAACAATTGTTCCGTGCGGGAATCGAACCCGCGACCCACAGCGCCGCAGACTGTCGCTTAGCCACGAGAGTCGTCGAAGATCTAAATATCTTACTAATGGATATTACTTATTACAGTAAACCGTAGTTTACTAATGAACTACAGAACTGTTATAGTCTTTGAATCACCGCAACATCTGAAACTTTTTTTTATTTTGATGAAGGCAATAATAATAATATATCGGATAACAAACGTCATTCAGTTCAAAAACCGAATGTACTGTTGGTGATATTGGTCGCTGGTAGTGGTAGTTACGATAACCTAGTAGCCAGAACACTAGCTTAAATGACCTGGCTTAGGTTACCGGTTAAGGCACCACTAAAATTGTTTATATTAATTTTAAGTTAATTTATTTAGTGCTCGGCGGTGAAGAAAAAATATCGAAAGAAAACCTGCATATCTAATATGATATAAAAAATTACCTGCATATAAAATCGGTAAAGCGGTTCAACCGTGAAAACGTAACTAACAGACTTAATTTTGCATATATAGTATAGTTAGTAGGATAAGGCCCTCTCTAAAAAGAATTTTAAAGCCTTCAGAAAAAAACGCATAATTAGTCAATGAAATCTATAAAATCATAAATGTTGAGGTTAACACAAGTTCATCATCAAATGGCTTAAGTTTTTTGCATTTTCAATTCGCTCAGCGATCAATTAGACATCTTAGGGTTTAATGGATTCGAATGTCATTGGAACGGTGATCCATCACTCGGAATGAGTACATTAAGTAGTAGTAAGACGATGGAGCTCCCGCGGCGGTCGCGGCTGATCGATGGGGCGCGGGAAAAGCTTTTTTTTTTAGTAACCACTGTCGAATATGACTAAAGCATTAGCAGTATAGAGCCTAATGCTAATTCATTTACTTATATGAAGCAATAATTATACGGAGTATCTGTTTTTATTATCATAATTAGAAATACCATACCGCAAATTAACAAAACTGACGGGACTTAGATTATTCACACAAATTTTGGGACTAATTCGTAATGCATTAGTATGTATTGTTATTGTAGTAATTTCACGGTTTCCGCAATAACGATTACATCATTTATCATAATTTCAGATTACTACAAGTCCATTGAACGTAGGCCTCCCCCAAAGATTGCCATAAAGCTCGGTCCTGAGCCCCCTGCATCCATCGACTTCCCGCAACACTGCGCAGGTTATCACTCTATCTTGTGGAGGGGGTCGTCCCAGAATGCGTTTGCCTGTACGTGGCTGCCACTCGAGAACCTTTTTCCCCTAACGGTTGTCGATTCTGCGAGCTATGTGGCCGGCCCATTGCCACTTCAGCTTGCTGATTCTAGCGACTATGTCGGTTACCCTAATTCCGCTGCGGATTGGCCAATTGGACAAATCATTGGCCTGCAGTGAAGGACACTGTCACAGTTCCATAAGTCATCAATTGGAAAATTGGAAAAGATCGGATAACACGTTACTTTTAATTGAGTCAACATTTCTCATTAATTAGTTAAAATGTAATGAGGGATATAGTTTCTCTTTCTCCAAATGCCAATATCAGCTGCACGTGTGCACGCTGCTAGTAAACGAGACTCAGGTGAGCGAATAATGGCGGAATATCCATGCGAATTTGCCCAACCCCCACAAGAATCAAACCCAAATCCCACAGACTAGTGATGGGGAGCAGCATCACCAGTGCGAAGGGCACTGCGGTCTCCAACTTGCTTGCCCAGCGTGAAGAGTATGACCAAACCTTCCATGAAATGTATGCTAGGTATTATGGAGATGTTCAACAGTGGACTAAAAGAGTGATGAAGAAGAGGACGAATTAAAATTTACTTCTCTATTCGCAAATCGTCACTAGATAGAATATGTGCTCATTGATTATTCGCAGTTTAACGATTACCTGATTTAATGGTCGTATGGTAGCAACGTAAGAGGTAGTCATCCCCTTTCTTCACGTGTCTATCGCAATCTCTGGAAGCAAACCAGGCCACGAGACTAGCCACCCTCCACGTTCTATCTCTCGGAGAAGAGAAAAATGGGTTGCGCCGCTATCCATAATGACTAATGGTAACAAAATTCAAAACATTTATAACATAACCAATGCCGGAAATCTTTCAAGCAATTACGTTCAATCAAAATAAAGTTACATAATATATAGTTACAAAAATATGTTGAGCCTGTATTAAAGAGACACAATTTTCGAATTCCGAATTCATTTCTTTCACAATACAACTCGTTCAATGTAATTCGTTCGGGCCTATTTTTCGACCAGTAACTTTTCACGACCGTTTTAACAATCAATGTTGCCAGCTCGTTTAACGAAAATACGTTTGACAAAAATCGATATCATACTCGTACAATTCGTAATGCTCAGAGTATTCGATTTGTTTAGTGCCAGTTATGAAAATAAATTGGATTTTGCGAAACAAATGCATATTTGTATATTATAATGTAGTATGCTAATATCGAAGCGCGTAAGCGATGTAATTATAGAGTATCTAATTCATTGAACTAAACCTTAGTTATTTAAATATAAACATAGTCGTTTCTTAGTTAAGTTTTTATTTAATCTGCCTCTAAAAGCTCACTGCTGGACTTAGCCCTATCCCATGTAGTGCGGACTTTCAGTAATCACCAGGCACTTTCCAAGGTCGTCGCTTTCGGCGAACTATTTCTTCTCTTTCATGGCCTCACGAGATGGTAAAAGTTGTTAGATTTTATCTCATAATGATTACTTCTATTTACGCGAATACTACACATTTGGGACTGTCACAGTCCCCCCGTGACCACGGCTGCTGAAAAGCACTCGAAACTTCGGGAATATAAAAACAAAATTAATGTATATATATTCACGCCTTGTTCCCGTGGTAGGTAGAGACAATATTCTTCCGCTTTCATCAATCATCAAACAAAATGAAACGCGATAAAATCTGTAAATAATTTTTTTTTTTATTATTTTTTATAAATATTATTATGTTCTTTTATAAATAACGTAAATTTATTTCGAATAACATTGTATTGTGCTTGGCAACCTGCGTGCCCATGCTATCTGATAGATTGATTATTCAAGAACTGTAATAGCATGAAAATAAATTAGTAAATCAGAATAAGTGATGTTTTAAATGTATTGAATCGGGATTTGGTCGTAGATGTTCTTATGACTGAACATATACATATTGGTAGTGTTCGTTTGTTTATTCCGTCTCATCAATTTCGTAAATAATTCAAGATTAACACGATTGGAGCGCTCCGTTCCGTTTCCGTCGACACATGCGGGTGCGTAAATAACTCAATGCAGACGTAGCGTAGGGGCTCGGGTGTTCGGAACGGTTGGGCTTTCGTATTGCCTAAGCGTTTCGAACATCTCCTAACATGCTGAACTCGAGTCGCAGTTGCCTATATATACTTTCAAGTCTGTAAAACAGACAGGGTAAACATTATTTTCAAATAGTGCCCTACTTTATGTGGAAATAAGTTGTACGTTTTATCTTTCTTGAACTATTGGTTGTGCACCATTTTAATTTAAGCTTCTATATGTACTAGTAGACGTGGTAGCATAGGGATTGAAGAGTTCGCCTTTATTTCATATTCCGGACCTGTGGTCGAATCTCAGTGCCAGTATAACTAAAATTCTTCAATCTAATTTTTAGTTACCTCAAGCTTAGCAGAAAAAAATCGTAAGAAAATCTACAGATCTTATATTAAAAAAAAACAATGAACTACGAAGTCCGCTAACCCACGTTGAAGCACCATGGCGGAGCATCCCTAGCTTCAAACCCTACCATTCATTCAAATAAACTACCAGAGCATTAATTCAAATAACATATATATTTCATAATCATTATCATTAGCAGCATCTGAACATTCATTGCTCATCATAGGCGTCTCCTAAGTTCTGAGGATCTGCTATAACTGTCACGCTTAGAAGGTGGATTAGTAATTGACATACCTGACACCTCACACCTTGGACACTGTTGGCCATCATCAGTTTTAAAAAACAATGGTCTGGCATACTTTTTATTCCGCCATCTGTCGGAGGCCACGAGGTTTTTCTGGCATGACTTTGGACCTTTACACCCAAGGGATGACAAATTGGGTAGCAGCTGAAGCCATTACCACGGCAAATATATACATATATTCTTCTTAATTACAAGTTTAATTTTATATACAAATGTCATTTCCTATTAAAAAAGCGCACATTTAATTAGAACCTTTGCCTTGCTAAAAGATAAATTAGATGTAGTTTACAAAGAAAAAATATACGACTCCTGTAATTAATGTTAAATTATACGGAACAAATTGCATCGGAATGAGATTGGAATTCAATATCGTTCAATTTAAAGCGCTGCAGTACAACTCATGATAATATCATTATCAAATAGTTTTATTTTTATCTTAGTCTCTATGCTTTTTCGTGTTTATTTACTAAAGTTTGATCCATTAAGTGGTGATGATGAATATCTACATCAACGGAAGGATCAATTTCAAGAATTTAGTCATGTTGAATATCTTTTAAATCAAAAGCCAACTCGATTAGTGGCAGTCGAGACTTTAAGGTGGTAATTTAACTTAAAACGGGTTTTCACTGATTAGAATACCAAAATGAATGTTCATTAAATTTTGATTTAGAAATATCAGTGCATTACATGATTTTTTTTTTAACCTTAATGCAATATCCTATATAATAAGTAGAATATAACATTGTAAAGTAAACTTCGTCACTGGCAAAAAGTTATTGACTGTTGCTGTGAGTAATAAAAAGGCAAGGAAAAAAGATTTGATGTGCTTTAAGGTATATTATTAATATTGGAGTGACTGAGATGGATTAACCGTTAATGGAGCTAGGAGATGTCGCGATAAAGGTTATTTACTTTAGTGCAGAAATGTGTTAGGTTGGCGACAATAATCCTATTAATTCTGATGTATTTCATCAAATGTCGTGACATAAATAAATCGAGACTTTGTGTAAAAAAAAAGAAAGTGTTCTTCAAATATCATATTCGTCGAATACTTATCAGAGAATCCTGTTAATACTTATCAGAGATACGGCACTCAAAAGGCACACAGGACAAACGTCTTCTTTGAGGGCCTTGCGCTTCAAAAGTTTACCAGGTTAGGGCTTGCTTAGATAAAACAGGTCCTTTAATTTTTCGACACCGGTAGCGGATCTTCGGTCTGTTTGGTAATATTTGACATGGTAAATTCGCTTGTATAGATTTTTTTTCTAGGATTTCTAGATGAGATAAGGTAACGGGTGTAAGACACAGACATCAAATGACAACACCGTGTTGAACAACATCAATGAAGAAAAAAGTAATAAACAAAGAATAGAACAGAAATAGATAATGTCTGTATACGAATATGTCTTTAAATAAAAAACTTCTGAAGACACATAACTATAACTAAGTTTAAGTTAAGTACGCAGTGAAAGTAGATAGTGTGGAAACGCTATTAACAAACTTCAGGCGACATATACTCCGTCTCTGTAAACTTAAACAATAGAAAGTTCTTTCTAAACGAATCGGCGAACGCCCGACAACGCCGTAAAGACACTCGTTTATTTCAACTACGGACGCGCTCATAACGGGTTCAGTGTTACTGTGGCAAGGTTTGGTTATAATTATTATAACTACATTCGCACTTTAACAAAAAGTTGTTGGTGGTCCTTTTGTAGCCAGGATTCGTCTCCTAATGCATATACCATATACCCCTTTATACCCTTATACCATAAGTTGTTTTACCAGTGCCACAGGTATTTCCGTGGGGTGGGGATCACCTGGTGAGCTTTTCATGCCTATCTCAGATACCAGATCCTCACAAATCCCTGACTATGTGTATACATATATAATATAGGTGTATACCTATATTTAAATAGACATGAGTAAGTATGTGTAAATGTTAATGTTAAATAATCAGGTAAGGTAAACAGACCTTCTGAGGGGAAATAAACAATATTAATATTATCAAATGTTTCTTGGTATATATATGTAATAAACAAACAAGTATGAAATAACTCTACAAGTCGCAGCACAAAATACTGTTTTATGTTAATAAGATGGATAGAGTACAACCATCCCACCAACGCCCGATTGTCTCAGTCCAAAACCAATAAACCACGTCGGAACATTTCAAAAGCTCACGTCTCGCTTGTAATACACGTAGTTTAATTATCGTAAAGTCACAGGTGAAGAGAAAATTCACTTACGAACGTAAGATTTCAAAACATACGACACGAGGTACATTCAAATACACGTTGGTTTTTCAAGTATGTTTTTAATTAAGAAGGGATTTCTTTTAAATTGTATTGAGATTAGAAAATAAGAAAAACGAATAAAAAATCATTGTCTCGTATTATTTGTCGAGTCCGTAGAAGTATTCACATCACTATCAATACCATGCAGCCGCAAGTCACTGCCACTTCTGGCCTTAAAGGTTGGTTGAAGACACCTTGTCTTTCGATGAGCGTTATTTTGGTTAGCCTCACCTATAAATTGGAACGTCCCACGTCACATTTGTCTAAACGCATCGATTAGCGAAACGCATTAGAGTGCCACTTTAGAATGCGTTTGCACCTGCTCCAATGGTCGGAATTTAGACGACTCGACGACCTATAACCACGGATTAGGCAAATGGTGCTACATAACCATAACTATTATTACAAAACATATAATAATTTTAATCAATTATTATAGAATACCTCAGAATTTGAAACATAAATTTTCAGTGAACGATTATTTGATTACTTTTATAATAGCAGTATCTGAAGTATAGTAAAGTATTTATTATTAGCGGGCGACAGCGGCGGTGCGTTTTATCTGTCAGTAATTTATTGTCGGGGACAAGTTGTGACGGCCATTGCGAGAGGTTATTTACGCGTCGCAGAATTACGTTAAACTACTGAAAATTTATACGACTGGTACTTAATTAATAATGTAACATTAAATTAGATTATTGGCGCTACTATGAAAGTTTTATAATAAAAACCCATCGTAGCCCATAAAAACAGAGCATAACATATTTTGTGGTAACGTTTTAAATTAACATTTCGTTCGGAAATTCAGCACGTAGTTTTAAATAATAGTCTTTGATATGAAATAAAATTTTCAATAAATTTAAAATATGTTGTCGTGTATTTAATTAAAAATAGGCGTAAACTGAATACCTAAATGTAGTTTTTTTTATATTTTAATAATGAAAGAATGAAATTTTTTTCGTCTCTCATCTCCGGTTGGAGATTTGTCCCATCGAGAGAAAAAAAACCTTCGCTCATTCAAGCCTCTACAACCACGTAAAGACATGTAGAGAGAGATGTAGAGTAATGCCATCTGTGGTCGAGCAGCTAACATGCTGGTGCCTCAATATTCTATAAAATGGCGTACGAAAAAAGTAATATACGTGTGACAATTCAGCATGATGTTGCGGTGGAATCACAACGCTGATTTTCGGTGATCTTATTTTGGGGAATATAGTACCGAGAAGAATGATGGGACATTCTGTTTACTCGGAACTTAATTCATTAAGCCAGGAGTACCTGGACGTTAAGCGTGTTACCCACATTAAGTGCAACATACAATTTTTTTTAATAATAATTGTTTTTGATTAATCGAGCTGTTCGATGTTTCTGATATTGCTGTTTGAACGTTGGTGCCGGCATCTCTTAAATTAAAAATAATAATTATGCCTTCACGAACGTACCTCTAATTTGTTAACGACATGAAGATTTAGTTGTTTCGTCACTTTTCACCAGAGTTTATTTGGAACAACGACAGGTGGAGAGCCTGTTGTCGTCTTACTGTAAGACCAACGCAAACAAAGTTTTCGGAAAACTCAACGGTACGTGCTCTCCGCAGAGGGGATCGAACTCGGGTCTCTTGATACGGAGGCAGATTGTCTAACCACTCGACTAGCGGCTCGAATGAAATGGCACATTGTTAATTGCAATTTTCTTCGCCCTTATCGGTGAAGGAAAAATTCGGGTGTCGAACGCACGTGTCTAAAAAACAAGAAAATAAGGCTAAAACAAGTACTTCTCGGATTCGCGCACAGAGGGTTTCCGAACAAGCATATAATATTGCCGGTTTCATTTGTTCTTTGACTTTACAGTTTGCACTATAATCGCACCAACTACTTTTGTATTGCCGTTTTAACGATAAAGGAAAAACAAAAAAAACTTTTTTTTATTTTTTTTTATAAATAACAACTTTTACAAATAATATTATGTGAAAATTTCAATCGGCTACCTATTATGATTAAAAAGACCCTTTAGACAGACCGACAGAATATAAAGGTGGCCAACCCGCATTAGAGTAGCTTTGGCAGACCCCTCTTTGCTTCAAGACCCTCGTACAAACTAAAAGGTCTTTCCCCAGCAGTGGGAAATTTATAAGCTACTACTTTACTTAAAGTAAATCTATAAAAATTCTTCAATATAACTCTGGATTGTCGAACTGGAATATATTTACAGATACCAACCATAAAAATGAGTAACATACTAGGGGTCATTTGCTAGATATGTTTGACATTTAAAAAAAAACTTTCTTCAGAATAAGTAAGGTCGATCGTGTATTTGCGGAGAAGGTCAACTCTCCTAATGAAGGACAAGTTCCCTGCGGCCCGTATCGCAACTAATGTAACCCCAGCACTTATAAAGATAAATTGCCACTCCCATTTCGGTGTTGCGTTTTGTATTTGAAATGGGGTTAAAAGGGTTTTTAGTTGGGCAATAATTAATTGGGGTGTTGTCCATTTTGAGAGTAACTGCGATATGTATTTTGTATGATTACGTTAATATGATGTCCGTGTAATTTGAATGGTTAATGAAATGAAAATTGCTTCACAGATTATCTCTTGTTTACTATTCAAATGTTTGTTAAGTAATTATACTATAAAGTAATACCTAGACAATTAATTACAATATAAACTTATATCATAAAAACCCCCCTGGGTTCGCTCAAGGCGATCGCTTTACTTTTACTTTACGCGGGTGGCTTGGGTTCGATACACGGATATGCTGACACCACTAAAATTGTTGTCGGTTCGTAAGGAAATTTGCATGTCTGATAAATAATAAAAATATTATTTCAAGTACATGTGAAGTCCGCCAATCTACTTTAGCATCGGGGCGGACCCTTGCCGGCTCCAACTATATTTTAATTTCATGTCGTTCAAAAATATATGACTCAGGTATACAAATGTATATAAAACGGGGTCACTACCGACATGGCCATCGGATCGTATAGATAATATTCATTTGGTGACCTAAAGCCGAGCTAGGTTTACGGTGTAATTGAAGCCATTGGTTGAGATTCGATCATAACGTACTCCGTGTCGACATAGTACACTATAATGACGTCATCACGCAATTCTCATAGCAGTCAGAGGTGCACGACAGTTGGTAAAACGTTGATAACGACATATACAGAGGTATTCACTAGTTCCTATATACCTACTGCTCCTTAAGGTTATGATAGATCAATTATATAGGTAGTTTGAAGAGCAACAATAAAGGTTGAATGCTGATAAAATAATCATAGAAATCAAATATAATGAAAGCATTCAAAAGTAAAAGTTGTATACGGTAATATTTGTAATTGAATCGGGTAGCGGCATCTTTAAATGTTTGTTTTACAATTATTCGAATCGAATTGGATGAATCGATTCGACTCAATCCTATATCCAATAATTGAACTCGAATACGTCATACAAATTAAATTTCTTTATTCACACCAGACAACACGTGTTCAGTTTGCTTAGCCGTTCGTGTTTGAGTTTAACCGTACCAGAACTTTCTTGGAAACTGCTGACAAATACAATATTAATTCATCGTTAATATTGGAAGACTTTCTGAATCCATTACCCTCCAGAAAATCTCGATTGATAGTTCTGTTAATTATGGGCAATAACATAAATATATCGACACGTTTCCTTGAATGTTTTGTTTTAAATCCTTTATTCACTCTGTAGGTAACAGGTCGTAATGGTTAGACATAAATCTATTAAACTACATTATCCTGAATACAGGTTTAAAAACGTCAAGGCGTTGTAAACAATACATATTAATACGATATTTTAGTTTCTTTGCACTTAACAAACAAATTCATAAAACAAGCAAGCTACACACCGACACGTTGCATTCCCATCGAACCACGTTATCGCCGGCACCAGGCGTTCGAATCCGCCGCCTCCAGCTCCCGGGCTATTTCTTCTTCATATACGTCGCGGGGCGCTCGGGGATTATTGCCCCGTTATCGGGAGTGGATAAATTACTTTATTACGGCTCGCGGGAACCCTTCCCCGGCCGGGAGCCGAGCTATTTCCCTACGTGATGGAATTTCGTCGCGCTTATAAGGTATTTCTTTTTACTGCGCTATTATTCCACCGAACTCCGGGGCGGTGTTATGCAAAATAGTAAACAAGTTCTGTAAACGGATTTGCGATAGCACTCTGTAAACTGTCGCGCGACTTCAATATTTGTTGTTATGATTACTTATACGGTTATAAGCCTCGTAACAATATAGATTTAGAGGTTGTCAAGATAATGTCACTCAAAACAGTTATTTTATGTAAACGTAAGTAGTGTAGTGTGGTAGCGCCCTAAGAATTTCTCAGGCGCTTTCTTCACGTGGGTATAAGTGTCGTAAGAGGATCTCATGATAATCAAAAGAGTTGAAAAGTGGGTTACGGAAGGTCCAAAGGTTACGTTTAGCCACTCTGAGTTATGTCAAATGAAAGCAGATGGCTTTTTACGGGCAAGAGCCAAGCTCACCACGAACATCTAAGAAACCGGAGGTGCTGCCGGGGGGCGTTCGGTTACCTCACTCACCGAATGAAACGCTTACCCCGGTCGAGCACATTCGAGTAGCAGCCAAAAGCCGCCGCTTGACTTTACCACGCATAAAATTTTTATGTTTTGACGTTGCATTATATTATGAAGTTTATAGAAAGAGGTCATAATATTGCCAACGTCTTGGTAATTCGCGTAAGGAACCTTATTGTTGAAATCCAACAAACTCTTTAAACTAATGATTTCCCTTATGTATAAGTACGAATTGAACTATATTTGCCTAGCACAACAGCTCATTGTTCGTGGAACCACAATCGCAATTGGGAAGTAACAAAAGCAGCGTAATCTCGACTTTAAGCTTTAGAGTTAGAGTGTACTATTGTTTGTGTGGTAATGTCTTTAGTAAAATGGGTGCGCTAACGATAATTCGCATCGCCATTAATACTATGGCGAGCATTGAGCGAGAATTGTAGAGGAAATGTTCCCGTCGTTGGAATCCGTTCCATGGTCACCGCACTCATCAGGAAAGCTGTTAATCAAGCCTGAAGTGGCTTCCTTCAGTTAAAGCTCGCCCACACCTGCCGTACACTGCGTAGCGTGACCGCTGCGCGTGTGATAAACGTTAAAGCTTTTCACACACGCATGTCTACGTAATCAATTGATGTTACGTAAAAGGTGATTTTTTGTATGTGGGTGTTGTAAAACTAAAATAGTTATAGTAAATAATCTAATCTATAGCAGCTTAACATATAGTTAAATATTTAATATTTACTCTTACTATTTTTCAACAGAAAGTCACTGAATTAAATAGATTTGCAAATTGCAGTTTGATAATTTACAATAGAATCAAATATTAGACTAAATTATCTTAAATTACTCTTCTATTCAATTAAGCAACTTTAATAGCTGCTTTAAAGAAAGCTAGATTAATCTATTCTTTATTTCCGCATTATATAATATGTACATCATAGTTTTACAAATTCTAAATATTCTAATGGAAAAATTACAAGTATGCTATGTAATAATGAGTAAAATATGTTTTCTTTATGGATAGACTTCAATATGTTATACAAGTTTCAATGTCTCTGCGACGAGTCGCGAAGAGTCGTGTGGTGTTTTTTCCACTTCGCTCTATGATGGTTAAGTAGGTGCAAGTTGAATTGATTTGGTCTGGTTTGGAATTTTTTTTTTTTTACAATTTTTCTATAAGTTCGGTCCTTCGGTTACCTATTCGGGTTTATTCTTTTATAATCTTCAGTTCTTTTGCTTAGTTTTTTTAATAAAAAAATACAAATGCAGGATACCTGTGAAGTTTCTTTTCCGTTTTTATTTTTAGGCTGAGGCACCTTATTACGAACCGGTAGTTAATTTTAATAATAATAATATTTATTGCAGCAAACAGTTAACAAATCCAAGCATAATCAATATTATGTCGGTAGAAGTAAAACAGTGATCCCCACTAGGCAAGACTATATCGAGGAATTGAATAAGATTACTTTTAACAAAAAAACTTTGAATTGCTTACCTGCAAGAAAAAGACATTAAATTTAATTTCTTTTCCCTAGACAGTGCTAAGTGTGGCGCTGTCTTTATCCGATTTGCCACGCAGTTAGTACAGCGACGTAACTTCGCCAAGTTCTCCAGTGTACAATATTCGCGGTAACGATTATTGCTTCGTGAATATCTCACGAAGTTACAGCGTTATTGTAAATTAGCATCGAAGTTTACGATGTAATTCTTAAGAAATTATCGAGTCGTTTACTTGTATTGTGGTACATGTCTTAAAGTGGCCTTATTTTGTACACAACGATTTCCCTCTAATGTTAAGAACAATCCTAACGTGTTAATAGAATTGTCTTAAATCTTTATTTTGTTTTATCTATTCTGTAACCGCCTTCGATGTTCTATCACTCCCAAAGGTTGACAGGCAGAGAATGCTTTTAACATAATGTCCGCCTTTTGATCATATACTGTATTCTTATATGGTTCAATAAAGAATAAATAAATGTCTGGCCGCGTGATGAAGGTGACCATAGAGTTATGCTAGAACCGGATGAATTTTGGCATAAACATAGACATTTTGACAGTACCGTAAGCAAACAAAGCGTCGTGAATGTGGGGAGATTGGAAATGCTATCCAACACCTCCGGTCGCTACGTCAATTTCCGTTATTGATCTTTCTCTTTCTTTCAAAAAATCTTCAGTAGAAGTGAAATGCTATTTTAATATTGATATTTAAAACAATCTTGTAAATAAGGCGTGAGTGCTCGTATATCTTTAAATAGTATAAAACATAGTCTCAGTCCGCATTTGTCTGTGCATTCGCTTATCGCTACTAAGCGGATTTCGATGCGGTATTCACTATAATTTAGAAAGGTTTGACGAAGGTTTATATGTATAACACATTCATGTATAGCTTATGTGTTACAGGCCAGTCCGTGCGGAGCGGACGCGGTTCGTTAATAATGTATATAATACAAACAAATTAACCATTAGCCATTACGCATTGTGGATATACAAAGTGAACAACCCTAAAGTAATAAGTACGTGAAAAGCGTATGATACATGCTCAATAGTCTAGCTAATAAGTTAACTTTGGTAACCACTGGCTCTCTGAACTTTCATTCAAACGAAAAATATTATAATGTGACAAATAACATTGAGTTCGGGGAGCATCAGCTAGAATCTCGTTAATTTAAATGCCACCAACTGTTGGTAGTAGTCTGAAAAGAATTTCAGGAAACGAAAATGATACAAAATTCTTCAGACATTTCTTTACATTCTCCGTTAACTAAAAGTACAAAGCTTTTCATTCACTCAACTCGACATTGTGCATTGACAACGCAGAAGTATAAAATGATTTTTTTTTCCGACCTAATTGGATTTTTTTGTCTTGTTATTGCATTTGTTACGTTTCTTTCTCATCAATTGGATCAATTGTTTGAAAAGTTTAAAACCTTTACACAATGAATTTTGTAAACAAATGGAAAACTGAATTCCGTATTTAGTACTTTTTCATTTATTAAATTTTTGTGAGCTTTTTCAAACAGCGAAATGTAATTTTATTAATAAATAATATCCACGGCTTGCGCATGTGTCAATATCTCTGTGACAAGTATTACATATATGTCAATGAATAAATGAAATAAGTAATACATACTTGACAATTCATCATCATCATTTCAGGCTATTACAAGTCGACTGTTGAACATAGGCTTCCCCCAAAGATTGACAATTATTGTTATATAATTTGTACTACTATTATCTCTACTAGTTTCACAAAACATTTTATTTGTTTATATAAGTAACCGACCGGTTTGGACTAACGGCATCTTTAAAATGATGCTGTAAGGCGGTGATGAAGTTTCAACAACTCACAACAATCGGAAGTATAAATTTTATGAAGTTATCTCCACTTTTTAAATTGCACACTGACAGAGTTGTGGGAAACAGCTAGAGCAGCAGAGTCAAGCGACGGCTTTTGCTGCTGCTCGAAAAGGCCAGCTCGACTTGGGTAACATCACACCTCGTAGAATACCGGCATGAAGTAGTCTTCTGCGTTTCATTTGGTGACTAAGGTTATCGAAGGGCCTCTTCCCCCTTCTCATTTCTCCTCCTTCCCCCTCCCCACAAATAAAAAAAAAAAAGATAATAATAAAATGTCATGCTTATTTTTTATCATTTCTCTCACATGCCGGTTCCTCAGTATGTCCAGCAGCGCCCAACACTAGCTAATTCCGGTACTTAAAATTGTAATTAACAATTTTAGCGGTGCAGACGCCGGGAATTGAACCTCGCTTATCTATGAAATTGAAGCGACCGCCCCATATGAGCTTATTAATGTACTGTCAAAAAATTAATTATCAGACATCTCCTATAAGCGATATCGTTTCGCCCCGGAGGCGAATATAACGAAGCGTAATACTAATTAATCCGACAAAAGTCTACGATTCAAATCGCAGGATCAGTTATGGGAAATGGACGCGGCGGTGTGGTGTGTTTGCGAATTGCTGATATTATCTTAATAGAACGACGGGAAAGATTTGCAGGCACCGGCGTTATGTTAGGGGACAAGGCTTAGATGTTACGTACGAGCTAAACGGGCTAAACGCTGACGTTGTGTTATTGTCTTGTGTAATGTCTCCACCGCTTTGTTGGGAAGCAGACTTAACTATAGGAATGGAATAGTAATGTTTTTTATTTATTTAAACTGTATTTGCACATTACAGAACAAAAAGGTGGACTTAATGCCAAGAGGCATTCTCTACCAGTCTACCATTAGATTGAACAGAGAAAATGTAAAAGGGTGCACAAAAATATTATGTTCATATATATATACTAGAATATTATACTACGATACAATACTTATATATGACGGTACTTAGACATACACGTAATTATAGTTGTTCATTATATAAAACGCATTACACACTATAGATTCATATTTATATAACTATATATATATATACACACAATGCATACGTAAACTTATGTTATAAAAGAAAAAAAATATATTCTTCAACTGCATTACTACTGCATCGCTAGGTAATAATCCCAAAGTAAATGCTTTAAAGTGCCTTTACGTGCGTATACTATTTGGCAGCTCGTTCCAGAGTCTGACAGCATGATGGGTAAAAGAATTGTGTAAGAAGCCGGTATGGCAGAAAGCTACATGTTTTTTCACATGTTTCTTCTCAAATAAAACATTTTTTTATTGGATTGGTGTGATAAACAATCCTTCTGTCGCTACGTGGCTCCTGCAGCCCGTGTACATCTGCTAACGTTTTCAATAGAAAACGGACACAGATGCACTGTCCCCCCGGAGGACCAACGCCGAATGCCTCGCAGCGCGTAGTTATACTGGCTCTATATACATTTTATACCGGAACATGACAGCGCTTAAAATGCTGATTGGCGGCAGACCTACACAACTACCTAGGCAGGCTACCTAGTCACCTAGTAAAATATGAGTCAAGAGACGACACGACGCAGTTAATGTTGCTCTTTGTATCACAGACTCTTAAATTGAAGAGTTAGGAAACGTCTTATTATTAAAAAGGTTATGAAAGTAAAAGGTTATGACATTTATGCACAATGATTGATCTTTCATTTCCCATACGAAACATATATAGCTACCACAGATAGTCGAATACACTTACATAATATTGAGACTAACATTTCTTTGTTTGTTTGTTCAGGGCAAACCCTTAATGCGAGTTTATTTGACAATTTCTTCATAATCATGCGTATAGTCAAGTTATAAAAATTTATATAAATATCGTATCAGATCAATAGCAGTATAACTTGACGGTCTATTCACTAGGCTGACATAAGATAGGACGTCACGCACGAAAAACGGCACGACGTCACGGGGGTACTATTTCCCAGTGGCGCGTGAGCGTTGACCCAGTTTTAAGCCATCAAATGGTTATAATGAGAAAGTGAGTCATTATTAGGTACGTAACGATGAACGTAAAATAGATAATTGTCTTTAGAATATATTTTACTCATCTGATGTAAAACCGTAGATATGTTAGCCATAAGCATGGTTGTGGATAGTTCATTCTGATCATTTTCGTTTAATTGATCCTCTCCAACTAAGCCAAAGAGCTTGTATTTGGTCCACGAAAATAGTCGAACGGCGGGTAATGTTTCGCAGTTCGCACCCTAAGGTCATTGGCGCTTTTTGCTCTTTTCAAAATTAGTACATGCAGCATCATTGTAGCACGCATATTATTCTGAACAGTCTATAATCTTCATGTTAAAAGTGGAATGATATTATCAACTCACGTTACATTATTCATGTACTCTACAATTTTGTTGCAACATTACAACTATGTATACGGACATTATGTTGTATGTGTAGATTTAGAAAATAAACGGAATATATAAAAATGTCTTAAAATTAAGTTAGTTACCTGACTAAAGACGCTTAGGAGTGATAAGCAAGACTCTAGTAAATACCATGTAAATGTAACAAAACAACTCGGGAACTGAAACTGCGCATGTCTGGTAGTTACATGTGTTTATAATAGTTCGTAATATCAATTTACGTAACGGCTTACCGTTTCTCTTAAGAAACAAATGCGTTCCGGCAACGATTCGTGTGGATTACAAAATTAATGCCGCGAACATCGGACGTACGTTCCGATCATAGGTCCCGTATCAATCGATTGGAATTCCTAAAATGATTGCCTTTAAATTATTCAGATTCATATTTGATAACAAGTTTAATGGTGTGAACGCTCCGTACAAATCGGACACGTGTAGGAACCGGGCCGAGCGCGATTTATTGTCTACATCCGATCACAGACTGGTTTTCTGAATGCACTTTGCATGTAAATAAAAGTAACGAAAATAATACTGTATGTGGAAGCATATAAAAGCTTAATTTGTCAACCTGCGTGCATTAAAAAGTTTAATACAAAAAGTTTTCAAATTTCCCACACTCCGTAGTGTTTCCACGTCACGACGGAGGTATTTCAGCGAGTGTCGGAGACTAAGTCGATTACATCTGTGCGATACGTCGATGCTTTTGGAATTAATTAACTTCAACCAGTTAATGCTCATTACGGCATTTTACGCAGTGATGTAAATCATGAAGCGAACAACAAACATCTTGTTATGTATCAAACAATTCATGTTAATAATAATTGCGTAAAGTAAAGTAGCAACCCGTAAGTGCCCGTAAGTTAGTCTAGACACTACGTCAAAACTTAAAAAAAAAAACAATTTATATAGTTATAGATTTTCACTGGGTTTCAAACTTAGGACTCTGAAGTTAATAGACATTGACTGTCAGTCTGAAATATAGAAATACAGTTAGAATGCCTAGAAATATTTCAAATAGGTTAGAATAGATATTACCCATTAAACTATCATACAACTTTAATGATCGTTTTACTAAAGGAGGTATTTTCTAATAAAACTGTTCATGTCCGTAGATATTAACATTTCTGGAATTGCTATTGACTACTCTCGATAACCTTAAGCGCTTGTGTTAGGAAATGATTTATGTCAGACGAATGGCGGATTCGACCCTAAGAAATTAGTTTGCGCTGTACGTACCGATAACCATTAGGTTATTTAATATATTATTTATAGGTACATTAACTCTCTTATTACCTATTGTCTTATGAGTTGTATAAAATTCTAAGTACTATGTTTAGATAGGATCGGAAGACTCCGAGTTCACATAGGAGATGAGGAGTCGAGCTCTATGGTAGATGAGGAGTCGAGCACTCCTCATCTACCATAGAGCTTTCTGAAACTTACGTATGATTTGTATCGTTCACCTGGACATTCGAGATGGTGACATCGCCACTACCTGTAGCGTTGTCCCAAATAAGATCTGGTGAAAAAGTGGATTGACTAAAATGTCAGGATCTCCGTTCACCCTTTGTTAGGTAAACCTTTGGATATAGACGATTTGCATGCCTAGCGTTATGTCAAATCTTTCCACAGGAGACGTTTATGTACAGCCGTAGATTAACAGCTGGATGACGAAGAACACATAGGCATCTCCTAAGTATCTTCGGCATACTTGCTTGCTTACCTGATACCAAATACCAGCGCCTGATTAGTTACCAGGCCCCGGGATCAATTCAGCGGTCTGTATTTTAGGACTGTCATACTTGAATTCGCCTTTTCATTTGTCTAACACCATGACGTTTGACATTGAATTTGACAGTGATAACGAAGAGGCTAGCACATGAATAAGATCTTTAGATATAGATCTAGATTTTTGTAATACGCGGTAGAGCCAAGCGGCGGCTTTTGCTGTTGCTTGAATGGGCCGGTGCGTCCGGGTTGGTACCACGGCCTCGCAGAATACCGGCGTGAAGTAGCGGTATCCTGTGCTTCTGCGTT
This sequence comes from Bhutanitis thaidina, assembly GCA_029286595.1. NCBI lineage: Eukaryota > Metazoa > Arthropoda > Insecta > Lepidoptera > Papilionidae > Bhutanitis > Bhutanitis thaidina. The sequence continues at coordinate 3,395,507 of JAGSMS010000004.1, read as the reverse complement.
TTGTTCGGTGAGTGAGGCAACCGGAGGCCCGCTCCCCCTCCCCTTACTCCTCATCCTCCCTTCCATTCACAAATACCCTTGAAAGCCGGCAACGCACCTGCGGCACCTCTGGTGTTGCAGATGTACGTGGGCAAGGTAATCACATACCATCAGGTGAACCGCTTGCGCGTTTGCCGCCTTTCCCATAAAAAAAAAATATATCATTACCGTATAATGTATGAGTTCACGCGGGTTTCATTACCTCAGCTCCAGACCACCACCACCCCGTTTGGGTATAGGTTTGTGAAAGTTAGCAGGTAATTTTTTACTCATGGCTCGCTCGCTTAAGTGTCGTAATAGTTCGATTTAACCGGACATTCGGGACCTCTGCTTTATAAGGGACAGCATAGTACGGAGAGCCCAAGCTGCAAATAACTTTCTACTTAACCAATTGAAATAAAACTGAGCTGTTTTTAAGTCAGACTATATAACAAATTGAATTTTATTGGAACTGAACCTGCCAGTTTCAGGCGCGAGCGAAAACAGACAGAGAGACAAATATACTTCCAGACAAACAAACAAGAATTCTAAACATTGTTGAATTGGCTTTTACTCCATCTCGAACATTCTACCCATTATCTAAAAAATATTCAATCTACAAACTGGGATGAGTTTGTACATTGCATATTTAAAGTTGTATGTCGATAGACAATAAGAAGAATCCGGTCGTGTTGCGATATTTTGCGAACCAACTTTCTGGTAAAACCATTCAGGACAGTTGGATTATCTTTATCTTGTCTTTCATTATTCAGTATCATTTAAGCTTTCGTCTCCGCCATCTTGGATCTCATCGCTGCATTTGATTGAATTCTGTTCGAACGTTACTAATTTTAAGATTTATGTTAATTCTATTATGTAAATTGAACTTTAAACTATTCGAAACTTGAAATATTAAGTAAATAGTTTCTCACAACAAGTCATCAACTTTAAACATATCTTCTTCTCCATCAGACTGTTGATAGTCCACTGTTACACAAGCCTCTCTCTCTGAATGGCAGGATTTGCCATATTCGCCACGCTTGACATAGGCAGTTTGAAGATAGCAGTACCAAACGCCTCGCAGTTTCAACACTGCTGTCCGAAGTATATATGACATAATGTATAGAATAATGAAAAAGTAGAGTCAACACGCAAATTTTATACAGGTCGCATCGCAGTCGTTTCGTGAGTTTAAAATATGAACTGAGATCCGTTTCCACTGCAGCGGTTATTAATCTAATCGGGTGCGCTGCGATCGACCACAAACCACAATTGAATTCTGGGTTTTGAGCACGCCTGCGATTATATAGCGATTGATTTATGAGTATTATAACACTGGCCGTTACGACAGTCACGTTGACGACAGCCCGTATAGCGACTGCATGAGGAACTGGAATGAAATTGACAAAAACAAAAAAAAAATTGAAGAGCTTTTTAATAACTATAATTTTCAATGGTATAAAAACATTTGTAGACGTGTTCAAGAAATACAAAAGACCAATTTTAAGTTGGACCCGGACCGGAAACATAGCTCGACTTATAGCAGAATTCAGTAACTATCGCCAGATTTACTTCTTAAAGATGGATAGTTCACTAAAACGCCATGCAACTTACGTCAAAAAGTTATCACAAGCTGAAGCCTGCTACGCTCCACAGTGGCTATTTTTGTAAGTACTGAGTTTTTTTTTTGTTCAAAACCTTTCCAGTGATTTGTCGAACATAACTCATAAATTTGAGCACATTCGATCGAATGGTGTACGAGTCTATAAAGGACTAATAAAGAAAAAATTATGTTTTAATATATAGGAAAGTAGTACTACTTTAAAGAACTTAGTTGTAGAAATAAAGATGCAACTGTGGTACTGTTTTTTTAATGGATTGGGATACAAAACGAGCTAACAGTCCACCTGGGTGCTGCCACCAGGTGCATGGTAAGAGGCTGCTGCGATCTATGGACACCTGCATCCAACTTCAATCGAAGAAGGTTACAGATGCGTTGTCATCCCTGAGGACTAAGATGGAATATCTTACAGCCCGTAACTATACTGGCTCTCAATATCTTGAATGGGTAAAAGTGTGGTACTTATACAGACGACTCCTAGGCATAGAAGCAATCTACCACCTGTTAAATCTGTAATTTACTGTCCGAAGACTAAAGTATTAACTCAAGCACCTTGCCTGTCTTTTAGCCCATTCAGGGATTAAGATGAAGCGTTAGTAATAATTAAGAAATGGATCACTCGAACCTGTGTCGGCTATCTTTACCTACGCACATTAGCTTGTTGTAATTAACGTTGTCTACGAATAGACACAGACGTTCGGACAAGAGCAGGCCGATGTTGGTATAATAGGTGCGCACGGCAGACTGCCCTCGAGATATCGACTCGAATAGAGGGCCCGATTGATTAATCGATGGGTTGTCCGCACAGGATCGGCCGACTTAATTGAAAAGTCAACGTCTCGATGCCACGTCCGATCGATTACTCGATACGTGCCGCTAATTTATTATTTTCTTTGTGTTCTGTATCGGGTGACGATTGATTTAATGAACGCAGACGGGTCCCGAAACTTACATAGTTGATACATAGCGACAGTTGGCGACGGCTCATGGTTAAATCTGTCAAAATGATGTTTTATTTGTATAAAACTAAACTTCAAACTTCAGTCCGACATTATAATTCTTTATGGTTACATAGATACTTTATAGCAGTCAGATAACTTCAATAAAACAATGAAATAGTTTTAAAGAGACTACACTTTTTTTTAATTCAGGATAGGGGTAACACACAATCCCACCGTCCACCTGGAGATAAGTGGTTACCGGCGTCCATAGAACACCTGCATATCCTCGAGTGAGAATCAAACTGCATATGCGTTATCACTCTCTCCGGTCACCGCTTTAATCATTATACGAATCCTCAGAAGCACTATGCTGATATTTTACGCTGCTATGAACATGGGGTCACCCATGGCCGCAATCGACCACGGCGACAGCTTCCGAATATCACTTTCGGCAGTTGTCAGCTCAATCGTGCCTAACCGATGTTACGACAATGCGATAGGATCGGAGGAAAGATCAGATGCAGTGTCAATGAAATGTGGTAAACAACACAAGCTGATCAGATAATCAATTATTGCATTTTTACACAAATATTTACTTCCTCTGGGATTCGTACCTTCGTAAGGTACACTAACCACTAAACCACGGCGGTATGCCGTGAGAGTGTGGTCCATATCGGTCGAGCCGATCCATTCCTGCTTCAGGGTAAATACCCATGTGACATATAAAATATCATTTAATTTATAAAGCCTTTCTTGTACGCTCTGTAAATTTAAATGGACTTGTGTCTGGCTGTAATTATGACGTTGATGAAATTTTAGACATCTCGTGGTTTTTTTTTTGGTTTCGCAGTTGTGATTATGAAATTAATTTTATTTTCTCTATTAAATCCTATAAATAAAGCTGTACATGTGATATCACTATATTAAGTGATTTTTTTAAACGAGACCGTAACGCTACGAAGCTACAACGAGTTCGCACTTCTGCATATATAACCATTACCATACCCAAATCATCAAATAAACCTATCGCCGCCTTAACGTAATCGATTCAGTTACTTAGTGAGACAACACAGCGCACCACTTTTGTCAATTCAGATAGTTAACATTAATAACAACTCTTAATTGAAACAAATGATTGTTCCGTTTTGATTTATGAGCACGGGCGCGGGAATTCCTTTTGCTGTTCACGGCATACGTCGAGCGCAATATGCCATTGAACGGGAAGGAGGGAAGATTAAAGCGATAAATTTAACAAAATTACAATAATAAAAGACTGAATCGCGTTTAATGAAATATGCATGAAATCACTATCGTAAATTATACATCGATATAAATAATATTCACACGTACGTCAACAATATAACTAAGCGTTAGTTATAACGAAAAAACATGCACTTTACTAGTGCAATTATAGCGGTTTTATAGCACGCCGTGGCACGTCTAGTTGGTGAAAGCCGCGCGGGACAATACACAAGTGACCACGTCCGCCATTTCGCGAGAATAATTCAAAAAGATTCGCGCCAAATGGCCGAAACATCCGTCCGTCCGGGGTAACAAAGAGCGTTAGTTTAAATATTGAAATAGTTAACGCACATCGAATGTGTAGACTTGACCTTTTGCCATGTTACACCTAAAATAATTGTAAGTGATGAGGGTTTTCATGCCACTTTAATATAATTCCTCATAAACCTATTTCATCATAAAGCTCTGTTACTAAAATGTTTATGTTTACGCACTCAGAGCTGACATCTAAAAGAGTAGTCAGACATCAGCCAAACGGTCTTTCACAACTTGCTATTCGCCTCTCCGGGAGATAGAATTTGAGACATAATATATATCTACTTAGTTTTTAGCTATTAATCAGGAAATATCAGCCTTTTGCATTACTTTTACTGAGATAGTGTAAATGTATGGTTTTAACTCAGGGTAGACAGTAGATGTAAAAAAGTATTCGTATAACAAATAAAGTGGCAACTTCTTCTCAAGTAATTAGTTAGGGTCGGTACTACGTTTTTGCCTATATAGAATGCAAGCCACTCCATGAGAGATCTTCCATCATACCAAATTCCAAGTATATGGGCCGACGAGAAATACTCGGTAGGTTTTAATAAAAGTGTTAGTAAGTATCAAAGTAGACTCGGCTGATCCATTTAGTCAGAAGCTTGAACTCTTCACAGGACTTTAAAATGGACATCTACTTTAATGTAATTCGTAGTTCAACTTTATACATCGAACCATTTCTAAGAAAAACTATAGACAAAGAAAAAGACAGACAATTTGCGAAATCATCATGAGCGTTCCGTTTTTCAGGACAATAGCGACAAACTTTGAAAGATATTCGTCATCAACATTGATATTTATCATTACAGCCTGTTATAAATCTGATGTTGAACAGAGGCCTTCCCAAAGAGTACCCCAAAGCACGGTCACGAGCCGCTCACATCCATCGACCGCCGACCCGCAACTCTGTGCAGATTACTAAATCTTGTGGAGGGTCATTGGTCTGCCACTTGAGATTTTTTGAACGACTAACTTCCTAATAACAGTTCTGCGAGCTTTATGGTCGGCCTAATGGCCCTTCAACCTTGTGTCTATAACGGGGTTACAATGGTTCTGCTCCGTATGTCATTATCGCTAATTGTGCCTCGAAGAGCAACATGGAGTCTTTACCCACAGCATGCTGAGCTACTCTCTGCTTGCTCTTGCGGCCTGCAGAGAAGGACCACATATTATGATTGTGTAAATATTCTCATTCTTACATAGGTACTTAGTTATGGTTTAAATTTTATCAAACCAATTTTACGGATCACGGATTAGTTTGATATAGAAAAACACAGAAACTAAGTGTTGTACCATAAACCATAGAAATGTAACTACGTGTAAGATTATTCTAATTCAACGCCGTTAAAAAATATCGGTACATTATTCACAATGGCCTGAAATTAATTTCAACAATAATTACTCTTTGTTTGTTCAACAAACCCTAACCGTTCGTGCGCGATGATGGGCCGCCATGGGGGAGGCAAAGGTGGTTTTCTTTTTCGATTTTGAGACCATAAATTACACGCACACACGCAAGCCGGGTAATAAAGGGTTCTTTACGAGGCACGAAACGGAACAGTCCATGGCCGATGCGGTCGCAGAGCTCAGAACAATACACAAGTGACCAGAGAGTCGTATGTGTGAGTCACGTGGACAGGGCTGCTAAATATAACAATTAATAATTATCGCTTACAATGAAAAATAAGGGAATTGTAAACAATCGAGAATGCTCCGATATTTGTAGCGCAATGTGATGATTTATTATATTATATAATGACGTAAGTATTTATTATTTTCTTACAAAGAAGAATTAAAAAGGCAATGAGGAAGTTTTTTTAGAATTGGATGAAAACTAGTTAACAGTCAACCTAATGGTAAGTAGCTACTGCAGCCCATGGACACAACTTCCTTAGAAGAAGGTTACAGTTTCGTTGTGACCCGTGAGTATCGCAGAAGTTATACTGCTATTTGGCTAGCAGAAGCTATTTATTTCTGAACGCAGCAAATGAATATAGTACCGGTTTATTGAACACATCAGAAAATTATAAAAGGAACCCAAGCAATTTTGAAAATCAAAGAAAAAGGACAAATTAGAAATTAACAAATCTCCGTTAGAAAATTGCAATAAAAAAAAGTATTTTGGGGCAACCCTGTGCGCGTCAAATAACTTGGGTAAATTCGCGGGCAAATGCATCGGACGCGTTTCCGGACGACGCGCCACAGACAGCGCTCTATTTTAATGCCGTCTGAAATTTGTGTTGCGGCGCGGACGCTGAATAATCCAATAAACGGATTCCGTCGCATATCATTACGCTAAAATCATATTCTATATTTGCTCATGACTAGTTATGAAAATGGGTAATTAAAACGTTCATGTGGTTTTAAACTATCATTAGCTAGTGTAAAGAGATTTATTAGTTATTTTATTACGTAAGAGTATGAGAGAGAGAATGAGATGATCAAAAGAGTACACTCACTGGAGTGTAACTCTTACACACTCCAGTAAGAGTACACTCACTGGATTGTGCACTTATACACTCCAGTAAGTGTACTGTGTACACACAAGTGAGCTTACTGCTTAGCTACCCATAGACAAATCAATTAATGGTTAACAATCGTTAAGTAGTTACGTTGTCACCCATGAGGACAAAGATAAACGTTTCTCTGACAGTAATTTGGCGCCCGATTATCATCCAACCATTAACTAAGTATTATTTGAAAATTCAACATCGATTGATATGACTTTATTTATTGACTACAGCCAATTCTTGTGGGACGTATCACTTAACAAACTTTAACTCGATTCGATGTTTTGTTTTTGAATATTTTAATGTACATGTGAATTTATTACTGTGGGCGAAAGTAACAAATTATGTAAACGTAGGTTCTGTCTGTAGGAGTTCAGCTACATACTTAAGACGTTGTTGTATTTTATAATAAATACGGGAAGTATAATCGTATCACTATATACGAGATAATTAATAGGTAATTTTTTTAAAATTAATTTTAATCCTTCAAAATAATCTATGAGATATATAAGATAAAAAGCAAAAGCAAATAATTTTCTATAAGCATTCAATACACAAATTCTATATAAAAACGTAATTGGTTCTTTAAAAAGCATAATCAGACTCTGTTATATTTTCTTCTTTTTCTTTTACATAAATTACATTTAATCAAAATCATGATCATACATACAGATACACAATGAAAAACTTTATCTTCTAATATTATTATAAGTATAGAGCATTTATGTGCTGTATAAAATTAGATATAAGTCAAATCACTGCTATCTTGAAGTTTTATATTTAGAAAAAAATAAATCATAAAAAAATTATTAAATTGGAAACTTTGAAATCATAAAATTTACTATAGTAACTATACTACTTGTATAACGTGTTCTAGTTTCATTTCGCCGTAAAAAAAGCAATTACTGAACAAAACATATACTAAATTAGCTGACTGATTACATGAGCAAAAACTGCCGGCTCATTCGGGGGCAAAGGTGAAGGAGGTCGCACAACTGGCGCTTTGCCCGCAGCCCGTTCACAGTCACTTTCGTAGACCTTTGGAAGCCCTGCGCGTCGGGGACGTCGGTCCGTGTCGGAGAAAGCCAATTGATATTAGTTTCCTACTGGCACTCGTCCGATCTCGTAATTATCTCATGGAAATGATCCACGTTGCACGAATAGATTATTAAAAAATATTTAAGGTACCGCCACGAATATATTTTGGGTCTCATTGGTTTGCGAAAGCTATTTTAATGAGGAATTCACGTTAAGTAGAGTACGTCTAGTCATACGAATCTTATCTTATCTTTCTTAGTAACTTTTTTAGAATGATATTTATTTTTACTAATCTTTATCTTCTAATCTTCGAAATATAAACTTTCAATTACGCCTAGCGGGAAAACCATTTAAAAAAAAACTCTAGAGCGAAAATACGCAGACTGGTCACGGGCTGACCGTATTAAAGGCGCGACGTGTCCGATAATGCGACGGGGCCTAATATTCTAATATATAGTGAACTGTTTAAGAATGCTATCGCCAAACAGGATATAAAACACACTCGTACAAGGCGCTTCGTTAAAAAGAAAGTTAAAAAATGTTTAGCTCACATACGTTGCGCGTACTTAGCACATTCAGTATCGTGTTATGCCATTCCGATTAACAGATGTCATAAAACACATTGCGATATAATTTCATACATACATGCGTTAGTGTATTCATTTCGTTGCAAATCTGACACGTATAGCATGACTATTACCCAAGAAATGGTGACGAAAGTCGGTTACATTTCTTGGAAGGTGTACTTGCCCACACTCGTCACGCCGTGGGCAAGCGGGCGGGCGTACACAGAGCCGGCAATCGCGCACTAGCGATGCCGCTCACTATCACTAACATACTTTGTGGGATTGGGCAAATTCGAATGGATATTCCGACATCGTTAGGTCGTTAAATCATCGTTTGTTCACTACCAGGGTGCACCTGCGGGTGAGGTTGGCACTTGGAGAAAACATGGTACTCGTATATTCCTCCTTACACTTCCCGTATTGAAACATTATGTAAATCAGAGTCCGAGTCTGAAAATCGAAAATATTATAATAAGTTGACAGCGCAACAGAGTCCGCTTTGAATTTTTTGCTTATATTTACCACTAAAGAAAATATACACTTAAGAAAGAAATTCTCAAGCATCGTTCGGTGGAGAGTCGCAGCCTTGTGATACTCGCTGATGTTATACTTTTTTTAAGAGCATAGATTATCGCCATTCCTTCACGCGGAAGATAAAAGAACTCAGCACTCAAACATGTTTTTATCGGAAGAAAATTTTATATTTTCTCTTAAAAATATGTTCGGGTGACTTTTTGTGTTTTAAGAAATACACATATTCTGCGAGCGGTATATTCTGCACTGTGCAACGATTCTGACATATTTGTTGATAGAACATGATTATTTATTAAAAATTCTTAAATGCTTAAAATAAATCGTAATCATCTTTATCGTAGTTCTGTATGTAAATAGAGTTTATTCATTTGCTTTTATGTTATCCTTATCCTAGCTTGTGAATAGTCCATTACAGGACATATGCCTTTCCCTATAAGGAGGATTTTCCACAATCTCCACGCTCGGCAAACGGATTGGCGCATGTCGTTCCAGACACCTTGCACCTTAGACGTTGCTGTCCATCATCGGTCTGCTAGATATTGGTCAGGAATCCATTGAGATTTTCAAGACTTTTCCCTTAGCCGCCGCTAACGACACCTAAACGAAGGAAGGAGGTGGCAGATTTTTACGTCTATAGCACACGATTGTTCTATATTTAATCTATTTTTTATATTAATTTTTAAGATAAAGGGAGCAAGCGGGCAAGTGGCTCACATGATGTTAAGTGATTACTGTCGCCCACCTGCATCTGCACCATCAGAGGTGCTGTAGTTGCGTTGCCGGCCTTTAAGGGTATTTGGGGGATGGGTAGGAGGAGAGGGCCTCCGGTTACCTCACTCACCGAACGAAACGCAGACGTAAGGTGCTTCTACTTCACGTCGGTATTCTGCGAGGCCGTGGTACCAAACCGGTCAAGCAGCAAAAGCCGCTGCTTGGCTCTACCACGTTTAAAGGTACTTTAAGCTTATCATATTTAACATGAAATGCAATATATCATATGTACGATACAGCTAGGTAACACGTACGCGTTGAAATGTGAACCTCGAAGTAAGAATTTAAGAGCTGCAAAGAGCTAAGGCCGGGCGTGACCTTATCGAATTGGGTCTTTATGGGCGATATATCAAACTAATGACCTCGGTGCTCAGATAAGCGCCCGCGCTTTATGGCCTCGCCGCAACCAGACGCCGTGGCGGCCGCGTGTGAAGACGTCATATTGGACCCCTAATTATATCACTGTACAGTTATCTCTGCTAACATGTTACTCGTATTTTTGAAAAATAAATGGTTGGTTCTCACACATTTCGGATATTAAATATTATTAGCTAACGGTATCAAATAATGTCAAAAGCGTACAAACGAGTTCATCTGAGCCATCTCTTTCGCACACATGAAAAGGTTTGGAAAGACTCTATGATGATATTAATTGTCGATGAGAACTGCAGTGGCGTGAGCTTTCTGTGGTGAAAGACCAATCAGCTGTCTGTCTGTCAAATAAGTCCATTTTCTCCCGAAAGTTATGACACCCAAGGAAAAGCTTGAAGGCGAGGCACGGCAAGGGTAATTCGTGACTAATCAAATCTTCAAATTACATCGATAGTTTTTAATAATAAATTATATTCAATAATAATGAGAAGAGCAATAGTCGCTTTAAATTTTATAGTGTAGTAGATCTGGGTTAGAATACCCCGCCGCCGGTACCACTACGTGGAGATGCTTGACAATTGCAATTTTAAGTGCTGAATTAACAACGTGTTCGGCGGTGAGAAAATTTGCACGTCTGTATTTTGTAAGGACACTTGAAATCCGCCTAAGCGCATTGGAATTGGAGCAGCGTGGCGGATTCTTTTCGGCTCTAACACTGTTTTTTAAATCTAAAGGTGCGCTCGCTTATGTAGGTTGTTACTTAACTTTTACCATAGTACCGGGAATAATAAGTTTCTGATCAAGGCTAGGGAAACTGCAAAGTATTTAAAAAAGCTCCCGAGCATCGCGTCGGCTGGAAATTCATTGGTTTTTATTCTTGCTTTGCAATTCCGATGTTGTTCATTTTCGCTCGAGATTGGATGAAAAACGTTGAGTCCGGGCTAATCGAGTGACGATGTTTCTTTGTTTCATTTATTGTCAATAGGAAAACAAACGATTGATATCGTATGAGCTTGAGCCATAGTTTTAAGATTGTGGAAGGGATTTTTTTAAATAGAATAATTTTACAGTAATGTCTTTTGCTTTAGATTACCTGTACATCACAGACAATGAAAATTTCGACAATGACAACCCTCAATATATTTTAATATAGTATGAAAAGGACGTTAAAGATAACGGAACGGATGTAAAAGTATGACGCAGCCACGAAGTCTGCTCGGGTTTGTCGTATACTTGAGTATGGGCGTTATATTGTAGTATTTATCTATTTACAATTACATTCAAAAGCAAAGTTGAAAATCCATGCAACAGTTAGTAGGTGAAAATCGATGTTTTTTTTTACAAACTTTTTTATATGTGTACATTGTAAGTACATATATTAATATCAAAATTAACAACTAATATTTGCGATGTTGCGAAGTTTTTTGCATGTGCAAGTAAAAATAGTAACCATCTAATATTACGATTATTTATAATAATTAATTTTCTATATGAGTTCAATAAGAACATAAATATCAAAGAAAAAGATCTTATCAATTAATTCCACGAAATAACAATCGAGTTGTAATAGATACAAGTTACATTGTTCCGAGCGAATAATCATAATTATTATAATTATAACATGAAAAGGAACCCAAAAGTAGCGAACCCTGACGAATTATTAATAAGGAGAAAAAAACAAATAGGGAATTACAAGATATCATCGTCCCTTAAAAATTAACGGAAACGTTTTATTGGGGTCTTACTTTGCGTGTGTTCGAGTTAGCTTTTGTTAGTTCTGTATTATTACATGCTTGCACCGTAGAGTACCAGCTGCAATTACTCATGCATGGAGCACGGAAACTTAGGGATTTATTTTACATATTTCTTAATAATGTTACTGGTACTTTGCTAATGTTACCATTTATTAAAAACTATTTCGTTATTTTATTTTTCAATTTAATAAATAACAACTTTTGTAAATGTACGTCATAATAAATTTTTATATACTCGTAATACATTAGATATAAATTGCAAATATTAGCATGGATAATCGTACTCGACTTCTCTGTTTACGCAATTTTTTTTTTTATGGGAAGGCGGAAAACGAGCAAGCGGTTCACCTGATGGTATGTGATTACCGTTGCCCACGTACATCTGCAACACCAGAAGTGCCGCAGGTATGTTGCCGGCCTATAAGGATATTGATTGATGTGGAGAGGGAGTAGACCTACGGTTACCTCACTCACCGAACGAAACGCAGAAGCACAATATGCCTCTGCTTCACGCCGGTATTCTGCGAGGCCGTGGTACCAACCCGGACGAGCCGGCCCATTCGAGCAGCAGCAAAACCCGCCGCTTGGCTCTACCACGCTTAAATTATTTTTCAATATCAACCGTAACTTCTATGTTCTTTTAAGCAAACCATATAATGCAATCTAATTAATTTATTAACAGTAACTGAACAAAAAACTACAAGTATATACTTCAATGTGATAATGAAACCAGTGCGACAGACAACTTTCACAATAAAACTGGGGTTATTTGTTAGCCATGTTTACTTTAACTACGCTTTTGTTAAAATCCAGCTTGGTCAAGCTAGTTCAGGTTGATTCAAACTCACGGGCATTAAATTACGAAATTTTAAACGGTGAAACGTTCCGAAAACTTAGTCCGCTGCACAATGAATGTTTGTTGCAAAATAAAGTAAATAAGCAAAGCGCACTAAGCAGCCATTTTGTTCACGCCTGACGCACACAGACGCGTCCCGTTCAACAAAGGGGTGTATTCTAGTCGCCGTGTGCGTCGAGGCGCCAGTATTTATATTACCGATGACACACGGTTGGTGTGGTGGTGTTTAGTTAATATTTCATTTTGATAGTAGTTAAAAAAATCTGACAAATGCAAGGAACTTATTAAAAAAAACAAGTTACAATCGTGTCAGACCCGTATTACCGCAAATTGACACGCAGTTTTTTTTAATCTTTTACGAATTATTGTGCGACCATTAAAGCTGATAGCTTGTTATTACTATATTATACTTATAATACGTAAATAAATTATACCTATGCTTGGCAGTGGACTTACATTCAAGTTGTAATGTTCTCCTTCATTACTTCCACAAGGAGTTGTTATCTCCGCAGGCTTGTTTTAGTGCCGTAGTGTCACAAACATTGACGCAAATGATCTTACTAGTTTCACATTTCTTAATTCAACATACAACTTATTCGATAAACGGATTAGCTGCGATTCGTAACTTTGACTTGACTCAATGGGCGGGTCTGTTCGCTAAGCCACGCGATAAAAAATTCAAACGCCATAAAGAATGAAATACATCCACTGTAAGAATTGTATTACACGCTTTTTATTACTTTAACTAATAATGAAAATTTTCACCCACTTTCTAAAGTCTGAATAATTTTGAATTTTGCACAAATACGTGTGCAAAATTGGAGCTGCAAGGTGGAATCATTGTATGGCTACTAATCTTATCGTGTTTGGTCTCAACATATTAATTTCATTTGATGACGTGGACATAATGAATAGGGGAAGAGACAGGCGTTTTCATTAATTTTTAATCTAGGTATTTTTAATAGGTTAGAATTGCAATTTAACGAGTACAACAAATAAAATTAGTATCTTTTTTTAACTGTCAGAATAAATTACCACCGACATCGACCGTTGACTCCAGTCGTAACGTCGCCCCACCTGCAATTAGCACGTCACGTCATCAGTCTCGCGTGAGTTACAAAAGGGATTTAATAAGAGCGCCGCACGATATACCAGAATACGCCCCTGACCATTCAGATAGCGCTTATGAAATGACCGGCTCGGCCAAAGCGGATAACAGAATATACTCGGTTCAACGTTGAAATAATTAATTGTGAGCTATCGTGGTCTGTTTAATAATTTTTAATAAAATTAGTAAAACGATAGAGTGTAAGTTGCTCTTAAATTTAATACTTTAAAAGCGTTTACACCTCTCGGCTTTTCATACAAACTTCCAAGACTAGATCCTTCGAAATTAATAAACTAATTTTAATGAAACTTTGTACGCATAAGCAGGAGGAAGAAGTCTAAAAATTTGTGTAAACGCTCCTTGAGAATTCGTTGGTCGATACCGTATGCTGTGGTAGTGAAAGACTGTCCACTACTCTCTTTATAGTGTGACGTAATATAGTATAGTGAGATGATTCAGTCGTTCGTTTATCAGCGAGTGTTACCGTGTGTTAATAACAATCACAGTGGCGTCCATAGCATAAAAATTCTTTCTGACACTCTTATCTCAGTTACAAAGTCTCACGCCTAGTGATTTCACAAGGTCCTGTGCTATAATGTATATGATGTGCTAAAATGATAGACAGACTCCAGCAAACTCTCTGGAGTTGTGCTCTGGATTTAGATTAACCAAAATTTGTGTTGTGGGAAATTTTCGAAATGTAAATGGCTGATGATTTAAAGGAGCTATTATGAAACTTTGAATGGTAATTTTATGCTACGGGACCTTTCATCCACTATCTTAAAGATATTATTAATATAAAGATCAAAGGCGGCATAATAGAATTGAATACCCTTTTAATCCCGAGGGTGTCGTAAAGCCGACCAAGGGAAAGGCCTGAAAAATCTCGTGGCTTCCGACAGATAGCGGAATAACATCTCAAATAAGTAAAGTAGCAGCCTTTAATGACCACTGATAGACGAAATGCCTCCTCTCAAATATTTTAGACTACACACGTCCTGGAAATAACATATTCTATTATATCTCAGATGTGGGTTTCCTAAAGATGTTTTCCTTCACCACAGAACACTTGGTGAATTCAGCGAGTGCCCCGCCCACAAGGCTGCCGCGGGTCTTAACTCTGCCTAATTTCCGGGCTGGTGATAGGTTAGCTATTATCCTGTAGGACTGCTGTATTTACTCGTTATATATAATACCAGATAAACGTATAAGTAAAAAGCGATCCTTTTCTATAAATTCATTGACTAAACAAATACGCAAAAGTTGTACGTCCTCCGTACCCTGGCTTTGGGATTAAATGAACGTTAGCTTTTATTAACATTCCTCTTTGATTTTACATCATGAAAAGTAGAAGTTTATTTTTAGTCTGATTGAATGTAAGTTCAAATTAGAGCATAGAGTCAATTGCTTCAATCAAATATAGTAAAATGATTTTTTTTAATATAATTGATCACCTTTAATAATATAGAGATTTATAATAATTAAAAAAAAAGGTATGTAGAATAAACATCGTGTAAATTTTAATAAACAAAAATTGGAAACTCAATCATTACTTCATTAGTCAAATAAAAATAAACATAAACTATTTATTGTTGACCAAAACTATAGCGTTGAAAAAGTACTAAAAAAATTGTAAAAACAAGCGCTAATATAAAGTTCAAATTGTTACCGGACATCATTTTTTTTTTTTCATAGAACAACAGGCTAACTGGCGACACTGTTCACAGTGGAAACTTAATTTAATTTGCGATATGCGGAAACAGAACGTAGCAAAATAAACGGATAACTGCGTTTGTTACATCCATAACTAGATTTGCTTTTGTGAAATTATAGCAAATAAATTCACTTTTGCTACAACAGTTTAAATACTAAATACATTGCGAATAAATCTGGGGTTCGTAATTAATACGTTTTAGCATATGTGATCGATTGGTTGACCGAGTGTAGTCGGCGTAAGAATCTGTCCGTCTGTGCCCGTATTTCATCTCCAAGAGACGACTAAGCGAAACGCCATGAAAATCGCTATGGCTACCGATGAAAGGCGGCCAAACATACCAGATCTCTCTCAGATTTCTCTCTCGATCAGAGTACTGCGATCCCCAATCCGTGTGCCGAGCGAGCGAGACGATTATAGCAAATCCTCCTTATAGGAGAGGTCAAATTCCTAAGTATTGGTGTGGACTATTTAGATGTACGAACGATTGGTCCAAATAGCACTTGATATGAATAATTATTATATTATTTTTTAGCCTCTCCCATACACTATAGAGAATATGTTGTGATCGCTTCGCTTCGTAATCGGGTTGGCGATAGCAGTAGCAGTGTCTAGCAATTTATCAGCTATATAGCTGCTGCTAATCATCGATCAGTGTATTTTCGGTTTTTCGGCAACTTTTAAGGCTTTTCTCTTAGTCGACTCTTACAATAACCGTGGTGAGAAAGACGTTGTTTTAAGTATTTGCTTCAATTTTGATTCCTTACGATTTATTTTAAACAAAAAGTGAACACGAATGTGCCTGCGTGTTTAGGGATAATTTTTTTATTCCTCTATATACCCCTACAGACAAAAAGAAAGGTCCTATTATAACTACTATGATGATGTTTATGAAAGATAGTGTATCAACACACCATAAGTGCCTATAAGTTAACCACGCGGATCCAATGCGGATTGGCGGACTTCACATGTCCTCGAAAAACAATTTTATTATTTCTCAGTTGCGGATTTCCCCACGATGTTTTTCTTCACCGCAGAGAAGCTTAATCATTCGACATTTCAATAAAAAAAATTACAGGTTTTCTTTTCGAATCCTGGTTATGGTAATTACAGCGAATGCTCTCCAAACCCTTCGTCGATGTTTAGAGGAAACCTGTGTCAAGCTGTGGGACATTTACAGGCTGCTACTTTACTGTTTCACCTTAACATTTTACATAATATTTTCGGGAAAATATTTGTTATATACTTGCGCAAGTTTTTAAGTAACGGTAAATATTAGGTTTTTTTTTATCTGTAATGGAATTTCTATTACGTATGGCGTATCGTCGAAAGCGTTGTTTGCTAGAACGGCGGAGGATAAACACAATGAATTTATCTTTGTCGCGTATAGCAATAAATAAAGACCTAATGCCTGTTCGGTGCATACTTTGAAATGGGTACTCTTAAACAAACTGTTTGCCAAAGTATCAGACAACTAATTAAATTTAAATAAGTTTTCGCTTTGCATTATTCTGTTCGAGGAAAAGAGATAATTATTTAAAGAACCTGCGTTGGATTAGTTTCCAAAAGACTAATTTATTTTTACAAAGTTTTTTTTTGAAGAGACGTTTAGATTTTTGTCCGTGCTTAATTTTTTGCGTAATAACTTTTTTTCAATATTTTCGCTATGGAATCGCTTCTGTAATAAATATTGTATGTTTACTTGTATCGATTATTCACAACATTGAATATATTATAATATACTCGATGTAATAATAGCGATTGTCTCCACTCTCCGTGATCGTATCACTTGTATTGGTTAGGTCAAGTTGGATGATATACATTTAAAAACAGGCTGCAAAAATTTTATATTCAAAAGCTGTGTCAAAACAACACTTTTTATATATTAAAATTGAAAATCAACAAGTAAGAATAATGTTACAGCGCGACAAAATTTCCAAAAATGGTGTCAAAGACAAAATGTCACTCTTTCCACACAAATAAGCGTAAAATGTAGAAAGTTTAAGTGAGTCATAAATCTCCTTACCTATCAAACGTTCAGATATTTGCAATTCCCACAAATGACCTGTGTAAAGCGATCCACGGGAGGTGCAATAACTCGATTTGCGAGTAAATGGCTTGGAAGTTGATCTACAACGTTCGTCTTCCTAACACCAGCGATAGAAGTGAAAAGTTTTGACTTATATCTACATTGCTGTATTAACTTCATCGCCAACCTTTTACTAAGAATCAAACCCTGCGATGTAATGCATACTAAAATTGAAAATCGTTTAGTTACAAAAGTTTAAGTAGCATTGTAATGATAAGGTTTTTGTTTCGCATGCGAACTTCTCGTTCTCATTCCGTTTTGAACGTAGCTCGCACAAATGAAAAATGGCGGCTTAACTGTCAAAACGATTATTGATGTGCGCGTTCAAACTTTTTCACGTGTCAGATTAACGATGCGAATTGTGATTCTTCGTTATTTAACAGCCAGATACTGCAACAATACGACATTCATAAAGATTAAAAAGGTTTTTGAAAAAAATGTTAGGTATAAAATTAAGCTATGCTATACCAAGTTTTTTTGTAGATGATAAAATCTCTTTTTATTTAAAAAAATACCTTTTTGTCGCTTTTCAAAGCCACTCTTAGTTATCCAAGAAAATAAATCAAAAACACTACATCTATTCGGCAGATATGTTTAATACTTTATATTAATGTTTTTCAACAACGATGTCAATTTATTCTTGTTTTAATTTATAATTGGCAATAAACAATTTCTTCTCTTAGTCTTTTACTCCATTTTATTTTTGTTGTATCGCACTTTTCTGCATCTATCTGTACGTGTCTTTCGAAATCTAAAAAACAGCATGACCCATAACTTTGCTTACAACCAATAATTTTTTAATGCTATTAGCTATTGCACCTGGTGTTAAGAGACGTTGAAGCCCTAGATTGTAGCAGACTAGCTCATTAAGAGTATATTCATTCTTCTCTTGATAGTACCCACGTTGCCTTTGGTCGGAAGTACTGACGCAGGCAAGTTATTCAAATCCTTTGCTATACGCATTAGAAATAACGAACTTAAAGCTTTATTCGAATGCGAGGTATACCAACAACAAAATGATGGAAACCGACCAACGTGATAACGGTGGAGATGGTGGGGAGAGAAATGATTATGAAAGCTTGCTGTCGATCCAAAATATACACAAAATAGACATACCGATGATGGGCGTCTAAATTACTATTACAATAAATCTGTACAATATTACTTTATTTAAATAAAGAAATAACAATATCGACAGATTATAGTCTCATTACATAACCAGAGCTCAGGCTTATGGGTGGGAGAAATAATAATAAAAAAAACTCTGCGAATATTACACTGTTCCAAACAAAATATTAATACTCGTTTGTTAAGCTCGGGAAAGTTCGCAACAACATCGATCAAATGCTCGTCTGTTAGGGCTCGAGTTGCTTCGAAACAGACTGATTTCATTCAGAGACTTAGCGTTCAACATTACACGAAGTTAGGGCTGTCCAGTAATTAAATAGAATTGTACTAGTTCTGAATGTGGTTCAAATTATAGTTCATATATTATAGTTACACAAAAATAATCAATAAATGGTAATAAATTATTAATATCAACAAGTTTGGCAAGCACAGTGCCAGACGTTAGACGCTGCCCGTCATCGGGATGTTCAGGTCTGACGACATTAGTCATAATCGTCATTCTTCATTACAGCGTGTCAAAAGTACACTGCTGAACATAGGCCTACATCAAGATAGTGACAAAACGGTCCTGAGCCAACAGCATCCATAGACTTCTGCTAAACTGCTTTCTCTGATTGTAAAAGAAACAGGCAAAAGAAAATCCTAAATAATTTCATACGATATGATTTGTGTAGCAAGGAAAGGGAACCAAAAGGCAGCTGAAAAAATATCTACGATTAAAATCAAAAACGTAGCACAGTGCACTCGACTGTAAGTTCGGAAACATCAGCC
Source organism: Bhutanitis thaidina (assembly GCA_029286595.1). NCBI lineage: Eukaryota > Metazoa > Arthropoda > Insecta > Lepidoptera > Papilionidae > Bhutanitis > Bhutanitis thaidina. Next base: position 3,376,156 of record JAGSMS010000004.1, on the reverse strand, counting down.
CTCACAAGTGCCCCTGTTTAAAAGTAAGCGAATGTCGACCACATAACGGATAAGGTTTATCCGCCCTTCGAAAATCAGCGTATCAAAGCGCAGCCGGGGCCCTAAAGTCAGCACGATGTTCTCAACTTTAGGGTATTTCTAATATATCTTCTGTAGTATTATTATCTTTACATAACGCCTTCTATACCTATCGTGTTGCGAGAAGCCGATGTGTGCAGGTAGCCTAGGATCGTGGTTTGAAGCGATCTTTAGAGGTCTATGTTCATCAGTGGACTTGGATAGTCTGTAATGATGGGACGATGATTACTACTTTATGGACCTGATAGCAGTTCATTTTGTGCTTAATACATGACAAGAAAAGAGCCGTGGTAGCCTAGTGGTCAGGGCGCTCACTTTAGTATCATAGAGCGCGAGTGACCTCGTCGTGATCGTGAGGATGTGAAACATCGTGAGAAAAACTGTTTGTCTGAGAAATAATTAAAAAAATAATATTTCAAGGATATGTGAAGCTCGCGAACCCGCAATGGAGCAGCGTGGCCACTCCCGGCTCCTACACCCTCTCAGATATTCGAGGAGGTCTTTGCCCAGCAGTGGGCACTTACAGGCTGCTACTTTACTTCTTTTTACTTTTAAATGACAAAAATAAACGTTTTATATATTTATAAATATTTTTAACAATGTTCGTGTATGTTTATAATGAACGTATAATAAGTTGTTTTCGGATATAATAACAATAAATAACGGCGCATTTCGTAGCGCCGCGAGCGCTTTTATCTCCGTTGCAATACAGTGCAGTGCACATCCGTTGCATGGTTTCGTGCGTGGTATCTGCTTCAAATTGTATTCCTACATTGTTATATTCACATACAACATGGTATACCGTGTTTAATAAAACAACTTTATTAATTAATTTAAGCGACAATAGCCGAATGGTTTAGGGTGCGGGCTACGAAACATGACTACGTAAGTTCGAGCGCGACATTCGACTGTTGGCGTGAACCATTTCAGATACAAGCTGTAAGCTTAGTTGGAGGGTTAACAAGAATATTAGTAATGTTACTTAATAAATAGCATTGCTAGTATTCTTTAAAAAAAAAATCAACACAATGTACATTTATTACTGAGACCATAATAGTCACATTTTAAATGTTTAAAAGTCAAAGGATACTATATTTTTAATATTTATTTTCAATCACTCGAACAGCATCTCAGATTTTTCTATCCAAGCCCGTGACTCAAATCAGTGACCATTCTCCTAATAACCGTTTAATTTTTAGAGCCGTAAGTCATAACAGTGACTAATTTAAGCAGGGATTATCTGAAATTATGACGTCTTTGTCTATATATAAGACTAAAACGTAATAGGAAGCGAGTCGCGCCAAAAGTATTCGAGTCAATTACGGACAAATACGGGTTGGATTAAAATACTTTTGCTCTTAAACATATACACTTTTGTCGCGAGGTAAGATTTTTCTATCACATGTCCACCCGTGGGTGTCGTATGAGACGACTAAGAGAAAAGCCTGGAAAAGCTCGTGGGAATCCCCGGCAGTAAATTCGGCGACTAGGGACGCCATTCGTCCCGTTTCACCTCCCGATAACTGGTTTACGGAAGCCCGTTTGGCTACACTGAGTCGTTGGCAAATGGAAATAGGAAATCTCTGCCTATGCCAATGGGTGACAGGGTTGAGTGTGTCTAAAACATTTATTGCCAGTCAGTATGAAATTACTTTCATTTGTGACGTATGTTTATATTTGAATCGCATTAAAGTTCTCACTTAAGTGCTTCGTTAAAATAAAAACATTAAAAACTTGAAACTAGGACGTCGCTGCGAAAGTAGAATAATTGTGTGTTCAAAAGAATATCAACAGCCAACCGTAACAATCTTCCAATCCAAACTCCTTGGCACTAAGAATCTAAGCACGTTTTAATTTGTAAGTTTCTGGCTTGATGACTGCACCCTCTGGATGCAGGGGAGGAAGCGGAGAGTGGGGGTGGGGGAGTGGTTTGAGAGTTCGTGACTGGAATCGCGATCGAGGCCATAAAACCTGAAGGCGGGGCGCTTCTTCCAGGAAATTAGCTGTCACATTTGGTGCCCATTAACGCTTCGTTTATATTCGGTTCCTGATTAACCACGCCCCGACATCGATGCTGGCGTTGTACGTGCCCTCTGCTTTCCAGGGTACACACCTGATGGGTGCGTGATAAATTTTAAATAAGGATGCATGGGATCTAGTATTTGTTTTGATTCGTTGACATGCAATGTTTTTTTAAAAATAAATAGCCCGTGAAAAAAAGGTGACTTTCAATAGGTATTTATAAGTAATTTGACGTTTCAACGGAATTTACTGCCTTATACTATAAAATAATCTGGGTCAGTGCTCGTGTATCATAAAGTCAGTAATAAAAAGTCAATTTTCGAATCATTGCTTCATTAATTTCGTCAATAAAACATACTATGGCTACTAAAACACGCGAATATAATTCATAAGTAACTATAGAAAATAAAAATTCTTTGACACATACAACAATATCAATGTAAAACGCGATCATTTCGCTGACTCTCACTTTAAAACTAAATCTGCATGTAAACGTGAATATTTGTTTCGGGATTTATGTGTAAAGATGAGCTCATGATTTTGTTAGTTTAGCTGATATAAGGGTTCCGACAGTACTAAGAATACGACGTCTATCCGTGTGTCCTTATATCCTACCTATAAACGGTTGTATCCTTTGAACCTTAATAGGTAGCTAGTTGCTATTAACAGGAAATGTGTTATTACGGTGGATATCTATACAAACATTAAAAAAATAAAAATTATGAGGAAACGTGTTTATTTCCACTGTTTTAGTTTTTGTTTTTGCTCTATCGTATAAAACGTTATACATATAAGCCTCAATGTGTGATTATAGTGCAAACAATAAACTAAAGAAAGGAAACTAAATGAAAGAAAACACTTTTTATTTGGTAAATACTTAACACAGATATCTTTGATTATTGACATGAAAATAATCAAAAACAGATAATATGCAAGTGTACGGAAACGGTGTGCTAGTCCGACTCGTACTTGGCCGAATTTTTAGTTTTTATCAGACTTAGACTTAGTAAATCCCTTGCTGGATACAGTCCTTTTCTTGAAAGCACCAACCAAAAACTGACATGCTATGTACGAAATATATGCTCATAATCACCAGAGCAGGCGGGTCGGTGGTGCTGTTAGCGGTTAAGATGTTTAACTTGACCTCATTACTAAATCACTATTTGCCAAATCAATGACATAATGCCAATTAAACGTCAGTACCAATGCCGTATGGTAGCTTATCTTACCGTACGATGTGTTTTATTGACAAGGCAAATAAAACTTCAATCGAAGAAGGTTACAGATGAGCTGTCACCCTTGAGGTCTAAGATGGAATGTCTTCACACTTAGAGTAGACTCAGGGTAAAACCTTGTATTAATCCTGACTTAAAATACATCGCATGAAGACTTAGAAGCAGCATCTAAAGTGTCAGGAATCTGTGACAAAGCCGTGTGAAATTTTCTAATTAGAAAAGACCAAAGGTGCGTTAATAACGAACTGATATAGAATCAGTCGTCGACTATTATGAATATTTAAGACGTGAACGTGTATGTAAATCGCTCGTAACGGCACACACCTTTACCTTCAGTATATTTGCACTGATATGAATAAATGACTGACATGTTATGTAATAAATACCGAGTCGGCGCTGTTTTATTTATTCAGAGTGTCAAGCACAGAGTGTGCGACTTACTTTATTTATTTCCATCCGATTTCATCGTCTAAGTGAAATAAATTCATATGTGGCATGTGACGGGTAAGAGCGTTGTGTTTGAGTAATAGGTATTGCGGAATCAATGAACATCGTGCCTTGTACCATCTGTTAATAACAAGTTTCGGCTGCTAATTTTTTTTCTTACGCACATTTTCAACATGAAATGCTCGGGGATTTTGAAATAACTATGGAGCTAAGATGTTGTCCTGTGATTTTTAACGTCCGGAAATTTTATTATATTTAGCTTATTCGACGCTATTTACATGGAAAGAACGTATGATTAATACGATTTTTTTTCTTGTTATAATAAAACTGATAATATAATAATAAATATAAAAAGGTGGTTCTCTACAAAAAAATACTCTGGGCAGGCTATACAGCCTAAGGATAGGGACGTCTCTGAACCCAAAATGTCTATGGTAAATAACTCTGTCTATGGTTGAATTTTAGCGATCTCAGCTGGTATGAGAACAGCGAATTTTTATTTCGGAATCCTATCCGAATTTGATTGGTCGAGACGCGATTGAAAAATTCGTTCAAACCCTTCAATTGTTTCGATACTTCTTAGAAACTGTCGAATTGACTACCAGCGATAATATGTAGTCTCAAAGTTTCAACGATCTCTGTCAAATAAAAAATAAAAAGCATGAATTTCTTGGTAATCATACAAAAGCAATGCGTGCAAAAAACAAATATGCGGGTGTTAAGGGATATGACGAAATAAAATCCGACATTCATACAAGAGACTATGTGGACAGCGGTGAAAAGCGTAAAAATATTCGCAATTTCGCTCAATAAATCACTTGACTTCATCATTTTCTCCTGTCAATTCGTATTTTCCTTATCCTTGTTAATAGTCCACAGCCGGACATAGGCCTCTCCCATAAGGAGGATTTGCCATAATCTCCACGCTCGGCAAAGGTATTGGCGCACTTAGTACCAGACACCTTGCACCTTAGGCACTGCTGCCGGTCATCGGGTCTGCTTTATATCAGGTGAGGTATTTTGCAAGATAACACAGCTTTCTCCCTTAGTAGCCTCTTCCGACAACTACGAGAGCAAAAGATGTGGCAGATGCGTGCACCGATATCACACGGCTCAAGTCGTATACATATTTTTTTATTCGGTGAATACTAAAGCAGGAATTGACTCTGTAACATAGATTTATAATATTATCCTACTTACTTCTTAACATAATCTTGACATATGTTATAAATTTTCAAAAGCATTTTTTTTTAAATTAATTGAAGCTTGTTAAATGCTATAGTGAATTTTAAAATCACCAACTTCGAAAAAGAAGACCTTTTCTGAGATGAACGGGCAAGAAACTCTTGACGACTTGTTTTAATGCCCTGTTACAATGCCATTTTTTTTTACTTGAACTTGTTATCTTCAACTCAAAATTATATCATTACAATGTCACATTTATATTAATAAATTATTACAATATCGATATTACATCAGTAGTCAGAGCATTGACAACAGCAGAGTAAAAGCCATTTCCACACCTCTTTGTTTTCAATATAAATATTTTAAATATCTATTTTATAAAAAAAAACCTTGTTAACGTAAGCAACGTTAACAGGTTTTTTTTTTATCTTATGACAGATTGTTTATTGTGATTTTATTGCAAATGTAAAATGTTATTCGTTAACGGACGGTAAATTTAAGTAGGAACCTCTGACGGTCCCTAAATTTACCTACTCTCTTTACTTTGATCCTAGTACTACCTACGTTCGACGGTGCTTAAGTGAGATGGAATTTATGAATGTTTAAAAGAGTAATGTAATTGAAAAAAAAAAAACCCTCCGACTGCATTGCTCTGGGCGGTAGTAAATTAAGTTTGCGCGGGCTAATTATGAGTAAAGAGTTGTTTCACAGCGCCGCGAGCGCTTCAAAATAGTGATGTCGGAAGGTAGTCTCGACGTTTAGTCGTATCGCGCACACAAAAGAAAGAGAGAAATTACTAATGTTTATCAGTGATATAATTATCTGAATCTGAAGAAGAAGGTTCGCCGCCCTTCATTTTATACCTCCCGAAGGCACGGCTTTGCGGGTGCTAGTTTGTCTAATCCAGCAGTGACCAACCTTTTTAAAGCTAGTGCGAAATTAAAAAATTTTACACGCGTGGTGGGCGCATGTTTTTTTTTTCAAGTGGGATTGAAAGAGAATAAAAATAAACACGTTACAATAACATAATAAAATGAATATAGTACATGGTAAATGGTGATAATAATAATATGATAGTCGTTGCGAAAATGCGCGAAACGCCGCGCGAGTGTCGGCCGCGACTCCCCCGCAAACCCTTAAGCAAGCGGTATCGGGCTGTCTGTATTTTGGAAATCTTGCAGCGGGCGCATTACAGATCAACCGTGTGCGCACTTACGCCTGCGGGCACGGGGTTTGCCACCTCTGTTCTACTCTGAAGAATCGTGTCAAATCTCTACCTACCCCTATCTTGGGACGTGCATTCTTTATTCTTAAGAAAGGGATACCAAGTTTTTTTTGATACAAATACTTTGCTTTTCATACCCACTGCCTAACCAGGGTCATAATCGTATGCACGCCACTGTCCTTAATTATCGTTGACAGACTTGTGAACTTATTATAACTGATATTATTAAATGTTTATTGAACATCAGACTCGGTTTAAACTCATTAAAATAAACAAAGCAAAGTTACTAAATTGGCCATTTCAAATTATAAATTATAGTACAATAGAATTTTCAATTTATCCTATATCTAAAATTGATTGCTGTACTTTTAGTAATACGACTAACTAATTATTCGAATATATATAATAATTAGTTCACATTTTCAATTACAGAATATAATCAACGTTGACATTACAACATTATTATAATCGCATCTGGGTATGCAATGATTCTGATGGAACGTTATGTAAGTAAATACAATAAAGAGAATAATGATAAGATTCTGGGTAATATTTCAGTTTTTTTTTTTTAGCTTTATTGCATACACCCCAATTTGAGGTTACAAAGGGCGGACTTAATGCCTATTGGCATTCTCTCCCAGTCAACCCATGGGTTGGTGAGATAGCCGTAGCAGGTGTATTCATTTATTAAATTAATTAAGTAATAAAATGATTTTAAGATAACTATAAACAAATATAAATAGATATAATAAAATTAATGAATAAAAATATGATACAATATAAATAATATACATAATAATATACTATTACATATGTAGATAGATAGATAAATAATCATAAATTTATCATTCATTATTATTATATTATTCATTATTATTTTTGGTTACAGTAAAAACTATTTTTTAATTTAATATTTTTTAAAATTACTAAGACTTTAACGCTAAAAAAATATTTTTTTTATCTTAAATGAACCGGCATAATTTGAAACGTGTGGCTATGTAGATAATGTTTCACTCTTTACCCATCTTGACGACAGTTCAAGGCCTAAACTAATTTAGATGCATTAATGTTCATTACCGCACAACGAACGTATTTTATTTTATTAAAGTTTTAAATGTTATTTCCTTCAGCCGTTGTTTCCATTTTGACTACAAAATTGTATTTACACTTTTTTTTGAGTAGACCATGCATATATTTGGGCCTAGTGAAGCTTGCAACCCTAATTCGAGAAGTAGGTTGCAGCCCTAAGTCTGGAAGTCTTTAGTTCGTTCTATGTATGATCTTTCGTTCACATCTCATCACTACTTCAGTACTCCTTACGGTTGTCGTTAAATTTTTTCCCTCATTCATGTTTTACTTTTTCACCTGGAACGTAACTCTGGCTTCCACTAGTTTTCTCGTTAGTTTACTGTATTGGCAGTTGGTAAAGAAAACACAGCGAATATTCAACGTTTGCTATAATGGTTGCTGATTCGATGACAGATAATCATTATGTGTAAGGAATCAACAGGAAAATAAACCACTGCCTTTCTTCCCGAGAGACTTCGACTAAGGGCGAAGTTATGAAAATATGGCATTTGACAGATTATCATGTCAAAAATGCCAAACCGAACTTACACAGACTGAGTAAGTGCGGACTTAAAACAAATACTCTCATTGTGGGAGGGCTATGGATAGCAGAAGACTTGTAAAAAGATTTGTTAGTTACGAAATGTTGACACATCTGCCTACCCATGACAGATTACAAGCGTGAATTATGTTGTGCTTGCTATATGGGTTACTTTTCGAATACTTTCGGCATGCATTACACATGTGCAGAATAATCTTGCCCAATAGGCAGAATTAGGTGAATCAATTCGAGGAGTTGCAATTGAATACAATCGAAGGAGTCAGAGCAGTAAGTCCAACATGCTGTTCCGCTGGTAACTAGCGGCCTTCGCGCGTATTATTCCTAGACACGCAATTTTTTTAATCGCAGACCACGCGGTCTGCACTGTACGTTAAATTTGCATTTTTAAAATATTAGTGATTACGAACGTTATACCTTATTTGTACATGCAGCATTCGCCACTCGGTGTTTTGTGCAATCGCGTATTTTAACTAATCTATACAGAATTTTAAATATGGAAAGAGTGAGTGACACTGTTGATCTGTAAAATTGTATAGTAGCAAATAGAAATCCGTAAACTTTGCCTACTATTTTAGAGATGACGGACGTGATATCATACACACTCACACACACATATATAAATATACTTTCTTTTTTTGCCAAATTTAAGTCAGCTAATCAGCTCAATAGTTCCGTTTCGTCACTAATCGGCTTTGTCACCCGACACATGAGGCAAAATAAAACATCCATCAACTTTCGTCTTGCTGAAAAATTTCAAACTCACGCCGAGCGCGACTGCTACGTGGCGAAGTTGGGAACTTAAAAAAATAAAAAACAACAAAGGCCATTTGCGAAGTTCGTTACACGGCGCGGACACCGCATAGAGGTGCAATTAGAACAAAGAGCCGGGCAAAAGAGTTACAAGTGATCGCTCCGAGCTATCGAGCCCCCTACCAATTGCTGTGCGGCGTTTTTCACAATACCGTCGAGCGTTTTATGGCGATGCATGAATTGCGAACCCCGGCTCGGGTCAAAGTTGTGACTTATGAGTACATGTATACTTTTTGTTGCCATTTGTTAGTCTAAATAGGAAGTAATGTTCTTGGACAACCACGTGCGCTACTTATCTGTAGCACATATCAAAATAACTGGAGCAAAAATTAACTATTCGTTACTCCATTGCTGTTGTATTTTTTGATAACTACAAAAACCTAAGTTAGAACACGACTGAATTGCGAAGATTAGAGAGTCCCAAAGAACAGCTTGTGTTCGTTCTTCTTTCATATTAGTTACTCATTAGTTTATATTGTATTCTCACAATTTCGTACTAAGTGTTTTACTTATATCAAGTGTGTTCCAAATCATATAATAAATACGTGATTTATGAGTTGTGTGTTTTTTAGACACTTATTATTATTGTTGTAGATATTTATATTGGTTCGCTATTGTAAGCGCAAGGGCGTTTTCATTCTCTTATATATGATATACAACGCTAAATGCTTGACATCTTGAGAACTATATTTTCTGTCACTAAAATATATAGTTTGTCACTAATTAATGTATATTTTAGTTCGTTAGTTCTCTAATTAGAGTCATTTTCAGTTACCTGGATATAGAGTATCATAGATTTTGACCCAGACATGATTTAAGACACAATCGTGCAGTTTCTTTTCAATGTGTTCTGGCCTCTTTTACAATTATTATTTTAAAAAATATTTCATGCTATGCGTACACGGTCACGTTACACTTTCATTACATTATAATAATTTAAGCATGTTAACAAATCCCTTATCGATAACACATTTGACTTCCCAATTTTTTGTCATTCCAATTCCAATAAAATGAATTATTAATAAGATTATTAAGTATCCAATTAGCATACATTTGGTTTAAGCACAGAGTTGACAACAAATATATTATAATTATAAGTATAATTTTGTTATATAGCAGGAAAATGTTCCATTAACTTGTCCGTCGAAACACGTTCAAAAGGCAGACGACTCTAAGACGCGATTACGTATAATATGTTAACACATGTCACTACACGAAATTCAGTTTACATGATGTTCGGTAATTAAACGTGCTTGTAGCTATAAGTACGTCGGCACAGAGCAATTAAGCTTCAGACTCTGCAGGGAGCTTTCCACGCACTACAGACTGTTATGTTTACACATGTATACATAGTTTGCTCTGTACACTGAAGAGCAGTTATGGTTCCTACTAAGAGTACAATTATGCGAATCGATATGGAGTGAGTTCGAAATTAGCTAAATTAAAACAAAGTGAAATGACAATGACTCAAAATAACAACATACTGCAGTACTAAACTGCACAACAAAGTCAAACAAATCGTTATTGTTGCTTCAGTTTGCATCGCACATTTATAATAAACATTTATTTTTATTGTTACATTTTGAATCATTAAATTTTATACGCAATTCGGAGTACAATATAAATAAATATAGTTCATACTTATTTTATCTGTTAACTGTAGATTGAAAAAAACCTATAAAAAAAAAGTCTAAAATTTAGAATTATAGCATGATTGCTTCTCGTGAATAAAGACGACTAAATATTATTTGTTTTGCCTTAGGTCGTTACATACTCCTCGAATCAAACACGAAGATTAAACTACGTGAAATACGAGACCCGTAGTAGGGATCTCGTCCTGTCTCCCACACATCCTAGCGCCTAATTAGCGCAGTTAGTTAGTGAGCTGGTAATTTTAACGAGTACGCATCGGTGTAGAGTTCTTAACGAATCACACGCCACTCACCGTCGATATTCTAAAGCCTGTGCTGTGCGAACTGTACGAGCCTCTCACTGCGCCCTGCGAACAAAGAAAAAAAGCTTATTAAATAAATCTTATTAATTAAATATGCTTTTTGCAAAAAAGAAAAACGATGTTACATTTCAAATATTAGGAAAGATAGTTTCGTGACCTTTCGAAAACGTAAATATTCATCTATGTTTTACCTGGTGGTGGACACACCGGTCAATCAGCAGTTTTGTTTGAACAGTATACCCACCTAAAAAACCTGTGCTTTTATATCAGGTAAGTGATAAAGCCGAGCGCCAAATTTTGCTGATGCTCGAATGGCTCTTCTTGACCGGGGCAGTACCACGACCTCGCAGAATATTGGCGTGAAGTAAAGGCATCTTGTGCTTTCTGCGTTTCATTCGGTGAGTGAGGTAACAGAAGGTTCACTTCCCCCTCCTCATCCTCTCTTCCTTCTCTCCTCTGGTATAGCAATGTACGTAGGCGTCGGTGATCACTTACCATCAGATAAGCCGCGCGCTCGTCTGCCCTCATTCCCATAAAAAAATTATATTACTTTTGATGCTTTCCCTCTTACTGAGATTTAATGGTTGAGTCCTAAAATTTAAAGTATTACCATAATTACAGTTCACAGCTGTACATAGATTTAAGTGCTAGCAAATACGGCATGTATTTCTTAAAAGCTCTGCCCCTCTACCCACCACGCAGTACAAGCGTCATATATATAGATCTATGGACAGAAAAAATAGAGAGAAGAATAAAAAAATCCGTAGTCTGTAAGTAGGCCGTAAGATTGTTCTGGCGTTACCCTTGGCTGTTCTGCTTCGCCACTGTACGAGTTAGGATGGCATACATAACACACGCTGTCACATTTCGTAACGGTTAATGTGAATTTTTCATACGCAAACCATATGTATTTATCGTAAATGATTTCGTTCGGTTCTGTTACACGTGTCTCTAATAACAAATTGTTATTGGGCACAATTTCACGTGTACATTCGCGAATAAATTGCTCGAGCACGTTATGAAAATATATCAGGACGCGTTTCACGGCCGTAAGGAGCGACGTGTTGTGTTGTAAAAGAAAAAATCTATTCCATTACATCCCTTGTACAGCGTTTTGTTTTTTGTTCTGTCGGCGGATAAAATAACGTTTTCGTTATAGCGCGGTCAAAGTCGCTCGTAAATAAGGACATTACTATGTTGATAATAGTCTCTCGTTCCGCGAAATTGTATTCTGTTGCCGTCTCACATTGAATATTGAACCTACTAGCGACTTCAATACGAATAAGTGATATCGCTTACGAAAGTAAAGAAAACTTAAATAACGATATGGGATGGGAAACGAAGTGGAAGGGCGTACAATTATTGTACGCTTTATTATCGTAACTTCGAAAATTGCTTTCGTAACTTCTTCATTTCTACAACTTTTGTAAAAACACTTTTCTAATGAATGTCTTATCTATTACGCTCGTATGTCCTCTGATTTGTTTATTTTTGTTTGCATTCTACATCTGTAAAACACATTAATGTCCGAAATACATATTTTCGCACCTGGTTCAGACAGAGATGTCGTTATATTGAACTGAGCTACGTACGGTTTTAAAGCTATACTACTTTCTTTACGTCATTTACTATTAATTAGCTTTAATCTCAAAACAAACCATCGAAAGCCTCCCATGCCGGGATTCCCAAAGAGGTTGATATTGGTTTACCAGGGGAAACAAACGAAAACTGAATCAAATTTCGATTCTTCGACATAGGGATAGGCACCTAAATTTCACTTGACAAAACGAATTCTTTCTTTTTTTAAATCTTCCACCGTTTTTAATGAGGTTTATCTGACGGAGAGGAAACAGGGGAAACAAACTTCGTAGGCATACTCTTCTTAGTTATGTTGTTTTTTTTTTTCAATATTTTGTTTTAATAATACATTATTATATTATTACAATACTACTTTCAGAAAGTGATCGAAGCGAAAGCTTTTTAAGAATGATCAATTCATTCCCAGCAGTTATAGTTATCCATGTATTCCTTTATATTATCCCTTTTTTATAGTCTTTATTTTAATACATTTACCGTGTGCTATTGCCCCGTGAACGTGTTACTTACTCCGTGGAGTCAAGTAACTAGCATAATAAGCTCGTCTCAATAGTTCTAGTACTAACATATCACAAATCTTATTAAATGTATTTATATTTTCGTATTATATATACATTAACTTTTCGTATATGTAAAGTGGCCAAGGTTAGAACATTGATTTATTTAAATTTATCTCTAAGAGAAGATCCAGTTTTAGTTTAGCAATAGTATTTATCTTTATGAGATTTCTAAAAAACAAAACACTATTACTGAAAACTAAAATCACTTTCAGTCAAAATCAGATTTTGTATTTCGTTCTATGAAAGCGAAACAAAAGATCGAAAGAAAAACCATTCGAATGTTAGATAAAATTTTAGTGCATGTGATAATACGATTCTACGTTAGTCATAGAAGTGATAAAAGTTTACTGGATAAAATAAAATTTGTTAATTGGAATGTTTCATCTATTGCAGTGCCGAACGTGGGTGTCACGGTTTGTTAGAAACATTTTCCGTTTAAAGCTGCCTCGGTGGGGAGTGCCTAATAAATATGATGTCTCTGATTCAAAGGTTTTTTTTTTACCCAGATCGTAATGGTTGCATTAACTTTCACTTAAGTACCTACAGACGACGTGTGATTGCTTTTGTCGCATAGAGTATACCACTGCAATGTATTCAGCATAATTAACACACTCTTAGGGTGTTTGCACCAAACCTCAATAAATAGAATTAGCACTAAACATAATAAAAGCATTTTTCTATCTCTGTCAACTGCTTGAATTTGAAAGAGACAGAACGATATTTCATATAGTTTTAGCTTTATCTCTATTAGGTGGGTTGTTGTGAAAATCAACCTATCTGACTTGTCTTACTAAACCAGGTTTCTATCTGTCTCAAATGATTAGCGTTCGAAGGGATGTAAGAGGGACTATACTATCTTTTCTCCAGGTGTCAACTTCACCAGCGCCTGCGTGGTGCATCCTGCTTGCTAACAAATGAGACTCAGGCGATCGAATGATGGCGAAAAAAACCCATGTAGCAGTGACTAGTGATGGGGAGCTACATCACAAGTAGGTAACTTACTTTCCCAGCTTGGCGAGTATGGGCAAACAATCTAAAAAATGTAAGCTGTCTTAGCGAGGATTTAAATATGCTATTGAAAAGAAGTTGGGTAAAGCCCCCCTCTTAAAGTAGGGATTAACGCCAATCACCACGCTTGACCTGCATGGTATGAATGTTATAGAGAAATATATAAATGTATAGAAGTCTGTATAGAGACTTTAAATAATTTGCGATGGTTTATACGTGGTAGAGCCAAGCGGCGGCAAAGCTCAAGGGGCCGGCTCGTCCGGGCAGTATCACGGCACGGAGTAGAGGCATCTTGTGCTTCTGCGTTTCGTTCGGTGAGTATCTAGTTAAGATATCTATCTATCTATCTCTTACTATAGAGCTCACTCACCCTCCCCTATTCCGCCTCCCGGTCTTCCCTCCCATCTCCTAAATATCCTTTAAAACCGGTAACGCACCTACAGCTCCTCTGGTGTTGCAGATGTAAGTAGGCGACTGTAATCATTTGCCATCAAGTCAGCGGTTTGCCATTTTGACAAAAACCCTTTCACATAGAATGCTGGAAACAAGTCCGAAGGGTCTAGACAATTACTTTTGTCGTAACGATCACCTTTTCTGCAGAGCTTCTATTTGAACCATGTTCTTTATGTCCAGGTCACCAATAACAATCGTACATAAGTTTCCAGAAAGTCCTCCATATAGGGGATGGAACTATAATCTCTTGGTTCGGAGAGAGATCCCCTAACCACTAGGCCATTTTGGATTTGTTTGTACATATAACAATACTGATAAATATTCAGCCCCGGAATTAAAATCTGAAATGTGAAAACAATGAAAAGTTATTAATCCGAACAGCCCGTAATAAAGTTAAAGTTACGGCTCGATAATCAATTAGCTAATGAATAACAGGCGATGACCGTCAGTAATATTTTAATGCGTTGATAATAATAATAATAGTAGTAAAAATACTTAATATATAATACCCATGGGAGGTTCTACAAGGCTCTCCATGAGCCTTTCGTAGATACAGTTGCCTCCCTCAACTGGCTGCGTTTCGGTGACATCTTTGGGGAAACCGAGAGTTTTGTCTGTACGATACAGAATCAGGTTATTAAGACCAACGACTATCGGGGATACATACTAAGGGATGGCACCGTCGACATCTGTCGAGCGTGTCGCCGTCCCGGGGAGTCGCTTCGGCATGTCATCTCCGGTTGTTCGGCGCTTTCTAACACTGTGTATCTGTACAGACACGACCCAGTAGCCAGGAGCTCGCTGTTAACTACGGTCTCTTGGATCGGAGACTACCTTACTATAAGTACTCGCCGGAAGCCGAAAATGGAACCGGTTCATCATCACGGACAGGACGATTCTTGCGAACAAGCTTGACAACGTGTTGATGGACCGGGCACAGTCGAGGGTATTTTTGGTCGACATCACCATTCCATATGACGATAACCTCGTGAAAGCCGTAACAGATAAGAAAACGAAATATTTGGACCTGGCTCACGAAGTGACCGACATGTGGGGTGGTATGCCGACCGAAATTATTCCGATAGTCGTCACTGCAAATGGGTTAATCCCAGTCAGCCTCTCGGAACATCTGAGGCGGCTGGGACTCCGTGACGGACCGCTCCGAGATCAAATGCAGAAGGCGGTGCTACTTGATACCGCTCGCCAATGCGAGCGGTATCAAGTAGCACCGCCTTCTGAAAAGAAAAAGGGAAAGAAACTGGCGGACAATTCCGCCAGTTTCTTTCCCTTTCTCCCTAACCCTCGGCCATCTGGTCTCCCCTGCCGAGGGCTTCCGTCTGGTTGGGTTATAAGTTATTTACTTATTTTATTTTACTTTAAGTATTTTAATTATAAAATATTTCTTTACAATTTATTTATTTTATTGTATTTTATGTATGTATACATATTTATGTATATCTCAACCAGACGAGTGTATATCTATATAACCCCACAGATTAATAATTTTTTTCTTTCCATAATATAGTGACACAAGAATATAACACATAATTAATACATTTTTAAACATATTATGCCTAATCTAAGCTTTGGGCTTGTAGGCTTGGGTCCTGAAGACACCAGGTCTCCACCCCGGGGGGTTAATTTACACTTTTGTGCATGTACTTTAGAATCTTTACAACTGTGCTTAAGCTACAAAAAAAAAACACATATATATGAAATATGAAAATCTATTCAACTTATGTACCCACTATTTACTCTCGTTTTTAACATGTATAACCTCAGAATAACAGGCCTCCCGGTGGCCGCAGGTACTTGTCACTATGGACGTGGCTGGTCCTTTATCCTGTGGCATATTTGATTTTTTTTTTGTTTTACGTGGGAGAAAAGTGCTAACCTACCAATCACCGAAGGCGGTGTACGGTTGTGTCGGGATCGACATTGAAGTTGTTGGTAGTTTTGGTCGGAATACGATTCGGACATATTTAGGAGGCCATTAGATTTTAGTAAACTTTTATGATGCGGTAATTTTAACTAAGATTTTCCTACTACGCCGCTACACCACATAACTGCTTCTTCGAAGTTAATTAAAAAAGTAGCCGATTCTGAACCGACTTTGATGATTATTTGAAGAAAATATTCTCACGGAGAAAAAACAGGTGAACGAAACTCCGTAAGTATCCTTTTCTTTGATAATTTTTTTCATAAAATAAAAGCCATGCTCCCATAGGCAACTGAAAGAATGCTACAAGAATATAATGATCCGTAAAATCCATCAGTAAAGTTCGCTGCCAGGTATAGATAGCCAGGTATAGGTATAGACGTCTTTGTCCCCCAAGAAAACGCCAAAAAAAAATACATGCGTTACTTGTAATTTGTGGCTCAAAGGTACGTTTTATGCGGGCTATGTGGTTAGGTCAGCACATCCAGCTCTTTGCACCACCTCACGCGCAGGTGAGATTGATATATATATAAATAAGCTAAAAATTAACGAAATGAAAGCTAAATGAATGCAGACAAAAATATAATCCGAGTATATATTCTTAAAATGAAATTCGCCCCAATATGTGCAGCCGAACATCGTGTGCGGCAACATTATCGTTTATCAAGAAAATTTATCGCACAAAAAAATAATACTGAAAAAATATTGATGGCAGGTTTCGTCAACAGCTATCACTCTCGTCACGCCCGCGGTAGGCGCCCGCGGTAGGCGCAGCATTAATCAGTGCGGTGCGCGATCGATCAACGGAGCCGAGCCTCGAGCCGCGATACTGTAGGAGGTAACGCAATTTGCAATAAATAAGGGTATCGGTTCGACGCCATTATCCTGGCGCTACGATGTGGCGCTCGCGAACCCTCCACGTTAATGAGTTAGGTAAGGCTGGTAACGCACTGTTGTCGTGCGATTTAAAGAACGCGATAAGTCACGCACGTGCGCATTGCGTACAAATTTCTCACCCATATATATAATTTAAAGAAGAGAGAAAAATAATTTATTCAACAAACAGGGTCGACTAAATTAAATGTAAAGAAAATTATTATTCACTAACAAAAAATAATAAAATAAACAAAATAGAAAAAATACCTACCTACATATTAAAGGAAGAATATTGAATACTACAGATTTGCATCTAGACTTGTCTATGCCGCGATTTATCTGTGCTGCAACGTTGCCGTGAAAAGGCTCCCACTCTATGGCCGCGGAGGTTATGACAACCTTGGCGTTAATTTCCGGTTCAGTTGAAATTTATTTTTACGATAAAAATAGGAATTTTGGCCGTGTTTTTACTCAATTCAAGTAAATAATTGCATAATTTGTGTTTGCGGGAATGAGAGTATGACTCAGAACTCTTTGAATTTCTAAACACGAAAATTTATTTGTGCTGTTATTGTTTAAGATGCACGCTGTTGTACCATTCAGTTAAATATTTTTAACTTCTCTATACGGATATTACTTTTCTTTTCGCACATCGTCTAATATATTCGAGATTGACCACTGGGTTTTGCCGTTTCGATCTTTCCTTCTAAATAAATCGGCTGGGGGTGTTCCAACATCTTTTAGCGCCTGTTTGGATGGCCTGTAGAATATCCATAAAGATTGCTTCATAAAGAGTTAACAGCTTTAGTTTATGCATTCGAACTTAGATCGTTTTCATGCATGAATTTATGAAGAAAACGAAATTTCATCACCATTCATCATCATTACAGCATATGTCCACTGCTGAACATAGGCCTCCCCCAAAGATTGCCAAAAACCTCCGTCCTGAGTCACCAGCATCCATCGACTTCCCGCAACGTAAACGTACACGTCGATAACTTCGAGCCTCTACAACCGGAAATAGAGTGACATTTTAATGATAGGAAAAATTTAGATTGCGATTTATAATCTTAACTAGCGACCGGGTTATGACTGTCTGTCTAAATGAAATATTCAGTAGCGACGAGTCACGACTAAAAGTCGCAAGTGCGAACTAGTCTTTAAGATGTGTCGATGTTATTTTGCGCAACTATTCTGCTGCATAACTCCAGCGTTTTAGTGGTCTAATTAATTGGATCGATATTGCCTTGACTGGCGTTTCCCAGACCAACTATACACTGGAGGGAATCGGGGAATTTATTAATTTAGGCGGCATCAGTGTATCCTTATTCATGATATACTTATCTCTAAACAGACTTCTACACGATATCTTTCGATTTCGGAGAAATTGCCGCTAACCATGGCAAGCGGGATTAGTGATCACATTTCCCTACACCTCTTCTCTTAAGATAACAGGATGTTATCCAGTATTCTATTGGTTAGGTCTGGTATATTTGTGAATATTGTACGAGTATGACGTTGAGAGGAATCGTGATAGCTTGAAATAGCCCCTATTGACCTATTGACGTTAATAATGATATTTAAGAAATGTGGTTTAAGGATTGTCGAATCTATCAAACTATGTTTATCTCAAATGTCAACCTTAATTACCCATGACACCCTGGTGGCTAACAAAAGAAGCTTTAGCAATCGATCGAAATCTTCCCTACCTAATGATGTTCGTTTTTACGACTTGTAATTTTTTCGACCACCACCACCACCATCGCACTAAAACTTAGTGACAACTTACAATGAATACAAGTACTGCAGCTTAATCTGATTATAGTCCATTTCAGCCTACTACAAGTCCACTGCTGAACATAGGCCTCCCCCAAAGATTGCCACAAAGCTCAGTCCTGAGCCACCTGCATCCATCGACTTCTCGCAACATTGCACAGGTCGTCACTTCATCTTGTGGGGGGTCGTCCCACCCTGCGTTTGCCTGTACGTGGCTGCCACTCGAGAACCTTTTTTCCCCAACGGTTGTCGGTTCTGCGAGCTATGTGGCCGGCCCATTGCCACTTCAGTTTGCTGATCCTTGCGACTATGTCGGTTACTCTAGTTCTGCTGCGGATATCATCGTTGCGGACTCTATCGCGCAGAGAAACTCCGAGCATAGACTTTTCCATAGCGCGCTGCGCATCTTTGAGCTTCCTCATCCGGCCTGCAGTGAAAGACCAAGTCTCAGTTCCATATGTCATCACTGGTTGTATACTTTGCTCTTGAGGTTTTGTGGTATACTCGACGAGAAGTAATGACGTAGTTGATAATAGTCCGTACAAAATATAATTATTCCGGTTTCACTCCTTGTATGATAACATACCTCTGTCGTTAACTGCTCTATGCTCGCCTCAGAAACTGATTTATTACAGCATCCGTGTTTACAGGTGCTTTGTGCAGCGACGACTCGCCGCTGCCTGTGTAACGGAGCCCGTGAAATATCGATGGCCCAAATTGTTTGCGCTCTTACGTGCCCCGATTGCTTTGTTACTAAATCCAATGATTATACGAACATCGATGGTTTAATATTAGACTAAAGCAATATTAATACATTGTAGATGGCGATGACCGCGCCGAGGTGATCGCTTAGAGTGGTTAGCAACTACTGAGTCCTGGGTTCGAATGCCAGCAAAACTCAAATTAAAGGGTCTTGTTCCGTCTCTCTGACACTGCATCTGACTCCTTCCTCCGATCTCGTGAGTGCCTCTGTGTTTGCGCATACACTTGCGGTACTCTAACATCACCTGCGCTGTTCAGCTGACGATAATATTCGGAAGTTGTGGACGAAATCGACCAGGAGGACATAACATAAAAGAACAGACATGCAAAATTTCATAAAAGCTTTTTATAAAGCGCTGGTTTTTCTCCAACACAATCGCGAAACGTCTCAAAAAAGCAACATTCAAAACGAATTCGTCGTATTTTCATAAGTTCCAAAAGAACAAACGACAGAACGTCTCCGGCTTAAAAGTGGAACAATGAGCCTGGAAAATGAGCAAGCCATACAAGCTAGCGACGTTGCGCTCTAAGTAAATGTAATTATGCTTCGTTCGGCCGACTAGCGGCATCTAGTTCACCAGCACAACAATATACGTTTTGTTTTAATTCGGATTACACGGCCCGGTCTCGGTGCGGATAAATACAAGGCGTTTGACGTCACCCCACCCGACTTGACGGAACAAAGGAGGCACCGAGATGGTTTCTAATTACGAGCGAGACCGTTATGCAAATCGGGGGTCGACGGCGAGGTCCGTGTCTCTAATAAACATGCACTGCTCTTGCGGTCAGACCGCCAAATTGCTCTCCAGCCATTCCTGAGCGCAATAAAACCCGTTCGAATTGTAGTGCCCACTCTGGACAATTAGTGCTCTTTGATCAAGTTCGAATTTCGTTTTTTTGTCCGCAGCAGTTTTGTTTTAATTCCGGTTGATTGCTTTTTTAGTTTTCAAACGGATCGAAAGCGAAAGACAAAGGTCGCTGCGTAATGCGGCATAAGTTTGAAGTATTGCTTGTACATTCTCAGTTTTTTTAAACACTCAAAATGCAATTGAAATGAGACTCGTAAAGCCTACTCGTACTTTCAAGAGCAAGAGAGCAACTTGCGTCCTTTAACGAATATACCGTTACAATTAAAGTTCAGATTTTGTTTCATGAAAATATAACGGAATTTTAAAGCATTTCGAGACTATTTTTATTCGAGCGCAAGTATGTAATAGCGTTCCATTCAAGACAAGTTTTCTAACGTTAGTTGTCTGAAACCGGTGGGAGGGGCGCCGAGCTCGTTTCATTAAACTGGCAGATGTGTTCCGGTAAATTGAGCGTTGGTCTTTGGAAATCGCCAGGTCGTGCCCTGACTCCGTCCGCTCCGTAACTGGGCTAAAAGCATCGCTTAGCCGCACGCCGTTCTCTCGGTAATTTTTCACGAAAAGCCGTCCCGCGGACAGCCCGCCGCTTTAAACGACTTAACGAACGTACCTAAAAAAAAACCTTGTGAAAATTTGTAAATTGGCGAACGTGTTTTTACTCTTTTCTCTATTCGCCTTCGCGCTTAATTTGTTCACGGTCAATTTTTTATGGCGTCAAAATACTCGGGCGGAAAAATGTTAATTTTTCACTCGCACGGCAATATTTCCGTTTGTATTGGAACAATCGAGGTGCGTTTTGTTCTCGTCTCCGTCGGTAACAAAGGTTGTGAGCGCGTCGAGGGAGAGCTCGGGCGCTACAAAATCGTTGCATTTGCTATGCGCGTTTGCGAGGAAGTCGTTACCGGTGTCGTGATCGCTAGCAAAAAGAATCCACCGCTCTATCTGCCTTCACAAATGCGCACGTCGTTTCGTGTTAGCGTCGACTACATTCGGAACCGTACGACGTAGAAAATAAAAAATATTTTCGCACGAGCACATCAGCAAACACTTCACGTAACAATAAACTGAAATAAAATTCATTTCTACAAATGTATTCAGTAAATATCGTCCTTTCGATGGTGATTTATGTGCCCGTATGAGAACACTCGTGTTAAATTGTCGCGTGTATCTAAATGTTCAATTCATTTTTGCCCGTAACAAGTTTTATGAATGACTTATTTCAAGTTAAACGTAATGTGAACAGTTGAAGCATTTTTATAACATTTTTCGTTTACTTCATACTATGTTGTAACCATTCTAATCAAATTAATTAAAAAAAAAAAATGTTTGAATGTTTCTAGAAGGATAGTTAAATCAAATCGAACCAAAATAATTTTAAATTTCAACTGAGCTAGTAGCAAGAAAACACTTCAGTAAGATTACACTTTATTTATATAAAGTGAAATTTTGCATTAAATTACCTCTCGTAAATATGAGCGCCAGTTTAATTATTCATTCGGTATTTCATAAGCACGATGTTGGCTAATGAAACGAGTTTCAATTTCATAAATAATTTCAAGAGAAAATGTTAAATACACCGACAATTAACTCGGCTACTGTTAACTGTTTATGACTGCCGCCTGTTAATTATTCCTTTTGGTATATTAACGTATGAATAAGTAAATATTTCTACAACCCCGAACACCACAAGACCTACAAACAAATTGACTCGCGCTCACGAACATTATTTCTTTTGTAAAACACACAGCGGACTGAACAATTTGCCTATATTACTTACGTATTTTATAATCATGCACGTAAGAACAGACATTGTTTTAATATGTATTATTTTTTCATTTTGCATCAATATGAAAATGTGAATAAAGGCAAATTATCAGTGCGTCAAGCGCATGGCCGTGCAACGAGGGACTTTACGATGACGTGTATGACATTTACTATCTGCCGTCTTAACGATCGTCTAGCTCGTTTCGTAACATACTTTAAAAGGTTAAATTTATACACGTCGATAATTACAGCTTGTCAGAAGTCCACGGCTGAGCTTAGGCCACCTGCATGCATCGACTCCTGGTCGTCTTTGCGTCTTAGTATAATTGTAACACGATTGTACTAAAAGACGACGAGCAATGTTCGGTCTGACGAGTATTTATATTATTATATCTGGATTATAATATTAAACACCAAAGGATTGAGAGAAAAACAAACAAATTCAAGTACAAATAATAAAGAAATGAAATTAAAAATTACGTAAAGTCTTGCAATAATTAACTTATAGAGTTTGTAAAGACAAGCAGTACCAAAAGTACGGTCCGATTTTAGTATTCATAAAACACTACGAAGCCAATTCGCTTTAGAGCAGTCACTAAATAATAACTTTTTAAAGCAGCCGTATAGCCCAGACGGCTAATAACCGACTGCAGCTAATTGTTAGATTGTTTAAGAGCTGCGCTATAACCCCACTTTATTATTCTGGTGTTAGGGATTAAACTATAATATTACAAAGTTTATAGCCTTGATGGTAAATAACTTCTTAACGCGCTGTACGTCGCGTTTACTTCCTTTTGTTATGGAAAACTCCTTTGTGAGTAAATTCTATAAAATTAATCCTGAGTTCAATTTGTACTCGTTAAATACCACGACTCGAGTTTTGGTTTAGGTTTTGTGCCCATTTTTATTTATTTCAGAACACAACTTTAATTTGTATAAGAACAAATTTCCTTTCCAAAATTTAAGATGTGTGTTTATTATTACTGTTAGGTAACTTTTGATCAACAGCCGTAAAGATTATCTTAGTTAGAAGAATCAGGCGTGTCCTGGCGGTATCCAGGCGTATTATTATAAAGATGGTGATCGAAGCCATTTCGCACAATTCCGCATGCAAAAACAGCACAGGACAATATTAATCTTTAATAAATCTATGCTAAATTGTCATACACAATTTCCGTGCAACGAAGATATCGTCACCTGAATCCTAACTCCCGGTAAGGTGAAGAGGAAATTGCGAAAGCCCGTTACTCTTAATCGTGCACAATGGGAATCCATAATCTCTATCTACCCCTGTCGTTGACAAGCGTGAGTGTTATTATATATTCCTATTATAATAATTATGCACAAGGTTCGTTACTAAAATAAAGTCTTATATCTAAGCGAACGATGTTACTGGTCGCTGCTTTTGTGAATAGACCAGATATCTGACCCTATGTATATTCTTCAACTTAATTATTTAACGGTGATATAAAAGTAAAGTTAGGAGAGGTCATGACCAGTTTTTTTTTATGACAAAGTCGTGGAATGATGTTATAACATCATTCCACGACTTTGATAGGGAAAATAGTCGCAATCGCCACGTTTTGAAGCTGAATTGGCGATCGGTTTACCAAAAAATGCCTCCTACTAAACGCTGCTTTCCTGATGTTATTTAAAGTCGAGTACAACGTATTAAACAGTTTTTCACCATAATTTCCTTTCTCAATTTGAATCTTACATATATACATACGTAATACGTATTTCAAACCACTCATACATTCATATCCATTAGCAGCTATTCGAAAACGTGAAAACCTTTTAACTCCTTCGATGTCAATATTAAAAAAAAAGCTCAGTCTTAAAGGCTGCTTACACCGCGCAAAGAATAAACCTCTTAAGAATTAGTTAAAAGCTACACCAGTGTTACACAAGGACGGAAAGCAGCCATGCGTTATTCAAGTGTAAAAGGACCTTTATATGAAAGTGTCAAAAAACAAACGCATTTCACCCTAAGCTACTTTTACAGTGCCTGCCTACGATTGCTGCTGGAGAGTCACTAGTAATCCTTCGACATCTCAAAAGCCATTACAGCCCTCTTATTCTCACAATACCGGTGCACTCTGTATTTGCTCTTTAATGCTCATGGTGCTACATTGGTAAGTGTTACCCGATAGGAATTGGGTACAATTATTCGCTTACAAAAACCGATTTTAACGGCACAACCGTTAGAACTTTAGACGCCGCATTTTCGGAGTGAGCGTTCAATACATTGTTTGTTTTTAATATAGCTTAAAATAAAGTTCATGACTGTATAAACACCGGTAGGAGCTGCTGGTACATATAGTCCATGAAGCACAAACTCTTTATATATATTCCTGCGTAACTCTGCATCGGTAATCTACGAGACCGTGGTACCACCCCCGGTCGAGCCCGCACATTCGTGCAGCAACAAAAGCCGCCCCTTGGCTCTTCACGTACGAAATTATCTTTAACATAACGAACAGTTGAATCAAAGGTGGAAGGCTTGGTTCTTCGTTCTGCAGTTGGCAATACACTTGCTGTACTGTGGTGGTGATACATGATTCGTCCAATGAGACGTGGCATATATCACATCGTGCTACTTTTAGAGGGTAGTTAAGAAGTAAAAGCGCAAACGCGAGGGCACTTGATCAACATTATTTTTTTGTGCGATAAGATCGGAGGGTGAGTGATACAGAGCCAGTTACAATACACAGTTACCGTGAGTACATTCTGCGTAGATCGGACCAAAAAATTTATAATTATAAAGCTGATGGTAACCGAGTTAACTATGACATCAGGACATCATACGCCTCAGTCCCCACGCGACCACGAAACGGTTGAATTTTAAAAAAGCTAATTAAACGGGATAAAATTCGTCAATAATAGCTTCATTTCAATTTAATATTTCGCGTGAATAGTCTATATTTTAACGTTGAAATATAAATTTTGTTTTTGAACCCAGAATTCAGCGGTCAGCTGCTGGCCGCTACACAACGGGCTCATCTAATGGGGGTCGTGTATAGCGGGGTTAGGTTATTTATGATATGACATTGTCAGAGTTTACTTTGTTTATGGTCCCTCTGTAATTAAAAGTTCCTGAGTCGGTAAAGTTCCCCACTTGAAACGAAACTTTTGAAGTTGTAGTTTGGTACGTAATCTATTATTAAATTGTAATCGACATTAATAAAACAGAAGGTGTATACCTTCCTAAAAGGACTACCGTAAAACTTTTATTTATCATTTAATATATTTTGAACTACTTTTGTTTTTGAAAATCTTTAAATAGTTTCAGCATTTTGTTGATAAATATGACGTTAAACATTGATCTAATTACGAAACAGCTACAAAGATCAGCAAAAAAAAAATTGACTTCAATAAAGAGTTTTCACTCAAAGGGTATGCATTTTCTCCAATGTGGCCAAAGAGCAATCAGTGATCCACGAACGTTGAAATAAAGACACTCCACGCTTTTAATCATTGCCATCTGAGTTCGCTATACAGACGTAAACAATGGCTGATGTCCGGCAAAACAAATGATTCCAGTGATAAATAGTCCGACCCCACTGAAATAAGTTCGTTCATTTCCTTTTTGTCCGATTGATTGCGGATAATTTCGATATCCCACTGAAATAAAATAGAAAATTACGTTCCGCCCGCGCCCAGCTAAATATCCCCGAGTTACGTGGGTACTAATATTTTCTCTCTCCTCGAGATATTAAATTGGTCTCATTACGATGCTACATGTTCACGGCGTAACATATTAAGGGATGAAAAAGTGAATTCTCCTAATGCTCATTTTATTCACCTTCACCTTACCAGCTTTCAAGTAGGGTTAAATTTAAAAGCGACTGACGGCGGAAAAAACCATGCGAATTAGCCGAACCCAAATCCCACCGACTAGTGATGGGGAGTAAGCCAACCCGATGGCCCAGCGTGGTGAGTATGGGTAAACCGTTCAAGAAATACGTGCTGTCTTTTGCTGACTCTTTCTTGGAGTGCTCTATGTCCAGCAGTGGACTTAAATAGGCCGTTGAAGAAGATGAAAATTAAAGTATTATTTACGAACTAACTATATTTCCACTACTCCTAGCATACAAACTCCAAGTTTTTGTTATAAAACTGATGAGAGCATTGCATATCTTCTTATAATAGTGTTGAAACTTCCATTATGCATTCCATTTGGAATCCAATCACGAAGCCGTAAACGTTGGAGTTAAACATTTCCCATTTCGCAACTGGGTCGGAAAGAGCCTTAAATCTTAAACGCTACAGAACATTACCGGGCGAATGTTAACAGCATACATGAATGATGGAGCGACGGAGCGTTCAAATAACACGCCGGCATTGAAAAATACACCCGTCGCTCCACAGACAATTCATCTACTTTTGCCGTGAGGCGGATCCCGTCGTAACTCATAAGCGGGTATCCACAAGGGGCGGGCTATCGGCGCGTTTCCATTGTGTGATTCACCATGATTTTGACGTGAAACAGTTGAAGTTTAAATCCCAAATTTTTTAAGGCACGTACAGGATAAATACTGCGCGTTCGGCACATTCATCTTGTGCAAAGCACAGAGCCATGTTAAGTATTAGCTATGTTATTAAATTGTTGCCAATTTAGAATGCATATTGCCCGAGATCTGATCTGTGGGTAAATAGCGCTGTGGTGAAACAAGCCTACCAGTTATAAAAAGGATTTGTGAAATTCTCGTAATATACTGCAGAGAATTTTCGTTTTCACCAAGTCACCTAAGGACTTTTTCAATTTCTAAAATTAATAAATTCATAGGCCGTATTAACATTTTAAAACTACCATTGTACTATAACTAATTTCACTCATATTGCTTAAATACCTTATTCAACTATGATCAGAAAACGGCCTCGTGTTTTGTTTAAATTAAACTAAGCCATCTCTGAAAACAATTGACTCTCTTCAACTTATGGAAGATTCGAAGAGGTAAGAAGATAAACTTAATTATAATTTTGCTCAACATAGATAGGCCTTTTCCAGGAAGAGTCATTAACGGCGATGTTCTAATAAGGTTTTGCCCCACGTTTACGCCTCACGGCTCTTCATAGAAGTTCAAAATCTTCGAAACGAATAAACCGATTTTAATGAAACTTTATATATACAAGCAGGATACATAGGTTTAAAAGTCAGTAAATAACATTAACAAGGCGGAGTTTTAAAGCTAAATTAGAGCGATTTTTAGTTTTCCATAATACCAGATTATTACAATTATCTCCTTTGTAACTAGATATTTTGAAAATATTCTCGGCTAACTTCTGCTTATGCGTATGAAGTTTCGTTAAACTCGGTACGCTAATTTCGATGATTTTGGACATGAAAGTTTGTATGAAAAGCCGTGAGGCGGAGACGACCTTAGTCAACACGCTCGGCAAGCGGGTTAGCGATGGAATATACAAACACATCGCTCCTGTTAATTTCGGTTTGACAATTTTACAATAGTTAATCCGTTATTCACCTCAGTTGAGTCTAATGACACCCACAAGAAGATATGGAACCCAAGATGTCTTGTATTATGATTAGTAATGAACACAAACCAACAATATTTCTTCACAATAAATTGAATAGAATATTATATAACGTTTCAGTAAAACGATTAGAAGGTATTGGGTATAAAATACGTCGGTTTCGAATTCGTATTTGTTCTTTGTCCGCCAGCAACAACAGAACTGGATCGCCGAGTGAACATACTGCGGAACCCTCATTACGAGACGAGGGCTGCGTCATGTCGTGGGACGTATGTAGGCTGATAAAATTACTCATAATTACGTATAAATGTGTGTAATTATTTTGTGAAGTATGGAGTCGAGTCGAGTCGATATTTAAATACTTAAAAGCATATTTCATTCTTATCTTTTTTTTATAATACCTTGTTATAGAATTAAGTTGAACGGTAGAAAATTATGTACATTTTTAATTTCATGCAGTTGTAATAGATACTAATTTTATATAATAATTCGATTTATAAAAATGTTAACTTTTAATGATTTCTCTTATAAATAAAGTCCATGCAATTGCGCGCAATTTACTCGATTATTTGACACGAAAGCAATTGATACAATTTATTACGGCACGGTCGTTTACGACAAATATGTTTTCTTATAATCAATAAATATAACAATCAAATATTTATCTGACCGCCGTCTAAGTTAAAGCTACAAAATAATTTATGACAAACAAATGTTATACGTTACATGGAAACCTTTTAAATAGAGATTATTGGAATTGTATCCTCAAAGCCGCCATTTTGCGATAAAATACTGATAAGGAGCCGTAATTGAAGCAGTAAAGAAGATCACGAAACCGTACAAAGCGTTGGGATCGAACGTGAGACGTCTTTTTTCTTTTGGTCCCCGGCTTTAACCGCTTTAGTGGGGTTTAAATGTTGAAAATATACGACGAGTCGGGGTGTTCGTGTCGATTTTCGTGTGCACTTGGCTAGAGTTCAGATTTGAACGCGGGCCAAGTCGTCCGAGTTAGGAGAGTTACGGCCAAGTAACATCGAGTTAATCGAATGTGTATGGTTGATGTGTTCAGTAATAATTTCTATTTGTATTCGTCGTGTTTCCTAATAAACATATTTTACTTTTCAACTCACCGAACTTCATCGCGGTAAATAACGTTTCGTTTTTTTTTATTCATTTAAATTATTATTTTGTTGTATATCATTGATTTCAATATTGGTTGGTTATAAAAACTCTATAGATATTTTACTATAAATAAAATGTTCTTGCTATTTACAAAGAACACGTTGACTAAAGCATCCTCATACCGTGTAATAAGCAAATAAACATTTATATTTAATAATTTTTTCTGGAATATTTTATGACGCTTTTTCTTAAAATTTATTAGCTATTTTTTAATAACTCTTAGATTTAGATGGAGTTGTTAACGCGAATATTTGTAATATTAATTGTATTTTTCTTTAAAAAAAATGTTTCTAATGCTTTTCTTACTAACTATTCCTATGAAAAACAATCACAGCAGATAATAATTGGTAGCTATCGACATGCCGGTAAGGTGAAATGGTCTAAGCTTGTCGCTGTGTGGTAACGGCGTAAGAATCTGCCACCCCCTTTATTGACGTGGGTTTCGTAAGACGCGATTAAGGGGAAAGCCCTGAAAATTGCAATGGCTACCGACAGATGGCGCGATAACCGACTCTAATATTACCAGAACAAAATGATGCAGACCGACAACGGGCAGCAGCGTCAAAGTCCATCTTGCAGATGTCTGGTACTGCGATCGCCAAATAGCCTGCCAAGCGTGGTGATTATGACAATTCCTCTTTGTAGGAGAGGTCGGTGTCCTGCAGTGGACTATATACAGGCTGTTAAGATTAAGGTCTATCAAGGCTTTTGGCGTAATGGGAGTGACAAGCCACGTGGCTTTATCTTTTACGCAAATACAAATAACAAATAGGCGTATTATATTCCAGTAATTTGATTCTTTTTTATATTTGTTGAATTATCGTAAGCCCGGAGATTGTATGGGAATCCATTAATCACGACATAACATACTGTACTTGACAGATGCAAGTCAATGCATTCGAGGCAACAATGCGCTAATGGGCGGCAGTTACGCCAGGGTAGCATACGTAAATCATAGGCCACTGGGGCATTAATGCCGCGTTGACGACTAGAGCCAATTCTTTGCGTTTTGACCATTTGCATAGATTGCACTTTACGCTCGTCCGCTGCGTGCTATTTGAACAATTTCCGAGAGCAATGTTTGTTCACGTCTCGTAAAAACAGACTCGGAGAGTTTGTTGTCGGAGTGTTATATAATTCTAGAAATTAAAACATAATGCTACTTATTTAGAACCGTGGCAGCCCAGTGGCGAGGGCGCTCGCTATAGTTTCATAGAGCGCGAGTGACCTGGATTCGATCCCCGGTGGCCGGTAAATTTGTTTTGTTATTTTAAGTGGCGAATTTACAACGTGAAACCTGCATATTTGAGAAATAATATTTCGACGACACGTAATCCAAAACCCTCTCAGACATTTGAGAAGGAGACATTTGGCCAGCAGTGGGCACTTGGAGGCTGCTACTTTACTTTTTACTTTACTATTTATCTGTACTAATAATTAAATTTCTTCGTATGTGTGAGAAATACGAAAAATAATTTTGATGGAACTCTTTTAAAATGTTTTATGGTACGTACACTTAAAGGACTAAACGGATTTTAATGAAATTTTGGAGATATAAAGATTGAAGAAGAGATATTTTGACCTTTGACCACAGCTGGGCAAAGGTCTCCTTCACATTTGAGATCCTCCTTGTAAATACAAGGACGAGTATCAGAGAGGGTTTAGCAGTCGGGAAGGGCCCACCACGCTGCTCCAGTGCGGGTTGGCGGGCTTTACATGCAAGTTTCCCTACGATGTTTTCCTTCACCGCTAAGCACGTGGTAAAGACAGTACTTAAAATAGCTATTAACCCTTTTAGTGATGCAGGTATCGGGAAGTGAACCAGGTCACTGGCGTTCTATGAAACTAAAGCGAGCGCCCTAAACACTAGGGGCTAACACGGCACAGCTCAGCCGCTTCTCATATTATGTAATGAGTTCCGAGAGTGTTTGTGACCCATTTCAAACAAGCTTAATTGTTTATGCTAGGATAGTCAAATGGCGGGACGAGCTGAGGACATTAGGTCTTGTACGTATAACTATGAAGGCATTGGTGTTTGATAATTACAATAATTAAAAAAAAATCTTTTCAAATGCACGACTTTAATCGTTATAGCTTTTATTGTGTATTCTATTTTTAAAATGGGGAATAGAATTTACAAAGTCCATTCCGCGCTCTAGCATTGAATATGGACTAATCGATCAACGTCGGAGGAGTCGCCAAAGGAATGAAGCCCGGCTGAGGACAGAGACGTCCGCGAGGGTTCGACGATCTGCTGTGGATGGATTGCAATTGATGGCTCTTCGGGGATATAATGTGGTTACAAAAACTGAAGTAAATTGTATGTGGAGAGGGAAGAGAAATAAAGATTCTTATTTAAGTTTTATTTCAATATCAGATAAATATATCATTACACCTCAGCGCTGTTATACTCTTTCGAGTACACTAAGGAGTGGAACTCTCTGCCGAGGTCAGTTTTTCCGAAAACCTTTAACCTGGATATCTTCAAGGCCAGAGTGAATAGACATCTAGGCAAGCGTGTACCATCCTAGGCCTCATCTTCGCTTTCCATCGGGGAAGATTGAGGTCAAACGCTAGCCTATTTATTCATAAAAAAAAAAAGAAAACAAAATATTGGAGAAAACCTTAGAATGAACGTTTAATATTAAAATTTGTAATACATTATTATTGGATTGTGATAACAAACTACTGCAGCCCATGGACATCTGCAAACAAATTGAATCGTAAAAGGTTACTTGCGTTGTCACCCCTGAGTATTAAGATGAAATGTAATTATACCGACTCCTTTATACATTTAAAACTAGACACTCACATTCTGGCCTGATTGGACATTCACAACAGTTTTCACACTACCGTTCGTCGGCCATGGGAATGAGAGTGGTACCGACCCAGACGACTTACTTAGATTACAGGGTCAAATAATTGTAATTTACAAAAAAACCATAAGAGAGGATACTTGTATTTCGCGAACACTACACATTTTAAATGAAACTAATGCAAGGATTTGTGGTCTATCAAATCTGATGTAATGGTTGGGACGATCAAGGATATGATCACAGACTGCACACTTCCTAGAGCGACGGTGTTTCACTACGTTTCACTTCTCTAGCCTTCAAGGTAGCCCGAGTCAACTATGACATCTAAACGTCTGACACCTCAGTCCCTCCGTGACCACGGCTGCTGTGAAGCAATCGAAAGGTCGGTAATATAAAAACAAAATTAAAACTGATAAAACCCGTAAATAATAGTTTCTATTTAAAATAAGAGAGGATCTGGTATATTCTACGTAATTTTTTTCTCCATTACCAACCTCACCTGAACCTGGTGCACCTTGCTGATCATCGTAAGAGTCACTGTTGAAATGATATTGAGCAATGACACTGAAATATGCAGCCGAATTTGCCGAACCCATGTAGTTGTATAATAAGCTAGTTCACCAACCCACTTGCCACCACGGAAAATATACCGCCTCTGGCTGATGCTTTCTCGGAAAGGCCTTTGTTCAGCAGTGGACCAAAATGTAAGTGTAGACAGATAAACATATAATCAATAAAATTTTCGTTATCTGTAGGTACTAAAAAGTGCATTTAAGATTTTTTTGCATTTTTCTGTTTTCGCTGTTAATTTATATTATAACTATCGTTTATGTTCTTTACGTTATTAAAGGTTTATTTAAGTCCACGAATTCATGAAATAGGATACAACTAAAGCTAGAGGTGGCAAGTAACAAGTTGTCAGTACATCAGCTCGTTAAATATGAACGTGCGAAGACGGAAGAGATTGCACTGAGCGATGTCTCGCTGCGTCCAACGCTGCCTCTAAATCCTTTTTGCTTTTCTCGTTCGCTGAACCCGCGTTAGTTCTAACGAGACTTTGTTCGACAAATTCTATTTGGGACTTTAATTGATTTCAACTGTCACTACTTTAGCACGGAATTTGTAGTGTTGGATTCGTTAAATGCTTTTTATGTCTGGAAGTCGTTAGCAGGCCTTCATAAAATAATAATCTTCTTAATTTTTGTTCGCGGTAGATAGAGCCAAGCGGTGGCTTTTGCTGCTGCTCGAATGGCCCGGTTTGACCGGAGTAGTGCTACAGTTTTACAGAATACCGGCGTGAAGTTCATTTGTTCGGTGAGTGAGATAACCGAAGGCCCACACTCCTGCTCTCCCTCTCCTCAATATATCCATAAAAGCCGGCAACGGACCTGCAACACCAGAGGTGTTATTACCGTCGCCCACGTACATCTGGAACACCAGAGGTGCTGTAGGTGCGTTTTCGCCCTTTAAGGGTATTTGGATGATAGGAGGGAGGATCAGGAAGGGGACGGAGAGGAGGAAAGGGCTGCCGGTTACCTGACTCACCGAACGAAACGCTGAAGCACAAGGTGCCTCTACTTCACGCCGGTATTCTCCGAGGCCGTGGTATCAAGCCGGCCGGAATTTCGATCACAAGAGACAAGTAAAAATTTTACCGTCTTCTTTCCGTAGGCGTCGTAAGAGGCAACAAAGGAAAAAAAAACTTAAAAAATAGCTCGTTGCACGTCACGTTCTTTCTCCGGAAGAAGCGATGCGTAGGTGCTCTAGTCCGTTTGCCTACGCAGAGTCGTGCCAAATGAAGATCCTTAATCGCTGCCTACCGCTGTGTAATATTTCTAAACTGTTACTATTTATCTTCATAACCACAAAAGTTATTAAAAAGAATATTAATAAAACATTACAAAAAACTTCAGTTGTTAGACAAAAAAATTATAATATTTCTCTAACTGAACATGAGCCGACTATTCTTTTCCAACGTATTTAGAAGGTCAAACAAATTTTGTTTTCAGAAACAGAATATTTATTCTTGTTCATTTGTAATGTTTCTTTACAGTTACCGAGTTTTTTGTATTCACACAAAAGACCTTGTCAGGTATTCTTTGTATGCATGACGTCTCACACGATAATGACTAGTAACATGTACATAACAGTAATGTAGACAGATATTTATTTTTGAACAGGTACTACCTATTCCGAAATATATATCGTACAAGAGGATAAATATTGTGAATAAAACAGCTAACAATAGATTAAAGATCTCACGATTAGAACAATGCGATACGTCGCCATTTTGTCGGCGAAGGGTCGAAGACACCCTTCTTCATTTATAATTAATTCTTATGAGACGATGTCACTAGATACAGCACTAAATGCCAAGTTCAGAAACAAAACACTGTCATATTAACTAATGTTCTTCGCTAAATAATAGTATTACGGATATATAAAAGACAATTTACTAGATTCATGCCTGAATAACAGACGACATAATTTAAAAAAAAACCTATGTATTTTATAAAGGTACCATTTTTAGAATATCGTTCATGTTTAGATCCACGAAAGTATCTATCCTAAAATAATACGGAATAAAGTCTGAACAGAATTGGTAACAAATCCACAGTAGTTTGGGATTTCGCTACTATTAAGGAAGACCATTACGAGCGGCGCGAAGACGAGTCCTCGGCGGGTGTACCCTTATAATTTCTTTTTGATACTGGAATAAATCCGCATTCGAGAAGTTAAATTACGTGTGGCGAGAGACGCGTATCGAGATCGTATCGAATGGCGAATAAATCCCGGGGACTTTGCCCGCGGCCGCCATATTGGATTACGGGGAAAGTATTCTCTTAAGTTTCATTAGACGATGGCGCCGATATCCGTCCGGGTAGATACGGGATCCAACTATCGCATAAATCGGCAAGTCCCGGAAAAGTTAAGGAACACTTGATTTACTCGCGGATGGTTGGTTCAAGGATAATTGTGAGGCAGGCAGATTTAAGTACTATATTTAAAATCAAAGTCTCGAATGAATTGTAATAAATAATACTTACGAGAAAATGCTTCTATCAATTATAGATTAAAGTTAACAAATAGACAGACTGCTTGACAAAAGTGATATAATTTCTAATATATATATATATGCAGGTAATAAGTTCTTAAACAATATTTCTTTATCTCTTCTTTCTTAGTATAGTAGTCTTCTGCTGAACAAAGGCCTCTTGCTGGCAGGTAAGTTGGCGATAGCATAATTAGATGCTATAACTTTGTTAAAATGGTTAAATCGCCATCATACAGACGTCTTATATTGGCAGCTTCGGAAAGTAAAGAAATCGGTCGTCGACATCGGGTCGTAACCGGGTCGTGGCCATCCCGAGAGAAAGTGTTTTTTCTCCTTTTTACTAGTGCAGGAATATACCATCTGTAGAGAGTACGGCGAGATGATTTTAGTCAACATAATTAACAACAAAATGTCTTACAATATTTGATTCTTCTTCATCTTTGATTGCGTACATTACTACATAACATCTTATAGAACAATGCTACGGAATAATAGTAACCAAATCAAATTCCCAACCACAATCCTCGTACGCTTACCGAAACATGTAAATATATATACATATTAGTACCTCTACTAGACGTTTGATCTCGACTCACTAATAACAGCTGAGCCGGTCTTATAACGGATATCTGTTATCTACGATACACACATACCAGTTCCGAATATTCCGCAGTACGTCAGAATAGCGTCTTGGTTGAAATCTCTCCGGAGTCAGATCCCTCATTAAAAGCCAACCCCTAGTCCCTTACCGCTATCGTGTGACGATCGGGGGCCTTCATCTCAGCCGTGAACCCAACACCTTTGTACTCTGTATATATTGGAAGAGCGGAAGCGATTCTTGGACTTGTCGCTTTTGCTCGTTGTAGTTCTCCAAAATCAACACCAAAGTTTCTCCAAAGGGAATTATTGAATAAGGTAAAGGCCTAGTTACGTTAGCAACGTTATATTTTTAATATCTGATGGTTGGTGGCTACTGAAGCCAATGGAAACCTGCAGACAACTACAATCGTAGGATCGAAGATTTACAGATAAATTGTCACCCCAGAGGACTAAGAGCCTCATATCCTGTAATTATACTGGCTTAGTGCCTATAGCTTTCAAACCGAAGTGTGGAGTAGGTTAAGTAAGTTCGTCGCGCCACCTTGCTCTACATCATTCTTTAAACATCTCAACAATTAGACTATATGTTATTACAACTAAACGTCAATCGTCATCTAAATGGAACGATGAATAAAAAAAAACGAATTAAAAGTTGTGAACGTAGTTATTGCGAGAGAAATCCAGCCTAAAACCTTCTAAAATTAGAAGCACATTAAGAACACGTGCTCTCTGGCCAGCAATTTTTTCAGGACACTTACGTACTACCACGTTTTTGTTAACTTAACGATCACAATCGTTACCATAAGCAGTTATGCAAAACGATTTCTGGTAATCCGTCTGCTCTACGTACAATGTATGAGAGGGTTTATTACTAACTCGACTAACATTCGTTTCCATTGCGATTGGTTAAAGCGTAAGCTGTTGTAAGCTGTAAGTAAAGGAGTTCATTGAAACGAGGGTTCATTGTATTAAGTTCTTATGTTATTAGCAATAGTAATTTGTAAAATTTGCTCGCGGGATTTTCAACCTTTGTAATATAGAAAATGCGATGAAATTTCGCGTGTAGCAAGACACGAAACTACGCTGATGTCGGGAAGCGGAGCGGTTTCGAAATCCTTTGCCTTAAAGTTTATTGCAAACAGTATTAATTCATGTTAATCAAATTGCTAATATCTACATGAACTAATACGTATATACGAAGTTAAGATTTATTTAATAATTAATATAATTCTTTAGGTGTTACAAAAATAAAAATCAATTGTTATGACACTTGTAGGGATAATTAAAAGTGAATACTTTTATTCATGAACATTTTTATATAAGAATTTTGTTTCATAAAATTATACGCGATATAGTTCGTTCAATTTGTTTTATTGCAATGTGTAAATATTCGCATAAATAAAAGTAATAATTATATGTAATTGATCTAATCAACTAATATTTTTTTTTGTTTTGGGAAGCATGTCAAACAAACGTCCCTATTCGATTACTGGCGCGGCTTGCACAGAGTAATGAAGTGCTGGAGATATTACATTATCTTGGAAAAATATTAAGCTTAGCAACTTATGAGCCTTTTTAATAATAATGTTTCAGCGTTAAAAGGACGCAGGTATATTTCAGAAAACCCTGAGCAAATAAGTAACACAATGATCGAAATATTATATGTTATTGTTACGAGCTTCGGGTTGCGAGATTGTAGTAAAAGGCCGGAATCTTAAACTTCTATTTATTTTCACCACTTACAAATGGTGCAGAATTTCTTCCTGACCCGCTATGCCTCGCAAGTGATCTCGGGACTTACTGTCAGTAACCAATTTTTGTTCTTCTTCTTTTCTTCCTTTTCTCGTCCCTTTCTACGTGATATTCCTCTTCAACTTACTTCAAAACTCACAACTGAACTGTCATTAGCGCGCTCCAGTGCTCCTTATATAGTCCTGAATTTCGATCGTCTTTTTATTTTCAATTATTCCAGAATATTCCCGAAACAGTACTTAATTTTTATTGAATAAAATAGGCTTGTGTTTCAAGCAGTGTACAGCCACCCTTATTTGCCTATCAAAGAGTTTTGTAAGCATAAACTGGAAATTATGAAACATAATTTTTTTTGATTGTCATTCGAAGATGTAAGAGTTGGCAAGACATTATGGGGCATTGGTTACTTTATGTATATAATAAGCACTAAAATTAGATTAGAATTAGAGCTGAAAATGAGGAATTGTAATAAAAGCTTTCGTTAAATGTTTAGTGCGAACCGAATTGCTTTTCAGGTTACGAGCAATTCGAAAAACTATAAAACTTTATACGCAAACGTTTTTCTCACTAAGTTTGTATCGCTTAAAATTAATTGAACGGCATGGTAGAGCTCTACCGTTCCACCGAATGTGGCTCTTGATTAAAAAAAAATGAGGTGCTGTTTATGACCTCCCGTGTGACTGGTGGAGTTAAAATTGTACCACCGGTGGTCTATCATGTAACTCTGGTGGTGAAAAATTACTATTACGACCACGAGATACGCAAAGGGGCTTATCTGACAATGGTCGTCGAAGTTCTTGTATTGTGTACTTATCTATATACATACTACACTAACTTACACTACAAAATACTAATGTACATGGATAGAAAGAAAGAAACAATGGACTTTATTTGTTACAGCGATATATAAACAAATACGTAAGATCAATTAAAAAATAAAGTTGAATAAAAAGTTAAAGTATGGTATTATAGTTTAGAATGACATAATAAAAGGGTCTGCGATTGTAGCCTATACTACTATACCAACCATGTTAGGCTGGTAGTGTACGATCAAAGTGAAGTATACATATAAATACTACACTTTCAATATTTCTCAAGACTAAGTAAATACAAGAGCGGGCCTCCGGTTCTCTTACCCAAAGAAACGCAAAACTAGATGAGTCTTCTTCACGCTGGTATTCTGCGAGACCGTGGTACTGCCCCGGTCGAGCCGGCCCATACGAGCAGCAGCAAAAGCCACCGCTTGGCTCTACCACACATTAAATAGATGTGTGCGGACCAAGCTTTGAACGTTTTCGACGGTCATGGGAAAAATGGAAGAAAAATATTATATTCTTACGCCATCGCCACAAGCCAGAATATCCACAAGCATATCCTTTAAATTAAGAGCTATAACTTTCTGAACTGACTTATGTAACTATAAATATTCCGTCCTTCGCTCTTTATCTGCCTATTTTAGTCTACTGATAAATACAGGCCTCTCCACCAAAGCCCCAGTAAAACCGGTGTGTATTTCTTGAAAGTTTTTCCCATACACACCATTCTGAGCATGCTGCTCAACATCACTTGTTTGTGGGACTTGCGTTTGGCAAGTTCGGATAGATATGGCAGTGCCTCGTTGGCATTTGGAAAATACGGAATATTCCTAATTACATCCCCCGCTAAGCTAAGCTGCCAGTAAATAAGAATCTTATAGGAACGAAGAGAGAATCCCTTACTCACCGTTTACAACTATACAAACACTTTATACAAAATTACAAACTACAACGTTTTGGGTACAGCTTCAAAACAAACACAAAAACAAGTAAAACATGTATTAAAGGTCTAGCGACCTCTAAAACGCGACACATGTTTTAAACGTTAGTGATGTATATTAACAAGTATCGGATGTTGTGTGGGTGAGGATGACTGGTGCTATGAAGGTGCAATATGTGGAAGAAGTAGTGCACGCATTTGTTGGAGGAAGGGTGTTGCACTTTCGAAGTAGATAATACATGTGTACCATTTAATATTCAGCATGCGGAATTGTGGTAAGTAGCTATTTCTGTCATTTTTAAAATAATGGATTTCCGCATGGTAACTGCCGGCTCTATTAACAATGTGAAATTTGTAATTTACTAGCGAACCGCGCCTGCTTCGCACGTCTGTCCGTAAAATATAAATTAAATTAAATATGTTATACCTTCGTCATGTAATGTTCGATGGTGAAAGCCCCATCGAAATCCACTTAGAAGTACAGTAGTAATAGGGGACACACACAGTCAAACGCGAATTGCGACATTGTTTTATACTATTTAACTCTTCACATGTCGTAACTTTGTAACAATTGAAATTCTAATATTACCAGTCATATCAGGACTTATGATAAAAAAAGGGATAGAAGATATGAGCAGTAATGAACGCAAAAATTCCATAACTAATAACAAATGCGACACAGCTCCGTCTAAGTATGGATCCTAAATCATCAATGTGCCCACAAGCTGCAACTTCGCCGAGAAGTTTGTCGGGCAAACACTTGTATGCGCGATGTATACGTAACTTTATGCTTGACGAACAAGTTAAGAGCTTCGGCTTTGTGGTTAGTTATGAAGAGACTAAAAGACAATATGTTGCACGGCGTATATTTCGCATCGGAATTAAGTTTATATTTATATTAAACGCTTCATCCGTTTATGTGTGTAGTCTCTAAATCCAAAGAACAGGATGCAGTTATTAATTTTATTAAAACTAGTACTATTACATCAATCTATTATAGCCCACTGCTGAACATAGTCCTCTCCTAAA
Organism: Bhutanitis thaidina; assembly: GCA_029286595.1. Classification (NCBI taxonomy): domain Eukaryota; kingdom Metazoa; phylum Arthropoda; class Insecta; order Lepidoptera; family Papilionidae; genus Bhutanitis; species Bhutanitis thaidina. The sequence continues at coordinate 3,336,285 of JAGSMS010000004.1, read as the reverse complement.
AAGCCGGCAAGTATTTCCTGGAAGGTTTGCTTATATTCTACATTATATTCAAAACTGAAAGGGTTGAAACATTTTCAAATTACTCTGTAACATACATATAACCGTGTGTTCAACAGAACATCATGCGTAATTGTAATTAAACAATAATAACTCGTACATGCCATCCGAACGTTTGTTTGCACAAAAATATTTGCTTTACGTCGACTAATCTAGCTATATGTTTGGCTTAAATCGTGAACAACATTCGTGCCCTCGTTAATAAATGCATCTAATGATCGCGGATTGTATGTGACACGGTGGCGTACATTCGAACAAACATAGCGTTCGTATGTTAAATAAATTGACAGTGTCTCGTTGTATAGCGCGATCGGATTGTAAACACGTTTCAGGGCTTATGAAATGTGAATGCGATACGAAATTGTTTTGAAATGCACTATGAAAATTCATTACATGATGTTGATGTCATCCTGGTCGATTACTTCCATGGCGACAACTGCCGAGTATACAGAGGCTGTTGTTAACTGAGCAGGAGATATTATAGTGCCTTAAATGCACGCGCGCACACAGAGTAACGTCTTTACCTTCCCATATCCGATACGAGAAACCACCACACAACCAGACTAGAAAACCAATAATTTGTGTTTTAGCATAAATATTGTCTTCAGCCGGGATTCGAAGCGAGATCGCTTGGCTCGGCAGTCAGGTACGCTAATCATGCGGATGTCTTAGGCGGAATGTTTATTGAATAGCAAGTGCTTAAAATTAGAATGTATGGATTGGTTAGTGTTTAAATAATAATTCTTAAAATACCTTATACGATCCGTGAAATTGACAAACGTTACTAACTTTATTTAGTTAGTATAAAAGTTACATAAAACATTAAGAAACACTCATTATGCCACATGTACAAAGATGTATGAATGTACATTAGTTTTGCATAGATGTTATTTAATTTAATATTATTTGAGAGAAGTCCAGCAGTCGGTTATTTAAAAGCTGCTACATTACATACACATAACGAATCAATTAACAAAGCTAAATAAACACGTCAGCCACGCAAACTCCAACATCTAACCCAAAGCACTAATTTGTAAATAAATACACTCTGAAAACTATTAAACATCAATATCCATGATGGCCGACATCCTAAACAATCCACGTAACCGCTATGCGACTTCGGAGCCCGTAATACCCACGGAGGCGCCGTCAACTAGGTGTGGGGTCAATAATAGGAGGTCAAATATTTGCCAACTCCCTGCCTGCGGGCATTTGTCGAGGTGTTTGCCCGCCACCGAAGATTTACACGATATAGGCATATACATTTGCCTCTTAAGGCTACAAGGAAATGGCATATACTTGTATACAAGTGTGTTGCAACGCTTTGAACTTTGAAGCGTTTCCATTGGGCGCAAACACTGTATGGAATATCCCGTCGTTAAATATTCTACAAGGAGGATTATGTGTTCAAATAAATGTTTCACGCATAAAATTTACACTTATTGATTATCATGTTCGTTACATTTAAATTTTAACGTAAGTAACGTTATAAGGCGTTTAAAAACTGTTTTGTATTCCTTTAGTTTTTAAGTACATATTAACATATTATGGCCTGCATTCTGGCCTGTCTAGAGAGAATAAATGAATTGAATTGAATATGTGGAAAACTGATGTTTCAACAAGCATCAGATATATAAAAAAAACATACATTTCCTTTCCATTCGGATAATAAAGCGAAGTACTAGTTCCCGATACGGTTTTATTTCGCAGCGGCGTATAATATATTACATTAAATGTCTCGCACAAAATCCGGGTACATTTACAGGACACAAGTTTCGGCAACTCGACACCGCTACGGCTCTCACGGCCGTTCATAATAAAGTGCCGGCGACAGCTAGAGAGCTCTAGCTAGAGGACGTCCGGAAAAACTGCCGCGCGCAGGTGTGAGCTATAAATAACTGGGAACAACTCGGCTAGGGCAAAACTGGTGACTTTTTGATTCTTCATTGCCCGTTTCAAAAGTTTTTTGTGAAAGTTAACTTAAACGCTATTTAATAAATCTTGAATTATTTGCAATTGCTATTTTAATAAATAGTATAATTGTTCGGTAACAAGATACAATAATATCCTAGCGTACTACCACGACGCAATGTAACTACGTGTGGTGGCGGCGGACGAGAATCTGCCACCCTCACGATTGAAATGCTCGCGCTATCCGACAGATGACGGAATAACCACCAAAAGTATGCCAGACCTACATTATCCAGGTCTATATAGTGCGCCCCGTGTCATTTTCCTTGCGGGCCATTCCTTCTGCTCGCGGGTGTCTTCCGGCGAAGCTGTCAAGCCCAGCGGGGCAACACGTATCTACACGTAATACGTTGAGGGTTTTATACGGTCCGTCACTTAAGGTTGATCCAGATGTAGCCGGGCACTGTCTTCAGGGTAGATTTTCACCTTAGCCCCAGCGAGAGACTAAAATAGCGTAAAACGTGTGATTTAATTCAATAGGAATAAAATCGTCTTCGCTATTATTATGAGCATATATCCAACTTGTTCGTATTATTTGTTTTGGTCTGAAGTTTGTAAGAGAAACATTTTATGAAAAGAAACGGAATGGAGGTTCTTGGCCGATGCTCAACGGGACGAAACAGGAAGTGGCAGTAACAAGCTATCCGGTCGTCGATTTACATCGCTGAATTATGGATTCACGAGGAAATGAATTTTGTTTTTTTTTCTTATAATCTCCAATGGACAGGAATAAGACTGGAAAGGAATGAAATAAAGGTGCTACGAATGCCTACATCTTTGTGTTATTCTGGTTTTATATTTTCTTTTCAATTTAAGTACTCAATAATGCGGCTACCCTTCGCGTTTGGATATATTGAAATGTATATTTACAATTTTTGAATATAAATTTTTCCTCGATTAATAATAATACGTCGAGTAACAATGCCAGATCTAAAAGTCGTTCCCGACCGGCCTCGGACAGATTGAAGATAATATGAAAGCAATTGTTTTGCGTCAAACAAATGTTGACTAAAAGCATCGAACAACTGGACCTAAAACTTAGACAAAAGTTAAGCTCAGCACCATTCGATTATCACTTATGTAAACATAGGCGTACGTTATGAAAGTAAACGATAGCGTTATAACGACAATAATATTAAAAATAATGAAATAAATTTGAAATCTAAATACAAAGCAAGCTAAGAGCGCAGCGAGAACAGAAATCTCGGTCGGAGTCCCGACGATTCATACAGAATCAAAGTATCAGATTCGTGGATTGCCGTAGGCGACCGTTTTCAAGCCGAGCCACAAAAGAACGCATTCCCGATTAAATCCCAGGTGCCAGCGCGGATTAACAGATATAATAAGCTGGAACAGAAATCCCCAGATACGAAACGAACTTTCCCGAACAATAGTCACACTTTCGGGCACTTGTCAACTCGCATAATCTCGCTTTACACTTAAAATCCCTCCCGGAGTTGGCTTTAATCTGGAAAGAAACGGTTCTAACTGGTTTAGTGTAAAAGCCGCTGGGAGGGGTGGACGTTTTTTCCATTGCTAATAATGAGCCACGTTTTAATTAATCTTTGTGGATTGAAACAGTTTTTAATTGTATTTCATTCTCATTTACAAAACTCATTTTAAAAAGAGGCATTTTAAAGTTTTCTATGAAATATTTCACAAAGCTTTATAAAATTCAAAAGAACGACGACTACGTAAAAGTCAACGAATACGAAGAAAAGGCAAATATTATTTGAAATAAATATCAAACGTATGTACATAAACTATTTTATAATCCGTTAACATTATTTAAAAGGGATATAAAAAATTGTGGCAACGTCAAATAATAAAACCAATTTCGAAGTTATAAAGTATAACCATCCCAACATTGCTCGGGATATAAAGGGGAATACACGCGGAGACTCCCACAGACTAGTGATAGGCTATCCGTACTGCTGTACTGTATAGTACTGTTCCGCGACCCGACTGCCCGCTGCGGCTAGTACGAGCAAAGCCTCTTAGAACACGCTTTCATAGAGTGGCCTATGTATAGTACTGATCTTGAATAGGCCGATGGAGAATATCAACCCGTATGCTGGGTGTACCTTTAACCAACAAAACATAGATGGCAGTTTATTTGACGCTTACTGAAAAAAAAACCTTCGTTTAGCTGTAGATCTAAGTAGGTTGAAGTAGAAGAAAAAAAAGATTCCATAGCGTGATATGAACGTAAAGTTTCGAATCCTTGATCCGAACCAGTCATGGGTAAGTCGATGGTGCCTTAGTAATGGGTACGTTATTGGTACGTCACGAGAGACTCGTTCTTTCTCCATTTTATTATATTAAAATGCGAATAGCAATTAAACGATACTAATAAAGTCTAATAATGAGTAATCGGTAATGAAACCTACCGCGGGCGGTTTTCCGCCAATTTCCTTTGTAAATAATACACAAACGAAATTGTGTATTTGGCGCCACGGGCGACCGGAATTAACTATTTCGGAAATTTATTGTGAACGGAATATTCCGTTTGTAACTTCTTAGCGGGGCCTAAAAACGAAGCCTCAAGTGAAGCGCCTGTTGCCAGCCTCATTTGCATTTCGCTGATTGATTATTCAATCGGACAGCCGCAGTAGAGTCCCCCGCGCCCGCCGCCCTCGCCCGCCCGCCCAACTGCGCTAGTGGACATAGTGAAATTGATTCCCATGCTAATGGAGATTATAATTCTGGCTCGTCTTGTTGAGTTAGACACCGAATGTTGTGTTTGTGGTTGGTATGTTTTTTGTAGAGTTATAAGGTGATTTACGGAAACCGGTACGTTATTGGTTGTATTGATCGATATGTGTCATCGGATCGGATTAATGAAGGAGATTTATGATATGGGTATTTTTTTTCGTAAGTAATGATAATTGCAATAAATTTATTTGCGATCAACGTTGACTGTTTAATTTGTTTAAACGCTTTTTAAGACTTGATCTGTATGTATGTTGAAAAGTTCAATTAAATTATCACCTACTTCCTGACGTCTGAATATTAATAATTTGGAATATAGTACACGTATTAAGAACCTATGACAATACAATAAAATGATACCATTGAGCTGGTCTGAAGATGGAGCTGGAAGGTGGTGAACCAGACGAGTTTGGGGTCTTTAGATTTTTCTTAACCAGTCCCATTAACTTCATTTGATGACAGAGAAAATCGTGAATATATTTTTTTAAACTAAGTACTTACCTTTCCTTTTCTTTTATCTTGAAGTCAGAATTTTAAGTTTTAACAGTTTCTTTATGACATATTTTTTATCTATTGTGGTCATTTACCCGGATAATTTATTTGGATTCCAAAATAAATTAAAAATTGAATAAATTAATAAAAAACGCAGACCCATGTCAAAAATTTAGAAAATGGTTAGTGAGAAATAACTGAAATAATTTTAAATGCGTCGTAAATTTTTTGTGTTCTATAAGGTTCAGTTTAAAATTTGTCGCGTAATAAAAAATACCTACATTATTGGTTATATATATAGTATTGGTTGAGGTTGCAATGCCATTTCAATGTTCAAATTCAAAACTTTGAGAAAAAGTATTAAACAAAGGGGAACATCAAGAAGCAGACTTCAGGATAAATGATTAAATCTTAAATAATAAATACTAAGGTTTTCGACTCATTCAATTAATTTATAATTAAGGCAGCATGAATCGTGAGGAGTCCAGTTCCGACGTCACTCGAGATTACCTTAATGAGCAGTGAACAGCCGAGTCCAGGACGGATCCTTTTAACGAATTAGCTTTGAGGGCGAAACTCGGGCATTGCTTTCGAAACTTTTTTATTTTACTTTTGAGGATTAAAGATCTCCCTCTACTTAAGCATTCGAAACGTAAATTAACAAGATCAATGGCAAGATATAATAAAGGTTAAAAAATACATCATTATATCTATTCTTTTCATGTAAAGGAATTCAATTTTACTACTACTTTACTACGCATTATAACAACAACTTAGTTCTCACGAGGAAGGTTGTAAGTTATTGTTGTAATATTGGAGCAGTCACTATTGTCATAAAGAGTCAGCAAGGTGCATCACATTCAAATTAGGTTAATTTACTAAATTGTTTTTTTTTAACGTATTCTATACCACAGAGAATTCCACCCGATGCTTAAATACTCGTTAATAATTTGCTGCCAAGTCTTATTTAAAACCGCTCGTACAAAACATTTGCAGCCGCCATTCTAATTTCAAATTCTCGTCAGGCATTTCTGGCACCTTAGAATACCTGTCGAGTTTCAGCAACGCATTGATTCTCGAGGAACTCCGACCAATAAACGGCTGGCATTATGGCGGGACGCGCTTTTTCAATTATCCAGCTCGTCGCGAAGGCTTCATGAAACATTTATAGGCCAAATGTAGCTGAGCTTTCCATCTGTGAAAATTACGCTTTTAACACTTAAGGCGTAGAGAGAGAGAGTGAGCAAATTTTTATAACATGGTGCTGTAGACATTTCTATTGTTTAAATATATAATTTACCCTTTGGAATGTCTAATGAACAACATTTCCCGATCAGTTTGTTTCGGGTACGGGTCCATATGAAATTTATGGCCGTTAAATGCTTCCGCGACACCGAAGGCGGGTGTTTAAAAAATAGAAGCAAGAGAGTTAAACTCAATATGATATAGTATAATATGCCTATGCAAGTGAACCTCAATGAACGTACGACCACAGTTCCAGTGATTGTGCCAAACATATACTTTTTCTTCCGTCCAATTTATCCCGTCATAGTGATTTTTCTAGTTCCCTCAGAAACAATATTCGATTACACTAGACAAGTCTCTACGACTTAATGTGTCAAACTGTCGAATCCGTCGTAACTTCCAATAGAAACCGATCGCTATAACGATTGCCAACACAGTTACGTAATAGAGTATACTCAAGCAAGATACTGCCCTAGTAACTCAGCGGTAAAGGCAGTTATCCACAGTTTTCGGTTTTTGTTTTTGGAGACATTGCATCTGTTGTGGTCGAGCGTGACCCCTACCATCTAGATAATCATCTTCTTGAATCGTTGCTACTCTCGAGACAAAAAATGCTGCCATTTTGGTATATAGAAGAGGAAGTAAACTAAAGTAGTGCTCCTACGGCGTCATAGTTTCAAGTTATGCTCCCTTGGTACATAAAGTGTGTAAAAGGTGAATTAAAATTAGAACTAATGGCAACCCTAGAGGAACCTTTTCCGTTGGCCCGGAAGGCGCATAAAATAGCGAACAACATTACTTTATGGACGCCCTGTGTTGTGGGTGCATTAAAACGCTGCCACAGAATTTAGTGCAGCCTACAAGATAGATTTTATTGAGGCCCAGAGAAAAATTGTTTGGGTTTTTGTTGTTTTGGTCTAATTAAACAGAAAATCAGTTTTAATACAGCAAAAATTTGGTTTATTTAATAGGACGTTTTCACTAAGTTTAAATGGAAAGTGATAACATCTTTTGAATTGGCCGCATAGGTGCTGCTAATGTTGGGGAAAAAAATCATATTTTGTGAATGGAACTCTTTGATAGATGCCTGTTTAATTCAACAAAATGGCAACGACTTCCTCACCTCAAGTTGTTTCAAGTCAAATTATATATTTTTTTTATATAAAGAATATTCTTTATATTAACGCAAAGAGTCATATTCAGTCTGTTCTGAGTAATAAGTTAATAATTGTTTGTGTTATCCTATAATTTGTTATATTGTAACAACTGTCAGTTGTGTTAAGATTAAGGTTCGAGAGTATTCGGGGACAAAAAAGAGTCGAGTCATAGAGTTACATAAATGGAAGAAAAAAAATGTCTCAGTGGTTTCAAAGAATGCAAAGAAGGAAGATTAAGTCATGGAGACTACATATATTAAAAACAAATTATCAAACTTAGGTAACTTAAAAAAAACATGGAATTTTTACCCTTGTTGAAGGCGAAATAAATATTTTTTAAAAACAATAATTATATAATAATAAAAACTCAAAAAAACACGTCACGCAAGCGATAACTTTAATCATACATCAGCCTTTATGGCGGGAGAGCGGAGCGAAAACGAAAAATAAAAATGGCGGGTCGCCTTTTCGAAAATAATGGACTGGCCGGCGAGTCTCTCGCCGCGTCGTTAGCGAAACTCGAAAGTTCGCGGGTTCGAACAACATTCGGCGTGCGTTCGGAATCTGAAATGATTAATGCGCGGCACTCGCTTATGACTGTTGTTTCGGGTGTTACTTAGCGGTCTGGTGTTTTGTTCGTGTTCCGTTTACGGAATGACTGTAAATGTTTAAAGCAGTCGTGTAATTTACACAGCTTAACAAAATGAATGAATAATTTTTTTTTTAAGATACATTAGGCACTGATTTACTTTTTACTATACATACATAATTACTAATGTAAATACTATTACGCTTGTTATCTCTCCCAGGTGCATTACAATCAGGCGCAAGACAAATGCCTCTTCGCAAACATCAAGGCATCCAAGGTAGGCTCATATATATTATCAACGTAAAATCTATCTTCATATTTCGCACGGCTGCTGTCACGAGAACTAAGGCTGTTAGGGCAATTGTTTCCCCCACCTCCCTGATATCCGATCACTTTTCCATAGTATATGCATATAACGGGAAGATCCTCGCCTGCGCATGGAAGACCATTCGGAACACCTCATAGAAATTCAATTCAACGTAATCAATTATCCGTCCAGTAAAACCCCAAGTAGACAGACAAACAAGCGGACGTACCGTTGTTTAATGTATACAAGGATAAGAGAAGATTGGAAGCGGTACGGCTAATGAAGAATTAATCCGTGCCCTCTCTGCAGGCGGCTACAATCGTGCTGTTTGCCGCGGGCTCGAAAACATTTGTTTTGGAGTATCGTAAACGTTCCCTCAACAAATATTGGAGCAGCACGATTGGAGAATCGCTTCCAGTTTGTTTGCTTGTCTACGGTGAAATTTGGAGACAGTTTTGTTTGAAATGCAAAACAGAAATTTTACAGATTGCGAAATGAAATGTTGACACTTTTCATTATTTTCAACAAAGATGGCGTCTCAAAAAAATTAACTTCCAGATGACACGAAATTTATGTAAAAAAATCTATATTCTACGGGGATTTAATGGCTGATTCAGGTGTTAGGCGTCTACTAGCGCGGTCGACTTTCCTACAATCAAATTTGGCTACTATATACGTAAAATTGGAAGATGTTAATACATATATATATATATACGCCTCGGTGGCGTAGTACCGGAGCGATCAGTTGCGGCGCCGTGGGTCGCGGGTTCGATTCCCGCAAGGGATTAGTATTTGCATGGACTACAGATAATAGTTCTCGGTCTGGATGTTTGTCCATGTGCAATTCATGCATGTAAACTGCCTCCGCGATACAGGAGACATTCCTACAGTGGAAGGTAAAGTTTTTATTAAGAAATTAAAAATAAGAAAAGAAGTATGTTCAGCTGAGCTAATTCAGTGTGTTGCTTATGTATAACATATACGACATAGATAACTTTGGGTTATTACTTATCTAGAAATTTATATGACACGGGATTTATTCACGAAAAAGAATATCCATTTACTTTTTACTTTTGAAGGCTCATTTACTTAGGAGGGTTGCATCACAACGAAACAAAATAAAATTTCGACAACAAAAATACTTAAACACACTGAGAAAAAAAAGAAAATGTTCAATCTAATGAAATAAGATTGTAATTGGAAAAGTTCCTGCAACAATTTTCTGTAGGTGCCTTATGTAACTGCGCACAAGTTCTAAATTGAAAAGTTGTAATTAAAAGACCGGAAACTTAATTCAATAGAGCAGGTGTACGGAAAAGGAATCGAATAGGGAATTAATCATAAGCGAACGATAGAACGCCCGATTCTAAACGATAATAAAATAAAACTTTTTGTAGAACTATTTCATATTTTCACTGTGTCTAGTGAATTCACCGACGACGCTGGTGAGAGCAGGTGAGATTTAATGATGAAACTTTTGCTTTCACATGCCGTAACGGGATATTTAAGGAAGTGTGGGTAGCTTTATGGCATGTGATTGCTAATTTCAAACGAGCAAGCGGCGCAACTCATGGTTAGATATTTATTCATCTTGATCAGATATTTCGGGGGGAGGGAAGGGGAAACGGGGGGTCTCTCGTTTACCTCACCCACCGAACAGAAGCACAAGATGCCTCTACTTCTCGTCGCTATTAAGCGATGCCGTGCTACAACCCCAGTTGAATCGACCCGTTCGAGCAGCAGCAAAAGTCTTACTTACTTACAATATGTAAGCAAACGTATTAAGTTCACTGATAGAAGTAGGCTTTTTTTACCATCTACATCATGTACCATGTTAGCGAAAAAACATGTTATATTATTATTCTCTCTCTCTCTCTCTCTCTCTCTATGTCTCTGTAATTTAATAGATGCTGAACATCATGGCTGTAAAAGACCAAGAAGCAAGCAAAAAATTTTAAGGGTTTCTAAATTTATTTCAAAATTCATATGCAGACCGCGTGGTTTATTGGTTAGGATACTTGACTGTTATTGAGCCATGGGTCAGCTGTATTTACGTAAACACACTAATTATTGACTTTTACCCGGCTTTCGTCCCGGTTATGTTATGCAGCTCTTCCTTGTCTCTAACATTGCATCTGACCCATCCTCCGATCTAATGACTTCACCGTTCGAGTACGGAAAGGTATAGACGAGTGAGTGTCTCTGCTTTTGACACAATCATATATTTTTCGTGGTTGATTTATTTATTTTATTTAGGGTTTTTGCTCTATTCGAATATGCCAGCTCCGTCATACCCTAATCTGTAAATCTTAACGTAACATCAGTTGAAAAAAAGGAATCATTGATGATGCATGGTCATTGCAACTACGCTCAGCGCAGCATCAGATCTTTGTTCTGATAATAATTCACGTAGTCGATATTGGCCAGCCGGACATCACCAACTAAAGAATTTTTTTAGTTAGCGAACAATAAAGGGATTAAAATCTATAATCAATTTTATGGTATCTTATTTATTTTATCGCATTATATGTATTCAACCCAACCAAATGAGACTATATATAAATACTCCAAAATAATAATAATAATAATAACAACATTATGAGGAGTAGTTTCTTGGTCCCACGACCGCCCCGACATTCTGAGCGCGCGACATAACTCGATTTAAGTTAAGATGTCGAGACCCCACACATGTTTATTCGCTAACATGGTACATGCTGAAATTTGGTAAAATTCTTAAAGCTCTTTAGTTCACACATGTTTGCCGGATGAGACATGCGAAAAATATCTACATTAAAAAAACACATGCTTATCATGGTAAAACACTTGCAATTTTGCAAACACATAATTATAATTCTGTGGCATTTTATGATAGGGCTGTTTTTGTTTAAATATATATTGTCTATTCACAATAAAATCTCAGTAAAAGCTTACTGGGATAGAAGTACATACTTCCATAGGTTCTCTTTCATCTACGGTTGTGATTTCTGCGAGAAATATACGAACCGATAAGCCACTATCAAAAACGTCTTCAGCCAGTAACGATGAGATGCTTTCGAAAGCTACATCAAAAGTCCATTTCGGGGGCAGCCAACGAAACGTCTCGTTCAAAGAATTAGAATACGAGAGTTTCTAGACGTACCTTTAGCGATGGATCACCATTGGTAACATATAAATATAAATATAAAATACATAACATACAATGATAATTGAAATACAAAACGCGGTTTATAATTTAATTTCTTTATGTATTAGTACGAACCTCTTGAGTTAGAAGTGCCGGACGAAGACAAAGACGAAAAATACCGAAGATTTAAAATCTATAAAATAATCAATAATCGATGCCCTTAATTAGAAGAAAAAAAGGCCGATGTTTATCTGATGTCTTCTTCATCATAGCGGCTTCCGTTCCAAAAGCCACTTCCAGTTATATTTACAAGGTGTTGACCGCGAGACTGCGTCCCCTAATACTGGGTCTCCGAACGTCTTCACCTTTTGAAATTCAACGATATTTTAATGGCTACTCGCCATCGGGTGCTTCAATTGATTTTTTTTTTCACTTCCACGCTTCAGCTTTGACAGTGCTCAATATTGCTTCATCTTGGATTTTTATTTACGCTTTCAATGTTAAACGGAGTTCAGTGCTCACTGCCAATAAACTTTTTTATTTAACCTTAATTTTAAGTCTTTGAAGGCTTCTTAAAAATAAATGATTTCTTCTACATTTGGCATTGGATTAATAGAAGCATGTTTTGGAGATGTTTAAATCGTGTTTACGTTTAATTTGGTATAATCTATAATAGAAACATGATAAACATTGACGATGCTAACGAAGCTCGGCGGAAGCATACATATAACGGCATTAATTGGCATCATATCGTGAAACAACACATTTACATTCCATCTCAGTAATCAGAATTTACGCTTAAACGTGTTTATTTTGGAATCTATTCTGTATATTCGGATAGCGATTTGATTGGATATGTAAAATGTTCCGTATCTACATTTCTATCATAGAATGGACCATTGGCTGTCACTGGCACGCCATACCTGGCCGTATTTTGTTAATTGAACTGACATTTCAAACACAATAAGCCGTATTCTATTTTCAAATTTAAACCAGAGTGGGAGATTTAAGCGACAGAGCTTCACGCGAACGTTCTTTTCGCCAGAAAATTTTAACAATTACAATGGTTTCGGTTAAAACCGGTTGCAGCGGTTATTATAGTAAATAGTTTATGAATCTGAATTAAATATACGATTACGCGGAATTGTAAATTTAATTAAAACAGAAAATCGATTCGATCGGTAAGAACAAAGTTAACAAAATCGTTGAATTCACATATCATATTATTCTCACAGATAATTATAATGGACCTGACAAAAATATCGCCACATCCACTGTATAAATCATTTTTGAAATACACATATCATTGAATAAAAAAATATAAAGAGTGTAGAACATTTGATCCAACATCAATGAAGACATAAAAGTCAATTGATCATTAAAATTATTAGAATAACGAATAACATCGAAAATACGTTAAAAAATTACATTTAAAAACAAGTCTGTCTATTTAATTAAATTCCGAGTAGATGAAGTACGCACCGAAAGAAGAATTAACACAGAATTTTTATGCGGATTCTTTTGACCTATATTTTTAGGTTCTAATTAGGTTTGCCAGTGAGAAGTATCATAATATGCCGCCGCGAGCACAATTTTGCTACCACCGTAAAATTTAAGTAGCGACCTCGGCACTTCCAACAACAACAACAGCAAAAAAATTAAAAACATTTTCATTTTTTTGTTTCTACAGTGAAATAAAATAATTAAATAATGTAACACGGCTCTCTTTGTGCAGATTAGTCGCGGTATATTTTAATGCAATATTTTTGTAGTTTATTGTAAACTTTAACGAGGCTTCGGTTTTAATTTTTTTTTAATGATGTTTCAACAATTTGTTTTATGTTCCCGGGGCGAGCAGAAATTAAACAGCACATTTTGTAAATTGTCTAGAACTAGGTAAGCAATAGATAACCCAATTTGTTGTTTAACTTATTTTCTCTGTGTTAGAATTTTGACGTTCGTTCCAATCTGTTTCCCCAGCGTGGTGCGTATAGGCAAATCTTCCATGCATGCCAATGTTGTTGGCGCTTTCAAGGACCTTTTCATATATCCTATGTGCAGGAGTGAACTTTTACAGGATGATTATGCGAGTAAAAGTTTACAGACTGCTAAAATAATCTAATTACCTGGAACAAACAGTGTTTCCCAATCTAGTTTAGAATCAATAAACAATGTCTATAATCTTTGATAAAATATACCCGTAGTTTCAAAGAAATGTGTTGCATAGAAATAAAGATAAAGATATTATTACATTTACATAAGAATAGACATTGTCGAAAAGAAAGATAACATTTGACAGGCGTCGGTCCGCACCTGGCGTTTCGACAACTAAACAATAACTTATTTCAATATGTTAGTCGAGATTCAACGACACGGATATATATAAAAGTAAAGTAATGAAATAAAAGAGATAGGAAATCAGGGGTGTACTAACCTCACCTGCACGTGGTGCATCCTATTAACAAACAAACGAGGCTCTGGCGATCGAAATATGGCGCAATATCTATTCGAATTTGCCGAAACACAAATCCCACAGAGTAGTGATCGGGAGCAGGGTCACTAGGGCGAGCATGAGAGCGCTGCGTCCACCAACACGCTTGCCCAGCGTAATGAGTGTGGGCAAACCTCCCTAAGTTATGTACGCCGGGTTTAGCTGTAGCTTTCTTGTAAAAGCCTATGTTCAGCAATGGACTAAAATAGATAGATGTTGTATTGTATGTACAACAGCAGCTGATGTAGTGGTAGTACTATACGTTAAAGTAAGTGGTATCAGTGCGGTATTATGCGAAAGTAACCAGATCTGTCTGTCTGTTACAGTTTCACAACTCGACCACTGAGCCGAAGTGTTGAAATTTACTTCGGAGATTCTTAATTATCCATGCGGACAACGTCGCGGCGGAAGAAAGTTGAAAAATATGTTTAACATACTGGGTGCTAAAATTTCATAGTACGCTAGTTAACTCGCGTTAAGTTGCCATTACTACACGAATTACCAGGTCCGTCTGTTTGTTACACTTTCACAATTTGATCGTTGAACCGAATTGATGAAAGGTCTAAGCCTCCAGGTCATCGGGAAGATAGATTAAAATCGACTGCAAAATTTGTACTGAACAGACAAACAAATAAAACGGATAGCATATATACAGACAAGAAAGCAAGTTAATAAAAAAGTTGTAATAAAAATAGATATTTCTAGAACACGTGAAGTCCGCCACGTGTATTGGATCAGCGTGACAGACGGCCTCTTGAGAATCATTTAGCATCGAAAGGTCGTCAGTGCATTTCTGCTCTACTGATGAAAAAACTGAGCTCTTTAATGTATTGTATATGCCTCTTGAGAGGATTTTGTAACCAAAAAGAACCCGCCTCGAGCTTTGCTTCATTGATCGATTTCACGTGCCTCCAAAGTATGTTTGCTTTCACCGCCGTGTCTGATAAGTCAGCACTTCAGAGGAAAAAAAAAATATCGGCATCGAACCCGGGCTGGTATTATCTAATTTAAAGAGAGCGCAACTTCACTGAGATGAAACAGCACAACTCAAAACGAACGGAAAGAATTTTCACAATGTAGATGAAAATAAATATCTTAGTATCAAGAGCAAATTTCCTGTGACGTCACATAAAAAGAACGAGATTAACTAAACGTTACATTTCCATCGCGGTAAAAGAAAATATTCGCGGAAAAAATCCTGCTACGGATCCTTGGTCATAACATATCTGCGCTTGTTATGTAAGTAAACCTTGTTTTTCGTTATTGTGATTTTAAGAGGAGTGGAAACGGAAAAGATACTGTTTCTGTACCTTCGAGTAAATGAAAGCGTACAATAATGTATCTCTCGCAATGTAAGATTTAAATTAAATTCGAATCTGCCTCGATTTCTTAACAAAAGTAAAAAAAAAAATTGCATTTATTCAATAATGTTTTGTGTTACAAAGATCATCTTATTTGTTTTTTGAGTCCCAATACAGGTTAAATACTTTAACATTAACGCAAATCTTTTCTGAATATAATGAAGATATTTTAATTAAAAATTCATATTAACTTGCATCAACCTTAACTATGATATTCTATGAATCATACAAATAACGCTCATTTTTGAATACAGTTTTTTTAAAAGCGGTTAAAGGCTTTACGTAGATTATAATATAACATTTCGACGCTATTTATAAGCAACATCACAAAAGATCTCATCTCGTATGCTCAAATTATCCGAAAGTGTAATCTTAAGACTGTTGGTGAGATAAGATGTTGAATTCGACTAAGAAACATTCGGAGAATTGTTATTATTATCATTTATAATACCATTTAGCATATCTTCGTCTAAATTGAACGGTTGTGGCCGGTGTTTTATTCTGTTACATTCCGGAGGGGAGAGGGCTTTAACAGCGTAATCACACATTTGGAGGGCGATCCTATTGTAATATGAAAGCTCTTTGCGGTGATAATCGTGTAATAAATATACAGCTGACGTGCGCCAAGGGTTGTCAAACATTGATAATTTTAAAACATTTTATCTCAAAGTAATGGTACAACTTTAAATGTTTTAGTTTCACAATAACGGAAACGTTTTCCAGTCCTACTACACATAACTGGGATAAGGTACTATCTGCTTCTTTCCCAGCCCCACTACATATAAGTAGTACAAGGTACTATTTGCTTCTCTCTTAGCCCCACAACATATAACTAGTGCAAGGTAATACTTCCAAAAATATCGGCCGCTATGATAATTATAAATGTTTGCAATCCTGTTGAAAAGATTTTAAAACCTAGGAGTTTCAAAAACGCTAGTTGAGGTTCCCTAGGCTTTTATAAAGAGGTATTGGAGCTTAAGACTTCCCGATTTTAAGTTAATTGAAACATAAAAATAATTATTCATTGTATCTGAAGTAAAGAAATTATGATATATTTAGTATTCGCAATCTTTATGTTTTCGCAGAACACAAATTAAATTAAATTTCAATTAGTTAAAATTTATGTAAATTAAATACAAACAATACATGGCATCCATACGTTGTTTAAAGTTGGACCTCTTACGAAGGAAATACTAGCGTGATCACATTAGGAACGACGAGAAATTGTTGGCTACTTCTAGTTTATACCAGTGAATCCTATACTCAAATTTAAATCTTACTGAAATTTAGAAACTTATTTAGATAAAAAGCATAATAAAACAGAACTTTAATACAACAACATACATTAAGTACGAGCTTTATTTAAGCACAGATATTAAAAGTTCAGAGATTATATCAGCTAATAAATCACAGATAATGAAATAGAATTATTGTAATGTTAATATAGTCAATATTTTTAAAAGAATTTGATTACTGAATAGTCTCAATATTTAAGTCAGAGCGTTAGAAATATACTGTAACATTTACCAATTTTATTTTCGTCGGACGTTAAAATAAAATCAAAGTCCAAATAAAGAATTGAATACGATAACAAAGCGACCTTTTCTAACAGATAATTTAAAAAAAAAGGGACGATCGCTTCGGCTTACGGCTTGCGAAATGAACGCTTATAAAAATAAAATAGCCGTAAATGTCCCGGATAAGATAATAGGCGACGACAATTAAGTTAAACTGAGCCCGGGACAAACACAGGATCGCCATTACCATTGGCCGTCGGTGAATGCGGAGCGGAACTGTTCGGAACTCCTGCGTCTACGATACGAAACGTTTTTTTTTTATTTGAGAAAGAGAGGCAAACGAGCAAGCAGCTCACCTGATGGTAAGTGATTACCGTAGCCCACGTACATATGCAACACCAGAGAAGCTGCAGGTGCGTTACCGGCCTTTAACGATATTTGGGGGATGGGAGAGAGGACGAAGAGAGGAAATGGAAGGGAGGGAGGATTCGGGTCTTCGGTTACCTCACTCACCGAACGAAACGCAGCAAGCAGCGAAAAGTAATTCTGCGGTACGTGGTATTAGTATCCCAGTTTAGGCGGCTCATGGTTCTACCACGTAGAGAATATCGTGATTGTAATTTACGTTGCTTACAAATCTCATATTTAGTAATTCGTATTAAACATTAAAAAGTTTGAATATTTAAGGAGGAATTAGAGTGCATTTAAAATTTAGTAACAAATAATATATTGTTTTGATTTTATTGCCATTATAATATTCTCTCTTAACTATGGCAATGATTCTGCGGTTCAGGATTTTAAATATATAGTTATAAAACATGTAATATGTACGGTATTGAATACAAAATAAAATGTTATGCTTTTCTGAACCCAACGGTCCCGTACAAGTGAATCTTCACATAGAGCCATGTAGAGGATGTCCACCTGGCCGCTTTCGACTACGGCGACAACTTCCTCTTGCTGTATGGCAGTTGTCAACAACGCAGGAGATGCAGTGCTGTAAGTGTTACCGCTGGTCTTCACCTGCCCATATCTTATGCAACGATTAGATTGGATGCAGGCCCGGGAGACAGGAAGCAACACACCACAAGACGCGAAAATCGAGAGTTTGTTTTTTTTATTCAAATATAGGCTTCGGCTGGTATTCGAACTTAGAATCCCTAGCTCAACAGTTATCGTACAATAACAACCAATCCAAGGGGTCGTCGGATGCTATACATAAATGAACAACAACAAAGCCTGCACGAACCTTTAACACATATAGTTATGATGTAAAATGTTCGCCGTCTTTCAACACATTGGAAGCCGCTAGGTGAAATCGAACGGGTAGTAACATCGACGGAGCGTGCGAAAGCTAACATTTTGTCGCGATCGCACAAAGAGCACGTGGCGACAGTACTATCGATCCGCAGTTATATTGGCTTGGGGTCCGTTGGGCCCCTGGGAGCTTGTGTGAAATTGATGCTATTATTACAACGAAACTGTTACAGACCACTGTCCCTGGCCTGCGACGCGGCTTAGGAACGAAACGACCGTTATCCGTATTGATTGGATTTTGTTTACCGAGGTCCGTTGAATTAAAAGTTATACATACTGACGATTCGGCTCTCGTTCGTACAGTAAATTAATAAATTGTATGTATGTTTGATGATAAGTCGTAATCGTTCGTTTACACGGCGCAGTTTTCCTCATCACACTCCTGTATATACAGTGGTAGCCTAGTGGCCAGGATGCTCGCATTAGTTTCATTGAGCGCGCTTCACCTTTCCGATCCGATCCGACCACTAAAATTGTTGATAGCAATTTTAAGTGTCGAATTTACCACATGGCCGACTGTTAAGGAAAACATTATGAGGAAATTTCCATGTCTGAGATAAAAAAAAACATTTTTTTGAAAACCCGAATCGGAGCAGCGTGGCGGACCAGTCGCGGCTCCGAAACCCTCTCAGATATTTGAGAAGGAAGCCTTTGCCAAGCAATGGGCATATACAGATTGCTACTTTATTTTTACTTTCGCACTTTAGGTAAAATTATATTTTTTTCCTAGGTTACCCGAGGAGTATAACAGTAGAGGAGGCTTATTTAAGTAACAAAATTTGTTGTTTGTCGTTCAATGATGGCTATGTGCTTGGCATTGGAGATTATTCAGACATTTTTTCCGATGGCATCGCACTGCGTTTAGTAAGCACTGGTTCAGAAAATAATCAATAAAACAGTTAAACAGCAGTATAGCGACAGCATATGAGATGAGGTTTTTACTATTGTATTTATGTTGTATAATAAGAAAACAAAATATTAATAAGTTAGTTCATGATTCGAAATCATAAATTTAATAATAAGCTATTCGCAATAAGTAGAAGGTTATCCAACGGAAACATAAATCTCTTTACACAGAAACGTCTTCGTCTTTAAACAGACCGGAGATTAAGTCGAAAGTTGTAATCAGCGTTAAAAACGTTGAACACTTCTGACTGGAGAGTTGCCCGAGAACTAAACTTTAATCCATTGTTTAGCGGGGGGATTACAGCCTCGCTTATCAACCGCGGCCGGCAGAGGTCGTTTTTTCACGTCTAGTTTCAATTAGGTGTCGGTTAATTCCGGCGCTAAGTGCTCGGTTTAAGACTTCGCTAAATTTATACTCGGCCCCAATTTAACCCCGGATTAATGTAATGAAAGTAGCGTCAGGTCTGCTCCTAATTGCCACTCTCGATTGCGTAAACAAAAATAAACGAGGTATTTATCTTCGTGAAGGTGGCAGCGTTTTAAACGCCCATTAACCGGAGAAGGAATGCGCGGAAGTTAAGCGATGTCGGTGTGAATGGGCTCCGGGCATAGAGATCCGTCTTTTTAATTGGAGCGGGCGCAGCTGAAAGTCGACGCGTTTACGCAAATTCCAGATTCTGCGCGAACACGTTAAAGTTTGAGCCAATTAACGAATAATTGGTTGTAACAACGGTTCTTAATGTAAATGTTTGGATTTGTATCGGCGATCGTTCGAGCTAAATTGAGATATTCTCGAGATTGCTGTCTGTTATTTGCTACAAATAAAACAACGAGTAATTCCAATTTGTTTGGTAAATATCATTTGGCAGATACAATTAAGCACAAGCAATTTAATAAGCTTATTTTCTAAAAAAAATTGTCTTGAAAACTTTAAATACGTAAAAAAAATTACACGATACATTTTATTTAGACATGTGCCGAGCATAAAAAAAATAATTTCGACTTAATCGATTCTAACGAACATGCTATTGTAGCAACAAAGTAACAAGCGTCTGCAACGTAAAAAAGGCCAAGCATTCGATTAAGAGACGCGATCACTTGCGATACAATACAATCAGCATTACACGCGCGGCAGCTGCGGAACCCTAAATTACGGCCCGTTTAGCAGTAACAGAGGGTTCTACATAGGGTTGTCAAGGGTCAATGAGACTGCACGGTACAATTCAGGATATATTTGAAGTTACTGCAACGCTCTATGGCACCTTTTATTTATACGTGTGTAACTTACTTTAACAGACGATATAACTCTGCTATGTTTTGTTCCATTGTTTCTTGCCATTGTATTTATTCCTTTTCAGAATTGTTCATCAGTAGTTTAGTATGTTGGAATAACAAGCATATTTATGCAAATTATTTTTATAGACACCAAAGGCCAAGGCTAAAGTGAACAGACACCTTCGAGGCAAACGTGTACCATCCTAGGCCTCATCTTCGCCTTCCATCAAGCGAGATTGAGGTCATACGTAAGTCTATTTTATATGAAAAATAAAAACTCTTTATATCGCAATAAAGATAGTTCCTTCAAAGGTTTGTTAAAATATATTTATTATTAAATAGCATAAAACAAAGTCGCCTCTCGTGTCTGTCTGTGTGTTCACTTAAATCTTCTGAACTTCTAAGTGTATTTTAATGTGGTTTTCATCGTCGTCTAGAACATTTCTCGAGAATGGTTTATATATAAAATACATTCACATTTAGTTCACATATCAGAGATCTGGCTTAGAACTATAACTATATCTGTCAGTTAAGTTATCACAGCTTAATCGCTGAACCGATTTCGTTGAAATTAATGCTAATATTGTAAAAAATCTTAAAATTCGATTTATTGTGACCAAATAAATGCACTATTTGCGTCTTACGACTAGGATAGTCGAAGATACCTGGAGGTCATCAGGTCAAGACATTTAGTAATTAAATAAATTTTTGTTATACAGTTAGTAAAACTGTGTAAGAATTAAGAAAAAAAAAACTCGTACCTACGTAAGCCTATGCATAAGCATTTTGTACGTGGTAGAGCCAAGCAGCGGCTGGCTTTTAATATTGCTCGAATGGGCCTGCTCGGTAGGACCACGGCTCCGCCTAATACCTGCGTGAAGCAGATGATATCCCTAAAGGCCGGCAACGCCCCAGCAGCTCCTCTGGTGCTGCAGATGCACGTGGACGTCGGTAATCTCTTCCAGGTGAGACGCTAGCACGTTAGCTCTCTCTCCCATAAATAAAAACACACGTGCGTTTTTCAAACAGTATATCCATTTGAAATGAAATTATAGTTTTCGGATTTTATAGGCAATCCAACAGAGATTTACAAAATAATTAATACATCACTTCTAATAATAAATAAGGCCAAATACGGATTACACAAATATATCAAAATTTTACAGAAACATTGTGCTCAAAATGCAATCTCTGGATTGTGTGTTTGTGTATGTAGGTGGGTGTGTGTGGGTGTATGGATGGGTGTGTGTATGTGTGTATGGGTGGGTGGTATGTATTTGCTACTATTAGTTATTTGTCATAACATGTATATGAAATATGAATAAATAAATATTAATTGGATCGGTGCATCTTTAGAATTTCGATTGCTTTACAGCAGCCATGGTCACAGAGGGAATGAGACGTCTAACACCTCAGTCCCCCCGTGAGACAAGAAATCAGTATATCTATTTCAAGCAATGCACCCGAAAGTTAACTTACAATCAGTACTGTTAGATGCACTTTTAATGAGTCCAATTTCGTTTGGCTTTAACTTTATTTATGAGTAATAACTAAACTGATACCTCGTCCGACTAATGGATGGATGTGGAGGTAATAGATTATTATTAGAACATGCATGTCTACTTTCGCACGGTCTCCGGTTGATTAATACGTCTGATGGTTAAGATATTATTACGTACTGTACAATAAGTACATTCTTTGTCTTACAGATAATACTTTAATTACAATGAAATGACACGTCGATGTTACATTTTTATCAACACATTTTTTTTATGGGAAAGGCGAGAAACGATCAAGCGGTTCACCTGATGGTAAATGATTACCGTCGCCCACGTACATCCGTAACACTGGGAACGAGCATAAAGGGGGAGAAGGGGAGGTGGAGTGTGCCTCTGGTTACCTCAATCACAGAACGAAACTCGGAATCACAAGATGCCTCTTCATCGCGTCGGTATTCTGCAAGACTGTGGTACTACCCCGGTCGACCCGGCCCATTCGAGCAGCAATAAGAGACGCCGCTTGGCTCTGTCAGGAGAAAAGGTATTTAAAATACTTTTTCTTACAAAAAAATTATTACCAGATATAACTTATTAATGATAAGCATTAAGGCCGGCAATCGCGAGTAGGCTACAGTGACACATTTTATCAATTATGTTTCCGTTTTACTTACGTATGTTGATTATTAGATCTTTATTAGGTCAATAGTTCATTGTAAGAGATAAGCCACCCTGTATTTGCAATAATCACCACGCATGGCGACATTTACCTACTTATAAATATATTTCCTTTACATTATCAGCCTGTAAAAGCCCTCTGCTGGCCATGGGTCTTTCCATGAAAGCGCTACCAAAAGATAGGAAGACGACATGCGACGCATGAAGATTTGCCTATACCCCCCACGCTACCTCGCACCAGTGATGCTGCTCTACATCACTAGTCTGTGGTATTAGTGTTCGGTATAATCGAAAGGATTTTCCGTCATCAGTCGGTTGCCAGAGGCTCGTTCGTTAATCAACAGGTTGGTATTTGGAGAAAGAGAAGGTTTATTAGTTGTAATAACAGCTATAATAACACACATATTCTGTGAAAACATCAACTGGCCACCTATTACGCTTTAAAAAAATACATCCTATTAAAAGTAGGACAGACGACGAGAGCTCTAAAACAATGAAAATCGCAAAAAAGCACCTTAAAAACTATGTTTGTATCTATGAATTTCACAAAAAGCATGGCAACGTTAATTTCGTCAGAAAATATCCACATTTGATATAAGTTCATTTTCAATATTATACTATTTTAAATTTAATAGTGTCATTTTAATTTTTGAAAGGGATAGCAGAGTCTCCTAGTGCAGTCGTAAATACTCTAATAAATCAAATAAATACATCCGGTTGAGTCAAGACTTCTCTTAGAACGTTCGTTACAAACAAAACAACAAAAAGGTATCAAAAGCACAATAAAAGCTAAACGGACAAAACGAGTCATCGTTGTATCTCAACGTGAGATGGCCTTGATCTTTACATAGCAAAGGTCTAGACCGGCTTTCATTTCTTTTATTTACAGAACAATGCAACGACAAACTTGTAAATGATAAATAAATCATCTCTCGATGTTTCGTGAAAGTCGACCTAGATTCAATTTTGTTGATCCTCCTACTTGTTGTCAATAGAATAGAAACTTGTATTTGCTCAAATTGCAATAGGTCGCAGATTAAATCAGTAATTATATGTTAGAAAATTAGCTCAACCACTATCTGATTATTATTGCCTGGTTTTGTGGTTAGCTTCTTTGTCTTCGAAATTGTGTAAAAGATTGGTATCTTGCACGTTACTGACACGGATCTTTTAATCCGCATTGAGTCAATCAATCCCATACATTCTAGACATCTAAACTATAATTACAAAGCTTAAGAGTTCGTATGTTTGTGTGTTTGAACGCGCTAATCTCAGAAACCAACACACTGATTTAAAATTTTTACCTTAAACCTTGGTAAAGGCATGTTTAATACAAATTGAATGCAGGTGAAACCACGGGGTACAACTAGTAATTTAATTTAATTTTTATTTATTTACATAATCCACCGCTTTTTACAATACTTTAACCATTTTTGTACGTAACTTACAGCAAAAAAGTGATATATATTTTACTTGCACCATTGCACCATGCATTGCCGATCACAAACGGTAGCTGGTTAGTATGTATTGGCATTCAATCCTCTCAGCCAGAGGCAAGATGCGATAGCAAACGGGATTCCCTAACCCTAATTTTTGCCTATCCTTGAGACAAAACATGACGAGTCAGGCTCATCTCTGGAAAGGTATCTATCAGTTAAAATCCTATTACCTTATCACCATAAAGTTGATTCTTTAAAACACCTTTCTTTTTTTACCCACTAATCATAATATGTGCACATACCTACACATGCATAACTACAACGGCCGGCTCGACCGGATTAATTTTTTTATCTAAAGAGGTTCTTAATTAGCTTAAACTCTGAGGTCTAAAGAAAACGCGGACACCGCGTGTATAATTCAACGGCATGGTCCACGAAATGATTTCTTCTTAATTTTTATTAACGCGAACATTAAAAGAAATTGGAACCTTTTTTATTATATACAGTTCTGCGCCATTTTATCCAAAAATATTCTATTCTAAGCGAGTTCGTTTAAGTAAATTGCTATTCGAAATAATAAGGTTGAATTTGGCGACGTAAAATCTAATCTAATATTAAAGTCCCGATATCGTAACAACTGTGCAGACATGAATGATAAATTTAACCTCAATAAAAAATTCAAAAGGAATCTGTCATTCCATGATAGGTTCGATAAAAAAATACCCTTCGTAAAGAATGACAAAACATTTAATTTTTTTCCTCCAATTTTAAAAGCGGGCTTTTACAAGGTTTATTACAAATTTTTAGTAAAAGTAACAGCTTGTTTATGCTCACAACTGGACAAAGGGCTGCTTCTCAAATATCTAGCAGGATTTTGGAGCCGGGAGGAATCCGTTACTCTGCTCCACTGCCAGTTGGCGGACTTCGCATGTCCTCGAAATAATATTTACCATTTTTAATGGTGACGGCTCCGGGAACGAACCCGAGTCATTCGCGCTCTCTTCAACTGGATATAATAAAAAATGTTTAGTCCCAAAGAAAATAATTGTAGTGATCTGTTATTACGGAAAACTTGAAATCGCTGTAATTTAGCTTTAATAGTCTTTTTCAAAAGTGTTTTCTACTAGCTTTTTAGACCTATGTATCTATCTTACTTATGCGTACAAATGCGATAATTACTGCTCAATACTAATTACTTCAATATCTTTTTCCACCTTGAAAACCCTAACAGAGTATGTAAATTGGAACAAAACCACATACTGGCAACCCTATAACGCACGAAGCGCGACTGATGCAACGCAGATCATCACTAGGTTCTTCATAATGTAGCTAATGTTTACATTTAACGGGGGTTTCAGGCGCGTGTAAGTACACGTGCTCATGTAACAATAACAAAGAGATCAAGGACCTCCACTGCGCTGTCTAAACTTATGATTAAATAACAATATGTCGGTTGCCACAGCGTTATTTGCGGTCCGTAACTGGATTTTAATGGAATATTTCATTGTGAGTACATTCTGCATGCGGTCGGTGAAACGTTGCGAGATATAACGTGCGCGCTGTTTTCCATAAATCTGAATTATTGCGTTCAATTTTCCGTGTCAACAAAAATATAATTTCATTTGGCGAGGGAAATTGGGATGAAAATTGGTTATTTACTCTATTATTAAAGCTTTTAGTAAAATGAAATATAAACAATACCCACGGATGGAGTAACGAAATAATTGGACGCATCGCGGAGTACGAAAAATATAGCGTTACGTATAAAACGACGAAAAAAATAACACTGTTAACCGAAGCTGCACTGTGAAAGAATGACGCTAAGAAATTAATATATAATATATTTGAGTAAGAACTATACGTCCCCTATGACTGCACAGAACAGCAAAGGTTCTAATCCAATACAGAAGTCCGATCAAATACGGGCCGGGACCGTCCTGAGGGACTATTATGTAACTATCCGTGTTAACTTACAGCGTCAATATTGATTAGCTGTATCATCATAGCTTGCTGTGTAGGTCGAGCACGATGCACAGCCGAGCAATGAAAGAAATGTACGATGTAGATAGCAATCAATAGTATTTGGGTGTAAGTAACGTAATAAAAGGAGGCATTACGCCTTGGGGATGGACTATGGAGAAGGGTTCGTTTGAGAGCAACTCCGGATCCCCTTTCTTTGAGCTCCCTCGACAGACAGTAGTATGTAAACACACTCAAATGTTGTAAATATTACATGTATTGAGAAAGGAGTTCTATCAAATAGTTTTACAAATATTAATAGATTTTTTTATGATTTAATGTTCCTTTTTTGCGTCATTGAGGTTGAGGTCGTGACTTTTACCACGTGCGTTAAATTTCTTAACAATTCATTAAAATTTATTTAAGACTCAAAATTAACGATTCTACAGCGGGATCGACGCCATCAGTGTGAAATTATGAAAAATATGCATAAAATATTGAGATGTTTCGCGAATATCAAAATTGATAGTTGTATTATACGTACTTTTTCTCCCTTTTTAATCAATAAAACATACGTTCAATATTTCGAACTAAAAAGGCTAAAGATCCCAGATAAATATCGGTCTTAGAAACGAAGCAACAAAGTATAAAAAAAGATTAAGGTTTCTTCCATAAAAAAGACATACGATAACATGAGAGACACGCGGGATAAAACAACTGTCCAATTATTTTTAAATCCCAAAGTGAAACGAAATAAATTATTTACAATGTGTCAACATACATGAAGCATGGGTATTTCTCAAGGAAAAGGGATGACTTTAAGTAAATACATGCATTCCGTGGCGCCCTTACTTTTTGCGCCAGGGGTCCGAAAAGGATTCGTTATCGTGCACGCGACTAGCAGACAGGCGGAGGGTCACGGAGGGACACGGAGTGCCGCGGAGAGCCATTTACCTTGCCAAGCGAAGGGTGTTACAACGACAGATGCGTGATCCCTTAGTCCCGAATACAGAGTGACTCAGTTACAGAGACTTGCGAAATGAGGTAATGAAAAATGCCGTGTGTAAAGGATGGTTTGGCTTTGAGAATAGCGTGCTGTGTAAAACACACACGCATGGTGTGAGAGGTTTTAAATGTAATAGAACACTTCAGCAACATCACAGCAATAGCACGAATTGGGGTTGGCTAGACCGGGGAAGGACTAAACTAGTTTTAACTGACTAAGTCTATGGTGGTAGTAAATAAGTTAAGTATATAAGTCTCCCTGTTAACTATATTTTTGTGATGTGCGACGATAAAAAGGGAATGGCGGAATTAAATCATGTAATTCCTGCGCACACTCTCCAAAATGTAACCCGTAAATGGGTTCCTACAAGTAAAATAATTATAAAATGTGTGTTTAACGAAAAAGAAAGACATGAAAAATATTTAAATAGCTTAACAAAAAAAAATGTATCACTTTTAACGAAATATAAATAGCGAAGACGATTAAAAAAGACATTTGACAACTCACTGTACTCTCTGTACATACATTGTACTGTGCCAACAAAACGGAGTGCTACGAGCTTCATTTGAGAACGATTCGTTTGACGCTAGTTGCATTGCGACCGAGGGGCCAGCGCCAAGGGTTTTAGAGACAATTTGAAAATCGCAGAGCGATACTTTACGTCGATTAAATATATTTATGGTAATCTTTACGCTCTCAAGAGGAAAATCGGAGATTAGTTTTGGATTTATTTCCTTTGGGGTGGTTAAGCGATGTTTCTTTGTTTAAGGCGTTGTAACTATTTTCTTTAACTTTAAATTGTTCTGTTTCTTTACCCAATAGTTTTGGTCATTTATTTACTTTAGTAGATCGATGGTAGTTCGGCGACCAGGGAGCACGTTTCAGATTACATAGCGCGAGTGACATGGCTTCCATTCCAGGTGCCACTAAATTGCAGCTTGTTAATTGCAGTGAAGAAAGGAGAAGCTAATCCGCACTTATGACTGAAGCGTTAAATAATCTATGTATACTCAATTGCATTCCAAAAAAAAAAAAACCTGACAACGGCATGTTTATTCAATGCGATCGTAAACGCACGTTATCGGGTTGATGAATGAACCGGCGTCGGGGGTTAACAAAAATGTTCAGATAGCCGGGACGCTATCGCCGCCGAGCAATTTGTCTGAGTAATTTATAGACTGGCGGCTCATAATTAGAGTTATCTCACGAACGCTACGCCTTACAACGTAGCCATATGCAGCGCCGGTCGCACGTCAGCACCTTTATCTTCACCCGTCAGCTAACCGAATGAGCTGAACCGTCCGATCTTCCATTCGCATACGGTCAGGGCTGTCACATCCGAATAAAGATATTGCCAAAGACACATTCCGTCTGATATATGTATTCAGATTAAAACTTACACATTACGGACAAATTTTACCTGTCTCTCGTTTTCGAGACAAAACCGCTGCACCGAATTTGAGAAAATTTTGTGCAGCGGAAATTAACC
Organism: Bhutanitis thaidina; assembly: GCA_029286595.1. Classification (NCBI taxonomy): domain Eukaryota; kingdom Metazoa; phylum Arthropoda; class Insecta; order Lepidoptera; family Papilionidae; genus Bhutanitis; species Bhutanitis thaidina. The sequence goes on along the minus strand of JAGSMS010000004.1, from coordinate 3,307,697 downwards.
TTACTGTACCTTACTTACTGTCCGTAATACCCTATTATATACACATTAGCTACTTTTTAACCCGGGAAGGTATTCCACGCGGACGAAGTAGCGGGGGGAAGCTTATATATAATACATTTAAAAAATAGCCATGATAAGCGGCTAGGCAATCTGTCACCGAATCTAGATACCTGAGTTGCTCTGAGTTAGTTTTAGACACGTGTTCTTCACATCTTTTGTTTCATTAGCCTGAAAGCTACTCTTTGGTGTCACCCTCCTACGTGCTAGAGCCACGCTATGGATAAAGAAACCAATAAGAAGAGCTTAAAAGAAACAGATTTGCAGTATAACTACAACTTACTTTAGATACTCAGTGATTGCTATATTTCTTGATCTTCATTTTCCTTTACTGAATATAAAATATTTTGTTTATTATGTAAATAAACAAACAAACGACTCTATTGCTTTGGAACATAAAACGGAAATGGAGGTTAAGGGTCAACAACTATCATAATAAATAATTTCACTTCGAAGGTACTTTTGTTTAAGCCGAAATGGGTTAAATGTGCGTTGATGCCCGCGTAGGTAAGGTAATAAAACGGCGCTTGGAACGTACAGGAAAATATATCGATCGTGTACCACGTGAAGTAGATGCGAAATTGTTTTTTTTTTATAACGTGTTTTCCGATCAGCATTGTTGTCAAGTTTTAAGGCTAGATGGCGCAAAAGCAAGCACAGACCTAACAGTTATCGAGTTCATTAATAAAGTTGTCTTTCGTGCGGTAGGACAGTTAATTACACAAGCCTCGTCGCACGCATACTAAACACACGCGGAGATATCGGCAGCTTTTTAATTAAGTATTGATTCGTAATCACGGTTAAGAAAGAGAGATATAGGTGCGACTGATTAAGGTATTAAACCGGAACCAGTCCAGCGACACAGAAAGCATTCGAAAGCGTTCTACATACGGCGTTATTTAAAACAAATACCAGCATCCTAAAGTGTGAATAAATATTGATAACTCGTGGTGTTGCAACTATATAATATAATATCTATGATTCGCATCAACACTTGTTATTTTTTTTTACAAAAGTTTTTGTTTACCTAGCTCTCGATTTTCATTACACTACGCCACCGCAGTCCGTGCCTACGATCATTCGTTAAGTCTTCGTCTAGTTTATACGCTTTACAGAGTAAAATAAAATAAAGTGTTAATTAATTTTGAAAAAGTTGCCAGTTTTAAATGATGTTAATTTAAATGTCATATGATTACACGCATTATGTGCTCTCCCCTAGTTGAGTTTGCCGCCCAAGTCTTGACAACCAATGGAACGTGTGGGTTAGTTTCCATCGCTCGCGCGTTCAATAGCAACCCAGAAAGAAGTGAATCGATCGGGGGACTTCTACTACAACCACCGTCTTCGGCGGCTACAAATTATATACGTCAGAGAAGCCTGTAAAACTACAGTGATCATCTGACCGATATCAACAACGGCCGTAACTTCCGAATAATATCGGTATATTTCAATACCAAAAAAAAAAACACTCTATTTCCTTGCCTGTACCCGATGTGACGCTAAGTATATAAGTTTGGAGTGTACTTCGAGATGCAATGCAACATAACTAAAACCCGAAAATCAGTAACTTGTGAGTTATACAAAACGATATGTATGTTACGTAGAATTCGCAGATGAGCCATTCAGCACAGACACCGTTCAGTTCAATTACGGTGAAGGTGCCAATGACAAAGCGGCTCGTTGAAGAAATTTTATTTTATATTTTCAGAAACAAATTTGTCTAAAACATTCTTTACAACTACACTATTATTAGAGTAATATAAATCACGAGTAACAATAATAACATTATAACGTAATTTATATCGTTTTTAATAAAAGTTTTAAATGTAGAAATTTACGCGAAAAATGACAACTCCGTTATTACAGATTAATGAGTCGGGCATGACCTGCCTAATGTATGCACTGCGCGTGTGACGTTGTGAGCGCACAAAATCTTGAATATTTTGTTTCTATGAACATTCTCGTCTATCGGTAGCAACGTATAAATAAATAAAATACCAGCCTGTAATATGGCCAAGGCTGGGCCAAAAGCCTCCAATCAAATATTTGAAAGATATCGGAGCCGGGATGGATGGTTGTGCGAGTTGGCGGAATTCACACGTCCTTGAAAATTTTTGATTTCACAGACTTTATCAGGTTTGATCACGATGTTATCCTTCACCGCCGAGAAAGTGATAAATTCAGCATTTAAAATTGCTATTAACAATTTTAGAAGCGCCGTTATAGGGGATCGCGTCGATATAAAGCTTTACACTCTGACCTCTAGGGTACCCACTTGACTCGCGGGCCTTCTACTCGCGGCCACCGGCCCAACAGCGTATCTACCGTGGGGGTTTTAGTCGGTCCGGCATCTGCAATACTAATCCCGAAATAACCAGTCACCGTGACTGGTAGCTGCGAGCACCTTACCCCCACGTAGAACTAAAAAAAAACAGGCTACCATGGCTCTATGACCCATAACGGTATCAGCATCCCAGCTGAGATTCGACCCACCATGCTAAAATCAGGCACGCTAAGCACTAAATCGCACAGTCGTCAGACAGTAAGAAACAACAGTAGCAAATACTCGTACATATCGCAAGATACTAGTGTTATTAAACTTGCGCAATAAGCTCCTGGGAGACCTGAGTCACGTGCACGCACCCTTTGTATGCTTAAACATATGCACCGCCGCAAACTAAACTGTACTTTATTGTTGTGTGCGTGAGTGTATTACGTACAAGGCTCAGCTAAAGACAGATGCGTAAGATATGAGTAAGGATTTTAAGAGTTGAGTTGTTCAAGAAAACTTCATCAGAAATCGAAGCGATGAATTTTTGGGATTATTTGTGTAAAACAGAATTGTCGATTCTCCTTTTTTTTTCATTTTATTTTTCTTATTACCACGGGAGGAGGTGGGCGTTGCGGTTCATAATTTTTATTGAACTGGCAATGTTTAGCACGCTTTCCTATAAACTCTAATTGAGAATAAGTTGTAGATCACATATAAAAACGTACGTATACGTATGTAAAACGACTTCACAATACGGGAGTGGGCAACGTTTTTTTATTATAAAGTGAAATCCAAATAGATAAAAAAATAATGTGTGAAACTTAAGGGAGGGTTATAACATACAGCTCATGTTTGTAAATTGTATTCTTTCGTGCCTGTCTTTGTTTTCATGGCTGAATAAAGACAAACTGTGAAGTTGAAATGCAATCTCATCGAAACAAAGTATTGTACGGTTTTTAGTCCGTACGTAACAAAATACTTAGGAGGAGCACTCATTCGCAAGCCGTTTTTACCGGCTGCCCTCCCTCCGTACCGCCTCTGTTTACCTCTCTCGGATTACTCGTCTCAGTTCCGACGTAACTCAGCACATGACAAATAAAACTAGTTTAAAATCCACTTCGTATCAATTTAGCAGCAGCTACATTTGTTTGAGCTTGCTCTAGAACAGATTTTAAGGAAGTATTTTCTGTATAAAAAGCTACTTATGTTATGTACATTATAACAACCCTGGTTGGTTGATTAAAGTTCAGGTTTTGCGATAATTCTTTACTAAAGGAAGTTTACGTGGTTTGATTATAATAGTTGTGATGCATTTACTCGAATACTACACATTTTAAACGAAAACTATTGTTATTAACGGATATTACCGTGTTTAATTATACCTTACGATCCTTCATAACCTCGCCTTCCTTCCGAGGATGATTCGCGAAGCTAATGATATTAAAAAGATCGTAATTTCAATACAGAAGATTGCTGGGTGTTACATACCACCGCACGACCTTGAGATACCGTGTCTCTCTCTCGATCTGCGTAGATCGGATCAAAAATTTATAATTAGAAAGCTGATGGTAGCCGAGTTAACTATGACATCAGGGTGTATATACACCTCAGTCCCCCCGTGACCAAATTAACCACGGGTGCTTAGCACCCGAAACGTCGAGCGTGAAAGGTAAAACTAAACGTGATAAAATCCGTAAATAATAGCTTAATTTCTAATATAACCGTTGTAATATATGTATATGGTAATTTTAACATCCACTAAAAACAAAACACAGAAAGAACTGTTTGTTTTGAGTCCAATCTGGAACACTGCAGGAACTAATTTCGATGAAACTCTGGGCAGTGTATCTATTTCTCGGAATCTTTGAAGTTTATAAGACATCTTTTTTGTTTCAAGAAATGAATGGTTTCGCCCAAGAGGAGAAAAACATATGTATATTTTAAAAAATAAATATATTTTATTTAATCTAAGTGCCTTGAATTGCAGTAGCGCTCTCAAAAATGTGCTGTTTAAAATTTATTCTCTACTTTAGTTCAAATAACTCATAAAGAAGGTTAAAAATTGCAAATATTTAATAACGTAACATTCTTTTTTGCGAAACAGTATTTGTTAATTTTACAGTTTCGTGCTTTTTTGCAAAACTTGAACAGTCGTCAATTGTTTTTGTTCTATGTGACCTCCAAAGCAATCGGCCAAGAGCAATAATCGTTAAAGACATTTTAATTAGTCCCACGCTAATTGCCCGGCCCGTCCGCAATATCCGACGTTCATTGGCGCTTGATAACCTGCACTTGACATTCGGAGACTATTGCCGCATAGAGATTGCGAATTAACGCGTAACTGCCTTTTAACAGGCCGACTCGGTAATGATTGTTGAAAATCAGACGATTGTCAGTCCATATCGTAAACTAAAGGTGCAAGAGGGAATATACCATATTTATCTCTAAATGCGAAACCTCTTCTGCAAATGGTGCACCAAGCTAGATAACTGGCAAGGCTCTGACGACTATATCGCGTATAGATGCTGACAGAAACTCCATTCGAATTAGCCGAACCGAAATTCCACGGACCAGTCTAAGAGAACTTCACTAGTGGGAAGATACCGAAATGGATCCTGGTTTTTGGAGCCGTTTTCTTGGAGAGATAAAGTATAAAACCGAAAAGATTGCAGTCTGCTTTTTGCCAATTTATTAAACAATGATTCGATGTGTTGCTACAACTGTAAAGCGTGATATGATAGTGATACATTTCTGTTTAAAGCACATACATCTTCCTGTTTGACTTTTATAACGAATATCGATTTTCATTCCGATTGTTGTTACCCGAATGTCGTTGTAAATTGTTTCTGTCTCTATGTAGCTGGGACGAATCGCTCTACAATTGTTACTAAGGGATCGGATGATGAATCACAATAACCAAGTGCTTCCAGGTTAGCGGGTCAGGTCGGATTTGCTCATATTAAAACACATGCGTCACTGTAGGGGAATTGACAAGAAAATTGTCCTGCAAAAAGCTGAATGCCACGATCCAAGCCCTTCTTACTGAATATACTAAATAATAACTTTGCAATTCCAGGTAAGCGGTAGCGACACCACACGCGACCGACGTTTTAAATATTTAAATATTAACACGTTGCCGGCTGTGTAAATTGTAACTCCCTCTGACATGTTCTGTAGATAGCGCCTCGCGTTTATTTTCTTAAAAGGACGGGCCCAGATGGTTTACTAGAAAGCGAAAGAGGTAGGCATGTCTCGACGAAAGGGGGACTGGGGGGTTCTTTGGGAGCGCCGAAACAAATATATGAAAGAACAAATATATGAGAGTTAAGAACGCTTCTGAGTTGTTTGTCTGCAGCGGGCATTGTTGCCGGCTAATTCTAAGGCGCGTTGTTCGCTGTGACATAATGTTGCGAAGGGAAAGGTTCGCGCTGTGTGCGGGTTATTATATTCTACTTAAATAAATAAGTTGATAACATATTAACTAAAATCAATTAATATTTAACGACTGCAAAGTTTTTTTGAATATATATTATTAATAGGCTACTTTTTTTTTTTTTTATGATCAGCAATATAGTTAAAACTTATATAATCGTAAAAAAGACATTTGTCGGTAAACTGCGATAAAAACGTACTGTGATGAAACTTTTAAGTGATAATGATGACATGCAATAAAGTAGTCACATAATAATTTTAATCAAAAAATTCATACAATAAACATTCACAAAATAAATGAGAAGGAAAGAACTATTATAATATCGGATTATTTAAAAATGTTTGCACCATTTTTAATTGTAATTATTAAAAACAACAATTTTCGTTCAACAACTTCTTTCTAAGTTTGAATTCGTTCTAAGACCTCGTGCCTGGTTAAAAATGGCGAAAGGAACACTGAGGGGATTTAACTGATCGTAGTTCTGCAACAACTCCTGGAATCTGGAGTGGAGACCGTATTTATCTGTATATACCATGTGCCGGGGAGAGCTGGCTTAGCCTGGCACGGCAGCTGTCGTTCATTTAAAAAACATTATCCTCACTGCGTGGAACTACGAACACCCAGTGCCGGAATAATTATTTGTGTGCGGGAATCGAAACTAGGACCAAGAGCGGCGCAGCACAAAGACATAGCCACTCAAAAGTCAAAAGAGACCGCCGAACCGACTGTGTACCAATGTCAAGATGTGGGCTATCGCAGCCAGATAATGATGAGGAGCACGTCAGTTACTGGATACCAAGCTATTTCTTACTGCGCCAACATTTGTGTTTTCTCTTAATGTAAACTAGCTGAACGCTGCCAAGCTTCACAGTGGTTAATTTTGTAAGTAATACCAAAAAAAAGGTACTATTTTTCTTAAAATTACCCTGGACCCCCAAACTGGGATATCCTGAGACTTGGGGGTTTGCTTAATTTGTTTTAGTTCGAATCCTTTCTTTTCAATGAACATAACCCATAAATTTGAGCTAAATCGGTCCCGTGATTTGCGAGTGAGTTGCGGCCGCCCACAGATACGGGATTTATTTTGAAACTTAAATTCTTGACGTGTTTAAATAATATAAATTCTATTATTATGACACGCGAAGGGATTATCTCATCATTCGCAATCTTTTAGAATAACAACCTAGATTTAGGCAGAAAACGGAAAGTTCGTGTTATCCTTAGAAACATAAATGATAAGAGTAAATGTAATACTTCAATGTTTTAAGCGTCCTGGCAACCAGATAAAATCTATGATATGAATTCCCGAAATAGATAAAAAAAAAGTAAAAAGAAACATAAATTCCGCTATCGTTTCACCTTTTTGTTTATAATCCACTCGGGAAATTATTATAATAAATTCAAATAAAAGCCGACGGGAAACCGCGACGAGAACTTAACAGCGAGGTCCGAGGGCGTCGGCAAGGCAGGAAGGAAAGGTTTCGAAAGTTTGTCCGAAAAAACCTCGAAAATTTAAGCCAACATTCTGTTTCCGCCGACCGAGGGACCGCGGGCGTAAATATTATTCGGGCCCCGTCTTTTATTCCCTTTGTTTTACACTTTATTATTTGCGGTCCGAGCTCACCTCGGCCGGGGCGTGACCGCTCACGTCCAAATTAAAAGAACCATCTCCCGGAACGGGGAGGCGCGAGCGCGACGGGAACGAAAAACGCAATAATAAGACTAAAACAAGATATTAAAACTTTCCACTGTTAGCTACAAAGCAACAAAAGGCTCAATTTATTGTATCAGATGCGGGCCTCGCTCCGTTGTATTCGTAATTGACGAATTTCGACAAACACAAGAACTTCGGCGCGCACCGAGTAGCGGGATCGTACATAATTAGTAGGGACCGATTTGGGGGGAGACCGCTCCTATCCCACTTTCGTTCGCGTCATAAAGATGGAACTTTATTCGTCGGAATGCGCTGCCGCGGGGCCTTTACGAAAACTGTCCCCTTCTCACTCGATGCGAAAGATTCTGTAATTTGTGCTCTTTGAGTGATTCCTGAGTATGGTCGGCGACCAGATGGCACGATATTGGACATTCTAGTTTTATGCGTTAGCCCTTGCTGGCGACGTTTTATTCGGGTCGATCGTAAAACGAGGAAATTCGTCAACGAGGAAATATAGGCTACGTGTAGGTTTACGCAGGCCGCAGTGACTGTCGGGAATGAATTCGTTATGAGGCTTCATTTATAGTATACAATGCTGGCATTTGGTGACCTTTCGTCGCATGAGAAATGCTTGTAAAACCTACGTGTGGTTCAGCTGTTCATTGCATCTTGAATTACTTACAAACGCTGACAAGTTGAACAATATAGGTTAAACTAACTTACCCTTGACATTCTGGAGTTTTGTCTATAGATACGTAGAGTGTCTGCATCGATCTTCTGGAACAATAAAACAGAATAACCTGTTAGATATATCTTTGAATTATTATTATGTTCTTCATCTTCTTCATCGTCCTATCTACTTTCACTGCTGGTCATAGACCTACCATTTCCAGGAAAAATTGTCAACACTAATCCATAGCATCGAACTGGTTATATTCCACCCCTTACCCGGCTGTAGTATTTGAGCATATTAGAATGAATTTAACGCCATCAACCGGGTTGACCTTAACCCCCATCATAATGATTTTATTAGATTATTAGATTTATTTGTTTATTTGACGGCTCGATGGCGTAGTGGCTAAGCTGCGCGTTTAGCTGCGGCGCTGTGGGTCGCGGGTTCGATTCCCGCACGGCACTAGCATTTGTATGGACTAAAAATAATAGTTCCCGGTCTGGGTGTTTGTCCATGTGCAATTCATGTATGTAAACTGCCTCCGCGACACAGCAGAAATTCCTACAGCGGAAGGTAACGTTTTTATAAAATTAGAAATAAAAAATTAAAATAAATAAAAAAATATTATTTAATGGTTACATAGATTTTCTTAATAGGACCTACGTTTTTTTTCCATAAAAGAGAAAGAAGGTAATTTGTGTGTCTTTACTACTTATTCAGATTATTGTCCGAAATCTAAAATTGGTAGTAAACCAAAGGTTTTTTTTTAAATTAGCATCTTCTCGTATGTTTCTTTTATAACCTTACACCTACGTTTGATTTACAGGAATTGATTTCAGTAGTTTTGTTTTCATTCTCCTCCGCCATTGAATATCACAAATGTCGTTGTTTCAGGCGAAGATCCATCTACACCAGATGCAATAACTTAGCGAAAGGATCGTATTTTATTAGGTCAACCCTTTCTTCCCAATCAGGGGAGGAATTTGTCAATATACGCGAGGCGAGGGATCGGCTCGCTTTGTCAGACCAATTGCCTGAGACTATGAGCACCTGAGCGTTTGTAGAAATGTTACAAACACATGCCTGTAATTTATTAACTCGCTCGAGATGGGGGCGACGCGCGCCCGGGGAAAACCCGAAAGAAAATATAATGTAAGAAAAATATCGCTTGTTATATGTGGAAATGTTACTCTCGCATGTAAGATGTTTAAATATGAAATGTATTGAGGCACACGAAATAAAAATTGTTAAAAGTATTTTGTGATTAATACACTTGCTTAAGATTTGTGCATCTTCTATAGCATATTTTATTGTCAATATAATATTTAACAGAGCATTAAAGCCGTTATTTAACACTGATTGAATCATAAATTATGTTTTAAAGTTTCAGGTATGGATAGTTAAAGATTAAACTAAAAATTATAGTTTAATGTCTGTAATTCCTGATGAGGTAGGTAGAGGTACCTTGGGCTATCCCGACGACGCTGAGCTCTTATTTAAAATGTGCAAAATCTTTCTTAAATTATTTATCAAAAATGAGAAGTGGTTTCAGATAATTGAATAGTAAGATTAACGCGGTAAGTAAAATATCGCATTACATTTTGTAAAAAATTTACATTAACTTTTATTTCTTTTGTAAATTACTTTGTATCTTTGTAACATCAACAGTCTATGAAACATAAACCTTTTCAAAACGCGCACACGCATATATTATTGGAGACGCAGCTTGACAAGAAAGCCGCTTCGAAATATCAACCGAAATTCATTCGCCAAGCTCTGACACAAAACAGAGGTTTAATATTAAAAGCGTCTAAAACCGCGGACATGTTACCCCACACTCGTGTGCCCACAGGGGATCGCAAAAGGAATAAAACGCTGTGGACGCGTCCTGCGAGATCCGGGTAAGGTCCATGAATTATAGCCAGCCTGCGTTCCTCAGGCCTCGTGGTCGGCTGATATTTATTTATTGCGGAATCCGAGTGTGATGCTTAAATTTGTTTTTATAAATTAAGTTATCGTTATCAAAGTCATCAGGTCACTTAGACCTGCATATGACACGTTTGTAAATGTTTCAATCTTCTATTTCTTCAACAGCCTCTACATATCCACTGCGGGTCATTGATCTTTCCATCATGCGCCTAAAGAACCGGCATCGTAAACATGGAACATTTACTAGTCCATACTGCCCATACGCAGCGTTATGTTATCCATAATCATTCTATAGAATTTGAGATCGGCTTACGAAGGATTGATATGAATCGCCAGAGCCTGGTCTGTTAGCAGATGAGGTTTATTTTTGGAAAAAAAGCTGGTACATTCACTGTTTCGCTCTAATGTTTCAATAACCTAATCGATAAAGAACTTAACTTAGGCCACTCGCATACCATGAAGTACACGTCGAACTCCTTAGCTATCACGGCTGAACACATCAGATATTCTTGGCATTATCCTGGACTAAGTTTCCGATACCCACGGGATGACTTGGCCAGATGGGTCTCATGTCGGCCCCGCACTGACATTAATATAACAAGAAATGTTCTACAATTAATAAATGAAAGCGGATAAAATAGATAATTTTAACGCATCTTTGAGTGAACTTACTGGAATAAAATTTGATGTTATTATTTATTTATTACTTACTGTACTGATGGTAGGGCCGTGGTAACCTAATGGTCGGGGTGCTCACTTTAGTTTCAGAGAGCGCCCGCGACCTGGGTTCGATCTCCGGTGCCGGTACCACTAAAATTGCGGTGAAGGAAAACATCATGAGAAAACCTGCATGTCCGAGAAATAATAATAAAAAAATGTTATTTCGAGGATATGTGACGCCCGCCAACCCACACCGGAGGAGCGTGGAGGGCCCTTCCCGGCCCCAAAACCCTCTCAGATATCTGAGATAGAGGACTTTGCCCAGCATAGGGCACTTACAGGCTGTTACTTTTTAACTTCTAATTGTAGAATTCTCTGTTTGAAATAAATAAATAAATAAATCGTATCTAAAGTATAACCAACTTCAACTCACAGTTAATGAAACGAATGAACAATCTTTATTCTTCGACGTAAGAATGATAAATGCGTTTGTCAAATGTCAAATCTTATTGTTATTTGTTTTACAATCACATTTACGTAATGATGCTCCACAATATCTTCGGACCTAATTTACGAACCGTTGCACTTTACGATAAAATACAAGCTAAGTTACGAGAATATCTGTTAAGTAAATAATTTCTTCAGCGCGCTCCGTAGGTTCGTGTACTACTGACAGCGCCTGTTAGATACTATTAGCACTACACGGAGCATTTGCATGACAAAGGCTTCGACGGACAGGTTTAGTCGAGTGTTAGTTTTCAGAAAGCGTCACGTATTAACTCATGTGTTTCTTAAGTAAATTAGAAGAGAACATGAAAGCTGTCTTTGTTTGTTACGAATGGTCTGGAATAAATTTGGTTAAAGATGTGAATGTGGTATGAGATAAGAGTGTGTATAAACGAAACGGAAAAACAGATTTCTAACGAGACTCTAAATAATGGAAGCTCTGTCTGTACATAAAAGATATTCGAAAAATAAACTATATTTGAAGTTATACTTGTTTTGGCGCGTTTGGGAAAAAATTTGAGAGTGAGAATTTTTACGGTGCACGCGCACACCGACACATAAAAGCGACACCATGAAGTTGGTAATTGTATCTCAAGTAATCGTGAGAACTGATAACTATATTCAAGGTAGTTATTCAAATATATATGCATTTACAACACGTGTTTTATATCTTTCGAGATAAAAAAGTTTATTCATACATAAATTTATATGTGTATTTGTGTGTGGTTTAAAATTACATATAGTGGTGAATGATAATTTATTGTAAGTATTCGTGATAAAAGTGTTTTTTTGTATTATAAAATGTTTTAATTGGGTTCATAGATTTATGGTTAAGTGTCGGTATTCTCCTTTTATTTGTTTTTGTTTTGTTACGCTAAAAGTACTACATACGTTGTAAGTACATACATACGCTCTTTTATAATTTTTGTAATTGTTCTGTTTATCTGTTTGTTCAAGTATTCCGCGTAAACTATTATTATATACCACTCAAGTCTACATGCAACAGTGAGTCCAATTCGTATTTAATTTAAACTTATAACGGAATGATACTAGTATTCAATCTAGTTGCTGATATTGACAATAGCAATCAAATCACAACATAATCGACACACCTTAATGAAGATACGAAAATAATTTTCATCGATGACAAAATGTCAAACGAACAGGTGTATAAAACAGGTTCACAAAAGCGGCATTCAAAATTGCTTTTATTTAGCCGACCCAAATTACTGTCCGTTGGACATTTAAACCAATTTGTCGAGCACAATATTACTTCGGCGTGAACTATTTTCAATGAACGGTGTACATTGATAATGCTACAAATTAATCTGATTTTTCGTTAGTTTGGTAGAGTTTATTCGTACGTTTTGGAAACTTTACGTGTTTTATAATTAACTCATTTGTCTCAAACGCCGTGCGGCAGGTACCGGTGTAAGGATCTGCCTGCCCCATTCTTCTGGTCAACTATGATAATCTCATGGCATTCTTCGGAAGCAAAGCTGGCAATGAGGCTCACCAGCCGCTACATTCTGTTTTCCAGAGGATATTTAAATGCAGCTTAGGATATTTAAAACACCTACATTTGAAAGGAGCATGTTTCTTTATTATAAAAGAGTCGTTTACGTTCTAGTGAACTAATTACAGTTGGCAATAATGAAAATAACGTGTTACTTCGAATAGCAGATAAGCAAAACATTTTATAAAAGAATTACAATTACTTTTGAAAACACGCAATCGGTTCACTTGATGGTAAGTCATTACCGACGTCCACAATATCCGTAACGTCACAGAAGCTGCAGGTGGGTTGCCGGCCTTTAAGGATATTTGGGGAGAGGAAGGCAGCGGGAGAGGTGGAGTGGGCCACCTGTTACCTCACTCACCGAACGAAACGCAGAAGCTCAACATGTCTCTACTTATAGCCGGTATTCTGCGAGGCCGTGGTACTACCCCGGTAGAGTCGGCCTATTCGAGCAGCAGCAAAAGCCGCCGCTTGACTCTACCACGAGCGAAAACACTTTTGAAACTTAAGCCCATTTATAATATAATTTAAAAAGGAAAACCTACAATAGATAGGAATCCGGTTTTAATGTCTATTACGTAGCTTACACAAACATCTTCGTATTCACGGAGGTGGCAGAACCGCGGCAACCTCTTACGTGATTGGTTTACCCTTTTTCCTTCCTCTATATGCATCAAACGTCTTACGCACCCTCGTCAGGCTCCATTGAGAAGATCTTGACCCTCTTTAGTTACACGTCGATGTCGGAAATAAATATAACGGGTATTAACATTTCATTATTATCGTTTTTTTTCAGTCATTTCAAAGATCTGTTTACAAATATGTAGATAGATTACATACAGCGTGGTTAGTGTGGGGATACCTTACAAGAAATGCATGCTGGCTTTTGCCGACGCTTTCTTGGAGGGGCCTTTCTTCAGCAGTGGACTTAGTAGGCTGTCGAAAAAGGTTTATTACAGGTGAAATTTAATCTGAAACTTGAACTTGACTGATGAAATTCCAACATTAAATAAAATGTATAAAATTGTTAGCACTATTAAGTTTATGAAAATGTATTGCTGGATACAATGCTGAAGGGTCAAAAATATCTGAGTGTCCAAAAAGTATTTCGCGAACCACCGCAAGCCCGCAACGGTGCAGGATTCCGGGCTTGGACCAGTAGTGGGACATTTGCAGGTTGCTACTACAAAACAAACACAGACAAACAAATATTTATTACATTAAAAACATTAAACAAACGCCCGAAGTTTAATGTACAAACATTACCTTTGTCTGTCCTGTTATTTCAACTCTGTATTCAACGGTCCGCTGCTGACATGTGTCATAAAAGCTTTTGTACCTAAAAATAAACACGCTTCAGTTATTCATTGCCATGGCCTTTACTATTTCCAAACTAATTGCCTCTGACATACGAAAGTCTAATGGAACTATAAGCAGACCTTTCATGCTTTCATACGCGACTGATTTATATTTTCTCAACGTCACCGCGAACAAATACATCTTCAGCGGAGTGAGAAATGATCTGCGAGAGACAATGTCGCTAAAACTGTTTATTGTCCCGGCAGCGCACTGGGAATCTTTCGTACATTAAGCAGAACGCAAAGGATGAAAACGAGCTAAAGCGTTTTCTTATATTGTACGTGAAAAATACAGAACTAATGTGTAACTAACCTGTTTTTTAAAGAAATGTTCGAAGCGAGCGGCGCACTTGACGGTAAGTGCCGACGCCCATGCACATCTGCAACACCAGTGGTGGAGGTGCGTTGCCGGCATTTAAGGATGTTTGGAGAGGGAAAGGGGACACAGAGAGAGAGAGTGGTGTCGAGCTCGTCACTGCAGATGCTTCTACTTCACGCCGGTATTATGCGAGGCCGTGGAACCAATCCGGTCGAGCAGCAGCAAAACCGCCGCTTAGCTCTACCACGTTCAAAAATTATTGATTCAGAAATTATAACTCTAATAATATTACGAATATCTAAATTAAAAATGATAATTTGAAGAAAAGAGTAACCTCTCCCCTTCTTACCAGATGCGCGTGAACTGTTTCTAACAAACACTACCACACCTTTCAACATTCCCACCCACATACGAATCAACCAATTTATATAGTCTATGTTAGAAACTGATAGAGACAAAAAGGCTAATATAAATAAAAACTCCAAATAGAATTGTCTAAAAAGACAAACTACGAACGGAACAAGAAGCGACTACATCGGACCGAGAGAACATATTTTAAACGGGAAACATTCCTTCTCACCGTTTCCGAGCAGCCTTGGGAAATTCTGTAAATTGTAGAGATATTCAGAAATAACGTCGCTGGCTCGGAGACAAAGGATGGGGCTAAGCGTTGTAGGTAAGCCATAATCTATTAAGCAATGATAGGGGTGAGCGGGGGTTGGTGCGCCGGCGGGGGGTAGCCTAGCTCGCGACTAATTGGCGGCGAACAAAGGACTTCAGACAAAGCTGGATACGACCCGCCTAATGGAGTCGAAGACATCTTTATGCGAAACGGTTTATAGTAGATCCAGGGCGTTCCTTCCTAAGGATAATAGTAAATCCGGGACGCAATCCGCGCTCGCTTAGCCCAAGGTAATCGCTGTTGCTACAGAGATACCGTGCCTGTGTTAAGTGTATGAGATCCGGTTAGTTGTAGCTAAATATTCTTGATACTAAATCAACGAATTAAATTTCAGGTAAAAAATGTATTTAATATAACGTGGGTTATAGCGGAGCAATATTGTAATATAGGATCACGTCGTCTGTCTGTCTGTCAAGACCCTTTTCTCAGTAACGGCTTGAGGTATCAAGTTGAAATACGTATTATATATTATATTCACCGGTCGCATATGCCTGTTAAAATTTAAGTTTCTGAATAAATGTATTGGAAATAGCCGATCGTTTAAAACGTGGCTCAATTCTCACTCATGGAAGCTTTTAATATAATTTTGAAATTAGGATTTTTGGAATTATAATCGTAGAATTCAAAATAGGCGATGAGGCGAGCCTCTGTCCCGTCTTTTCCATGTCCTGGAGAGGCTAAAACTGGGTAACGGTGACCTATTTGGCTACACTGAGTCGTGCCAAATGAAAATCCCTAATCTCTGCCTATCTCTGTGGGAGACAGGTGTTAGTGGTTATGTACAGTAGAGACATCATCGCTCATCAAGAGCGACCACAACGGCGCGTTATTTCTAGCTTAGTGGTGATTTTATAGAGGCAGTGCCCGATCCTTCTCACGCATTGCTTTAATTTTTGTTTAATCAAACAACTAAAAAAATGTGTATGTAATTATTAAGGTATGTATGTATTAATGAAATTATGTATGCATCTATGAAATTATGCATGTATCTATGCAAGCATGTATATGAATTTATGTATTTGAATATATGTACAAATATTTATTCGTTTTTGCGCCTAACATAAAATTTCACCATACCATAGGTTGACTGGTAGAGAATGCCTATAGGACTTTTGTACTCTTCGATGTAATGAAATAGACAACGGAGATTAAATAAAAATATAAATAAATTTACAACGATCTAGTGCATCAAATTAACTGTAACAAGAAACGCCTGATCGCGGAATAATACGCTAACGAAATAAATCAACCGAATGCTTTTAGCGTATCGATGGTACGACCGTCAAGTGGCCGGGTGTACACGACCGGGTCCATTTGAAACGGCACGGAATAGCGCGGATTTGCAATCGGGCTATAAATACCCGATACTAACGCGAGTGACGCAGAAATACGGCTGCGCACGCACGAGATTACCGCGCGCTACTTTATCATAGGGAAAAGATTGCAAGATGCTGCATTACTACCAGTAATGGACGGATCCGTAACATGTTTATCTTAACATAACTTACTAAAAAGATAAATGAAAAAAAAAAAACTACAACAAGTGCACACTAAACCGTCGTTGCGTGTCTCTAGATGCTCATATCGTCGAAACTTAACGTGTACGAGCGTTCAATACTTTCAATACTACGGTGCAACACTTCTATAGACTCATTCACAATTAGTAACAATAGACTAAAGGTTTATATAATATTATATAAGGTTCTCATATTCTTTTCCCTGTAATAATTCTGTGTATTTTACTTTATATTAATTAAGTTTTTTGTTCATTGTATTACCTGTGTATGTATATATATATAGCAGATAGTTTATAAGTTTCGAAAAATGTATTTATACCAGGCCTTCTCCACGTAGGGGATCGAACACGAGTCGCGTGATTCAGAGGCAGATCCCCTAACCACTCAGCTATCGTGGCATTTTTCAACAATGAAAACATGATTATTTTTAAATCATGATAAAACAAAAAAAAACTAAAATAGCAAACAATTAATCATTGAATGTGTTATCAGATTCAAACATACAAACATTAAAAATGTTTTCAAAAGAAAAGTTCAGGAGCATTTTCTTAGCCAACAAAATTGAGTCTCAACTAAAGTTTTTTTTAACATATATTCCATAATGTGGTTGTTTATACATATTTAGTTACAAAGTTATATGCATGTATCTGTTTGTATATGTGTATGTAAGTCTATTCTAAATATGTAGTTAACATTATAGGTAATAAAATAAAGGTATAGGTAGTAAAGCCCTGCTTTCGCTTGCCTACCTTAACTGCCCCAAAACACACTATCTGTGTAAACCCAAGGTTAGTTGGTAGAGAATGCCATATAGCATTAAGCCCGCCGTTTGTACATTTTTTTGGTGCAATAATGAATAAAAGAAATAAAATTTGTTCTAAACATTTGTGTTTAAATTATTCTGTATCGTACAGTTCATCTCACACAGTCGAGTACTCACACATGCTTATCTTAACAAAGCACGCTTCCTCAGATGCTGGAATGTTAGACAAGACCGCAGGTGTTCTCTGTGGGAGTGCCCATTCTATCGGCACATTCAAATATGTCTGTAGCTGCTCGGAGATTCAAAGTGCATTCCGCTTGTGTTTTTACTTAGCATTAGAACCGCTGACTAGAGTACGGTGTGTCTGTATCGAATGGGAAGTTGTAAATCTAAAATGGAATGATCTCTAAGAGCAAACGAAACGAATTCAAATATATTAACAACATCTTCTGTTTTTCAACTCTTTTAACTTTATCTTTATGTTTCCCATTCTAAAATAAAAGCAAAAGGTAGTGACACATTATACCGGATTACTTACTTACTAACTCTATTCCTTTTAAACGGGAGTCATTCAATGCAGAATCCGGAAGCTCGGCTCACAGACGGGTTTACGTGGCGTGATGCGTAACAAACTTCGTTCGCTCATACGTATGCCGAAGCCGTCTCGAGCAGGACATAAAACGTCGATGTTCGCGGCAATCCACTCGCCGTCGGCAGCTTGCCAAACGTTGAATTGTCGTGGGACCATTAAAAATGTTCGTGTTCTTCATTTGCGCTAGCTTTTGTTTAGCGTGGATGCGGCATTATTATCGCGATTAGTCCCACTCCATCGTTCGTCGAGGTGCCAAAATTTTCTATTAACTGAAATTACTGCTAACAAGTTAAACTGTGTTGTTTCGTAATTATAAACAATGCCACAGGTTTCGGCTGTTCAGTTCGGTACGAAAATACTGAGAGAGAAAAGACACCTTAATATATAAATGATAAATGCCAATGAATGGCTGATCTCCATCGCGATGGTGAAATCTCCAGTACTTTAATAGGTTTTAGCGATTGAAAATTATTAAAACGTAGTAAAGTCTGTAAATGCCCACAGCTGGGCAAAGGAATCCTCCTTACATAAGCACCATAGAACGTTATTAAATTCAAATAGTTGATCTGTTATATTTAATTTTCATCAAAGGAAGCTAAGGAAACATATTAATGAACTTTAAAAAAAATTTAAGTTATTTCTAAATTGTTGCTGGCAGATGGAAGAAAATTATAACGTTTATTAGTTTAAATGAAAAGGGCTGATAATGAAGAAGAAGATACTTCATAACAGGTGGTAGATTCCTTCTCTAAGAATGGTCTGGGTAGGTACCACCCTTGCCTCCAAACAGTAGTGCAATTACTGTTGGGGTTCCGGCTTGAAAGGTCTAGTCTAGTCTTCTTGACTGTGAGGCATTCCATCTTAGACCAAAGGGGTTGCAGCGCAACTGCTTCGATTGGAGTTATTTGCAGATGCCCATGAGCTGAAGTAGCCAATTTCCTACGGGTGGACTGTAGCTCGTTTTTTATCCCAATACCAGTCGAGGTATGCGTTAGCTATTTCGCCAAATATGAAAAAAAAAAGGTCCTCTTTAATACAAATTCTGCCTGTGCCAATGGAAAGACCTTTGTCCAAACAGTGGAATTGGAGGTCGATAAAGGAGGTGGCGATACAATATTAATACATCTCATATAAAATTTTACACATGTCATATACAGAAAGTTTCAAAATGTTGACTTTGAAATCACGTAATATACTAAATTCACAGCTACGGGCTGCTCCTTCATTGATAAGATCGACACATTGTTATGAACGTAACAACATTATTGACAAATCAATCAATCTGTATAAACACCAGTCGTATACCGCTTTTAGAATTATACGCAGTACGGGTGAACATGGTTCTGCATGACATCATATAAAAACGTAAGGTAAGGTAAAATAGCAGCCTGTAAACTCTCACAGCTGGGCAAAGGTCTCCTTCTCAATTATCAATTATCTGTGAGGGTTTTGGAGCCATTGCCGGATTTCACGTCCTTGAAATAATATTTTATTCTGTTATTTCTGACATGCAGGTTTCCTCTCGATGTATTCCGCCGAGTACGTGGTAAATTCAGGACTTTTTAATAAACAATTTTTAGTAATGCCGGCACCGAGGATCGAACCCAGGTCAGTTGCCCTCTATAAAACTAAAGCAAGCCCCCAGAGCACAAGGCTACCGCGGCGAAAATTAACAAAATCTAAATATAGGATAAATTGCTTTTGAATAGACATTATGTTATGAGCATTTATAAAGTAAACTGAAGCAAAGATAAAATTACAAAACATTGCATTGAAATATAAAAACATTTTAATTATTCTTTAAATATTCATAAGGTTTTGTCTCGTAGCAACTTAAATTTCTCTCCTGAGAATCCATGAATACATTTTATTTGAGACTGCTTCTTATAATTACTAATAAGGTACTGTTTGCGATTTTTAATAAAAACGTATTTTGTATTAGAATCGTTTGCATTTATAAGTTACTTTTTAAACTTTAACTTTTTTGACAGACTTATGAAATAAAATATATCTTATAAAACACTAAGAAGCTGGTCACCCTGCTTCTGAGCTCGGAATATTGGCAATTATTTAATGTTATATTTAGAACAGAATGGAAACAGAGAGATCTTCTTCCATTGAATTAAAAAAAAAAAAATTAATTTTAGAACATCATTATGCATATAGCGACTAGTTTAACCCCGATTGAAAAATATATTTTGTGAACCTATTAATAATAGGTTTATTAATATAACAGCTAAATAAGACAATAATAAGTTGAGCATTCATATGCTGCCTACAAGTGCTTCAATATATAAAATATACCCAACTAGACATGGTCGGGCCATTCGAGGTTTAGCTGCTGCTCTACCTCGCAAAATAGCGGCGTGAAGTAGATGTAGTAGTTCTGCATTTTATTCGTTCCCAAATATTCTTAAAGGCCGGCAACGCACCTGAAGCTGCTTTGCTGTTGCAGATGTACGCGGACAACGGTAATCACTTACTAGATAAGCCGCTAGCTCTTTTGCCCCCTGTACCAATGTATGTTCCGGGCATACATATTCAATGTTTACGACATTATAATGGTATAGATATCTTCACACCGTCCTATTCCCAATTGACACTTGACAGTCTCATTCTATCAACAAACCTTTGTATCACAG
This sequence comes from Bhutanitis thaidina, assembly GCA_029286595.1. Taxonomy (NCBI): domain Eukaryota; kingdom Metazoa; phylum Arthropoda; class Insecta; order Lepidoptera; family Papilionidae; genus Bhutanitis; species Bhutanitis thaidina. The sequence continues at coordinate 3,287,120 of JAGSMS010000004.1, read as the reverse complement.
CAAAGTTTCTCTCAAACCTGTTAAATGCTAACCAGGCAAATTGTACGAAACGCACCGAACAAATGGTGTCGCGTAGAAAATAAATCGCAATATGGGATAATGAAACGTTAGCGGCACGCCCTTGCAATTTGTAAGCTTAGTTGAATAAAGCTTCTACCAGTCTTTGATCGAAATTATTGAAATTGATGTCGCAGAGGGCGAGTTCGCTGGATGCGCCTCACGCCAGACACTGGTTATTTCTTTTTAATAAAACTCGATTATTTCGGCGCATCCGTTGTGAGTTATCGCCGGATATTAAAGCATCTAACGGCGCGTAAATTAAAAATTCCGGAAGCACATGTTATTCTTTTGTATTTATGCCGTACTTTGGGCTGCCTTTTAGACGAGTTTTCGAACGTACGGCGAGTGTGCATTAGTAAAGATTGAAAGCTGTGTTAAATGGAATAAGTGAATGATCGACGTTCTTTCCTGCAGGTGTTTGATTTCTCAAAACAAATATAATTGAACGCTTAAATTTAAAGTTTGTGCTTTGTGCTTGTTTGATCTTGTGCTCAGAACATTGCGTTAGTTCCTTTCAAATCAATACAAACCTAAAATTTTTACGCGCTTTTTATTAGCTTACCTGTATGTACGTATGTGTGTATCTTTCAACCAAACTTTCATTCACTTCCAGACGTTGTCAGACCGATATCACTGTACTGTAATATGGTATCATAGAGCTGCTCTTATGGTGGAGCTAGAAAATGGGTAATGGATCCCTTGAATAATAAACGAACGAGTTTGGGCACATTAGATTTGCCTTAAGGAGTCCTCTCCGTTCACCTGGTTCATATTGGTTTTTAAACTATACTTTTTCATTTATTGTCTACATTTCTTCTCAGCAGCTAGCGTAAGTCGTAGGTATATCCCATGACTTACATTTAGATTATACTAAACATATATTTCAGAAACAGATGTAACTGAAATTCATTTAAAGGTGGTCTTATCTCTGAGAGTCACAACCCTACATATATAATATTTTTTTCCCTTATTTTGTAAATTTTCATTACTAAAGCAAATAGCATTCCTTAATTGAAATGTTATAATACTACTTCAATGAGATAAAACAATTTGGAAGTTCCTAGCGGATCCGAGATACGAGAGCGAATGCCACATTATGGCTGGGAATTTTAGACAGCACTCAAAATGGTCGGGGCTCGGCGGTCGCGGTGGCACGAACTATGAAATTTTATGCATTACCCATCTCCCGCGCTCCCGGCTGTCTAATGCAGGCTGGGGAGACTGGCGTGTCAAAATAGCGTTTGCATCCAACGCCGGGGACAAGCGGTTTCGACAGGGCACGGGCGGAATAGTGCTATATTCGGGGACCGTTTCGATGACATCCCGAGGCGTATACCTCTGCGGAGATGGATATTTAATCTTATGATGGTTAGCGGGGAAAGTTTCGTATTACGTATTGTAGGTCGGGTTTAGGGAATTGTGCACTGTGACTTTTTGTTTCAATACCTTTCAAACAAAATACATACATAAGGTTATAAATAATTAAAGCCTCCAAATTAACAATGTTAAATTGTGGAACAAATAAAGGCTTTCTCTAACAGAAGTATGCTCCAACCGGACTGTGCGCAGTTTGTAACCTGCGGGCTGCTGCTTCAGCACTGGAACCGGACTTATTCTTATAAAGTATCTAGAATAATTGTTGTAAATAGTTTAGAAACAAAATTAACGATATCTCGAAACCATTATACGTATTACGCAATTCTAGTTCGCCGTTGACTAGTCAGCTGTCACATTTATATGCATAGCCGTAGCTTTTTATTATATCGATGCGTAACAATAAAGTTTTATAGAAAAATAACAGTTACGAATAAGCTCGATACAATAAGTTCAAGCCTTAAATTTTCATAATGTTCCATTAGATATTAATATATCACGTTTATTGCCATGTTATTCGCTGATAAAGATATAGCCACGAACGTTTATATCGTATACATCGTAAAACTGAACGTAGAATTTGCAAAATACTTAGGATGATAAGTTTATTCTGAATAGAGAGGGTTAAAGTTTAATGTGTCTAGACATCTTAACGCATCTAGTACTTTATTGTATTAGTAATATTACAATTATAATATAACAATAATTACTGAAGGTGAAACTTAGAGATTAATGCTAATATCAATCAGTATAGATATAACTTCAAGTATCATTGTCTATCTGTCCGAACTGAAAAACTACTTAAGGGATCGAGATAAAAGCACCGAATACTCTGGGAATTGTATAGTTTAGTATTGGTTTTATAAAGACTAGAAAGGTTTTAGACTTGAATAAATTCTCAATATGTAAGGGGTCTCGCGGGTATAAGCAGGGATTTACCGAGACCTTGTGACTGTGGGGTGTAAGCAGGACTTTACTAGGTCTCTTGTGACTGTGACGATGCAACCTTAGCGAGTTAAGTAATTAAACGACGTGGCTCTGGCGGCCCAATGATGGCGATGGAATTCACCTGACCTTTCATTCGTTCATTCATTTTATCTTATCACAAGTCTACTGCTGAACATATGCTTCCTCCAAAGATTGCCACAACGCTCGGTCCTGAGCCACCTGCATCGATCGTCGTCCCGCAACACTGCGCAGATCATTACACCACCTTGTGGGGTCGTCCCACACTGCGTTTGCGTGTACGTAGCTGCCAATCGAGAACCAATTTTCCCGAACGGTTATCAGTTCTGCGAGCTATGTGGCCGGCCTATTACCAGCTTGCTGATCTTAACGACTATGCCGAATTCAAATCCCACTACTATAGTGTGTGAAGAGTGTACTGTGACTACTGAGACCTTACTTATTTATTCGTCTGCTTTCATACTAATGAACACAGACTCGTCTTCACCTACCCGTATCTGATATAATGCGTATGTGATATGATTAGAGGAAGGGACAGATACAATATCTAAAACATGTGGTGTACAACACGATGCACCCGAGGCCTATGCCACCGACAATTCACAAAAAATCCGTGTGAATTAATTACTCGACAAAATCATACCGAGTTATATTTTAACATAGTTTCGTCATGTAGAATAGCGGATAAGGAAAACCAATAACCGCAACGCGTGCAGGTGATGTTGATATTTGGAGAAAAACTTATTATATTCAGCGCTACATCTTTTCATACTTTTCAAATGTTTATTCTTACTTTTCATTATTAATGTCATAACAGAATTTTACACCATTATGGCGATGTGAAGTAATGAAATGAGGTAACAAGGGCGAGCGGATTTCAGTCCGCCCCCCACTTCGATATTGCGACGAGTCGGCGGAAAAATATTATTTTATTAAAAATCGTCAGGGCAGGTGAAGCCCGTGGGGGTCCCAGCGGTGTTATACCGCGGCTGATTCGAAATAACTCAATATTTTTAACGTGGAAATACTCAGTCTCGCAACTCGCTCCGGTAGACCCTAAAGAGGGTTTCTCATCGGGCTATTTTTTCAACGCCCGTCTCTCTTTATCGATCAATTCAGTCGTTCGAATGAAATTATACTCGCAATGTATTTTCGGAGTCGTGTCGCGATTGTTAAGCACCGCTTTATTATAAGAGAATATCAATATTTTTTTTATTTTGTACCGGCTCTTGTGATGTAAAGCGAGCGAAAGATTATTTTAAAGGCGATTTCACAGGCAATCATTTCGTCGATTTTGGTACTGCCAAGATTAATTGAAGCTTCATAAATTTAAAATGTCTCGAAAGCAACTTACTTGACTCACCGATGGGCAGAAGCAGTTGAGTCTAAGGGGGAGGCTTTGGCGGTTAGTCTGGATGTAGCGAAAGCATTTGATAGGGTTTGGCATAAAGCGCTTCTTTCAAAGCTTTCATCTTACGGGGTTCCTGAGAGATTGTGCAACTGGGTCACCAGCTTCCTCACGGATCGGAGCATCAAGGTTGTTGTCGACGGTGCATGCTCGGACCCCAAACCCGTGAATGCTGGTGTTCCACAAGGCTGTGTGCTATCTCCCACTCTGTTCCATCTGCATATCAACGACATGCTACAAATCAGTAGCATTCATTGCTATGCAGACGACAGCACGGGTGATGCCCTATATACAGGCCGTGCGAATATTTCTCGGGAACACGTCGACGTGTGCCGGAACAAACTTGTGTCTGAAGTCGAGACCTTGTTATTCAAAGTCTCGGATTGGGGTCGACGTAATTTGGTCCTATTCAACCCCAAAAAGACACAGGTTTGCGCGTTCACCGCTAAAAAGAATGCCTTTGTCGTTTCTCCTCTTTTTGAGAACATTCCCCTTATTGGCTCAGCCAGTATCAGAATCCTTGGCGTTGACATATCAAGCGACGTTCAGTTCCGTGGTCACCTGGAGGGAAAGGCCAAATTGGCCTCTTAAAAGCTTGGTGTGCTCTGTAGAGCGGGACAGTATTTCATGCCGGTCCACCGTTTGCAACTTTATGAGGCGCAAGTTCGGCCCCACATGGAATACTGTTCTCATCTCTGGGCAGGGGCACCCCAGTACCAACTCCTTCCATTTGACCGCATCCAACGTCGAGCGGCTCGAATTTTCGGCGACCAAGCTCTCTCTGATCGGCTTGATCCTTTGGCCTTGCGAAGAGATGTTGCTTCTCTTTGCATTTTTTACAAAATTTTCCACGGGGAATGTTCTGAGGAACTTTTCGGATTGATCCCAGCTGCTGAGTTTCACCATCGTACATCGCGACAGAATTCGAAGTTCCATCGATACCACCTAGATGGTTGGCATTCCACCACAGTGCGTTTTAATCGAAGTTTTCTGCCACGCACTTCGATTTTGTGGAATCAGCTGTCGCCAGCAGTATTTCCGAACAGTTACGACTTAGGGACCTTCAAGAAAAGAGCTTATTCCTTCCTTAAAGGCCGGCAGCGCATCTGTAGCTCCTCTGGTGTTGTGGATGTTCGTGGGCGTCGGTGATCACTTACCATCAGGTGAGCCGCACGCTCGTTTGCCCCCTTCTTCTATAAAAAAAAAAAAAATACTTGGCGGTTTCGTTTCCGATAATCGATAATAGTCCTATGGTCTCCTAGTACATCCAATAATCTGCTCCACTAGCAAAATATCTTTAAGACATAACCTTCTATTATACAAGGGTTGCATAAGACTTATCATGGCTTAAGCTTCCGTTGTGTACGCTCTTGCAGCGCCATCAGATACTACATTGCAAACTATCCAAAACAAAACCCTGCGTAGCAAAGGTGGTTTCAGTGCAGCGACTTACGTAGTGATTGCAAAATACAAACGATCAAAATATACTTCAGAGACATGTCCCGGCGCTACTTCTTAAAGACCGCTGAACACGAAAACTCGCTGGTGGTAAACGCCTGTACAAAAAGTCCGACAATAAATGCAACGGTGCGTCGCCGATGTCCGCGTAACGTCGAATCGGATAACATCACACCGTTAGACCACCGACCGACCCAGATTCGCTAAATTCGTTTCATAATGAATAATCAGTTAGCAACACCGACACAATCCCCAACCAACGCCTCGGAGAGCGTCGCGCAAACAATACACCCGTGGACCAAAGACACAGCCTTGTGGTACCAGGGTGGTTCTCGCAGTCGCGGCGACGAAACTATTTTAAATGTGCTAAAGGTGAAAACTCCAAACAGCAGCACTATTTTCACCGATGTTATATGTGTCCTAGTGAGTGTTTAAAATTCGATATGGATTAATTTAAATAATATTTCAATTCATTGTTTTTAGTGTACTTTAAATGAAAATTAATTCAAAGGCGACAAAATTAAAAAAAACAGTAAGTTTCTATGCCCCACCTTACTTTCGCGTGCTATTAACTTGGGGTAAATAAACGCACGTACAAATTACCCACAAAATATGAAGCTGTCTACCAACAGCTTAATATCACGCCGAGTTGTATCTAATGTATTGCACGCGTTGTGGGAAGGGGAGACTGAATTCACACGTTTAAATGGGCATACTAGTAATTCACACCTGTGCCCACAAAGCTCTATGAACGTCAGCGTGATGTATGCAACGGCGCTTTCCGCCATTTCGTTGCCTATGTACGCCGTAGACTGTACCCTTTTAAAATTTCAGTTGGTCGTAGACAGGCCTGAAGTATTGTAATGCCAATCGCGACCGTCATTTGTTACGACTTCAGTTACAATTAAGTACACGTAACGACTACTGGACGGACACGGCCTATCAAAGGACGGGTGGCCGTTTTTAAGTGACCAGCATTTATGCCATAACAACCACAAGATTAACGTCACACATCAATTTGTCGGTTGGCTGTGTAACTGACTAAACTGTAACATTTTTTTTTTATGGGAAAGTCCGCAAACGAGCAATCGGTTCACCTGATGGTAAGTGATTACCGTCGCCCACATACATCTGCAACACCAGAGGTACTGCAGGTGCCTTGCCGGCCTTTAAGGGTATTTGGGAGATGGGAGGGAGGATGAGGACGGCGATGGGGAGGGGGAGTGGCCCTCCGGTTACCTCACTCACCGAACGAAACGCAGAAGCACAAGACTCCTCTACTTCACGCCGGTATTCTGCGAGGTAGTGGTACCAAGCCGTCGAGCCGCCCATTCGAAAAAGCAGCAAAGGCCGCAGCTAGGCTCAACCACGTTTCCAACTACATAGTCCAGCAAATAAAAAACAATTTGAATAAAAAATTTTTTTGGCATATAAATAGCGAAATGCAAACAACCTATAAAATAAGGCTGTAAAACCTGCTGCGCAGTAACATTCGACTCGTTATCGATAACTCACGCTGCACGTCATTATAAATCAACCAGACCTTCGCCGATAGTGATGCCCACGTCCACTAACTAGATAGTCGATAAATATTCTAATCTTGTGCGGTTCGTTTGCAATCCATAAAGTAAAGGCCCTTCCCTTATTCCGATGCGTGTTTATTTATTATTTGAACTTGAACATTATCTTACATCTTTCTACGGCCTTGACATTACATACATAATTGCTGTCTAACATTAGATAGTAATATTTATAACAATATTTTTTTTTTCCCTGTGTGATGAAATCTATATTTCATCTTTTTTACGCTATACGATTCCTAGTTTTCATTCTTGTCTTAAAATTTATTTTGTTTCGTTTTTATTTATCTTATAATAACCTTACCACTACTGCATGATTTTCTCCTGTGTCGTGGAAGCAGTTTAAATACATAAACACTCTGTCGAACCCTGGAGCAGCGGCGCCGCGGCCATGCACTTAGCCACTGCGCCGCTACCGAGCCGAAAATGTCGACCCGATTTCATTACATTCTTGTGGAAAAATACTAATTAGTGGTTATTTTTGGCGCCGCGTGGCAAAGTGGATGACTTACATAATACGAAGTTTCTTAATATTATATTAGTCAAGCTTTCCGTAAGCACGGGTGAGTGAGTAGTAAAACTCAGTCACCCGTTCTTATCTCAGTATAAATTATACTAGACGTAATATTAAGGTGCGGTGAATGTATACACACAGAGGCACTCACACGTCTTCGGTCAGATGCAGTGTCAGACAGGGGACGAACACGACACAACAACATTTGTGTTTTTGCGTAAATATTCACTTCGGCTGGGATTCGAACCCAGAGTCTACGGCTCAGCAGTCAGGTACGGGAACTACTAAGTTACGCGGTCGTCATATGTCCTGTAGTGAAAAACTTAAAGGAAAGAAAAAGTAACAGCCTGTAAATGGGCTAAGTATATCAGTAGACATGTTTTGAGATAGATTGTATCCCGGACTTCACAGGTCCTCGAAATAATATTCTTTGTTATTTCTCAGACATGTTGGTTAAGGTAGGTTCAGACGTGTGGCAAATTCATCACTTAGAATTGTTGTTAACGATTGTTGAGTGGTGACGGCACCGGGGATCGAATCCACATCACTCCTATGAAATTAAAGCGAACCACTTGACCACGGCTAGGCTACCACAGCTCTTACTATTAATTATTATTGGATTACTTAAAGGCTGACTGTAACGACCCAAAACATAGTCCAAATAAACTTAAAACATAAAACACGGTAAAGATAGACATCATGTTGCGTGCATTCGAGAAGGGAAGTGACGAAGTTCGGCTATAAACGGAAAGCACCGACATAAATATGAAGAAACGGTTATAAAATAAAATACTATTCCCGCACAGGCAGTCTCGAAAGTGAATGTCTGTTTATGATAATGTTTTCTTCGGCGAAGCGACAGACAAGACGTATATTTTAATGGTGTATTGTAAAATTTTAGAAAGATAGGCGTGTATCGATATTTTCTCTCTATATGCTGATTTTCGAATTTGTTATTCAATTTTATTTGTGTCAAACGTTGGGCGACGTTCCGTTTTGGGGAACAATACGGAATACGGGACAATGGTTACACGAGAAACAGAATCTGGCTTCATCACCATGTATTTCGATTTTCCGGCTACGATCAAGCTCATAGCTCTGTAAGAGCTATATCGTCTCTAGCGTGTTATAGCAGCAGAATTTACTTTGTTCCAACATTCGATGTACTAAATAGCATTCGATTGAGATAATGTCTTAAATGAATAAGATTTGAAATATGTATTATAGCCTCCAGGAGTACTTTGATTATTTGCTATTATGACTTATTTAGAAGTTAATAATTTTGACATAACCATGTAATTTCTGTTGTTTCGCTAATTACATATAACGAACATGCATGTTAAAATGCACTTGTTTAAATTATATTAATAAATTGTTGGTTGATTAAAAGGTTTACATACAAATTTATTTGGATGAAGGCAATTCGCAATTCCATTTATGCAGAATACGAGAATACCGAACTAAAAAAAAATGTTCACACCTGTTTATGTAAATCTGTGCTTCCAGCGAATAAACATTTGCATTGAAAAACAAATGTTTATAGGACTACTCGTCTATAAGAGTGTAATATAAGTCGTATAAGAGTCGTATAACAGTTGCCGTGTGGTATCAGTGTAAGAATCCGCCAGCCCATTTCTCTCCGCGGGTGTCGTAAGAGGCGACTGAGGGAAAAGCCTTGTAAATGGCAATGGCTACCGACAGATGGCGGGATAACCACGAGATGGTTCATCTCGATTATTAGCCGAACAAAATTGAGCAGACCGAAGACGAGCAGCAACGTGTAAAGTGCGAGGTGTCTGGTAATGCGAACGCCAATCCGCTTGCCGAGCGTCTCGCTTATGGCAAATCCATCCTTAGAGGCCTATGCCCTACAGTGGCCTATTTACAGGCTGTTAAGACTGGTTGTTAAGCAGTAGTCGTGGGGGTTTTGCATAATAAAGTCACGTAAAAAAAACACAATTATTGGTTAATTAGTCCGGTATTATCTTATCGGTGTTTCTCTGCGTGATAGAGTCTGCGACGATGATATCCGCAGCAGAACTAAGGTAACCGACATAGCCGTTAAGATCAGCAAGCTGAAGTGGCAATGGGTCGGCCACATAGCTCGCAGAACTGACAACCGTTGGGGAAAAAAGTTCTCGAGATGACCCCCCACAAGATGGAGTGACGACCTGCGCAGTGTTGCAGGAAGTCGATGGATGCAGGTGGCTCAGGACCGAGCTTCGTGGCAATCTTTGGGGGAGGCCTATGTTCAGCAGTGGACTTCTGATAGGCTGAAATTATGATAGTCCGGTATTCTAATTCATACGAAATATTTGCAGATGTTAAGAGACTGAGAAGATAGCAAACTCTACGATTTTGATGTCAATATGAGAAATAACGATTCCCAATGACCCAAATTTCAAGTCACATCAGACAGAAAACGGCACGATACAGCGCAATATATTAATGTTACAACTTGACTGCAACCATTTTCAATATTATGATCATTTTACGATGATAATATTTTTTAAATCACAAATACATTAAGATTCGTGGCTGGTTTATTATACCATGAACATCATGAAGTGAATAATTTAAATGTGATTAAAAAGTGTATTTGTTTTTACTTGTCGTGTTTCTAAAAATACGTCATTTCCGAGAAGTTTGATAAATTTAATTAAATGTAATAAATCGCGATGAGAAAACAACTTTAGTAGCAGCACTATTAAGGCATCATATACAATAATTCTCGGGGGAGTTCTATGTTCAGATGTGGACTTGTGATAGGATGAAATGATGAAGACGATACAGTAAGAAATATTCTTAAGCATTGTTACAAAGGCTGTTTTAAAATGGACAGAAATAAAATTATGTTCTCCACTTTACTGAAGCCTCGTGTTTTCAAAAGAACATTTTTTTTCTTTGATTAGATATTCGTAAGTCTGGGAGCGTTTAAAAAAATATATCAAATTGATTTTATGTGCAATGTTTTCTAAAGTCAATGGAAAAAAACCAAGGCCTTTTTAAGCGTATCTAATGCTCAAAGAAATTAATAAAACTTATTTTGCTGCTAAAGACTTAAATAAAAAAGGTATTTATCCCCTTTAGACTTTATTCAGTTATATTTAACTAGCGAACCGGGCCAATCTTTTACAGTCAGATATATAATATACAAACTAAATATATTATACATATGAACCTATCTACCGTAGAAATGATACAAGACGAAGACGAATTGAATAAAAAGCAATTGCGACTGTATCAATAGTGAGATAATGTATTTTCAAACTGCTCGTAATACTCAAACATTTATAACACTTGGCAAAACTCCCGCCAGCGGCCACAATGCGTACTACAACAGAGCACTCCGGTAAGAATTATGCAAATGCCAAACGACGACTGCGCGAAACAGTAATTATTGTCATGTTTATTAAAGACTTGATACTGGATAATGGGGAGTACGATTATATCTTTTCCACAATATTAATCAAAACAAAAACAAAATTTTCCACAATAAAATCCACAAAATAAACTGATATTTATATTAACGACATTGCTACATGAATACAAATAATCACTTTAGAGTTTGAACACCAGGTGTGTAGTTAAGAAAACAAGAATTTTTTCCGTGATCGTAAGCGTCGACTAAGGAAACAACCTTGAAAACCTAATGGCGTCCGATAAATAGCATGCCAGCTATCTCAACAAATGCCAGACTGAGATCTAAAGTGGTAGAGCCAATCAGTGGCTTTTGCTGGTGATCGAATGGGCCGGCCTGACCGGGGTAGCACCACGACCTTGCAGAATACCGGCGTGAAGTAGAGGCATCTTGTGCTTCTGCGTTTCGTTCGGTTAGTGAGGTAACCGGAGGCCCACTGGCCCTCCCCATCCCCTAGTCTCTACCTCCCTCCCAACTCCCAAATATCCTAAAAGGCCGGCAACGCACCTGCAGCCAACTTGGTGTTGTAGATGTACGTAGGCGACGGTAATCACTTACTGTCAGGTAAACCGTTTACTCGTTTGCCGCCTATCCCATAAAAAAACTCCACGAAACCAAATACCGTGCTTTCTTATTTTTTATATTCATAACTTTTTAATTAAATCCCTTGATTACACTATGATTGATTTATATTAAATCAGCGGATAAACTTTACGCCGGTATCCACGATCAAATTAAAATCAGAATTCTGCTTTCGGTAAGAACAACAATTCCAGCAAGAATGCTTCAAACTTGTTAGTTTGAGAACTTCTTGGCTTACGGAAAAGTCAATTTTGGTTACCAATAATATGAAATTCACATCTTGAACGAACTTTAACTTTCCTCGTGGCGATCTATACTTCCTTCTACTGTTAATTAAACATATCTCCATAATTATTGTGTTAAGTTCTAAGGTTAACTTTTAGTTCAGTTATGCATTTAAGTATACCCAATATAATCTTCTTCTCCGAATACCAATCTCATCTGCACGAGGTGTACCCTGCTGGCCAAAACACAATCCTCTGGCGACCGAATGATAACGGTATATCCGTCCGATTTAGGCGAACCCAAGGCGCACGGACCGGTGGTGATGGGGAGCAGCAACACCACTACGTAGCGGACAACGCTCAACAACCGAGAAGTGTATGTCAGCTTCCACTGGCACTTTTTTTGGAGAGCCCTATGTTCAGCGGTGGACTAAACTAAGACTGAAGTGGTAGTAGTGACAGTTTCAGACCCAGACACGAAATCTAAAAACGTTCGTCTAACGCATTATGACCAAGCAATCTGAAGCTCCTCTGTGTTAGTGAAGCGTGTCAAGATTGTGAACATAAAAAAAAAAACCTACGTATTAAAGGACTCTAGTTGTCCCTGAAAGCTATATTCGAATATTCCGTAAAATTTGTTACCAAATATAGCAGCGTTAACGAAAGTAACGCAATAACTCGCTATCAAAATAAAATCTCTCTTATTTTAATGAGCTGCATCAAAACACTTAACGAGCAGTTTGAGATATCTAAATAGACTATCACCGACGTTTCAGACTTACTAAGCATTGATGTAGCGACAAGCATTGATAATGTCTGTTTGCGTATTCAAAACAGGTGGATTAATAATTATATTTACAGATTTTTTTTTAATCTTTATTTAAAGGAAGGTTTGTTCGTATGTACCGAACATGTCACCCTCATTGTTGCATGCCCTAATTCGGATCAGCCATACATACATTTTACGTCCTATGGATACATAATTAAATTAACTTAATCTACCTGTCATTTAGCTCCAATTTAACAATTTGAAACAATATTCTAGCACTCTCGGATTCAGGGAATGCCAGAATACTGTTACAAATACGGACATTATAGTCCCGTGATAACTTTACAGATTTAAAAAGTAAAATAATAAGGCGTTTCTTATTTCCTTTTAGGCATTGGTAATATTGATTCAATTATTATAAAAATAATTTATGGCGTAGTGGCTGAGCGTTCGGTCGCGGCGCTCTGGGTCGCGGGTTTGATTACCGCACGTGACAAGTATTTGTACGGTAATACAATTAATTGTTCCGGGTCTGGGCGTTGGTTCACTTGCAATATATGTATGTCAACTACCCGTGGAGACATCGCTGTAGAAGTAGGAATTTCTCCAGTGGTTCGCATGCGGCAGTACGTTTTTTTAAAAAGAAAGAATAAAAAAAATTGTAACGTAGTTTTCGAAATATTTCAATATGGCGGAACTTGCAAAGTCACTAAGAGTTATGTTTTTTAAAAACTAATTTTCGTTTTAATAAAATTAGGATAAATATTTTTTTTCTTTATAGGAAAGACGGCAAACGAACATCTCTAACACCAGAAGAGCTGCAGTTGCGTTGCCGGCCTTTAAGGATATTTGGGGAAGGGAAAAACAACGGTGAGGGCAGGGGGAGTGGGCCTCCGGTTACCTCACTCACCCAGAAACACAAGAGGTCGTGATACTACCTAGGTCGAGCCGGCCCATTCGAGCAGCAGCAAAATACGCCACCACCCTCTACCACGTACAAAGGTACTTACCTATTTAAGGAAATTATTGTTAGTGCAGTCATCTTTTAAGAGTGGTAACATTAAAGCGAAACGTCAACTCTTCATGACGCCCATTACCCGTTTTATTTGGCTTCGACCGAAATAAAGCATTCACGAGCCCGTAAAGCTGTATCAATAAATGTACTTGTTTCCGCGCTACCGTATCTCGAATATTAAAAAAAAAAAACCTACGTATTAAAGGACTCTAGTTGTCCCTGAAAGCTATATTCGAATATTCCGTAAAATTTGTTACCAAATATAGCAGCGTTAACGAAAGTAACGCAATAACTCGCTATCAAAATAAAATCTCTCTTATTTTAATGAGCTGCATCAAAACACTTAACGAGCAGTTTGAGATATCTAAATAGACTATCACCGACGTTTCAGACTTACTAAGCATTGATGTAGCGACAAGCATTGATAATGTCTGTTTGCGTATTCAAAACAGGTGGATTAATAATTATATTTACAGATTTTTTTTTAAATATTTATTTAAAGGATGGTTTGTTCGTATGTACCGAACATGTCACCCTCATTGTTGCATGCCCTATTTCGGATCAGCCATACATACATTTTACGTCCTATGGATACATAATTAAATTAACTTAATCTACCTGTCATTTAGCCCCAATTTAACAATTTGAAACAATATTCTAGCACTCTCGGATTCAGGGAATGCCAGAATACTGTTACAAATACGGACATTATAGTCCCGTGATAACTTTACAGATTTAAAAAGTAAAATAATAAGGCGTTTCTTATTTCCTTTTAGGCATTGGTAATATTGATTCAATTATTATAAAAATAATTTATGGCGTAGTGGCTGAGCGTTCGGTCGCGGCGCTCTGGGTCGCGGGTTTGATTACCGCACGTGACAAGTATTTGTACGGTAATACAATTAATTGTTCCGGGTCTGGGCGTTGGTTCACTTGCATTATATGTATGTCAACTACCCGTGGAGACATCGCTGTAGAAGTAGGAATTTCTCCAGTGGTTCGCATGCGGCAGTACGTTTTTTTAAAAAGAAAGAATAAAAAAAATTGTAACGTAGTTTTCGAAATATTTCAATATGGCGGAACTTGCAAAGTCACTAAGAGTTATGTTTTTTAAAAACTAATTTTCGTTTTAATAAAATTAGGATAAATATTTTTTTTCTTTATAGGAAAGACGGCAAACGAACATCTCTAACACCAGAAGAGCTGCAGTTGCGTTGCCGGCCTTTAAGGATATTTGGGGAAGGGAAAACAACGGTGAGGGCAGGGGAGTGGGCCTCCGGTTACCTCACAGACCGAGCAAAACGCAGAAGCACAAGAAGCCTCTACTTCACGCCGATATTCTTCGAAATCGTGGTACTAGCCCGGTCGTGCCGGCGCATTCGAGCATCAGCAAAAGCCACCACTTGGCTCTATCACGTAGAAAACAAATCACTTAGTCGTAACGGTTTATCATGAAATCAATCAACGTCGATAACAGTTATAAAAAAAAAAAACCTACGTATTAAAGGACTCTAGTTGTCCCTGAAAGCTAAATTCGAATATTCCGTAAAATTTGTTACCAAATATAGCAGCGTTAACGAAAGTAACGCAATAACTCGCTATCAAAATAAAATCTCTCTTATTTTAATGAGCTGCATCAAAACACTTAACGAGCAGTTTGAGATATCTAAATAGACTATCACCGACGTTTCAGACTTACTAAGCATTGATGTAGCGACAAGCATTGATAATGTCTGTTTGCGTATTCAAAACAGGTGGATTAATAATTATATTTACAGATTTTTTTTTAAATATTTATTTAAAGGATGGTTTGTTCGTATGTACCGAACATGTCACCCTCATTGTTGCATGCCCTATTTCGGATCAGCCATACATACATTTTACGTCCTATGGATACATAATTAAATTAACTTAATCTACCTGTCATTTAGCCCCAATTTAACAATTTGAAACAATATTCTAGCACTCTCGGATTCAGGGAATGCCAGAATACTGTTACAAATACGGACATTATAGTCCCGTGATAACTTTACAGATTTAAAAAGTAAAATAATAAGGCGTTTCTTATTTCCTTTTAGGCATTGGTAATATTGATTCAATTATTATAAAAATAATTTATGGCGTAGTGGCTGAGCGTTCGGTCGCGGCGCTCTGGGTCGCGGGTTTGATTACCGCACGTGACAAGTATTTGTACGGTAATACAATTAATTGTTCCGGGTCTGGGCGTTGGTTCACTTGCATTATATGTATGTCAACTACCCGTGGAGACATCGCTGTAGAAGTAGGAATTTCTCCAGTGGTTCGCATGCGGCAGTACGTTTTTTTAAAAAGAAAGAATAAAAAAAATTGTAACGTAGTTTTCGAAATATTTCAATATGGCGGAACTTGCAAAGTCACTAAGAGTTATGTTTTTTAAAAACTAATTTTCGTTTTAATAAAATTAGGATAAATATTTTTTTTCTTTATAGGAAAGACGGCAAACGAACATCTCTAACACCAGAAGAGCTGCAGTTGCGTTGCCGGCCTTTAAGGATATTTGGGGAAGGGAAAACAACGGTGAGGGCAGGGGAGTGGGCCTACGGTTACCTCACTCACCGAACAAAACGCAGAAGCACAAGGTGTCTCTACTTCACGCCGGTATTCTGCGAGGCCGTGGTACCAATCCGGACGAGCCGGCTCATTCCAGCAGCAGCAAAATACGCCACCACCCTCTACCACGTACAAAGGTATTTACCTATTTAAGGAAATTATTGTTAGTGCAGTCATCTTTTAAGAGTGGTAACATTAAAGCGAAACGTCAACTCTTCATGACGCCCATTACCCGTTTTATTTGGCATCGACCGAAATAAAGCATTCAGGAGCCCGTAAAGCTGTATCAATAAATGTACTTGTTTCCGCGCTACCGTATCTCGAATATTAAAAAAAAAAAATGAAAAATTGAACTCCAGCCAACACCGTACGCGGCGACGTATTGCATACGAAAAATCTTTTATAGTTTTAACGGAAAAGTGAGAGTCATTTAATACGGCCCCCGAGGGGAGCGAACCTAACAATGTGCGTTGCGAAGAAGTTACAGGTATTCAACTTGAGTCACGCTAGTGAACACAGGCTGGTCAGCACGGGTTTGCAAATCCTGGATTACTTATTAAATTGCGCTTTTGTTAAGTGTTTAATCTTTATCTTCGAATGTGCTTTAATTGCCCGTGATACTATTCGTTGCTTTTTATTTAATGTATAAAAAAAGTTCAATAGGCATTTCATTTCAATAAATTTCACCAGCACCAAAATTTATGAAACCACCACAAATGAAAATGAAAAATCTTTATTTGACTTGCGTTTCGTAATGAGGATTCTCCGCTGGAGAAGAAAAAGAGAGACAGACGTAGGGATCCTCTTTAAACATGTACTATACATTACAAATAATACAACATAACATAAAAAGTAACGAATAGCCTCACAAGTTATCAAAGCCCATGGTAAGATAAAATTAAACATTAAGAAAAGCGTAATTTTAAAAAAGGTTTGGGGATAGGAGAGAGGGGGAGTGGGCCTCCGGTTACCTCACAGACCGAGCAAAACGCAGAAGCGCAAGAAGCCTCTACTTCACGCCGATATTCTTCGAAATCGTGGTACTAGCCCGGTCGTGCCGGCGCATTCGAGCATCAGCAAAAGCCACCACTTGGCTCTATCACGTAGAAAACAAATCACTTAGTCGTAACGGTTTATCATGAAATCAATCAACGTCGATAACAGTTATAAAAAAAAAAACTATCTTCTTTCTTAAAATGCAAACAGAACCTGAATTGATTATCAATAGCCAACATTGTCAACGCCTAAAACGTGGACCGGCTCCGTCGTAGTACTCCAAATGCAATCGGCCCATTAGGCCTAAACTGCCGCGGCGAAACATGCCACGCCAATAAAATCAATGGCTCGTTCACACCGTCCGCTTCCATTCAGATAATACGATTTCACTCCGAGAGCTTTACCTGTTCTTTTTTAGATCTATGGCACTCATATTATTATTATCATGTCAATGTCACAAGTGAGTACCTTAGTGTTTGCACTTTGTGTGATGTCACTTTGCACGTGTTTGAATGGTAGACTTGAGTGTGTTATGCTCGCTTAGAAACCTGTGCTTGCAGCGGCGTTGTGCGGTGGGTCGTCTGCTTGCTTTTGATACGCTCGAGGATGGGCGACGGCCGCCACATTTTTACAGGAAAGGCGGCAAACGTGCAAGCGGTTCACCTGATGGTAAGTGAATACCGTCGCCCACATACATCTGCAACGCCAGTGGTGCGTTGCCGGCCTTTAATGGATGGGGAGGAGGAGAGAGCTTACGGTTACCTCACTCACCGAACAAAACGCAGAAGCGCAAGAAGCCTCTACTTCACGCCGATATTCTTCGAAATCGTGGTACTAGCCCGGTCGTGCCGGCGCATTCGAGCATCAGCAAAAGCCACCACTTGGCTCTATCACGTAGAAAACAAATCACTTAGTCGTAATGGTTTATCATGAAATCAATCAACATCGATAACAGTTATAAAAAAAAACTATCTTCTTTCTTAAAATGCAAACAGAACCTGAATTGATTATCAATAGCCAACATTGTCAACGCCTAAAACGTGGACCGGCTCCGTCGTACTACTCCAAATGCAATCGGCCCATTAGGCCTAAACTGCCGCGGCGAAACATGCCACGCCAATAAAATCAATGGCTCGTTCACACCGTCCGCTTCCATTCAGATAATACGATTTCACTCCGAGAGCTTTACCTGTTCTTTTTTAGATCTATGGCACTCATATTATTATTATCATGTCAATGTCACAAGTGAGTACCTTAGTGTTTGCACTTTGTGTGACGTCACTTTGCACGTGTTTGAATGGTAGACTTGAGTGTGTTATGCTCGCTTAGAAACCTGTGCTTGCAGCGGCGTTGTGCGGTGGGTCGTCTGCTTGCTTTTGATACGCTCGAGGATGGGCGACGGCCGCCACATTTTTTTTTTACAGGAAAGGCGGCAAACGTGCAAGCGGTTCACCTGATGGTAAGTGAATACCGTCGCCCACATACATCTGCAACGCCAGTGGTGCGTTGCCGGCCTTTAATGGATGGGGAGGAGGAGAGAGCTTACGGTTACCTCACTCACCGAACAAAACGCAGAAGCACAAGGTGTCTCTACTTCACGCCGGTATTCTGCGAGGCCGTGGTACCAATCCGGACGAGCCGGCTCATTCCAGCAGCAGCAAAAGCCGCTGCTTGGCTCTACCACGTTTAAAAATGTGTCAGCATCAGCAGCGCCTGTTTACGAGCATTCATCATGCTCGTGAACCGGCGCTGCTTGTGGGAGCTGTACAGCACAGGTTTGCAAATGCTGCATTCTTAAAGGCTGGCAACTCATCTATAGCTCCTCTGCTGTTGCATATGTACGTGAACGTCGACAATTACTTCCAATCAGGTGAGCCGCTTGCACCTTCACCCCCTTAAGCATAAAAAAAATTCCAATGGACAGGGGATTTATTACAGAGCTCAACGAAAAAGTACGGGTGAGTTTTCATGTTGTGTACATGATAAAACTTTTATTGTTTTTCGTTGTTTGAAACTAATATTGCAATTGTGCAGGCGATGCGTAAAAAAACAAGTGTCTGTCTAAATAAAAAGTACTCACATACGTAGAAAATAGGTAGAACACACTATCCTCCGTGGATCCTATTGGCAACTAAAACTACGCCGCAGCTGCGATATGAACCCAGGAACCCCATCAATCCTAGACACGCTGACAGCTAACGACTCTTCCTGTATTTGTCCCTATAAGGTTGACAATATGTAAAGTATTTTATATTTGGTGAATGTCTATATATTCCAGTAATCGTTAAGTTATTAAATAACCGAAACATAGCTTAGTTAATCATCATTGAAGTTGAAGGTAAATAATTTATATATAAGACTCCTACTCTTCTCCTGATACGGGTCAAAACAATATCATTTCATTTGTTTTTAAAGTTATGACACGTGCAGGTATTATAGAAAGTTAAATAACGAACATATTTTTTAAATACCCTTCATTGCGAGTAAATGTAAACGCAAATGATGTTGTAGCAAACTGCATTCCTTTGCAATAAAGAAGTTGTAAAATGTTCCATGCGCCATTATCGGTGCTATTGCAAATGAATACAAAAACTACACACGTATCGTGGAACGAGTGGAGCACGCCGTGGAAGGGAGCGGGCTCAATCGCGCCATCGGTGCAATAATCGTATTTTGCAACATTCCCCGCGTTATAGAAAAGACATTTATAGCGGACGTTTGCCAAATTTAGAAACGTTTTCAATATTGTACGCATCTCTATAACAAAACCTTCACTTTCACTTATTTTATGGTTAAGTCTAATACAGAAATAAATATTATGCGTAATCATTGAATTATGACATTCATACAAAATCAAATTAATGAATTGAAATGAAATGAGCTCACTGATGGATAAAAGCCTTTCGTAATAGGCGTACGTTAGGATCACAGTGCAATGTGTCAAGGTGACATTCATAACTGAAGAGGACTAAAAAAACTAGCATAAGGACTTTAAAGACTAACCAAACGCATAAGAAAGCTTTCATAAAATGGACAAAAACACTGCGCTGTTTTTTTAACTTTCGGCCACATACACTTTTAGGTGCATATCTCTGGAAGAATTTGCGTTCATTTCACTCTACGTTCCGAGCGTAGCGATCCCGTCATCCCGTCACCACGTTTGCAGCTGGAGTTTCGCAACTTCTGTTTTTGAAATTGGAACTCTATACGAAAGCTTATTATTACTACTACTTACATCATCACAGTCTGAATTTAGTTGTCATAGACACTGTCAGGATTGATTTAGTTTGGTTTGTAGTGACAAAATGTTTGTTAGACTCGATAGATTCAACTTCTAGTTGACACGAGTCAGGTGTTAGTTAGTGAAAGTTTGTTATGATAAACATGAATGGTTAATTCGCTGCAATTCAAAAAACAACTATATATGGTATGCAGAGTTTTAAAATAACAATTGCATCAGTAGCAACTAAACGGTTAATCTTATCGGTTAATCATTCTAGATTCTTGTCTTCAAGCAAAGTATTACAATTGTTTATAAAAAATAATAATATCTGCCCGCTTTTGTGTCATTTGAATAAATAGTTTTTCACGTCATATACGTCACGTGAATCTGTTTAAACTTTTTTTTTTTATGAGAAAGGCGGCAAACGAGCATGCGGTTCACCTGATGGTAAGTGATTACCGTCGCCCACGGTGCTGAAGGTGCTTGCCGGCCTTTAAGGGTATTTGAGAGAAGGGAGGAAGGATGAGGAGTGGGATGGAGAGGAGGAGTGAGCCTCCGGTTACCTCACTCACCGAACGAAATGCAAAGCACAAGATGCCTCTACTTCACGCCGGCAGCAGCAAAAGCAGCCGCTTGGCTCTACCACGAGTAAATTAAAGGCTATTTTGATTTCGGATAGCGCTGGTTTTTTTCTATATACAAACAAATATCGCTGTATATATGCAATATCGAATGGTGCGAACCGGGATTTGATAGATAGATAGATATTTACAAAGTTTGGTTACATTTTAATTACAATATTTTTTTTTAGAATTTCTATGTATTCACGGGGAAACAATCTGAAGAGAATGAATTCAGAATTTAAAAAAAAATTACATTACTGTCAAAAGCTCGGAGACGAACGATACCACGACAAGATATAGACCAGTAAAATTTTAAATCGTTCGAATTTGTGAAATGCAAATATCGAGCACGGATTCGCCGCGTGCTCTGCCAAGTAGAAAAACATCGTGATATCCCGCACGTCTGCGAATAATTTTCAAAGGCTCGTGCAGTCCGCTCGCCCACGTTGAACATTTTATTATTATTATTATATCGGTAACGGGGCCCGAGCGTCTTTGAAGGGTATACATAAAGGATAGCCGTAATGTGTATAATGAAAATTTCTGAAATAGAAAACTGTATCCGAAAACACTCACAAACGCTGTAATTGTAAATATGTAAGCATCCAATTTTGTAAGGAGATTGTGTTTGTGCAAGAAAATCATTATATTACCGAAAGTAAACATCATGTTATCTTTATTAGACTTTTAAAAATTCCGAAATCTGAAAAAGGCACGACATGCATAGAAGATTTGCCCATACTCACCAAGCTGGGTAGACAGGTGGGTGAACTCAGCGCCGGTACCCGCGCACTAGAGACGTTACTCCCTGTCACTGATTTAGGTACGGCATATTCGAAGCAATTATCTGCTATCAATCGGTTGCTGGATCCTATTAGCCAGCATGGTGCTCAGCGTGCACATGAGGTTGACATTTTGGTAATGTCAACCTCATCCCTTTCCTTATAGGAGTAACAGTAAGATGGCATGTGCCAATGAAAGCGCCAATAGTCGAATGGTCTAAAGCACGGACTGCGGAGCATGACGTCGCAGGTTAATACATGCTATTGGACTATTGTAATGAACAACTTCCGATACAAGTTCTCAAGACTTAGTAGGAGTGATTAACAGAAATATTAATAATGTTATTAGTATTGCTAGTATATTTTTTTAAAAAGGAAAAGATTTATAGATGTGTTGTTAGCCCTGTGTAGAAACAACTACGAAATATATTCTTAATAGATATATACTTAATAATATGTTCGAATTTGTAAGTTAATATTTTAAAGAGCAAGATTCGCATTACGGCAATCTCGAAACAAACTCGCTAATTGTTCTAAAAATTGTCGTACTGTTGTAACTTAGCCTTATCCTGATGTGATGTCAAAGTAACTAAAGTTTACCAACTGGCGGATGCTTAATGAAATATAATAAAGATCGGACGCTGATATAAGTTCACAAGGTCAAAAACTTAGGCCTCCATGTAGTTTGGATTCTGAACAGTGATAAGGTAGAATATCACGTACATAGGTAATACACAGGTAAACTGAATACACATCCATGACTAAGGTACAAACTTTTATAACTTCGAAGGCAGCTTTCTCACCAATTACGCTATCCGATCGTCGAGTTTGTAAGGAAACTTTGAATAGAACGTTTTGGTGACGTAGAGAATATAGTGAAATGAGAACAAATGAAACAAATTTGTAAAAACTCTACAGCAACCTTCACCGATCTCTGTATGTACGCATAGCGCCAACAAGTGGTGGCATCTGGGAAACTCATAGACGTCCTGCCGTCTTTAGAAGCATTAGAATAAATATGAAATATCATCATTACAGCCTTTAACAAGTCCACCGTGGAATATGGGCCAAAGATTACCACAAAGCACTGTCCTGGCGACACCTGCTATACTGTGCCTCACATACACAGAAGGTGGGTTGTCTTACGCGTTTGCCTCTTCGAGATTGCCACTCGAGAACCTTTCTTCCCCCAACGGCTGTGTGGCCAAGTATTCTGCGAGCTATATGGCAAGACATTTTCATTCGACAAAGATCAACTGCAATCCCTTGTCAAATCAGAGACAATTTTCATGATTCAAACCCGTTTAGAAGCGACTGTCTGCGACGACGCATGCGTAATCTTAATATCTATTCCGAGATAACTCATCTTCAGAAAGTATCCTATGTTTTATTCTATGACATATCAACTTCTCAAGCAAATTTCATTTAAGTATTTTAGGCGTGTTTGAGCGACATACATTTAAAAATACAAACTCGCACATAAAGGATTACGTAATAAAAAGTTAAATTAGTGTAACCATAATATGAGTCAAGACTAAACATATCGAACAACAAAGGATAGTTCTTACTTAAAATTCATGTTGCCAACGAAACACGAACAATGAACCTAAAATAATTCAAGTTTGTTATAAAGGCTAACATAGGAGGTAGCCAGCTTGAAACAACATGTAAGCAAGTTCTCGTTTCAGAAAATTTCGAAGGAAAGTTCTCTCGCTGGAGTTTACAACTCAATTGCGCTGCAATACTGGCCTTTTAAGGTAGCGTTTGAAACATCAGCGACTTTGAATAAAATGAAATAAAAAAGCTTATTATCAATATTCTTTTGTTTATCGCATTTCGCACAAAGTCATCTCAAAACATCTAAGAATTCGTATTAACACTATACTAAAGAGAGGATGTGAGTTTGTATAATATATAAGTGTGGGGTTTATCTTCAGAACTACTAGACCGAATATAGATCTTTGATCTTTTTAGGCTACATTTTTTTTTATGGGATAGGCGGCAAACGAGCATGCGTTTTACCTGATGGTAAGTGATTTCCGATGTCCACGAACATCTGCAACACCAGAGGTGCTGCAGGTGCGTTGCCGACCTTTAAGGATATTTGGTAGATGGAAGAGAGGATGAGAAGGGGGATGGGGAGGGGCAGTAGGTCTCCGGATACCTCACTCACCGAGCGAAACGCAGAAGCATAAGATGCTTCTACTTCACGCCGGTATTCTGCGAGGTAATAGTACCAACCCGGTCGAGCAGCACCAACAGCCGCTGCTTGCTGCTTTACCACGTTTATGGTATTACATTACTTCAGATGGCTATTCGAGTCTCTATAATATTAGACACCATGACTTGCGTACCATTTACTGACAGCCAGCCAAAAAAACCTATGTTTACACACCAAAAAAAGTAAAGTACTATATAAAAACCAATGTAGAAACGAGTAAAAAGAGTTTGTATTGTAAGGAAATAGTTCCACACGGCCACATTGTAAATTCCATCGAAACCCGCGAGGGTCGCTGATTACCTACATAACTATACTAATCGCGGTAAAAAGTTAAGTTGCTGCAATTCAAACTAGACTAGACCCGGACCATACAAACGAAAGTATGGTTACGTTAAAAACTGTTCACTAAAATGCGTAATTAAGGCATATTACGTTTTTGTAGGTTGTAGAGTCAAGCGGCCCGGTTTACCGGTGTGAAGTAGAGGCATCTTATGCTTCTGCGTTTCGTTCGAAGAGTGAGGTAACCGGAGGCCCATTCCCCCTCCCCATCCCCCTCCTCAACCACGCTCTCACCTCCCAAACACCATTAAAGGCTGGCAACACTTACACGTACATCTGCAGGACCTCTGGTGTTGCAGATGTACTTGGGCGACGGTAATCACTTACCGTCAGGTGAGCAGATTGCTAGTTTGCCGCCTTAACCATAAAAAAAAAGTAAGTTACAGCATAGCTGCTGCATTTAGGCGCTGTAGATTGGCATGTTATGTTCTTAACAGGGCAATCACACCGTATGACCCTATTCCAAGTCGTAAAAGGTAATTTTCCAGCCGGTGCCTGATTAGACTGCAAGCTATCGACTCAATCGATTCCCGTACGAAAGTGGGTCGCTCACATTCGCTGCCACGAGTCGCAAGTGAAGCTGGCTTAAGCGAAATTAAATTAAATAGTTATTATGTACGTAGATCCACACTATGAAACTCTTAAGTAATTTTCTTCTCAGTTGGAGCTTCGCGATATACGTTGTATTTAGTTTCGGCTTTGAGATAAACGACATATTATTTAGATAAAACTACAGTCTGGGTATGGTTTGGTCACAGAGTAAGGATTTGTAATGGTAGAGTAAAGCGTAAGTGGTTTTTTAGCCAAGCGAAAGAGGGGTTGTGTTCCGAACGGAGATTTGCGTGACCACTCGCCAGCGCTGATGGCGACCACCGTGGGGTTTTAGGTGGGAGTCTGACATAATCCCGCTGTTCCCCAGAGGGCTGGGGATGACTACACGATAAAAAATAGTGCCTACTACTGACGACTAGGCTACCACGGCACTCTTTGTTGTAATATCTATAGTTATTATTTAAAATGGTCTAGGTGTGGTCAAAAGGTTAGTTAGGTTTAAAATGGTTTGTTTGGTTATGGCGTCGTATGACATTTCAAGGAAAAGAATAAAATGATAAATTCTCTTCAAAAAAGCTGTTCACTTCGCGGTTGGTTCAGAGGATTCGATACACAAATAATCGGCAGGTAGTGGGTTTCTAACTTTAACACAATTATAACGTACGTAATGTAAAATATTATTTCTATAATATTCGGAAATAATCCGGTATTTTTGAATATTTAGACGCGAACAACCTGCCGAAGACCTGCCTAAACGCAATTGAATTGAAAGGAACGTATAAAATCTAATCAGAAGACTTTATGAACATACATACATGTAAACAGAAGATTTTTATCGTCCAACATTAATCAAATACAATGACTTCACTTAATTGTGTCTGATCGTTTGCCGAGCAAGTATAGAGATCGAGATTTTATTCAAGAATTTATGGATGCAAGATAATGTCGCCACAATGCGAGCGAATTAATATGTCATTAGCCTTTAATCATAATTGCACGTGCTTCCTTTCATTAAAAAGGTATGGAACAGAGTTCTAAAGCTGAAACACTGTCGGGGGTGCTTAACACAAAAACAAAATATTATCTGTTTTAATTTGCAGAGAGATTACTGGGATCGCCAAACAGGCAGAACAAATAGCAAATCTGGTTATGAATATTTAACTATTACCGCTATCTATATAAACAATTGAAAAACAGCGTATCGTCCCAAGTCTTGAGTTCGAAACGAGCAAAAACCAGATAAAATATTGCTAAGTGATTTTTCGTGTATGATCATTGGTTTTTATTATATTAAAAATATTTGAACGCGATAAAAACATAGTAACGTATAGATTACTATGTAATACTGTGAAATATATGAGAATAAACGAAGTGCAATCACAGGTAACCTATTATTAAATATAATAAAAACCATCACAAGGTCAAACGAGAAAGCTCGATCCACAATGTATTAGATTGTGGTACCATTCTAGAGGTAGTCCATTTCCAGGCTCCTGTTTACGAGTGAAAGGTATGCAGAACCGACTACGGGACTGTTAAATTAACAGTAATAATATACTTTTACGGTCCAATACAGTACTGGACTATTAATGTACATGTCAATAATAAATATATTAAATCACTAAACTGTAAACGTTAGATGATACATAAATAAGTTTTCAACACAGCTAAGGAATCTCATACGTTGATTTTCGCCCATTTAAAAAAAAATTGTTTGCTTGTCTAGATAACTTGCGGTCAACTTTGACAAGGATTCTAGCAATGAATAATATAAGCCTCAATAACTACAATTTAATGTTCAACAGTTCAAAACAAACCTAACAATGAATAATGGAAGAAAAAACAAAAGTCTTAAAACATCTAGAACCTTCGATTGACATTTCATACAACTAAACTAGCACAGCCGACCTGTACTTTAAAATGTAAAACTCATGATATTAAAGAAAGGCTTTTAAAAAGTTACTGAAATATAAATAATAATGTAGGTAGATATAAAAATTTTAATCTTCATATTCGGAAACATTAAATTCTCGTTTCTAAGAAAATAATAAAATAATAAATATAAAAATATCAGACTCGGAATATTCATTTATTGTAATAAAACCTTTCCGCTAGCCGTGAACGGCGTTTGAAAATGGCACTGACTTTCTTCCCGTGGGTGTTATAACAGGCGACTAAAGGGAAAAGCCTTGAACATCTCATGACCGGGGTGAAATACCGGTTTTGCCTTATGGCGTCGTTAGGGAACCAAACCGTGTGACAATAATCGCAAGTATAAATTATACGACACAATTAAAGTTCAAGTAGAGTTTGATACGAAGTAATTTATTACGAAAGAGAAACTTGTCGATGTGTACAAAATGATTTCTTAAGGTGAGTGTGAAGTTAGAATGAAGAGTACGAATATTGTTGTAAGCGGGTAACCTGCTTAGTTAATATTTACATGAATGACAATGTATTTCTTTTCTTCTCGTATACAATACCAACCAGTAATTTTTTAATATATTAATTTCACCCCGTCATAAGTCAACTGCTTAAGATACACCTCGCCCAAAGATCGCCAAAAAGCACGGTGCTGAGCCACCCGCATCCAATACTGTGCATACGACCTGCACCCCATCTTGTGTCTATATTTTGTATCTCCTGTGAAATATAATAATTACGATATCTGCATCATTTTATTCGGAAACGGTCCTGAGCTCATTGTTTTGTTGTTTGTACATTATAAGTACACATAAACACACAACGGGCCGGCCACATAGCTCGCAGAACCGACAACCGTTGGGGAAAAAAGGTTCTCTAGTGGCAGCCGCGTACAGGCAAACGCAGTGTAGGACGACCCCCCACAAGATGGAGTGTTGCGGGATGACCTGCGCAGTGTTGCGGGAAGTAGATGGATGCAGGTGGCTCAGGACCGAGCTTCGTGGCAATTTTTGGGGGAGGCCTATGTTCTGCAGTGGACTTCTGATAGGCTGGAATGATGATGATGATAATAGACACTGATGTATATAAAAATGCTACTCATAAAAAAAATACTGGATGAAAATGATTAATAAACTTTACCATTCAAAGAAGTTAAAGGAGAATATAAAAGCATATATTTAATTATAAAATATGTGAGAGCTAATATTGGAGTAGGTATTCTTAAACCGGTGATTAAAATACTTGTAAAATTGTGCAAGCAAAGAAAATAATTCGGGCACAATAGTTATAAAGATAATAAACAGTTTTATTCGTGCTCTCTATAAATTAAAGTTGGTATTAAAGCAGTAAATTTCTTGCAATTTGAGATTAATGAGTCTCGCGTACGATTTGCGTTATCGCGTTATTGGAGAATAGGGCCGGCACGATAATATCGAGTCTGCGGTTATCGATAAAATTTATTGATGGCAAGGAACGCTTCGTTAATTCTGGTTAAGCTTTAAAATTATATAAAATGAAGCATTATGTTCGGAATCGAATTTTCGGGCTTAATAGGTGAGTTCGGGGATTGAGCATTTATTTAATGGATTTCGGTTACGAATGACTTTTTGGAATGTTGATTTACTACTACTAAAAATTACGTAATATTATTGGGAAATGCCGTCACATTTGTCACCATGAAAGATCAAAAAATATAACACGTGCCGTAACATATTGTTACAGTTTAAAATGGAACTATTATTAACGATATTAATGCTGTTTCCTTTTATTTTTTTAACGCCGTGAAATCCTTAAATAGTATTCATTTAGAATAAAAATTCACGTAAATATATTATATAGGAACTAGCTGCGACCCGCGTGTTCACCTGCATGAAAATACCCATAGCAACAGTACAGTTTTCTGCGATACTTCCCTTCTGCCTTCCCCTATCCCTGTCCGATATCTATATATCACGCCTTGTGCTGAATTCTCAGTGGGCTGAGATGAATTTATGAATTTTTATTCCTCATTTCATTATCATCTAAACTATAATAAGGTTAAATTATATGTTGTACGGTAAAAATTTCATTTTTTTAAAATTTCCATGATAGTAATAAAAATATTAATTATCTAGGGGTGATGACAAACACATAATACTCAAAAACTTTACCTTTTTATAATATTAGTATATAGTAGATAAAAGTCTATAAGAAACACTCGTTATCACAGTGCAACCCACGAAATAACTTAAGAATTTATGTAATTACTCATAACCATTGTCCCACAGCCTCTCCCCGTGGGCGAATTTGATGAAATCGCCACGATTGCTGGAAGGGCGATATACGGGAATCGCCAAACTGGCAGAACAAATAACAAATCTTGTTGTGAATATTTAATGATACAAAGCCCGTGGTCAGCGTGTCGTCTCGCATCTCGAGTATTGGTCAAATACCAGATAAAATATTGGATAGGGATTTTTCGAGTACGGGATGGGTAATTGTAGGTTTTTATTCGATTAATTGGATGCGATAAAAACATCGCAGTCATAAGCGTACTATATAATGGTGTGAAACATACGAGAATAAACAATTCGATGTTCTCACATCTATGAACAATAAAAGCCCGGCGCCGCCGCCTAAATATTTATTCGATTAATAGAGAACGATACGTAAGTACACAATGTCGGTTGCGTTTGCTCCCGACTCGCGCGGAAGTCGATTTTAATCGCGGACATACGTTACAGTTACAGGTGTATATATACTTGTATGTAAGTAAAGAAACCATATTTCTTTAATTTGTACAGCGCTCTTCTGTCGGTAAACAGAGACCACGTACTTATTTACTCCATAGATGGCGCTGTGAGTAATGGTGGCCAACACGGTTCGTAAAGGTGCTTATGTTTGCAATTGATAGAAATCACCGTAATTGAGCATATTGTTTAATTATTATAAACATGTTATTAATAGGAATTGACAGTTTAAATAATAGACTTTAAATATTGTTCAATGTTTTAAGGTAGGATAGTATAATTTGAGTTAAACATTGTGATTATAGTGTGTAGGGACCTAAGTACTAAAATAAAATTATGTTTTCAGAGCAACGCAATTGTTTATTTGATATTTACAATTCCTAATAAGTTTGAAGTTATTTTCTTGTATCTATATTTACTTAACTCGGCCTATTATAGCCCACCGCTGAACAGAGGCTTCCGCAGAAAGAGTCAGCTAAAGCCGCCATGTATTTCCTGAATGTTTTCGCTCTCTCACCATACTGGGTAAGGGGATTAATAACCGCTGTGCCGGTAAACTCACCCTAGATACCTGTACTGCTCCCTAGTCTGTGGGGTTTGGGTTAGGCAGAGTCGGATGGATATTCTGTCATCATTCGGTCGTCACATGAGGATGGCATTTGGAGAAAGAAAATATGTATTCCATCTTAATATGCATTCCCTTTTACTAATATATAAAATTGTTACTATGTGAACGAATATAACTTAAAAATGTACTTTTCAATATAATATGTATAATTCCAGAACTGCGATCTTAATATATAGTTACGTTTAAAAGACAATGCTCTAGAGACTGAACGAGCATGAACAAGATTTAGCAGACGTATCGGAAGAATAGGTATCGGATGCTTTACATCATAATGAAGAGTTTTCGAGGTACCCATAGTCGGTAGCAGTTGCGATTTTCAACGCTTTACCCATAGTCTTCACTCACGCCACCCACGGAAGGAAAAGTGGCGACAGATTCTTACGCCGATAACACAAGGCTAGTACAATAGTCAAGTAACAACCTCTCAATGTCCTACTATACAGTAGGGGCTCCTCTTATTTGTGACAGGGTTTTAGACCCGGGAAGATTTCGTCTGGAATCTTCAATTCGGGTCGGGGGGCTTAACAAGTCCCTTTTACGTTTTGTTGACTAATATTCAGATTTCCTCACGATGTTTTCCCACATCACGATTCGAATCCAGGTCACTCGCGCACCATGAAATTAAAGCGAGTGGCCTAAACCCGTGCAACCACGGCTCTTACTTAATTTAATTAATACTATTTCTGGGTGGCAGAGTTCACATTCCTACATTAACATATCGTCTTCAGTATTTCAGAGCCGTGGTAGCCTACTGGTCAGGGCGCTCCCTTTAGTGTCAAAGAGCGTTAGTGACCTAAGATCGATCCCCGGTGCCGGCACCACTAAAATTGTTAATAACAATTTTAAGTGCTGTATTTACGTGCTCAGCAGTGAAGGAAAAAATCGTGAGAAAACCTGCATGTCTGTGAAATAATAAAATAAAAAAATATTTCGAGGATATGTGAAGCCCGCCAACCCGCACTGGAGCAGCGTGGCGTGTCCTTCCTGGCTCCTAAACTCTCTCTTATACTAGTATTTGAGGAGGAGGCCTTTGCCTAGCAGTGGGCACTTACAGGCTGTTACTTTACTTTACTTCAGCATTTATATTAGTAGCGCGTAAGTAGTTTGTATATAACAATGATTTTATAAAATTAAAAAACGAAAACACATGTCACAATATACTAATTACTTTACTGTTTCTACAAGTTAATTAAAAACAAAGTCTTAGATAAACAACTGACTTTAACCTCTATTTTCCCACACTTAGGGTAACGTTTCTAACATATATTTAACCGTTCATTTTAAAACATACATTGTTATATAAATCGAGGCATTGTATTCAAATGGCATACTTCTTTATTAAATAGTATAACATTAAGTTGCAATTCGTATTTGTCTGTCGCTTTTCGCTTATAACTTCTAAACGTGAAATTATTTTTTAAAGCAGTTTTCACTAACATTTAGAAAAATACACAAGGTAGGTTTATATGTATAGCACATTATAACAAATGTAAGTATAACTTTTTTAACTGGTGTGTCAGGTAACACAGAGGATCAATTACTGTCAACGAGGTCGTTTTCAGGGGTGACAACGCCCCTACATCTATCATATATATCTCCACTATCCTAATGAAGAGTAACATGTTGTTGTGTTGGTTGTTGATAGATGTTATCTCACAGTTAAGCACTTACCACAATTTATATAAGAATTATTACATAATAAATGAACTATATATTCATAAGGGTTTAACAGATGTATTCTTTCTCTGCTTAGGAGTCGTCTGGTAAGTGCCTCCCTCTTACCCATTTCTACCGCCAATCGGCAGTGTTACAGTTTGAAAGGTATACAGACCCAGTGTAGTTACGATCTATGAGGCATTCACGAGGGTGTACGCATCTGTAATCTTCTGCGGTTGAAGTAGTGCTGCATGCAGTGCTCCACTTATCACCAGGTGGACTGTCAGTTCGTTTTTATTTATTTATTTATTTAAACTTTATTTGCACATTACATAACAAAAAGGCGGACTTAATGCCTAGAGGCATTCTCTACCAGTCTACCATTAGATTGAACAGAGAAAATGTAAAAGGGTGCACAATAATATTATGTTCATATATATATACACGAATATTATACTACAATATAATACTTATATATGACGGTACTTAGACATACATGTAATTATAGTTTTTCACCCCTATCCAGAAAGAAAATCGGTGGGTTATATTATTCTCCATGCTGAAATAAAAACATGATTAACAACATGCTCTTCGATCAATAAATGTTCATCCAGCATTCCGCTGTAAAAGCAGGCGTTGAGACTGATATTATAATAATATAGTGTTCGAAATAAATACAGTATATGTGAATGTAAGTATGTAAAAATACTAAAACGCTCGAGTACCGGGAGCACATAAATATTAATATATTTATGATTGAGGAAAATAACGAGCGGACTTGGGATACATGTAAAAGCACTTGCTATTCAAATAATGTCAAG
Source organism: Bhutanitis thaidina (assembly GCA_029286595.1). Classification (NCBI taxonomy): domain Eukaryota; kingdom Metazoa; phylum Arthropoda; class Insecta; order Lepidoptera; family Papilionidae; genus Bhutanitis; species Bhutanitis thaidina. The sequence continues at coordinate 3,254,667 of JAGSMS010000004.1, read as the reverse complement.
ACAAACAAAGTGACTCGTCAATTCTATGTTTCTATATTTTCATCCATTCAATCGTTAACGGAACAGCATCGGATCGAATAGTGGCAACAATAACTTGCTCATATTGAGAAGAAATAAATTTTAGTCCAATGGTTTATTGTTTAAAGTAAAGTAGCAGCCTGTGTAGTAGTGCCTACTGCTCGGCAATGGCTTCCTTTCTCAAATATATCAGAGGGTTTCAGGAGTCGGGAAAGGACTTCACATATCCTCGAAATAATATTTTTTATTATCTCTCAGATATGCAGGTTTCCTCACGATGTTATCGTCCACCGGCAAACACGTGGTAAATACAGCACTTAAAATCGCTATTAACAATTTCAGTGGTGCACCGGGAATAGAACCGAGGTCACTCTTGCTCTATGAAACTGAAGCGAGCACTCGTAATCACTAAGCTACCGAGGCTTTTTGATAATTGCTTAATTCCTAGAATACATGAACATAGAAATTTATTACTATACGTATATACTCGAATGCATAGAGAACTAATACGTCTATCGCCCTGGTCGTTGCGCTTCGAATATCTGCACTTTATCTGAAAATGTGTCACAACACAAAGTTGCTCTAGTATCACAATAGAATTTCTAATAATAAATCTAATGCAGCGCTTTAAATACGACACAAAACTACACACGAACAAAATGAACGATCATTTTGCAAAATTCTTATGATACCATGGAGCATAATAAACTAAACGAAACATCCGACGACAAAGCAGAGTCGGCAGCGTCGCCGCGATTGAATTTCAAATTAAAATTTCAGTTCATGAAATATTAACACACGATAAAGCTGCGGCCACACGTTGCGCGGAAATATTCAAATGAAATGCGCCGGCGCCTGCCGCATAGCCCGAGAGGTCGCGACTGAACTCTACGGTCTGCGTTATGCTAAGCTGGACACGTTAGCTCGAATTTCCTATGTGCAGTTCAATAGTATCAATATAGCGGAATATTTTCATTAAACTTTCTATAATAAAATAATAATAAGTACATGGAATTCGGTTAGAAAAAAGACGAAGACATCATTGCATCACCATAGTTTTCTCTATAGGTATGTATACAGCCGATGGTAATGTATGTCATGAGACACTGAGTCCGCCCATACTAGACCTGGCGTTAAATTTGTAGGTGTATAAATAAGTTAAGTTAATAAAATAAATAAAGAAAAATTAAACGCTGCTTGCTTGTCGCATAAGGCATAGTACGGACCGGAAGATGAATAAACGTAACGCGCAGGTGTATTGAATCTGAAGCCGCATTACCAATGTAGCTGGCTGATATTGTACCATTATATTTTTAAAGGGTAGTTCAGAAATCGGAAGTATAAATGAGGGTTCATGAAATATGTATGTGTGTAAAAGTATCCGCTATGTTGCCTCTATGTGGCTCATGAACTTGCATCCAATCAATGATTTTATAATATAAACTAGGTAGATACAAGAGCTAGAGATAATAGTAGAGATAATAAATACGTTACTTGAGCATCGAAAATGAAGCGTACAAAAGACTACAATCGTTGCCTCTGGCACGCAGTCGCTTTCGAATAAGTAGGCCATATACACGTGCTTCCCAGTTCCCGCTAACCGTGTTCACTTTTATAGCTTATATATTTGTGCCGGCGTTAGGTTCGGATTTTATTTTTCTGTTGGCTTGCGAACATGTAACGTATCTTTAAATAAAATCATTGCATCGACTATGCAGATAGTTATTAAAAAAAATACATAAATAGTGCTTATTTCTTTGTTTAAAAATTGTCAATCGAAAGTAGATGGTATTTATTTATTTATTTTAAGCAAACTAAGGCGATACCACGATTGCCGAGTGGTTAAGGGATTTGCCTCCGAATCAGGTGATTCAAATACGAACCCCTATATGGAGAGCTCGTAAGTAGGACCTTCCCTTTCAAAACTCATGTACGAATTGACTTATTCCAAATAAGCTCTGGTGAAATGGGTTGAAAAGATAAAAATATCTAGACCTCGGACCACCCCAGTATTAGGTATACGACAGTGAGAGCTTATGTACTATATACTAAAAGCGAACATCAATATTTATGCCTATGAAAAGTACATCCGTTCAAAAGCGTTTGGAAACAGTCTTAAGCAGACAGGTTTCCTAGAAAGTAATATAAATTATACTACATAGAAAGAAAAGGAAAAATAAATACAAAGTATTTTAAAACGTCTACGTTTCATCAAAACACTGGTAACATATGATGCTCATTTCGGTATTTTAATTTGCATATACTTAAACAATATATATGCACTAAACGAAACATTGATTTCTTAACAATTTAACGATCGTTCCACTCATTTCGAAAAATTGCGCACGTGCCGGGAGCGATACAAAAGAACTCAATTAAAACCCTTAGTAGTAACCAAAAAGGTTAATCTTACATTTTTATTCTGTCCGCGAGCCGAGGTCGGAACGCGTCTTGCATGTAGAATGCGCAAACGCATGCCATTAGCGCCGCTCGTGCCCGCGACGAATGCGCAGGCGCAGGGTAGTGCACGCGGCACGTATCAGTGTCAGTGTGGGAGTGGCGCAATTTTACATTTTTTTCGAGTAACATTAAGTTTATATCTATTCTTTCTCCGCTGTCATGTACAAGATAAAAATATTCTACTTTTACATTTATTTATCACAGAAACGTACAAGTGAAAGTTTGTGTTTGTCGCTCAATCACGCCTATAGGATTGAACGGATTTGGGTGAAATATGGTAGGAATGTAATGTAGTCATACAAGGATACTTTTTGTCTCTATCAGGAGCTCCCTTGGGACAAAATGCAATATTACGCGGGGGCAGCTGCAGCCACTCGCGTTTCTGGTATGAATATCACAACTAGATCGCTGGATTATACGATCAGTGCTTCTCTAAATGTACAAATTAATGTCAGTAGTTTTATCTTTACAAAAATATGTCGCCTCTGAGGACAGAATTGTTTTCACAGACCACTTAGCCGACCGCTTCTGTATTTATTTGGCAAAAACCCTCCAGCAAGAGTTCATTATTTTTTCAAACAACTCGATATATTTTTATTTTATACGAAACGGTCGTATTATACACAATGATACGTATAGTAACAGTATTCATTGTATATAAATGAAACAGAATAAATGTGGTATCGCATTATGCGAAGTGTTCTCGGAAAGGATTTCGAATCAATGAATGGACCTTTTAGATTTTAAGTCATACCGTTCTGTTTTTTTTTTTTGGTATGGCACTGGATAGATAAGTAATGATTTCTTGTATTTACGCGATCACTACACAGTTCAAATAAAACTATTATTTATGGATTTTATCGCGTTTCATTTTGTTTTTATATTCTTGCACGACCATACTAGTACATAGTAGCATACCACTGCATGAGCTCAAGATACTGTGAGCACATTCAGCGTAGATCGAACCAAAATTAACAAATAAATGCTGGAAGTAGCACGAGATCACTATGTCATCTGGACGTCTAACACCTCAGTCCCCCCCCCCCCCGCCAACAGGGCTGTACTGTAAAGCAATCGAAACGTCGGGAATATAAAAACAAAATTAAATGCGATAAAATCCGTAAATAATAGTTTCATTTCAAATAGATATGCAATGTTGTTTGAATAGAAATCGTAATAGTTGACTGAAAATCTGAGAAGAAAAGTTGGCTGCAGAAGCACGTTAGGTTACGCGACATATGACTCGTGCCGAATGGAAGTTCGTTATATCTATGACCGGCGTCAGTGCTTAAATATACAAAAAACCGAAAGCAAAGGCTGAAACGTATTTCTAAAGTATTTTACGTGCTTCGAAGCCGTCTCTAGGCTTTTTCAAAAATCTTCTCTACGATATTTTCGAAGTTCTCTTATATGAGAACATTTAATTTGATAAGTTTCATTTATGCAATTTCAATATTGAAGTTAAATTATAATTATGCTGAAGTTTCTTTCTGTTATTTTTACTTACCTCACGTAGCCATGAGCCGTGTGTAGCATATATCATACGGTCTAGTGTCGTGCGGAGATCTGCAACAAAACAAAATGAAAAATAAAATATCTACAATAACGGTATAAAACGAAGTAGCAAACTGCGTTTGTGTACTATTTCCTTTTTATAAGACTGTGGTGAATATCAAGTTGCTATCACCTGATGCTAAGTATTTACTGCAGTCCATGGTCACCTGCAAAGAACCTCAATAGAAGAAGGCCATAGATGCGTTATCACCCCTGTGGACTGAGATGGAATGCCTCGTAGCCCGTCATTATACTGACTCTTTACGAGTGCTTACGCTATTGTTTTGGCGACAGAAATGGATAAGAGTGTGTTCGATAACTCAGACGACTCCTAAGTCCCACCAAACCACCAAATCTATCATTATTAGTATTCGCTTATAACTTCAAAAGTTCGAAGCGTGTTTCAATGCCGTTTTAACAACCATCGTGTAGAAAATTTCATGCAGTAGGTGTGTTTATTTAGTGAAGACATAAATATAGAGAAAAATCGTATGGGAGAAGGCACTGGGTCCAAAAACAAAGTTTTTACTAGTTCGGGGGCCTATGGATTCATTGAACATAATTTGTCACATGTTTTATGTCCAATAAATTTATTATTATTATATTTTTTTTATAACAGATCAGTTCGTGTGAAGCCTGCGCGGTACGCTAGTATATGACCATACTAGCGTTTATCTTCAAGCATGCAATCGTAAATGTAATGTGGTTCCTGGAATCTATAAAATTATAGCCAGAGATTCGGGACTCTATTCAGCACGACACAGACACCGTTTAACAATGGGTTAACTCCCACTTTTCGTCTCAGAATTGAAAAAGGAATAAGTTGAAAGCAAACACACTTGGCCGAATAACATCATGACAACAGTTCGAATGTCTTCAATTTATTATCAAATTGCAAAGTGTAAGGTTATAGGAACGCAACGGTCCGCCTTTTCTGCACAGATGATTAGTCTAGGAGCCGTAACGCAGAGTCATTCTTTTATATTGCACACTTTATTTCGCTTCGCCGCTAATGAGATCGCGGCTCAGTAATGGCTAACCCTTCCTTCCAGTGGGGCGGCGTGCCGTTTGTAAATTATGAAGTCAGTGTGAAAATTATGTCCGTACACTCGGCGGTGCAGTTAATTACATCTGTTCACAGAGCATATAGCATCGTCAACTTTACGTCGCAGTGTTAGAGGCGAAATTCGCTTAAAAAGTCGCCAGATGGCGCGATAACGTACATCGGTGATTTCATGCAGGCATAAATAATGTAGTAAGCTATTCTATTTAATTATTTAATGAAATGGGACTGCTGCGTCATCGTAAACTTGTGTCTGGTAGACTTTAGGTAGTTTCATTTTAAAATAATAGTTGTAGGCAGTTTTCTCTCAAATAAAATAAAATTATTTTACAAGAAAAATATAGAAAATTTCCGACTTAACACTAACTAAAATTTAACAGGGTTTTTCAGGCAATTTTATTAATTAATCTGTAATAAATTAATACATTTTGGCCACTCGCCCACTTCCTGTCAGTACCGTCATAACCGACAAAGAGATATTCCAATTAAACATCTGTCACAGTCACAGGTGCGAGGTGTCAAGCTCCAGATGATTGCGAACCCGCTTGCTCAGCAGCACAACCTCCTAAGAATATCATAGCAATGACACTTCTTAGGAAAGGCCTAGGTTCAGCAGTGGACATTTAAAGGCTGAAGAAGGTGATTTTTAATAGCAGGCCGAAGAATTAAAAGATATAAAAAATAAAACATTAACAGGTAAACTTCTGAACAACTGTAAGGGACCACAGGTACCTGAGGTCAGTGGACATTATCCGGGTCACGGGCCCACCGCACATTCTTGTCAAGTGTATTAGGTTCGTTTCGCACGCAAAGGGCCCGGCCTTTTAACCCTGCGAGGTATTTAGTAAACTTTACTTGGTCTCGGTGAGTACGAGCGTCAATGCAGATAACTATGGGTTAGTTAACTGTATGTTTCTTATTAAAAACTTTAGTTTGGGTTTTGTTCTTAGATTAATGTAATGTTAAATTAAATGGGAATTCACTAATTATTTCAATATCCTACCTACTGTGTAATTAATGGCTTTAATTCCAAAGACAGTTTATGTGTTACTGAAATGAATAACTACACAGTACACCGAAGTGTACATATTGACGTTAACAGTAAGCTTCAGCTAGTGGGATCGTGAGGCTGCATGGAACTCGTCGCAGACTGTTGGATAACGTGTGTAACGCTTTAAACATGAATTGTAAACCTCCAGTTTGTACGCCAGGCTGTAATGGCTGATACATAAATAAAATATTGTAGTGTACTGGAGTGGCACTAAGAGTATGTGAGAGCTTGTTTATTCCTTCGCTATTTAAACCTGCAGATTTCAATCTGTATGATATTTTTAAGGTTCCCGATAATTTCCCAAAATCATGCACGTAATATGTCCATAACAAGTTTTTAACATTTCGACGATACGCCCCAACATCAACTTAATTAACGGGTGCACCTAAATAACAGCCGTGGTAGCCTAGCGGTAAGGACGCTCGCTTTCACTTCGTAGTACGCCAGTTGACTTGGATTCGATTTAAAGTTAGTCGGTTCACTGAGAATTTTAAAATTTAAACAAAACGCGAGGAAACAGAAATAATGAAAATGAAAATTTCGAGGACATGTGAAACCCGCCAATGCGCATTGGAGCAGCGTGGCGGCCGCTCCAAATCTCTTTTAAATATTTGAGAGTAGGCCTTTGTCCAGCAGTGGGCAACTATGACCAAGTCCCATATACCTATACCAGAAATGGAACAGCTTAGCAACTAGCACTTAACATGTCATAGCAATAGAATTTATATTCTTGCACGTCATGAGTTTTCAGATTGCTTAAATTTAGTTATCATTCACGCCGGTTAATCATAGAAGTAGGCAGAGATAAAGGATTTCCATTTGACACGACTTAGCGTAGTTAAACGGGTTTCTAAAACGACGAGCCTAGTGCTTTGTCCTCGGGAAATGCTATGACATTTTCAAGGCGTTTCCCGGAAAGAATAAGAGTGAAGAATGAAATAAAACTTTATCTTCACAAATACGAAAGTACAGAACATTACTGAATCCTTATCTCTTCTGAACTTCGTTGCGACCTGCTGAGTAAACCTAGGATACGACAATAGTCGGAGACTGTTCATCTCACCCTTAAATAAATATGAAGACAAATCGTGCTCGTCGGGCGTCCACATTGTAGGTGCTACGTACGCCAACCCCCTATTCATTACAGCATTCTAGGTCACCGGCGAGCGTTGAAGTACAGGTAATCTAGCCGGCCAGCTCGCCGGGAGAGCATTAATTATACAGCTTGTGCGAATGTGGAACGAAAGTAGGCTTAAAAGATTTAGGTTGATGAAAAAAAAACACAGGTTTCACCATATCCACAATGTTCACTTTTATACGTTATACTAAGTGTAATACTTTGTGAGTTCGTAAATCATTATCATGTACATGTTTATTCGAATACCAATCATTTCTTATATTTTGAAATAAATAAATGCGAATAGAATTCCCAATCCAATAAGATGTCTTCTTCATGTCAAATAGCGCTCTTTGAAAAGTATTTTTATAGTTTTAAATTGTTAACCCAAATGTCCAACCGACTCCTATTTGCGCCTGCAGGGGTTGTTTTTCGTAAAATCCTTTATTTCTTAGTGGATGCCAACAAAGTGCCAGGAATCCATCTGCAATATTTCAAGTTTGTAGGATTTTCAGTTCCCGAGATTTCGTAATTAGTCAATGGTATTTCGCTTTTAGATTATTCGGATAATTTTGAAAGTATTTTTGTTACGTTATCCTGGACCAATCTTCTGACCCGACTTTAATCAAATTTAATGTGGGATACCTCGAACTATCACGAAGAACATAGGTTAATATTTATCGCGCGAAAGAGGACGCTGGCGGAAGCTAAAGCAACTTTAATGGTGGTTAACTTGTTACTTCTTTCCACGAAGTGAATAATTTAGCATTCATATAAATTATCGATTTGATAGAATATTTTTTGGATATAACTGTCGAGACGCAATAGACCCGCGCAGGTGGACATCATCACCGTTTACAGGGTGTTAAAGAACCAACTACAATATAATACCATATAAAAAATTATGCTGTACATTTACTACTAAAACCCTATAAATTCCGGGTTCTATCTGTAGTACCGAAGCCTTTCTTGGTTAGATTTAATAATGTTATATCTCTTTATAAAATTAAGCGGTCTGTTCCCCAAACGACATGTGCGTACTATATGTAAATGCGAATGGCACGGGACAGAATACAATGTTGTACAGTTTAAAGACATAGAAATCAATGTTCGGAAAATTTAATTTAGCGATTCCTTTCGTAGACGCTAGGATAGGAGCAGACGTGGAGCGCCGGTTGAATCGAAAACCGTGTAGAATGCAGTCAATGCAGTCTGCGCCCTCCTCCGGCCAATCAGCAACCAGTCGTCTTCAGCCGGTCCGCCCGCGGCGTAAACAACCACAACTCCGGCTGTCTGCGGGTTGTCGATAAAACTGCACTGGGCTCGGTAACGTGGGCTCTTAATGCGGTAAGAACTCTACTTGTTTTTACTATAAGCATAACACAGATTAAATATACTGTATTACAATAAAATACACAACAAATGAAGCATCGCATATATAAATAATTTTTCGACTGAAACCTTTAAAAGGAGAAAGAGATTACAGGCTTCCGTTAAGCAAGACTTAAGCCGAAACGGGCTTCTTCCTTAGTTGCCTCATACGACACCTACGGGAAGAAAGGGGTGACAGATTTTTACACCGTTACTACAGACAAAAACCACTCCTTACTAGCCTATAAACAGTCAATTGCAGGACATAGGACTCTCCCGTCAGGAAAATTTTGCCAAAAATCGCCACGCTTGGCAAGCGGATTGGTGATCGCAGCACCCAGACACCTCACACCATAGACTCGGCTGCCCGTCACCGGTGTCCTTATCAGTCAGAGGTAGACAGGTTCTTACTCCGAACAACCTCAGTCTAACATCAACAAATCTGGGTATTTAGTACAAAATTTGGAATTAGGTTCATAGAGGCGCGAGCTATATCGCGCACCTCTTATGACTTGAGGGTCACAAAGAAAGGATATTTAATATTCCCTGACTGTATATATGTCCAACGCAGTACCAGTGACCTTGTGCCTTAGACTATGATGTTCACTGGATTGGACCTAAATTAATCTGGTATAGTTGAAACGGTTATTCACAATTTATTTATTTTATTCTTTATTGCAGCAAAAAACTGTACAAACGCGAGCGATTCTCTACCAGCTAACCTTGGGTAAAACAGAAAGTGTGTTTGGGGGCAGTTAAGGTAGGTCTAAGCGAAGCAGGACTAGATTACCTTTATCAATTCACGCCATGTAATTATTCACGACACCCACGGGATGAGACGGTATGGCAGAATCACTTAAACCGCCTTCGCACGGTATCACTTTTTGCCACGGGTGCGTTATTCTAACTTAGTAGAATTTATAATATAGTATATTGTAATCATCATCATTTCAGCCTATCACAAGTCCACTGCTGAACATTGCCCCCTAAGATTGCCTTCTACCTCTCATCATGGGGGGGTTTACCTTAGTTGCCACGCCTGCCGAGCGGGTTGGCAACCGCAGTTTTTTCTTATTGTTCAAATGCAGGAAGATCAGCAGCATCATTCATCTCATCTCCTAATATATTTTTTTTACCATTAGTCGCCTTTTACGACACCCATGGTCAGACAGGGTTGGCGCTATTCTTTACCTCCGACAGTCACAGTGAATTTTTTTATATTGTAATAATTTGCTAGTAATAAATTACAATTGTAGTACAATTAAGGAACTTTAAAGAAATGACTAGCGCGGATCGATTACGTCTGCGACATGAGACTAGAAAATCAACAAATCATTCAGTCGCTTTATCACGATCTCCGTTCGTTGACAACGACATTGTTGCGTTGGTGGAAGTGACGGGAGTCCGACACAGTCTTGACTAAGACATATAACATCTACAACTAATCTTATTGCTTACCTGCTCGTATTAAGTAATCAATACACTGTACAAACTTTTTCTGCGACAGAGGAACTTCATTACGAAACATTATTAAAAAAAAGAATGAATTTGGACTTGTGAAATGTATATTATTTCTGTAAGCATTTATATTATGGTGTCCTGGCTGATCTCGATCACAGCGATAACTAACGAACACGATAGGCAGTTGTCAACTGAGCAGGACATATTATATTGCCGCAAATCCATTCATACATCTCCTCCTTTCCGTATCAACAAGATCAACGCGAAAAGATCGGAAACATATTCAGATGCTGTGTGTGGTAAGCAACAATTTTTCAGCTTTAGTTGGAATTCGAAATCAGGACGGTCTAGAGTCAGACTCGCAAACCACTAAGTTATGGCGGTTATAAGTATGATATAATAACGTTTGTATTAGTTAAATTGTATTTTAAAACTCTGAACTTTACATTATGTAGTCCAAGTAAATAATTAAATATAAATAGTGTTTAAATAATATGGTGTCTCCAACTAAGCAATCACAAATATCTACGAAGTCTCGAAGGATCGTAAACTCTATAAACCCCATCAAAGCTTTTCGCTTACCCCACACGCAATCCGGTCCATAGCGTCGCAGGCGCACACTCGCCTGGCGACTGATTCATGAAGCTTTTTACTACTAAATTATGCCGCCCGGGTCGCCCGTCGACTTTTTATTTCTCCCCTACAAGTATGTGTTTAAATTAAATGCCATTCATGCGCACCGGCATGTAATGGGACTTGTTCGTTTCATTTCACCGAACGTTTCAATCGAGATAGTTTCGAGTCAACTTTAATTGAATACTCTTTTGGAATCGACATGTCGTTGTGGTTCTTTTAATGGTGATAATAATGTATTTCATGCTTTGTTTGAACTGATAAGTTCATTTTAGTACAAATACAAACCTGTATACATATTGGAAATGAAACTTTTATTTACGGATTTTATTGCGCGTTTAATTTTGTTTTCATATTCTCGGCGTTTCGATTGCTTTACAACGGCCGTGGTCACGGGGGGTCTGAGGTGTTAGACGCCGACCTTTAGCTTTTATTTGGTAAGTGGGTTTTTCATTGGGTAAGTGCGGTAACCGGAGGCACATTCCCTCTGCCCATCCACCATCCTCATCCTCCCTCCCATCCCCCAAATATCCTCAAAGGCCGATAACGCACATGCAGCTGCTCTGGTGTTGCAGATGTACGTGGACGTAATCACTTACTATCAAGAGGCGCTTGCTCGTTTGCCTCCTTTCACACAAAGTTCGTTCGCCTCCCCCACAGTCCCGATATCACTTGTCACAATCAACGCTGCTTCGACGTCGAGCACAGCCAAATATGGTTACGTAATAGGTTAGAGAATAGCATCTCTATTCTAAAATCTCGTGGCGCTAGTGCTGCGTGAGCAAAGAAGTAAACGAATAAAAAAATTTAACTCGCCACGGCCGCAGTGACGCCTTGAAGGTTGTGTAGCTTAGTCATTCGGAAAGCTGGTGGTCGTGTGTCTCTGACACTGTGTTACACTGTGTTTAACATTTGCGCAGATCTTATCGCATGAGCGTAATGCGGGAAGGTAAAGATGAGAAACAAGCAGCTCAATAACACATCCTGCAGTTCACAACTTCACACAAGATTCTACTCACTATCTTCATGTATTGAAATTTATCAGGCGTTACCATGCCGCCGTGGTAGCCTAGTGGTCAGGGCGCTTACTTTAGTATCAAAGAGCGCAAGTGATTTGGGTTCGATCCCCGGTGCCGGCACCACTAAAATTGTTAATGAAAATTTTAAGTGCTGTATTTACTACGTACTCGACGGTGAAGGAAAACATCGTGAAGAATCTGCATATCTGAGAAATAACAAAAAAAATATGTTATTTCGAGGATATGTGAAGCCCGCCAACCCGCAATGGAGCAGGGTGGTGGCCCATTCCCGGCTCCTACACCCTCTTAGATATTTGAGGAGGCCTCTGCCCAGCAGTGGGTACTTACAGGCTGCTACTTTACTTTACTACCATGCAGAAATCCATTAAAGATTAAAGATGTTAGATAAAATTACTTTGCACAATTCCTCATGTTATTGTATTTTTTTTTCTAACATCTTCACAACACTTGTAATAGGTTACACATTGATGCGCCATTTTATGTAGATTTAATTTTTTTAACACGTTGAAAAACATACTTACAATTGTATCGTCGATACGGAACCTTTGTTCCAACAATAGTAACAGTTGATTCATGCAGCATATTGCGGACCGTTATATTGAGCATGTAATTAGTAAACTAGAAAATAATACGATTAGGAGTCTCGCTTAGCTTCGAATCATCGGCGTAACCGAATTAGCGAATGCTCGATACATCGAATCGATCACGTTAATTCCGGGCGCGAGGGCGGCCGGGCGAGATATCCAATTTTAGTGATGTCATCGCTCAAAATGTACGCTAAACCAAACATTCTGGAAACGATAACGATACGATCTGCACAGCTAATTCACTGTGTTCTATCGTAATTGGATGCCACCCCGGTGTTTAATCCCAATGTTTACGCAGTCGGGACGCATTGTGGCGGCAGTGGAAGACTTATTGATGTTTAATTTCATAACTATTATTAAAAAAAAAAAACTCATAAAATGTTTATTTTATGAATTCTACAATGGAGTACGAAAAAATCCGATTACTATAAGTATTTTTATGTATAAGTATCTTTTTAATACTTTTATAATAAAAAAAAGTTCAATCATGAATATCTAAAAGAACAAGCTATCATTTGATAAAGGTGGGGATGGAAAGTGAGGTATACACGATTAACGGCGCGATTTGGAGTGGTTGGGGAAACAAAAGTATGTTTCAAGTGCGCTTGACATGCGACAGATGGTAGTATTTTTTTCCCATGGATACTGTAATGGAACTGAAAGGAATAGATATCTAAGTTCTATTTAGATAATGAATAAAGGGCCGATGCTGCTGCTTGAATGGGGCGGCTCGACCGGGTTGGTACCGCGGCCTCGCGGAATACCGGCGTGAAGTAGAGGCATCTTGTGCTTCTGCGTTTCGTTCGGTGAGTGAGGTAATCGGAGGCCCACTCCTCCTCCCCATCCCTCATCCTCCCTCCCATTTTCCAAATACCCTTAAAGGCCGGCAACGCACCTGCAGCACCTCTGGTGTTGCAGATGTACGTGGGCGACAGTAATCACTTACCATCAGGTGAACCGCTTGCTCGGTTGCCGCCATTCCTATTGAAAAAAAAAACTTCGAACTCTGATAATATAATAAAGCACAGAACAGAGCATCGATGGCCTCGTACTAAGGTATCCGAGCAATTTCCGCCGCATCTCAGATACGGAAGAGCTTGGCAACCATTTCGAATTTTACTTAAAAAAAAAAACACACGCACACACACATACACACACACCCGGGAAACAACTCTTGGTTGTTCGGAAATATAAGTAGGGAGCAGGCGCACGTATCAAACGTAGTCGAATATACGATTCTGTGAGCCAGACGCAGCGCCGGCCCGGTTCGCATGCTAAGCGAGATCGATCCACTCTCCGTTGTATGAATCCAAATAGTAGTGATATGGAGTTTTAACAAAGATTATGTACGTCGTTGAAATGAAAACGTCGTGTGTTAGTAGACGTCGTTGTTAATCCACGAGTGGTTACATCCACGGCAACCAACGTGACTGTTGTGTAAATAGTTGGTGTTCGCTTTCAATCTAGATGTTTTCTTTTTAAACATGTAATATTTGCGAATGAGGGAGTTGCGGAAACCCTTTCAAGCTAAGCAAAATCGTGCCAAATGAAAATCCGTAATTTCAGCCAGCCACTTTGGGTGAGCAGTCAATATATATATAGTGTTGTTTACATAGATAATGGCCAAGATATGTAACTTGGCCTACAAAAGCTATGCATGAGCACACTAAAATTTTGATCAATAGACTTACAATTACAATAAACATATTAAACGTATACTTTGACATTGAACGTCCGTTAATTTGTTGCTTAACTCGCACTTGAAAGTTTAAGAACTTGTTGGTGGGAATAAGATTTGTAGACAACAGTCTTATCTATGCGATCTCAAAGCTTATTAGTTATATATTCTTACATGAAATGCTTTTGTTCATTCTTCACTTGCACTAAACAAAACGTTATTTTAGCGTTTTTCTCTCGTCAAAAAATCCTTGCTTTCTGGTGAGAAAAATATTTACTCATTCCGATACAGCATCCCCTGATTCGAAGCAAGCAAAATTTTTAAATAATCTGTAACAGTTATACGAATTTAATATTAATATTTAGCAAAAATATTAACTAAATTATCCGTAATGATTTATTGAAACATTAAAGTCGATCATCTAGCGCGGAACGGATCTCCTATCCCACCCGTTCTATTCCCAGAGGATTGTCAGTTTTTTACAACGTCGCATGATAACGTTCCCAGGAGCAATTCCAGAAATCTCCGTGAAGAATGTAATAGAGCAAGAGCGAATGAGCGTGAAGCAAAAAAAAAACAGAATAAATCGAGACGAAGCGAATCGTCATTTACCGAGGAAAATATTAGGGATTCGTTGTTATAGACGAGAGAGAGGCGTGTCGCAATCCGCGGAGAGGTTGCTTGTGTTTAGGAAATTACTTTCATTGTGTTATGTTATTTCTGAGATTCTTTTCTTGTGAAACGAAGTAATTGAGAAATTGTTGTGTTTTGTGTAAGATTAAAAAAAAATTGAATATAAGTCTCTGGTCTGACAATGGTAACATTGAATTATAGATAGAACGAAGACGTTAATATTTTAAACTATATTAAGTACAATAATGAATGCCCAGAAATGGTAGCACAAAAGTTGGGCGCAAGCTTTTAATTTAATAGTACGTTTCCCAGTTCGATTCTCCGTCTCGAGTGCACGGAATTATTGATTCAACTTAAGGTAATGATTTACCACTTGCTTAGCGGTGAAGGAAAATCCTGAAGGCGATATCCATAGGATATGATTGTACCATCCAGAACCACTGGATGGGAGAAGGCATTGGCGTAAAATAATATGTTGCTAACAATAAGTCACCACAGCTACTAAAAATAAATGTATCTTGAAAATCATTATTCTCTCTTGCACTAGTTCCACAATAAATTTTAATTATTACATAAGTAACCCGCACTTTCTACGCCCAGAATTGGGCAGCAGAACGCACAGAGTATACAATAAACATTTCTTAAGTATTGACATTTTTATAGAGAGTAAAGCTGTTTTAAACTGCAAAAGTAGTTGATAGAATAGTTAATAATATAGGTAATCAGTTTTACTATAAAGCACTCTGTAAGAGCTAACATTTTAATACACAAAGATTTATTGTCAATACACTACCCACACACTCAGAATACCGGCGTGAAGTAGAGGCATCTTTTGCTTCTGCGTTTCGTTCGGTGAGTGAGGTAACCGGAGGCCCACTCCCCTTCCCCATTCCACTCCTTATCCTCCCTCCCATCTCCCAAATACCCTTAAAGGCAACGCACCTGTATCTCCTCTGGTGTTGCAGATGTATGTGGGCGACAGTAATCATTTACCATCAGGTGAACCTATTGCTCGTTTGCCGCCTTTCTCATAAAAAAAAAACTCACCACACTCACATTTAACCTTACGCCGCGTTAATAGCATAAAAACATCATTGGTTATTTCCAATTTATTTTAATCCTTTCTATAAATGTATGTTTTTGTGATGTAGATATTGTTTTCTCTATTGCATAATCAAGTCCACTATTGGAATTAAGATGTATTTGTGTGTAGTGCTCTGTGACTTAGTATTCAATAAAAAAAAAAAATTATCAACCGTTTTCGCCTTACGGCATCTTCATGGAATTCAATTATAAAGATATTCAACTGATTGAATATCCTGAAGATGCCGTAAGATGAAGTCAATCGGGTTACCGATATATAAGTAATTATATAATAATTTAAATACGTTGTAAATCTACTAATTCAAAGTTTAGTTGCAACAGAGAATAATAATTGTCAATATGGTGAAATTGCACCAAGTGACAACAATCGCGTCTATAAATTATATACAGGTCTGAAATAAAAATGTATTATTATTTTTATTATAAGACGCCCTACTTACACCATCAGCCGTATGCCGCGCTGTCTGATCACCATGGTTTAATATAAAAAAAGATATTTTTTTTATTGAATTTACATAAAAATTCATTCGCTCTTAATTCTAATGGACAGACGATGTTGAATTATTAATTCAATCTGTCACACTTTTATTCTGTTACGTTTTTATTGAGATGCTAACGTTGTTACACAGCTGCTGTAGTGTCAAAGTGACATTAGTGGAGCATTCTACTCCTGTTAGGGAGAATGTTCGACGTTGACTGTCTACGAGGTTTCGTAACGACATACTTTATATCTATATAAGAGAAAATGTAACACATGATAGATACCACAACGATAGGAAATAGGTACAACGCATCGCATTAGCTTTGTTACTATAATAATGTAATGATTACTACTAATTAAGTTAGATCCATCACTGCAATCGCATACCGCCCCCATCAAGGTGAGTATGGGCACTTCTGGACCTGTGGATCGAGGTGAGTATGGGCACTTGTGGACCTGTGGATCGAGGTGAGTATGGGCACTTGTGGACCTGTGGATCGAGGTGAGTATGGGCACTTGTGGACCTGTGGATCGAGGTGAGTATGGGCACTTGTGGACCTGTGGATCGAGGTGAGTATGGGCACTTGTGGACCTGTGGATCGAGGAGAGTATGAGCACTTGTGGACCTGTGGATCGAGGTGAGTATGGGCACTTGTGGACCTGTGGATCGAGGTGAGTATGGGCACTTGTGGACCTGTGGATCGAGGTTAGTATGGACACTTGTGGACCTGTGGATCGAGGTGAGTATGAGCACTTGTGGACCTGTGGATCGAGGTGAGTATGGGCACTTGTGGACCTGTGGATCGAGGTGAGTATGGGCACTTGTGGACCTGTGGATCAAGGTGAGTATGGGCACCTGTGTACCTGTGGACTTAAAAGGCTAATAAAGAAAATTAGATCAAAATATTGGCTTTTTTTTTCAAAATGCTAACTTCACCTACAGGCTGTGCAGCTGGGTAGCGAACTTCACTCGAAGTAGCAGACGAAAACAAAGAAGTGCATAGGGGTAAGAAGGCTTATAAGCGGGTAATACCGACTTTACTTTAAAGCGCCTGACTCACCTGCACGCCGTGCAACATTCGACTAACGAATCTCTGGCGACTGACCGACTCCAACCGGAACCCTCACACTAATGTGGTTATTATCGCGAGGGTATCAGCGTAGCGTTCACCAAACCGCTGGTCCATCTCGGTGCTCCCACGCCGACGCATAGGAGTGTATCGAAAGAATAGAACAATCGCGTATACATCCATACACCCGCGTTTCAAGGCCCAGGTTCTTACCGCCCAGGACTAAAGAAACATTTCGACCCTCCGAGACGAGGTCCGAACCTCCGTTGGACGGTCCATAGTTCGCTTATCGTTAAGTGGTAAGCATTAGCAACACACTTGTATACCAACTTAAAATATACCACCAGCGGCCTCAAGAACGCAGGTGCAGACCTGTGAAGCTGTAAAAGCCAGAATGGCTAACAGCAAGAACTTCTTCGAATACATACACCGTGTCGAGTAAGCGTAAACCTTTCGGGAAATGTATGTTCGCTTTTGCTGGCGCTTTCATGGAGCTGATGATGAAGAAGAAGCATTCTGTACTTTTTTACATAGCCGTTCCAAATTAATTCATATTGACTTTTTCAAATACTAATTACATTATGCAGATTAATGTATAATTATTATTTTATATTAATTAATAAGTAATAAATGTAAAACTGGAAAATGTTTATTGAAATTTTTTCTAGATATAATTTTTGCACGCTTCAACCGGTAAAGATGTTGTGATTCTCACTTGGTTGGGTCTAACAAGGGAATCGGATACTAAATAGATAAATTATAAAAATTATATAAAAGCGTAAAATTAAAGTAAAAGAAATAAATTAAACCCAACCAAACGGAAGTCCACGGCAGGAAAGACCAGATGACCGAGGGCTATGGAGAACCGGCAGATGAGGCGGGTGGTATCGTCTTTTGCATTTGGAGTCCCAGCTGACCCATTCGCAGAGACCATTTAGATTTATATTACTATCGTTACAAATTAGGATTAACAATGAGGGTTAAATTAGAAAACCTTAAAGAATTTTACGGTTAAATTAGAAAACCTAAACAGGTGTATTCTTGATAACACTCACCATGTTAGATATACCAGGGTGACATCAACAGATCGCGCCGTTGTAGGCGATAAACGAAGTTGACAGACTTCAGCGAGGCGAAGGACGCGGTATGTCGGACTTTATATTGTAACGTAACGTGTTACGTTAAAACTCTGTGTCAGGTACCGATGCTTGAAATAATAATATTACTCATTAATAACGTTATAACAGAGTTAAGCTAGTGACATACTTCTCCTGTGATTTGATTAAAATAATTATCTCTCGCAGAACGTAGAGAACGGAAGTAGAGGTATCTTGTGCTACTGCGTTTCGTTCGTTGAGTGAGTTAACCGAAGGCCCACTTCTCGCCTCCCTCCTACTCTTCTCTCCCATCTCCCAAAATTTTTTTTATGGCCGGCAACGTACCTGCAGCTCTTCTGATGTTGCAGATGTACGTGGGTGACTGTAAACACTTACCATCAGGTGAGCCGCTAGCTCATTTGCCCCCTTCGGAATTTAAAAGAAGAGTCAACTTATAAGAGATGGATTGAACTTAAGAATTATCTATATTTTCTATATGGTAAAGAAAAAGTTTGAGCTGGTGTTATATTCGTATGTAAACTCGAAAAGTAATGGACCGATGTCTAGAAATATTTTACTGCTACTGTTTTAATATTCCAGGTGGAGAGGTTACGTGGAGGATAGGTTTTAATTATTTTAAAAATATACTGCAACATGTGGTTCTATAAGACAGCAATATTTATAACCTAGGACTTTAAACAAAAAAAGCTAAAGGTAAACAATTATCCAACATTGTATTTCCAAATATCCGTAGAAAGCTATAATAAATCGCATTGAGCAAAGCCCGCGTGTAAACAAACGTAATCACAATATATTAATACGAAAAGCGCAATCCGCCGCTGAAACGATAATTCATAAAAAGGGTGACCACGCAATTGTGGATACTAGTATAATTACCGCTTAATGTCTTGCGGCGGCGGCAGAGGCGCTAAGCGGATTATTATGCCGCCGGTCCGCGGGAACAAGGGTTAGGGTGACTATAAATTATGGTCTGACCGCGCTGATCTGACACGTTCATATTCACAGTACCAAATCCGTATAGAGCCTTTGTAACGGACATGAATTGAATGTTATTTTAATTACACGATATTACATAGTATATTACAAAATTTTCACAATTTTCGCCTATAGATCTAAAACTTAAAGCAATTACTATGCTTATAAAATTTCAAAGTTGGTATATTTGAGATAAGAATCATAATTTCTATCCTCTATTGTGATTTATATTTCACACATTATCGGTTAGCTTAATCGGATAAATCAGCAGATAATGCAATGGAAGAAAACTCCTGTGGCTCAAAATTGGATACCCTAAACGCAGGTGCGTCGGGGTGAAAATCCGTCATAAATAAATATGACTTGACAGATTTAAACACTATGACTACAAATTAGGCAAAAACTGTCCAGCTTTCTTTTATAACAACATAAACAATATAAACAAAACTTTATTTTATGATTTATCGTGTCTTACTTATTTTTATTTAAATCGTATTGTATACTTTGGACATAGGGAAACGTTAATGTTTGTCAGTTTTTTATCATTATTATTACCTTGTGCTAGTAAGTTATGTTTTTTTTTATTTAACAGTCATACTATATCAAATATTGTTACTCTTGCACAACATTTCTTAGTTCATTGCCAAGTTGGAGAAGCCAACTTTATTATGAACCTAAACATAGTTTCAACCATCGACAAACGCCCACTAAATCAGGCAACTTCCCTTATTACCTCCAGAGACATCAACACGCGGATGTTCAGAACACTCAATTTTACGACCATGCCTCGACCTCATAAAGGTCCCCGTCGGCTTTTCTGCGTTGCCCGCGTTGTTTAACTCGAATAATTTATCGGCAAATAGGCTATTACGTAAGGGAATAAGGAGATCCACATGCTACCGCGGTAAGTCGCGAAAAATACAGACAGTTAACCCAATTCCGTAATATGGGTCAGATGAAGCGTGCATCTATTGTTTGGACGTATTCGAGGCTTTCTGTCGTCTCGACTTGTTAAACTAAAATTGTTGCGCAGGTAACGAGCTCTCAATTGTCATTAGCAGATGTCGCGGCCGCCGTTATATCTAGGATGTTATTTTTAATTTAAACTTATAATGAAGCCGTGGCTGGAGCAATTAATCTTTTGTTATGGCGTTAATTAGTTTCGTTAAGTTAGTAATCTTATTGTTTATTTTTACACTTACCATAAATATAAATGGACAAGTTTCGTGTCGGCACTTTAAAACCCATCGTATTTTAATGCGAACAGCTATCTTGGTAAATATATGGGTGTAGGTAGAGATTATTCCATTTGACACGACTCATAGAACTCCATCTTCGGAGCGGGCAAAGTTGTCAATACACCGACTGTTACACTTCGTTATTCTTCGTTGACAGCGGCAACCAATCTTTACGAAAAATCTAATCCAAAATGTCAATTCCTTACCGCTGTTTTCCACACAACATACGAAGATGTTGAGTGTGAATTATAATTAAATTTAATTAAAGAAGTTTTAGAATAACCCCGGCAACCCAAATATACTGGACTGTGCTTGGTTTTGTCATACAAAATTTCGTAGCAAAACCGTCCGCCGCATCTGTTGTTGCGACCTTCACTTAGAACTTGTTACGTTGGCGTTGCTCACAGTTAACACTTGAAATTTCCCCGTGGAGTATTATTTTGCCGTTAATCAACCCTTTCATGGGTCGTGGAGACCCCTATCGGAGTCTACACGAGCAACCAATCCCAAGTGATTAATTGATTAAGTAGAGGTTCGTTTGCAAGTGATTTTCGTGATTTATTGCTCTCAAGCTCACAGCGGCGCTATGGTGCGATGACTGATAGTCGTGCGAGCGGTTTTGGCTTAAAACTGTTTCCATATACGAATGATAATTCCGAAAATGTTTGATTAGATGAATGGACAAGCGCTGTTGGCGATCTAACCCGAGAAATGGGCTGTAAAGTAAATTAATTAACAGGCCTAGAGCATGCGAGAGTTGACACAACAACGGGCGAGAAATTCACTGGAACAGATTGACAAGTGGAGCAATTGAAACGGTGTAGGTTTTGACCTCTTTACTAGAATCGATTAAATTCGAACCAACAGCAACAGTTAAGAACAAACGTTAGTATTCACAGCATTGAGATTAAATTTTTTTACTAGACTCTAATATTTAGATTATGATAGTGACTTAACTTGGTTAATAGTAAGTAAATACTTAATCTGAAACACTGTAGGATATGATCGACAATACAATAGATTTGATTAATAAAAAAGCAATCCCGTAACAATACTTAATTCTTTGCAATGTCCGAAAGGAATAATTCCATCTTAAAAATGGAGAAAATCGAGCCGGAATCGGGACATCAAACGTCGATCGGCATCGATGGTCTAATGTCAATAACATCGTTTACAAAGACCCGATGAAATTCGGTGAATCAATTCCAAAACCTTTAATTGGCCCTTTTGCGAGAAAGGCAGGGGAAAGGCAGAGCTTTTTGATGTCCCTCTCCCCCACCCCAAGTGACTTAAGAAAATACTCGCAAGGAGAGGCACGACAAAAGAATTTAATTGATTCGAACAAAGAATGTCCTTTGGAGTTGGAATCTCTTGCTTTTTCTACATCTTTCTTATTGAAATACTTGAGATTTGCTTGTAAATAAAACATCTTTTGAAATTTTTACTTTTGTAATGTTTTAATGGGAGACGAATATTCTTAAAAAAATTAAAAACAAATAATATGTGAATGTTAGTAAGCATTACTATTTTACATGATCTGATCCGTAATTGTATGATTATTGGTGTCTATGTTGATATCGATTATCTAAAGTAATTCACGTTATTATGTGTATAGGTAATAGGAGCTTTTAAACGGATGCTGGCATTTAAGAAGTATGAGTGATACTAATGATATCTACAACGAAATACTTTCTCACACCGGTGTTCATCATTTATTTTAGTTTACATCCAACAATTTATCATATATATTGACAGGCCGACGGATATGGTGTTAGGTTTAATGAAGAATACTTTTTGTCAGTTATATGAAAAATAATGATACAATAAATGCAAGATACACGTAACTAGGTACTGTTAAGTGTTACAAGTTTTCTTTCTAAAGTTTACTTTTATTAGCAATGTAGTCAAGCGTGAAATGATCGTGAATTTGTTTCGTTTAGACGAGTGAGTCTCCAACTGGAATGCTCAGTGTCATGGTAACGGAATGATTATATGTTATATCGTTACATACGAAAAAATAAACATCCATGAATCGGGCTGGTACGAACATTTATATATTTATCATACAAATGTCGCGGCATTCGAACCGGTAACCAACAGATTTGAAGGCCAAATATTTGTAAAATTAACAAATAATTACTTTTCGGGATTGGTTCTAATGAGAGTGTCTAGGCTTTTGTGTTACATCGGATTCGGTTAAGTTCAGGTAAAGTGAACCTCTATGTTTACTCTATACTATAGAGTACATTTTAAAAATATTACTGTAATACCTGTCTTATAACAAAAAGGTCCTTTTTGTTTTTTTTTGTCGCAATAATCACGACAACAAGAATAGCCCACAACCTCCACAATACAGATTGTACTGAAAGTAAGTTCCGGGAGTGCAATTACTACACCATTGTCGAAACAGTAAACAGCTAATAACGATGGGAAGTCTGACATTTTGAACTTAGAAAATCCAATCGAATTGATTTCAAGGAAACACAGGTACGGGACAAAAGCCTTCCAACTCCGACTCTTAACAAAGCCGAGCAAAGGGCGGAGTAAATTAGCTATTACAAAGGAAATGAGAACACTAACAATCACAGGTATAACTACAAGATTCGAATTTTAAAGCTTTTTTTTTATTATTTGCACACGTGTATGTAAAGAAAACTGGAACTATCGTTTTAAGAAAACAAATGACGATCATGTGACTCAGTAATCTCTCTTTACACTATGGTATTACTTTTTTTTCAGATACAGAAAAGCTAGGTCGAGAAGGTTATTATGTTCGCTGCTACAAGTATATAATGTTACTAATACGTTACAACCCGTTTAAAATTGATTGTTCGAAGGAGGCTTTTGAAACTAGCACATTAGACATTCTATCTCCCTGTTTCTCTTAATATAACGTTACTTATAGTTAATACTTGCGATTGTAGTCTCTATGGTGGAATGACATAGTAGATTTAGTTCTGTAACACAAATACTCGTACTTATTCCATTGACTTTTATGCTAACACCTAATTGGTTTAAAACATAGTAACAAACTCCTTTTGAGGCATTATCAAAGGTTAAAACATCGTGAGAACAAACATAATCGCAATACAAAAATAAATATTTATTCTTCGACACCCGACTATAGATTTCACTTGTCAAAAGTCAACTTTTTTTTAATCTACTACCCTTTCGTAAAGCGAGAGAAACTCCGTAGGTATCCCTTTTTCCTTTTTCAAATACGTTTTTTTTTTAATAAAAAAAACTTTATGCCAATCTAAAGTATAATAACTAAGCCACCAGTCTCATTGGTTTATCTACCCGGAATATATCTAATGAAACCGTTTTTTTTAAATAATATTAATGGCCTACATCTATTTGAAATTATTTTGTTTTACAAGAGAAAAATATTTTTTGCTGTATGGTTCAATAATTTCAGTAATTACCTTTTTAAAAGCAAAGAAATTCACAAACAGGCCTGTGTTTTAGAGCAAGAGTAAAAGGGGCATTATAACAGAGCTTTTTGTGAAGTACATACCATTTTTAATTATTTTTTTAATCTATGTTTTTGATCAAAACGTATTACTAATTAAAATGTTTATAACTTTTTCAACAGTTGCAATGTTTGTGTCTGTCAATTTTTAAGAAGTGTATTATATCTTATAATGATTTTTTGTGACTACAGTTCATTGCCCTTTCACATAACCCTCATCAGAAAGCGGTTTAGGTATAAACGTTTGCATATGTTAATAACTTGCAAGGAAGTTCGGATCACAGATTACAAACTGGTTTGTATGGATCTCATTCCTTTCATTTTATCTCCCATCGATATATTGGGCCGGGCCCGGACCTCGTTCAGCGCGAAACGACCTCATCTATTTAAAACTTCCGAGTACGGCGAAAGGACACGTTTAAAGCGCCCGTAATCAAATTTCACTCGAGTCTTTAAGGGTTAAAACCGACAACTTGGAGCCGCCTTTATAAATTATACTGCCGACAAAACTGCTGCCGACTACGACACAGTTCGTTGGCTCATCTAATTGGTCCAAATTTTAGTCGACCCGGCTTATAATTGGACCGAATTTCGGGGGTCGTATGCGCCACGAAATTAGTAGAAATTCGAACATTGGCGGGATTAGATGAATGTCGCGGAACCACAACACTAATGCGCCCCAAGTCACATACGTAAATAAGTTTACTGTAGAAGCTAACGAATTTCGATGAGAAATACTTAGCCCTATTTCGCGGTTTTGACTTAGTTCGCCGGGACGCCATTTGAATACAGTAAATTCTTGTTTAATTAACGCGCCCACGGCGAAGGTTCGTATCGGAGACGGGTAACTTCGTTCCGACACGCCCGTACATATAATTTATTACGTAGGTGTGCAGGAGGCATACTTGATTGGAAATTATTAAGGCGCGCGTTCTACAATCGGATTAACACTAAGTTTCATTAACTTGCGACACCCATGGCAGCTTGTATTGTAAATACAAACGAACAAAGTAATATAACGCAGATACTTTAAGATATTAATATATCCGATAAAACACATCGCTAAACTGGCTCTACGTTCCAGTTTAAAATGTCTATGAGGGCTGACGATTTCTCAACAAAATATTATCTTCACATAACACGCTAAATCCTCATTTTTACGGCGCGCTCCCAAACTCACTATATTTACCCGCTAGTAATTAAGCTTTGACATAGGAACTCTTGTCAATTCGGTTGAAACAAGAATCAGTCCTGTGTGGTGGCTAAATCCGGGTTTCCCGTCAATCAAAGCTCGCCTCTAAAGCCTTAAATCCTAGATACGTATTGATCTGCTCCACTTAGAGTGCCTCTATTATCTTGGCAGGCGAATATTTTTATGCTACAATTTCCCGTATTAAAAAACTTTGATATTGATATAAACGTTGGGAGTTTTTTTCGTACAGTAGCAACTCACACGAACAACGAACGAAAAATGGAGGAACTAAAATAAAAAAATATAATCGCAGAGTCGATTAGTGTAGAGGGAGAGGAAGGTTTTCGAGTGGAAATTTCTGGAGCGATGGCTTGTGGAAGTGGATGGACGCTTTGTGGCAATGTATGATAGAGGCCTTTGTGATTCGTTGCGATAAATAATGATATGATTTGATACAATCAGAATAAATGTTCAGGAAAAAATAGGAATACAAAATGGCAAAGGTAGACCATGTGGAGTCAGCTAAAACCGACCAACAATAGAGAGCAAAACTAGACAAAATATATCATTAAAGTGAATGTTGAAGTTGGTGATAACTGTTTAGAACCTACAATGTCAATTCATTCATTCATTGACATTGTAGGTTAAATTAGTACACGACATAAGAAACACCCACACGCAGCACACACTACTGTCACATAGAGATTACGAATCTCCATGACTTAGTGTTGCCAATGTTTCGCACCTTAGTTTTCCCCGCTCCGGGAGATAAAACATGATCGATGACGAGCCCGCCGAGCCAAACGCGGGAGATTGCTATGTAATTTTTAAAGCCTTTTCCTTAGTCGCTTTATACGACCTAAGACATCCACGACAAGAAAGTGGGTGGCAGATTCTTGCAGTGTTACCATACGAGAAAATGGTAAAATTAGGAAACAAACATATGAATATAATTTTTGTCGTTTAACTATAGGAGTATATTTTGATGGAGATCATTAGTTTTGCTACCCTCTATATCGGATCACGAACGATCAATAAAGAGTCGGAGTCACGATGCAATATCAAGTTATACGGACGTAAATGTAAACAACGCATACAATAAAATGCATGAATTACAATTGCAATATCCCCATTCGGATAAAATGTTAAATTCTACAGTAGCAACGACTGTACGAAGATTTCAAAGGCAAATTTTCTTTCTATATCAGACTTACTACACATAACATATTTTCAGTCAAATATTGCGTATTTTTCTTTATGGATTATATTTTAGGACATTTAAGGATATTTATAGAGGGGATATAGAGAGGGAGGGCGAGGGAGGAGTGGTAACCTCACTCGCCGAAAGAAACGCTGAAGTACAAGTCTCTACTTAAGGACCGTATTGCGCGAGGCCGTGATACTACCACGATCGAGCCGGCACAAACGCGCAGCAGCAACTAGCCGCCACTTAACTTTAACATGTACAGAACAGGATATAAACCCGTATGCCACCGCAGGTGAAAATGCCGGAGAATATGACGTTACAAAACTACAGTTAATTTGATGGAGCTAGCCTTGAATACCTACGCTTAATACGCCCAGATCAAATTTTTGACAAACATTTCATTACACAACTTCGAAGCGTTGTGAGATTCAATGAAAAATGTTCCAATTTGAAACAAGTGTTTGTGAAAGCAAATTCTAAATTAAGTTGAGCTTGTAACACACGTGATATATTTGTACAGACAAACAGATAAAGCGGAGCTCCCATGCGAAAGCTCCATGGCGAACTCGCGAAACTCAACTTCCACAATCACCGTTTGTTCGGCGCCGAAACGTATTTCACGACAAAGCGTAGTCTCCAACATTCCCAATTAAAGCTGCGACAGTCCCGTCGAAGTTTCTAGTAAGTTCCAAATCTTGGAGGCGAAAGAATTCCTCGCTAATTAGTATAAGTTTATGCAACCGAAGGTAGACGGTCGTGCGCCAACTTTTAATTACTCGTACATTTCGGCGTCAATCAAGCCTGCTCCGAACTGTTTTTATTGCCGCTGCCGATAAATCTTCCCAGCCATTATTCTCAGATTAACGGAGGCCAGCTGTGTCGAAGTTGTGTTTTTGCTTAGCACCCGCGTAATGAATTTATCGCGGGTTGCGAACGCACGACCGCTTCGAGAGCTGGTTGTTGGAGTCGTTGTTCTAATATGTGAAATTGGATCAAACGCTTTTTTAACGATAACCTATGCACATTGGAGTTAAGGAACAAATGATTTCATTAAAAAAAAAGCTTAACTCCCTCTTTTTCATGCCTAGTCCATAGTTGGACTTAGACATTTCACTTTATGCTAATTTTAACAGTCAGTAGCGCAAACGTCGTTCGATCTTTTACATGTCTATTAAAAAATAACTGCGAAACTATTAAAGGAAATAAATTTATTTTACACAAAATCACACAAAACAATAGTACAATAATATAAACCGAACACAATACAATTAGCTAAATAATTTTGGATGAAATTAACAGTATGAATGGTTTGTTTAAATCATAGAAACACGTATCTCAATCAGTAACTTATTTAACTCTTCTCTGCGCAAGGAGACCTAAATAGTGGGTAATATACGCTCCATATCTAAACAGTGGGTCAGGGGTTGTTGGGTCACGGTCGTATCCAACCCTAACTACGCTAAGTGTAAGCTGTGTTGAGATACAAAAGAGGTAGCGATTAAATATAATTAGCGATTTAGAAGCGGACCGCCGTTTTGCCCGTCGATGATAGCAGGGTTAGAGCATCGTTTGCAAGATCCTGAGACGCGGCTTACGATAAAATTAATGCAGTGAACTTGATACTTTCGCAGCTTCCTGAAAGTCTAAGAAAGGATATTAAGGATTATTGTCCCTATCCGTGGTAACAGCTACATTATATTTGAAAGCTCACACTGAAGTGTATAATAGAACAATTACGTATAATTATGTACAATTAAAAAGTCCGAAATGTAGGCCGTTTGAACTTAGCTGTAACTAGCAACACATTTGCATGGATTCGTAATACATATATTTATTAATATATTTTTTTAAAGAAGAAGGGGGCAAACGGCCATGCAGCTCACCTGATGGTAAGTGATTACCGACGCCCACGAACGTCCACATCACCAGAGGAGCTACAGATGGGCTGCCGGCCTTTAAGGATGGAACAGGCTCTTTCTTGAAGGTCCTTCAAGAAAAGAGCCTATACTGGCGACAGCTGCTTCCACAAAGTCGAAGTGCGTGGCAGAAAACTTCAAGTAAAATGCACTATGGTGGAATGTCAAATCTAAATTCAAAATCAAAATCAAAATCTGATGTATGGATACACTGTCTTAGACTGTATTAATACTGTGTCATGACTGTATCTTGGGTACTGTATGGTGAGTTAATAAATATTTATTAAAACACAGATATGATATTAAATAAATGTCTAAAACTCAGTTACATTTATACCCTAGCGCATTTCGAACTGGCAACCCTCAAATTACAAAAACATTGACAAACTAGGCTATTGTACTGTCATAAATGCGCTATCACAAAGCTTGGTAGTATCCGGTGGACGCTGCCGTGAACAAAATAATCAAGTTTTTGGAATTAATTTCAATGACAATCTAACTTCTCTCGCTGAGAAAAACCAAACGCGTTTCGGGTTTAGGCTATAGCAAAATTTCCAATTGATTTAGTTATTCCGCTGATCGTCGTTACTACCGTACGCATTATTTCAAGTCGCAACAACATTCTTTTATTCGTCCATACAATATTTATCCTTTCCGACCGCGTAATAAATACCGTATCGGCGTGATTCGAGCAAATCATAACTCACGCGAACAATAAAAACGTGCCGATTCCTTTTCATTTGCTTTGCTTCCATTAATTCGATGCTCAGTTCAATGGGTCATCAATTTTAAGCGAAATTTCTCTGTGGGATTTTGTAGAAAGCCCCGCCAGTGAAGGTTAATTGCTTGTAAAACGCGACGTTATCATATTTACATACAGCCACGTTCAGTAACCTGAATGTAGTTTGGAAAACTAATGAACCTATAGGATTTGGAGAGAACGGTACATAAGTATATAAAAATAAATCGTTTGATTTTTTTTTCAAATGAGCGCCTAAATACAGCTTTTATTCCAGGCTTTGAGACATTCAACCTTTTAATACCTACGGAAAAGTAAATTTACAGCTCGTCATTTTTAAATCCTTAACTATTTAACCTTGGTCATTAACCCAGCTTAATACCAAATATCATATAAAAAAAAACCTCCGATACTTTTAAATACAGAAAATACCGGGATCGACCAGGGATTAATACTACAAGTAATAGCTGGAATGGGGTCCTTACACAACACTACGGAAGCGTATGAGTAATTAACATGTCTAATTGTTAAGAAACAACGTTATATATATTATACGTGGATGAAAACGCAGCCAAGAGCTAGCTAGTACGCGTTTAAATTAATTTTTTATTTTTACGTAGAGTTTGCTTAAATATACGGATTCATAACATTTATTATATTTATTATATAAGAAGGTTACATATTTAGGACGTAAGGCGTGGAGACCCTCGGTCCGTGAATATCCGCGGCGCGAAATTTATACAATACAAAAAGATCTCGCTGCACCTGGTCAACATCTCTGGTGACCCCAGCGCTGAGGCCGCATACCTTGGTCAAGTAACATGGCAACTCCGCCAGCCTGCTGGGAACGTTAGTAACAGACGACGGCGATTTGACCAGTATTCTTTATTTATGTTCGGAACTAATGAAGTTTTGTAAGTGGAAGTTTTAAGTTCTTTATAACTATATAGTTAAAATTAATTTACCAATACTAATGATTGTTTAGGTAAACAATCATTAGTATTGGTAAATTAATATTAAATATATATGTCCGGACCAGGCTCACGAGGTGACATGTCTGTCATGTGTGGGGTGGTATGCCAACCAAAATTATTCCAATAGTCGTCTCTGCAAATGGGTTGATCCCAGTCAGCCTCTCGGAACATCAGTGGCGGCTGGGACTCCGTGACGGACCGCTCCGAAGTCAAATGCAGAAGTTGGTGCTTCTTGATACCGATCGCTTCGTCCGCCGGTTTCTTTCCTTATCACCCTAACCTTCGGCTGTCTGGTCTGCCCTGCCGATGGCTTCCGTCTGGTTGGTTTATAATTTATTTATTTATTTTATGGATGTATACATATTTATATATATCACCCAACCAGACCCAAATATATATACAAAAGATTCTTTGAAGTATCTACACTTAATTTTAAAAATATTTAACAACACCGCATATCGATACCTCGCGGGAAAAGAAAAGGAAGTGATGAAAAGAATGTATTTATTTGGTCCCGTCCAACTCGTCACAGATTAAATATAAAGTTTCCCCCGGTGTTTGCGCAGACTGACTGCAATATCCGCGGGGAGCGGGCAACTTCGTAGACGGCGATTTGTCAGTTTCCGTCGTCGATCCAGTTTCTACCGGTTTTTTTGAGGAAACCAAACAGTTTTAGTTCTATTGAGCTCTGATAGGGATCGATTGTTATAATATGAACCGTTGTAAGTGTGTTTCGATTGAGTTCAAGGAATAGATAATACTAAATATTTTTCAAATTGACTATCACAGAAAATGTACAATATTTATACCAATATTTATCTTGGTATTAAATCGACATGCATTTCTTGAGAGGTTAATCCACTCTCACACTTGTGATGTTGGTCTATCATTAGTATGTGGGATGTGGGTTCGGCAAAATCGGATGGATTTTCCGCTTAGTTCGGTTATCAATATGCAAGTGAGGTTGGTATTTGGAGAATAAGATAGTACATTCGACCTGTCACATCACCATTAAGAAAAATTATAAGCCATTTCGTGTACATGTAAAACACACATATTTCGGCAGATGTAGAGGATTAAAAAAAATTAAGACGAACAATTTAAAACTAAAGAATTAGTTAGATATGTGATAAGACAATGGTCTTAAGATTTTTTTTAATAGAGTCACGCGCAAAACGAGAAATAGTAAATTTTACATGATTAAATTTTTTTCATCGAGACGCTGGTGAATCAGCACCGTATAAGGCTCGTTACATACGTAATCTCACGGACGGTGAGCAGGCCAATGAATACAAAGGCACTGAACGGAGCGGATCGCACAAAAAGGGAGAAGCAGGGGCGGCGATTCCGTAAAAGAAATATTATTTATATCCTTTACTATTTACTTCGACGACGCGGTAATCACATTTGCTTTTGTTCGTTTCGGCCCTTTCATTCGCTTAATCGTGTTATTTCGGGCAATCTTGGGTGCCTATGTTATGACAGCTCAGCGAAAATATAATTTTTATCCTTGAATAATGCTCATATTTTTAAAATAATGATTTGTAAATTGTTAAATAATAATAATGATTTGTAGCAAATTTTGTTCTTCTTTATCAGCCTGCATGAGACCACTGCTGGGCACAGGCTTTTCGATCAAGGCACTAACAAAAGTGGGTTCCAAGTACACATCCGGCTCGAAGGACCAAAATTGTCTGGGGAAAAATGAAAAAAAAAGTGGAATGTCATTGTCAGGGTGCTCAGTTCACAAGGCGGTCGGGTCGGGATCCACTTCCCGCATGCCATTCGCGGCGCTGTATCGGTAGTATGCGCAAACACCATGTAATCACGCCGATATGGGAAATATACAATATTTTTCTTCAAAGGGTAATCCCCACCAGCTCATAAGGTGCACTGCAGCGCTGACTAACGAACGAAGCTCTGGCGACAGTCTGATGGCAAATATGACGACACCTATTCCCTCAGACTAGTGTTCGGCTGCAGCTTCTCTAGGCTAGCGGCACTTTTTTAATTGTTTTGCTGAAAAAAAGTCGTTGATTTGTTTTTAAATGGAAATAAATCTTACATCTGTCATTATTAAGGATAGGCAAAGGTCACAAACTTTGACACAACTCAGTGTAGGCAAACGGGTTTCCTCAATCAACTTATCGCATCTCCAGGATATAGATGTGACGGTGGTGAGACTCATCGCCGGGCTTTTATATACCACAAAAATGAAGTAGCACTGCAGGCCAAACTCCACCTTTTCAAATATCTGAGAAGGTTTAGGAGTGCAAGTGCACCGGTGCGGGTTGGTGGAGTTCAAATGTCTTCGAAATAAAAAAAAAATATTTCTCAGACAAGTAGGGTTGTTCTCGCGATGTTTTCCTTCACCGCCGAGCACGTGGTAAATTCCAAAACCAAAACCACTCAAAATTGCTATTAACAATTTTAGTGGTGCCGTGTGAAACTAAAGCGAGCGCCATGACCACTGTGCTACCACGGTTCAATGAAATCATGTGGCTAGAAATCATATAGTTGAATTTAATAGAAATTATTAAATCCGACATACACAACATTTCGAAAATCACAAAACCATATTGAAGAGTTTTCAATTAATTCAATTACGTTAGTCGGCGCTGCCTGTACCTGCAAACCGCGGCCCTTGAAGTTGCTCCGAACTTTCTACGCTGCGGTGCGAAACTCCGTTAGTGCGATGTAGACTCAATTAATTTCTTTTTAGACGTTCTTTTATAACACTACCTTTGCTGCCGTTCATGTGTAGACGAAAAAAGAAAGTTAGTGAAAAAGTTATCGGTCAGAGATCTAGACATTTTAGAACATTCAATTTACTCTTCACCAGAGTTTATTTGGGACAACGTTACATAACGTTGTGGTGAGCCTGTCGCAGTCTTAATGTCGTATATACGTTTCGAAAAACTCATCTGTACGAGCTCTGCACATGGATCATGGATGGAAAGGGGAAGAGATTTTTTGATTGATTGATTTCTCTTAATATATATATATAGGATAAAATTATTCGCTTTTAACTTATCACTTGCACCATTTTACCATGGTCAAGCGAAAAGGAGAAGGAAGGAAGCAAGTCGCGGACATCATGCCTCAAGATAGTTGTATGATGTGGACGTAAAAGCCGCAGTCGGGGAACATTGTACGATAAATGGCAACTATAGATTCAAAGACGTTTTCAATATTATTTTTGTGAAATAGACGCAGTTCAATTTTTTTACCAATAATTGTATTTCTCTATTGAACAAATAAAATTAAAATGTAGGGAAAGATAATAGTGTAAGAGACACTACTAGTAACATTAAAATGTGAATGTTTGTTTATATGTTTGTTGCTCAATTAATGACTAAGTTGAGTGAATGATTTATTTATAATTATTAGGTGTTTTAAATGGCAAATATTGATAAAGTTAATATTATTTTAATTTTTACTAATAAGTTAATACATTTATTAATAAATGTAATAAAATTATTAGTAATATTTGTTTGCTGTCCTTACATTTTAGTTTCGGCGACATCACGCGAATGTTAATGAGATATGGTTCCAAGCGCAGTAACAATTTGCGGGGATTATAGTACAACAATAGCGAAGCCGGGGCCAGTCGCTAGTTTCTTACAAGTTTAATGAAACAACCACGTGATTTAGTGGTTAGCCAACCTAACTGCTGAGCCAGCTAAGAATCCCAGCCGTAGGCAATATTTGTAAAAAAAACACAAATTGTTGGTTTATCGGGTCTGACCCTACCTCCGATATTATGGTGATCGTATTCGCATTTGTGGCTGTATAATACCTCCAGCGCAGTTGACAACTGCCGATATCATTCGGAAGGTGGCGCTATAGTCGAAATCGGACAGGAGGACATCATCATGATCTACGAAACAAACACGCTTACTATTGTTGATATGTGTTTGTTTTCTACTAACCTTTGAGACCTGCTTACGCGACGTGTGCGACGTGTTCCAAAAACGAAAAAATTATTTTATGCAAATAAGTTATTACTTGGCATTGGGCTATGAGGTAGCAGCGTTTGGTTCGTAGCAAAAAAAATACGCGATATCTCTTGCTACGTAGAGTGACAGTCCTTATATATATTTAATTCAAACGTCGAAGTTCAGCGTCAAAGACATAATCCGGTACTATTAAGTCCAACTCAAGAACAACCCACCGTCATATAAAAATCTTTAGCACACAAGTAACTAGGCAAGCAAGGCATTCGAAGCGCAAACAAAAGGCAGGTGCAGTGCGTCTGCCTCATGTGACGTCAGCGTTTTAACTACTTGTTTGTTCTTCGTTGAATGAGCATAACGCATACTTTGAACACATTTTTATTGTACGTATAGTACATGTACACGAAAGTATGTTTATTTTTTCATAGGAAAGGAGGCAAAAGAGCATGCGGCTCACCGGATGGTAAGTGATTACCGACGCCCACGAGGACAACACCAGAGCAGCTGCAGGTGGGTTGCCGGCCTTTATAAATATTTGAGGAGAAAGAAGTCGGGGTAGGGGATTGTGGGTCTTCGGTTACCTCACTCATCGATTAAAACGCAGAAACACAAGATACCTCTACTTCACGCCGGTATTCTGCGAGGCCGTTGCACTCGATGGAGCCGGCCCATTCGAGCAGCAGCAAAAGCTGCCGTTAGGCTCTGCCACGTGCACAATATTTATATGTTTATAAGCACTGATACCTTGATCTCATACAAATGGCGCTTCTGAAATCAACTTGTCGCTTCTTGGCCAGCCTTGTCGCTGAGTTTACGGCTATAATCTCCAAAGGACGCATCATTCCTATATATTTTAGGTAATTATTATAACACGCGCAGTAGGAAAGTAGAATTATCTCTAATCCTTTGTAACTTGTAATACTTTATGATCCTTAAACGAGGCAGGAAGAAATGATCTCCTGATAGATTTGTAAACAAAAGGTTGCAGATAATGAAGAATGTTACTGGCCGGCTAGGTGCCAGGTTCTTAATGAATATCAGTGCAAAGCAAAATAGCAGCTGCATATAATACGCAGTGACAATAGACCAGACATTCCATCTTACTTCACTAGGGGCCTTATCCGCTGTCCCACTAACAATTTCATGACAATTCCGTGTTTGTGTGGTTTCGTTTATGACATCTCGGTTGATTTTATAGAGGAATTATGTCACAAGGAATTGTGCAATTGTTAGTACCATATCAAAGAATTAGTTCTCTCTCTGAAATTTGTTTGTTGCATATCGAGAGACCCCTGGGACCCTCGGACTTCAGTGTCGATGAGACTATGGTACATTGATCACTTTAGAAAAATGTTTATTTAGTGAAGTCTATAAAGCCTATTTCGGGCCTTTAAAATATAAATTAGTTATGTACCTGGCATAAATGTCATTAAAAAGGTAAGAAATTTATTTATGTTATTTCATAAAGGAAATAAAATTAAGCCGATCCGCATACCGAGTGTGATTATTCTGGCAAATCCTCCTTATGAAAGACGTCTTTATCCTATGTCTATGGAGAGATGTATCTATTATGTTAAGGTAAGGTAAGGTAAGGTAGGTAAATTATGTTCTACTTTATCACACTTATTTTACTCCATGCGAACGGGGAAAACTAATGTGTTTGTACGTATTCCCTAAAGCAAGAGACAAAATTGTAACAAACAAAACTCATCATTTACTCATTTAGACGCCGTGGGAACAACGTGACGTTATTGATATTTGAAAACGCACTTTACTGCGGCGCTTTAAGTCTCCATTATTTACTAATACATTACTAAATGTTACGCAATGGCTCATGTTCAAATATTTTGTACAAGGCCCTTTGCTTGTACTTTAGTGTGGTTACAAGGTGTTTTAATATCTAAACTGGCCGAGTGAAATGGAGATTTCTAAATATATTTAATTAAAGTTAGTGTTAGATATTTATTCGAAAAGTATTGAAATTATTATGGAACATCTTTGGAAGTATTATATTTGTTTAGTAACCAGACCATTTAAAGAGGCAATTAATAATAATTCTGCTTTATCCTTTACTCATCTGTTTACTGTTTCATCTCGTTCTCCGTAGATCGGAGATCTCATGGCTCGCTGACCATTTCACCGAAAGCTAAACAGAGAATACCGGTGCAACACAGCATGTAGTATAAAAGTTAGATTTTTCTCATTTAAAGGCTAAAACAACCCAATCCGGTTTTAAGAACGATAAAGCAGAAATCTTATTCATAATCTTCGGTCTATACAAGGCTACTGCTGAACATTGGCCTACCTGCCGTTAAGAAATGCGTGCTGGCATAATAGCATGAATTTCTTTGAAAGGTTTGCTCACCACGCGGGGCAAGCTGGGTTGGTAAGTGATGTATCGATACCCTCGCACTTGTGATGATCTTTCCAGCCACAGGTCAACTGAATTTACAAGTTAATGAAATAACATTTTTTTTTTTATTTATGTTATTACTCAGACATGCAGGTTTTCTCAATCTGTATTATTTCACTGCACGTGATACATTCCGTGATATTTTAAATTGTAATTAACAATTATTTTTAGTGGTTCTGGCACCGGGAGTCGTTCGTACTCAGGTCATTCGGGTACTATAAAATAAATAGGGTGCTTTGAAAATCAAAATTAAAATCTTTATTCTTCTACATAGAAACATACATTTTACGTGTCACAAGTTATTTGAATTTTAATATTGTGAGCTAAAAGTTTCCTAGCAGGTTTGGTTATATGGTGGCCCTTAACAAGCTTTGCATCAAAAGTTATAAACACAGTAGTGTACACAAGGCCGGACTCTGATGATATAATTATTATCTTTATTTAATTAAGACCGTGACGTAGATGCGTGAAGTATAGGCAGGGAGGCCCACTCTCCCTCCTCATCCTCCCCTCCTTGTCCCAAATACCCTTAAAGGCCAGCAACGCACCTGCAGCACCTTTAATGTTGCAGATGTACGTGGGCGACGTTAATCACTTACCACCAGGTGAACCGGTTGCTCGTTTGCCGCCTTTCCCATAAAAAAAGAAGACCCGACGACGATCTTGCTCAACGGGAGCGAATAACGACCTCAAACAACAACAAATACCCGTAGTATCCCCGTAATCTCAACATCAAGATCGCGAACAAGCGGCACAGAGGCTCCGATGGCTTCGCAAAACAATGAATCATATAATATGTCAAGTGTCTCAGTGGTAAATATTACTCAAGTGTAAAGTGTAAGTAGCAGCAGCAGTACAGGAGGAGTTACTTAACAGTAAGAGATAGTCAAGTACTAGCTTAGGTTGCGTAAAAATATACATTATTTGTGCTTTGACATTTTTTAAGTAGAGACAATAGAATTTAAATGTATAAATTATTTTAATCAACTGTTAAAGTCTACCCAAACATACAAACAAGCAACGACAATATTCTGTTTCGATTTTAAGCAATCGTCAAAGACGTCAACTCCGCCCACTGCTCGCTCGGTTACTTCATTCTAATCGTTTACCTACTTGACTGCTCTAGATCGAAGCTTTATTCGTGTAAAATCGATTCGAATCATCGAATGTTTCGCGACTTCTCGTTCGCGTGTTTAATGATCACAATTCATAGTGAATTATGTGACTTTGTCTCATTCCGGTTTGTTTATGGACGTTCGTGTTGGAGTCGACGCTTTATTGTAGACATATTTTATATGTATTCAGTGTTGATTAATAATGCAATAACAATATTTATGGTCGATATGCACATTATTTTTAAAAAAGGAATGTTACTAACCTCGTATATTCTATGCTCAACGTCAAGTTGTTAAACGTTCTATAAAATGAAACAGCCAATTTCCCGCATAATTAAACGTAACAATTTTTTGAAGTCAGATTAAGGCCGTGAATAATTAGCTTAATTTGTATTCTGTAATAGAGTTCGTTATTGCATAACTAGAAAATGATATCACCGCAGACGCGACGATTTTTTTGCCGTCTGACTCGCTTCGAGCTGTCATTAAATTGCAATGCGGCGACAAGTTGTTCGGTCATTGATTCCTTCAAAACCGACTCTGCGTGGAGGGACGAAGAGACGCGATAACTGCACAAACAATTACGTTAATCCATATCGGGCAACCTGATGTGACTAATCGAATCAGAATTAGCGAGTCGGAGATGTAATCTGTGTTTGTTTAAAACATACCTTTTTACCAATGAAGCAGAGTTTAAAGTTAGTTTGTACAGTATATTTGTTTGTGCGATAAAAACACATGCTATGTTTGGATAGTTTTATATAAGATTTCGCAAAAAAGGAACGCTTCCTGTTTGTAACAGAAGCAGCGTTCTCGGGATATTTTCTCAGTACAAAATTTAAACTGGCATTTAAATTTTTTTTATTTTTCTTTTATTTCGAAGGAAAATATTGTGAATTATTTACTTTTTGATTAATGAAGAAATACTAAGGCCACTGTTATGCTATTTACTTGTTTTATTGAACTGAACCGTGATGAAACGCGATTTTATATTCATACAGTAGCATTATAGTAGGTCGCCGTATAACATTTTTACCGGGGAAATGAAGTTACCTAGATCTCCATCCATGCGCATTGTTTAAGAGTTGAAGCATTAGAGCTGACTGCGATAATGCCTTTGTTTTAAATGGGAATTAACAATGCAAATGGGGGTGTAACGAATAAACATTAACCGCGGCACGGACTACCTACTTATGGCTTAATCATTTGGAAAAGAAATTGCTCATTAAGTAGAGTACTTTAAGAAGTCGGGAAATTTCAGAAAAAATAAAGTATTTGCTTTGGTCCTTTGTGCGGTAAACTTGAATAAATTGTGTCTAATAATATTTATTTTTTGAACCTATCATGGTGCATGGTTTACAATAAGCCTTTGCTGATGTAGAGTCGGTAAGTTTTATTCTATTACCAAATCTCCGACACATCAACGTTACCGTTATTTCCCTTGACTACTTATGAAGACTAAGCTTGTGTCACGTAGTGGTTAACGACAATAGTTAAATTAAGGGCTTGAACCTGCGACTTCATGTTTCGCAGTACGTACACTAAGCCTAGGGCTTTTATCTTTTATTTCTGTACTTGTAATTGTGTGTGATTTCTCAGTGTAATTAAAATGCGCAGCGCTATGCTGACTTCGTGTACGTCTCAATTGACTATCAGATGACCGACTAAGAGACTGCACTTGATGTAAAGAATATATTTTTTTTTTATAGAAGAAGGAGGCAAACGAGCGTGCGGTTCACCTGATGGTAAGTGATCACCGACGCCCAGGAACATCCACAACACCAGAGGAGCTACAGATACGCTGCCGGCCTTTAAGGAAGGAATAAGCTTTTTTCTTGAAGGTCCCTAAGTCGTAACTGTTCGGAAATACTGCTTGCGACAGCTGATTGTACAAAGTTGAAGTGAGTGGCAGAAAACTTCGATTGAAACGCACTGTGGTGGAATGCCAACCATCTAGGTGGTATCGATGGAACTTCGAATTCTGTCGTAAATATGGATAAATGATTTAAACTAACGCTTATCGATGATCTGCGCAGACCATCTTCTTTAACTTACTGTAACGGATACGCTTGTGCAATAAGATCGAAAAGAGACATTGTCAACCAGACCCAAAATACAACACAAACGAGCACTTGGCCCGGCCTAGAATTAGGACCCAGTACCGACGGACAACTCATAGCTGAACCACATGATCGTCATGATTACACGACGAGACGTGCTAGCTCAAGTGCGGGGCATTCGCTAGTTAACGCGTACTTTTCGTTGTATGCGAGTGAACGCAGTTAGTAGTGCCGGGAAATATTTATGAAGTTACTTTTCATGTTCGTTGACGAATCCGATTCCGTTCCGAAATCTCTAGTAAACGTTACCATATAGCAAATAGTCAGCTCGCCTATAAACATTTTACCTATAAACACTACGACGAATGTAAACAATGTGTAACAACCTGGCTCGAATATCTCAGTTATGAGGATACAGAGATTTTAAAGCTCCGCAACATATAATTAAATCTATAAAATAAAATACTGTCCTACAAAATAATCAAATAAAATCACAGCACTACAGGAACTTGTGTACACGTGTGTCCACACACACAATCACGCATGCCCATAGAATTTCCTTTCAGAACCGTTTCTATTTCATGACAAAATGTTTGTTACTTAAATTAGATTATGTTCATTTGTAAAGACAAATTTACTGTAATGGAAGGGCGAGATGTTCCGCTCCAAGTGCTTATTTACTAACTAGACGGTTTCAACATTGTGTTATAAACGTAAGAAACAAATGAATATATTATTATATTATAAGTGTAAGAAAGAAATGATTAAATATATTACTATTATTAACAAGAACACTTTCAATTAACATCGCGGGGTAGAGTTTTTTATTGCAATCGCAAACCTAAGTAATATTTTAATTTAATTTGCGCAGCGCAATCCTTTGTTTAATGTTACGAGCAGGAATGTCATGCTCATATAGTAAAAATATACCGTAATAGGTAAAAAGCAAAATATGTCTACTCTACTCTATGTACTCTTAGTTCAACCGATTACGTTTTACAAATTCCTAAAATGTTTTTTATTCTGTGCAACCTATCTAAGTGTGGATTCGCGACGTGCTCGGTGGAGGTTGGAAAAAGTTTCGAAGACTTTATTGATATACATTACCAAACACTGGAGCTGAGTGACGGACCCAACACTGGAGCGTTTATAATCTGTCATGTCAAACAATTAATGAGCCGTAAACTAGTCCAAGGAGTTTAACACTATGCTCAATTACCTCAATAGAGTCTCCCATCAGGCTGGTCTTACGTTGACCATGGACAAGACGAAAATCATGTCTAAAGAATCCAACTCGGCTGGGCAGCGTTCGCGAAATTACGTTACATCTTCTCGCCGAGTATACCACAAAGCCTCTAGGCCAAACTGTACAACCAGAGAGTGTAGTCAGTGATTACCCAGACCTGGTCTTCCACTGCAAGCTGTATGAGGAAGCTAAATTGCTCAGCGGGATATGGGAAGGGCCTTTCTCGGTGTTTCTCTGCGTAATGGAATCTGGAACGAAGAATTAGAGTAACCGATTAGCTCGCAGAACTGACACACATTGGGGAAGAAAGGTTCACGAGTGGCAGTCACGTACAGACAAACGCAGTGTAGGATGACCCTCTGCAAGATGGACAGGATTATAAAGCTTTATTTGAATTTTTTTTTTTAATATGTCGTCAACTGTAATGTAGGATTAGGCGGTATAGGTATCATGCTTGATATTTGAACCTTCCGCCCCAGTAGAAACAAAGAGGCACTGGCTGGTTCGACTTTTAGCCGGGTTAATTAAAATGTCAACGGCACTTATTAATCAAAACGATGTGTAGGGAGCGTTCGCCTGGATACGCTGCACGCTATTAATTATCTTGTACTAAATCTGTTACTTTTTATGGGGTCGACAACGAATTTTTCACTTTATTAACTTAACTATATTAAATATTTAATCTACTTTTTCAAATTATTTTAATTCGTGTTGATCTTATGAACGCAGTTTATAAAGATTTTGATGCCTATACCTAAGCTTATATATCATTCTTCATCTACGCATTTGAATTGAGAATAAGATCAATAACATCTATAAGAGGAAAGAATTGATAATATAATACCAGATGTTATTTGAATTTTTTTATATTTTATACAGCTGACATTTAAAAAAGATAAACACATTAAGAACGAAATAATTAAGCTAAGGGTCGCAGTCTTATCGTCCGAGCGGTGTGCATATAGCTGTGACGTCGCGACCGCGTCATCAATCACTCGGCGACTGGGGGAAGTAAATAAGAGAGACCGCATTGAAAGCACGCCGCGGTTCCGAAGTGAATGACTATCCTAAGCCTTGATATTATCTAAGAAGCATGAAACGTGTTTAATTAATACTGTGTTTAGGGGACGTGGTTCACCCTGCTAACAAAGAAACGAGGATCTGGCGACCGAATAATGGCGGAATATCCATCCAAATTTTCCTACCACGTTCTACTAGAGAATGGGGAGCAGCATCATTAGTGTCAGGGTACCCGACACTGCGCTTACCAATCCGCTTTCCCGGTGTAGTAAAAATGGACAAACCATCCCAGAAATCTATGCTGAATCTTTTAGCTCAAATAGACTGATGCATTAGTAGTATGGTAGACTGTTTGTTTGTGGCAGCGACGTAAGAATTTGCATCACCTTTTTTCCCGTAGGTGGCATTTATATATGCGCATCAAATAACGATTTAATTATAATCTTAAAAGTCAAATTGAAATGTACATTTTGGAACATTAACTAGTGTTTTCGAATGCTGAGGTTAAGATATACAGTCGTAAACCTATCATGCTATCTGGATTCAACTCATTGATCGATTAAAAAAACGCATCATGACTTGTTCTTTTTTTCTCTCCCATCTACCAAATATCCTTTAAGACCGGCAACGCACCTTTGGTGTTGCAGGTGTACGTGGGCGACGGTAATCACTTACCATCAGGTACTACTAGGTCGCTTGTCTCCTTTTTCATGTTAAAAAAAAACTTTTCCTACTTTCGCTGAATAATAATGTTTATATATAAGTTATGAAAAAGAAGTAACAGGATATGCGAAGCTCGTAAAAAAAATGTTTACATGGATCGTCTTAGTTTAATATAACCGGGCTTACACAGCGCCGCGACGTCTTTGGACGTAGTATCCCTTACAAGGCGGCTGCGGGAGGAAGCCGACGGTCCAGATATTAATCATGGAACGCTCCGACTTATAACGACGTCCATACGTGTCGTCGCCTCCTTAATGACGTCTTGATCAGGTTCCTGATAAATCATCTTGATTGGAAACACACGCATGCTTGATTCTGAAGCATTAATCAAATAATATGATTAGCGTCACATTTGCACCTCGACGACGGCTCTTTCGCAGAAACTAAGGGATAACTTGACATATCTCGTCACAGAAATATAGTAAATTATTATCTATGACGAAAATTCGCCCGAGACCTCCGACAGGTGTAATAAACATTTAAGATATGCTTAGAGGTCATATTTTATGGAAACGGAGCACGCGACACGATCACTATGTCATTCAACGGGATATGCAAAGATTGAGGAATTACATTTGGCAAACTCAGGGCCAGCCCAATTTTCACCTCTCCGAGAGATACAACATCGGTCGTAGAGTCAATATAACATCGGTCGTGAGTCTCCACGCTATCTCTTCCCACGGCAAGATAATGGATGGCTGGTACAAAAATGAGGATTCGAGATGGGATTCAGACCAATACGACTTATGGGGAAATCTCTGTTTAATTAAGTACGTGTCCTACATATATGCATAATACGGTACTGATTACGTTGCGTTCGTAGTTGTGAATAGACCGTGCATCCATAAAAGCATATCGACATTAAATCG
The DNA here is from genome assembly GCA_029286595.1 of Bhutanitis thaidina. Lineage (NCBI taxonomy): Eukaryota > Metazoa > Arthropoda > Insecta > Lepidoptera > Papilionidae > Bhutanitis > Bhutanitis thaidina. The sequence goes on along the minus strand of JAGSMS010000004.1, from coordinate 3,211,113 downwards.
CCTCATGCCTTTGGCTAACATACAATACACGTCTTGTTTTTTGTCACTAATTGCTTTCATAGCTTAAGTATCATAGCGCATGTAGAAAGCCCTCCTCCGATCCCTCCCACTCCGGTGCTTTGTGCTACGCATCTTTATAACACGAGTGTCAAATGAGTGTCACACAGGCTAATGAGCAAAAAACTTTAAAAAGGGTTCCGTAATGACGCTCCCCACTTAAGCCGCCGGACATAAATATAACATTGTTCATGCATTCTCACTATCCTGTAGTAATTCAAACGCAAATACACACATTAATCCTGTCTTTATTTAGTTAGGCATGGTATACATAGCCATAATAAATAGTGTAACCTAATCGCTGCTAGGTCTTTAGATCAACATGACTAATGTAGACAGGACGCATCGCATGTCTGAGATTCAACAACGACGTGTCCGCGTTGGGCAGCGTTCGGAAGTTGTGGTACCTGACGTCATCGAAAAAATCAATCAGTGGAAAAAGTCAATGGATTTTGGGGTAGAGTGGTGCAATGGTCTCAAGTATAGGTGGTGCATGGCGATAATCTTTCGGGAGAGGTTGATAGATTGGTGGACACAGCCGACTTTGGATTGTCTAGACTGATCAGCGTCAGAACACGTCATGTTAGAGGCTATGTCATGTGAGATTTTGTGAGAGAAATCCCTGTTTAGCATTGAACTTACGATACGGGCTACAATGTTGATGATGAAGAATTAAAAGGTTAATTAAAACGTTGATTATATATTGGATATTGGTTACTGTTCATTAGTCTATATAAAAGAAACAAAGCGAAATTTTATATTTTAAAATTTTTTAAATGTGCAGAAACCTTTTAAAAAATACTTTTACAGCCAGTGTAATACGAGAACGTGTTTCCAGTCCGTATTGCCAGTATTCTTTTGAAATACACTAAAATAATCCCCGAAGCCCGTACTCTCCCGAGACACGTGGCCAAGCTATGATCACACATTGGCGTTAAACCAAAAACGTACTTAGTACGTAGTTTTCAAGCGAAGTGTCCATTTGAATCGCATTTAACGACACTCCGTCTGTGTTAGAGTGGCGATCGGATAGTTCGCAAGTTTCTTGTGCGCGATACTAAAAGAAGTTTCTAGAACGCGAGCGGACTGCAGCGAGATACTAAATTTTTCTCCACGTACGATTCCCGTAAGACACGTGGCGTTTTTGTGCCATCTACTAATATGTATCAAGTAATTGTACTTACAGATTTTTTTTTATTTATAGACAAGGGTAACCTCCTGACGCCTACGAACATTCGCATCACCAGAGGAGTTGCAGGTGCTTTGGTGGCTTTTCAGAAAGAAGTGGGAGGGACAACAGACAAATTATTAAACAACGTAAAACACATTTCTTAATGTGATTTTGTCCCTTCAAAATCAATAATATGAATGCATTGCGATAAAACAATCGTTATGAAAGGTTACTTACTGTAAATACTGTACATTAATTCAATTTTCATATGTTTTTACATGTGGTAGAGCCAAGCAGCGGTTTTTGCTGCTGCTTGACTCTTAAAGACCGACAAGGCACCTGCAGTACCTCTGGTAATGCAGATGTACGTGGGCGACGGTAATCACTTACTTAGATCAACCGCTAGCTCGTTTGCCGCCTTTTCAATAATAAAAAAAATGTACAAGCATATTTATTCGCACGACGATTATGTTACAGCCCAAATTCTATGCTTGAATATTAACGGGTAATTTTTTTTTCAGCTAGCAATCGTATAAAAATAGCATAGACGTCGCATCAACTGCTGCAATCTGCCGGTTACCTGTAAACCGGTTCCCTGCGGGTGGTTCCTTATTATTGTTATCGCTTACTACTTTTACTAGACGCCGAATTTTATAACAACAAACATCGCTTTGACGCATTCGTTCGAATTCTTTATTTGTTAGAAATAAAACATGAGAAGCGTGACGCGTAAATTTAGCAATCGCGCATTCTTATTATTCGACTTTGTGAAACAGCTTCATGTTTATTTATTTAGTTCTTATCTTAACATCTATTGTGCAAAGAAGCGGAAGTTCCCGTCGTCAGGTTTCGTTTACTTTTTAAATAATTTACAAAGTAACGGGAAATGAAAATAATGACGTCATTCAAAGAAATGCAGCTACTTCACAGTGATGCTACGTTGATGGCGATGTCGAGAGACAGGAAGATAGAAGTAAATTATAATGTTTAATGCAGCATTCCAATGCTTCTTTTTAGTAGAATGGGGTGAAAATGTACCTGTCCATCTAGTGCGAGGACAGCTGATGGACACCTGCAAACAACCTCAATGGAAAAAGGTCACAGGTTCGTTGTCAACCCTGAGGACTGAGATGGACTGCCTCAGCGCGGAATTTGACCGGCTCGAAAGATATGTCGAACCGGAATACTGCTGTTCGTCAGCAGAAATGGGTAAGAGTGTGGTACCTAGCTAGACGACTCCTAGGCAGAGAAGGACTGTGGATTGGGTCCAGTAGAAAAAGTAAGTAAGTGAGTAAGTAAAGTTGATTTTTCCTTTTCCCTTATTGTTCATCATTTAAAGATATACAATTCTAAGACTACGGACACAATGGTCTTATTCACATTTTGCCCAAAATCACCACGCAGGTAAGCGGTTCGGTGAGCCCAGTGGGCGTCCTGTCGTACTAGTGACGCTGCTCCCGACTAGTCTGTGAGAATTGGGGTTGAGAAAATTCGGATGGATAATCCTTCATCATTCGGTAGCCAGAGTCTCGTTTGTTCGCTAGCAGGGCGCGCGTGCAAGTGACGTTGGCATTTGGAGGAGATGGCATGTTCCCCCTAACACCCCTTAGCTTACGTCCCTTAGAATAAACATTAACACAGTGTGCCGAATCGACATTGAAAATGACGGCTCGGTGGTGTAGTGGCTTAGCGTTTAGCAGCGGCGCTGTGAGTCGCAGATTCAATTCCCGCACGGTACTGGTATTCGTATGAACTACAGATAATAAGTTCAGGGTCTGGGTGTTTTTTCATGTGCAATTTATGTAGTCAAACTGCCTCCGAGTCACAGAAGAAAGTTTTTCAGTGAAAGGTAGTTTTTTTAAAAAAAAATAATTCTGGTCGATGCGATCTCCAGACCAATTAAGAAAAGAGTAGATAATCTCTAACCGATTAAACCATGCCTTAAATAAAAAAACGCATTGAAATCGGTCCATCCCCTTGGTCCAGCTACAACGCCACAAACAGACAAAGAAAGGCTTCAAATATTTGTTAATTATTTCTGCGTCGCTGTTTAAAAATATACAGCTAATACGCTTCACGTTCACATGAAACGAATTCTACGTTTTGCTAAAAGATTTCTATAAAACAAACTAGCCTCGACTAGAAGTTAGAGCAATACCGTTCTAATATCCGGTGAAAATCCCTTAACACAACGAGGCTGAGCTAGCGTGAGCGAATAGAAGCTATAAGCGATCGCGATGTGCGATGCGGCGCACGGCTCACGTTCGTGCTGGTCCTTCATTACAATATATGAAGCCTCGTGACGTTATCCAGTATAAGTATTTTAGATAATACACATCCACTTACACGCCTAGTTACTACCTTTCGTGTAGTAAAAAATAACGTATAAGTTTAATATCGCATAGTTATATTCGTTTATTTTTAAAAAGCGGGGCTAAAGGCTTAGTGGCTCACATGGCGGCTGGTGATTACCGACCCTCCACGTACAACACCAGAGGAGGTGCAGGTGCGTTACCGGCGTTTAAGAAAGGAATAGGCTCTTCTTTTGAAGGTCGCTAAGTCATAACTGTTCAGATATATCGCTAGGTACAGCTGTTTCAACAAAGTGCATGACAGAAAATTCCGTGAGAAACTGGTGGATTGCTCACCATCTAGATGGCGAGATTTAGCGGCTGGGATCGTTCCGAATAGTTCTTCAGAAAATTATCCGTGTTAAATATCGGTAAAAAACCGGCGTGAAGAAGAGGCATCTTGTGCTTCTGCGTTTCTTTCGGTGAGTGAGGTAACCGGAGGCATACACCCCCTCCCTATTCCCCTCCTCTTCCCTCCCATGGCCCAAATGTCCTTGAAGACTGGCAACGCACCTGCAGCATCTATGGTGTTCCAGATATATGTGGGCGACGGTAATCACTTACCATCAGGTGAACCGCTTGCTCGTTTGCAGTCTTTTCCATAAAAAAAAAATGTGAAAAGTGGTTAGAAACGATTAAAATATATGTGACCTCTGACCACCTTAGTATTGGATATACAGTCGTGTGAGAGTTTTATATATAACGTATAATACAGAATGATTGCAAAAGAAATACGCGAAGAAAATATTAAAGCGGTACCGAATACTTCAAAAATAATTTTGTAACATCTTTGTTAAAGAAACATCAGAGGCGAATGATGAATTGAATTACACAATGTAACATATAATTCGAGCGCTGGAGAAACAACACGTCCAATTAAGTCGAACAGGCTTATCGGCAATCGGATTCGTGATTTTTTTTTGTTCCTCCGTGGAGAAAGAACCCGGTCGTAAACAATTATTTATAACAAAGAGGTACGTGGTTAAAGAATCATTGGCTTTTATGTAACTTTGTCGCTGTATTTGTAAATAAGAAGCTTTAACTACGGTTGGTAAAAAAGTAAGGGTTTCTGGGTTGATTGGTGATGGGTGGTAAGCCTCGTAGCTGAAGTTGGTCCTGGAGATTTTTAAAGTTTTTTTTTTACGAAATCTTAATAACAGTAAAGTAAACCCCAATAGCTAAATGTCTCACTGCAGGACATAGATCACCAATCACTTTTAAGAGAGATTTCGAACTTGATAAACATACAAACGTCAAATATAATTGTGAACAATATTTTAAAAAGAGAATAAGCAAATAGACCGATGTAACAAATAAATTTTAACATTGAAAGCCTTTATTTATTATTTAGTAAAAGTACATTTAAAATACATTAACAAAGTAAAACTTTTTAATTGACGGACTACAGAGTGTATGTACAAAGAGTAATAAAACATTAATAAACATTCGGAACTGTCAGTAGTAAAATAATTATTTTAAACACGAAATATTTGTGTGCGATATTTTTTAGATTATTTAAATTAAGAACATAATTATCTGTTAATATCGAGCGTATATTTTTTAATTTCGATCGCAAAGGATCCAGTTGCGCGCGATTTTGCGCTTCGAAATGTCAAAGCGATGGCGGGAAAAAAAGTCGCGGGCGTTATTATGCACGTACGGTCTCATCGGCGTTGACAGTAATGAGCTGTCAGTGATTTAATGCAGGATTAATGATCGGAATTCTGTGAACTTTTAGCACAATGGTTTTATTACTAGTAACTGCACTTTTATAAGCACTCACAGATGGCTCCATAAAACAACTCGCCACTATTTAATTTACTGCTGGTTGTTTGAAATTCTTTTGTGAAATCAAAATGTCAAGACATGACCTCTTGACTCATCAGTTATTGACGATGCTTTTAGTTATCTAAAATTATTAAATGTCAGAATTTTTTTCACAATCAGTTATTTCAATAATTTTAATCTTCAAACGACGAGAACAAACTGCTCCATAATTTAATATAAGTACACAAACGATCAAGTCTAAATTGCCGTTAAATCAAAGATGTTCCTCTTTCCCAAAATAATACTATAATGATATATAAAAAGGCCGCATCCGTATTGGCTCCGGACAAATTTAACTCAATATTTTCTGGTTGAGATATCACAAACAATGCCCCCTCCAATATCCTTCCGCCGACCGGAAACAATACTGGTTCACAACAAAAAATCTCGGGGAAATGTTCAAATATATGAAATATAGTGCTTAGAAACAAAACACGATATTAGGGATTAATAATGTTTGTGTAATAGTGTAATGTGTATGAAATTTCCGTTTTGTATTGAAAAACTCAAACACCTTCTATCCAAGTAGGAAAATAATTTATTTATTTTTGCGATTGTTGTCAAACTACATCATATTGAGAATTATTATTATTTATTGTAAAGGTGTTGTGAAACTAGTATAAGAAATAATAGTTATTGACAATCAATTAATCTTGTGATAATGAATGATCTTTATAAATATTTTATTTATTAATGATGTTACATTATATTATATTTATTTAATCGAATTATTTATTCTACACATTTCACATAGAGATAAGATCATTTATGCCTTTGCGATAGAACTCTGAGAATCTGGACTCTACAAAGTCTATGAAGGCATTTTGTATCGCTTCCAGAAACAAAACATTTTTTTTGTTGCAGGAAATTTTTATTATCTAAATTGCGTAAAAAATGGTATTCGTTTGGAGTTAGGTCTGACGAGTACGGCGGAAGTCCTGTGGTTTCTACTTGCAGGACTGGACTTGTAAAGTTAAAACGGTTTCTTGAGCAGTGTGAGGTGTTGGGTTATCATGGAGCAATAATAGCGAAGATCGATTAACGAGTCGGGGAAGTTTCTCTGAGTTCCGCCATCATTGTTCGGAGTTTTCACAGTGACACGGCTATTTTTCATACACCGGATCTCAAAAAGCTATAGTGAATTACACCATGAAGTGACCGTCAAACAGTTACAATTAATTATCTATGTGCGAGCATAAGAAGTTACCTCACTCACCAAATTCAATGCAAAAGCACAAGATGCCTCTACTACACGCCGGTATTCCGCGAGGCCATGGTACCCGTGGTAGAGCCGACTCTTTCGAGCAGCAGCAAAAGCCGCCGCTGGACTCTACCACATACAAAAAATAATTTCACGACACAGCTCTGTCCAATATCCTTTTATTTCTGTACCTACTCATGAAAGCTAGGCAAGCTTCAACGCGTGCTCCTCTAAACACATCAGTTAATTCACGAGGCACCCATTTCACGAGTTTGGTATATGAGTAAATTTTGCGAGTAAACTAGCGTCAAACCATGACTCTGATTCCTTAGTTGTTTGATAATGATCGGCTTCCATCATTACTTTTAATTCATCATCATTTACCTTAGTGCCTGATCTTCCTTGTAGTTTGTTCTTCGAGTCGAAGTTTCTAATACGAAAGGGATTAAACCAAAAACGCACACGCGTTCGTTAGTCGTACCTTCTCCTAAAGCAGCATTGATATTGCGAGCTGTCTCTGTTACGTTAGATCGTATAACATCGGAACTCGTATTCGAGGTCGAGGTGAAAATAATCGAATACAATGCAATAACGTTTTGTAATTGAAAATTTTATAGTTGTGTAAAAAAAAAGTTTTATACTTTAACCCCTATTAAGAACAACCACAAAGGTTTTTGTTTTTGGAAATGGTTAAGATGATTTACTTGAAACAGATTATACTAAACTTTCAAACTTTGGGCGATTTTCTCTCAAATTCTCTGAAATATAGAACCCTCAGGCCCAGCAGTCCTACATTGATGAGTTGTTACTTTGCTTTACTTGATTTTATTCAAATAAGAACGGTAACTTTTTATATCACCATTCAAAAATGCAAACCAATTTTTTTAATCCTGTATTCCCTTGTACGTGGTGGAGCCAAGCGGACTTTTTTGCTGCTGCTCGAATGGGCCGGCTGAACCGGAGTAGCACCACGGCCTCGCACAATATCGGCGACACTGGCTTAAAGTAGAGACATCTTGTGCTTCTGCGTTTCGTTCAGTAAGTGAGATAACCAGAGGCCAAATTCCTCCCCTTCCCCTGCCACATATATCCTTAAAGACGTGCGTAAGCGGCGTTAATCACTTTCCATCTCTTGAGCCGCTTGCTCGTTAGTCCTTTTTATCATATAAAAAAAACCATATATTAGTTCATTGAAATATGATATAACATTAGAATTAATCATTAACTTAACATACATTCTTATCCTAAGACAAAGCATATAGCCGAGGCGAAAAGGACTTTGTGGGGGTTATCAAAACTTCGAAAAAATGTCACCTCTACCGTTCCAGTGAACGAATTCAATATCGACGTAAGAAGTTCCCGCTGTCTCTATTCAATGTTTAAATAAAAAATAGACCTAAAACCGCATTCACGGAGCGGGCGCTGGCGTGGTGGCTGAGCGATACTGATCGCTGAGCGAACGTTCAATACTCTAATACCGGTAATGGACGCCGACACGGTCGGTCTCCGTTCGATTTTCCGAATCGTTTGCGCCGCACGGCGGGCCAGATAACGAGAAATGTCGCGACTATCGTTTTATGTGCATCGAAGATTGCCGGAGTGTTCGCTTTGGCATAGTATAGCATAGGCGCCTTGTAACCCCCCGCCGCTTCTATCGGCTGGCGTATCCGAATAGATGCGAATGGGTTACCGATAATTTTCTTAATACAGTTTCAAAGAGTTTGAAATGTAGGTTCAATTTTAGTTAAGGAAGTATCTTCCGTTTTAAACTAAATGGATTTTATTATCCAATTGTAATTCATATATTAATAAAGTTGTGCTTCGCAAAATCTATCTCAGAGCGTTTTTTTTTTATAAAGTAGGATTTCTTATGTGTAATGTTGGCGATAGATTATTTGAATCTATTACTAGTGCGATTATTAGTATGGCGCCTACCATCTCCTCTGTCCAATGAGGCGAGCATGGGCAAATCCTCCAAGAAATGTACGTCGTTTTACTGGTGCTTCCTTGAAGAAGGCTGTGTATGTTCAGTGACAAGCTGATGAAGAGGAATTAGATGTTTAATTAGGCCGATTGTTACGTTAATTAAGATTCAACGTAGAGAAATACATTATGTCTTATGTCTGCCCGGTTATGTCTCCCACCGACGTAAACACCACGGTGGTCTATGTTTACTCCTACTTATATCCTTTTGAATGAAAAAAATATTACGCGAATCGGTTCAGAAATGCCTGAATAGCTTATACTGAAAATATAAATTTTCAATATATTTTTAAGGTCGGTTAAAATGAGCTGAAAACTCAGAAGTTAAGCATCGAGTAAGTTTTTAAGCGAGTGCAATTTTATTCTAACCTCAACAACCTTATATATTAATATTATGTCAATACGTCGTTGCAAAATACATTTTAATAATAAACACGCTAAAGACCGTTTATATAACGTTTAATTTAAGTGTCATACTATTTATTACACAGATTTTTTTACATCTGTGATATTCAAAATTTTACTTACCAGGAAAATTGTTTAATTGAAAAGGAGCCGGTCATTCCTGAGTTATCTGAAACAAAAATATATAAAAATATTATTTTCTCGATCTTCGAAAACATTTAAAGTATTTGTATTGTACTAGGTGATCATAACTATTATAGCATACCATACGGTATTATTTATTTAATAATGCCATTACGTATCGGGGTAACAATCTGCCGCCCCCTTACTTTCCGTGAGTGAAGAGTGAAGAAGCGACTAAGGGAAAGGCCTTGCAAATTGCAAGGCCCAACGACAAATGGCGGGATAACCATCTCGAAAGATACCAGACCAAAAATTAAGCAGACTGATGAGGGGCAGCAGCATCTGGGCTGTTAGATGGCAGGTACTGCGAACGCCCATCCGATGCGATTTGGCGAGCGTGGCGATTATGGAAAATTCTGCTTATGGTAGAGGCCTATATCGTGCAGAGGATTAATCACAGACTGTTAAGGTAACTTAATATAAAAACTATTATAAGAACAGGGAATCGTTGATAAATTAATGCAATCAACTGTCGTTATAATAGAAATAACTGCCTTATATATATATTAAGACAATAATATTGTCCCTCTGATGAAGATGGCGTAATCCATCAAGAAACAGAAAATAAAAGTATTATGCATCAAAGCACTAACTATTAAATTTAACGACCATACACAAGGACAAATGACATCATATACAACTAAGCTAACAACGCAGGAGACAATCGAGCGAGGTTTATAATAAAGCGAGAGATTCTGATGAGATCTGCCTACGAGGCGATGCATAGACGGACAAAAGATTTCGATTAATCACGTCGCTGAATACTGCCGAGGAAACAAGTGAAAACATTTTCTTATTAGTTTTATTAGTATTCTAAATTAAATAAAACATTTAACACTTAACTTTGTTTTTTGTAATGTAATCTCTCATTTGTTCATTAAAATTATATCTATAATAATTATAGTATGAAATATAAAATCTAAATGACGTGTTGGTAATTTTTATGTCTACGGAATCAAGTTAATAAATACATAAACATGTAAAAAACTGTATATTAATAAAATCGATTTATAATACGACCTTTAGCGGATTAGTCTTTCCCAAAGTTTAAAATGTTTTAAAAACTTTTCCACTTTACTCCCCAACTGTACCGCAACGAACGCGTGGGAATGCGGCGATGCGAAATATCTAGATTACATTCAGACTCCCAGCGAGTTATACCGAAGTACAGTCAGCCTCGCAACTGCCTGATGCGACAATGTGAACTGTACCTTCGAACGCTCATTATATTACGTGATTAACACAGATGATATCGTTTTTATTTGTCACCGCTTCGAATTGGCTCATGATGTAATTGTATGGCAGCACATTAAACATGACTAATATTTCAGCCTCAATGTAAGGCGTAACTTCATGTAATTTATATTCATGTTTACTTAGATAATGGATAGGATAGAATAGGAAAATACTTTAGGTAATGCAACTGTAAATTATAAAAAGAGCGCGTGTAACTCGATGCACGTGACAGAAGTGAAACTTCTTTTTTTTTTATTACGCGACGCGGCAAACGAGCAAGTGGTTCATCTGATGGTAGGTAAGTGACAACCGTCGCCCACGTACATCTGCAACACCAGAAGTGCGGCAGGTGCTTTGCCGGCCTTTAAGGGTATTTGGGAGATGGGGAGAAGGAGTGGGCTTCCGGTTATCTCATACACCGAACGTAAACGCAGAAGCACAAGATGCCTCTACATCACGTCGGTATTCTGCGAGGCCGTGGTACCAATCGGGTCGAGCCGGCCCATTCGAGCAGCTGCAAAAGCTGCCATTCGTGAGCAGGATGCCAGCGAGAATATGTGGTAGTTTATGTGATGTGTTCGTTCCGTGTCTCCGACCCCTCCTCATAACATCGGATATGGGGAGGTAAAGATGTGAGTGCCTCCGCCGGTGACAACTGGCTATAGTATTCATAAGTAGTCGCTATCCCGCATCGAGATCGACCAGGATATCATCATCATAGCCCGCGACACGAATGATGGAATGACCACACTCTGATAAAACTAGTAACGTAAAACTGCAACATAGTACCGCTGTGTTTCTTATGGTGATGGGTTGACCTGGAGGCTCAATTACTGGTTAGGGCATTCTTACTTTGTCTTCAGGTATCCGCTATACCACAAAAATATTTCACAGATTTTCCGTAAGACGTCTTTACTCGAAAATGACACTGAATAAGGCTTCATGGGAAACATCACTTCATCACATTTATGGTCCTCAGTTGATGAGGCCTTTGTAGCTTCGTCACCATAGCTCCGATCGCAAAAATAATTAAACTCGTCAATTTATTTCGTATTTCATTAAGAGCTTACGTATATCCGTGACTTGCATCTATTTCCGTCTGCCGAAACAATTTGATTTTATTAGCCCTCGGCCAAGCAACAAGAGTGTTTGATGTTACCTCGGGGAGTTTTTCTAATTTACCCTGCCAGGTAGTGATTCACTAGTGGCTCATCTGTTTGCGGTAATTGCTACTATTTAACATTCAGATGGCAACACTCATTTCAGAACACGGCTTAACTGTAAGCGGAATGCGCTTTAGGAATTATGTGTTACTGTAATTAGCTTTGTGAATAGACATTTAATTAATTACGTTTATAAATTCCGTGTCGGAACTATTTCAAAGGTAATGTCTGAAATTCTAAATTAATATTGCAAGTTAATTAAGTCCAGCACGGGGGATTGAGCAGTCGCCCTGTGTGTTATAATAGCTGGTGTTGTGAACCTGGGTTCGATCTTCGGTGCCACTTTACTAAAAATATAAATTTCAATTTTAAGTGCTGATCATACAGTTTGGTGGACTCTTCCAGGATCACGATCACCCATGTTTATTACTATGCAGAGATTATTTTTTCTAGAACTCACTACTCAGCGTAGCTAAACGGTCTCTTATTTCACTTTACCCTCTCCGGAAGATAGAACGTGACGGTTGATGAGCCTGGTTTCTTCCATTGTATCTCCCTCATGGATGAAAGGTACAAACATGTCACTGAACGCAGGGCTGGTTATGTCGCGATAAGGATTAAGTAGACACGCTGTTGACCCGGTGGCTGCTTCTGCAGAAGAAAGGTAAAGCCTTTCCCGAAATCTTTGGGGAGAATTTTCAATGCTTGTACCCAAGTTCCATCTCAGACCTTGCACGGAAAAAATAATACTGTACATACAACACACGGAAAACATGATTCCAAAGACATTCTTTAAACGATCTAAGTAAGTCTATAAAGCCCGGTAATATAAAGATGTCGGTGTGGTTTCGGCGTCAGAATCGACCAACCCCTTTCTTCCCGTAGGTATCACAATGCCTACCGAAAGATGGGTGACGGATGACGTGAAATCCTCCCTATGTGAGTTTCTTTAGTAACATATTGAATGTTCTCTAGCACTTCGTCTATTGATTGAAAGTTGTCATGCAATATTGCTATGTATTATTTTTACGTAACCACAACACACCTCGCTCGTCGCGACTTTGCATAATAATAGCGAACCCGGCGACCGAAGCCGCCGTCGCTACACTGAGCGACGTCAAGACGCGGCACTGCCCCGTTAATTGCTGGTGTCACCCAACGCATTCACGTGTGGTCCGCGTTGGAAAGCTATTATTAACTAAACCTATTATTTAGCTTAAGATATTCACTAGGAAAACAGTGTCCGACTTCCTCTGAGTCATATCAAAAGGTGTTTCAGCGAAGTCTGTTCTAGTGTTAAAAGATGTTTTTGGAAGTTATAGTTCTTTTGGCGCGTTTGGAAAAATTTAGAGAGTGAATTTTTACGATGCGCGCGCACATCGACACCTAAAAGCGACACCATGAAGTTGGTAGGTAATAATTAATTAATTAGTAATTAATACTGGATTAATCATTAATACTGGAATTCAACAGGTGTTGCACTTCAGCGGCAGAAATTGCTAAGAGCTTGGTACTTACACAGACAACTCCTAAGCAGAGAAAACTACATCCAAGTAAATCGCAAAAACGTTGTTCGATATGCGTGCAGCTTTTAATGCACGGACACGGAACTTGGCTGTAGTCACTATCACATTATTGAAAGGTATATAACAAAGCCAAAGAAGTGTGATTTCCTGTGTACATTCAAGCATACGATCGCGTATGTTTGTTAGTTGATCGCTATACTTAAAGCTCCTTAAGTAATTGGAACCATAATGGCCAATGAAATAGCATCTTATTCTAAGCTTACCGTAAGTTTTTTAATAAATCTATGCTATATGGAAATTATTAAAAGCAAATTTTAATTGAGATCTATAGACGTTACTGAGATCCTTTCTTTAACTTGGTAAGATGTCGTTTGATTTTTTTTTTATTAATACCACTGATTTGATTCTCAATTACGGGTCAAATTTATTTAACTGGATTGCGCGCTCGGTGTATAGTTACGTTTAATGAAAAAAAGTAAAACTCTTTGTATTCGCCGCGAAATATTCCCCTAACTTAAATTAAACCGAGTTTCGCCTCTTTGCGAAACAATAAAAAAATAACGGAAACATTTTTAAAAAGATACTCGGCACCCGTCCTAACTGTTTTTACTAACAAATTAAGGAAGTGTCCCGCCGTGCCGCTTCGGAGATGAAATTAAGTAGGTTTGTAATCTTGGCGTGGACTTTTAGAGAACAAAAGTTGGGAAATTACATTTTCAGAAACTGTATCGTACGTTACATTGTTTGTTACACTTATTTTATGCTAATCTGTTTCACATAAAGCATGCACTTAACTCATGTAATTAGAAGGCATGTGTAATAAGTGTACTAATAAATGTAACTACGTCTGTATTTCATTATAATAATACATCTTAATATTATACATATGTCTGCAAGAACATGTCCTGCGATAAATAAAATTATAGTCGTAAACGAATTTTTGAAAACCTTTTACGTACATTGATTCGTTACATTATTATATTGATTCTACTATAACATAATTTTCATTTACTCAATATCGCATGTTACAGGAATAGTAATACTACTATAATTCTTATTATTTATTTATCTAACCCAAAACATGTTGGAAAAACTACTTCGTAATATAAAGGAATTCATTATTTCAATTTGACCCGACAGTCTTGCATCGGACATCAGGAAGCAAACTCCGCGACCCCGGATATAAACCGGTCAATCCCGGTCAGCCGGGATCCTAGCCGGACACGGGACTAATGTCGCGGCGGTCCGGACAAATAGTCCTTTGGATTAGCGACGCCTTGATTAGCTTGGTTAAGTGGTGTTGTTCGTTGCCTGCTTTGTTATGCACCCCTGGTATTTTCTGCTGGGATTTATGCATATTATATTATATTAGATTCTGCGGTTATGTCCTAACAGGTTAAATTAACATTTTGAAATATGTTTTGATGATTATAATTGACAAAAATATGTATAATTATTGTTATTTTTTGCTGATCTCTTGTAATATATGTTGATTTAACAGAAGGTTCAACAAAATATGTAAAAAGTATCTAGAAGTATACGATTAGAGCATATCGATATTTTCATTATTTCTTTTAATGCTTTTTAAATATTAAATAGCAACGTCCTTAATTAAATCACTTTGTTGGAAAGTAAATTGCATGTAATAAAACCTTTAACTTTTACCGACACTCGCCCTCTGATATCACGCGATCGTATAACATAACCTATCGTCAGATTCGTACGAGTGGAACTCCTCCGCTGCGGATGTACGTAATCTGTTATACGGGCGGTTTAATGGGACAAATTAAATGAATCGAGTGTTTGTCGGCGACCGATAGTGGGTAATACTCCCGGACCGTGCGGCTGAAAAGTGACTCTGAGCTGGCGAATGTATAAATCCCAGCGTAGATTAGTGTAAAGTGTAATTAATATGCACTATATATTTAAAAAAAAAGGGGGTAGGTCGTGTCGTCTGTACGACAATGATTGTTTTGGACTTGATGAATATACTGTTCCACTGATGCATGAGCCGTGAGATGGCGTTGTAAGAAAACCTGCCTCTCCCTTTCTTCCCGAGGGTTCCGTAAAAGTATACTTATGTAAAAACCTTGAAAATCTGTTGACATGTGACAGTTAGCAGATGAACAAAATATACCACAACTACCTAAATTGCCACTTGCCAAACGAGGCGGTAATGCCAAATCTGCTTGAGTAGTCTTTGTCCAACTATGGACTACTTACAGACTGTAAAATATGAAAGAAGAAGAAACGCAGAGCTACAGTTAAACTGTTATTCTTTTTTTTTTTTGATAGGAAATACAGTCTCAGCTTATATGTATATTTTATTTAGTTCTCCTTATTTCCTGTCTACATACAACAATAATATATCTATGTATGTTGGTAATTGGCACAAAAATTTCATTAAAAACAAAGGAATGTTAAGGATACTGCTGCTAAGAATTCATGTCTTGCTTCAAGATCGAACCCAGGAAATCCGTCGCACGACGCATTCAATACCGTTGCAGCACGGTCCTTATCGGCGCCGGTGAATTCATTTCGGTTCAATTATATCACAACCGGAACATAGATATTACTTTAATTTTAAAATGATTGTAGGTAGCATTACGACCAATGATACGGAAGTTAGGTTAAATACAAAACATACAGTTTCCGGGATCATGTTACGTTGGTCTTTTCTGGAGCCGTCATCAGTCACAACGTACAACCAAGAAGAACCACTTACCTAAACCCCCAAATTGGTAATAGCACCAAAATAACCGGTGTCTCATTACGTTGGCAACAATTTTGTATGTAACCTTATATCAAAGTCATCATTCATACTCTTTGCGGCGTCACGAGTCGCTCGGGGCGTAATCCAATTTAAAATTCACCCAGCTAGCTCAAAAAGTGTGGTTAATTTGACAGGGCAAAGGAGAAGAGGGGCACTTCTGATTTTCGCCGGGTAGCGTCTTGAAAACGCGTGAGGGCGCATTGACCGCCCTATTTAAGTATTCATCTCTTTGAATTTATTTTTAGGAGCGCCTCCGCCGGGACACTCCTTTAATTACATAAGCCGCTTGCATATAATGCGGTAATTGAAGAGTTACTGGAAATATTTTGTCAATAATGTCTGCTTGTACGTCAATGGAATACAAACACAAAGTACAAATATATGATATAACGAGAAACTGGTCATTATATCGTATATTTGTTGTAAAGTTAACCGTCATATTTTTTTTTAATTGGAATTTGAGTTGAGATACATTTAATCGTGGTAGAGCCAAGTAGCGGTTTTAGCTGCTGCTCGAATGAGCCGGCTCGACCGGAGTAGTGAGCCACTTGCTCGTTTACCCCCTTTGCCATAAAAAAAAATATGACAATTACATTTTTTTGTATGTCATGAGCTAGTACCTTGTACCTGGAGAGGCTCATGGCAATAGTCGAATGGCGGACTCGAACCTGCGACGACTGGATTCGCAGTTCGCGCCTAAATCCATTTCGCTATGGGCGGGTTTAATACCCCTTTTTCCTAGGTATTCCGAATTTAATTCCTCTAAAGAGTCAGAACAATACAAATTACATTGTAGCAACACGTTACGAGATAGTTATTATGAATACTTAATTAGAGTTATTAAATTGGTATAGCAATATTGCATATCAAATTATAGATTACGATTTTCCTTTTGACACGACTTGACATAGAACTCATCGGGACACCAACCCTACCCGGTGTGCTGAGTAATGTGCTGACGGCTTTTTCTGGCACTTTCTTGGAGAGGAAGTAAACTGAAACAGCAAGGTATCGCGCTACCGATACCTTATGGGTCAGGCGAGGAGTGACCTTCTCGATTCCCGGTGCCGGCACCACTAAAATCGTCAATTGCAATTCTAAGTGCTGTATTTATTACACAAAAATATTGTGTCGAAGTCGGCACATGTGAGTAATGGTAAAAAAAATATAGTTTGAATGAACGTAAAGTCCCAGTCGCACGACATACATACGACAGACATGCTCGGCAGTAGTATATTGAGATATTAAAGCTGCTACTCTATTTTTACGGCTTTGAGCCACCAAGACGTGAGTAAATTAGAAAAAGTATAAAAAAACATCTGAGCACCAACTTAAAAATTTACTCTCAATACATGTGTCAATGACGAATTGAAGTGTGCAAAAATAATTGACGCTTTTTACTCTCCACCGTTGCTTCGCTTTGGTATTCCTTTACAGCGCTCTCGCTGGCGGGCGGTAATGAATGAAGCGAAAATAGGGACGGTTTCGTTTCCATCGTGCAGGTGCCAGAATTCGCCCCGCATTAAATTGATTGATGCAGAAGCCTCCGGCAAGAGCCCCACTTACCGTAATTAAAACCCTTTAAAGATTTCCCACCCAGCGGTCCGTGTTCGCCGCTATTTCCGAATGCTTTGGTGTTATCGGCTTTTTTGAAGCTCACCCCGATTTTCCAACTGCTGTTTACGCATCAAAGAAAAACTATTTCGATAACTATCGGTTATTTTAGTGGCTATTGTTTTATTGTAAATAGATATTTCAGGTTAGTTTTCAGTTCAGCTAGTTTTTTTGTGAAAATTGAAACTTCTATTGTCAATTGTGTAACACACTACACTGTGTCAATCGCTGTGTACAACATAAGGCAGCGTCACGGAGATTTTAACGAATAGAGGAGAATTGCGAGAAATGAGAAGAGAATAATAATATACACAATCTCTCTCTCTCTCTCTCTCTCTTTCTCTCTCTCTTCTATATATCTCTATACTAATATGGCCTAAAATATAGTTATACTTATTATTACATTCTATTTTTTGGCCTATCGATCCCTATCGGCCTAATTGTAATTCCTTGCCTTAAAACGTTTTTCCATACCGCAGGCAGGTTTCTAAGCTAACAGACAGGTGTACCCTCTGCATGCGTTGGGGTCCAGCATCTTAGTATGGTTTTCAATCGCGCGTTGGTCCTCGGAGCCAGGTCTGTCCCTCAGCCGAGACGGTGAACTTGACATTTGGATAAAAAGTAAAAGTATTCTCCTTACATCTTTTTGATATATCGTGAAATTTAACGGCAACGTAATTTTTTATGTTCTCCCACCGGTGTTACGCTCAACAGTACGCCGAGTGTGAACGCACCTTTAAATTAAGCCTAACAGAGATAACCTATAGTATATTTTGGCTGCTTTTAATGTCTGCTTGTAGATTATAGTAACATTTAGCGTTAGCCGCGCTATCAAAGGAAAACCGCGTCTGATTCATTGCCACATTAATACTTGACACAGCCACGGCTCACAAATTGTCGCCTTAATAATAGCGGGTAATAAGCTGTAGTTTTGTCGGGAATTACGTCGTTTGAACCATTTGAACGTGTTTACACGGAGCCAGGCGACTACACTATTATGGCTGAATTGCAGTCATATTTTTAAAATAATCGCTTTGACTTTCTTTATTTCTTAAATAACGTATACGTCGTTACAATGTTATCAAACGTTTCGACTTAAGTGAACTTGTAATGAGGTAACGATTATTTATGCATGGAAGTATTATAAATTGGTTGTAAAGAAAACCTTTTGTTAGGAGAAAAGCGATGTACTCGTAATTAGGTACTTTTAAGGGAAGTTTCAAGGTAATTTTGTTTTTGTTCGGCAGTAAGAATTTCCTTATAGAAATATCGGTAACATAATTTAAGGAGCTATATTCATAAATCATATTTGTGATTCAAATCCTCCGTAATAAGCACTTACTGTGTACACAACATAAAGACACATGTGTGCTATGTGTTGTACAAATATTGTATTATATTAAAGTGTGCGTAAGCATGACACACACTTAAACAATACGCCACAAAACACTTCGGTCACGCTCGTAGCACATTAGCGTTATTTTTTCAAGGTAACGAACCGAAAATGATCACAAACTAGATTTACCTCATTATGACACTCTCCCTCTGGCACGTGGTTCGATGAACTTTAAGTGAATAAAAAATGACCGACCATTTGTGCCGCATGTGTCACGCGCTCGTCTCGCGTTTGTAGTAACGTGAGCTGGAATTATTTTTATATCTCCATTCAGTGAAAAGGCAAAAGTTTTATGACATAAAGCACTTTTGATAGTTTTAAAATTACTTTGATAGTTTATTACCAGGAATGTTAAGGCATTATGGAGAAAGCATATTAAAGTAAAACTGCACAGTATAATGACTTACCTTATATGTACACTCAGATGTACAAACTGTTTTGTTTATTGTCAAACCTGCATTGTTTAAAATTGAAAATTAACATAAATTGACTTAATCTACAGCCTATATTAGTCCACCGCTAAGCGTATGCCTTTCTAAGGAAGCGTCAACCAAATCTCTGGTGCTGAGGCTCGCAGTTACTAGTATGTGCAAATACAAATGGATAAACCGCCATAATTCGATCACCACAGCCCTTTTTATGCTAACAGGGTGAGCACCACGGGCAGATGTGGTGTAGAGATGGTATATCCCACCCCCGCCCCCGTACCTCTTAACAAATATTATCGTTGTGAACGTTTTATTCGATTAGATTTTTCAACGCTGCTCCATTAATAATAAATATATAATTAAATTAGAGCTTTTCATGATAAGTAAATGCGAATATAAAAATGGCGCCTTGAATTTTAATTCTTGAAAAGGGTGAAATCAGACTGGGCCGGGCCTACATCGGATAATCTGTCAATTAGCGAGGAGATTAATTACTTGTGAAATTTGCTTTGTTCCTGGTTTTATATTACACACTTAGTTTATATACTACTAAGAAAAGAACACAACGTGACATTATGTTCAAATTAATAAAAGATCATAGTTTAATTTCATTTTATTAATTTGCACGTTAAATAAATTTCGTTATTACAAATTTGTAAAAGATTTAACAACTGCATTCGGGTATCTAGGTAGAGAAGTTGAGAGGGGACGACGACTCGGCAGCTGTTATCACATACCGTGAAATTGCACGTCAGTGCCAACTCTTCTCCGATTTCACTACATTTCAGACTAAGAATAAGAGCTTGAACGTGTTTGAGAGAAATGTTATTTTAATTGCATAAAAGGTAGCATGTTAAGTACTATGCATATAGAAAAATTGTGAAATATTTTTTTTTGTTTGGATGAAACTAACACTTGCATTCTTTCCTTAACTTCTCACAAGTTATCGAATAAGTGTAAGTGTTTGATTGAACTAAGCAAATATACCATGGAGTTCCACCAAGGGACAACGATAGCTTTTTTTTCTACATCAACACGATGTAAAACCCACAAGTAACATCCAAAAACCAGTAACAGATCAACTAGTACATATAATTACGAGTCAGCATCTGTAAGTTTTCTTACCTGAACTCTTTTAGGGGTAGATAGAGACGAGGCATTGTAAATCAAGTGAAGAACTGAGACGAATCGTTTACAATATTTTAATTGCTTCATACATTGTTTACACATGTAAGGGTAGCAAATGATTGCATCATTTGTGGAGCATTCTTTGGCTTTATCTGAATCACCCCAATGACAATTCTTCCTCTTTCGAAACTAATAAACGAGCGGTAGTTAAGGTATTTTCTTATAGCGTTAGCACAGCAACGATGAAATACATCGTAAAAACCCCATAATAAAATAGTT
Organism: Bhutanitis thaidina; assembly: GCA_029286595.1. Lineage (NCBI taxonomy): Eukaryota > Metazoa > Arthropoda > Insecta > Lepidoptera > Papilionidae > Bhutanitis > Bhutanitis thaidina. The sequence goes on along the minus strand of JAGSMS010000004.1, from coordinate 3,190,392 downwards.
TGCTGCGTACTTAGGCTCGTTGCCTCTCGGTGGAATCATTGTTTATTTAAACTTTTGAAATTGTTAAGAGAATATTTAAATTAAAATTCTTCCCTTGCAACTGCAAGTTGACTGGACTGGAGACTGAGACATTCAGTAACTACAGAAAAATGCCAACGAAGGTTGAATTTGTATTATGTGTGTTGTTTATACTGAATCTGGCACCCTCTATCTTCACATGTGTGTCGTAAGAGGCGACCGAGGGAAAAGCCATGAAAATCGTAGTGGCTACCGACAGATAGCGGGGAAACATTTTGAAAAATATCGTATCAAAATCAAGATAAATGACAGACAGCAGTGTCAGTGCCAATCTAGTGCCAGTGCCAGTTTACCGAACGTGGCGATTATGGCAAATCCTCCTTATGGAAGAGAGTCCCTATGTCCTGCAGTGGACTATTTGCAGACTGTTAAGTTAAGGTAAGTAAATATAGTTTGCTTATAATATTGCAATTTACGAACATATACATTGAATTTCATTCTATTCTCATATGATAATTTAGGAGTATATTCAAAGCCTTATTTGTTCGTATAAGAGAAACATTCTCAACGTACGCCAAGTCGGGACCGACATTGTGACCTGTTACATTCGCAGTGAATGCGATGTATCCAGGTCAAATGAGGGTTTGGCGACAACTTTTATATTTGTGAAGAGCGGCTTGTATGTCACGTAAACTGTCCCTTTTTATAAGCGATCACAATCGTACGACGCTTATGAATAATATAATGACACAAAATGGTGAATGTGGGATGGGAAGGGATATGTATCATCTGCACGTGATGCAGCCCCTGCTGTCTTGAAAAACCACAAGGTCCCTTCATTTTGTATAGATAGTTTTACACCTATTTTTAAAGATGTTATTGATTCCACCACATATATACATATATGTTAGCGTCCAGAGGGGTGATATCCAGCAGCGTCGTATTCATGAGATGTGTATGGTATCCAACCGTGATCATTACAATAAATAATCATAATCGCGGTTGCATAAAACACTGCTAGTGTTATTAAAAAAAGCCGTGTCATAATTTTCCACACGGACGAAATCGCGAGCTGAAACTTGTGCTGTAATAAAAAAAGGGCTCTTACGAACTGTGAAGTTATTGATTACAATTGGCGTGGGTAGTTTGACCCGCAAACTTTCGGATCACGAATGTGTTTGTAGGTGACTCTTTCAATTACTTAAAAAAGTATGTTATTGGCGAACATATTACGAACTTTACATGGCAGGAGTGCGTGGAATTGATTGTTTACGAGATTCAAGTTTGAAACTTTAATCCTTCAACTTTAATATTCACGTACAATTTTTTTTTATGGGCAAAGGCAAAAGAGCAAGCGGCTCGCCTGAAGGTAAGCGATTACGGTCGCATACGTAAAAATGCAACACCAGAGGAGCTGATGTGCGTTGTCAGTTGCGTTGTCGGCCTTTAAGGATATTTGGGGGATGGAAGAGATGATGGGTAAGTAAGAAGTGGGCCTCCAATACCTCACTCACCCGACGCTGAAGCATAAAATGCCTCTGCTACACGTCTATAGACCGTGATACTACCCCGTTCGAGTGGCAACAAAAGCCACTTGGCTCTACCACGTTAAAACTCACAAACAATACGTGTCCAAGTAAAGAAGGAACACAGCAAAATTAAGGTATTGGCTTTTGCATCTCTGTGCACTAAGGCCGCGTGGCTTAGTTGTTAACATATCTGATAGACGAAAAATGGGTCCTGAGTTCGAATAACAGACGGAATCAATTATTGGTTACGGGATCTGGTTGTTTTGTGTCCCGTATATTATGGCATTAGCGTTTACGTCGGATACGTGAAGGTAAATGGAGTTTCTTTAGCCAGTCTCTTCTCCATCAGAGGAACATCATTAAGGAACGGTGGTACATTGTAAAAAGATAATAAGAAGAATTGACATTTGACTAACGAAATATTTTTTTTTCGTCGAAGAATAACGAATTTCTATTAATTTCATTCCTAAAGTTGAGCGAGTGCCTCAGCGCTTACGGGTAATTTTGCGCCACTATAACATATCCTTCGCAGTTGCCAACTGACGATAGTATTGGTAAGTTGTCGCCGTGGTCAAAATCTACCAGGCGCACATCATCATCACCGCGAGTCCTCATAGTAAAGTACCAGCCTGTAAATGTACTGCTGGGAGCCGGGAAGTTTACTTTGGTAAATTCAGCACATAGCGGTGCCGGCACCGGATATCGAACCCAGGTCACTCGCGTACTATGCTATTAAAGCGAACGCTCTGACCACCGGGCTACTGGCTCGACCTCATAGTATCGTTTAGGAATACAGAGACGTAAGAGTCGATGTAAAGATTCCCTAGACACGTTCGACTCCACGACATATTGATACTGGTTCCCTGTTGGCAAAAGTTTAAGTTACTTCATGGTATAACTTGTCAAGGGAGTAATATATTATGAATTGTGAACTTTAAACACTCCCAGTGATATAGTGTTTCGTAGAGACAACCATGTTTGGTAAGTTTATTAATTACATCAAACATATGTAAAAGGAATGTTTCTTTGAAAGCAAGTTCTTTGAAACTATGTTTATAAAGGGTTAACTATTTATTATCATATCAGAAATAAACATAAGATTATAAGAAATTACATGTGTTTTATTTATTAATATCAAAGGAACGAGGAAGAAGTGAGAACGATGTTATAGGTGCCGTCCGTATAACATTTACTTGCTTCAGCGTAAACTTGCAGCTGCAATACATCCGGCGCAGATGATAACTGCTGGTAGAGTTCGGAAGTTGTTGCCATAGTCTTATCAGCCTGAACGAATCCACTACTGGAGCTCTTACGCAATACATAAAAACGCCGAGAAAACCTGGAATGACATGCATGGAAGATTTATCGACCGGATGGTTCGGCAAAGTCCGATGAATTCTTCAAGATCAGTTAAATCAATCGAAATAAAAACCCGCTCGCCTATCGAGTAAACTATGGAACCCCCCCCCCCCCCGCCCTCACTCCCCCGGATTCTTAGGGGGAGGCCTATGTTCAGCAGTGAGCAGACTGTGAATACTTGATTCGGTCAATACTTAAAATCACAATTTACTTCATTTTTTTTTTACAGTTTTCACCATCACTTAGAACATTTCACATGGAAAGTTTATATGTATAGAACATTCACATTCAGTTTATGTATACGGAGTGGTTCGCTAGTCGTAAAAAATTAACCGCCAGTTAGTCTAGCTGTCGTATGGGTTCAGTACGTCGTGTTTATAATTAGAACGGTTCATCGCGGACCGTGAACCCGATTTAAATTGTGATAACATCGCTGTACGTATGACAAAGGAAATGCAATTAACGCGATCCGTCATTCAATAAAGCGCATTTAAATTGAGTAATCCGTGATATTATCTCGTTGAATTTGATCTGTACAAAGCCGTATTAACACTGGAGTTTATAAAAGAATGCAATTTTAAAAGTAAATATTCAACGGGTTATTTCAATGAGTGCGATATATAGCTTGTAAAATAATCAGTATTTAACTAACAGCTTTTTATTTTTTATGTCTGCTATTAACAAGTATGTTTTTATTTGAACACTGGGTATTAATTCCATGCCTGAATTAATGCAAGAAGAATTTACGATATTAAAGTGATAATTAGATTAAATTGATTCTAGACTTACTATCCATAACCTGTGGAAATTTCATCTGAATAGCTTTCGTTAAATAGCAGCCTGTAAATGCTATCTGCTGGGTAAAGGCCTTCTTCTGCTGCTTTTCAAATATCTGAGAGGGTTTTGGAGCCAGGAAAGCTCCGCCCCGCTGCTCCAGTGCGGATTGGCGGACTTCAAATGTCCTTGAATTTTTAATTATTTCTCTGTCAGGTATCCTCACGATGTTTAATGTAGTATGTAGTAATATTTATGGTGTGTTATTTAATATTCATAAATGGTATGTAATTTGCAATTATATCAAATTATAAAGTCGTGAATGTCGTGAACCACTCCACACACAAGCTGTCGTGCATAGCTGGAGTGGTTAACAGAAATATTAGTAATGTTACCTAAATAGTATTGCTAGTATTCGTTATAACAAAAAAAAAATAACACAAAGAACTGTAAATCATAAATCGTATATGAGTATTTAAGATACATTATATTATTACATTATATATATATACTCGTAGTGACTGCGTCTTTACTGTTAATTTGTTCATGAGACGCATCCGTTTGGAGCCGGGGACTGGAAATTGTTGTTAAGAACGAAGCTTTTGATGAACAACTGCAATGAATAAGGAAGTGGCGCTGTGGGGCGAGTGGGAGGAAAGAGGAGAGATTAGACGCAGATTCATGGAATCATTATTCGTCTCGAAGTTTCTTGCGATTTTCTTCTCCGTACTCAGAAGGGTTATAACCACCGATAGAGTTATGGTTTACGGTAAACGATCTACGAATTGTCCTTTCGAACGTTCGAATCCACCATTCGAACGTCACGTTTAAGGTTGGTTGGGTAGATTAAGAGTAATTCAATTTTTTTCGTGAAAATAAGTTCTGAATAGATAATAGAAAAAATTAAGAATATATTCTTAGTATAATTAATATGAACATATCATGAAATAACTAAAATAGCAGTGTTTTTATTCATGATTTCAGCCTATCACAGTTAACATAGGCCTCCCCCAGAGATTGCCAAGATTGCTGCGGATACCATTGTTGCACACTCTATCGTGGAGAGAAACACCATAGCTCTTTCTATACCGAGCTGAGCAACCTTGACGTAGTCTGCAGTGAAAGGCCATGTCTCAGTTCCGTAATTCATCACTGGCAACACTGGTAACACGGCATGTTTTGCCCGTGTTACCAGTGTTGTCTGCATTAAAACTTTAATATTACTTTATTTAAATTAACGGTCGATTGCATCGTAAAGGCATCCTAAAGGTAATAGATTTTGTTTTTACTTCATTAAAATATCTTAAATATTTAACTACACATATAAAATATTGGGTAATATTGAATAAAAATACTGTAGTGGTCACAATCACTTTAAAAAGTCGCTTGAAAATATCACATTACACAGTGATGAGGATTTTAGACTTTTAAATTGTATTTTTAAAAATAGAATAAAACGGACGTTGAATTACGTCGAAAAATAACAAAAAGCACTCGTTTGTGAAATTATTTAAACAGTTCGTCGGTTGCTCCAATACCTGATATTCTGTGAAACATCGCTTCCGTAAAAGTCACGTTCTGTAACATTTCGGGCATTTTCGTACAAAGGAAATACAATTCTGAATTCGACGTTTTGAGTAACTTTATTCCCATAACTTTCTTTTACTCTTTCACTAATAGGCACATCTTTATTACTTAATAGTCAGATAAGTGTAAATATACAAACTTTTTCTCCAACCTCACTTGCACATAATACATCGACTGATGGAGAAAATCCATCCTAATTTTTAATACCTAAGGCAAACGTATTTCTATATCGCATTACATTAGTTACAAGGGTGTTTATTAAAATAATGTCAACAAATAATGCATAAAAACGATTTCCAATGTACGTATCCATACCAAATTATTCAACGCCTTGTGCATGGTGAACGGCAAGGGACCTTAGCGTTCCCAGTATTGTTCGAGGCACAAATCGTCAATGCAGATTACAGGGTCCCGAGGGAGAGCAGCCGACGTTTGAGGAGCCCTTGTGTTGCGATGGCCCCTTTGTCTTATTAGACAGGGCCGAAGTGGGAGACGGCAGCGAACAAACGGGCGGTAGTAAAGACAATTTGAAAATATAGATAATAAATCAGATGTAGCAATTCTTTTATAAGTAACGCCATAAGCAAGTATTTATACATTACTGTATATTGTTTAATAAGCTACTGAATTTATTTACATAACAGAGTTTATAATATAAAAAAAATTAAAAATTTATAAAAAAATTAATAAAAATGCAAAATATAATAGAGCATAGTCATAACACTGAACGTATTAATTAAAGAAAATTTGAGGCAACGCGTTGTGTTATTTAAAAATTAGGCAGGAATGTCAGAGATAAATACTTTAGAAATAAAGAAACAAAACGATAGGCAAAAAATCACAGCTATTTTGATCTCTTAAGTAATTATAAATACCTATACATTACATTATTTACTTAGAAATTGAATTGTAATCTTGAAATAAAATTGAAATCCGATCAAATACAAGATACTAGTAAGTTCCCGTCAGCAGAAATTATCTACACGAGGGCACAAATCAAACAATGACGAAAAACTTTTATTTGTTGTTTTGTTAGTACTTTTATTACGTTTTTTTTTCTTATATAAGTTACATATTTCGTTTGTCGATGTTGTCCTGGTCGTTTTCGACTTTGAGAATCCAATTAATAAAATAAATAAATATTTTTGAACCTGGATGGTGATAAGATACATTCCTACATAGATTATCAATCATACATGTACGTGTATGTATGTATATATTAAATTATCAGATTCAGGTACAAGTATTCACATTCATCAAACACGCGACCCTCAGCTTCGAAAGTAGGGTCACCTCCAACTAGGCTATCAGGCCGTCAATGTAACGCTTATGGGATAATATTGTCAGATGCTGTATCATAGAAAGAACACAACCAGACCCCATAACCAATAAATTGTGCGTGATATATATTGGATCCGACTGGGATTCTAACCCGTAACTCTTACCTCCACAATCATATACGACAAACATTAAGCCACCCGGGCGACAGGTAAAGAACGTATTTAAAGCATATTTACGTCACTTCCGCTTAATCGTTGTTAACTACTTATCGTCGATAAATTACCAAAGAATAATAATTAATTTCTGTTTTTAATTAAAGCAGCCGCTACCGTCTCCAAGATATTACTAGTTTAACATTTAATCTACGTCACCCGTCCCAGGCGCCGTCCCACCTCCCTCGCCCCCACTTCGGTTTAATGCACTTAAAATATTCTATAGTGTCATAAAAGCATTGTGAGTTACGAGCCCCAGCGGAATCAAATATAGTCGTTCCAACAGCCGTATATTATTGGCGTTGAGACTTGTTTTAGAATATCGTATTATATAATACGCCTCAGGGGTTGTACGCTTCCGTCTAAAAATATTACTGTCACAGTTTTTTTTTATGGGAAAGAAGGCAAACGATCTAGCGGCCTGCAACCCACCTGATGGTAAATGATTACCGTCGTCTACGTACATGTGCATCACCAGAGGAGGTGCAGGTCCGTTGCTGGACTTAAATGATATATGGTAGGGGGGATAGGGAAGACTCAAAACACGAAACACACGGGAAAAAAAACCTGTTTCGACACAGATATGGATTCGACTGTGAATATGACAGGACACAATAATACTACAGAGTCTCTCTTGTTGAAATATCCTTCACAGCCCGTAAATAGTCCACTACAAAACCTAGCCACGCCACGCTCGACATTCGGATCGCGGTACCAGACACCTGGCACCTTATACGCTGCTGCCGGTCAACCATCTGCTATATTTAGATCTGGTATTTTGCGAGATGGTTAGCGGTTTTAATAGCCATTGCGATTTTTAAGGCCTTTATTTATTTATTAAACTTCATCACATGAGAATGTATGTAGTTCATATACATGAGAATGTATGTAGGCGGACTTAACGCCAGAAGCATTCTCTACCAGTCAACCTTTGGACGATGCAAAGATGAAATGAAGCAGGTGTAGGTGATAGAATGGAGAGAACTAAATGCAGGAAAAAAAATTATAATAAATGTAAATCTATATATAGATACAATATTTCAATACGCATACAATAATAAATACATATATAATAATAAATGCATATACACGTAAATATTAAAAATATCTAAAAATAGACTATTACTGAGATGATTCTGCTATTTTGTTAAGAATATGTTCTTTAGCTTTCATTTTAAATATTACTATAGTAGCCTCTTACGACACTCACCGGGAAGAAAGGGGTTAGCAGATTCTTAAGCCGTCACAACACAGTTCTAAGACAGCAACTTTCATTTCTTCTCTTATCTTATATTTCAAAATCAGACTAGACAAAAGATGAGGTTCGGTAGAGAAGAATTAACGCAATACAGGAGAATATTTATTTTCCTCAAAATATTGGCTTGGATGATTAACCTAAGTGCTAAGACTAAGGGGAAGTTCTTGTAGATATACCATATTTAAATTTGCATGTATAATGATAATGTGTATTTTTTCTTGGCCGACTTATAACATATAATATAATAAAATATTAAATGATGATTACATAACGTTGGTAAAGGATTAACAAATAGATTATCTTTTGCCTTTTAACGTTCCAAGAAAAAGCTTTCCGCTTGAATAATCTTAGCAGATGACGAAACATTTTATAAAATGTTCATCGTTATTTAACGGGGAGCGAAAGACGAATAGTTAAAAGGAAATAGTTTATTAAAAAGATTTTTTCCTAAAGGGTCGGCAATGAAAGCATTTTTAAAATATTTTTTTTTATTGGAGAGTTGGCAAACGATTAAGTGGCTCCTCTAATGGTGAGTGATTACCAAGGGCCACGTATATTTTCCATCACCAAAGGAGCTGTGGGTGTAAGGATATGTCTCCGGTTACCTCACTCATCGAGCTAAGCGCAGAAGCACGAGATGCATTTACTTCACGACGGTATTCTGCAAGGCTTTATACTACCCCGGTTGCGCCGGTCCATTCGAACAGCAGCAAAAGCCGCCGCTTGGCTCTACCACGTACAGAACGTCTACCTTTGTGTTTTTTAGCTGCTGTATGTATGTATGTATGAATATATTCACGCCTTGTTCCCAACGAGGTAGGCAGAGACAATCTTCTTCCAATTGCTACGGTCCTGACATACCGTCCTACGGTCTTTCGCTTCTCCCACTTTCATCAATGTTCGCATGCATACTCGTTGGTTTAGAGTACTCTTGACCTGGCCTTTTTTCAGAACGTCTCCGATTTGATCGTGAAATGTTCGCGACTCCCCCATTTACACACGCCTCATATATTTACATACCACTGACAAATCCCGAAATGTCAGAAACTCTAAACCTTACAAACTCGAGAATTGGCAGATAGGTTACTGAAACCCTGTTTATGAAGTAAGAGACATAAAAATCAGTGTTTAGGTTAATATTTTTAAACAATTAAATACCTTTAAAAGCGCTCTTTGATAGACAACCCTTAGGGTGTAGAATGGGCGATGAAAGTTTCTACAGGAGACAAAAAATAAACTTCAAAAATATTTGTTAGTAGGAATAAAGTAGGATCCTTTTTTGAATATTATAAAAAAAAACCCACGATATTTTTTTCTACAGTTTATTATACACTTATCGTAAACAACAAAATCAAAATTGTGTGCATACATTGTAAGTATATTTATACGCCGATACGTGGGTAAAAGTTACGCTGCAACGTTATCAGATAAACTGGGACGCAAAATTGTTCGAGCCACTTAACGACTGAATGAAACAAATTCGAAATCGATTCGGACAGTTCGCCAATTTCGAGGCGAGTTGATAATCGATTTAGCCGTGTTTGATTACGCATGTTTGCAAGTTTGCGTTCGCTGATTGCGCGACGTCAAATTGAATAATCACGTGGCAATTGCGTTCGTGTTTGCACCCAACATTAGAGGTCGTGAAGGTATACATAAGGGTTGGTAAGGGGGGAATTGTGATTAACATTCAACTCGAAAGAAATGTTTTATGTTTCGTGCATTTTTTTAAATTTGACCTATTTATGCAGTTTTTGTGCGGTGCGGTTTTTTAATGACTTCCATGAGTTAACGAGTTGCGATGTCATGGTATCAATTTATTTTATACTTATGTTAACGTATACAGTATCAAAATGTAACACGTTGTCACATTTGCCACCACGCGACTTACTTCTACGATATTCATGATCACATAAATGTGCAATTTTAATTTCAACTATATTTCTAACACATTTATAGAACTCAAACTGCACACAATAACAAACCAGCAACCGACGGCAAGGGGTAATTCTAATCACGAATTCGTTAAACGTAGCTATTTATTATTCTCGATGCGAATGAATATATCAAAACGGATCGGCTGTCTGTTTGACGAAATTAAGCTAGGCCGAGTCGGGGAGACTGTTTACCTTGGATATCGTTCGGCCTATTACTACAAATTGCATGGATTTAATTTAGACACAATCCCGTCTTGATTGGCCCGATTCATTGTCGAAAACAATGAACGACCGATCCGGGGGCAATCTGTATCTGTAATTGCGAAGTCTTGTAGTTGTGAAAGAGGAACGCGGGTTAAGGGTTAAAATTTGGAATTGGGAACAATTAAATAACGTGATAAAATATTTGGAAAATTCAATACTGAAATAGCTTTGTATTTTATTTGGATGTGTACCTAATAGACGTAATGACGTATTTAAGGAGAATTATTTGAATTCTCTTCATCCACTCCAAGTGTAACTGTAAAATTAAAATTAAAGTGAAATATTTATATTTACGTCTACGATGTTAGCATTATGCAGGATAGCGAATTTTAGATACAGAAAAGCACGGAATTTAATCATAATATTTTTTGATCCTAATGGATAAATTTTCTCTTAAAAGAATTGTGAACATTTATGTAATTGTTTTCGTCACAGAAGCATTAAAAAAAAAGAAACAAAAAGCAAATAACCCTTCACGTAAAATAATTTTGAATTGTAACACGGTTTTAAAAACATCTGATCAAAAAACGCAAGTCAAAAATAACGTCGTGTTGAGCTTTCCTGTTTTGAATGCGGAGCACAGCCTCAACTCACGCAATCAACTGTACAAACGCGAAAATATCTTTCGTAAATAAGCGATCGGTACGCGTACCGAATCCCGCTGAGCCCCACGATCGAGGCAGTAGCCAACGAACCATCCAATTAGGGACGTACCGATAATGAGTTGTCAAAACAAGGATTTCGTTGTGCCAAATTATTAGATTTAGGTAGTTCAGCCTTGTTATAGGGCACGAAGGTAGATTTTACCATAAAACAAGTTCGGAAATAAGGTTGTAAATTTAATGCCAAAGTTGGATGGTGAAAGTTTGACTTGCACTGCGTAGGATTTTAAAGTTTTACGCAAATCCGATAATTTGTGTACTTTGTTTCCACGTTTTCTTGTTTCTAGTACATCGTTGTTGTGAGCTATTCGTTATCTCTTTACCTCTTTAATGTTTTATTATGATATTTTATTCGATTGGTTCAAACCAATATTGACACTGCGAAAATAGTTTCATATTATTGATTTTTAAGGTGTTAAATTGACAACTATTAAGTATAAAGTAAAGTAAAGGGTAACGGCTTTCCTTCTCAAATACCTGAGAGGGTATTGGAGCCGGAAAGGGTCCGCCACGCTGCTGCAGTGCGTGTTGGTTCACTTCTCATGTCCTCGTAATAATATTTTTTACTAAAGTAATGTTTTCTCCGACGTGCAGGTTTCCTCACGACCTTTTCATTCACCGCCGAGCACGTGGTAAATTTAGCATTTACAATTGCTATTACCTATTTTAGTGGTGCCGAGAGAACTGGGATCGAAACCTGGTCATTCGCGCTCCATGACACTAAAGCGAGCGCCCTGACTGGCGTATATTTTATTGGCGCCTGGGTATATTTTGAGTGCATAATTAAGTTAATGTTGCAACGAATAGCAAAAACATAATATACGAGAACAATTTAACTCCTGAAATTGATTTTAGTTGCAGCCGATATAATTAACCGTGTCATTGTATAACACATTCTTTTCTCTATATAAAGTAAAGATACAAAAGAACAAACTCGCTTAAGCTCACGGTCCAGCTTTACAATTTTTAAAAAAATTCTTAATACAATTTCAATTAGATTTTGATTGTAATTACAGCATTGCTATGTGTTGCATAAAAAGTAAGAACCTTTAATAAACTGCAGTTTTATTTATGTACTGTTCCGAAATGAATACATAATAAAAAAGCTATTCGGTTTATAAAGTTTCTTGTCTTGTGATACAACCCAGCAATTATTTAGACTTCTAATCAAACTTTTCCTAACTCTAAATAAAGATAATCATGGACTTGTACAGAAAACTGATATATGTTTGTATTTAAGTATTAAAATATATAATTTTATGTGTGTATTTGTATACTTTGTCTATATGGGTGTATGTATCTACCTATTTAAGTAAATATACTTTGATATTTATAAAAGAAAAATCCGGCATGTGTTTCTTGAAAGGTTTGCCCATGTTCAAACGATGGGCAAGTAGTGGGTTGGTAAGAGCAGCGCCGATAGTCTCTCATCAGTTACGCAGCTTCCCATCACTAATGTTTGAGATTCGGAAAATTCGCGTGGATTGTCGACAGAGCCTCGTTTGTTTAGCTAGCAGGGTGCTTCAGATGAGGTTGGCAATTAGAGGAAAAGGTAAAAAGTAAAGTAAAGGTATATTCGAATTTGAACAAATATAGTTCAACATCAAAAAATAAAAAAAAATACAAATACGGCATTTTGGCCTCTGAATGTGTTTTAGTGTTCCGTTTAGCATTAACTTAACCTTTCTGCGTACTAGTTTAAAACTTATAAAGTATTTATAATGTAATAACATAATGTGTTACATCTCATAGGTATCTGCTTACACTGCAAAAGATTTCCAACTTGAACATACAAATATAAAGAGTATAATTTAATCGCGTTACGAAAATTATGTCAGTATGAAAGGTCTTTAAAATCCTCATTATTAATCCGAGAATAATGCCTCCCGATGATTGATGGAGTCAGATGAAGGAACCGAGTGTAGCATTAAGTGAAGTTAACTTTGTCGCACGCTTGAGGGGCCGCTATTAGTCAGTTCGACTTTTAAAGCGGCTGGATGTATTAATCAGATTAATAATTTTGCGAAATAAATTGATGCGGTTCGAGACTATGATTGTTATAGATCTGGCATTTAAATTTGTTAATATATATGCTGAACGTATTAGGCGTGGGAAAACTGTATTTTTTTTCTGAGTTCGGAACAGTGATATGTTGAAGCACTGAGACTTAGAATATATTTTTTTTTATAGGAAAGGCGACAAACGAGCAAGCGGTTCACCTGATGGTAAGTAATTACCGTCGCCCACGTACATCCGCAACACCGGAGGTGCTGGAGGTGCGTTGCCGGCCTTTAAGGATATTAGGGAGATGGGAGGGAGGATGAGGAGGGGAATCGGAAGGGGGTGTGGGCCACCGGTTACCTCACTCACCGAACGAAACGCATAAGATGCTTCTACTTCACGCCGGTATTCTGCGAGGCCGTGGTACCGATCCGGTCGAGCCGGCCCATTCGAGCAGCAGCAAAAGCCGTCGCTTGGCTCTGCCACGTTTAAAAATAATAGAATCAAAAGCTTCAAATGGAACATTTGTGACTTATTTTACTAACATTAGATTATTGTGCGTTAAAATCGAAGTGGTCGTCTTTACTGCTACTGTGTACTATGTGAATGTACTACTAGCTAGATACTGTATGCTTGTACTAACCTATACAAGGCATTAACTATATTACAAATAATTATAAGTAATAGCCTGTGATTACTTACTGATATATGACAATGGATCAATGAGAGGATGAATTAATCAACATTTATTATACACCACAAAACAAAAGGATACAGAAAACATTAAAGGAACAAGTCAATAAAAAGGTAGGAGTACAATTTGGCGGCCTTATCGCTGCATAGCGATCTCTTTCACATAATCAAAAGGCGTTAAAAAAACTTATCTATACAGTACAGATACATGCAATAAAATAAGATTGAAAAATTTTGGTATTTTTGATATGGTTAAAACTTTCGTTCAATTCGGCGTGAATGGTTCTGTACAATGCGATCTCATTAATCAACCGTGTAGTTAAACGCAAAGACGCAGAAGAAGGTGTTGTTCGAGCAGTGTCAAATGATTCGTCAATATTTGCTAATCTATGCGATTTTTTTTATATAAAAGTAATAACATACTTGTATGCCTTATAATGAAACATGACATAAACACAATCGATACCCAATTTGGAATTCGATGAGTCCAGATTACTTACCAGCGAAATTTCTAAGAGAAACTCCGACTTGTACTGTGTTAGGTCGGGGAGCGCGTGGCAAACATCGCTTACTTACGAAATTGAAGAACAGGCCACGTAATATCAAAAGAGCCTTTACCTGTAAACAACAAATATTCATACATTAGAGGCGGGCGGAGTCGGTCTTTGCTTAGGACGCAATAAGTGAGTTTGCTATTCAATTCTCGTTTCTTTATACGTATCAAAAAAAAAAGTTGTAAAGCCTTCTCATTCATGTAAAAAGCAGTGGCTTTTAAACACGCACACATGGGCGAGCGTCGGCGAGAGAGTGGTACAAGTGATAAGAAAAGTGTAAAGTAACATTAGCATATGAATAGGAAATAATGATGGTGCGAATAAATCTGTTTTTCTGCTTTCCGCGAGTTCTTGAACAAAATTTGCGATGCATTGTTGGCTCGAGTAATGTTGAGTCAAACGTAAATGTAACGTTTGATTTAAGGTTCATGGAATAGTAGAGTAATAAGATTTTTTCGTGAAGAAACCTAATATTAATTGCATGTTTTATTTAATGAAACAAAATATTATTACAAGCGTAGGCTTCATTTAATTATGACAGTGTATTAATAGAGCATAGTACGTCACGTTGCTCAACTTTGAGGAGGCGAGCTTTAAGTGCTATGAGTAAGTGTTAAATCAGTACATAAAAGTTTATTCGTACATGCGGACAACGAGCCCAGTGCACCTGCTTTCTTGTACTTCATAAGGGAACGCTTTTGACACTGCAATTATCGCGGCCTAAAATATTGAATTTTTTTTGGAATGTTATATTTGATAAATATCTAATTTTAATAAAAAAAAAGCAACAAAACAAATTAAAGAAATTGAATGACTCAAATGAACACGTTTAAAATCAACACATTCACACTACCCAATCTTTATACAAAATGTAATATTGTTTGCAAAGCGAAATCTCTATACACCTGTGTTCCGGACCCGTAAAGTCAGCATCGAGGCTTTAGCAAAAAAAGTAGGTTCCTAAAAATAGGTCTCCATTTGTATGAAAGAGTCTCGTAAACGTTCCAACGGGCTCTGAACTTGTGACGTCGCGTTTGCCTGAAGCCCATTCAGACGGTTCTGGTACGAGATATACATTTTTTAATAATAATTTTTTGCATTATTTTTTTCAGACAAACATTACAGAGAATATGCCTTAAAACATTACTGTGATCTCCGTTAGTGTAACTGGGATCGCAACCTACCTGGTTTTGTGATAGTATAATATGCAGCCTTATTTCAACATCAAACAAGCTTTTTGTTGTTGAAACTTGATACAAAAAAACAATAACGTTAGGATACGTTTAAACAGTATAAAAAGTAAATGTATTTTAAGAAAAAAAAATGTACTCAATATACTATAGACACAAGAGATATTTACTTACACCAAAGCGTATTAAGACCAACATGACAGGTCTATCGTCGTCCTAGTGTCCAGGCTCGATGATAACAATCATAAAAAGTTTCGTTTTAAGTATGGGTACGCCACTTTGCTTTGAAAACCATAACTTTCTTCCTTGCCGTGTGACAGGTAATAATATAGGAATGTTTAAGGTAGATTTTCAGACTAAAAGCATAAAAAATAAAGATACTACCTCATATCTTTAAGAAAACAGAAAGCAAATAAAGTCGTAAAAGATATTATACTACCGCCATAATAATAAAAACACTTGATGCTCATACATACCCGAAAGTCAGTAATTCCAGTAACACGCCAAAAGAAATATACAAATAATATTCCGACGAGGAATAAATCCTTCGATCAAAGTGTTACGTGAACGACTGTACTCGGGTTCGGCCGTCGACGCCAATGGAAGCGTCATAACTAACGATCGTTCGATACGGAGCGTTGCAGACACGACGCCACTTCAACAAGTAATGGATGTGTGGAGAGCGTTCGGTGCCGGTGAACGACGTGAGTGCAGTTAGGTGGGGGTTAACAGTGTAATGTGCCTTAAGATTAAGCGCTCTAGGTGAGGACTGCGTGGAGCTTCGGATTACTGTGGTTGCATAAGGTTTATTTTTTTAAATATTCAAAGGCAGTTGTCAGCTGCGCAGGAGATATTATAGTGCCGCAAGTCTAAGCGAAAACAGAGTGGCAGTGCCGCTCTGTTTACACGTCGTTACCTTTCCGATTCCTATGAAGCGATAAGCGTGCTCGATAAGGTCGGAGGAATATGCAATGTGAAAGACACGGATCGCCACACAACCTCGAGCAATAATTCGTAAGTTGATATTGACTCTGATTTTGATTCGCTAGGTTACCTTACTAAGCGCTCGTACATTTGAGATATATAAACAAACATTTCCTTTCAAGAGTGTATGTGTATGTATTCTAATACCACCTATTGAGCGTGTCGATGATCCCAAACTCTCCCAAAGGAAGCCCATGTTTAGCGTGGACGTCGGCAAGAAAGCTGGTAAAGAGGAAAGAACAAGATATTTTTTGGCGTGTGTATTATAGCAGTCCTTTAATCAAGAACTCTTTTCAAATCGTAGAAAAGTAATATTCTTTAAAGAGCTTAAGCTCGTAGTGCCATATCTAGTTTTCGTTTTTTATGATAAAGGCGGCAAACGAGCAAGCGGTTCACCTGATGGTAAGTGATTACCTACGCCCACGTACATTTGCAACAGCAGAGGTGCTGCAGGTGCGTTGCCGGCCTTTAAGGGTATTTGAGAGACAAGTGGTAGGATGAGGAGGGGGATGGGAAGGGGGAGTGGGGAATCCGGTTACCTCACTCACCGAACGAAACGCAGAAGCACAAAATGGCTCTACTTCACGCCGGTATTCTGTCGAGGTCGTGGTACCAACCCGGTCGAGCCGGCCCATTCGAGCAGCAGCAAGAGCCGTCAAAGATAAAATCCGAAAAGAAAATTTTCGACCCTTACGAAATAAATATTCGAAGAGGATCGATACTTTTATTAATATAATATTTGGATAAGTAATTTCAAATAATATCTCTTAACGAGCGTAAACAGTGAGCGCTGAACGCCACCCACGCGATAACTTCGTTTACCATACAAAAATAAATTACACTTTTACAAATCAAATTTATTTAATAAAGTTTCCGAATACACGTTATTTCATTCCGTGTTTTGTATACACAACGAGGCTATAATTGAATCTACATTGAATCGTAATAGGAGTATAATAGTGGCCCCCGATCCCGCCAACCTCTAAATATAATGCAGGCGTGATGGGACGGATTGGGTTTTGTACGAGGCGACCTCTCGGCGCCGAGGCTTCGCTTTCTCACCACTCGTGGCATAGATCAGTTCGAAATTGTTATAGACTGGCGACGCCTCTGAGGATCTTACGTCTAAAACCTAACAAAATTCCTAAACACAAATTTATGATGAAATATAATTTTATTTCATAAACTTCAGTATTGTATGTGAGGGGAAAAGCGTCTGATGGCTAACGACCTGGACTCGGGAATTTGTGTTGTGACAGGGAACTCGCCAATCTGCCTGCACAAAGTGGTGAGTATGGGCAAATGTCCACTTGGACATGTACATTTGAATGCAGTTATTTGACAGCTTCCGAACACTATCGGTAGATGACCAGCTTCCACAAGTAGCACCTGTTGTGGCAGCCATCGCCTTCCTCGACCATATTAAAGGGAAATCGACGAGCCGCCAGCCGCCATACAACGCAGCCGCGGTCAAAGACGTTTAAGCGTGTATGTCAAAATCAAATTGCAAAAATTTGCGAAATGTTATTGCAACTTTAATGAACGCACTATGGGGTAGTCTCCTTCTCTGGCTAGGAGCTGACTGTGTAGGTTCATAGTTATGTTCCAGCTTGAAAGGTATACGGAACCAATGTATATTAATTCCAGGCTGTGTGGCATTCTATCTTTGTCCACAGGGGTGAAAACACATGTGTTACCTTCTTAGATTTAAGTGGTTTGCGGGTATTTATGGGCTACAGTAGTCACTTACCTTCATGTCAACTCGTTGTCAACCTAATATATTAAAAAAAGTCAGATTTAAAATACTCTATGTCAAACTTGATAAATGTGATACAATCCTCCTTTATAATAATCGTTCAAACTTTGAGTACCAAGGCGTGCTATAGCACAACAAACAATAATTAATAAGTAATAAATAATTAATAATTTAAACTATAGTTTGAATTATTAATTATTTATCAACTATTTTGTATGTAATTTTTTAATTTGGATTTCGTAAGATCCAATACATTTTCGGGAATTTTTATATAGAAACAGGAACTTTGACCAATAAAAGATTTTTTAACTTCCAATAGCTTGTATGTAACTTTGGATTTTCTAGTTTGTATTTATTTCTCAATTGAGAATAATGTCTATCACTATTCTTGGGAATAGAGAATAATTTTTGAGATACTGATGATTCTAAGACATACATAATATTTTCGTAAATGTATTGACAAAAAAAGTTAAAATGTAAAATGTCGTTAAATAATTCCATAAGCGATTCTCGAGTAGGAAAATTATATTACACATAAATAGCATGCACGGCTCTTTTTGCAGCATAAAAATAGCATGTTCATGTTACAAAATACTACAAGACATCATGCAGTGAAAGTAAATAAATATAAGATGGCATAGATAAAATCATTATTTTGAATGAACAGTACCCTCTACGGCTGTCACCTCTATGACAAAGTGTAATGTTACAACCAGCGCCGCAGATTTCATACGGTCCGTGGAGAGATTCGCACAGACACGCGGCGTCGGGTTACTTTCGTAGTCAATAAGGGACGACCCCGGGGTGCAAGGAGCGTGCTACGAATGAAAAAGCGTTGTTTTGACGTTACCGCCAGAAATGGAAAGTTCCCATTCGTTTTTCTTGTACATGTTTGCGATTTGAGTACTTCGAGGCGTTTTACGTTCGTACGCTTTTTATTGTTTTGAGGCTTCTTTGCGAAAGTACTCTGGAGAATTTTTGGATATGAATTTCGTGAAGTTAATATCAGAACACGTAAATTGTTTGGTTTCTTAGAGCCGGTGTAACGTTTCACGGTTGTTGTTACACGTATGTGTATTTTTTAAATTTTTCGACAAAATTACAAAATGTTACAAGCGAATAAGTAAATGAAACTGTTACTCAAGGCGAACGAACATCTTGCAAAACTTGTCGTAGCGGTTAAACTCTTTACTTGATGGACAGAGTATCCAAGTGTGCATTTATACATTCATTAGGCAAACTGTTACTAGTATGCCCGATACCTGTTATTTCTTTTTTCTTACGTTTTTCTTAAGCTTCTAGCATCCAATACCTTTATTAAAAAGCTGTTAAGACATTACATTTATTTCCGTATGAAGATACACAATTTCAGGGAAGACTTGTGAATCAATATCACGGAAAGGATATAATATTCATAATAATTAAAATTAATTTCTAAGGCCTGCCAGAAGCGCGTCAAATAAATTAACTGTTGTTGGTTATGGTCCATTCAGTTTGTATAATAATCTCCACATTGTGTCCGGATTAGATTGAGCTCAGGCCTTTATCGATAATGTATCTGTGTGGAATTTATAGTCTATGGATGTGAATATCGCGAATAAACCGGCCTCCTATCACTTTGCTTAAGCGCATTAATGATAAATTATATGAATACCTAATTTTACAGTTATTAATTTCCTTAATCGTTAAAGGCGGTGGCAGAATTTCTTAAGCCATCACCAAAATACCAAACGTTATTTTTGAAAGAAAAGTTAAAATAAAATGAGGGATCGTGGAAATAGGTTGCGAGAAGTTGCAAGCGCCCCTTTGATATACGAATAACAGCTCAAGGACGGGGCGCTTGCTTTAAATTTTGTTCTGCTGAACTGCTTTTGGCAAGATGAATTCGGGTCCGAATAAAATAATTTTATGAAATTTTAAGTTTCATTTTAAGAGTAGGCAAAGGTTCCAAAATTTTCAACGGTCGGCTGACCGAGTTATTCTTTAATAAAAGATGTAATAAATATGCACTAGATTAAAACGTGACTCCTACTTGTCAGGGGTAGGCAGTCATTCATAGGGGTATTCCTTTTGGCTCAACTGATCGTAGAGAAACGGGTGGGAATGGTGGTGAGTCTGGTCGTACTCATTGCGTTCCCTTACTCTCCTCTTACAGCACCCACGGGTAGCAAGGTAATGAAAGATTTTTACGAATTGTAACAAAATAAAAACATTAAAGTAAATACCTATATTAATAAAAAAAAATAATTTAGTAATACCAATTAGATTTCTAACGAAGTGTATTCAGTGTGCAATTTTGTACAGAAATGAAAATGAAATAATATAACAATTTCGAGGAAACCAATTTTTGGTTCTATGTTGATACGCTCTGGAAAAATAATTTTATATTAAAATTACATGCGAATTTATATCGTAATTTGAAATATTAATTCTTTCGTCGTCGCGAGCTGAGCGAGTACGTGATACACGTCCAAACGTGTTCAATAGAGATTGAAAATTTAATGAGCATAATTTTATTCACATTGACTTACCGTGCTAAGTAGTTACTGGAAGGCGCTGAGTAAATATTTGTGAGATTTTGCGTGTTAAAATAATTAATATTTAGGTTTTATAAATATCAGGAAATAGTAATTATTTTAATTATAAGTTATTAATAAAGCTAACTAAATTATACGTTACCTGGCCAAAACATAAATTAAAAAGAAAATTTTTATATTTACGACGTCATATTTTATTACAATATAGACGAGCAAAGTTCTTAACATATCTTCAACCGAATTTTAATATGTACTCAGAAATTCGTAGCCACTTCCAGTCGCAGAGGTGTCAGCGTTTTTTACCTTCTGTAGGCACACGCTATAAAACAATAAGTGGCTATTGTTCTTTGGCGGATAATCATCATAAAACGCTTACATCTGCGCTTTTGACGCCGCTGGTTTTTACTGATTTGTAATAGGGACAGGCCGGTCGAGTGCGAAGTGTTCGCTTGTAGAGTGACATGCACGTGAGGTTTATTAATCATAGAATGACGTCATCTTTCAATAGTATAAAACAAAGTAGTTACGACTAAGTCGCCATCCGATGTTTGTCTGTGTATTCGCTTATAACTTCTAAGCTTCTAAGTAAATTTCAATGCGATTCGCCATTTAGACCCTTAGTTCCCAAAGTGGTCCAGGTGGACCCCCAGGGGTCCATGGGAGACCCGACGGAGGTCTACGTTGACGTGACAAAAAAATGTCTGTTCACAAAATTTATTTGCTTTCGATAATGAAGAACTAAAATGTTGGCTTGACTTCACCTATCAATGTAGGCAGATAATATTTTAAGAAGGTCGGCGACTGTTACTTGTAATTTCGAAAAGTAAAGTAAAGTGAATCGATATTAGTGTTTGCCAGTGTCAGAAAAAGTTGTTAATTCGTGGTTGGAACTCAGCCGCAACGCAAATTTCCATAGTTAGATCTAATCTTCACATTTTTTGTCGAGTTTTAGGATTATGGTAGCAATGTAGCTGCAGGGGGTCCACCGGAACCAGCTAAATTTTAAAAGTGGTCTATAAGAAAACAAGTCTGGGAACCTCTAATTTAGACCATATCACGAGGAACCTTTAATTTATATATTATAGATATATAATATGTAACCAGACGTAATAGACTTAAGAACTTTTGAACACTGTTGACTGAAGACAGTTGAACTGTATGTGTTTACAAATGTAAATAATACATTATTTCTATTGACATTGACATTATTCCGTAAAATGCCTCGAAATGTTCTAGCTTTATCTTTGACTTTTGAAAAACCAACTAGTAGTAATACATAAGCCTATTTTAGTCCACTGCTGAACACAGGCCCCATCAAGAAAACGGTAACAAAAGCTGCCAATATATTTCGTGGATGGTTTACCCACATTCACCACCGCTGGGCAATCGGTTTGGTGAGCGCAGAGCAGGCACCCTCGCACTAGTGCGGCTCTCCATCTCTTGCCAGTGGGATTCGGGTTCAGTGCATTAGGACATTTCACCATCATTCGGATGCCAGGGCCTCGTTAGTTGGCTAGCAGGGGATAACACATTCAGGTGAGGTTGGCAGTTGACTACGGGACTAGATTTGCTGGTATATTGTGCCAACACCACACAGAGCCGGGAAAATTGCACAGATTGTGACCAATAATTCTGAGACCATCTTAATCGTTGTTTCAAGAAAATCTCTTAAAATTTTCCATGAATTCCAATCTAAAACCTTCTTTCGAATTTCAGATGAAATTCAAAATTGCAAATTTAAATGACACTTTCAAACTTTGAAATTTTTCAAACGTCCTTAAAAACTGAAGAAGAACTCCGTCTTGCTCTTATTCCTCGAGAGCACTTTCCTCTCTCGGCACATTCTAATGTTATGTTTGAAAACACTTAATTTTTTAGACGAATCGAGATTTAGAACCAATCGATACGTAACTTCAATATTTATTTTCGGAAAATAAGACACTGTTATATAATCACAAAAGTTTTTTGGATATGACATGAAAAAACTTATAACACAGAATCGACTTCGATAAACTATTGGAAAAGTCATTTGGGAAAGAGGCATGATTGAAACCTACATTTATATCACTTTTCGATTGATACAAGGATAAAATTTGAAAGGGGACAAACCGAAGATCTTGCGAAACTTTTTATGCTACAACATTCCTTTAATAGTTTATTATACAGTATACGCGATAGATTTAAGGATAAGTCTTATCCATGCACCTAACAAAACCCAGGGGATTAATAGGGAATATATACACTAAATGCTAGCGACGTGGTGTAGGCTCTGGCGATTAAAATATTTAATAGGACCACTAAAACTGTTAATAGTAATTTTATGTTGCCTTTTATTTTGTGACCTTACAGTTATATGAGCCGCAGTAGCCTAGTAGTCAGGGCGCTCACTTTAGTTTCATAGAGCGCGAGTGACCCCCGGTGGGCGGCACCACTAAAATTGGTAATAGCTATTTTATATTTTAGGAATAGCTATTTAGGAAAATCGTGAGGAAGCCTGCATGTCTGAGAAATAATAAAAATATGTTATTTCCAGGATATGTAAAGCCAGACAACTCGCACTAGAGCAGCGTGGCGGGACATTCCCGGTTCATACGCCTTCTTAGATATTTGAGAAGGAGGCTTTTGCCCAGCTGTGGACGCTTACGGGCTGCTACTTTACTTTACTTTTACCTACCCAGTCGGCTCACTTAGTCGAAGGAGTCAAACACCTAGTCAGGATAAAAATGCTGATAAACTAATTAATAATACAATACACAGGGAATCCTAGGTTCAGATTGCATGTGTGTGTGTGTGCGATACACAAAAACCGTCACGTCTATTACACCTGTTAAAATGCCGCTAATTTAAAATTATATTCGTTATTTATTTTTACGCACCTGGTGTCATGATAACCATCTCTCAGCTATAAAGTTACAACACGAACTTCACATTAATAACCGAACAAGGTTTATAAAATGCGTGTCGCATACGACTTTCCCTTTTAGCATAGTTTTACGCCGCATGAGCCCACGGGCACATAAATTATCGACGAGCTTGAGAATAGGCGCACGAATTTAGTATTCGATGCGACATTAGTATGAGCTTGTAACTAAGGATGGCACGCAAGAAGTTTTGGGTAGTCGAACAGATAAAAAAACTGCCAATACATTTGTCGCCTAAGCGATATCTAAATATCATTACATTTTATAATTATAAAAAACACCTAATGCTCTTCTCATCGGTTGCCTAATGCTCTCTCAATGGTTGGTTCAACGCAGAATGCGTTTAAAAATAGAACCATTCCCAAAAACAAAGTTCTTTTCTATGTAATGGCTATACAATTTTAAGTGAAATAATGTCTATTCACGATCGTGCCAATTTTTCTTACTTATTCTTACGTGAAGATTATCCAATTCAAAAAAATATAAAACAGAACTCAATGGTCCGTTTTTTTGGAATACGTATATGAAAATCTAAACGTCGGCATCGTCTAGACGAACTCATCTTCCTAGATAGTTTAATGTAGTGTGTAACGTATGAAAAATAAATAGAAAGCTTTCTTTTCTATTTTTAGTCATACTGATAAGTTACACGCAGAAAGTTATGGTGATTTACTGGAAAGTACAATGTATGATACATCACAATCCGTTGTACGTTATACACATCGTGTCATTTAGAACAAGCTTTAATAGAATCCAATAACATAAGTTATAAATAATGTCGCGCAGTAACACTGGTCGTCGTATCGTTCACGCCTCGTGACCGCGTCGTGTCGTTATGGAAGATTATTGCCGTTACCGAGGACAGCGTGCTTGTCTGGGTATTTTACTTTGTTATTTACGAGATTTAGATTGTACTCGACAGGTAACGTGGCCGATTCCTGGATTAAAAAAATAAAAAAAAAAATTTAGCTGTTATGAAGCTAGTAATATAACATACCAGTATAACAAGTCATACGAGACTAAAGCGAAAGCCGTTTAAAATTAAAAAACTATTCGTGTAGTAAATCGTTCCCACTCACGCCTGTAACCCACAGCGGTAGGTAGAGATGTATGATTTCCATTTGGCACGACACAGGGTAGTCAAATGGGCTTTACGTTAAACATGACGGATGTTGAACTTTGTCGCCTGGTTAGATACTGAAGATTGCGATAAGATTTCCCTTTTTTATATTCACTTTTCCCTTAGTCGTCTCTTTCGATTCTTACGGGAAGACAGCGATTAACAGATATTTACACCGTTTAATTAACATAGGTAGACGTTTTAAACATTTAGGGCTGTCTCGGCTACTTTACACCCGGTTTACCCTGGTTTAAAGTGTTGCAACCCTGTTCTCTTTTAGTATTTCAGATCTCATGCTTTGTATTAAGAATCGTTTTGAAACATATCTATATCTATACTAATATATAAAGATGTAACTGTGGTTCGTTGTGCAGGCTAATTTTTGATTCTACTGGACTTTTCTTTAGATATGTTTCTCATCATGTTGCGAAGGACAGGCTCAATTTTTTTTATTATTTTCTTATACTCCACCGGCTTATAAAAATACCCACGCCTGACACCCATAGTGCTAGGCAGAGATCGTCTTCTTCCTCCTTAGTCTATTTAAGTCCACTGCTGAACATAGGCTTCTACCAGATAGCTCCAGCAAACGCAGGCATGTATTTCTTGTAAGGTCAACTAATAAGGTACCACTAATGATTCAGCTTCCCATTCCTAGTCTGTGGGATTTGGGTTCAGCAAATTTTAATAGATTCTCCCCCACCAGGAAGAAATTAATGATTTCCATTTGGACGGCTCCACGTATACAGACAGGCTTCCGCAACCCACTATTCCCCTCTTCATGAGATAGAAAGTGAAGTGAAAGTGAGATAGAAAAAACTTTTACGACATCCACGGGATGAAAAGAGGCGACAGATTCTTCCGCTGTTACCATACGGCTATATGCTAACATATATTTGTTTAAAAGTTTTAAGTAAAAAAATATGGTATATAACTGAAATTTATTAATACTCACTTAAGTATCAAAGCGGAAAGTGGTCATTAAATGCAGGTAAAAACTAAATCATTAGGAAATTATAAAATAAAAATCCTAAGCTACATTGGCAGTTAAAATATATTGCTATGTTAAAAGTTCTCGAAACGAAGTCGTTTCTATAACGAAATTGAGTTTTAAATGTAGCTTTAAATATTTAGTACGTTCATTAAAATTTTTCTTTACACTAACATTATGGGCTAAAATAAAATACGTCTGCAGTAGTCAGACAGGTATTTTGCAGTCATTTTCATGCTTTTGAATACCGAGACGGTCCTCGGATTCTTTAATACCCTTTTTTTTAACCTTTTACTGGGTTGTCTGGGAGAGAAGCAAAGGCGTTAAAACCGCCCTTTGTTACATAACTAGGTAAGTGGAGAAAATAATAAAAAATTAGATAAAAATATACTGAATTAAGCCTTCTATAAAGCCTAGCTATGATAGTTAAGATTATAAATACAATTTCTGCTAATTTAGAGAAGCCAAAGCTACCGATTAGATATTAAGAATAAGAAGAAAGGCGCCAATAGCCAAATGGGTTAGGGTGTGCACTATGAAACATGAGGTCGTACGTAAGTTCTCCACATACAAGCTGTAATGCTTAGTTGGAGTTTTAACAGGAATATTTGTAATGTTACTTAATAAATAGCATTGCTAGTGTTCTCTAAAATAAAAAAAAATTCATCAACAAAATTCGATAAATAAGTCGAATACATTACATAATCCGCGTCTATAGATCAATTCAGTATGTTAAGACTTCAAGGAATTTACACAGAATTCTCTACAAGTTTGGCACAGCGGCGCGCATAAGAAAGCTATTTAAGGCAACAAACACGTCGTAGAGTCATAGATACCTGTTTCCAACGTGTTCAAGATACATTGGCGACTGGATACGCCGCGACTGCAAACCGTATATTCCCAAATGTACTGCTAGCGAAAAATAAAAGGCTTCTCCATGACAATAATAAGAATATGGAATGGAAATATATACCTGTATACTCTAGTTGACATTTTTTGAAATATGTATACCGCACTAATAATTTATGATCTCAGAACATAAAATTAAAAAATGTTTCCATTATTTTTTGAACTTAATTATCTTTTTTACTTTATTTAAAACCTAAGTATATAAACTTCAACAGAGTGTTTTGAGTTAAAAAATATTTGGCTTCGTTCTGCGACGTCTTTTTTAGTACACACATGACTGACAAATTTTAACTTAGGTCGTCAAAAATATATTTATGCATGGGGATTTAAGGCTCTTAGGACTAACGTGCCAATCGCCGACAACCCTGTTTCTTATCAAATGTAAGCATTATTTTTATGCAAAGATAAATATACAAAGATAAACGTATCTCCTGCTTTTTCGCATTATGCATCTGCCACACCCGACGAGCTCCAGATGCGTTGCTGACTTTTGAGGATATTTGGGAGATGGCAGAGATGATGGGGAAGGTAGGTTGGGGGAGGGGAGAGTAGGCCTCCGGTTACCTCACTCTTCGAATGAAACGCAGAAACACAAGATGCCTCTACTTCACGCCGGTATTCTGCGAGGTAATGGTACTACCCCGGTCGAGCCGGCCCTTTCGAGCAGCAACAAAAGCCGCAGCTTGGCTCTACCACGTACAAACCAAGGCGTGAATAATAAATTAAAAAAAAGTCGAATCACCGCCGCAATAGTGTTTAGTGGTATCTATACACCGTGGGTGGTCGACAGAAGCGATTGCCCGATGCCTGGTCGTCGACGAAATAAAGTGGAAATCGTAAAACATATACAAAAGGCGACCTTTTTTCAAGGTTCAACGAGTTACCAATATATTTTCACGTGTCACGGCCGATTTCATGGCCCGACAATAAATTTTTAACATCGGCGTACATCGACGGCATTGTATCAGTGACGAGCCTATTAATTTGATAGAAAACCCACTAATTGGAGAAACTTCTTGCGTTAATGCAGCGGAACTCACCTTTCCTCTCTCCAAGTTGTTAATTTTATCTTTACGACCGATGATAAATTCTACGCATCATCGATAATGAGAAGATAGTTTATTCATTTTATTATAACTTTGCCTAAACGGTTGTTTTTAGGCGATTTCTAAATAAGTATTAGGGATACATAACTTTTTTGTTGTCCGCAGTAATCATAGGAAACTAATAGAAATTTTAAAATAAGATAATACGACATATGAAATCGTCATAATCCAGAACCAATTCACTGCACTCCTGAATATGAACTCAGCAAATTTATTAAAAAATGTTCATATTTAAATTGTTTATTTAAAAAAACACGTAGGCCCTTTTTTTGAAGATCTCCCTTCTAATCATATCTCACAGTCGATTCCTCATATACGCGCGTGGCAAGAATTTCAGCAAAAAGCGCACGGGTTGCCAAACATCAAATTGCTAACGATCGAATTTTGAATTCTGTCACTATGTACGATGTCACCATCAACTTAATGGCAGGCAACTTAATATGCGATAAATGCACAGAGCTGTTCAGTAACAAGCCCCCCCCCCCCTTCCCTCACTCCACACACACACTAGAGTAAAGAACTGTATGCATGTTGGGACGAACTTGCACCTTGTCAAATTGCAATCGGAAGACCGGTGTGAAATACTGTCCCCCTGTAAGCTCACTCAATCACCCCTTACCAATAACGAGGACCAAAGTTTCATAACTTTTCTTATAACTAAATATAAGCAAGATTATTTAATATTAAAAATCATTTGAGTTAAGTCTTTGTTTAAAAAAGGTCCCAAGGATTATCTTTCATTTAACATAAACCAAGCTTCGTTACGGCGACCAACAACTTCCAAACAGCGATATTTAATCCGAAACTATGAATAATCTGAGAAAGTCATTTCTATTCATTAGTCTTATCACGGGATCGTGAAACTTCTCATCCTCCCGGAGTAAAATTATCTACTTTAATATACCTCGAGACTCGTTAAAGAGTCGAAACCGACACTCGTCTTCCAACGTAAACCGTAATTTCGACTAAATCTAGATTGTAACACACGTCTATTATATGTACATTCTAGTTAAATGTAAACGAATACGTTACATGTAATAACAGATTATAAATGGATGTTATAATGCCATACTTGAGACGGGATTATCTATTCGGCAATATTACTAATTGGATTAGGCCTTTGGCTCAACGTAAATTAATGTCGCTTAATAAAGAATTTTGGATCTTAAGTTATATAATGTTGGAATAGATTTACCATAATACCATTGTAGTGGCAGTTAACATCATAAGTAAGTATTTATAATCTGGTATATGTAAATGATTGACTATTTTAATCTTCTTCCCTGCTACTGTAGATTGTAGTGTACAGTATATTTTAATTTTAAATGGTAGTAGACTACTGCGGCACTGTGGCATAAGCATCTCCTAATTAGAGAACTAAAATTGGCACAATGGCCACGTGGTGTCTACCCCGAATCAAAGACGCTGCAGCCGGCCGTCGGTTTGATTCATGAGATGGTTAAAAAAAATAACTTTTCTGGCATCTTCCCTAGCCGACTTACACAAACCAGAGTTATTAATAATAATCTATCTATCCCATTGCAAGTTTTATTAATTTCTCATAAACTGACATGCCATATTGTTGCAGAAATGAACACAAAGTTCTTTAACAAACTAATTTATTTTCTAATTGTAGCACGTGCAATACATCTGTTATATAATTGACGAAATACACCGCAATACTTAGAATATAAGTCTTGTACGCTGAATTCACTTCGACCAACGAAGCTATGTACACACGGGCGGTGTATTCAAAGCGTTATCGGCTAGATAAAGCCGATTGTGTATACACCGGCTAACACGTAACACGGAGTACGGTAACAGTGGCCCCATTTCGACTTTTTACGCTCGCATCGTCGGGCAACCGTTTTTTTATTTATTTTTTGCTACTTTTATGACTAACATCACTCGCAAAACTGAGCTGAATTTTTATCCTACGTTTATCACTAATGTAATGAGAATACTAAATTTTTACAGTAACTAAATAAAACATCTGATGTTCTAACATAAAAATTTTGGAAAGAGACAAAGTTACTTTGGCCGAGTGGTATCGGCGTACGAATCTCCCACCCCCTTTATTTCGTGGTTGTCATAAGAGATGACTAGGGGTAAATAAGCAATGGTAAAAATACCAGACTGAAATTACGCAGACAGATCCCGGGCAGCAGCGTCTAGTGTGCGAGGTGTCTGTTACTGCGATCGACAATTATAGGACGTATAGCGATTATTGCAAATCCTCCTTATGGAAGAGGCCCATTTCCTGCAGTGGACTATTTACAGGCTGGCAAGGAAGGACAAGGATTCATTTATTTGGAAGAAGTTGTGTACAACAGCAACATTCTTTGGACTATATCGCCATTGATAGTCTGATGCTGGTTCACCGGTTCATAGTACACAATTAAACATACGCCTCTCCGAAAGGGATGATAAGCCGTAATTGCCACGGTCGTCAGGTATTTTGGTGATCCTAGTACTAAACGCCTCGCACATTGTCGTTGCTACCCGTTTCGGTATTTTTTAGGCGGTTAATCTGCCTATCCAATACCCACGTGACGTAGGACGCGCCACATCACCTTATTTGCTCGAAAGTAATAGCGTGGCAAATTCTAACGCCACTGCCACAAGGCTGCGTGTAAGTAAGCTAAAAAAACTCCTGACCGATTTTGACTACGGCGACAATCTCTGAATACTATCAATACTTGTCAACTGCGCAGGTGATATTATAGTGCCGTTAATGTACGCGAGGCACTCACACGTCTCTGCCTTCCCATATCCGATGTAACGCTTATGCGATACGGTCGGAGGAAGAGTCAGATGCAGTGTCAGAGACACGGGACGAAGACAACCATACCCGAAAATCAATAATAAGTGTTTTTGCACAAATATTGACTTCGACTCGAACCCTGAACCCATGGCTCTGGCTATAACTTTATTTAACGTCCTTGACAGGCTTATTGTTTGAACTTCTACTTTTTTAAAAGATGGTAGGTTGCTTCTCGACCTGGGAGACGTCTGGATAGGTACCACTCTCCCACATATTTCTGCCGCAATCCAGCAACGTAAACATTGTTGAGTTCCGCTTCGAAAGGTATAAGTATAGTCGGTGTTACCGTTTTAGTCCTCAGGTGTGACAACGCCCTCTGTAACTCCGTTCGATTGAAGATGCAGGTGCCCACGAGCTTCAGTGCCTACTTGCCATCAGACGTTCGTTGGTCACGAAGATCCAATAAAAAAAAATGCAAAGTCAACAACGATATGAATATATTCAACAGCACAAAAGCGCTTCATCAATTCGTCATTCACGGAACAAAACATCGGTTTCGATAATAAAAAAAAACCACATGTGAGCAGCGTTGCCTACGTTTTGAGATACGGCGCAGAACTTAAAACCCTCTGGGGGTTTCACACAATCCCTTTGAAGGGATTCGCGGGTGTTAGTTGTTCTTCAATAACAGTTTTGCCGAGTTGAATACAAATTCGTTTTATGTTTCTTCACTGGTATTGTGATTTAATGCCTAAATTCAAGCACAAATAATATATTTCATTAATTCTATCGTCAGCAGCCCGGGAAATAAATTTAGTGGAGAACTTAGATTACTCTACTATGCGAGTAGATTATAAACTAAGTCATTAGGAATGTTAATCGTAAGTGTTAAAGGTTCAATTAGATGTCTACATCAGGCAAAAATATTCCACTACTATATTTTTCGAGATGGTTATCTGACATTGTAACAGTCCATTGTGACTTTTAAGGCTTTTCCTTTAGTAACCTCTTAAAAAGAAACGAAAGGGACCAATTTTCTTACGTATAAGAAGCAAAAACACCCTCTAAACTAATATTCCATCTACGCTTTTTAAACGATGGAAACGTTTAGCGAACTTATAACATTAAATAGTATTTATAGATAAGATAAAATGTATGACAAAACAATAAAGATACGTGTCAATAATTAATAATAATCGATTGACGTATTATTATATTTCTCACGTTCTGATGGCCTCAATGACAACTGTCCCGGCCGCATATTGATATATAGTGTTAACAATAATATTAATAAGCTTTATTGAACCCTACAGCCATTGAAATAACGATGTTAAAGATAATATAGTTAATTAGGTTAGATTAAAGCATGATGGACCCAGCTGTTCTCAGATAATATATTAAAATATACACTGTGTACACCAATATCTATAATATGCCGTATGTATATGTGGATATGTGCGATAATAAGACGCGTTTTAGTCGAAGATAACGAAGAAAGGTTTCATGCTTGGTTGCGCAGAAAATCTGGCTCATTAACACGTTAACAAGGCCGGAAGTAAGCATTTCGTTGGCGGTACAATTACAGTATATGTATTGAATAAGAACACATTAAAAGACAGTAAACATATTGATCTTAACGTATGTAATATTTACCACATCCGTTTATGACTATGGCCTTTCTTTACAGTATATTCTTAAAGATAATCGAGAGCCTAATATATTCTCGGGTTAGATAGATGAAGTCCCTAGTGATTTTTTCCATGAAATTAAAGTTATTGTTCTTGACATTAGGGTAAAATTTCTCTGATGGCTTGCATAGCATTTTATTTTATACTTCTTGCTACACTTCGATCTAATTGTCGTTGATTCCTGGACGACTAGCTAGCACAACCTTTAGTTCTGATCCTTTCTCCAGGATACCAGGACTCTGAGGATCAGTGATTTATCTTCTTAATATTGTCACAGGTGGAAAATTCCTTCTTTGGCTAGGAGTCCTCAGGGTTGGTACCGGACTCTTACCCATTTCTGCCACCAAACAACTGACTAATGTTCTATCACTGTTGTATTCCGGTTTGAAAGCTATATGGAGCCAGTATAATTACGGGATGTGTGTCTTTTCTAGTGTGGTAGAGCCAAGCGGCGGCTTTAGCTACTGCTCGAATGGGCCGGCTCGACCGGATTTGTAACACGGCCTCGCAGAATACCGGCGTGAAGTAGAGGCATCCGAATCAATTAAACAATCAGTTTTTTATCTTCACTTACATAAAAAGGTATTTTCGCCTATTTCTTTAAGACAGCAAGTTTCATTTGAAAATCGTGATTGGACTCAAGGCATACAGAGTGTTTAAAGTCATCCACGAGGTCGTCAAATATTAATGCAATCCTCTAACGAGCTCGTGCCTCCCAGGAACATACGATACCTCTTCTTTCTAACCCGAGCGACTATTTAAAGTCAACACATTTCGAGTACACGTCATCTTCCTGTTTCGCAATACAATGGAGCGTTGTCACACATACACCGTGCATATCTTCTCTTTATCGTAATATTATCGGTCGACGACGCGTGTAACGATTTCTGTGCCAGATACGGGTTGTATTTGTGCAGTAAACATTGTACCGCGTCGCCTTTTGATGTTTTAATATTTACTGGTGACCGGTGATCTCCGTCGAGCGCGCGATGAGAGTAGTTGTTTGTTCGAGAGCTTATTGGAACGTGTGTACAGAAAGGGTTAATTGCACTCAAGCTTGCCTTTTTATTTATAAACATAATAACCGTCGCTTTCGTTCACCAAGTGGGTAAAGGGAAATCGATTCGCGTGCCAACCCTAACTTTGTCTTTAATAATTCAATGATAATTTTAGGGTTGTGCAAATGCTTCCTGCATTACATCATATAACGTTTAAACATAAATCATTACATGGAGATATCAACGATGAATAAATGAATAACGAATGAAAAAAAAATACTAAATTATATTTATTAAGAAAAATTGTTTGGTTTCTACACGTTTTCAATATTCAGAAAGGTAACGGAGAACTTTAGCTAGCAACACAACTTTTAATGACATTTACTTTAACAAAAAAAAACATATTTCCAGCTAATAACATTTCATATACTAGTCCCCATTCGTCGGATCTTATGCATACTAAATCAAAAAACTCATTCTTTTGAAAAGCTATATCACAAATTCAGAATAACGTTGAATTAAGTCCACATTCGCTTTATACGCTCAAAGGCTGTGTATTCTTTATAGAATACCGATAATGCAGCCTTACAGGCGGCTTTGTGTCCCATTGTACGCATGCCATGCACTATGCGAACCCGGCTACATGCATAAGTCTTTATTCAAGTAAACCCGTTTATACTGAACTTTGCGACTTCGTGATTTTGCTTGTGGCCGAAATCGGTAGAAAAAAATACAAAATACGGAAGCTCGGCTCTATGTGATGACATTTTCAATTCTTGCAACTAAGTACCTTATCAATTATAGCATAGCGATATGTTTTCATCTAATAAAATATGAAATAGGTTAAGTTTTTTTTAATATGGCTGTTCTACCTCGCAGTATACCGGCGTGAATTAGAGGCCGATCCTCCCTCCCATCTCCCAAATGTCCTTAAAGACCGACAACGCTCTGGTGTTGCAGATGTACGTGGGTGACGTTAATCACTTACCATGGTGAGATGTATGCTCGTTTACCCTCTTTCCCGTAAAAAAAAAGTAAAAGTAATGAACAGCTCATGATAAATGCACACCAGAGTATTTGTTTGTGTTGGTTATACAGCCGGAAATAATCCGTATTGCTGCTCCAGTGCGGTTTCCACGGGATACTTTTTGATTTTTCTACAAACGATGCCGACGATGCCCCCCCAGTAGGACAGCCCATTCGATCACAGCGACAACATCCTAATACAATCGGCCGCTGTCAACTGCGCAGAATATATTATAGTGGCGTAAGTGTGCCTACGCTCAACACAGAGGCCCATTCGCCTCTACTTTGTATCTGATGTAACGCTTATACGATAAGATTGGAGAAAGGATCAGATACAATGTCCGATACAGGACACAACATAACACAATAATTTCTGTGTAGCACAATTATTGTGCTCGGCAGTACGCTTAAGTACGCTAAACATTAAGCCTCGCAGTGGCTTTTCTATTAATAATTTTTAGTTATCTGTAATGATTTGATTTTTTTGACGTCTTAGTTTCACAGCACCCGTGACCATGGACCGTCGAGCACCCGAAAAGTCGGGATTAAAAAATAATTTTATTTAATAATTTTAACCGATGTAAAATACTTCTTTCATCGAGTAAAGCCCGGAACCGTTATATACCATCACTACCACCCCTTACATTTTCTACGAAAAAATTGCGAATCTGTACTACAATGCTCTGAAATATAAAAAAAACATCTTGTTTTCACGCTCCACGGTTTATATTCGCGACACGTAAATATTTTATTAGCGTATTATAAAACGTATCAGCGGAGCTCCGTGCGTTGGGAATTCAAAAAAAAAAAGCTGCTTGGCTAAACGTTTATGACATTTGCAGAAACCTAATATATAAACAAAGCATCGCAATGGCCACCGACAGATGGCTGGATCTTCATCATCATCATCATTTCAGCCTATCAGAAGTCCACTGCTGAACATAGGCCTCCCCCAAAGATTGCCACGAAGCTCGGTCCTGAGCCACCTGCATCCATCGACTTCCCGCAACACTGCGCAGGTCGTCACTCCATCTTGTGGGGGGTCGTCCTACACTGCGTTTGCCTGTACGTGGCTGCCACTCGAGAACCTTTTTTCCCCAACGGTTGTCAGTTCTGCGAGCTATGTGGGCGGCCCATTGCCACTTCAGCTTGCTGATCTTTACGGCAATGTCGGTTACCTTAGTTCTGCTGCGGATATCATCGTTGCAGACTCTATCACGCAGAGAAACACCGAGCATAGCTCTTTCCATAGCGCGCTGAGCAACTTTGAGCTTCCTCATACGGGCTGCAGTGAAGGACCAAGTCTCGGATCCGTATGTAAGGCTGGATAACCGTTTGGAAATATACCGGACTAAAATTAAACACACCGATGGCGACTGTTGGTGGCTGGTACTGCGTGCGCCAATCCTCGTGCCATAAGGATGATTGGCGAAACCTTCCTTGTCCTTGGCTGGTCCTTATGGGAGTGGACTACTTAAAGGCTGGTAAGGTCAGTTAGGGTAGCAGTGTAAGCATCTAGTAGCAAAAAGGTGGTGGATCTTTTTCTCGTGGGTGTCGTAAGAGGTAACTAAGGGAAAAGCCTTAAAAATCTCATGACTCCCGTTTGGCTACACTGAGTTGCGCCAAAAGATAATCCATAATATCTGCTTAGATCTATTCATAATATTATATTACGGCCGCCAAAAGCAAATATTAAAAATAAATTTGTTTTAAGTAATTATTTTTTTCAATTTGAAACTTTAGCCTTAAAAAAATATAATTACCTTAAACATCGTGCGATTTTTAACAAAATTCGCTCCATTTTACGCTGTCTGAATGCAGAGATTCGTAGAAACTAATCTCTGCATGCTGGCCCAATTTTTTTGGAAACTATCTGAACCATTCATTAATCAAGCTAGCTTTCAATTTAACCACAGAAGACTTAACAGTTCGCTGTCGCTGCAGGCTCCATCTCCTTCGTGCACTACGCGAAATTGGCCCACGTGAAATTTACGAGCGTCAGGTAATATCCGGTTATGACTAGACATAACCGGATTATTGTCCGACATTATGTCAGGCAAGTGCTGGTTTTATTAGCTCTCATATATTATGCACATGCCGCGGTAAAAGTGTCCCGTTAGCTTGAATTGTAAATAAATTCATGCCTATGTCGCAATGGAATGGATAGGCAATCACTTAAAAGCTGATCGTGAGCTATAATAAGATTAAAAATAAAATCATTTATATTTTCAGCTTCATGCACTTAGTCGATAAATATCCCAGACAAGACGATAAATATTTTAAATTTAAATATCTCAACTACTTAATTTCAACTCAATTTATAGTTCAAAAGATATAATAACGAATTGTTTTATTTCAGATAACGTTCATAATCCTGGGGCTCTATACGGTAAGTTGTGAACTATGACAATCGATTGGAAGATTTATACATCGTATGCCCCTATTACATAACTGCACGCTACGTATATCGATCGATCACTCATTCCGTTCGACAGATGGCCGCGCCAATCAGCTGTAATGAGATCCCCGGCATTGTGTGCCGGTGTGATTGGGACCGCTTATTGACGACAAATGGCGTGACGTTTACAGATCGCCCCCCGAATGTGTCGTCTCCGATGCACAAACGTTTTCTTTAGTTGGTATTTTAGAATGCAACTGGCCAACAGTTTCATGCATGTTAGTTCAATAAACTACAGAAGTGTGTCAAACTAAAGATATAGAAAACTAATTAGTTGTCTACCTAATTTTAGATTTAACCTCTCTATTTAATACCTCATATTTCACTCGACGAATCTAATTCCACTGTTATATAATCTGTGCTGTATGCCATAGTTTGTCATTGAGTTTATAGAAATAACGAAAGGAATAAGAAAGAAATATTTATTGCAATGGTACGCCACAAACAGAAGTACATTTAAACTTAAACTAAATTATAAAAAAAAAAAAAAAAATTAAAGAAAAAAAAATTTAATGAATACGTTAATAACATTAGAACAACTCATGAAAAAAAACATTTCAGTAATTATTATTGTCTCATGGGCCGTGGCGCGTTATTTTAATATTTTAAGCTGTCTTTATTGGACGCGGTGATAAGACGTACCTTTAGTATTTATTTTGATTGTGCCAATTGGTCCGCAATGCAATGATACGAACATGATACTTATATTAGCAATACCTAAAAAATAAAAATGGAACCGTCACGAATATGGGTATTAAAATAATGTTTATAGAATTCTATCAGTCACTGAATTTCTAGCGACATAGTTAGCATGTAAGCAAGTAAATTAAAGTTTAGCGCAGTAGACATTTTAATCATTGTGATTATGTATGATTTTAATCATTGATTAAAATATCTACTTGACGGAAGGCTAAGCAAGCAGTTTTATACATAAATCTACAATATCTAGATCGGTTATTGTATTTGTTTTTCCCAGAAGGATGGAGAATAAAGTAAAGTACATTAATCTTGGTGATTGATACTTGACCTCTAAACAGAGGTTAATCCGGCTGAGTCTTAAAGAATTTCCTCCATTTATATATTTGCCGAAAACAATTGGCTACAAAAATGAAAACAACAATCCATTTTGTTCTTTTTGGTTTCAGCTAAATGCAAAGAATGAAAATTCTGTTTTCTACGAAGTAAGAAAAAAAATTTTGTTTTTGTTTTTAAATATACCTCCGTTTCGTAATGCAGTCCTAAATTCTGCGACGGAGAAGAAATAGACGAAGGAATCTCCGCAGATATCCTCTTTTTTGATTTTTTCAGTAATAGT
The DNA here is from genome assembly GCA_029286595.1 of Bhutanitis thaidina. NCBI lineage: Eukaryota > Metazoa > Arthropoda > Insecta > Lepidoptera > Papilionidae > Bhutanitis > Bhutanitis thaidina. Next base: position 3,152,500 of record JAGSMS010000004.1, on the reverse strand, counting down.
AAAAAGAAAGTAGATAAAAACTTGAAAGTGCCACTACCGGGAAAACCCTCATTACTCAAATATTTGAATAGGTTTTGGAGCCAGGAAAGCTCCCTCACGTTGCTCCAGTGCGGGGTTGGAGGGCTTCACATATCCTCTAAATAATATTTTTTATTATTTCTCAGACATGCAGGTTTCCTCACGATGTTTTCTTTCACCGACGAGCACGTGGTAAATACAGCATATAAAATTGCTATTAATAATTTTCGTGGTGCCGGCCACCGGGAGTCGAACCCAGGTCCCACGCGCTCTATGAAACTAAAGTGAGCGCCCTGACCACTAGGCTACTGCGGCTCATATAATTGTAAGGTCACAAAATAAAAGGCGTGGTCCCATAGGCAACTGAAACCATGCTACAATAATATAGTGATCCCCACTGCACAACTGCAAACTCAAGCAGCCAATGTTTTTATGACAATGTATGCATATTTAGAAAAGAGAAGGTCAAGCGTGAGGAGTCCCAGGTTTCATTCGCCACTTTAAGAGGGTCTAGAAGTTGAAATTTAGTACATAGATTTATCTTATCCCCTATATAGGTGCAACAAAGTTTAAAAAATCAGTATTAGTGCTTTAAAAAGAGCGAGAAATAAAAATCAGGGAGCCTAAATCAATGATTTTATGATACAAAAAGAGGTGACGTTATCAGCACACCGAAAATGAAGCGTACAAAGACTTCAATTGTTACCTCTGGTCTCAGTCGCTATCGAATAAGTAAGCGATATACACGTGCTTCCCAGTTACCGATAACCGTGTTTAGATTTCATTTTAAGGCTTCAAATGCCGTTATGCGTAAATGCACCAATTGTATGTAATATAAGTAAACTAAAAATGTATTATATATGTGTGCGATTGTAACATTTTCTTCGATCTGTTTGTCATTTCAATCTTTGACCTAAACTTATACAATCACAATTCACAAGCACATATATTATGACTGAATTTTGTATCCCACCTTTTTCGGGAAACTACCTAAAACTGTTCCGAAAGGACTCTCGGCAGATGGACAGACAGGCAAACAATCTAAGTAGTACGAGTACTAAGTAGAACGTACGTAGTAGGGTAGGGTTAATTTATGACATTTTTTTAAAGAAATGGACATCAATTTAACCTCTGACCTGAAAATAAATCCTAAACAATATATCATTTACTGTAACAAAATCACTGGGCGTTATCCCATCGAGTGATATTTATATCCGCCATTTTTCTCAGGCATGACGCGCGGGCTCTACGATCACGGACGATTTTTCCCGCCTTTTTGCCGGTCAACGGGTAAACATTTTTCACTGGAGGCCGTTTGATCGACACCCCGTATCGGTGTAATTGGCCTTTGTAGGTAAAAATTGTTTTTTAAACGTGGTCACCCGCACTGAAGCTATTGCACCCCTAACGGCGACCATAGTTCTAAACGGAAAGTAAAAAAAAAAAAACATTTATGAACGGTATTGTTCTGATTTAATTTTATGATATCTGTATTAATGTTTTATAAATAAGTTAGAACCAGTGGCAAGACCAACATAATCTAAAATCTGACAGTACACTGAATAATTCATTATTTCACGTAACTTGTTTCGTATCGTGTGGTGACGGCCTTAGAACTCTGCCGGCTCCTCTTTTCTCATGGGTGTCGTAAGTCCAGACAAAGATCTATGCAGGCGTGAATAGCAGGCGGAATAGGGGTTTCGAAAATTCCTATTTTCCAGATATAAATAGACCATTACCGTTACATCAACAATAGAAAGACGAGAGAGAGCCTGTGTAATATTTACGGAACTGTAATAGAATTCCTTAACGAAACCGAAACAATCCAAATCCATGTTGTCGTTTTTTTAGTTGGTCTTGATACGTATCTTTGGTCGTTAACCACTCTCTAAGAGAAAGCGAATCGAACAGTATTAAAAATTAATCACAATTACGTATCGACATGGCAACTAATTTTCGGTATCGAACTTGGAGCATCGATCACGCAACAGAATTGATTTCGTGTCCGAATGCTATCTGATTTATTTTGAAAGGTCGCTATTGTCTTCGGCTTTGATTTCGTTAACGCACAATAAAAACTTGGGTATTATATTTCGGTTTGTGTGAGTGTTGCCTTGTAACAATCAGATAGTTAAATGCTTTATAATTGTGCTGTGAGCCTGACAAATAGCGAATGATTGTAAACGCTTGTCATGTAAGTTGAAACAATTAATGTTACGTAATCTAGTTTATTATTCACTAACTCAACATCACTACACTAGTGACGAGGAGTGGTGTCAACGGTACGTACGGAGCGTACCGGCACTGCGCTCTTTTACCGGCCCAGTGAGTATAGTCAGTTCTTGGCATGGCATTCTGGCTTTTGCTGGCGATTTCATAGAAAGACCATGTACAATGGAAATTGTATTGCCATGAAAATGCGAGCAACACAGACTGATAAATTAAATGTAACTAAATTTTTTTTTTATTCATTTCAGCTTGATAGAAGTCCACAGCTGAACATAGGCCTCTTCCAAAGATGGCCACAAACCACTGTCCCGAGCCACCAGTGTCCATCTATTAACCGAATCACTGTGCTGGTCATCACCGTATTGTTGGCGATATCCTACACAGCCGGTACGAGGTTGTTACTGGTGAACCATTCTTGCCCAACGGTCGTGAGTTCAGCGAGTTCAATGCCAGCTTATTTCCACTTTAACTTGATAATCGTTACGGCAACGGTGGTTATCCTACTTCCGCTGGGAAGAACCTCCGGATGACATAAGAATTTATAAAATACACTACTTTATTTCACAATATTAATTAAAATTACCGCTGTTAAGGAAGAAGAAGAAGAAACTCGTGGGTAGCGCTCACAATAAAACTTTCATGCCCCCATTCGAAGACAACAAAAGTGTTACCAAATTTAAGTCGCGTCAAAATTTTCAACGCCGTGACAAAATCGCGACCACAATCGACTACCCTTATTCTGCCACGTTGCTCACCCTCCGACAAAACATACAATAACAATTCACACAACGAGATAAGTAAAAATACGAGCTTATTAAACCGTAAAAAGTAATAATGGGGAGTCGAAAGTCAACAATGGTCGAATTGGAACGACGTTATGCACGGCCGATACATAAACAGCCGCCATTTTCGATCGCACCCGTCTAATCTCACCCTAACGTTTTTTTTTTAATATTCAGTGTGACACGCAAGCCATGTGCTTGTACTCATATCTTACATTTTTTGAACAACCTCGTGAATCAATAATTTATGTGCCAAAAATAATATGCAAGTAATTTTATATTTGATTCTATATCCGTGTTTGTATGTTTGCATGTATCTATATATTCATGCCTTGTTCCCAATGGGGTAGGCAGAGACGATCTTCTTCCAGTTGCTACGGTCCTGACATACGTCTTTCGCTTCTCCCACTCTCATCAATCTTCGCATGCATACTCGTTGGTTTAGAGTACTCTTGGCCTAGGTCTTCCTCTCCCGACTCTACCATTTACACTCGCCTCATTTATTTGTTTCGTCAACCTACTTTCACAAATGTCCAAACCAGCACAGCATCCCTTTCTCATTTCGTGTCACTACATCGTCTTTCACGCCACAACGCTCTCTGATCACATTATTTCGAATCCTGTCAGTTATCTTCACATCAATCATACTTCTTAACGCTCTCATTTCTACTGCATTTACCCTGCTTTCATGCCTCTTCTGCCATACCCAGCTTTCGCTTTTATATGTTGTCTTTGTGTTACATGTTTATAACGTTGATATGCGATATAGGCATTCATGACGCATGGAATTAAAACTTAAGTTACAAAGATATTGCCATGTTTACGGACGAGTTGAAGCAATAACCCACATTTGGATTGCCGTTATCTTGTTTTCGCTCATTCGTATCAATGCTGCATACTGTAACTTATAACCGGTCACCAATATGGTACCGATAGCAGATAACCGATATAATTGAGGAGGTACCCGATCCGATAACTCATTTTATTGATAAATGAGTAATTTCTACTGATTTCGCAAAGTATCGTACTAAATGCAAAATAATTCGATTTTTAGAAGTAAGCATACGTAATACATAGGGAAGAATAGTGTATGTATATTAATATACAAATCTTTGTATGTATGTGTAGGAATATATGCAGTACGTATTTTTTATGTTTGGACTGATTTAACTTAGTATCTTTTTGATGGATTTTTTTAAAATATTCCTTATGATTGCAGGAGTATTATAGTCTGTTTTAATTTGTAAGTTTGTATGTTTGTCGTTCCATCACTCTTAACGGACTGTTTGGATATGTACATAAATTGGGAGGGATTAAATACTTTTAAACTCAATTAAGAGTTCTTTTGGAACCAAAACAGTTTATTAATCCGCCTACGGTTGAAGAAGTGACTAAGCTATAGAACACTACGGAATAAGCCTTAAAATACTCAATAATATATATGAAAATATTAAGGTATTAAGGAATTCTACTAAAATATTTGTTTTTAGATGGGTAAGTTAGCCTTAACATTTCCAATATAAATAGTATTGTAAAATTTATAACCTTACTAAAGATTTTACATGCATTATGACTATTTAAGGGGAAAATTTACCAAGAACAAATTTTAATATAACGTAATATAGCTTGGAGATTTGTTTGGACGTTCTTTACAAATACATAAAATAACAACAACAATTGGTTTGATTTTTAAAATTGGAGAATGTTGTTATCTCGTGCACAAGTCATGATTCGGCTATTGGTCACAAAGTGCGCTGACCCCGGCGTATATGCGCTCCACATTCAATTAAATATTCAATCGTAAGCCTCTGCGTCCCGCGGCTACTTCGGGTTCCGAACCTTCGAATTAAAGAATGCTTCGGTAGTTCCTGTAACGCATAGGTTAAGTAACAAGACAGAGACTTCAAAACATAGTTGTGTATAATATCGTGAATAAATCGAATGAAACCCGATCTGTATTTTGTAAATATTAATAATTTATTACTTTTTTTAACGAAAGGCTGGAGAATGATTGTCGAATGATAAACTACCAGAACCATTTCCAGACTACTGCTTCGCTTCTCTGTTACAAACAGCGATCTTATAAAGAACAGCTAGGCATCATATCATATAATTCCAGAGAATTCGTTAAAAAAAATATTTATTAAGTATAGAATATAAGGTAGAAAATCTTTATTTACGACTAGCTAGCCCAGGCAGAGGTTGTTCAGCTTTTTCCGGTAGGTGGGACGATAAGAATGAAGTTATTGATAACCTGACTAAAGCGCCATCTATCGGCTCTTGATTTTTTTAGTTTTTCTTTTATGGCCCCATAACCTACTTATATTGTAAACGAGTCATTTTGGTCCTTAAATATAAAATATGTTAATAATTCGACCACAGTGCCACCTATCGGGTACCAGGATAGCTAAAAACCATCGTCTCGACAATTGTATTGTTACAATATGACGTCTCTCGGACCTGCCCTGTTCTCAAGTGATGTGCTTACCAACGAACAGCATTTAATTTTTTTTACAGATTACATCGATGACCAATACTCGAAGTTCTCTCAAACTCACAGTTGTTATGTAATATGCTTTATTGGATTTGTTCATCTAATGAAGTCATTTAGTATTTCGTGGACGGTAAAGAGGCAAAGGGAGACTAAATTTTAATCTCAAGATATTAGACGTCCATTCTTTACTATACATAGCCATAGCTGCTTTAATTAAAGTAGGTAGACACAAAGGATGATTAACATTTTCGTGGGCACCTCGAATTTGAATATTAGGATATAATGAAGCTGAAAAGAGCCGTTTTTTGACATCATTAAATAGCGTTTATACAAAAATATACGCCTGCATAAATAACGTGTATTAAATGACCAACACTTTGCTTATACAGTATACAGTAAGTTATAAAATATTGTCTCTTCCTCATTCAAACTTTAGTTTACAAAGAATTTGGTTGGAATCGTTTCATTAGAAACTTCAAATTAACGATATAGGTTGTCTAAATAAGCGGAAACAAATAAACACCCCACAAGATGGAGTGACGACCTGCACAGGGTTGTGGGAAGTCGATGGATGCAGGTGGCTCAGGACCGAGCTATATGGCAATCAATAGAGGAGCCCTATGTTCAGCAGTGGATTTGTGATAGGCTGAAATGATGATGATGAAAATGAAATAAACCGCGTCAATCAGAATAATCGACTTTATTGAAATTTACTAAATTAATATTGGAAGTAATGGAGGAGACAATGTAAATACAATAATGTCATCATCCCCGACTTCGACAACTTCAAAATACAATCGGCCGTTGTCAACTGCGCAGGATACATTATAGTGCCGCAAGTGTTACGAGCGAACATCGCGACGCTGACTGTTTCCGCCTTCCGATATCCAATGTAACGCCTGTACGATGAAAAGGGTCAGATTGTGAAGGAAACGGTGTTAGAGAAACAGGACACACCGCAACACGACTAAATTGGAAAACCAATTATTTATGAAGTATTTATTATGTAATATTTATATATTGGCACCGGCTGTGACAACCCTGGACTAATGACTGAGGTAAATAAATAGTTATAACCCTGGACTAATGACTCAGGAAAGTAAATTAGCCACTGAGCTACGCGGTCGTCAATAAGTATAATACATAATTAGAAATAAGGCGAAATATTAATATTTTTCATAAATATTGTATACAATGTTATGTGATTAAAATAAGCATGCCTCTGTTCTTAACTATCCTATGACAAATTTTGCCGCAACGTCATACCGCCGTGTCATTATACGGTAAGATTGGACGATGAATTAAAAATAATAACGAACTGTATCTCGAACATCGGCTCAATCGAGTTCAATCTTGATATGGATATAAAACGCGTGTTTAACTCCTTCGTCAATGTGCGATTTTTGCACTAAGGAGAGCGTAAAACAACATGTGAGCATTGTTTCTATCTGACTATAATCGCTTTGATCTAACTATAGTTCAACGCCGATAGTTGGAGGACCGTATTGGACACAAGTCCACTGCTGATGATAGGCCTCCCTCAAAGATTGCCACAAAGCACGGTCCTGAACCACCAGCTTCTACCAGCTTCCCGCAACACTGCATGTCGTCACTCCATATGGTGCGGGGTCGCCACTCGACAACTATCCTTAAAGGTTGTCAGTTCTGCGAGCTAAGTGGTAAATTTTTGAACTGATCCTTCACAGTACAAGCCGTCTATGGAATGCCCTACTGCTATCGGTCTGACGCGCCAAATCCTTACCAATTTTTGAAAATTGTGGTCAATGCTTACTATCTATCTTTATAACTTCGTTTATTTAGACAGTTATATTATATTACATATTTTTTGGTTTAGTCTATATAGGTATATTTATGTGTGTGTACATATATGTATATATATATATATATATAAATTATTTTTAATGTGTATGTGGTTCAATAACATGTGTATATTATTATTTATGTACTTTTTCATTGTTTTTATGCAACTTCTAAATTCATTTTTAACAATCCTGTCCATCCAAAAGAGTTGTCTGAAAGAGATCGCTTTTAGCGATAAGACCGCTCATTGTACCACCTCTCATGTTTAATTACGTTTTGTATTATTATGTTTCTGGTGTGCAATAAAGCGTATTCTATCTGGCCGGACCACTGCCACTTTAGTTTAATGATCATTAAGGCTATATATGTTACCCTAGTTCAGTCGCAATAAAACAAATATAAAATAGATAATAAATTCAAATTGAAGTGTCAACAAATCATAAATCTGGTTACGTAAGTGTGTAGGCGACAATTTAAAACCGGATGGACAGGTTATTGACTAAACAATATCGACGTTAATTTTTATAAAAGCCGTGTGCAAAAAATTTTCTGAGCACAGTCTTTCAGCAATTTGTCAGTGGTTTCTTTAGCATAAAGTCACGGTGTCAACTTGTGATAAAGAAACTGATAACAATTACGCCAAGGATTTATCAAGAAAAACGCCAGAACAGTCAGATCGTACTTTTTAAGTAAAGTCATTTTGAACAGAAGAACTTTAAAGTCACATATTTTTAAACCGAAGATTATAAAACAGGAAAGGCATTAGACATAAAAAATAGTCTTTTGTAACATTAAAGAGTTAGAATAATTGGCCTGTAATTAATAATTAGTCCGAAGTCAACGTAGGAGAAGAGTGAACAGGCTTGTATTGGACTAGTGCCCTAACACTTTTAACTTGAATGGACACCTTTAACTTTGATGGAATGGCACTGAAGCCTAATTCAGAGATTTCTATATTTTTTAGTCCGTCTGTTCACGTTTCACGCAAAATCTACTGAATGGATTTAATATGCAGGTTGTTCATGACCCTAGTCAAACATAGAGGTCACTTATTGTCCGATAACGCTAATGTTTCAAGGAAGGTTATGACTGTAAATTTTAACAATTTTTATAGAACAAGATAAGAACGTTTTTATTTATTACGTATGGCAGTTAGTACGCTGAAACATGAATCACTTGAAATATAAAAATCAAACGTGGAAAGGAATCGCTACGAGAGGTTACTGTACCAAAATTATAAAACTTAGTAATTAATAAAACAACATAAGGTCTACAGACTCACTCTTAAAAGTAAACTAAACATACAATGGTTTATATTTATATCGTATTATAAATCCGGAGACCTTAAAAGATGGAATTTTCTCCAAATACCAACCTCATCTCCATGTGGTGCTATCAGCTGGCAACATGCCATCCCAACTGCCAAACAATGTTCTGGCGAAGGGCCATCACGCTTGGCAAGCAAGCATGTTGGTCCTACGACCTTAAACGCCGGTAAGCCTAAAAGATGGTAACTCCGAAAGTCATGAGCTGGTACTCAAGGGATAACAGAATAGCCGATTATCGATTTTTTCTAAATTTTTAAGTATCGCACTGCTGGCTAAAAGCCTCCTGGTTCAGTTTTTTCGAGGGGCATCCAAAATTATATTGCTAAATAGAATTCAACACGAGCGAAGCCGCGGGGATTAGCCAGTATAATATAGAGTTTGCGTACCATTTTGAACGTCCACTACAACTATATATATATATAAATCGAAGCTTGCTTATATATTCACGTTGCTATTTCCCATAAGTTATCATGAACTGCTTTCTGCAGCTATAAATAATTTTGGATAGGTGAACCTTCATACGTTTACCAATAGTCACACTTACCCTTTCTATACACTTTTGACAGCTATTGTTAGGACAGGATCGCCGTAGCCGTATCGTTTCCGTGACGTATAAAAGCGCCTTTGGTTACCTGCGTTTGAGTGACAGCATTCTTCGGGCGTGAATGGGAAAAGGTAACAATTTATTAATCGTTAACCGGTCCACATCGATTCCATAGGAAATGGAAACGATTATTGATAACTTCGTACTCATAGAGCAATGAGCATTACAATTTTTTTTTAATATTCAACTCTATATATACAACGTACTGCACAAGACAGAAGCCTATTCAATTTTGATTAAGAATTGCGTCCGACAGATGGCGTATTAAATATGGCAAAAAAAAGCCAGATCCTCGTATATGCAGACTGATGATGAACAAATCTTCTAAAGAGTGTTGGTGTCTGATACCGCTTGCCAACCCGCTTACCGAGCATGACAAATCATTGAGTGCGGTTTATGTCAAATAAAGAAGAATAAAACAAAAGTGTATGGCCAGCAACATCCAAAAACATATTAACTTTTTTATATATTAACTGCCAAATCGAGCATTTAAATATATGGCCAGATGCTTTTTTTTGATATATCTATAGAGTTTGATAACATCGTAATATGAGTGAGCTACGGAATTTTTATTAAATTATTTTACGGCCATAAAGTCGCCCGTTTTATAGATATCGTTGAATAAAACGGCGGTTGGGTGCGCACGAATTACAAAATTTTACGACTTACATTAAATTTCATTTCATAAGTTTGAATAAAGAATTTCTTAAATCAATTGCTTAATTCGTTAATTACGAAGGAAAAGACATCACGCATGGGGTCAATGATTTTTAATAGATTACTTTTTCAATTGAGGCAATCAAAAAATTTTCAACACGTCCCGGCACCCGTTTTATTGTTTTAAGATAAGTAACGCAGACGGTTCTTCGTTAATGAAATAGTTGGTAGCTCTCGCCGGAAAGAGACCAATCACAGTATTTCGAAACACGTTCAGTTCACATAAGGACACCAATACAGAAGCGAGCGGAAGCGGGAAAAATCTAAACCCAGCGTAAATATGTACTTACGTTGGTCACCCATAGGAATTGGTAGAGCATAGGGATTGGCAAAACCAAAATATCACTTGTCAAAGGAAACTTTTTTTTAATTTCTTTCGTTACGGAATTTCATTTGGCACAACTCAGCGTGGGCAAACGGTCTTCCAACCCACTTTTTGACTCGACGGGAGAAAGAACGTGATGAGCCATATTGCCGAGTTTGCTTAAGATCGGGAGAGCGGAGTGTCAAAAAATAAAATCGTATAAATAAACATTGAATACGGTATCCGCCTATCGCGCGTCACTATGTCTGCACCACGATGTTGAACTTAATTCACGCAATCAAACACGCCATCAAGCGGGCTATAATTAAGACTTTTAATAACGCCGAGGCAGCGAGACTATAAAAATCATTATGCTAATTATTGTTCGAGGGACCTCTATTATTTTGGAGCAATCATTCTACCCGTAGGAAGATTTATGAGGGATGTATAAAACCTCATATTTTTTTTTTTACAACTGCGTGGCTATGCGGTCGGGGTACATTTTCAGTTTTAAATCTGTGTGTCTGTAAGTTATGTTTTTTTTTATAATCGTTTTAGAGATTGGACACTAAATTCAATCTCTGCAACATTTACAGCACTATTGCAACTGCCCAGTAGGAAACTTTTGATAATATATACTATAAAATAGATTTCGTAGTCGTAGAAACTTCTGGAAATATTCTTACATAGTGGCGACGGCGTAAGATAATCCTTCCACTTCGTTTCGTTCCGTGAGAGTCGTGAAATTCTCGTGAGTTGGCATACGGAAATTCTAGAATAGCCTTATCGCCTCTGGCAAAAAAATTTAAATTGATCAAACCGGTAACGAGCAGAAGCGTCTAAGGTACAAGGCGTCTGGTACTGAGATCGCCCATCCGCCTGCGAATAATTACACTTCCTGGGGTTTACGGCGAATTCTTCCAGCTTGAGAGAGGCCTGTCTAGCAGTAGGCTGTTTACAGACTGACAAAGAAGAAGAGTTAAAATCAGCGAGGTGGGTATTACATTATAAAGCATGTATAATAGCGGTACAGTTCATTATTAATACCAGCTATGAATGTACCTATTATGAGATATGTCGGCTGGTTGAACATCTGCTAAATTTCAGTGAAAACTCGTCGACATGAAATAACTAGGTCGTAATAATGTGTAGTATACGTTTAGAAATCAAATATCAACGTCTATAAAGAACTGTTTTAATTTATTAATGATTTCTTGTATTTACCCGAATATTACACATTCAAAATGAAACTATTCATTACGGATTTTATCGCGTTTAATTTTAGTATTTATGTTACCGACTTTTCGAATGTTTTACAGCACCTATGGTCACGGGGAGACTGAAGTGATAGACGTCCTGAGCTTGTAGTTATTCATTTTCGTAATTTTTTTAATTTAGAGAAATAAAATCTAGTTTTATTTATGTTCATCACTGTCATCATTTAAATCCAATTTTATTAATTATTTTAATAATTTTCGAGTTTCATCTTATTTACATAAGTTATTCTAAGGTTTTAATCTGTGGTGTATATTTAGCAGATAATTGTTTTTCAAAATTATAGGTAATGACATTAATTTTAAATTGTATTCTCTTAAAATCAATATTTGTTTTCTTTATTTAGTTACGTTTATAATTTTCTTTCTTTTTGTTTTAACGGGGTCCGTTCAACTGTTTGTGTCTGTTTAACTGTTTCCTGAGATTTAATATTCAACAAGGGCAGCGGCAGAATATCGGCGCTGTAGCTGCACTGCTGCAGCATAATGCTGAGCTCGAATGCCCTTTCGATGCTATAATCCAACATATTGTATTATCTGTTATTTCTTTGTTGTGTCTTAGCATCGAATAAACATTGCTTCTTTCTTTCTTCTTTCTTTCAATTTACTGGCCAAGAGAATATAATTTTTTGTGGTATTTCCGGTGGTTAGCGATCAAAACTGACTGACAGACGACCGGTGGAAATACACGCCATGTGGTGTGCGCGTGTTTGCGTGAGTGCGGGCGTGCGTGTTGGATGAATTGGGTTGCCAGATTGTAATCAACTTATGCTATATTTTTGATGATTGTATAACATGTACATATTTATACGCGGTAGAGCCAAGCGGCGGATTTTGTTGCTGCTCGAATGAGCCGGCACGACCGGGGTAATACCACGGTTTGGCAGAATACCGACGTGAAGTAGAGACTTCTTGTGCTTCTGGGTTCTTCTTGTGTAACGTGAATCTCAGGTTTGATTTTTAAGCGTGGACAAAATTTTAAAACTGTTATATCAATAACTTTCAGTATTGGATATTCGTAAAAATATTTGATCTTCTTTTGACAAAACTTCTCTCCTTATTAATATACGTTCCATGTGGTGTGTCTTCATCATCATCATCATTTCAGCCTATCAGAAGTCCACTGCTGAACATAGGCCTCCCCCAAATATTGCCACGAAGCTCGGTCCTGAGCCACCTGCATCCATCGACTTCCCGCAACACTGCGCAGGTCGTCACTCCATCTTGTGGGGGGTCGTCCTACACTGCGTTTGCCTGTACGTGGCTGCCACTCGAGAACCTTTTTTCCCCAACGGTTGTCAGTTCTGCGAGCTATGTGGCCGGCCCATTGCCACTTCAGCTTGATGATCTTTACGGCTATGTCGGTTACCTTAGTTCTGCTGCGGATATCATCGTTGCAGACTCTATCACGCAGAGAAACACCGAGCATAGCCCTTTCCACAGCGCGCTGAGCAACTTTGAGCTTCCTCATACGGGCTGCAGTGAAGGACCAAGTCTCGGATCCGTATGTCATCACTGGCAACACGCACTGGTTGTATACTTTGTCTTGAGGCTTTGCGGTATACTCGACGAGAAGATATGACGTAGTTTCCCGAACGCAGCCCAGCCGAGTTGGATTCGTCGATTGACCTCTGAGTCGAAGTTGCACTTACCTAATCGAACAATTTGTCCCAGGTATACGTACGTACGTGGTGTGTCTTATAATGTATCAATGTTAATTATTAGTTTTCATAATTTGGTTTATTATCAAGAAATTTGATCATGTGTTTACTAAAGTATTTTCGTCATTATTTAAATTTTAATGGTACGAAATACGATTGCTCGCCATGCGAATGTCTATCTCCTGGAGTGGGATGCGGCGGTATGTTTGACTACGATGAGTAAGACCTAAAAGGCACGGGTAGTTCATAGCATTTGTCTACCTCCTTTGGGCTACTAAGCGTGAGCGTGTGTTACAACAGAGACTATTAATGTGTTACGCTCCAATATTATAATGTTTAACACAAGAGTAAAAGTGTGTGAAAGTGTGTTAATGTTGCGACAGAGTTAATATTGTATTACACAGTTTTACTCACACACTAAGATGCGATCGAACATCAGTTTTAAAACTAGGCACTATCATCCAAACAGCTATAACATGCTATTTTTAAAATTATCGATCCGACAATTCAAATTAAGAACATATCGCACTACTTCAGTCTTTTCTTAATTACGGGACAACTGCGCCGCGGGCACGAGTTCTTTGTGAACTCGCTCTTAATGAATATTTAATATCCGACCATCCCTATGTAAATCTCGGTCCCATTCACTCGTCTCTCAATCGTACGGAGATTATTGAGTTTGAAATTAAATCATTCTGTTGTACAGGTGCGTTGGGGTGTGATAATTATTGAATTATTGAATTATTGAACCACCGAGATTCTTTAATAGATTGGGATTGGAAAGTGACATAATTTCTTTCCGGATTGCATTATACTATGTGCGCTGTTGTTTTCAAAGCATCTTTTTTTTTAATAATCGTTAACGGGCTACTAGAGGCTGTTCTCTCACGAGTGGGGATAGCAGCAACACTCACGGTTGTATTCACTCACACTCACTGTGATCGCCACACATTTATCATAGTGTGATTAGTCAGGAAGCACGACATATTCCGGGCATTATTATAATTCAGACTATTTTGTTAATGCGCTTATTTTAATTTTACGTATTAGAATACATGCGCTCGCTGCCATCAACATGCCAACTAGATCTTAATCCAGTAACTCCACTTTTCACCTCTCCGTGAGATAGAACATGACTGGTGGAGAAGCTCGTTTAGGACTCTTTCACTTAGCCGTTCACGGGAAGAAAGAGGATGGCAGATTCATAAGCCGATACTTAACCCCGCACTTCTATTAAATGTTTTAAAAAGTATCGTCATCTATGAATACGAAAGATCTAAACGGGAGGTTATAATTTAACATGGTTTTATTTAGTTACCAAGTTACCAATGAACGAAATCACATATTGGATGTGAAAACCAGCACTGTGTGATTTTATCGACCAAAGACTTCACACGAATTTTTTTGTGAAACGATAGCGGATATGACCACAGTACGGAAAAAGTTAACCAATTTTTCCATGACTTAACTTAGAATAAGCAGGCTGACTAATATTAAGTACCAATCTCGATTTACGATTCAAACGATGTCGCATTCATACTGTATTTGTTATTTGTACTAATAATAGAACGCATGGAAAGTTGACACAAAGTAGCAACTCGTAACTGGGTCTCGGAGACCTTCGAAACTAATTGAAAGAGCTCGAACACAAAATATTTTCTTTCAGCTGCCTATTGCCTATAAGAGCTCATTTCGCTTGCAATCCATGTCACGTGTGCCACATTGATAAGTAGGCGCTACGTGAGTGCGGTGTTTGCATTCTGGACCTTGCGTGTGCGGATTGGCACACAGGTAGCTTGTTAGAGACTGTCGCAAACAAATATGGACTTAGTACACCTGGCTTTAAAATTGAGGTTTGTTTCCGTGAAAAGTCTATAGCAAAAATTGCATACGTACATTTTATTTGGCAAGGCTCGAAAATCGTTAAACTTCGAGGATACTTCAAATTATTTAAAACAGTTTTGATTGGATTATATTTGCGTTAAAATCAGTAAAAAAAATCTAATGTTTACGGATTTTATTGCTTTACAACATATTCCTTCTTAAAATATTGAATATACAGACTTGGAGTTGAAGTGCGTAGAGAAGGTAACAATAGCCGAGTGGTTGCAATCAGGAGACCAAAAGACCGAGTCTTTCGTACGAATTTGATCATTGGCTTGAACTCTACGATGGTGACAGGCTCACCACCAGTGGAGTTGTTTCAAATAAGCTATGGCGAAAGCGAGTTCTGTTAAAACGTCTAGAACATGTCTAGCGCTATATCCTGCGCAGATGACAAGTTTGCTCTTTAAACTGGAAGGCCTGGCGGTGATCCAAATAGCCTAGCAAGACAGTATATTCTTGAAAGTTTCGTTCTTCTTGGTCTTCTTCTAGAGCAGCTTTTTAAGAGTCTACCTTTAAACCTTGAGAATGATCTGAACGTTCGGCAAAAGGATTGGGAACCGCGGTACCTGATACCTAGAGAAGCAACCGCGAAGCAACAACAAGTCTAGATTATTTTTAAATGAGAATGTTGAGGATGTGAGTGTTTCCACGAGAACATGAATGGGTGGCAAGTATTCTTACGTCAGTATCACACGTCATTGATGAGTTTTAAAAACGAATCTCAATTTAATGCACCCTCGAGTGTTATTCATCTATTCATCGACATCTTCAAGTCCACTGCTGAACATAGGTCTCTCCAAGAATGCGTCAGAAACTTGCCCTTACTTACCTTGGCTGGTGTTGGGCAGGCGGGTTTCGTAAGCTGGTTGGAGCTCAGTACCGGTAACCTCGCCATGGTGATGCTGCTTCTCATCCTTAGACTGTTGTGGGATTAGGATTCGGCAAATTCGACTGGATTTTCTGTTAGCTACCGGTGTGCACCGCATGCAGGGTGTAGGTCAGGTTGGTATTGGAGCACAAGATGGTGTATTCCCTATTTCGCCTAGTGTTTAAATAGAACTGAAAGCACACGGTGATAATTTATGAAAATACTGCAGCGTAACTTAGAAGTCCACGAATGCGTTACATCATGAAAGGTATTAATATAAGCAAATTGCTTCATAACTCTGTTATGTGCACGATTCGGATTGTTGTAGGCTCGTCCGGGTGTGCGGTTTCACACAACCGTGCTTATTGTTTGTTTACCGTGCTCTATAGGACACGTAGCGCGTTGAAAATTATTGCAGAGCAGCTCTTATTATTTCGTTTGGTCTGCAAGGTACGAGCGGAGGCGTTTTGTTTAACATCGTCTTTCGTTATTCTCGGTCCAGTCGTAATAACTATTATCTAAGCCATGGATCAGTCACATACACTTTAGACAGTTTTCGCTCAAGAGAAATGTATGCATCGCGATAACCAAACTTTGTAAAACATCACGAATGGATGCTGACCATTCACTCTCCATTGGTGAGAGTTATTTTGGAAAGTTTTATTAATACAGACATTACTACAATCAACAGAACAAATAATAGAAGTGGCACTAGAAACTTCGCAAAATCCTACCCATATATATACTAATTAATTATTGTTAGAGGACATAAAAGATAGTGTTGGAGATAGTAGGTAGAAAAGATAATAAGATGGATGTACGGGTATTTAGTATTCTGTAATGATAGTATTATAGTATATCAACCAGCAAAAGAACCGTAACCGATATTCTTACTGACAATTATGGAAGTTATTGAAGGAATTTTGTTTAAAACATGACTTTATAGTATACCAGTTTATAGTAAAGCCACGGTTGTTATGACCTTTTACTGTTTCCGGATGCGATTAATAATTATAAGACATTACTTATAAAAACTGAGTGTATGTTTGTAAAAAACGCTCAATGCTGTAACTTAGAAAACCTAGTTAGCAGACTGGTAACAAAAGGACTAACAACAAACAAATACAAATAGAAGAGTTTTAACAGTACTGCACTTCTATGAATTAACACCTACGTGCAATATCTGAGTAAACTTCCGTCTCTTTTCAACAGTACGACAGCTGACAAAGACAGAACATTATTGAAGAGTCAGTGCAGGTGCGTTTAAAAGCGTACAGGCAACAAAAATTATTGTCTCATACAATAAAATCTACACGCTATTATAGCTCTTATGCGTCTAGGTTTCAGTGCATATTGGAGTTTGTTGTAAAGTTATGATGGGTAGAACTTGCGGCGAGGGAACACTTTAGAGGTGAGCCTTAGGACGATTCCGTTATAAGATATTAGATAAGCATTATGCGACAAAATTAAATGTAAGCTGCCTGTAAACAAAAGAACGTTTCCTTTATTTGTTTTGTTCCTTATTTTTTTTTTCCTACCCATTTTTAGCGCCTGTTCAATGAAAATTAAATTACCTTAGCCACTCTTCGTAAAAAAATAAGTGACATCTAGCGTTATGATTTATGATCAATAACGCCTCGTCAGTTAATTCCACTGCACGTGTTCTGTTCTGTTTAATTTACGAAGTTTTAAAAATATATTCAGTAAAGAAAAATCATAGAACTCTGTTGCTTATCGATTATAGATAAAATAGCCAAAAGTTAATCTTTCACCGAGCTGAAAAATTTTGAAATATAGTGTTTCTAATTTTCAGGTAATAATCGCAACTACTGTCAAGCAAATCATCATTAATTCTAATTTAAAGCTACCGCAATCTACTCTACCCCACAAAATAAGCATGATAAAGACAAACAAAAACATTAATATTTATTTTAAATTTAGTTCTGACAAGCCCGTGACAGCTGTCTGGTGGCCATTATCCGGCTCAAAGCCGCGGAAGAGCAAATGAACCGTTGAAAAAAAAAACAATTTACCCGTGTTTTACACCCGTGTTGTGTTTACGATGCGTTTTTTTATCTGTCGAACTGGTTACAGTCAATTAATTGGCGGGTTTCGTTAATCGACTAAAATTGGGTTGTTACGTTACTATTGTGGTAACATACAACAGTTTGTTTTATTTTATTTTGATATCAGAGAATTAATATTAGACAATATTTGGAAGAGATGTATAGACTCAGGTGTCAACCCGCTTTGGAATATGGTGTACTTTTCCTGACATTAGCCAATTAATGAGAGGAGGCTCTTGTTCAAATGTCTGTTTCTGATTCTGTCATAGAATAGATTAGTCTCATATTCCCAAGTTATGAGTAAAACATTCTTAAATTATTTATGGAAAGTCTACATTTGTAAAGAACCAATTATTTACGGGTTTTATCGCGTTTAATTCCTTATTTTATAATCCGACCGTCACGTGAGGAGGGGGGGTGTTTGCAGTTGGTCCTATATCCGGCGACCACCTACATGAAAGGAAAATAAAAAAGTTAAAGAAGGAATTAAACTCTATAAAATCCTTAAATAATAGTTTCATGTCAATGTAAATTTCTAACAATAAGTCAATAAAAGATTCGCATAGTAATTAAAAAAATAAAATAGAAACAAAAAAGAGACGAAGAATGGTAGTCACTCACAATTTTTTTTAATCTCAGCCCGAAAGCATGTCGCCACTTAAGTTGCAACACCTGCCGCCGACCGCTGCTTCTCGTGATCGATAAAACACGCCGTTATGTTTCCAGAGTGAACAATCCCATTAACAAAAAGATTAAAGCAAGTCAATAGCTTAAACAAAACGCCAAAATGCGGCCCCCGAGTTTACGTCATTTTTAAACAGGGTCGTTTAACATCGTTTGGGTTAGACACGGCTTTTTAAATTCGGTTTATAGTAGTGTTACTATGTATGACATAAACTTTGAGACACTCCGAAATTAAAATAGCTCAATTAAATCCGAAACTGATAACGATGGGAACGCTACTAGTTCTAAATAGCAGTCGATATATTTCAGAGGCGATCATGCGTTTCCGAGTGCATTTCTTGTAGGGTTTCGTTTTTAAACGGAACTAACGAAATCCATTTGTATCTACGAGTAGCTGTTAACCAAATAATACTCATGTAATAGAAACTTGAGATGATCATGATGATGAATCTTATCAGTACTTTATTCCGTTTTAAACGATGCAAACTCTCCTTCGTATCTTAAGGATAACTTCAATTTTCTTTATTCGAGTCATAACCGAGTGCCTCGAACTTCAAACAGCTTGAAGGTTAGTGTTCCACAACATAGTACTGGTTTCTTTTCTTCTTCTTTCACCGTTCAAGCCACACTTCTCTGGAACGCTCTCCCCGATGATATCAAGAAAGCTCCGAACAAAAACTCCTTCAAAACCCTGCTCCGTATTCACTATCTGAAGGCAAATGCCATCTGAGATTTTTCTCTCCATATTTAATTCTTTTATGTATGTATTATATGTTTATGTATAGTGTATTATGTATGTCTAAGTATATTACAAGGGTTATATATTTAATATTTATATTTAACTTATATTTATTGAACCTGCCAACATGTTTTCTTTCTCACCCAGGGTTGACTGCTAAAGAATGCCAAAAGGGATTAACTCCGGCCATTGTACTCCTTTCTTTTTTTAGGACACAATAAAGAATTAATAAATAAATAAATAAAATGATCAGCCAAATAGTAGACTCGCTCCATCTTGCGTAAGAACGCGCGACTCGCTTTGTTACTAATAACCTAACACCTTTAATTTCCGCTTTCAGTAAATATTGTTGAATACGTTTAAGTTTTCATTTCCTATTTTTGTAATAGCATAATAGAGACATAGAAGTTTATATATTTATTGTCGTTTTATGTATGTTAATATATGAATTATATAAGCAATTGTGCTGGTTATCCCGAAGGGGTAGGCAGAGATTGTGAACTTTGAAGAACAACTCAATGACTTATTTAAAATTTAACCACCCCCTCTTAAGAATTTGTATATTTATAATATAATACAGACTAAAATCGTGACTATGAGGTACTATTACATAATTATTTTTCGCCTTTGTAAGGTAGGGATGGTAATTATTCAATTCTTACAGCCACGTGAACAGTTATTTCCAACTCGAAAAAAAAATGTTGGTATATTGATTCTTAACATATCTTTATATAACAATATCCAGCAAAAATAAATGTAATATCAAGATAGATCAGTTTTTTAAGTGAAGATTATCCGTCTTCAAATAAAACACATGGAGTTCCTAGTTATGGAGCTAATCCAACTAATTGGATATAGTTATAATCAAGATATAAATTCTATTAACTATGAACAGAATGAACAAACATTACATAAACGCTTTATAATGTCTTCCTTACTTTACAATAACTCACAGAACCATTACACTGTGTTATTAATGTGACACATTTGATACATAGTGGCAGATCTAAATATTATTAAACTGACCATATTTAAATAAAATGCACATACATTATATGTTAAAATTCACAATAAACGATACGAAAACGACATTAAAAAAGTTTTACGAGAGGAATGTTCTTTAGCAAGCTCAAACGATTACCAGCTTTATTTTACAACCGATTTTCTAAACTTCTAAAAGGAATTTTCAGTAAGGTTAGAATAATAACCTTTTAAATAAACTTAGTAAATCCCAATCGCAATCACTGATTTCAGTCGAAATGTACAATCGTCGCCGAGTGCACCGTGAATTTTAAATATAATATACTATTTTGTTATGATTCTGTTATTACAGACTGTATTTATTCCGTAAAGACATTTAAAGTGAAGTACAGTCAATTTCTATCAATATTTATAATATAATACGTGTTTTAAAGATCGTTTCAAATTTAAACAAATTTGCTGTATTCATATTTCAATTCAAACATTGTACAAAATCAAGTTTTGTGAACTTCAGCAATAAATGTAAAATTTGATATGAAGTACATACGGAATTAGCATATTCAGCACTCGACCTCGAAAACACTGCTCGGACATCAGCTAATGACAATATTTCCATATACAACCAATTACAATACTGTATACGGTGTAAACTGTACGTGGCCGTCAGATAGATAACTGCTTACGAAATTAAACTGAGCTCTTAACATTAATATTCTAGTCTTTGTTCAAACTTGGAAAGTTAGCAAGAGGCTATTAAATTTAATAGGAAAACTTATGTATCGATAACTTAATTTAAAACAGTATTAACAAATAAATTATATTCACGGTTGTTATGTTACGGAACAACTTCGAAGTACTATCCCGGCAACTATTTTTGTTATTTAAAAGAGTATATAAAAAAAGTAAATAACGCACAAATTTGCTTAAAATTAAATGTTGTCACATTCACAATTCATAACCTTCACAGCATCCAGCGATACATGAACACGACCACAGACTTTAAAAAGAAAAAGCCAAGTGTAAATCGGCGCATTATATATTAAAGTGTCGTGAGTAAAAGCCATAATAAAACTAGTCAATGCCTTTCCGTATCCGCTTTTACAATACTTATAAGTAAGGGAGGATCAGAGAAAACAGGCCGGAACACAACAACAATTTGAATTGCGGACTAATACTGGCTTCGGATTGTATTCAAACGCAATGGGTTGCGTGGTACTATATTCACAGGGCCATATTGTTTTTATAGGATCAGCAGTGTTGCATTTTATAGAAGTAGACATAATGATTGTGATGAGTTATTTCAGTTTTCATGAACAAGAAACTGGCAAATGCATGGAATTATCGGCAATGGAATTGGTCACGTGCAGCCGAACGCTGTGTAGGAAGACCCTCTACAAGATGGAGAGATGACTAGCACAGTGTTGCGAGAAGTCGATGGACGCGGGTGACTTAGAAACGTGCTATGTGGAAGGGTCTTTAGAGGAAGCCTATTTTCAGAGAACAGTGAACTTTTGACGCTGATGACGATGAACTACCTAGAGCAGTTGATGACGGCGCCGGAATAAGGGTACTGTAATGTGATATATTCAATAGCGAGGATTTAAAATATTGTATTAGTAGTATATATGTACTTTAAGTCCGAAGTGAACGCGTGCCAGTAGCGTATAGCTTATGTGAAAATATTATACTAATAAAAAATAACAAAAACATTTCACAAAAACTTACGATGAAAAAGGCGCAAGGCAGCAAAAAGTGCAGGTCTAATGACGGTAAAATGAACATGATTGAGGACAAAGCGTCAGCTACATTTCTAGAGGACGAGAATATAAAGAACTAAAGAACTCCACTGCAGCGGGAGTCAGATCATAAGTACTAGAACGTGGAATAAAGCATTGCGAGAGATGTCGTCGAGCGAGTCCGGCAATTAAAGTTCTCATCGAGATTACCGCAGAGTACCACCTTATTAGTATCTCATCTTAACATATCTAACGTGCATTGAACTAATCTGTGATGCAAAATATCGATTGGGTTTCTTTTTATTCATTGCAAAAAAAATTAGATGTTTAAATTTGAAAGATTA
This sequence comes from Bhutanitis thaidina, assembly GCA_029286595.1. NCBI lineage: Eukaryota > Metazoa > Arthropoda > Insecta > Lepidoptera > Papilionidae > Bhutanitis > Bhutanitis thaidina. The sequence continues at coordinate 3,129,963 of JAGSMS010000004.1, read as the reverse complement.
TTCATGTTCGTGACACACACGCTCCGAAGGTTTCGTAATTTTAACTCGGAAATTATAAACGTCTGTAACGTGGTTTAATTTTACCCAAAACATATAAACATATATATTAAGGATATTGCAGACTTACATTTTAACTATGCAAATCTTTATTATTTTTAGTAGTACCAAGAATATTTATTATTTGTAGTCCTTTTAGAGACTGAGTCGTTATTAAGAACTAAAGAATAATTTGATCCGATCTACGCAGAATGTGCTCACAGTATCTTGAGGTCGTGCAGGGGTATGCTTGGTTTTACATTTAAAATCCAAGCCGGTGGTAGTACCCAGCCATCTTCCCTATTGAAATTAAGATATTTTTGATTCCAATAGCCACGCGAATCATCTTGGCAGTAATCGGTGTTCTTTTGCGAGGATTTGTGGTCTATCAAATCTGATGTAATGGTTGGGGCGATCAAGGATATGATTACAGACTGCAGACTTACGATTACACTGTTCAAAAGCGTATGACTCAAATGAACACTCCGGTACTTTCAAACCCGGAAAATCCCGGAATCGACCAGAACGGGATTAATATCATAAGCTATCGCCAAAATGGGATCCATAGACATAAAAACACATTACTATTTTAGTCTTACATAGACTGTTCGGAAGCCTATGAATAATTAAAGTATCTATTTATTTAGAAACGGCATAAGTAAAACTATTACGTACTTATTGATTTTGCGCAAATGAAATCACGGACAAAAACTAGTACATTATACATATAAACTTACTACTAACTTTACACACACATGCATACAATGACAACCAATGACAGAACTTCGTAAATAAACGCAAAGGTACCATAATGTTTAAGCACTTACCTATGTTAATAGACAAGTCAAACTAATTTGATTTTTTTTGTCATCCAGTCTCTAACTAGTATTATCTGTGTCTTGATAACTAAATGGTGATAACATATATAAATTTAGAATAATCACATTTAAATAATCATTACCCGCTCCGTCAGCTTCCAACGCAGCTTCGCCTCCAAGGCTATCGAGCCGTCATATTACAGAACCAATTTTATAATAACAACGCAATAAGACGCAATCGTAAATGTAAAATACAGTTAACAATAAAGACAGTGTGCCGGGTCGCGATGGAGGCTTGGCCCGGTGCCGCTGCGAGAAATAACATGGCTAAACGTTGAGAACTTAAACCGGAATCTACCTACTTGTACTTTGTGTCATACATACATATGCAATCACGCCTCTTAACTAGAAGGTTAGGCAGATATTGCAAGAACTTTAGCCAAATGTGCCAGCGCAAAAACAATTCTCTAAGCGATAGAAAGTACGGGTGCAGAGTTTTATCGAACAGATTTGCTCCTAGAGAAGGGTCATGGGATGCTATGAGTCATATTAACTCTAATATTGAACTATAATAGGTACCTAATTTGTTCTTATAACAGTTATTAATAACTGGTTGAACGCGCGATTTCGTATGCGTGAACTCTTATCAAACTCCTGAAGTGTTTGAAATATTAAATTGAAGCAAGGTTCTTGCGTTTAGGCGAACAATACACAATTGCGATAAAATCCGTAAATAATAGTTAAATTTCAAAAGGTATAAATTTATCCTAGTTACTATTCTATATCTGTGCACGTGAACAGCTTCAGCAACTTTTTTTTTTTTACGGAAAGGCGGCAAACAAGCAAGCGGTTCACCTGATGGTAAGTGATCACCGTCGCCCGCGTACATCTGCGATATCAGAGGTGCTGCAGGTGCGTTTCCGGCCTTTTAGGATATTTGGAAGATGGAAGGAAGGATGAGGAGAGGAGGGGGATGGGGAGTGGGTCTCCGGTTACCTCACTCACCGAACGAAACGCAGAAGCACAATATGCCTCTACTTCACGCCGGTATTCTGCGAAGCCGTGGTACCAACCCGGTCGAGTCGGTCCATTCGAGCAGCTGCAAAAGCTTTTAAGCTACTAACTAATTATCAAGATCATTTAGCGTCTAATTTCTTCATGCATGCTACAAACACTTGTATTTTGTTTATTTAGATGATATGTGGATTGTTTCCTGTAATTTTTTCCTATTAAACATAAAATTACAGTTAGCCGATCTTGGTAATACCTATAGTAAGGATATCGTGCAGACATAATTATTTCTAAGTTAAGAACCATAGTATTATAATTACTTCACTTCTTGCAGGCATACCGTGTTTTATTATACATAGATATTTTAATAGTACTGATCTAAAATTCCATTATTATCCCACAGTTGGCTCCAGAAGCAATCAGTGCAACAATGCGCTATTCCTCGCCCTCAGGCGTCCTCCGAGAGGCACTGGCAAACGACCTAATGAGCGGCTTTTATAATTAGACGACCTAAATAACCGTACTAAAATAAATCTCCAACAATAGGTTATGCGTCACGTCTCAGACGCTTTCGCATAATAAACAAAATTCGCTCGTTCGGAAAGCACAAGGGAAACAATTCATTTAACGTCTTAAATTAAAAGGGTGGCGGGGATTAGCCTTTCACGTTCAAAATTCCGCCATGAATATTGAAAAGTGGGCTCTTAATCTCAATTAAGAATAACTAACAGAAAGGGAAAATTTAATATATTTTAGTTACTTAGTGGCTGAGGAAACAGAATACAAAAATGTTTTTAATATAATATTCAAAATAATTATGTAAATAATCTTAGCATTATTATAAAGTCATCTTAACAATAGATAAAGTATTCCTTTTATAAAGGAATAATTAGCAACCCGCGGCCCAGTACACGAAGCGTCTATTGAACTTGAAAATAAAACCGGTGAAACACAAAAACGTGTTCTTTTCAAATTGGTATGATTAACCTTGGCAACTTTGTACCCGTACGTGGTAAAGCCAAGCGGTTGTTTATGCCACTGCTCGAATAGGCCGGCACGACGGGTCTAGTACCACGACCTCGCAGAATACCGGCGTAAAGTAGAGCCATCTTGTGCATCTGCATTAAGTTCGGTGAGTGAAGTAACCTGAGGCCCACTCCCCCAACCTCCTTCTCATCATCCCTCTCATACCCCAAGTATCCTTAAGGCCGGCAACGCACCTGCAGCTCCTGTGTAAATGCCACGGAGCTAACGGCGTATCTACCGTGGAGGTTTTAGTCGGTCCGGCACATTCACCTTTCCCCCAAGTAAAACTAAATAAAAGGTACTCTGGTGTTGAAAATGTACGTAAAACGCGACGGTGGTAACTTATCATCGGAGGAGCCGCTAGTTTTCTCACTTTCCCATATAAAAATTAATCCCATGTTTAATTTCATAGTTCAAGTAATACGTGATTGACCTGCTTTCGATTCCCGATGCCGACCACTAAAGCTGTGACTAGCAACTTTTAAGTCCTGAATTTACTACCTGCTCGGTAGCGAATGAAAACATCGTGAGAAAATATATATCCATAAAAAAAAATAAAAAATTCGAGGAGGTATAAAGTTCGGCAACTGGAACAGCGTGGCGGACCATATTCGGTTCCAAAACACACTCAAATATTGAGAGGAGGCCTCTGATTTTGTATGCTGCTACTTTTAAAAAAAACAAACCAGTAAAAGTCAAATTGCTGCATATTAAAGCTTCGTCTGTGCTTAAATATCGTTTCTCAATTTGGTATCATAATAGTTATAACTTCGATAACAATTAAGGAATCCAGCTCAGCAAAATAAATCGGCTGGGCAGAGACAAATTATTCTACGCTCTTAAGATCTATCTAATTGGGTTAAGGCTACATTCAGGTCTCGTACGTTGCAATTAATGTATTATACTCAGCCAAACGGAGTTATTTATTATTATCTATCCCCTCTATAAATTACTTTGTCTGTTACAATTGTTTTATCGATTTCATCTAAATACTTATTACCATTCTCGATATTATTTCATCAATTATTCCATGTCGTCTGGCTTATATTCGGCAGTTTTAGACAGACCGGATTTAGATTTAGTTTATCGCGGCACTATTTTTTGCAGGTTTTTTTTTATTTGGGAAGGGGGGCAAACAAGCAAGCGGCTCACCTGATGATAAGTGATTTACCGTCGCCCGCGTACATCTGCAACACCAGAGGAGCTATAGGTGCGTTACCGGCCTTTAAGGATATTTGGGAGATGGGTGAGAGAATGAGGAGAGTGGAAGGGGGAGGTGTGATTTAAGCCTACGGTTACCTCACTCACTGAACGACACGCAGAAGCTCAAGATGCCTCTACTAACCCGGTCGAGTCGGCCCATTCGAGCAGTTTTGAATGTTTCACGGAATTTAAATGAACTTTTACCAAACTTATGTAAGTCGATAATTTAAAGAGTTTCTACCCGGCGGAGTATTAATAATAAAAAAATTACTACAGATATAAGTCAATATATATAAGGAGTTAAACGACCAGGGGTTTTATGGGCTATGCCACAAAAAATCCAGTGTAACATTATTTCCCGATAAAATCGTACGTGTTATTTCTGACAAGGTGTTGTTAATGTAACCATTAACTAATAAACGAAACCATGTCTTGGATGTAAAAAATAACATGAGCGCGGAATTTTTGTGTAACAGAACCATGATAAAAATGTCGTGTGCTAATTTTTTTTTGATCATTAAAAACACTGTAAAAACAAATAAGTCTGTAGCGCTTGCAGCCTTAAAAAGTATAAAAATTAAAAAGTTATAATTTTTGCGCGGGAATCACATTCGTCTCAATGACAGTAACGTGAGCGAAAAGGCAACTTGTAATGCTTCCCGAATTTCCAGCGGGATTCCCCTGGGATTAAAAGAAGAGGTGCCTTGAGACTATGCTCCGCTGGTATCGGACAGAGATAGAGAATAGAGCACATAAAGAAGCTGGATGATTTATAATGTGCCTCAAAGTAATATTGTACGATTTATCGCATAATATAAAAATATGTTAAAAGATCTTTCGAAGGACAAGTATAAGAATTACTTTCGCAATTTTAAGATTTATAATCGAGACGTGTTTCATTTTATATATAAGAGATTTTTATAATTTATTGAAAAAATTAAATTCTTGTCTACTCTTTTGACATTATATTTACGTATTGTTTTATTTACAATAAGAGGGTTTTTTATCGGATTAATTCGTTGATCGGATTTTTACTACGTGCTGCTACGGAAGTTATTAACTTCATAACTAACCTATTGGTATCGATTATTATCTATATCTTCTAACTTTTTATTTAACAAGAAAGAGACAGAGCTGCGTCAGATGTATATTCTACGGAATCATTTTTTTTTATCCAGAGAATGGTTTATTCATATTATACCCATTAGGAATAATGATTACATATTAGTGTTCAATACAAGTCACGAAATTATAAACCGAAAATATTGCGAAATGAAAAACATTACAGACTTAAAGAAATAAAAGCACAAACATTAATAGCTACATACAATGGCTTTTGTTGTTATATCTTTTGTTCGGATTCTTTACAAATATTGTTTATACCTTGTTGAAAGTTGAAACTTCCCGGCGTACGAATTGCACGCTATTGACATAAGATTTCAAAGAACTACAGTTTGATAAACAAATGCCTACACATCAAATGACTGTGTACACTTACGCGTTAAAATCCAATACAATGAATGAAATGATTCATAATAACAGAAGTACGTATGGACAAATTATTGCTTTGCACATTTATGCACCATCTAGATTATTATATTACTTATTTAACAGATATGCATCACTATTCACAAATACTATTTGTCCAAAATGGACTCTTTGAAATATGACTGTACAAAATGCGTATTAGGCAGCTCTCGCAATGAAACATAAAACAAACAAACATGACATTGCGAATAACAGGTGTGAAATGAATAAATAGGTTTATTTGATTTATAAGACAGTAGTGAAAAAATGAAGTCATTTCGAGTAGAGAAATATTCTTAGCATTATTTCTCAGGCTTATGTAAAGACATCATCTTTCACTTGATGAAAATTTAACCATATCCATCGATAAGAATGATGTCTTACAGGAAGGACGCTGCTTGCCACAAGCCTCTGAATCTGGATGTAGGCCAAAATAATGGAACGGAAAGACAAACCTAATACAATACCTATACTATATACGTATCGTTATACAGATTGTTTTTCTTCCGTACTAGGTACCTACTTTATATACTTTGTATATTTGTAGTGTCCATGAGCAATTCACAGTACATTTAACCTTGAATGTAAAAGTAGATAACACGCTTCATTATCTGTAGCCGAGTTATTATCATTTTTATACTCTTTGTTTTGAATATGACTTACTTTTACAATATGCTTTTAACAGTAACTTTTGAATAGCGTACACACGACATTTTCAGGGAAATGGTTAATACATTTTTTTTTAAACCCGTTACTATTTTATTTGTACCAAAAGTTGACACACATTTTATGTTCTATTTATAAATCGCCAGTATTATTTTTCTGTCGGAATAGACGATACATTTTAATGCACGATTGAACCTTGAAACGCGATATTACATAAGTAAAACAACTTTGTAGTTTATAAGCAGCATAAAAATTGTTTGATCTAAAGAATTTATGTTTTGAAATGTTTATTGAAATGTTGTGTAATAAGCCCGCGCATATACTAATAAGTAATGTTTATATAGACTTCGTTTGCACATCGCGCTGGCTTCTTCAAGTAGATAATTTATTTTTAAAGGTCCTAAATAATTTTGCAGGCCTAAATCTCTTACTATTATGTTTATAAACTTTCATTTATTGCTGAATACGGTTTCCATTAATGATATTTAATTTAAAATTAAAAAAGTCTAGTACGTACCTACACTTATATAAAATTACATGAATTAAAAAATATTTTAGACTGATTAGTGATTACTCATTACCACAGAAGTCTACACAAACACCTTATCAAAGTTTACAAAAACACAGACCTTGAGTGAAAACTCATACAATTTATTAACACTAACCTTTTGCAATATTGGACTTTGTGTCACCAAAGGAGATTAACGTTTCCAATTTAAAACCACATTACATCCATTGAGTTCACTTTGAAGCAACGTTACACGGGACGGAACGCTCGTTGAGCACATAACATCACATTTTGCACTTGTCGACGAAAACAATAAAAAAAAAACAGAGCGGATCCAGTTAGCGGGAGCCGGCGTTCCCTTTGGGACACGGTTACACGTGAACACAGAAACAAGTTGGGAGTTTATTTTAAAAATTGCGTGCGTCGACGACTACGCGCCAAGGCGACGTTCAACGATCCGACACGTCTTCTCTCGACGCAAACGGCCGAACGACTGAGTGAGGCCAGGGGATCGAATGAACGGAACGGCCGGAGGGAGTGAACGCATTCAGCGCATCGGGTCGCGTGCGTAGTGCGTGCGTACTCGCGAACCCCGGTAGAAGAAATAAGCGAAATAAGTTAACTATTAATTAACACGATCACGAACTATATCCCGGTCTCGTACAACTCCAATTCCAAATAACCCCCCTTTTCCGTTCAAACTTAAATATTTGTGACAGCTATTTTTGATCCTGGTCATATAGATCTTATTTTTTTTTTCTTAACAAGCAACAGCGTTAAAATCCTCGGCGCCTGGCTCTGCTCTCGTCAATCCAAACATTCAGCTTGGTGCAAACGACCAATCCTCGATAAGAGATATATTATAGAGCCATAATAGCCTGATCGTCGGAGCACTCGCTTGAATTTCAAAGTACACGCGTGACCTGGGTTCCATCCCCGTTGCGGGAAACACTAAAATTGTTAATAGCGCTATTTTAGCGCTCAATTCTCCACCTACGCAGCGATGAAAGAAAACATCTCAATGAAACGTGTATGTCTGTGAAATAATAAAAATATTATTTTGAGACGTGTGGCGACCGCCTACCTGCACTGCAGCAGCCGCATGAGGACCTTCCCGGCTCCAAACCCTCTCAAATATTGATAATCTTTGCCCAGCAGTGGAACACTCTACTTTGACTCTACAGAGCCTCAAAATAATCACTAACTAGTGTTATAAGAAAGACTGTGTACAAATACTACTTTCATTTGTTACGGTAAATTTCTTGATAAACCGTCACAACTAAGTGATTTGTTTTGTACGTGAGAGAGCCAAGTGGTGGCTTTTGCTGCTGCTCAAGTGTGCCGGCTCGACCGGGGTCGACTTTGAACTTACCGGCGTGAAGTAGAAACGTATTGTGCTTCTGCGTTTCGTTCGGAGAGTGAGGTGTATCCGGAGGTCCACCCCCGCTCTCCCCTCTCGCCTTCTCCGCTCCGAAAATCCGTAAATGAAAAGAGCTGGTATAATATTCTAATGTGAGAGAACAGACGGCTGGGAGTTGCTATTGTGACAAGAACAATAGTTACTTTCTTCTTTCTTCCTTCCTAAATGCTACCTTGGGATTATTAAAGAAGCGGAGGCGGCCTGCTAAATGATACACGCTCCTGCAGCTGTAACTTCGGAGGCAGCTGTGGAAAAGTGGTTAGGTCGTTGTTGCCTTATTCCTCTCAGCCACTCCCCGCGATCTCCTCTTGGCTGCTGCCGGCTTGCTCATCTTGCTCCTGTAATCTGCCGATCGACTTTGGATGGATGGTTCCTTTATGCGGAGTACTCGTACCAGTGAGTTTATCAAAGCTTACTTAGGATTCAGATCGTTGGCCTGGACACTGAGACGGCGACAGGGCTGACCACCGGTCACGTTACAAATAAGCACTGATTAAAAGTGTGTTTAAAGGATTAAAATTTGTGTAATAGATAAGAAAGAAAGAAGAAAGAAAAGACATTAATCAGCTAAGAAAGCTTAGAAATGGTCCCATACAAAAGGAGTTAATTGAAATAAAAATACACATAAATACAAAATTACAATCAAAACCAAAAAAAGTCTTCTAACCACCCCCGTGTTGAGTAAACGGTCGTAAGAGGTTTCCTTTATGGATTTTTTTGGCATTTAATATATGTGGATGAATTTTCCACCGTTCGATAATCGGCAGGATGCAAGTATAACATTGCGTTCTCCTCTTCACACCCTGAAAACCAATGAGAACGTTTATGACGTACATAATGCTGCATTTCCGTCACAGGGAAAGGCATTCGTTGCGTTCCCGTCAAGATTGCAAGCGGGCGCTATAACATTTTGATTATGCACGGCCCGGTAAAACGGATAGTGGAAATTTGCCCTTAACCGTGAAATTGCCCACGTGTGCGGCATCGAGACGCGATCCGTATCTTTATGGATGCTGGATAAAAATAGATATGGTCATACGTATTGACGTCACATTCCTAGAAGAAAATTATCTAAAAACTGAAAAATCATAAGGCGAACTTGCTTCCTCCGAAAAATTGGTCTACGTAAGATTGATGAACAGAGAAAATTATTTTTTTGGCTTTTAAATTTTAATTTCACTATTAATACTATTAGCGTAGCGCGCCTGCTTCGCAGAGACAGATGTATTATAAAACTAATTTTTCAAGTAGATCTCATATAAATATCACATTATCTTACGGATTGCTGTTATACAAAGTAAATATAATTCTTTAGAATAAGTATGTAATAAATAAGATTCTTTTTCGACAACTTATTAATATACTCATTATTTTCCAGTTTTTATTTTTACAAACTAACGAAGCCAACGACCATTTGAAATAATGCACAAAACAAAGACACATTCACTCTTTATAACATTAATTTTGTGTTAACCACTAGAGCACCTGACTGCTGCCTCCAGGGAATCGAATCCCAGACGAAACCAATGTTTGTGCAAAAGACAAATTATTGATTTTGGTTCTTGTCCCGTGTCTCCTGACACTGTTACATCGGATATGAGAAGGTTAAGACGAGGGTGACTCTGTGTTCGCGGGTATACTTACGGCACTGTGATAACCACTGCGCAGTTGACAACAGCCGATAGTATTTGGAAGTTATCACCGTGGTCGAAATAGGCCAGGAGGTTTGAGTGTATTAGAGAGTGTATGTGTGTGTGTGTATAATTGATTGCACAAATGTATAAATAACTCGGAATACTGTCGTATCATGCGACGATCAAGGAAAGCCATAATTTTTTATCCGAATGATATAAATCATAAATCGAAATGGGAGATAAATTTCTCGGATTGAGATCTGATTTCGGCACAATGGACTCGGTGCGCTTCGAAATCCGCCGGTAGACTTCCGGCGACCGCGGCTTATTGTGCCCAGATTTGTGATTGATTTATTGGCATTGAGTTACCTACGCTGCTCATGTTGCTCTCGAACGGAGGACGGCGAAGGTGAAACGAAGATGCCTGTTAACTGAGATGTTCAAAAAATAAATCGTGTTCAAAAATCATGGTAATCTCATTTGAATTGTGTTTATAAATAATAATAATAACATTTTAATATTTTCGTCTTCCAAGTAATTACATTTTCGAACTTCTAACATTACTTGATTCGATTCTGGGCACTGATTTTAAAGTCAGATATGGAACACACTTCTGCGATGTTATATATTATTCTCATTTGTGTGGTGATACTAGAATCCAATCACACGAGTACCTTTGCCGGCGTGTAGGCGATAGTAGAAACCGACGTTTTGCATCCTAGACGCTGCTATGCACCCCTTATTAGCGGTATTTTTTATGGCCAAGGGGCCAACGAGTTATCGGCTCACGGATACCTCACTCACCTAACAAAATGCAAAAGTACAAGATGCTGCTTCACGCCTGTATTCTGGAAGGTCGCCGGTCGAGCCGGCCCATTCGAGCAGCAAAAGCTACTGCTTCGTTCCACCACGTATAATGTAATTATTGTTCTGGCATTTGTGAAATTATCATTCCACCATCCGACGGAAGCCACGACATGGTTCCTCTTACTCGGTATACTATTACTTACCAATACTAATTAATTATGCTCAATAGACTTAAACAGAAACTAGAAATCAGATACACTGGCATCCGATATCATTTGATTTCGCCCAACGCGGTAGACATAGTTAATATGAGATGCTGTCATCTGCAAAGGGTACTGTGTTAGCCGTCAGTTAAAAGCATTACGTTAATATAATTTAAGTAAATCCAGTTACTGGCTACACGCTTTACAGTTAAGTAAACTTGGTGCATTACTTGACGGTGAAAGCTTACGCATAGCCGTAGGTAGGTCCCGGTGTCGATCTGTTAACCGCGTCGATGTCCGAGCGGTGGCGAGGTCGCCGACTTGGACCTCCACGGGCTTGCTTGCCAAATGTACTGCCGTCAGACGGTCTCGTCGCGGCTTATAAAACGACGACCTCCGTAGGGCTCTTGTATCCATGAACTTTTACTCGGTTTCAGAGCCGAGCTGAATTTTTGAGACGCTGGCATGAGTTTGCTCCCATGGGAGAGAGGTAAAGCTCTTGTGTGGTGGGGGCGCTACTTGCAGCAGCAGTCATCGAACTGGGCCGAAGGGGGCAAGTATGAGTATATAAGGGAAGAGTATATGTATGTGCCATTGGCCTTAGATACGATTTTTCGATGGGATCTGTAATGAATATGTATAACGCATTTACAAAAATGAAAGGGTAACGCCTTAACAAGAGAAAAATCATAAAGGTTTAAGGTTCATTAAAAATTTGCCTTACATACATTTTTGAGATCGATTCGTCTTCGAATACTAGACTACCTTGGTTGGCTTCTCTACTAGCAGAGGGCTCAGAGGTTAACGTACTGTTGAGCGATGGTGCATAGATTTGAATCGTTCATACCGTCTGGCTACGCAGCCAACAACACTCAACAGCTATGACGTCATGACGGGCGATGAGCGGAGCCGGAGGCGGCGCCATCTTACCGACCATTGAATGCACGTGATCGGAAAGAACGACAAGCGCGCGATAGAATACTACAAAAAGTACTTGTAACTTCTGTAACACCATTAAACTTTTATAATATACAGTTCACTTATTTAATCTTGTACTATCTACCGTCTCTTCAATCAAGCGTAAGATGCAGTATTAGAGATCTCATGTAACGCTTACGAGATATCGCAGAATACCGGCGTGAAGTAGAGGCATCTCGTGCTTCTTGATTGGTCGGTGATTATGATAACCGGAGGCCCGCTCCCCCTTCCCATCCCCCATCGTCATCCCTTCCAACTCCGAGATGAACGTGGGCAATGGTAATCACTTACCACCAAGTGAGCCGCTAGCTCGTTTGGCCCCTTTCACATAAAAAAAAGAGATAATCTTATCACGTAAGCGTATATTACGTTTACGTTACGAGCGAGTGTCTCGGTGTCGAGTTGTTGTCGAACTTTTTTTTTATAGAAGAAGGGGGCTAACGAGCGTGCGGCTCACCTGACGGTAAGTGATCACCGACGCCCACGAACATCCACAACACCAGAGGAGCTACAGATGCGCTGCCGGCCTTTCAAGTGGCTTGATAATCGAAATTGGCCAGTATTAGCTGAGTTCCAATGCAGACACTACTTTCGTTGTGTATTAAGCACGCTGTGTGAACGATCGCGTGGCTTAGTTGTTAGCGAATCTAATTAATTTTAATCTTTGCTGAGATATGGGTAACACCGGCCAAAAGACAATATTTGTACCAAAACACAAATAGTAGGTTCGGTCGAGTCGTGTCTCTGACACTGCATCTGACCCTGTCTTATCGTACATCGGATGCGGGAAAGTAAAGACGAACGAGTGCCTCTGTGCTTACGGCACTATGATATGTCCTGCGCGGGTGACATCGTCGTCATCGAAATCGGCTAAGAGAGCGACACTTGCTTTATTTCATAGAGGATTACAACACTCGCTGCATCTCATAGCACTAAATCTCACCGCGCACAGAACAACACAATAGTGTCATGCTTAAAAAGATTTTATATTAAAATATGCTCGGATTACGCGATCGTGGAGTTTTTTGTGTTGCTTAAATATCTTTTAGCGCTTAAAAGCACTTTGCGTTTCATATGTAGCAAATTACGTTTTCTTTGTGCCGAAACGTTGTTTCGCTGTTATTCTTAATGAAAGAATTCCTGAACCCTAATTGTTATGAGCTCCGCATAAAATTTAAATTTATTTTTAAACCACTGCACGGCTGAGTTTCATTTGTGCTGCTGGTGTTAAAAGACTTTAGCACGTATTATATTTGTAAAGATATTGTTATAATTTTAAATTTACTTATTTCGGAAAATAGACTTGAGATATTACGTCCCTATAAATTGTTAATGACATGGTAATTCCACTGTTGATTATTTATTAAAAAAAACTTTCTGTTCCTTTATCGATTCAAATATATGATGCGTGTCTTCATTTTATGAAATTAATATTGTTAAGAATGTATAAAGAAGAATATTTTTATAAAGTTATATTGAAAATATATTTACGCGTATGATACAGTCTAGGTATAAATAAAAAGTTTTGTTCATAAATCACTTGTCAAGCTCGAAGGTACATTGTAACGAAATTTTCGCGTTTTTTGTTCAGAATACATATTTACACCATTTCATCACTATTGTTTTCGTCTCTACGTCTGTTCCAGTAGGCTTTATAAAATTGGTAAAATAAATAGTTATTGTTAGACATCGAATATGGCGACAACTTTCGAATGCTATTGGCAGTTTTGAACAGCGTAGAAGATATTATAGTGCCGTAAGTGTACGCCCCAAAAAATTGTTAGCCATAAAGCACTATCCTCAGCCAGATTCGTCCATCGACATCCATCAATGTTCCAGTCTTTATTCCGAGGGAGGAGCTGGAAACGCAGATTTACAAGACTCACTCATCGAACGAAACGCAGAAGCGCAAGATGCCTCTACTTCACGCCGCTATGGTACTCCGAGGCAGTGGTACTGCTCCGGCCGTTTCAGCCCATACAAACAACAGGAACCGTCCCGTTCGGGGGCAACTTTGGAAAGCTTCTTAGTCAACGACGATAATCACAAATGGAGTGGGCAGAATTCAACCGATTTCGACAAAATTAAAAGTTCAGACAAAAGTCTAAAAGTGTATTTAAATACACTTTCTTTACTAGCGACCTACCCACGCTTCGTTCTGGTGTAATTTTTTTTCAAAGTATTTAACAACTTATATGCTATCTTCACCTGCATTTGTACAGATTTTTATCGGTTAAAGAATTAAAATTCCACGCTTTTTGACTCCAAACTGTTAAATTAAATATTATGATCAAAAATATTAAATTAAATTTCATGTTCAATCGTATGAAACAAAATCGCAATCTGTGTATTTGCTTATAATTTCCAAATGGATTTCAATGCGGTTTGCACCATAATTTAGCATATTTTATGAGGTTTATATGTATAACACATTCACGTTTAAAGTATATACTACAGAGCTGTACGTGCAGAGTTAACGCATTAATCGCTAGACTTACTGTAAACTAACGCTATGTATTTTGATCGGCTTTGAACATTTGTGTGATGACTATTGTGCTTGAATATATATAGAATATACTTAATATTTATTGTATATATTTTTGATGATTTATGTTAAAAGTTTCGTCCTGCAAGTGCCCATTGTTGAGCAAAGGCCTCCTCTCAAATATCTGTGAGGGTTTTGGAGCCGAGAAGGGCCCGCCACGTTACTCCAGCGCGGGTTGGTTGGCTCGACATATCCTAGATTTTTTAAATTATTTTTCAGACATGCAGGTTTCCTCACTAAAAAGTGCTATTAACAATTTTAGCGGTGCCGGCACCGGGGATCGGACCCTGGTCGCACGCGCTCTATGAAACTAAAGTGAGCACCCTGACCCAGCCCTAGCCCACCGCGGCTCTTTTCGGATGATTTATATTTACATATGCGTCATCTTTGGGGGAGGCCTATGTTCAGCAGTGGACTTCTGATGGGCTGAAATGATGATGATGATGATTACGTCATCATACGATGGTCAGTCAGCAGGTTGCGTTACGTGCAAATAAGGTTGAAATTTGGTTACGTGTAATGAAGGTATACGTGCTCCAAATACATCCACACATTTGTAAGCATGTTTGAGCTTAAAGAGAAAAGCAGACTTGCTACCATATTACCGGTTCTTTATCTCAAACTGAATCTCTCAAACATTGCGAGCGGCTATTAAAGCTTACTTTGTTGCAGTGAAAATGCACCGTTCATTGTTGTGGATTATATTTACGTGTTAGGTTTTTGTAAAGAGCATTCTCACGGCCCGAAACAAAAGAAAATATGCATATCATTTAATTTAGTTTTTTTTATATATGAATATATCAAGAGTTTAATTAGAATTTTCGAGAGAGAGGGCACAATTATAAAGATTTTTAAAAAATTACACAGTTAACCTATTACACCTAAACATCGTCTAAAGGGCAATAATTCTTTCTCCAGGTGCCAACCACACTGTTGAGTAACGATCCAAACGAACGTTCTGGCGGCCATCCCACTTTGCCGAACCCTAACACCACAGCCTTGTGATGGCGAGCAGCATCTCTAGTGCGAGGGAATCGGCACTGCGCTCACCAATCCTCCTGTCCAAGTGCCCAGGGTAGTAACATCTTTAATGCGCGACATCTCAGCTTTTATTGGCGCTATCATGGAATAGTCTACGGCCTGAATTAGACTTATAGAAGCAGTATTTGCAGACCTGGAATACAAAAAAACCATTCCATTTTACAGTACCCAGAAAAAAATATAGAATATTACATATCATAATAACATATTTAAAAAAAACCAGACAGTAGGGACATTTGAGTCTTGTCAACACACTTTTCACCAGAGCTTATTTGAGATAGCGTAACAGGCGGTGAGCCTGTCGACGTCTTAGTGGTGACAACGAAATAAATTGTATTAATTTTTGGAAAATTTATTGCTATACGAGCTCGCCTCAAGGGGAAACGAACTCAAGTCTCCTGCCCGAAGGCAGATCCCCTAACCACTCGGCTGTTTTGCCCTGTCATACATGATCACATAGATCACATTTCACACACATCATACAGTTTTAAACGTGGTAGATCCAAGCGGCGGCTTTAGCTGCTGCTCGCATAGGCCGGCTTGACCGGGTGGTTACCACGGCCTCGCAGAATACCGGCGTGAAGTAGAGTTAACTTGTGCTTCTGCGTTACGTTGGTGATTGAGGTAACAGAAAGCCCACGCTGCCTCCCTCCTGTTCCCCAAACATCCTTACAGCTGGCAATGCACCTGCAGCTCCTCTGGTGTGTAGGTGTAATGTTGCAGATAAGTGAGCATTGGTAATCACTTACCATCAGGTGAGCCGCATGTTCATTTGCCCCTTTTTCTATAAAAAAAAAAACTTTCTTTATTCATTGTATAATCAAATCTGACGTCATAGGATTATGTTAACAATTGGAATCCATTGAGTGAGTTTGCGGTTTTCTTTAGTCCGATATATGATTGGCTAATTTAGTGCTCAATTCTTTCCAAATGTAGACACAGAAAGATAACTTTTATAGTAGTTTACAACGTTAATTTAGCCACTTTAAAATTTGATTAATACGGTTTAAAAGTCGTAAACCGAACAAAGTTAAAGTAACAAGTTAATAACTAACGAATGGGATACCCGTATCAGTTAATCGAGTAACGTTTTGGGGTACATTACACCAACACGAAATTGTCGAGATATGTTTACGTGATAGCGCGGAAAGCGACGCATCGCCCTGTAGAACAATCATTAGTAGTAGTCAAAGCGTTTACGGCAAACTAGTCCATATGTGGTTGCAACAGGGACTGTAATGGAACGTACTCTGCGATGTTATGGAATTGTTGTATATTGGTTTTATTTGATTTCAATGAACGGGCTCCCCTTAGAGCATAAATAATGCATGACGAATTTTACACGACGTCCTGCACACAGCGATAAAGATCTACGTATATAATAATGGTACAATATTGCTTTTCGCCGATGACATCTTTACCATCTTACATAACGACGGACACCGAACAAAGATTATATTAGTATCTGTTAAACACATTAATTAACTAACAACTTTATGTATGTTTGTATTTGGAGGCAACACGGCATAGGAGTCAACTGAGGGATTAGATTTGAAAATCTCATGACGTTCGACAAATGGCAGAATACACTATTCAAAAATAAATAGCGCCACACACAAAGTGCATAAAAAGCCTTTTTTTTGGGTAAGAGGTTAGACGAGCTTTAGCTCAGCTCATGGTAAGATTGCCGTCGCCCAACTGCAACACCAGAGGAGCTACAGGTGTATAAAAAATATTTGGAAGATGGGAGGGAGTATGAGGAGGGGCGATGGAGAGAAGAAGTGGGCCTCCGGTTACATCAGTCACCGAACGAAACTTCATTCTTCGAGGTCGTGCTACACCGCTCGTGCCGGCCCATTCGAGCAGCAGTTAAAACCGCAGCTTGGCACTGCCATGTAAGACGAGCCATTTTGTAGTACAATCGCCAACCCAACAAAGTGAAATGCTAATGCTGTTTATGACATCGTTTCATTCACTTGCTTTTTGCCAATTCACCTACTTTACTTGCTTCTAATTCCCAGCAAATAGCACTCAAGATATAAAGAGTAATCATCTTGTATTGCACAAAAAGTATATAAAAGCAAAGTAGAAAAATAATAACGTGTAAATAATTTAATTGAAACAATAGAAAAATAACCAACGCAAAAAACCAGCCCCGTATTGAATCAGAATGTGCAGCCACAATGGCTTACCGCAGACGATATTAAGCACACTACCTTCGGATCCGCGTATGAGATTTTAAATTTTCAATGCCGTAGGACGTCCAAAGAAATCGTCGGTTCACGTGTGCCGGATGTTGAAACAAACGGCACAAAAGCCTTAACCGTCCCTTTTGAGCCGACTCGCGGAGTAATGCTTGTACCCGACTTATTGTAGGCGAAGGCTACCGTGCAAGATATTCTGAATCATAAAACTATGCGCTTAAAGAGTAAAATCCGATTGTAATAACTTTTGATAGGTTTTCAGTCGGTTTATACAGCACTCATTGACGCACTCCCGTCTCGAACGGAGCTCGTAAAATCGAAACAGAACGGCTATATAAAAGGAGTGGCAGATGAATATCGCGATGAGGAGACCGCTATTGAACGTGAGACACACGAGCTTGTAGAATTGCCAGCAACTGCTTTTAGAACATACATCGCGTGGCTTAGTGCTTAAGGTATTTGACTCCCAGCCGGAGTCGATCTTTGAGCTCCACACAAAGTATTCTCTGACACATCGTCTGCCCCTTCAACCGATCTTATCGCATACGGTTACATCGGTTTCGGTAAGGTGAAGACAAATGATTGCTTCTGCGTATTCGACGGAGGTGCACATTATAATATATGTTGCGCGGTTGAAAACTGCCTATGGTATTCATAAGTTGACGTCGTGGTTGGAATCGGTCAGAAGGATATCATCATCGTTAGAACAATCAAGAGCGGTGATGAATCTGTGTGCTTGGTAAAATTAAGGGGAGGCTTAGTATGATAGTTATATATATATGTATAATTCAATTTATTTATTTATATATTTATTCTTCATTGTTGTCCTTAAACTTAAGGTTAAAATGGGCGGACTTAATGCCAAGTAGCATTCACTACCAGTCAACCCATGTTATGGTGAAAGGTAGTTGTCAGGTACAAAACAAAGAATAGCAAATTATAGGTAGACTCCAAAAATAATAAGTTAATAAATACATATAAATACACTATGCAATTAAATAAATATTTATAACATATAATACACAAATACGTATACAAATATATAAAAAGATACATAAATAAATATATAATTGAAAACGAAAATAGATGAGCCGAATATTGTCAATAATCTATTAGGTAATCACGAACTAAACTCTAAAAATATTTCCTGTTAGGTTCTGCTTTTATCATATCGGGCAGGGCATTCCAGAGGAGTGTAGCTTGAACAGTAAAAGAAGAGTTATAGTATCCCGTATTATGTTGTGGAATGCGAATCTTAAATTATATGAAATTAAATCTTCAATGTTCCGATAATTAAACGATCGTGAGTCGTTCGTGTTTCGGAAGAGCAATGAAAGGAAACACGACAATTTTATTAAAAAAAAAGAATGAATGCAAATCCATTCTATCTTCAGTTGTCTTGCAAAATTTCTTTCAATAGCCAGTCTGAGTCTGAAGCCAACTTTTGAATCTGTACGCTAAGTTTGAGCGCGTCTTTAGAGCTATTAATTTGTCTCGGACTGTGGCACGGAAAACCGTCAAGTTGAGAGACGTGAAGACTTTTTAGACAATAAGCGTTATAGACTAGCAAAAGTTATAGAAGAACTCTTTGGATCCTTCGCTGATTTCTCAATAACTCGAAAGAAATAGGGAATAATTTAAAGTTACCACCTTGGTGGCTGGGCGCTCGATTTAAAACCTACAGAACGCTCATCTAGCGTTTTTTCCCGATGCGAAGACATTAAGTTGTGAATTCTGATATGTAACATGATCCTGGAAGAAAACTTTATATGTGATAAATGCAGTGTGCGTGTGTGTTACGGAAGTATATTCAATACTGGGGATGATAGAAGTCCCACATTTATTTAGGTCATTTCAACTAACTTTGCACCAGAGTTTACAATCGACCAACGTTTTAGTATCGACGCCATCGATGATCCCCGTACATTAACAACCTGTACTGTCCACTGCCGGACGCAGGCCTCTCTCATTAGGGGAAACTTGTCTAAATGACCACGCAAGGCCAGCGAATTGGAGATCGCAGTTCTGGTAATATTCGAGATCGTCATCCCGCCATCTGTCGGTAGCCATTGCGATTTTCAAGGCTTTTCCCTCAGTGTCCTCTTGCGACGCCCGCGGGAAGGAAAGGGTCACCCCTTCCTTCAGATTCCTACGTCGATACCACATGGTAAAAAAAACTGATTGGCTTCGGCTTCGGCTCGGCTTCCCTCACCTGCGGGCAGCTCCCCAACCATTTCGTTATATTGTGTGAAATGTAGTGAAAGTTTCTACTATATTTGGCAATAATCGTAGTACAACTTCATGATTGGTTTTTGCCTCGACGAACGTTCCAACCGCAAATGCATCCATCGCAACCAAAACTGGCGCATTATCAACTAAAGTGATTTTAGACCGCATTGTTTGCGAATACAAATCCGCCGTCCGAAATTGGACGGATTGAAAGACGTAATTTCGCCGAGCATTCCGTCGACATTTACAATTCTGTTATTCTAGTTTGATTTAACGCAGAAGCGCCATGTTGGATCAGTCCGACACAAGTATGCGTAACTGTGATTACGACAGAACCTACATATGAGGATCATCATCATCATCATCATCATTTCAGCCTATTAGAAGTCCACTGCTGAACATAGGCCTCCCCCAAAGAGATACATATGAGGATACTGCTGGACATATACCTGTATAAAATAAATGTTAGTGTTTTTTAAGTTTTTGAAGTTTTTTCTGAAGCTATATTCTCATTATTCGGTTTTACTTAAGGTAAATAAAGAGATTTGGTATATTTTGAACAACACACAAATTAATAAGTTATAGCTAACAACTAAGGTCACAAAGTATTAATTGAAATAAAGGCCAGATGATGGGTTGCTTATTTTGTATTGTTTAATCTCTACCACTCTATACCTTCCCGTTAAAAACGATTCAGTCGTTTCCAAGGTTAGTATGGACATGACAAACAACCAAACAGAAACAGAAACAAAATTTGATTTTGACTTTCGCGCCGTGCAATTACGCTGAAAAAAAGACAGTTTCTCCAAATCACAGACAGACATTTTAATTTATTTTTATGTAGTATTTATTGAAAACCCTATACATTAATTAGTTAAAGGCACACTGCATACAAAGTAACTTTCATAGTTAGTGAATTTAGATGTAACAATGCAAGGTAACTGAGTTAACAGTTAGCCGATGGTTCAGGTCAGGCAAGACCACAAAGTAGATTGAACAAAGTGCGTTGCTTAACGAGCGCCGACAGACTTGTTGCAAACAACACCTCAACTGTGTGTTCGCCTTAATTAAAACTCTGAATTCGAACTCGCGACCGACCAGCGGAGATATGTTGTTCACTTATTGTTCATTCTTAATGAATTATTTACATTAGTGATACATGGTCCTTAGTGTAGTACCTTCATTCATATGCAGTGGCAAAGAAGCCGAGCACTCGCTTTATTTTCATAGTACATGAGTGAACTGTGTTTGATTTAAGAAGCCAGCGCTATTTAAATTGCTGATTGCTATTTAAGGGACGAATTTATCATTAACATTTAAATATAGAAATAATAATATGTACCCAGACTCAATGAATACAATACAGTACATGTAAGGAGGTCAAGGTTATAATGGACTGGAGATGGGGAGCAGCCAGCTTGACAGCTCTACTACTATTAGTCCGAGATGAGCGTCTTTATCCTATGTCCTTCTGTGACTTACCAATCGAAACATAGGATGCATAATATAACTTGTTCGCATCATAACTGATACTAGGCTAGGGTTGCCACTTCTGGAGCATAGATTTGCGGGAAATTCCGCCATCCGGAGATTGGAGAAGACGGCATCCAGCTGAAGAAGAAGATCATAATTAGAATTTTAATGTGGTGGTGGTGACAACATCTCTGTGACTTCGCACCTCACTCACTTTAGGTTGTGTCAGACACGGAGACGGTGTCATTTTATAATTTTCAGTCAGAAAATTGTGGAGAGATTACTATGACTTACGTAACGTTTGTTAACTGTTTGAAAAAGTAAGTTATGTAACAGCGTTTTAATTGAATTTCTTACATAAATTCTTATTCGGAACAATAAAAGACCAGAGCGGTTCGAATATCAATGACTTTAAATATATCGAACACATTAAGAACATGTCGAAATACATTATTTTTGAAGAAAGTATTTCTTTCCTATCTGGTATATCGAATTAGGTAAATTAGCCCGACGCGTTGTCCATTGTGCAAGGCACCAATCAATGCCAGTGCTAACAGGATAAAATAGGAAATGGATTCTTTTGTTCGGTTCTCAGGTATACAGGGTCGGTAGACAAAATGTTTTGGCTCTTTCTAACATTGTACACGCCGATTTAGTCTTTGGCTGTACCGCATACAACGTATATTCGCATGACAGATTTAATTTTGGTATCCAAAGGAAATAACAGGTATCGTCCCTTTGATTTGTTTCTTAAGGAATTGTAAAATCAGATGGGTATTGCCGGATTGTAAACTTTTTATTTCGTTCACTTAGTACCTATCTTTGTTGTCAGGGGTAAAGTAGGGACAGTGACAGACAGCAAATTGCGTTTAATTTAGTTTAGATAAGACTAATCTTTGAATAAAAACGTGAAATAACACTCAAACTCACACAAAAGATCTAGTAAGCCATCTTGTGCTCTAAGCCAATGTAAAATTTTTACATCATACGACAATGGGAAATCACAAGTATACTGTACTTGTGATTTCCCATTGTTTTTTAGTAGTTTGGGCTAGTACCCAGTAGTACATTGGGAGACATAGACACATACAAACATAGCGAGAAAAGTAAGAGAGAGAGAGAAGGAAGGAATAAGGAAGATTGAGAGACAGTCAGGTTTTGAGTTATATTTTGATGAGTGTAAATAACTATTACATATAACCTTTGATATTCCCGATCACATCTCTCGGGTTTGCCATCACATAAAGGTATATACGGACGAGGAAATGCTTTTGCCTTTTTTATTGCATCCAGTTTTTCTTATTTATAATTATGGTTAATACACATCTAACAGTCAATCCTTGTAAAAAAAATTGACAAAAGAGAAAACATGAAACAACAAACTCTTGACCTACTCAAATGGAATTGCAAAAAGAATTCCTTCGTACTACGCTAAGCTTTAATAATTTTAAAATGTTTACATTAGAAAAGCGAAGGGATCTCTGGGGTATGACGTTTTTGTTTAAATTACTCAGAAACCAAATTGATTGCCCACATTTTCTCAGCAGGTTTCAAATCAGAGCTCCATCTATGTACCCCAGAAAGAGGCTAGCACCCTTTTCCCCTCCCCTACGAGAAACTGTTCTGGGTTCAATCTCTCCCGTAGCGCGGTTGGGTAGACTTTATAACGTTTACAGTGCTTCCACCGCTATATTATTGTGTATTTTACCCATAGTTGTTTGTGCTCTAAGTTATATTTGTTTATTCCAACGTTTCTGTAAAATTTTAAGCATCGTATCAACTGTTGGTAAAATTAAAAAAAGTGTGCGTGTACTTAAGTAAGCACGTAAGAATTTATATCTCTTAGGCGTAACAAAAAAAAATAACTTTGTTTGTGAAATAAGACATTAAATGTAATTGATAACGGTTTAATTAAATAAATTATCATTCTCCACCACATATCATTTAAAATCACACACAAACACACATGTACATATCTCCACTGATGTAAAACGTATTGTTGATTCATATATATTTGAATAACTACTAACCTAACCTTGAACATAGTTATCAGTTCTCACGAAAACTTGAGCGACAATAACCAACCAACTTCATGGTGTCGGTTTTAGGTGTCGTTGTGCGCGCGCATAGTAAAATTAAAAGAAATATAACTTCTATAAATAAATAAATAAACATTTATTTATAGAAGTTATACTGTAAATATATTCTTGCGGTATTTTGATAATATTTAACCTTTTCACCTTCTGTGGCTCTATTACTCGAGTTTGTCACGTCCTCCAAGTTAAAGGCTAACATGAAAACTAATGAGCTTGGAGTTAGCTCAAGCGTCGAATATCCCTCTATGTAAATAGTGAGACATCTATTTGCAAGACTGAAATTGTCTGAGAAAGAGATATTATGAAAATACTTTCTCTTTGGTGTATTGAACGTAATGCTTAATTTTTTTTAACCATAAATAATTGTTGCATCTTTTTAATATTTCTGTAATTTTTCATTCTACATAATTTAGTGCAGAAAAGCATAACAAAGAAACTTGTCTACAAGTCACTACAATTCATTTAAACTAAAGTTATTTTATTAATAAAAGTAATGTAGTTGTCACGATTTACTATAATATGTATTTAACATATTTTAAATTTAATAAATGTCGTAATATCTTTAGTTTACAATAAAGGTGGTAAGGTAGCGCTACCCAACAAAGGAAATAGAATTATAATTTTGAATGGTACATTTAAGGCGGAATACTTGAAGGCACTGATAACCTTTTAACGCATGTTTGTTGGATGCCGTTAATTTCTTTTAGTTTTTTTTTTTTTATAGAAGAAGGGGGCAAACGAGCGTGCGGCTCACCTAATGGTAAGTGATCACCGACGCCCACGAACATCCACAACACCAGAGGAGCTACAGATGCGCTGCCGGCCTTTAAGGAAGGAAATGTTAATTTAATTAAGTTTATCGTCATTTTATATGATTCTATAGCATGTTTTGTTATACATCTCTAAATGCATTTTTAGGTTTGTGATGTTTATGGGGCTTCATACCCATTTTAATCTACAGCTGGACATAAAATACCATATTACATATGCTTGAGTGTAACTGTAAGCCTAGTACTAGGTTTGTAGTAATTTTCGTCAGCCGTTAACATTCGACCGCCGAACCCAATGGTACAATTTTTCATATCCGCATTGATTCTCGGTCAGTTTGGGGATCGCAATACCAGAAATCGCGTACCTAAGACGATGTAGTCTGTCTTCGGGCTATGTAATTTGAGATGGTTAATCCGCCATCTGTCAATTTATTGTCTGTTACTAAAGGTACATTTTTTTAGGATGCATCGTCTGGAATTTGGTGTCCTTGATAATTTAGTGTTTTGGCTATACAAGTCCGCCAGTACATGGCAATATATAGTCTATTTTAGTAATAGACTATAAATTGACTAACTACTTGATTGACTACTAAATTGAAAAACTTTAATTTTTTCATAATGCAACGTCTAGAATCAAATGTGTACTTGGTTTGGCAGGTTCAATTAGGTTTCAAATGATTTTTCCTTGCTTAAACAAAACAAACTTGCTTGCAGTAGGCTGATGACGATGTAATCGACATTTATAGAATAACAATTCGAAACCGGTGGGTGAGGTATCGCTCACCGAACGAAACGCAGGAGCACAAGATGCATCTACTTCACGCCGGTGTTCTGCGAAACCGTGGTAAAACCGGCACTTTTGAGCAGCTGCAAAAGCCACTACAGCTAGCTCTACCACGTACAGGTAAAAGTTTTCCTTAATCATTTTCAATTGTTATCGCCAATGACGTCTAAGGGTTGTTCTGTCAGTCTAACAGCTAGTCAATCTAAATCTTGTAACCGAGGAAGGGAAAAAAGAGGTTAGGGGATCTGCTTTCGAATATGGAGGACTCGAAATCGATCCTCCATGTGGAGAGCTCGTACCGGTGAGCCGTAAAAATTAAGAACGATTTGTATCGATGGGCTGGATACAGCAACTGCGTCAGATTTCAAAAAATAAAAGCTCTGATGTAACTTGGATATAAGATCGTGAATATTAGATAAATAAAGGAAATAAATTTCTAAATACCACTTAGCGTATAAAGTTCCATAAACAATTAGAGACGGTATTCGAATGTCGGCGGTCGTATTTGATGCGAATTCGCCGTTGGGAATGGATGATAGTCAATTTGAGAGGTCGCGTATTTGCATAGGGCAGGCGTGCCGTCCCCAGGGTCGGGACACAAGAGCGGGCGGGTCGCCGCCGGCGACGGTCCGTTCTGTTGCTACCCTATATGGGTTAGAAAAAGTATCCATTGGACGGTGTTTGGAAATAAATCACGTAAATAGACTGTATCAAATTGAGCTCGAGTATTTAGTAGTGTTTTTAATCTTTGCTTTTGCTGCCCAAAGGGTATCTTGTACCACGGTCTCGGAGAATTCCGGCGTGAAGTAGAGGCAACTTGTGCTTCTGCGTTTCGTTCGGTATGTGAGTTAACCGGAGGCCCAGTCCTCCCCTCGCCCTTCTCACTCTCAAAATTTTCTAAAAGGCCGACAGCACGCCTGTAGCTCCTCTGGTGTTATCTGTAGTTACCTAAGGGATAAGTGACTACCGATGCCCACGTGCATCACATGTTACATTCCTTTTAACATAGATTGGGCACAGCTTTAATATGAGATATATTAATGCCGTGGTTTAAGCGTCTGTAAAGTTTGATACGCTTCACGGGTTGGGTGGATTTTATTGTTCATGCAAGTTTTGCGTCAGTAACAGTATTGTTTCATATGTTGGTGGTGGTGAGGTAGCGGCTCAACATTCTGCCGACCTCTATCGTGAAAGGTGACTAGTGGAAAAACCTTGAAAACCTCATGGCCATCTCCAAGAGAAAGCCCGGCAACAGGGCTCGCCACTGTTATGGTACGTTACGTTACGTTTTCCGAGGAGATGAAGTGAGATGCGCTATGCCACAAACGGTTTTACAAAAACTCCTTGCGACTTAATTCGTCGTGTTACTTTTAACATGGTTTCGTTTATCCAAGACATGGTTACAAATAGACAAAACAATATTTTGGATGTGACAAATAACACCGTATAATTTAATCGAGGAAGAACGTTACACGGAATTGTTGTGAACTATATTTATGGCATAGCGGATAAGGACTCTAGTGAGTAATTGGGTAGTAGAATATATGAAGTAGAGGCAACTTGTGCTTCTACGTTTCGTTCGATGAGGTAACCGGAGGCCTCCTCCATGCAGCACCACATACGTGGGCGATGGTAATCACTTACCATCAGGTGAACCGCTTGCTCTTTTGCCGCCTTTCCTGAAAACTGAAACATTTCATCGATCACCATTCCAAACGCGCCAGCGTTTAGTGGCTTCCCAACGCCGGTGACCTAAGTAGTGCCCGGTGGACCCACGCCGCGTACAGGCATAACCATTATGTATTATGACTTAACCTCTACCACTCGAATCTATACCAGAATAATTTACACGTATTCGTTGAAATTTCATTACATTAGCTATCAAGGCTAAATTAATCAGTCTTAGCCAATCAAACTTTTTGAACAGAGTTGTGTAAGCAAAAAGTTTTTGAGACTTAAACAACATAAAGTTAATTGACCTTCAGTGAACTATAATATTGATGAAAACTGTCTAAAGTTCGTTTGAAATGAAAATAAAGTTTGCAAGGGTCATTCCGCTTTAATTAATATCTTCAAGTCTCGTGTTAAAATACAGAGTTATTATTCACGGAATATTAAACTTTTTAATGTTAAGAATACATCGATGTAAATGAATTCGCCGCCTCTTGCTTGTATCCGTACCCGAAATCCTTATTTGTTATGATCAACTAGTATTTATTTATTTATAAAATCTCGTATCGTACCAAAGGTTCGGTTAAATGGTTTTGTATGGCAAAATCGCGTGTGAATGTTCACTTAACCTTAGCCTTTACAGTAATGTAGATATACATTTTTTTTGTGCACATCTGTGGTACAGTACTTTTCGAATAATATAATATTATTATTAAAAAAAGGACAGTTATTATTATTTCTTGTATTAGTTTTACAAAAAAAACCGAACGGTTTCTTCAGAAATTAAAAAAAATATAATTTGTACTAAGACTAGTACAAGAAATAATAATGATTGTCGAGAGAACCTCGTGAAAGCCGAAACAGACAAGAAGACAAAATATCTGGACCAGGCTCACGAGGTAACCGACATGTGGGGTGGTATGCCGACCGAAATTATTCCGATCGTCGTCTCTGCGAATAGGTTAATCCCTGTCAGCCTCTCGGAACATCTGAAGCGGCTGGGACTCCGTGACGGACCGCTCTGAGCTCAAATGCAGAAGGCGGTGCTACTCCATACCGCTCGCATTGTCCGCCGGTTTCTTACCCTTTCTCCCTAACCCTCGGCCGTCTAGTCTCCCCTGCCGGGGCTTCCATCTGATTGGGTTTTAGTTATCTATTTAGTTTTATTATATGTATATAATTTATAAAATATTATTTATATTATGGTATTTATTTGTATCTATATATATTTATATATACAACCCAACCAGATGAGTAAATATAGAAACAACCCAATAAAATATTATGATTGTCGATATAATTAACTTTCACCATGTGACAATAATCGCAAGTATAAATTACTAAAGAAAATAATTACAATTTTAAATGTATATAATATTTAGGAAAATTCAGGTCGAGTTTACTAGTCTTTCATCGTATGGTTAAGTCGAGTTCTAATATTTTCTCGTGACCAAGTGACTAAGCCTTGGAAACTTTATGGCGATCTCCGAGAACAAATTCGGTGACAAGGCTCGGCACCTATCACTATGTATTATATATTAGAAGAGACAGACGAAGGGTGGGTTGCAAAACCCCTTTTGGCTACGCATAGTCGTGCCAAGCGAAACCTTACCGTAATCGCAGTCTGACTCTATCGGTGAAAGTAGCAGCCGGAAAGTTCCCACTGCTGGTCAAAGGCCTACTTCTCAAATATCTGAGAGGGTTTTGGAACCGGGATTGGCCCGCCACGCTGCTCCGGTGCGGGTTGGCGGGCTTCACATCATCCTCGAAATAATATATTTTTTTATGTCTCAGACATCCAGGTTTCCTGACGATGTTTTCCTTTATTGCCGAGCACCAGGTAAATACAGCACTTAAAACTGCTATTATCAAATGTAGGCAGCGGGGATTGAACCCAGGTCACTCGCGCTCTATGAAACTAAAGTGAGCGCCCCGATCCGACTAGGCTACCACGGCTCTTGCTCGATGACAGGCGTTACTATATTTATTTACTGGCCGTGCCTCGCAGTTTCACCCGCGTTAGATTTGAATTTTAAATGCCTAGTCCATACCCGTCATTAAGCTTGGAAATGGATATAGGCATTTTTTTCCAACTAAGTCGCGTGAAGATTTTCAAAGCGAGCGATGCCGTGGACGGAAGCTACTATGATAATAATTTATACTAGTTATTAATTAAACCGTGACTCGTGGCGCACGCTTCAATTTCATAGTACGCGAATGACCTGTGTTCGAATCCCGGTGCCGGCACCGTTCAAATTGTGAATGCACATCTTAAGTGCCGAATTTACTACGTGCTCAGTGGTAAAAAAAAATTGATGAAATGTTGAGATAAATTAAGGAAAAAAAATAGTTTAGAAAGACTTATAATAGTGTAATGACTATACACATAATTAACCATTTATATACAAAGTCGCTTAAATCTGTTAGTCCATATTTAAAGGGTAGGAATCGCACTGAAACTTTCCCCACAATGTCAGACAAAAACTGCAATTATAAGCGGCCAACAAATACAGCTCACATCAGTCAAAGTAGCCGTGTCGTGAAGAGGTGGCCAGCGATCGCTCCGGGAGGCCTCGCCGTGCCCCTTAGCCTCCGGTCATATTGTAGTTATTTTCATTCAAAAAGAAAACAAATCATTCTACTATTTACCGGAAGCGACCATTACTAGCGATATATTGCCAACGACAGGGTGTTTTAAGATCACCGAGCCGCCTGCAAAGCCTCCGTTCTTGGTTGTCTATTGAATTGGTGACGTATCTAACGGTGGTCTATTAAATTATATTAGTATCGCACATGGACAAAATTCAAATATACTTACCTAAACGCTATGAGGAAAAAGTGGGGGGAAAAAGTAATTTGCCGCGTACCGCTTAGCGTGAAAACTTAATACATGATTTCAATATTGTATAAATCTATGGCATAACTTAAGTTTTATTCCTCTGCGTTTATAATAAATACTTAAAAAAGCTAACACAATTTTGATGTTCACGTATTAATATGAAGGTAAAGAAAAAATTACATAAGTATTTGATTTTAACCGTTTAAATAGATTTATCGAGGTTTTATTCATAACCGATAATAGATTTAAATCAAGTTAGACAATGGAAACGCACGACACATCGTCTTCGGTTCGATGCCGGCGGCGGCGATCGTGTCTTCGGATCTTCCACCGTCCCGCTTTACTACGTCACGACGGCTTGCTGATTCTATACGGTAAATTAAACAAACATTGCACTTAATGACAGACAGCGATAAAGACTAATGAATAAGGTATATTTAGTTGATTTAAATTGCTCATTTTGAGTCTTATTAGATTCAAAGTAATTTAAATCAACAGCGACGCGAATGCGACAAAAATAATATTTTCATATGAGGTTTCAAGCCCTTGGGGTAAAGCGCATAAGGCGCTCATTTTGTGGCACTCGTTTACGTTTCATCTTCCGAGTGGAAAAGTTTATTATACGGATGCAAATTGAAAATTGAATATTACTAAATCTGTACGTTCTATGCTTTAAGCTTCGTTGAAGGCTTGAATTGGATTTATTGCAGATGGTTGGACCTCTTTGTTATTAGTTTAGTTTCATGAGTTCGTATGGGCGGGGTGAGAGAAGAACTTCTTGCAATAACTTTCAATCAATCACTGTTTTTTTTTTTCGCTTTCTATAGAAACATTCGACGGGAAATACCTAACGCGATGGGGGACGGTATATTATACTTGCACTTGGTGAAAGTTCCCCATATTGACAATTATTTATCTCGTGTACTTGTTACACAACGCATTATACATTTTATATATTTTTATAAGTAACCGAGCGGTTTCGGCTTACGGCAACTTCAGGGTGCTTTTCACCTGTGTTGTGAAACAATAACAAGAGATAATTGTAGAGAGGAATTGACAAAGACGGTTTATGTCGGGCTCGAGCCTTCGGTGTTCTGCGGACAGGGCTACGGAATAACGCAGGAGCCCGTCCGGGAGGGTTCAACTTATCCCGATACACTTTATCCCAAAATGTCAAACTCAAGAGCAAGTGGTGCATTCTACACGCTAACAAGGCCCAGAGCCGAACCCGCGTACTCACACAATGAGTACGCGGGTTGGTAAGCGAGTATTTGAACTCCCGCATTACAATCAGGAAAGAAAGAAAAACAATTTATTCGCGGTACAGGTACGATTTATGTACAGCACAATGCTTATTATGGAAAGAAGAAAAAAATATTGAGATTCTACCGATCGTTGGTCTGTGGAATTTCGGTTCTGTATATTTTGATGGCTTTTCAGCCATTACCCGTACGCCAGAGTCTCATCCATTAGCAGGTGCGATTTACTACGATTAAAGAAAAAAAAACGTATATTCCCTTAACACCACCAAGCGATCGACTGATACCCAAAATTTGATTCTAACCCAAAACCCACTGACTCGTATTTGGGATTAGCATCGCTACAGCGAGGGTTACCAGCACTGCACTCTCTAGCTCATCTGCCCAGAGTGTTAGGTATGGGACATCCGACATTTGACTCAGCATTATCGTGATCGTTATTCCGAACCATAAGATTTTCTTACTATTTCAAGAGTGGCAATTATCCTTACGCTCCTACCACACGCGAAAACTGTCCCGACATGCAAATATGTTCCCACGGACTTATACCCAACAGTGAGCCGGTGATGGTATTAGACATTTATTTAAGTCCTTTCGACCCACTTTCGACCAGATATTATTTTCGGATCACGTCGCAGTCTCAGTGCTCAGGTCAGCGGTAATAATCAAATAGAAACTCCAATCATCATCGGTCGTCGAGTCCTTGACGAAATCCACTCCGCGGTCTTAAATAATATTCATAATCAGTATTTATCATATATGATATATCAAATACACTCTTCATAGTCATCGAACGTCCCTTTAAATAAAGATTACAAGTGATCTTGACAATGAGGAGCCGCATGAACCACTCACGGTTAAAACGACGAGATAACGTTCATATGAATTAACCAACACAGTTACGTTAAGACATAAAGCATAGGATAGATGTGCGAGGCGCAATCTGTAAACAGATTAGCTCCAGTGTACGCCCGAATTGAACTTTGACAATTTAGACACCCCAACGCTACGTTGTGTAGACTCAACAACATAACTAGTGCATTTGACCCAGTTACACGTTCCGACTTATAAATCAAGATCCCAATCTCTTTTATACCCTCGAACGCTGTTATGTTAATAATTTGTAGGTTCTGAATATACGTATCATGTTACCAGAGAACACGATGTTTGTGTATTAGTGTTTCATGTACTACACGGCTATCCCACGCTATTCCATAACAACTTATAGCTTTGCAAAATTTCGATAAACACTACCCGTTAAGTCCCAAAGAAGTGATTACACATGAAACCCCGTCGGTAAATATGCTGTGTTGGCCTTTACAGCTTCGACGGTAGAGAGTCGAGAGTAGAAGGCCCGCAAGTTAGACCATAAGAGCTACAGGTGCGTTATCGGCTTTATAGGATACTTGGGGTATGGGAGAGATGATGAAGGGGAGGCGAGGGGGAGGGAGATGAGGAGATTCAGAATTCTAAGATTTTTTTATTTAAACTACGCCTAGTAAAACCGAAAAATTGTATTAGGCAGTATAGCTTGTAATAGAAGGCAAATCATAGGTAGTAATAGTCTATGCTTCGCTTTTTATTCTAATCTATGCGCTAGCTGGTGGAGTAAGATAATCATATTGTGAAGGCAAGTAAAAAGGTTTCGCTCTTACTATAGACGTCTAAAATCGTGCTTTTGAAATATTAATTCAATCGTCCATCATGAAGATTTTATAAAACTGAAATTTTTGGTATATAAAAAAGAATTTTTCCTATCAGTAGTTAGTTAATACGGGGTATAAAAGGGAACATACCATCTCTTTCTTCAAATGCCAAACTCACCTGTACGCGGTGCAAGCATTACTAGCTAACTATCGAAGTTCTGGCGACCGAGTGATAGCTGAAAATCACCTAATTTCTGATTGTCTTGTGTTCGTTCTGTGTCTTTGACTAATCTGACCCTTCCTCCAATCTCATCGCATAAACATTACATCGAATATGGGAAGGTAAAGACGAGTCAGTGCCTCTGTGTTTGCCCGTACATTTACGGCACTATAATGACTCCTGTGCAGTTGACAACTGGCGATATTATATAGCAGTTGTCGCTGTGTCGGCGTCGCGAACTCAACCAGGTGGCTGTCATTGAGATTGAGAAAATTCGCAAATACTGTATTTGTAGCGAGTGTACAATTTCAAATCAATATTAAGGTTATAATTGCATGAATATGAAACCAATATACATTCCGGTTACGAATTACATACTATGTATTTCGGCTTCATGTCTAATAAAGCACGATACAGCCTTGCGGGCGTCATCTGTAAATAGATTGCATTTAATATACATTCGAATTGGGCCTTAATAATTTTAGATGCCTGATTTATTAATTCTCTTAATATAATGTTATGTACGTAGGCGTTACGAAAGACCGTTTCTTTTTAGGTTGGCCGTTCGTGTCCTAATCATTCGACGTTTCGACCGCGGCGACGCTTCCCCGTACTGTCGATAGTACACAACTGTGCAGGAGATATTATAGTGCCGCTGGTGTTCGTCAAATACATCATCTGCGCCCGCCCCGCACTCGATGTAAGCCGATGAGAATGCTGGTAGGGTCAGATGCATTTAGAGACAAGGAAATAAGACCAGCTCCGAAATACTAATAAAGAGAAAAGTAAAGTAGCAGCATGTAAATGCCTATAGCCGGGCGCTCTCACTTTCACTTCACTCATTTTTTTTTATTGTTATTGGAGCCGGGAACTGTCGTCTGGATTTTTGAACTTCACACTTACTCGAAATAACATTTATTATTATTTCTCAGTCAAGCAAATTTCCTCAAGAAGAAAACCTTCACCGCCGAGCACGTGGTAAATTCAACACTTAATACTGCTATTAACAATTTTAGTAGAACCGGCAACGGGGATAGAACCCAGGCGAACGCTATGATCATAAGGCTACCACTAGATGCACAATAATTTTTAGATTGCACAAATATTAAACTTCAGCTGGGATTTGTACCCAGGAGCCATGACTCAGTAGTAAATAGAATATGAATGTACGCTAAACTCCTACCCACGCGAAGCTAACCTAACTGTCTGGCTTTATTTAAATTTAATGGATAATAAATATTATTTAGAGATTAACGTCACGGGGACTGCAACGGCGAGAAGTACGGATGAATATTTCAGAGAGCGCGTCTCTCGTCTCCAGTATTAGACGTTGATAATGAGCGTGTCGTTTACTTTTCATCTAGCGGGTGTTAGAGAGCGCATATGAAAAGTTTATTGGATAGGTGCAAGCTTAAAATGAAAGCTTTGCATTCCCGATTTTTCACTATTTCAGGGGACTGCCTTGAGGGGAAATGTTTTTTTTTTAATTCATTATATCTCGTTCTGTTTCGCGGTATTATATATTGGTGATGTGAAATTGGTTTTCACACGTGATGGCTCAAGTTTCAATGTACTTGAAAGTAAATGAATTGTCTGCACTATGCTATTCTCTTGTGAGCTTAAGTTTTTGTTGAGTATAACGGAATCTAACCCAGACAGACAGAGAACGGCTCGACGCCACTGTGTCCTATGAAATAAAGAAATTCAAATTCATTATTCTTCGACGTAAGAAAGATAAATTCATCTGTCATATGTCAATTTACAACTTTTTTTTTTAATCTAATCTAATCCATACTACGTATAAGGATATAATGATCCATGAAGTTAAAGCTTCACAAGTATTATCCGTGAGGCAGCCGTCTCCCTCCTCAACCTTAATATTAAAGGCAGGTGGACGACCAGCTACAAGACGCCTCTCAGTAATACTTATACTTAAATCCAATACACATTGATATCTATACGGAGTACTATCACACTTCCAAAGACCACACATATAATTTTCTATAAGACCATTTACAATATCGTTGAGGTATCTGATGATATATTTCGGACATCGGTCGTCGGCGTGGTCATCGGTCTTTTGCTTGAATAACTATTTACTATATGGTCTGTAATAATGGAAATAAGCTTTCATTAAAAATAATAGATCATGTGAGGCACTGCGCTGATCAACCCAACGGTCCAGTGCTGGAGGTATGGTATGGTACGGTCTTCCATACAATGCATTTCAGCATTTGTTGGCACTTTTATAAAAAGTATAATGTACAGCTGTGGACTTCTGCAGAGTGATAAAGTAAAAACGTAAAATAAGTACATTTATACGTATAAAAAAATACCTCCATTAGCGAGAACAAAGCGAGTCCGTTGGTCCTCTAACAGGTGCTGCTGCGACTCCGATAGGTCGCGCTGCAGCTTGGAGAGGTGCTGGTCGAACTTCTTCTTCTAACGAATCAGCTCCTGCTGCAACTTGCGGTAATCTTTATCCTTGCTGTTGGGTTAATTAACATTACCTAGTGCCAGGACAATTATTATTACATAGTTAATCATTAAATTCAAATATTTATTAAGGTTATTTAGATGTATACTCGTCTGATTGTGTGATATATATAAATATGAAAGAAACAAGAGAAAGATGTTGTTTTAACCACTGTTCAGAGTGTTCATGGTGGGAGAAGTAGCCGCCCCACCATATTGCAAACGTAGTAGTTCGTCGCAGAGTTGTAAAGTATTCATTGTGACTCGATCGTCATCGGTGCTAGACGTAAAAATACGTCTTAGTCTTCATTGATGTTTTTTTTAGTTGTAAATTACGTTCAGAAGAGTTTATCGAGATACAATTGCAAAAGTAATTGTGTTTGGATCAATAAACTATAATTGGAACCTTCGTATTTATTCAATGACTGACCATCCTAACATTGCGCACCGACATATGGCTCTTGTTGTTCTCTTCTTTTGGTTTTTGTAGGATTCATGTATTTTCTATCTATGATCGAGACAATAAAGACTTGAAATCGAATCAATGTGCATATTGCTTTCTCGCATTCGTTTTTCAACCAAAATTACATCGAATTAGATGCAGCATATTGCTATTCAGCGGGAAAGCGATACCGAACGTTGCAGAAAGTTTAGCCGATACGAGTAACAACAAACGTTGTTTCCTGAAACATGTAACGTACCGGATGGGGGATGTTAACCCGTAAATAGATTCACTTTGTGGCACGCTTCAATTGAACTTGAACAATTTCTGAGTCAGTTCCTTTACTCGGAATGATCGTAGCTTGAAAACGTAGCCAGCACCCGTCCTAAATATCTAGTGCAGCGTGTGTGGAGTTCCATCAAGAGACAACAATCGTAAGCAGACAATAAATAGCAATGGTTTAATACAATTTTAAAGGACAGAGAGAATTCAATTACAAAATAAAGGATGGACAGAATGATAACAATGTAAAAGGGGTAAACAGAGAACAAGATAGTGAAAGTTAATGCTATTGTTTATCGTATAAAATGAACACTCGTTCACGAGTCTCCTGATTTGGAAACTAATCACATACCTACTCACCTTTTTAGAATTGAATAGGGAGATGGAAGATGCCTCTCCTTCACGACGGTATTTTTCGAGGAAGTGGTAGTACTCCGATCGAGTCGCCCCATTCGAAACACTATATAGTAGCTTTACCTTTATCCCGAATAGTATGAGAGACACTGGTTTTATTTCCAAATGACAATGCGTACACCGGGACACATAATCTTTACGAAAAATATGATTTCACCAATACAATAAGCCTACGGAACTCGTACTACCAAGATTGGCAGATCATTTTTGAGTTTCTTGCTATCTGGGGTTCAATTGAGGCCCTCGTAAAAGACGGGAATGGTCATAACCTACTTCGCATCGATATGAGAGACGCCGGCTTTAGATTTCGAATATTGCACTCGTTCCGACTTTCGCCAGAAGAATATTAAAACCACAAATAACTCAATGCATGGATGCAGGGGAATTTAGAACGAGTAAAATGTGTAGGAAATTCCGTTGTGTAGATGTATCAAAGTTGCCGTGTGGTAGCGCTGTAAGAAACTGCCATTCGCATTCGGTGGCGATAGAGGTAAATAAGGCGATTAACTGGTGTTCAACCTCTCGGAGAGATAGAAAGAGATTTACGGAAGTTTGTTTGTCTATGCTAAGTTATGCTACTACGAAATGGAAAACCGTCACCTCTGCTTACCTCTGAGTGTGACGAAGTGAGTTCTTATATACAACATATATTATTATACTATCAGAATATCAAATACATTTATTTAACAACGTACAAAAACATTAATTAAAAATAATATAGCAAGCACACACAGAGAAAAAAAGGAAAGAAAAATAGTAATTGAAAGAAAAAAAAACCCGGGAAACAAATTTCTAACAAAACATCATTAAGTTTACAAAAGAAGTCATAATTTAAAAAAGTGTTTCTTTATTCAGAATGTTATGCTAAAAGCACTAAGTAAGAAAAACTTAAAAATAAGTCCGCCCGTGACCACGGCTGCTGTAAAGCACTCGAAGCGTCGTGAATATAAAAACAAAATTAATCGCGTCAAAATCCAAAAATAATAGTTTCATTTCAAATATGACTGTTCTTTGATTATTTTTGAAATCTACTTTGAGATAAAATTAATATAAACATTCACAGTGTTAATGTCGTCAAAGCTGCATAGTGATAATACGATTGGTACTTCATACAGATTCAACCAGAATGTATCTGTTTTCATTTGCAGGCTAGAGAAAAGAATAATGAAAGGATGAAGAACTGAATTTTCATCGCCATAGAATTTAACGATATGTGAGGTAATTTTGATTTACTTGATTCTCGGTCATACACCGCGTATATATTATGATAGAAAATAAAATCTTATCTCTGAGGTGCCAAGGATGCAGGTGGCTCAGGACCGAGCTTTATGGCAATCTTTGGGGGAGACCTATGTTCAGCAGTGGGCGTGTAGTAGGCTGAAATGATGATGATGATGTGGTGCTATTTCTTGTTTAATTTTATTAATATTGTTATTTTACGATACGATAAATCATTTGTTTCTTTTAAGGTTAAAAGCTTGTTCTAAGGGGTAAGGAGAATATATCCTGGTACCAAGGAGATTAAAAAAAAAAGTAAAGTCCCCACCTGTAAGTGCCCACTGCTGGGCAAAGGCCTCCTTCTCAAATACTAGTATCAGAGAGGGTTTAGGAGCCGGGAAGGGCCCGCCTCGCTGCTCTGACGAGCTTCACATATCCACGAAATAATATTTTTATTATTTCTCAGACATGCAGGTTTCCTCACGATGTTTTCCTTCACCGTTAAGCACGTGGTAAATACAGCACTTAAAATTGTTAATAACAATTATAGTTGTGCCGGCACCGGGGATCGAACTCAGGTCACTCGCGCTCGATGACTTTAAAGTGAGCGCCCTGACCACTAGGCTCTTAAGAGCCGTGGTAGCCTAGTGGTTGATCAATCTCCTTGGCCTAACCAAGGAGATTGATTGCCGGCTATTGTCACGGACCGATAAATATTATAATGATAAGTAACCCACTTAAAAATAATAATCCTTAATGAGAGCTGTGGTAGCCTAGTGGTAAGGACCACCACCACCTATTGTGTAGCCTAGTGGTAAGGACTCACCAACCCGCACTGGCGGGCCCTTCCCGGTTCTGAAATCCTGAATATAATTAAACTAAAATGGTATACAACCATGCTTTAAAAGAGCCGTGGTAGCCTAGTGGCCTAGCCACTGCACTGTGCTGGCTTTATTTTCATGAAGCGCGAGAGACCTGGGTTCGAAGAACCTCTCAGATATTTAAGTAGGCCTTGGTCCAGCAGTGGTCACTTACACAGGCTACTTTAATTCACTTTTACTTTAAAAAAAAATCCAAGAAAATGTAACTTATTATATTTCCACTTTTCAACGTAACATTTCTGAAGCTCAACGGCAGTTGATTTTTTGTGTTTTTTTACCGCGTGTTAACTAAAGGCGTAAGGAAAGGTAGTAAGGCGACTTGGGGACACATTAGACCGGTCCTTAGGTTGTATAGGCGAGCCGATGTAATCAGGATAAAAGCTTAGAGGAACACAATGGGGCAATATAGGTGTAAGTAAGGATTTTTAGAGTTTATGTTGGTGTTCGTTAAATGAAGGTAATAATTGGAATGTTTGTACTGAATTTTATACAAGCTTGATGCTAGTATTTTTAATGGCATTTCGTTTGGCATAATGACGTCATCGTCATTATGCCAAACGAAATCATCGTACAGAAAAAAAAATCAATTTAAGATAAGATAATGCATTGGGAACTGATGCGATTATTATGACATAATTAAGCACACACGCTGATGAAAAGGGTAGGCAGTATACATTTTCTCATTTGTTACGACTCTACGTAGCTTCAGCGACCCAATCTGATCGCCTGAAGGTGGCAAACGAGAAAGCGGCTCACCTGATGGTAAGTGATTACCGTCGCCCACGTATATATGCAACACCGTGGGAGCTTCAGGTGCGTTGCCGACCTTTAAGGGTATTTGAAAGATGGGAGGGAGGATAAGAAGGGGCATGGGGAGGTGGAGTGGGTCTCCGGTTACCTTGCTCACCGAACGAAACGCAGAAGCAGAAGACGCCTCTACTTCACGCCGGTATTCTGCGAGCACGTGGTGCTAACCCCTGCCTACAGGCATTCTCTACCCGTCAACCTATGGTGTGGTGAAATTTTATAGTAGACGCAACAAAGAACTTAGAAGACCATAAAACAAAAACTAAATTACAACTAAATATTTGTAAACATAATGGATCATCTTGATATGCAAGCATATATATATATATGTAGCTGCTGTATTTTCTTTTTCTGCTATAAATAAAACATTATTATTCTGCAGTAGGAATGGTCCCGCCTAGTGAGTGCAATTATATGCAACATAAATTATGCGCATACTCTTGAAGTCAGAACAGTTATCTGTACGTCTAACAACTATTTGTTACAAACCCACTCATTTTGGATTGAGGTATAAAACGACCTAACAGTCCACCGTACACCTGAAAACGACTTTATTCGAAGAAGATTACAGAGGTGTTGTACTGAGGACTGACGACTTTCAAACTGGATGACAACGGTAGTTGTACAGCTGTTCGATGGTTGAAATGGGTGACAGTGTGGTACCTATCCCAGACGACTCCTAGGCAGAGAAGGAGGTTAAACCCCTAGTGAATAGACATAAATATAATACGTGTGTATAAACATACGTATTAATATTTTGTCCTTACTCTAGCAGTTAACTAAATAACTTAGATACCGTTATTATATAGATGCAGTCGCGACGCAATCACTCCATTGCACTACACGACTGTATTTTGCATATTATTCACGTGTGACATCCATTAATGACAACTATGTGGCTTAGTGGTTCACTGAACTGTCTGTTGAGCAATTGGTTCTGAGTTGTAATTCTTCAATGTCATCGCTAAAGCGTTACATTTGATACGAGAAGGTAAAGACGTGTTGTTATTGAAGGTGAAGACGATGTGTTTCCTAATTGTTTTTTTTTAGCGCGAGAAAAATGTGCTTGTTACCTACCCGTCACTGCAAGCAGTGACTGCCTATGACAGGATCGGCATTAGGTGGCGGATCGACTAAAAGAACCACATCAAGAGATACGCTGTAGGAACCGGGGATCTTGACAGCTTAGGCGGAAGAGGTGCACGAGCAGAAGTCCCACAAGCGGTGTTTGTTGCGTTGACTTTCCTTCTTATATGTGGCAGAGCCAAGCGGCGGCATTTGCTGTGGTTCGGGTAGACCATCTCCAACTGGGTATTACTACGGCGTCGCAAAATACCGGCGTAAAGAAGAAGCATTTGGGCTGGTGTGTTTCGTTCAGTGAGCGAGGTAACCGGAGGCCTACTGCCCGTCTTCATCCTCTCTCCCATCTCCCAAATACCTTTAAAGGCCAGCAACGTACCTATTGCACCTCTAATGTTGCAGATGTACGTGGGCGACGGTAATCATTTACCATCAGG
Organism: Bhutanitis thaidina; assembly: GCA_029286595.1. Lineage (NCBI taxonomy): Eukaryota > Metazoa > Arthropoda > Insecta > Lepidoptera > Papilionidae > Bhutanitis > Bhutanitis thaidina. The sequence goes on along the minus strand of JAGSMS010000004.1, from coordinate 3,089,313 downwards.
CGAACCGCTTGCTAGTTTGCCGCCTTTCCCATAAAAATAAAAAGAACTTTTAAGTACTAAACTAAAATTCTGCATGCACATCTGCACATTCCAATTTCGTTTTTTGAAATAATCAAAATAAAAAAATAAATCCTTGTCCAATAGCGCTGAACGAATGCTTTTATCGAAAACAAAATTATGTACAAGTTATTAATCTTCGTTTTAAAAGAACTTGAACTTTGAACGTTCACCTCAAGTTTTTCGTTTTCCACCGAGCTAATCCCAAAATAAATTGCAAGTGATCCGAGTACATCGATGCTTTGTTTTTGATAGGGATGATCATACTTTCAGTTTCAGGGACCAATCACGATGTAATCTTAAGAATTGTGTAAGAGATCCCCATTCATCAGACATAAAAATATAAGGTTATTTAGACTATGTATTCACAAGTTGTATTGTCTTGTGCGATACTGTATATCTGTGTAATAATAAGTAAATAAAGTGTGACCCGGTTAGAGGCAGACATTGATTATTCAAGCTGTGCACTCAGAATTAAATTATAATGTTGAGAAACATAAACAATTGAGAGATTATACATACCGTATACCATATTGTTGCGTGTTATTGTATGATTATTTGTTAAGAAGTATATGAGAATACTGTTCACTTGCATGGCCACCGAATTGTAAGATCTTTGTACTGTAGACTGGGTTTTCACACGTCTACTACCCGAATATCTTTATAGGTTACATAAATTCAACTAGCAAAGTCTAAAACACCGCAGAATGATAGCCGATTTAGATGTGTTATAAAATTGCAAATGACAGTTATCATTCCACTTTTGAATTGATTGTATTTCAAAGTGCATCAGTTCCCGCTCAACTATTTAGAATACCATATTTGAACTAGATCGTTTCTTTGACTGTAATTAACATCTGTAGTAAACACATAAACGAGGTTAATACTGAGAGGCTACGAAAATTAGCAATGTATTATTCTTTTTTTTTTTTTAAAAACCATTTCAAATTTTAAAGAAGTAAAATAAGATTAACATCTGTAATCTTCTTCAATTGAATTGAATTCAATTGTTAGCCATGCAGTGGTCTCCTACTATCACAATAGAACCCGGCCAGATAATATCCACGCCACCGACAGAATACCAGCGCTGTAGTTGTGGCTATTCATTTAGCATTACTATAGCATTATGCTGAGTTACTTGAGTTGTGTCAATGAATAAAGTACTTTTCTTTCTTTCTAATAACTTGTATTCTCCAAATAATACTTCCGGCTGGGATTCGCAGGACACATGGCTCAACAGCGAACGTAAAGCACCTGACGTCAACTGAGCAGTGAACATACACCTTAAACAATCCACATACCATACGGTCACGGCGAATAATAAACGGTAGTAATCAAATACGTAAGAAGTACTATAATAGTTCCGTGTGTACTAACAACAATGTAGAGATACTCACTCGTCTTCACATGCCTGTGGGTAATAGTAAGAACACAAAGCAATAAAACTGGACTTGGTTGGACGAGATACATCGAAGGCAGACTCGAAAATCAATAACCAAACAATATACCGACTATAATTACGAATTAGGTACCTACACGAAAAGAGCCTATTACTTCTTTAAAGGCCGGCAGCGCATCTGTAGCTCCTCTGGTGTTCCGGATGTCCGTGGACGTAGGTCATCACTTAGCATCAGCTGCCGCATGCTCGTTTCCTCCCTTCTTCTATAAAAAAAAGAGCAAGTCCAATTAATAAAAATTTATTGGACATAAAAAATTAGTCCAATACAGGATATAAGCCTCTACCATCAGAAGGATTTCCCACAAACGCGATGCTCGGCAAAAGGATTGGTGATCGCAGTACCAGACACCTAGCACCATAGATGCTCCTGCCAGTCGTATGCTATGGTCTAGTATTCTCAAGATGGTTATCCCGCCATGTTTGAAGACTTTTATCATAGTCCGCTCTTTCGACACGCACGGGAAGAAAGGGTAAATTTTTTTGTCGTTAAATTATGTTTGTTTGCTTATATTATATTAACTCTGTCTGGAAACAGGATTACCCAAGGGCATTTTAATAATTAAGCTTCTATATTAATGCTTTTCAAAATACTTGCCAGTTATGGAAGCACCTAACTATTTCTCGAACTATATACTAAGGGAGTTTTTTTACCAGTAAATAATTAAATAGTGAAAAATAACGAGCTGTCTCTCTCATTGTGTTGGTGCTAATGAGATCCAGTCTAAAACGTAACAGCCCCAGAAAAATATTCACTTTATAATTTTAATTGCAACGCACCTACTAAACTTAAGACTTTATAACCAGTTTCCTGAGAGCTCTAAAGTTTATAGTAGTAATATCTTTATATTTGCTATTTGCCTATAACAATGATGAAATATATACTATGTGCTCGGTGGTGAAGATAAACATTGTGAGGAAATCTGCATGTCTGAGAAATAATGAAAAATATATATTTGCAGGGCGTGTGAAATCACGTTGAAGCAATGTGGTGGAGCTTTTCTTGATCAAAACTTATAAACAAGTTATGAGAACGCTTTCACCAACCAGTGGAACATTTAGTTAATTTTTTTACTTACTTTTTTCTGTTTTCTCGCCTGTCTCCTGGTAGGTAGATATCATGGATTTTCATTTAGAACGACTCAGCGTAGCCAAACGGGCTTCCAAAACCCACTTTTCATCTCACCGGGATAAAAAACGTAACAAGTGGCGAGATTCGTTACAACTTTCGCTTCCGAAGATAGCTGTGAAATTTTCGCGGGTGAAGGGAGTGGCGGAATTTTACATCGCTATCACTCGTTGGCAGAGATGAATATAAAATCGGCAACTTATTTTTGTTACTGAACGGTGGCGGGATAACCATCTCGAAAAATACGGGTGTCGGGTATTGTGCTCGCCAATCCATTTGCCCAGCGTGGGCCAGAGAGGTCTATGTTCTACAGTGGACAAATGACAGACTGTAAAGCTAAAGAGAGGTACCACATACCAATTTTATACACCGTTGGTTATCCCGTATCTTCTTCATTAGACGTACCACTAGAAATGGTAGAGCCAAGAGGTAGAGCCGGTATAGTTATGGTCTGTGAGGCATTTCGTGTTACTTCTCATCTGTGACCTTCGACGATTGAAGTTGTTCCCATGTTCTGCAGTAGCCACGTATGTAGACTATTATGTCGTTGCTCACCCCAATTCAATAATAAAAAGAAACGTGACAGCCTAGTGGTCAGGAAGCTTGCTTTAATTTTATAGTACGCCAGTGATCTAGATTCGAGCTGAGCGACTGTTTCCGGCACTACTGAAATTGTTAATAGCAATCATCGCGATGTAACCTGGCCGAGTAATAACAAAAAAAAACTGAACTCTCTTGAATGTTTGAGAAAAGGCCTTTTCCAAGAGGTAGGCATTCTAGCCTACCTCTTGGAAAAGGCCGCTACTTCAAAAAGGTTTACACCTAGTATTGGAATGATTACATGTTGACGATGACGATGGGGATTTGGAATAAATCATATTTGTTTTCAATGATAAAGTACGTATGAACATTGAATGCGCTAATTTATACTACCTACCCAGTTTTATTTTAGGTCATATAATTTTATGGTAGCTGCCTTTGGTTCCGAACATAGTTTATGAAGGGAAATAAAATCTCGGACCGAAAGTGGCACGCGAACATTATATATTTTTCTATTTTTAATATTTGTTAACCACTAGGTACACTTTTAATGTTATGGTCCATGTTATGGTGGCGAGCGTACTAGTGATCCTTGCTTCTCATGATGCTCCTCATCACAGGTCTATGCTATTCTGTTGTGTTTCTGTGTTATTGCTGTTTTTCAACCGCAATGTTTCATTTTGTTTTTATATTCCCAACGTTTTCAGTAACTTACAGCAGCCATGGTCACGGGGAGACTAAGATTTTAGACGTCCAGATGTCATAGTTATCTCTCATAGTCCAGATGTAGTAGTTACCTTCAGCTTTTAATTATTAATTTTGGTCCGTCCTACGTCTAAACGTATATACAAAAACATATATTTAATAACGTTATTTAATTTTGATTCAGACGAAGTGAAACTGCGCAAAGAACGAAAGAATAATAAACTAATATCCAATTTCGAATTGTTGAATTATAGTAATTTCTTTTATCATCGTAATATCTTACTGGTCTAGACACAGAATTAGTAAATGAAAAAAAAGTGGAGCTTGGAGCGTTTCGATGTTATTACGTCTAAGTTTCTTACATTAACTTATTTAAACAGGTCTGTAGGTAAAAGTTTTAGTTCGACGAATGAAATTTTCCACAACTAGACTATGCGTGTATATATATCTACATATATGCACACACGCCTCTCGCTCAATAGGATTGGCAGAGGTCACAGTTTTTCAATAAGTCTAGTTAAAATGCTTTTCTCAGTCATACTTTCGCTTCTGTAAGATCATCCTTACACGAAAAAAGTTTTGTTACCCAATTCCAGTTCGGGAGATTGATTTCATTAATTTCATTTATTACGAAGAAGAAATTACACAGATCAACTAGCCACAAACAGAGTAGTCATTATTTCGAAATACAATGTAATTAATTTTGCCTTCTCTGTGAAGTAGGCACGAGGACGAGAAAGTCCTGGGGCTAGTTTCGTCGTCGTTTTTATTTCGTCGTATATGAAATCTGTTTAAGGTCATTTTCATTTTCAAGTAATTATCTACTACTACTGTAACATTTTGTATATAAGATGTACACACACACACACACAAAGGTAAATAAAATTTTCAGTCATCGACGTGTAATCGCATCTCTCCTTGATTCTTATTTAACTATCTATAAGCAGTCCAACGAACCAGCCTACGAGCAATCGAGGCTCTGGCGACCGGATTATGGCGCATCGTCCATCCGAATTTACCTAACCCAAAACCCCACGGATCAGTGATGGGGAGCAGCGTCACAAGTGCGACGGTACCGGCCCTGCGCTCTCCAATCACGTGACCGGCTTTGTATACCTTCATGAGATGTATACCGACTTTTGCCTGCGCGTTCTTGGAGTGACCTATGTTCATCAATAGACTAAACTAGGCTATGATATACAAAAAAGCCTACAGACTTTATAAAAACGAGTTGATAAATACTTTGCAGATCGTCTAGTAGACTATGTCGACAGATTGGCTGTTTCATTTATTGTTACAACCATAGCCAGTAAAACAAATGAGCATATAAAGGGGTTATGAAACGGCATTAATGTTAAACAGCCAATTATGAACTTTACGCACAAGTCACCTTCAAGTCCCACTGTAAACTTTGCCTACAAGGTTATTCAAACACCCTGTGAGCGAAACTAGTGTAATTACACGGAAATAGCCTATAAATCATTCCCCTCGCTATTTCTCTATTAAAACGCGGTCTCCTGACATGCCATTTAAAACACTATTGTCGTTGTGGTACTAGTATGTATGACTATGTTAATAAAATTACATCTGTTTGTAATAAATCAGAATAAGGTTATTATGATTTAAATACCATGATTAATTTACTCATCCTTAATAGTCTCTAAATAGTCCACTGCAGAACGAAGGCGTCTCCTACAAGGAGGATTCCATGCACAGGAAGCTGATTGGTGATCACGAACCAGACACCTCGAACCTCAGACGTTGTTCTACGTCATCGGTTTGCTTAATTTTGGTCTTGTATTTTTCGAGATGGTTATCCCGCCATCTGTCGGTACCCATTGCAATTTTTATGGCTTTTCCTTTGAGAAATTAACTACTAGTGCTTACGACACCCGTGGGAAGAAAACTAGGTCAGTAACCCCGATGTCTTTATTGTGGTAGAGTCAAGCGCGGCTTTCGCTGCTGCTCGAATGGGCAGGCTCGACCGGATAATACCACGACCTCGTAGAATACCGGCGTAAAGTAGAGGCATCTTGTGCTTCTGCGTTTCGTTCGGTGAGTGAGGTAACCGGAGGCCCACTCCCCCTCCCCATTCCACTCCTTATCCTCCCTCCCATCTCCCAAATACCCTTAAAGGCCGGCAACGCACCTGTAGCTCCTCTGGTGTTGCAGATGTATGTGGGCGACGGCAATCACTTACGAACAGGGGAACCTATTGTTCGTTTGCCGCCTTTCCCATAAAAAACCACATGGTAAATAAGATTATTATTTGATATATAAAATGTCAAATTTTATTTTTCTTTTACAATTTTTTGTCTTTTGCAATGATGAAGCATATTTTTAAAAGTAGCCTAGATGGTCTGAAAGTATATTCTTCTCCTGCACCTGCATGGTATAAGTCCACTGCTGGTCAAAACCCTCTTCAATGGAAGGATTTACCAGGCGGTCATAATACTAGACGTCTTGCATCGTAGACGCTAATGCCTGTCATTGGTTTTGCAATTTACATCTGGGTTTTTTTTCTTGTGCTGATCAAGGCTTTTCTTTTAATCGACTTTTACGACACTCGCTGTTTATAAGGGGGTTGGCAGATGCTCTTATGCTGTTACTTGTGTGTTTATTTATTTTTTAATTTTTTATTGTATTCCAAAACGTTTCTGTTATGTGTTGTTTAAAATATTAATCACGCCATAATGTCGAGTTGCGTTCATTGGTATCGTCGAGTTGTCGTAAATCGTTTGGGTTCCTTAAAGTCGATTCAAGGCCGGGAAAATATTCGAAAATTGTGTACATTATGTACACAAACATTATTACTGATAGGCCTTCTGATATTTTATCTGTGGTTTTTTGTAACAATTTGTAACAGTTTAGTCTACATTAAATAAGGCTACGTGGAATTACTATTGAACTACTCACTACTTACCAATAAACGATACTCAAATTTGCATAGTTTTAATCGAAACCCTTACATCTTAGGTTTCCACGAAACAGTGGTCCCACAAGCAAACAACATGTGATGTCGTTTCGTGCACAATGTTGTAGATTAAGACGTATACGGTGTATATTGCAGCACAATCTTTAGATGTACTTGTATAAATGGTTTTGACAGTGTGATTTAACACACTAAATTTAGACCGACGTTAATTAAAATGCTAATATTTACACATGGTAGAGCCAAGCGGCGGCTTTTGCTCCTCCTTGAATGGGCCGGCTCGACCATGTTGGTACCACGGCCTCGCAGAATACCGGCGTGAAGTAGTGGCATTTTGCGTTTCTACTTTTCGTTCGGAGAGTGAGGTAACCGGAGGCCTATCCCCTTCCTCACCCCTCACAATCACTTTGGTGTTGCAGGTGCGTTGCCGTGCCGTGTTTATGCCATGCATTGACTTTTGGCTTATATTCTCTACACTCACCAGGGGTTGGGTAGCGCAGTACCAGTTTCTTCGCACTAGAGATATACTGCTTCCCATCATTAGTCTGTGGGATTTCAATACGATATATTCCAATGGAATACCCGTCAACACATGCAGTGACCGAACACTAACTAAAGAGACCTCTTCAAGTCTCGTTCTTTAGTCATCAGGGTGCGGGAGGTGTGGATGAGGTTGACCTTTGAAGAAAAAAGATGGTATTTTCTTCCATACGCCTTTATTTATAACTTAAATAACTAAATAAATTTTATTTACATTACATTTGGAGATAAAGTGGAAGTAAATTTTTAAAAATCGTGCATCTAACGTTCACAGCGAAAAACTTAAATTGCCTGTTAGTTGCTATTATCTTGAAGAAGCTAAAACTGAGTTTAAACTCTGAGACAAAGTAGTTTTTGTCGGAACTTTCTAAACTTTTAATGCATCGTTGGTATAATTGTTTTCTACAGGTTCATCTGCGAAGTTTACTCAAAAGTAAAACACGGTTCTTAAGGTCTCCCCCCGAACAAGTTCCTGCCTTGTTGTGGTGGAAGGGGTGGGGGAGGGGGTCCTATTAGCCTTGTCTTGGTCTCCAACGGTGAACCAAGAACTTATATGGTGACGTTTTGTGAACCACTTTCGCCCGCGACGCCACGTTTCGTGCCACGAGATTCCCTATGGGACGTTCTACGATTGTACGTTGTGTTGTTTCATTACTACTTCACTGAGAATAGACGCCAAGCTTTAAGAAATAACTTTTTATCGTAAGCACTGTATCACACATTCGACCTGTAAATCGTTTTATTTCGAACGAACGAAAAATTTTTAGAATTTCAATTACAGAGAGCAAAAATTTGACGGCGAACAATTCACCAACTATGATTTATTGGATATAAGCGTCTCGTAAATCCCTGAATTGGCTTCGTTTAGAGCTCTTTGAATAGATATAAATTGTGCTCTAACTAAAAATATGGGTTTGTTGTCGAGTTTTGAAGTAAATGGAATTTTTGGTATGTTACATGTAGTTATTAATGTTTATTGTCTACACTTTACTGAATTATCCTTGTGTTGTAATGAGGTATGTAAGGGCGAACATGAATACTATAGAGAAGTCATGTTCGCCCTTACATATCAACCTCGTTAACGCGTGGTGCACTCTGCTAACAAACAAAGGAGGCTTTGGCTACCGAATGATGGCAGGTTATCCATTCTAATACGCCAAACCCAAATCCCACAGACTAGGGGGATGGGGAGCAGCAACAAAGTACCGGCACTGCGCTCACCACCCACTTGCCCAGCGTGGTAAGTATGGGCAAACCTTTCAAGAAATAAATATCGACTTTTGCTGACGTTTTCTCGCAGAGGTCTATGTTCAGTCGTGGACTAAAATAGAGTGATGTAGTAAAAGTAGTACGTAATTATGGTATAGAACTATGTATGCAAACTAACTCTCCACGATTATTTAAGTTAATTTTCTCTGGAGCTTCTGCAGGAGTCCTAAAGCTCATATCACGAAAGGGCCTTGAAATATAGCCTAATCCTTTTGGATAGTTTTCAAATTGAGCCTATTTTTTTCTTTATTTATTTAAACTTTATTTAATGAAAGTATTAAAAGGGCGGACTTAATGCCTCTTGGCATTCTGTGCCAGTCAACCCGGGGCGTGGAGAGATATTGTAAGGGTGCAAAACATTATGCGCCTTATTAATGCTTATGTGGGGTAATCATCTGCCATCTAGTTTCATCCAGTGGGCGACTAATAGAAAAGCTTTTTAGCCATTGTCATTTTTATCTATTGGTGGTCATTGCTGAAACTACCAACAGATAAATCGCAAAAGCTACCAACAGATGGCGAGATAACAATCCCAAAAAATACCAGACAAAATCAGAACGACGATCGATTGCTTAAGACAAATCCTCCTAATGGAGAGGCCTATGTTCTGCAATGGACTATTTACAGGTTTATAATGTACCTCCGTGTCTAGGAGGAATTCCATCACATGCTGAATGGGCTGAAAACTTTTGTTTCGTCCTTGTAACGAGAGGTTGTCAGTTAACGGGAAACGCCATTGAAGCTGAGACAAATTCTAAAAACGTTGCACCAGAGTTCAGCATACTTACTTCGTGGGTCCCACTTTGAAACTGTATGGATATGATTCTAAAAAGGCCTGCTATGAAATAGATCATTACGCTGACATTTTTCTTTTCTTATGGGATATTCTTGAACTTCTACATATAATTTGAATTTTCAATATTAAAGCATAGAGTTATAAAAATGTTTCTTAAAAACAAAAACCTTTATACTCATAGTCATAATTTCGTTAAGTGAAAGAACACATGTTAGCTTATTAAAGTTTTTTTTGCCTTTACTTGAGCAAGTTTCGGTACTAAAGGGTCATTTACAACAACAGCACAAGTTTCGGGGAGGGCGTTACAACCCTTCTAAGAATGTTTACACAATTTTTTTTTGGAGCTCTCAACGTCAAAAGTTCGGTATTAAACGTCGCAAATTAACAGTTTGCCACACAGCTGTGGCCATTGTTACCTTGTCCCCTAACTAAGGCAACGTACAATAAAATACATAGAAAGATATATAATATATTAATATTATATATTTTTATAAAAACACTAAAAACGATTTACAATATTCACAAATTTAAAATACAAGTTTCATAGTCAGAAGGTACAGCACGTCTTTATAACATACGTCACTGTATTCACAGTAGTCACAACCTGTTAGACTAAGCAACGGGTAAGGGTAGAGCCAAGCGACGGCTTTTGATGCTGCTCGAATGTGCCGGCTCGTGCCACGGTTGTTACCACGGCCTCGCCGAATACCGGCGTGAAGTAGAGGCAACTTGTGCTTCGGCGTTTCGTTCGGTGAGTGAGGTAACCGGAGGCTCTGTCCCCCTCCCCATCCCCTTCCTCATCCTCTCTCCAATCTCCCATTTCCCAAATACCCTTAAAGGCCGGCGACGCACCTGCAGCGACTCTGGTGTTGCAGATGTACGTGGGCGACGATAATCATTTACCATCAGGTGAACCGCTCGCTCGTTTTCCGCCTCGTAGAACTCGCGCACGTAACAGCAGGGCGCTGGTAGAGGCGCACGAGAATAAAAGCAGAAACGGCTTGACAGCGACCGCCTTCATGGTTTCAGAAGCGTGTGGCACTTTCAAGATTTGGGGATCCAAGTTTCTAGTGTTGCACTCCCAGCATCTCCGTTTCATTTCCATAAAATATCCTCAGCAATCATGTTAGTATCGTATTTTAACAAAGTGTCTTTCAACCAACGCATCTCCGTGTCACCTTCTCTCGTCTGGTATACTTAACTTTTACAAGTGAAAAAAAATTCTAGAATAATAAGAGATTCAATAGTATTAATTTCACGGGTTTGTAAAAAAATATTTAATAGTGCTATTTTAAAATAATGTAATAAAAAATTGCCTGTATTCTATTTATCTCCTCGTTAACATTCGTTCGAATATTTTAATACGTTAGTGCAAAAAATATAGAGTTTCATAGAGGTTTATTTTATTTTGTATACATTTTGTATATTTAGGGAATTATCGCACTGAATGAAGTTGAGTGAACAAAAAAAAAACTTTAGCTTTTACGTACGTAAAATCTGACGCATTGACATTTAGGAGTTGTTTGATAAACGAAATGTTATTGTCCAAAAACTTTACAATAAAATACTATTCAACTTCAGTTGTTTCGTAATGAAATTGGATTATGGAAAATCAATCAAAAAAAAAATACTGAATGAAAAGAAATTACCGTGCGACACTATCTATTTACTGAGGTTAAATACCAAAGAATTTATACCACGTTAAGATTTTCTTTAACCAAACTTTTAGCATGTGAAGATCAGGTCAGGGGAAATGCAACTGGTTATACTATATGATATTACAAATACTAGAATTAAGTTGCGAAGGAAAAACTATTAAAAGCTATATTATTTTTAATTTGCCATTTAACAGCCCATTTTCTGTAAATGTCATTGGAAGGCAAGATATTGGCATCGCACTCGCATGAGTCGCAACCCTCCCCAAAGGTCAAAGCATATTCCTCAACTTTGGAGAAACACACCTAACAGTGGGTTCTTATTTGTAGCTGCTTCTGCTCTTTATCAGCCTGTATAAATCCACTGATGGACATGAGCGTTTACATGAAAGCACTAACAAAAGCAAGCATACTCACTAAGGTAAGGTAAGGGGCTTACCCAGCTTAGTGAGTATGGACCAGCCGGGTTTTGAATAAATAAAATGATGGATTCTCCCTTACACTCTTATTTTTTTACATTTTTATGAAAAAATAGGCCTGCGTTTGACCTCAATCTTGCCCGATGGAAAGCGAAGATGAGGCCTAGGATGGTACACGCTTGCCTAGATGTCTGTTCACTTTGGCCTTGAAGATATCCAGGTTATAGGCCTCCGGAGAAACCGACCTCGGCAGAGAGTTCCACTCCTTAGCCGTCCGCACAAAGAAAGAAGAGGCAAACCGCCTCGTGCGTAATGGAGGAATGTCTACAACATAATGGTGGAACTTCTCGCCGCGTCTAGTCGTTCGGTGATGGAAAGGGGAAGAGTATACATACAGTTAATTAGTAATCATCATAAGAATCACGTCATTAGTATTTTATCTAACTTATATTTTTTATTTTTTATCATTTATATATAGTATACGTATATTTACTTACACATTCTACAATTCATATTATTGATTATTTCCTATTGTACGTTCATAGTCACTAATATAATGACGCAACTATTTCATTCTATCTCTGCATCACCCTCAGGTGGGCCGGTAGAGAATGCCTCAGGCATTAAGTCCGCCTATATACACAACACTGTATATAGTTACATAAATAAATAAATATTAATGATGCAAGAAAAATATCATTTCATCATTCAAATGTACGTGAACAGTATAAAAGTAGTTGACTATTTTTGTGACAAGCTAACCTTGCAAATTTCTGGCTATCTAGAGGCACCATAACAGTTACAAGCTTAATGACGGGTGTAACGTACCCAGCGACGTGTAAAACATTTAACTGATCTAAAGACGACACGGCCATATTATCTTTTGTTAAGCAAAAATAAATTATGAAAACTTGCGTATTAACAAAATGCGGTGTTTTTTTTTATTCGGCAGTTGATAAATATACGTAGGCTGGGAAAATATCACCAGATGACGTAATAGTTAGGGTGACTGTCTATTGAGCCATAGCTTCTGTTTTCATTGTACGTCTCACCAGATACGCGAAAATCAAAAAGATAACAAATATAGTTAGAATAAAATTAACTCTTAAATAACATTGTCAAAAAAGAGAATTAATTCAAGTTGGATTCACAAATAACTAATCTCTAACATCATGTCTACCAATTTATTTATTTCGCTCTAATTGAAGGATTAAAAAAAATATTAACGTAATATTTTGCGATTGAATCATTGAAGAGATCGACGTCACATCTGACGGATTTTGATAACGGTGGTACGGTGATGTATCCGGTCAAACTTTGAACAGTAAAAATTAGATTGATTTCAATCTACTGTGCCGTGAATAGGTAGTAAGCAAACTGTTTACGAACAAATTTTAAGTATATCACTTATGTTTGAAATTTAAGTTCCTTTTTTATATTAAGGTGTGGAATGAAGCATATCATAGGAAAGGTAATGTACCATAGATATGCACAATAAGGAAAATCATTTGTGTATGTTATCGTTAAAGCAAGTAAACAAAGTAAATATACGAGTACATACAAGATTTTTCCATCCGTAACGTGCTACGCGGTACACGCGGCAACCTCGTCTTTTCCCTTTCCTACTATTTTCTCATAGTGCTCAGGTACGTAGGGACGAGTCAACCACAGACGATACTAGTCCAAATAATTTTAGCCACGAGTCTCCAAAATTACTTTGAGAATGTGATATTTCGCATGTACTATATTTTACGAATTTTATATTTTTCAAGTATAATATGGCGTATCAGTACAAGGCACCGTCATCGACTACTCTTCGGCCACGGAGGTACAGAGTCCAGCACGTTAGTACTGTTCTATTCTGAAAGCATTCAGGTTTGTCTTTGGAGAGAATGGGGAGGGGGCAGAGGGCTTCCAGTTACCTCACTCATCTAACGAAACGGAGAAGCACGAGATGCCTACATCACGCCGGTATTCTGCGTCGAGGATTCTACATCGGCAGATGATAACTCTACACTATATCGATATTAATGTCATGGTATTTTTTTAGTATTGTTGTGTTTTGTGTTTGCCTAAAGTGCATTAAAAAAACTAAACTAATCTATTTTAGAATTCCAGTTAGAAGAGCCAATAATAATAAAAATAACTTTACTTTTAATTTTACTTTTACAATTATTTAAAAAAAGAAAACTTTATTCCATTCGATAAAAAAAGATAGCAAATTACATAGGCCTTCCGCCGCATTACAGGGCTTGGAAGGGTTAATACCAAAGTTTTTATCGTGAAAGTTGGGGCAAAAATAACAAAGTGTAAACATACTAAGAAGGGTTGTAACAAAACTGTCTCTGAGTTGCGACAACAAAGGTCAACGCTAATTTTGTCCGTCGTATTTTGTCCGACCGCTCTTTAGCGGCAAGTATTAGCTATTTTTTAGTTTAAATAAATAAGATTCTTTCATAGCATTGGGACGACAAATAAGCTAACAGTCCACCTGATGACAAGTGGCTACTGAATACCTGTAAACAACTTCATCAAAGAAGGTAACAGATGCTTTGTCATCTCTGAGGTGATATTACTTATGACAAACTTGCATGCTCATGCTCATGCTCACTCGATTGGTAAGTGATTGTCGGCGCCAACGAAAAGGAGTTGCCGGCCTTTGGAAAAAGGATATTTGGGAGATGGGAGGCAGGAAGAGGAGGGAGGATGGGGAAAGGCAGCGATACGGCATTCTCTTTCCGGGTCTGACATGACTGCGCCGTCGAGCAGTCCATCTTGGCGGCAGTAACGAGTTTATTACGGGGACCTGATCTGCGGGTAGCTGAACTTTACTAGACTGCGAGAGTTCGCGCACGAATGATTAGAACGGCGACTAGAGTTCGAGTTGCTCACCCCGTCATCGGCCGGACGCCGCAGGTTTGTATGGTGTTTCCCTTAATTGAATCTTTCGATATCCACGTGAACCAGTGGTAGGTTTGGTTACTTTAATTTAAAAAAAATATTGAAAAAGCATGTGAATATTTCATCATCGTCGTCCCTAGTAAAAACTTTAACAGTATTCTCCTTTTTTGACGTCAAATGTAGATCTAATGAGCTCTTGTGTTTTGTACTTGAACATCTTTCCCATTTTATTGAAATATTGCTGAATTAATTTAAGTACACTTACGATAATATTTACTACAAAAATGGTACTTATTTCTGACGATTATTTCGCATCATTCGAGTGATCCAACGCGACTGATTATAGTATGTTTACATACTGATCATCTATGTATATACAACCATTATATTAATACTTTAAGCGAGAAATGACAGGTAAACGGTTCCTCGAAAATAACATCAACAATTTGGATGAAATTTTGTATTTAGATAGTGTTAAACTTTCCAAGTTCATCTATATCACGAGAAAATTTGTTTTCTTAAAAATGATTTGAAGATTTTCGGTTTTTCTGCGAATCAGAAAAACCATCCCATAGAATCCAAAATGTTAGCTACTCCATAATAAATGGCACTGAGCTTCTTCGTTACCGTGATCGTGACAGGAGGCTGAATGAGCTATGTTCGGTCGCCCATCCACTTGTATATTTTTATACTATAATCAGAGGTGCTTTCTATACACTGATATAGTAAGATTTCAGCAGAATTTTGGGCTTAAACATCTCTGCTACGAGCTTAGCAGTATCGTGCCAACCCGCCTGCCCAGCGCCTCTACTTCACGCCGGTATTCTGCGAGGTCATGGTATTAACCCGGTCGAGCCGCTTGGCTCTACCACGTGACGAGTATGGACAAATGACCTTTGTATGGCTCGTCAGCTTTCAGAGGCTGAGAAATATGTTGCGATTGACTGTAAGGATGATAATGATGATGATGAATCAAAATTATCTCAGCATTATTATCGAAGATTAAAAAACAGTCACCGTTCTTTGTATGTTGTACAGTGTTAGTTAAAAAACTGTAATGTAATTACGTTTTCAATTTAACAGTTAAATGTCATTTAACCTAAAATTATAATAAAAAGGAGGTCTTTAAAAATTGACAGGTTATATATACGAAGTAAATGAAGAGGAAAAAATTTGAAAAGAAATAAATGTGATCAATTTATTTCGGCAGAGAATAGTCTATTTTATCGTTTATTTTTGTATTTATTAACGCTTTTCCGTAATGCTTTCCTTTTAGGATTAAATTTTTCGTACAAATTACACGAGAATGATTCTCGTGTAACTGATAATTTCTCATGTATTTAAAGAAGATTTAAAAGAAGTCTGTTGTACTTAATAATTATTAAGGAAATAGTTCAAACCATTCTTATAGGTCGGCAACACACCTCCAGCTCCTCTGACGTTGCAGATGTACGTGGGCGACGGTAATCACTTAACAACAGATCCGCCGTTTGCTAGTTTGCTCCCTTCACCATAAAACATTATATAATCAAATAATGTGTTGTGAATACCACTCTACTTCTTAGAATAACTCCTGATCCAAAATTTCAATGGGGCCCCAAATATCCAAACTTTCTAGCAGACAAAGCCCTGCAGCATAATATGGAGTTAGGATAATAACAAGTATTCCTGATGTCGAAATAGCTAGAATAGTTCGTATTAGGTTAAATAACGATAATGCTGAAAATCCATAGCATATTGCCATATGGTATTTAGCTGTGGAGACATACAGCGGAAATGGAAACAATATTTGTCTTGATATTTGTCTATGATAAGAGCTATTGATAATCGAAATTCGAGAGGATCTATTGCAGATAAATTTAAAGTAATAAATATTTTAACCTTGGTCCCATACGTGAAAAATAAATACATTTAATATGATAAGTTATATCCATAATGTAAATACTAGGAACTGGCACAAAGATTTCATAGTGTAACTCGTTTCTACAACATAATTTCCGTAAGTGCCCGTGGTCTAAATGAAAATTTTGGATCACATGAATGTCAATTACCCCCGGGAATGAGTTTATCGGTCCTAAGCCGTTTAATAAAAAACGTTATATTAAAAATTAAAAAAAAAACTGAAATCTCAATAAAGCGGATACGGTCGGAGTTTCTTTCGCCTGTTTCATCTCCGTCAGAGGTTATATAGCTATCTCGAAGAATAAAGATTTTGATATTTTCATGTTGATTTGCACCTTCAAAATACCCATTTCTATACAATTTTGAATATGTATTTCGTATACACGGCTCTGCCCGTTACAGTTTCATTGAGTGTGTTAACGAAACGAACGTGATTTTAGTGTTTTCTTTACTACCCATACAATTCACCTGAACTTAAATATGAATTTCAAATATCACGCGAACTAAGTCGCTGGCATTCGCTTACAATAAAACACACTGCCAATAAAATTTGAATAAAGTGAGCATCTGATTATTCAACGTATAATATATGACGTAAATTAAATTACTAATAAAATAAATTGACTAAATTTACACTAAAAGCTACACTCTCAAAGTTAACCAGTTTATCTGTAGTCGAGCTCAAGATTTCCGTACTCTCAGTTTTAGTTAAATTCGTGACAAGAGCTGTCCGAAACTTCTGGCTGCAACAACGCTTGGCTCCATTGCTTAATGATTTACTTAGTACCGTGACGTTAAAGCGTTTTTAACGTCATTGTTCATGTATTATAAACGTACTTAACTTTTTATCTGTCTGTGTAAGTTGCCTCCTGGATCCTCACAGGAGAAGGCTATAAAATATTTTTTAAATACTTTGCTAGTATTTATTAAACTGTCTTTTAATTAATCCGTCAAAATCTAAACTATTCAAGTAAATCTTGATCTCAATTAACTTCTGTTCATTTAAAATTGATAATTAAATTTACTTTGACTTTGGCTTTTAATAACATAATAAGAATCATGAATTTGCATCAGAATAAGGAAACTATGAAAAAAAAATAAAAATAGTACTTGATAGATATAGACAGAAAAGGCTAAAAGTATAGACAACATAATTTGTAATTAAAATTTTGTAGTGAAGCTGGATATTTACGATAATAGCAGATGCTTAATTGTTTAACGATTTTAGTTCATGATTTACGCGTACGTGCTAATTATTACGAAATAGAAATGTTACTCTACGGCATTATAATACATAATCTCCCGGAGATTACCACGAGGTCTCTAAAGCTTTCCCTGAGATATCCCTTACGACACCCACGGGAAGAAATGCTGTGGTAGATTCTTACGCTGCTACAAGACAACGCCAATTACCACAATTACCTAAAATAAACTAACATTTTTTCAGATGAGGGTCTTTATAATTTTTATTGCAAGTCGGAGAAACATTGTTGCCGGTGACAAATTGAACAGTATATTATCAGTAGAATTGTTTGCGCGCCGGCAATGGTTGTAACGTTTGCAATTATTCGCAAAAACTTTGCCGACGTGTCAAGTTATTTACGAGTCCTTTAAAAGGCGTTCGTTCTTATCTTTATACCTTTGCTTAACACCGAATGTTACATGTTTTATATATACTTGTAAAATAAAAAAGGGAAACTGTAAAAGCATTTGCAAAGTTTTAACTTATTACTCGACTAGATTAGGAAACAAAATATATCTTGATTATTTATCGTATTATTTGGATACGAGGCAGTCGTTTCATCAAATACGAGAAAGCTAGACAGTAAGAAGGAATATGTGTTTACTTGAACCTTTATCGTGATACAGTGATAGAGCCAAGGATTGTGGATGTAGGTGAGCGACGGTAATCACTTAACATCAGGTGAATCGCTTGATCGTTTGGCGCTATTCCGATTAAAAAAAAATATATCCTGTCGATAAGGATTACCTGATTCAACAATGTATCGCTGGTTTATATTCGTAAACATGGTGAATTTGTCAAATTAAACTCATCACAATTCTTAAAACTCTAAAAGAAAATAAGATACTAGCTTGAAAAAACAAAAATCCATGTCAAATATATCTTTATAGAGTAATAATGCCTTACCCTGCCTTTTTGCTTTATTATTTCTTCACACTTCAGGCAACTGATCCCCCGTCCTAAAACAACACAGTTTTACAGCAACGAAAACTATGATACCTAGTGTTATAAGTTATATAACTATAGCTACAAAATATAAGTAGTAACATATTATTCAAATACTAGGTGATTAGGATAATTTGAAAAATAATACACCGAATATTTAATAAGCCCTCAGAACTTAGTCTATAAGATTGTTGTTATACAAACGAGATATAAATTGTAACGATATACTATTTAATAAAAATAAAATACGTTGAAAGCCTAACTTGTTAATATATAATATTTGTGACCATGACAACGACAACCGCGAAGCAAAGCGAATACAAGTTAAACAAATTGTCTATTGTGACATCTCGCCCTTTTGATCTCGCCGTTCATCTCCGGTCGATGTCGATGTTCATCTCGGAGATTATTTATTTCGCCATCTGTCAAGCGGGCACAAGCAGGGACCGGGTCTCCGGTTACCTCACTCGCCGAACGAAACGTAAAAGTACAAGATGCCTCTATTTCACACAGGTATTTGTACTCCACCCCGGTCAACACGGCCCAGTCACGAAGCAAATCCGCTGCTTTCCTCTACCATGTACACGGTAGTCGGTCGGGAAGGTTACAGATGCGGTATCACTCCTGAGGACTAAGATGGAATGCCTCACAGCCCGTTATATATACTAACACTCTATATGTACCAACAGTCTCTATATGTTCAAACTGGAACACCAACAGTTTTGACACTTCTGTTTGGCGGAAGAAATGGATAAGAGGGTGATACTTATCTAGATGACACCTTAGCAGAATAGGAGTCTCCGACTAATCGCCTGACCGATGGATGGCGAAAACTCCCCCAGACTAGGAATGGGCCTTTCACCTTCCAGCTCAGCTTGGTGAGTATGGGTAAATCTTCCAACCATGACATGCTAACCTTTGTTATGCGTAACTATCATTGTCTGTTGCTCGCTTGTTACTCTATTACATACAATAAGGTGGATGTTTTGGGTGGGGTAATTGTCTATTGGGGGAAAAGCCTTGAAAATCATCCTTGAATATCGTCGGACGGATTAACCATGGATTAAAATATTGCGATAGCTTCATTAGAGTTTGCCTGTCCTCGTGTCCATCAGTTGACTACTAACACGCTGATGAAGAAAGAGAAGAATTTGCTAAAGTAAAGTAGCAGCCTGGCAAGCAGGGCCCGCCACAACTGCTCCTGTGCAACGAGCCCGGGTTAACGAGCATTCCATATCCCCGAAATAATATTTTTTGTTATTTCTCAGACACTTACGCAGAAATAAGATTTGACATTACGCAGATAGTCGAACCCAGGTCAATTGCGCTCGATGAAAATAAAGCCAGCACCCTAACCACTAGGCTACCATGGCTCTTTAAAAGTTTTTTTTATATTCAGGATAGTTAGTCTCAACATAGAACGTAATATCTTCACCTTCTTTTATCGTGAGTTTTTGGTTTGAAATTTCTTATTTACCTTATAGAAAAACATCACTTAATATCACGACCGAAAAATTGCGTTCCGTATATTGTTTGTCTTTGAAAACTCACCTTCAAACTAATCTCCTGCTATAGTAAGTTTTTTCTTTCCAAACAATACGTCTTAGGAATACTTTGCCACTAAATTCAAACTCAATCTTTCAAAACCAAGAGAATATAATATATTGATTACTTTTTGATTGTTCGGACGGAATAGTTTCATATACCAATCTTCATATATGAAAGTTGTCACAGTGTGTACAAAAAAAAAACCCTAGGAGCTTACTTTTGTTTAACAGCCTTTAAGTAGTGCACTGTAAGTAGTATACGGAGTCTTTGCCAAAGCCCAACGCTTGGCAGGCAGGTCCGCCAACGGTCAATCAAACGCATTGCACCTTAGACGCCGCATATAAAATTTTAAGACTCATAAAACATTTATATATATATTTTAATTCAAGATTGTATTAAATTTTTTAAGAGAGCGAGAAGGATTCCGCTTCCGGTAAGAGACACGGGTCCCACTAAGGCGGTCTGGTGGGACTGCGGATATGCGTCGACGGATCATCTGCTCCCTCTCCGTACTTTAACAGCCTGCAAATAGTCCACTGCAGGACATAGGCCTTACCGTAATGTCTATGCCCTGCACACCTATGCCACAAACTGCACCTGCACACGGTCGAATGAAAACTGTGTCTTTTTAGTCGGTCCAAGTCGTCCTTGGACCACAAGCGTGGGTATGCGTTAGGCATTTCTCCACGAATAAATTCTCCTTGTCAAAGCATTGTTTTTTAAGTAGTTTCCTTGTTTGTCTTTCTAAATTCCCGTGGGATGAGATGGGGTGGCAATGAAAATAACGCCACCACACTGAGTTAAGTTTGTTTACAGCTAATAGACGTCCAATAATTAATTTATATGACTCTACCTGGTGTAATACATACGAACCCTTCTCCGACCTTTTATAACTTAAATGTTTTATGTGTCATTGGGCATTTAATATCCGTCATTAAGCTTGTAACGGCTATGGCTGGCCTAACACAATGTTTTAGTGTTATGGCAAGGGTAATGGAGAGTAAGGTTGGAGGTAAAATTTCGTAAATACCTTACTAAAGACGTAAAGATCTGATGGAGATCTTGCAGTATAAGCTATTCACGAAATTTATGCCTATTTGTACATTTTAAAAACAAACCTAGTGACTCTATATTCCACAAATACTACAAGAACTATTAAAACAGTTCAAATGCGGCACTTCTGTTCATCTGTCTGTTTATTAATACTATACCGATATAAATGCAATTTCGTACAGAGACTTGGCAGAGATGTTCTATTATCTCGAATTGGAATTTCTATGGACGAAGTTGCACGCAATTACTAGTATTAAAAAATCGTTAGGTAAATATGAGAAATGACAATATCTGTCAATAACAGCATTATGACAACTATATTGCACGCCTCATAACGAACGAAAGAGTTTGAAGGAGTGCATTATTACCGACTTTTCAAGTTCACGCGATTTACCCTATTTATATCGCTTCTACAAACTTTATAATAAATTTATGCATAATTAAAAATATACCAATATTAAGAGAACACCATAAACTACTTGATGTTTTTATGAAACACTTGATTTAGGTTAAGATGAAGATGTTCTGTCTCTGCTGAATTACGTACGTTATCACGATTGCGCCTGAAAAAATTAATGCATCGATCCCATTCTTTCCATTAGCTTCAGATTCCTGAAGAATAGGTTCCTCTATATCTCTCATATCAATACTCTAATCCGTTTCTAGTTTGTTTATAATCATTAACGCAAGCGTTAAAGGCCTGCACTTTTATATTGGCCAAAATTTATATTGCTACTTTCGGCGAACAATTCTTCTATATACGAGTATTATGTAATTGGTTGTATTCTAGCATGTTAAGAAATTAGTTTCTCGAAAATGGTTCTAACGATTTGGATGAAATTTTGAGATTAGATAATATATTACTTTCTAAGTTTATCTAGATAGGTTTCAGACAAATAATTGAATAAATTATTTAGCTGGTGTTCTGTAGTCCACTGATGAACATATGCCTATTCTAATGGAGGAACTGACGTGATCGCCATGGTTGGCGCGTATGTGCCTCAGTGCGCGAATAACTATGGTCTGGCATATTTCAGATGATTATACCACCAACCATTATGCAGGTCGGTATTGGGCTCGACCACTTCAATATTTTATTTATTTGTTCTTTATTGTTAGCCTTAAGCTTAAGGTTATAATGGGCGGACTTAATGCCTTGCCCTTGTTATGGTGAAAGGTAGTTGGTACAAAACAAAGAATAAAAAACAAAAATAAAATAAAATAAAAAACTCCAATTATACTAAGTTGATAAGTACATATAAACACACTATATAATTAAATAAATATTTATAAAAGACACAAATACGTAAACAAGTATATAAAAAGATACTTAAAAATAAATATATAATAAAAATCGAAAATAGATGTGTCGAATATTGTCAATGATCTATTAGGTAATGACGAACTAGACTCTTAAATGATTTCTTGCTAGGAGTTGCTTTTATGTGTTTAATATCTGGACTATGTAAAATTATCAACAGGTGTAGTGTTCATGTAGATAGTGTTATAACACTATCCATACTCGTTTAACGTAAAAATATCAAATTTAATGCAAGTTACCATTAGGACAGTGTCATTAAAATGATCAATTTACATACTAATGTGTAATATTAAAAATTTTCTTTCTTTCTTTTATCGATCTTCAATCATTATATAAAAGTCTTTATTGTAGTAACAGTTGTGGTGTTAACATGTTTTTGCGCTTGTATTTAGTGCATACAATTCTTGGCAAGCCTATTAAATAAATCTAATAATGGTAGTTAAAATCAAAAAGCATCACAAAACTTTTTTTCTTATGCTTTTATTACGAATGTAATACCAGGGGAACATAAACAGACGTTATTTAAAACGATACGTTATTCTCATACTCCGTCAAATTCAGTTCTTGACTCGAAACCCCAAATCTAATTTCGATCAAAGGGAAATTATTCCATCGAGCAGAAAAATAAGAGTATTACTCCTGCATCTCAATGAAAGACTTCTTCTTGTAGAGATCCGTTAGCGGTAACGTGATATTAAATTGTACTAATGTTAGTATTTCTATTTACTTAGAAATACAATTCTAACGCAGTTAACTCAATTATTCGACACAACGTTCGTATGTGTAGAAGCAATTGGACTATGCAGAGCCGTGGTAGCCTAGCGGTCAGGGTGCTTTAGTTTCATATAGGGCGACTAAGTTGGGTTCGGTCCCCGCTGCCAGCACCACAAATATGATAATAGCAATTTTAAGTGGTGTATTAACGGGCTTGGCGGTGAAGGAAACCTTCGTGAGGAAACCTGCATGCCTGAGAAATAATAAAAAATATTATTTCGAGGATATGTGAGGCCCGGCAACCCGCACTGGAGCAGCGTGGCCGGCTCTTCTCGGATCCAAAACAGTTTCTTAAATATTTGAGGAGGTCCAGCAGTGGGAACTCACAGACTGCTAGTTTACTTTTTTTACTTTTATTTGAGCTATTGTTATTTAATCAACAAATAACTAAATAGTCGTTAACAAAACCACGGAAAAATTATGAAATACTGTCACATCATCTCGCCCCTGTGGGTAGCAAGAGAAAATGTTTTGCACCCTTACAATATCTATCCACGCCCCGGCTTGACTGGCAGAGATTGCCAAGAGGCATTAAGTCCACCCTTTGTAATAATTTTATTTAAAGGTTTAAATAACTAAATAGTCGTTAACAAAACCACGGAAAAATTATGAAATACTGTCACATCATCTCGCCCCTGTGGGTAGCAAGAGAAAATGTTTTGCACCCTTACAATATCTATCCACGCCCCGGCTTGACTGGCAGAGATTGCCAAGAGGCATTAAGTCCACCCTTTGTAATAATTTTATTTAAAGGTTTAAATAACTAAATAGTCGTTAACAAAACCACGGAAAAATTATGAAATACTGTCACATCATCTCGCCCCTGTGGGTAGCAAGAGAAAATGTTTTGCACCCTTACAATATCTATCCACGCCCCGGCTTGACTGGCAGAGATTGCCAAGAGGCATTAAGTCCACCCTTTGTAATAATTTTATTTAAAGGTTTAAATAACTAAATAGTCGTTAACAAAACCACGGAAAAATTATGAAATACTGTCACATCATCTCGCCCCTGTGTGTAGCAAGAGAAAATGTTTTGCACCCTTACAATATCTATCCACGCCCCGGCTTGACTGGCAGAGATTGCCAAGAGGCATTAAGTCCACCCTTTGTAATAATTTTATTTAAAGGTTTAAATAACTAAATAAAATTCAAAAAAAATTCAGAAAAATCTCGACGCTTCCAAATGTATGGCAAAAAAATATGAACCCTGACATAACCATGACAGGCCTAAATTGTTCATTTTGGTTTGTGTATTTCCACACAACGGTTTTCCCACCATCTGCTGGTAGCCATTGTGATTTGTTGAGTGTACTATTGGAGTTAAATCGGTTGATGCTGATGCTGACGCTTTTTTAGGTGAAGAAAAAGTTCATAATAAATTTTTGTTTCGTTTTGTGTTTACTACATGCTGTGCTTGGAAGATTTGCCCATACTCACCACGCTGGGCAAGCGGCTTGGTGTGAAGTGATGGTACTCTTGTGCCAATGTTACTGCTCCTGTTCGGTTAGTCTGTGATACATTCAGATGAACTGTTCGCCATCATTTGTTCACAGTCTCATTAGTTAACCAGTACCACATTGATGTTAATTTTCAAATTGTCATTTGGAGAAAACAATGGTATAATCTCTCTTGCTCGTTGTATGGTCAACAAAGAGAATTTGAATATTACCATGATTGTAATCACCGTTTGAATATATCTAAATATCTGTTGTAACAGGAAATATAATGAAACAGACTTTCGATTCAGTAATGCAGCTTATCGTCCTCTTGCTTGAACTAAATTCTTGACAACAGCGGCCCGAACTTCAGCAACAACGTTGTGCGCCGCCCAAGTTTTTGTACAGCACTCCATAGTTAACGCGTTAATAATGTTACGCTCATACTTCAAATTTGAACTACATAGTGATATATCCGGAAACTGAAACTTTACGTGATCCAAAGTTTTGGCGTGCGATGTACAGAGAACGTATAACAGACTTTACACTTCATACAGTGGAGTATGGTCTTCTCTGGTAATGTAAGGATATGAAATAAAGACACTTTACTTCACAGCAGGTTGTCTGAACAATCTTTTACATATTAACTTTTGAGTATCATTTACACCGGTTATAATACTCGACACTAAGTCGATTAGTATTCTACTGGTATCTTTAACCAAGACTCTCGTTGGCCAACTATATAAGTCAAACTTCAATCCGTCGGCACGTTGCATCAAAGTTGTACCGGTGGCATTTGGGAAAGTGCGATATTTCTCTGTACTCTTTCATAATCACTAGGTGGTAGGTTCCTTCTCTACCCACCTGGGTAGCCCTATGAGTTCTCTTGGGGTGGGTACCACCCTCTTACCGACTTCTGCCTCCAAACAGCAGTGTAACAACTGTATTCCAGTTTGAAAGGCATAGAGAGCCATTATAGTTACCGATAATTCTGGAACAGATGCGTAGACTACAGACCAGTACCTAACGAATAGCGCTTCAGTGGATTTCATCTCACGTTGGTTTAGGTAACGAGAAGGTGGACAGACTGGCAAAAGAAGCCGTCACAGATAGTATATCTTCAAAAATGCCCCCATCTTATATGGAATACTTACATGCGCTCATAAAGCAGTGTTATATATTATGGGATAGATATTTCAATAAAAGGTCTAAGGTAAAAGGAATTTGGTATAGAATGATTCAGCCACACCCACAAAGGTCTCCTTGGATAGATAACGGTAGTATTAATAGGCACAACTCCGTTATAGCAATGAGATTGCGTTCGGGACACATTCCATCAAACAAATTCGCATACTTAATGCGTGAAGCGGCTTCAGCCAATTGCACTGTCTGTGGTGGGATTGATGATGTTTACTATGTACTGATGGAATGTACAAAATATAACATAATTGTATGTGTTTAAGTGTTTAGGTCTGTGATTAAGTCTCTTAATAAAGAGAAAAACAAAATTACATGCTATGTGCTACATCTCAGTCCTCAGGGGTGTAAAACCATCTGCAACCTTATTCGATAGAAGTAGTTTGCTAATGTACCTGCAGAACTGCAGCACAGTCGTATGTAGAGTACTACTTACGGTTATTCTTGTATATTCTCTTTTCATTCCCGCGTACTGTTTGATCCAAAATCACCCACTTACCGCATTGAACCATTCCATAATCTTGGATTGCGTTCTGCATACAGCTTAGTCTTGAACACGTCTGTCAACTTAACCTCTTTCTCTAGAAAGTCTTTTATTTACACGTAATACATATTGGAATAATTTACCACTAAATAAGCAGAAAGCACGATCTCTCTAGACCTTTAAAAACTACTTGATGATTACGTTTGAACCCTCCCATTCTCATAGTTGTATAAACATACATAATTTATATATTTAATAAATATATTTGTATTTATACGAATACATATTGGTATATATATTTGAATCTATTAAGATTACTTTTATAATTTTTAATTTTATTATGAAATAATTATTTCTGAGTCGTTCTCCGTTAGAAGTTACACTTATATATTTCATCATCATCATCATCATAATTATCATCATTTCAGCCTATCAGAAATCCACTGCTGAACATAGGCCTTAAATATTTAAATGAAACGAATTTGCTTTTCACAGCTGCTCTGTCTAGGCAGAATTTCGTCTCTCAAATTGTACTCATCAGACTTCAGGCGATTAGTAAGATTTGTGAAATATTTATATTTTCGTCAATTAAAGATAAAATTGACAAATTATCACCCACAGCTGAAAATTATTATAAAGTAAACGCAAAGTTACCTAATTCCGCCACAAAGCCTTCTCAAAACTGTTTTAAATAAAGTATTTTATACGGATCAATGAATCAGTAATGTTTATGACGGTTCGCAACCCTACCAAATATTTTAGGGTTAGGGCTAACATCGTTTGTGCAGTGGTTAATCTCATTATTAGAGGGTTCATAGAGGTGTAAAATAACGTAGAAATTAATTTAAAAGTTATCATTAAACCACAAACCAGTCAAATCAAAGAACATTATTATCTTTCAAGCTAAAATGCTATGTTGACTTGAGCTAGAAAGCTCTCCTGTTTTTTTTTCCACCGTATGTTGGAAGCCGAAGGATGTTCTCATACGACGCAACCATACCAATTCTACTAAGTATTTTTTTATATCTGTAATATTTTTCTATAATATAAAGAGAGGGCAGTGGCAGATTCTTATGCCGCTAACACTCGAATAGTAAAATGTCACAAATATTATTCTGTTTAGTCAACATATTTTTAATCGCTTCTGGAAAAAATTAAAATGACACTGGTCAATGACCTAATCGACTGTCCGCGCTGTCGTCCGCTGCTACAAAGATGCCAACGCGCCGACAAAGAGATCTTGTGACGTCGACGCTCTTTAGTGAAATTATTCATGACGAATTACATTTGTGTTTTATTTAGATTATTAACACAACACACGAGTACTAACAATTTTTTCATTAAATATCGATAAGTTTGCATCCAGCCTGTATAAGCACTAATTCCTGTCACCCATAGGCGTAGGCAGAGATTACGGCTTCTGCCAAACACGTTTTACCGCTCCAGTAGGTAGGTCGTGACGGGCGGCGTCTTCTACTGGACTCGCCTTCCGGCCTACCAAGCTTGGCGATAATGGAAAAATCTGCTACACTGTCACAGTGATAAGTAAGCCATTAAAAATGGAAAACCTTAGACTTTCATAAAAATTTTCAGTGCCTGCTCTGTGTGACCGTTTTTGTATCACAATTTGCGTCTAATCTCAGGTTACTTAGCGTGAAACACCGTCTGTCGATGTTCATCATTAGAAACTTCGTTATCACGCCACCTACAGCGAGATTGCTCGTAACTCCTTGAGTTAAGAAGTCTAATATCGTAATTTTTCGTCACACGCTCGCTTATTTTATCGCTTTATTAAAGCTAAGGAACGCTATTAAACAAATAGACAGCCAACGGTTGGTAAGGAAAAGTTTCCACTGTAATTGATTGGATTTTTTTTTCATAAGATCCTATTCGATTAACATATAGTGGGTACGTAATACGCACGTTTAAAATAAACTATCTTGATCGCGTATATATATTTGAGTGGCCGATTTTCTTTTACGCCGAGCAATCTTTAATGAATAACACCTTCAGGATAAATTCACTTTTAACTGCTCAGGTCTCCGGTAGAGGAGAGTTCATTTATATGGATAGTAAAAGGTTTATATGACGACGGACCTGCGGGAACGTGTCGTACTTACCAGCGGGTTTCACCTGTTCTACGTGGTCATCATCGTACATCAATCATTGTTTGGAGTGGAGGTGTCCTACTCACGAGTCACGAAGCTTAATTTTTGTGAAAAAGGAGTAAAGTAGACCAAAAAAGCTTATCAAGAGACTACAATTTTCATAAAATGTTCCTGGTTACAAAAACTTCAAACTTTGCTGGGAAACAATGTTCTGGACTTCATAAGAGCTGAACACTCGCCCCGTCCAGTCTAGATTCTAAGCACGTTGAACTACTAACTGTGCTCAGTACAAGTAGACATCGCCTGTTCAATACGTTACTCTTATATTGTGTCTATCTAGAATACTTTAGAGTTAGCAGTGGCTAAATTCCCCATGGAGACAGTGCATAAATCCATAGTTTCGTGGACAAAGAGTCTTTAATTTATCGCTTAGAGATTGATAAATATGTACTGCTATACAGAGTTTTATTATTATTACAGTTTCTTTAAAAATATATGCATTTTAATGCCTAACAGAACTTATAGCCATACTAGGTACTGTAAGTACATTCCAGTTTTAAAAGTATTTTTTATCTTGTGTGAAACATCTCTATCCTAAATATTCCATCTTATCTTACAAAGTCATGAATCTGTAGGCTACATATAGTAATAATCATAAGATATATACCATAATCAAATATCTCAATAAAAATTATTCTTAATCTAACTTTTTATCTAGAACTCGGAAATCTCACTATTCCAAAAATGTTCGTTCACTTAAACTTTATTACATGCAGCTTTGTAATGAAAGCGTTTTGCGGAGTCCAAGGGTAGAGGAATTTGGTGCATCCGTGCGGCCAACTCAAAGGGTCTGTTACCCGCACAAGCACTGTTTGTTGGTAACACCACCGTTTTCAATTTTGCAGGACCGGTTGTAAGTTAGTAACTGAATCTTAGGTTCTTAAATACAATTCAATCTTTTAATTCCGTTGCTGGTATTATGGATTTGTCTTACTGTTTCTGGTATTCTCATTACCAGGCATACCTTAATTTACTCGTAGATAGCCAGGCGTAAAGCGAAACGATCAAGTTTATTTAAAAAAATATATTGTGAAACTGGTATGAGTATGTTTGTTAACCGGATTTGGTATAAGTTACTTGTGACTTAATCATTTGGCACAATCCTCTCACACCCTTCTCGTCTCTTGTACCTACTTGTATCCACGTATACACGTATTCTATTATGGGTATTCTTAATTTTGCCATTCTTCAGTGTATCGACGATTCAGGTGATATACTCGTACTTCATACACTTTGAATATTATAAAATGTAACTATAAACAAAACTACATGCTACACCACACACTAATATATATATATATATAAATTCATAATAATAATCAGGTATTGGATTAAGGTCTTGTGTTTTCCTTCATGATTATTGTCACCTTAATACTGAAGGAATCCAGCGTTTAATGACAGAGCATTGCAGTGGGAGCGGGACGCCCGGCTAAGCGGATTTGCTGTGCTAAACCTTATACTTAGACGACAGCCCACTTTTCAATCTTCGGACCGTGAATGCTTCCTAAATGGGATTTGTGAGTTAATTTTTAAAGTGCCAACGTACGTGTAATTGTTTTATTAAATTTATTCTCAAGATTTGATTGTTTTTCTTTGAGTGAATAATAAAATAGATACTAGAAAATATAGCAACGATAGTCCAGTGGTTAGGGGTTCTCCCTCCGAATTAAAAGACTTAGACGAATGGTTTCGTTGGCGTGGACACTAAGACAGTGAAGGAAAAAATACATTTAATAAAATGGTGATATTCATAATTTAAATACTAGGAACAGACACTCGTTCATGGCGCAATGTATACGTTTTTACAACAAAATACCAGCAAGTACGCAAAATCTTCCTATCAATAGGTTAAAAAAATTGTTAAACAGAGACTTTATAAAGGGTTCTTATAATAGAAAGGATCATAATAACCCCTGGAAATGAGTTGATCACTCCCAAACCGTTTCTAGACAAATATTGTAATATTAGATTCTTGAAACGTATTGTATGTTTTGAAAGAATTACAAAAAAAGGATAACTTCGGAGTTTTTCCCCCTGTTTCTTCTCCGTCAGAGGAACGTCATTACGAAACGGTGATAGATTTTATATAAAAATGACGTTCGACAAGTGATATGTACGTTTTTTACATTGAATGAATGATTTGATTTGATAGGGTCATCTCACCATCTGTCACGTTGTCCCAAACATACTTTGATAAAAGTCCACTTTGGATTCAAAGAAATAAAGTTTCTAGACATGTGACCACGCTAGTATTGCAGCAAGCGTCTCGCCTGATGGTAAGTGATTACCGACGCCCACCTACATCTGCAACACCAGAGGAGAAGCGTCTCTTAGTGATCGTGTAACTTCTGAATGACTTTAACCGATTCAGGTCATATACAAGCAATGCATTTGTTTTGTAGAGACGATAGTTTGTAAGATAAGATATATGTTGGTTTAGTGCCAAAAAGATAATAAAATCTGAACCCTAGAGGTGGCGCTGTGGTCGAGTTATTAAGTAATTAAGAAATCAAACTCATCGCGCCACCTACCGGAAAGGGCAGAACAACGTCTACCGAGGCAGCTAGTATTTAATATAATATAATATTACTTAATCTATAAAGGAAATAAATATTGCAGACATAAACGTGAAAAGTAATAATATAAGGTACTTCTAATACGTTGTAATTGCGTTATTGGTTGAACGCACATTCGTGATGAATACTTGATACACAAGCCACAGAACATTTTCATTCCCAATTACTTTTTTTTTAATTCACTTATATGTTATGTTTTAAAGTTTAATAAATTAACCATAAATAACAATATTAAGAAATCATTAAACATATGCTTGAGCTTTTATCCAGAAAAAAGCACATATTCCCTCTAAAAATAAATAAAATAGTTTCTGTCTGTTACCCATTCAAGCAACTCAAAAAAGTCAGAAAAATAACACAGAGTAATGACGGACAGCTGGTATTAGGGTCAAAGGTATCGATACTACGATAACGAACTCGTCTGCCAGCGTGATGTGTATCGATAAATCTTCCATACATAACATGCCAGCTTTTGTTGGTGTTATCATGGAAAGACCTTTGTCCAGTAGTGAACAGGCTGATAAATAATGAAACAGTTGGCCACACAGCTCGCAGAACTGACAACCGTCGGGGAAATAAGTTTCTCGAGTGGCAGCCGGAAGTCGATGGATGCGCGTAGCTCAGGACCGAGCTTTGTGGCAATCTTTGGGGGAGGCCTATTACCAGCAGTGGACTTGTGATAGGCTGATGAAAAGTTAACTGTTCACGTTATGGTTTTCGGTTTTTAGAATAGAATAGAAAATATTCATTAAACGAAACACTAAAACGTTAGCGAAAAATAATATAACAAAGCACACACCGAGAAAAAAATGTAAAGAAAAAGTAGGAATTTCTCCCGTGTCGCGAAGATACGAAGTCGCGCAGTTTACTTACTAGTCCTGTACGGAAATCGATCCCGCGACCCACAGCGCCGCAGTTAACCGCTTAGGCACTACGCCACCGAGCCGTCAAACACGCCATGACACCTCGAATAGTGTTTTACGATAATTAAACTTTCTAGATTGTAATCATAGTTGATATATTTTGTTTCTGAATTACGAAAGATGAAAAAAAAAACTTCAAATTTTATTGATGGTGTATGGAACATAAAACTTGACAGATATAAATAAGATTGCTAATTATCCAGACGGGAACTTATTATTTACTTAAGCGTAATAACTCAAATAGTGAAGGACACAGTTGTTCATTCAACATTTTATGAATGAACAACAACTTAAACAAGTAGTCTAAGGGGTTTCTACTACCATCTTAAAATATTATCCAATGTCTGTTACATATGTCTTTTGTCATCCAGTATACGTCTGTTGTAAACTTAAAACGTTGTAACGTAGTAAAAAATGGTTAAAATGGTTAAAGATGTTTACAAATAAAATAAAATATTTTTCAATGCTCATAGCTTAAGAATATAGCTAAATAAGCTTTTTTCAAAACCTTTCCATTTTCACTCGCACGTTATATAAAGTACGGACCGACAGTTTATTAAAAGTTGTAGTTGTTTAACTCTTGATAAAAGAATTGGCACCGTCGCAGATGCCGCCAGCTCGCTTCGCTCCGTGGCTTGGCAAGCGTAACGTTAAGCTGCGATGGCAGCTGCGAAATTGGCAACAAGATGTCATCTTGATGGCGCAATTTAGTTACATTGTGTTTATTTTATAAAGTGCATAGTGTTTATCCATTAATACTTCGTATTCAGATTTGATTATTTTTTTATTTTGAATTGTTTCAATCGCAAATTTCTTTTTCACACCAACGGAATCTCACGCGTCCTCGCTATCACTCCGGGATAAACTGAAACTCCTACAGTTAATAAATAGATCTAACTATCATTGATAGTAGAGTGAAAACAGCAACTGGGGTGTAAAAGAGAATGAATAGTAATTTCTTGTATTTATGGGAATACCACACATTTGAAATTTCTTCACCGTCATCGTAAAACATAGACGCTTTAGGAATTCAGTAGTCTCTGATATTTTTTTTTTTATATAGAATAGGCAGCAAACGAGCAAGCGGTTCACCTGATGGTAAGTTATTACCGTCGCCCACGTACATCTGCAACACCAAAGGTGCTGCAGGTGCGTTGCCGACCTTTAAGAGTATTTGGGAGATGGGAGGGAGGATAAGGAAGGGGATAGGGACGGGTAGAAGGCCTCCGGTTACGTCACTCACCGAACGAAATACAGAAGCACAAAATCTCTTTACTACACGCCGTTATTCTGCGAGACCGTGCTACCAACCCGGACGAGCCGGCCCATTCGAGGAGGGGAGAGGAGAGGGCCTCCGGTTACTTCACTCACCGAACGAAACGCAGAAGCACAAGATGCCTCTTCTTCACGGCGGTATTCTGCGAGGCAGTGGTACCAATCCGGTCGAGCCGGCCCATTCGAGCAGCAGCAAAAGCCGCCGCTTGGCTCTACCACGATAGAATCTACCACGATCATATTCTGGATTGCCCCAAATATTTCATTAGATTTGACAGGCCTTTTATCCTCGCAAAAGAACACCAAGTCTATCCAAGGATGTATCGCAAGGCTATTGAATTTAAAAAAAAAAGTCATAGTTATTCCAATTGAGAAAATGACTAGGTGCTTCCACCTGTTCGGGATCCGTTAATTATACTGAATGAGCTCATTCTGCATAAATCGCACCAAAGATAATAATTAGAGAGCCGACGGTAGCTGGTTTAACTATGACATTAGGACGTTAAACACCTCAGTCAGCTTTACAGCACCCGAAACGTCACGGGGACTGTGGTGTGCTGTAGAGCACCCGAAACGTATGGGCTATAAAACTAAATTTAAACGCGATAAAATCCGTAAATCCGTAAAAAATCCTCCAAATGGAAACTTAACGGAAGTTTATTTCTGTGGACAGCTGACGATGCAGATGAAGAAATACTTGTGAATTTTCCTGAACATTGAGAATAGTATAAAAAGGAAGGAAATATTTAATCGAATAATCCGTTATCACTGCCTACTCCTATGGGTGAAGGGCGTGAAAGCTATGAATATAACGTGACTCAATTTTTAATTGATCTCATACTAGTCATAGATTAAATAGACTTACCACTTAATTTTATATCCGATCACAAAATATTGTTTATCTTTCTTTATTTCCAAAGAATTTTTAAAGAATATTACATGGGTTTAAAGAAAATTACCCACTCTTAATGAATATATTCCATACATAGAATCCGAAGCGTTGCAGTTATACAAACTAGTATTATTACAGATGTAAAACTTTTCGGTAATATAAGCAAAATGTAAATGTAAAGTGAGAATGTTACGAATTCAATTTTGTTCCAAAATCTGTCGTCCCCGCGGGAGCTCAGTATTCAAGAGAAAAAGATCCCGGCGTCTAGTTTGTCGGTGAAATGATAATATTTTGGCACACCACATGTTATCATATGTTGTTTTATCAAAATATTTAGCAAGGTTATGTGGCACGAAGAAATAACTGAATAAAATCAGTGGTAAACATAATAAAAATGCTTAATTTCATCAACTGTCAGAAGTCGGCAACTGGCTACATTAAATTCGGATTGATTTTTTAGCCATCTGTCGGTTGCCGGGCTTCGTTTTTTAGACAGAAAGTAACATCACGTGTAGATGAGGTTTGGTGTTTAGAGTCAAAGATTTTGGCCCTTGCATCCACAGGTTTTATTTAATTTTGTATAAATCAATCAGAGAAAATAATTGTAGTTCGAAACTGCATCGAATCATCAAATTAATTGGAGACATCATTATTTATGTAGTGCAGTGAAACGGGTGCAAAATTATAGATATGCAAATGTAAACTTTGTGTATTAATGTGATTCAAGGTTACAAAATCGCTTGATTGACTCAGAGTTCGTGTTAAGTACTATCATAGTAAGATGCCGTAATTCTGGGATTTGTGCAACAACCGAGCTGATCATGTGCATAATCTGTAATGTTGTTGTGAATGAATAAAATGAAATGAAATGAAATTAATGAAACTTCTTTATTCTTCGGCGTAAGAAAAATAAACTCGACAAATGTCAAATCTTATTACTATTTTATTACATCTTCTATATTTATATCTTGAATCAAAATAAACAAAAAATATCCTGTGTCTAAACTACTGTACTAATATTATAATATTTTAAATGGGGAAAGGGGCAAACAAACAAGCGACAAGCTGATGGTAAGTGGTTACCGACGTCTACTTCTGCAACACCAGAGGAGCTGAAGGTGCGTGTTACCGGGTCGGAGAGAGAGAATGGGGGGAGGGGGAGGGGAGGGTGGCTCCGGTTGTGCTTCTGCGTTTCATAAGGTGAGTGAGGATAGCCGGAGGCTCACTACCCATCCCCATCCGCTTTCTAATCCTTCCTCCCATCTTCCAAATACCCTTAAAGGCCGGCAACGCACCTGCAGCACCTCTGGTGATGCAGATGTACGTGGGCGACGGTAATCACTTACCATCAAGTGAACCGTTTGAACGTTTGCCGCCTTTCCCATAAAAAAAATATATAATTAGCGTTAAACATATCTGAAATTTGTCTTGCGTGGCAATTATGGCAAACAACTCCAGCTGTCGGCTTAAACAGTCTGATAAAGGAGATGATTATCTTATTGGTTTTACACACAAATTAGGTTCGTCAAATAATTGTAACTTTAAATCTTATTGACACGGACTTTCCTGTTAGCCACTCTTTTAGCCCGCGCATTAGTGATTCAGAAGCATGAAGTGAAGTATGGTGCAATTTCCTCATGTAATAAATATCATCCTTGTGTTCATGTGTTATAATTAATTGCGTTCGTCGTTTTCGAAGACCGCTCCACAGGGGCTCGGGG
Organism: Bhutanitis thaidina; assembly: GCA_029286595.1. Classification (NCBI taxonomy): domain Eukaryota; kingdom Metazoa; phylum Arthropoda; class Insecta; order Lepidoptera; family Papilionidae; genus Bhutanitis; species Bhutanitis thaidina. Next base: position 3,053,454 of record JAGSMS010000004.1, on the reverse strand, counting down.
CGATGTGTAAGTACTCCCGCGATAATGCGAACGGCTGCTGTATCCTTTCTTTGCTGGGACAATAATTTATTAGGAAGAGATTGGAGAACAATTAATAAATACTTAAGTATTTATTATTAATTGTTACTTGCTGAGATATAATTTCTGTTAAATAGACCAATATCACTTCAATTTGCATACAAACCTTCCATTATCAACACTTAAATAACATATTAATGATAGTGACTCTACAATTGGTTGCATGATTTTGGTAGACTATACGTTATAACTAAGGTTGCTAACTTAGTTGAATTATAACCTAATAAACCAGGATGACACAGTCGTCATTATTTTGTATCTAATGAAGTACACCACAAAAATTTGGAATATTACGAAAATCAGATATTAAAGTATTTTCATGAATAACGAATAATGAATAGAAATACAACATTCTTTTCTTCCGGTGGGTGTCGTAAGTGGTGAAATCCTTGAAAATTTCATAGCAATCTCCGAGAACAAATCCGGTATTAAGGCTCGTCACTTCTCTCTGGCACATGTGGTAAGTGGTGGCACGCTAAGTGTAGCCAAATGGAAATATAAAATAAAAATTTGTTGTTTCTATCAGGCTCGATTTGTTTGTAGTTGTACATAAATAAGCGTTTCAAATTTTCATGAAGCTCTTAATACTTTAAGCAGATGTAAACTAATAAGTGACAATATCATAGATACTCGATAATGTATATATTCCCGCCTTGTTTCCAACGGGGTAGGCAGAGACAATCTTCTTCCACTTGATCCTGACATATGTCTTTAGCTTCTTCCACTTTCATCAATCTTCGCATGCATGCTCGTTGGTTTAGAGTACTCTTGACCTGGCCTTTTTTCAGAACGTTTCCGATTTGATCGTGAAATGTTCCCCTTCTTCCTCTCCCGACTCTACCATAATAGTCGATAATGTCTTTCAAATTGATAAATCTACAAGAAAACTGTATCTTTACTTAGTTTTAGATTAGCAGATATCCACGACTTTCTCCGCCAAAATGCTTAACTAAATATTTTCTTTGTAATGTAAAATACTCCCTACTTTTACATACTCGTGTTCCTTTAAAACCCTTTAAATTGATTTAGCCGTTTCAAAGACGATAAAGGAATCACAGACAGACAATATTCTAAACAATGGGTTTTTTAGTATTGATATCATGCGGATACGAGAACTAAAAAAATTAATACTTTGATATCACAGGCTCTTCAAATTCATCATATGTATAGATTCAATTCTTTAATTACCGAAATGTGCGCTATTTATTTATACCCTTCATGAATCAAGTTAAACTTACTGGAAGTAAATAAATAAACGTCTAAATTATAACCGTGTTGTCTAAAACAATATTCAGTTGGAAACAATCAAACTGAAACAACGTATCAAACTAGCTGTACATTAAACAGCATAAAAAATTCACCGCGAAGCTGCCACAAGCAGCTGTTCGCCGTATTATTTCCTGTTTCCATTTTCAAATGTTCCCTTTACATTTTTTATTTTTTTTTCGCTCGTGAAACATCGTGGATGGTTTGCGTCGTGCTGTGCTTGCATGAACATCGTCCCGTTGCATTTAAAACTATGTATTTCAATAGAAAAAAAAAGTTGATGTGTATTCTGTCTGCATGGAAGTGGCTAATAGAATATTATAAAATGGATACTGAACTTAAAACAGAATAAAAACTATTATTTTTAGATAAACTTTATTTAATATTACGCTCGGTGGCGTAGTGGCTAAACATTTAGCTGCGGCGCTGTGGGTCGCAGGTTCGATTCCCGCACGGGACTAGTATTTGTATGGACTACAAATAATTGTTCCGGGTCTGGGTATCTGTCCATGTCCAATTTATGTATGTAAACTGCCTCCGCAACACAGGAGAAATTCCTACAGTGGAAGGATAATGTTTTTTTAAGAAAAAAAACTCCTCAACCGTCTGTGTTCATCCCGTAGGTGTCACAAAAGTTAATTCAGGGAAATGTCTAAAAGTCTCGACTGTTAGGGATATAGATTTAAATGAATAAAGAGCGTTCACGCGGACGCCCGAGTTACCTTGAAGTGGGGCCCGGATCGAAAATCATAACCTGGATTATTCCGGCTGACGCCATTCCATTTTATGGACTCATACTGTAGCACGAATGATTTTTTTCTTCGTTCGTCATATGTCTCACGAGTAGATAAGTCTCACAGTCTGTAGTTACACTAGCTCGGTATACCTTCCACACCGGAACACAACAGTTGTACTTAAGTCCTGGTACTTTTACATACGATTCCTAGGTAGAGAAGCCACCTACCACCGATGATTTCCATCTGACATGACTCAGCGTAGCCGAACGGGCTTCCGCAACTAGAGACCCGCCTGAAACTAGGGTGACATAGGGGGAAAGATCGATCTCGCCACCACACGGTACGTTAAAATTATAACAGAAAAAAAAAACACATCACACTATCGGGTTTTCGATAATTTCTTATATTTGCTGCTAACTGTACTTTTCTCCAAAGCTTCCAAGTTCGCTTGCGCCAATTATTTTGTTTTGATTTTTTTTTGTTTCACAAGAAAGCCGTTAAAACAATGTTTCAGTCGGAAACGATTTCAGAACCACAAGAGCGGAAAATTGGTCGCCTATAAGAGCCTTCAGGCTTTTTTTTCCCCCCACACCCGGTAATTAAATGACAATTACCAGAATCTCGGGGAAAAACTTGAATATTTTTTAATCTCCGATTCCCGCAATTATAGTTCTGTGATTCTTTTTAATGATGTGAGGCATTGTTATCGTTTCGTTTATTATTTTGGGCAGTTGTAAAGTTCATTTTATTATAGCACCCACACGAAACACGAATATTTGACGATCTCATTTCGTGTGAGACTTTATTCTTGACGTAATTAGACTTTATTAAAATGTTATCAAATAATAGAAAATATACGTAAATACGGACAGTAAGAAAATAAGTAAGTTTAAAATATAAGTGAACGTGATTTGAGGCTGAGAGGTATCGGCGAAAGAATATGCCACCTCCACCACGAAAAATACCAAACCAAAATTAAGTAGACTGATGACGAGCAGCATCGTATAGGTGTTTGGTGCTGGGATAGCCAATTCGCTGGCCGAGCGTGGTGATTATGAAAAATCATCCTCCTTATGGGGGAGGTCTAAAATATCTTCAATAATCGCAATGCGGCAATAAAATCGGCATGGCTCCATCTGTCGTCGTTCTTTATTTAAGGAATTAAAAATACTTCCTTTTGCATGCATATACATTAACAAGGTATACAATGCATTATTTCTTATTATAGGGTAGAACTAACTGTTTTTATTCTGGCATTATTTACGACGAACCTACTGCTTCTAACAGCATTAAAGATATAAGAGCAAATACCAAATCGACCATTAATTGTAATGATGTTTGATTGAATAATACATATTTTTTTTTAGATTGGGGCGGAACACGAGCTGACATCGTGTGTGTACACCTGCAACACCGCAGGAGCTGCAGGTGTGCCGACCTTTAAGGATATTTGGGAAAGGAGAGGGGCGCTGGGAGAAGGGGGTTTCTATCAATCATTCGTCCCAGACAATTAAGATAACAATGCAATCATGATAATGTGACTGACATAGTTGCTCGCTTTATTTTCTAGTACATGTCGACCTCGTGACTCATAAGTCAGCATAATCGCTGTGCCAAGAGTTTCGATTCGAATCCCAGCCGAAATCTATATTCGTGGAATACACAAGATTGTTCCACATCTGTGAACTTTTTATGCTTACTCTGTGGTTCAGGTATGTGACTAATGGTGAGTTCTTCAGTATTTACACTAATACCAATGACACTGCAATTTAAATTGTAAATGACCGCTTTTTATGCAAAATCACGCTTGACCAAAAATATAACTATCACAAAATTTATTGCAAAATCCAGTAAAGTCGGACAATTAGTTTTCGTGCAACCACACAAGACTTGTGTGGACAGAATAAAAATTTTGTTTTCTTTCATTTAGTTCCGGATCCTTCGCGCGAATCCGACTCACACTTGGCGGGTTTATATTATTTGTTATTTTACTTTAGTGATTGAACTATATCTATTACTTACAAGCGTAAGTAAAATGAAAAAAAAAAAACCTTGAAAATTCAGAAACACTGTTATGGTTACGGATTTGCCAAAACAAAAAAAGAAGGAGGGTCAAATAGTGTCAAACACGAAGAGATATAACATTAAAAGCCAAAAATTTATTACACAATTCTTAACTTCGGCAGATTTTCAAACTCGAGACCCACGGGTCAGTAGTCAGGTACGCTTACCACTTTGCCTCGACATAGAATATTTCTATATCAAATATATTTAATGGATTTTTATCTATAATTAAGGAAAGTAAAATATATACTAATGATTTAAAAACTACTTAAAATATTTCGTATGTCGTTTTATTTTAAACTAACAAATAATATAGCATTATTTTAGTAGGAAAGAGTTTACGTCGTTCACTACTTACATTAAGCACTATAGTATGCAAGGTTTAAAATAGAATCTCGATATTCAAGCGTCGCGTAGCAGGCGGTATGAAATAAATAATTAAACCTGCAATATGCCAGACACCCTATGATTTATATCTACAACCTACAGCCATACAGCGAATTTAAGTTCCTTTTTTAAAATAAAAACACCTTTTAAATAAAAAAAAAAAACAATTTTTAAGGTTATTTTGAAGTTATTACTTCTAGATAATAAATTATCTTAAGTTGTTGACCGTTATGCATGCCAGTAATTTTTAAAAAAATATCTTTTAATAATATATCAGTGTAATTAAAAATTATCCAGTAAGTTTATACAGAAGTACTAAGACCGATTTCCTGACACATCTCCACTATATGTATAATAATATAAAGAGGAAGGATTTGTATTTTTGTATGTTTGTAAAGTAAAGTAAAAAAACTACTGGATCGATTTCAAAAATTCTTTCCGCTTTTGAATGCTACTTCTATATTTATTACTAGAAAAAAAAATTAGTGATGGCTACCAAAAACTTGAAAAATCCAAAAGTAATCTACAGGTATTGAAACAGTCTTCAATAGGAAATTATTTATTTGGATTAGGATTAATTATAAAGTCTAAGTTTTTTTTTATATACTTGCCTACCACTACTTCTTCTAAATCATTTATCAGTATGTAAGAATTTCACTCCTGGTCTCCGCCAATGGGAGGGATTGATTGGCGAAGCAAAGCGACGAAGTGGCGTCGCTTGTCAAGCGGCTAGGCAATCGCAGTGCTCGTTATACTATGTCATATTAGTTTAAATATGTTTTTTTATACAATTGCTACTCCTACTTCTTCTCATTAATCAGTATGTTAGAAGTTTAATCCAAGACAGAGCCCTCCCCAATGGTAGGGGTTTGCTTCGCCACGCTTGTCAAGCGAGTAGGAGATCATAGTGCCCGTCATATTGTGTCTGAATATTTACAGTACGAACATCATATCCATAAACTTGTTATTGCATGCTCTCGGCGTTTGTAAATAAACCAAAACATTTCACTGGCATAGTACAAAATCATTCGTATATAGCGGTTAACCGATTCCCAGGTTAGTCATTATATCAATATGCGAATTTGGCCGGAAACCATTAACTTGTCTGTGTTCCGTGCGGATTTATTGCCGCTAATATATCTTCGCAACATTTACAGCATCTCTTATCTGTGGTTCCGCGAATAGATGACCGGAGAGCTAAAATTACATTTTAAAAATGGAATCAGATTTTTTTTTCTACCAGGAATTTCTTAGTGGCGTGTATACAAATTTTAAATGAAATAATCAATTCGCCAATAGCCACGAACAAGGAGACTCGAGTTCGATCCCCTATGTACCAGCTAGTTTTTCAAAAAGTGGTTTGGAGGGCTAAAATGCTTAGACCTCTGACGACCCCAATATTTTTTATGATTCATCATCATCATCATCATCATTTCAGCCTATTAGAAGTCCACTGCTGAACATAGGCCTCCCCCAAAGATTGCCACGAAGCACGGTCCTGAGCCACCTGCATCCATTTTTATGATTAATGTATATAAATGTTAAATCAAGTCATGGTAGTTGTTTATGGATTACTTAACATTTACTTTCTCCTTGATAACACTACCACTTACTTCAGCCGCATAAATTTGCTTTGCGTCTCTTTCCTTATTCGTTATTTCCATGTATACTCCTGTGGATGGGTGGTATATATAAATATGTATACATACATGAATTACTGTAAAATATTTTTTTATTTTTATTTTTATTTATTTATATTTATTTGTTGATCATTTGTGATACTTGTATAGATGTTAACATTTTGTTTATGTCCTATATGATCTATCACCTATTGGCATACAAATTTTACAATATGATATAATTTTAAGACATATAAGGTATATTACATTACATAATTATATTGTTGATCAGGCGTCAAAATCAAAATTTATGACAACTATCAAAGTAAAATAAAATAATAAAAATAATAAGAATATAAATAAATCTACATGTCTAATTTCCTTATCAGTTAAAAAAAAATTTAAATGTCAAAAAAAAAAATTAAGTTATTATATCTATGTAATTAGTCAAAGTTTATCGCAAATAAATTCCTGTATTGTGTAATAAACTTTTTCAACCAATATTAATTTAAGATTTTTTTTAAAATCTTCTATTTTCTTGTAATAAATAATTAATCTTTAAATATATTATTATTAAACAACTGCATTTAAGCACGGAGCGGTCCGTCACGGAGACCCAGCCGCCTCAGATGTTCCGAAAGGCTGACTGGGATTAACCCATTTGCAGAGACTACTATCGGTATAATTTCGGTTGGCATACCACCCCACATGTCGGCCACCTCGTGAGCCAGGTCAAGATATTTTGTCTTCTTCTTATTTAATTTGTTAATAAAGTTAATTCAATCAGTAAGATTCAAATTTATTTGAAATGCAAATATTATTTACGGATTTGTACGCGTTTAATTATGTTTTTATATTCCAGACGTTTCGATTGCTTTACAGCAGCCGCGGTCACGGGAGCAAAGGAAAATCCGTAAATAATTTCAAATGTGTAGTGTTCGCGTAAATACAATTAAATCATTATTGTAATTTTTGTGTGAGCGTGGAAGTCTAGTTAATTTTTTTCCATTTTACTGATTCTTTGGCCAGCCTATGTCGTAGACTAGCTAGGACTTGCAAGCTATACTTGATATGTCATCGCCATCTTATACTGCCTTCATCTACTAATTTATTTTCAATTAAGTGGGAATCAATTTGTGACTATAAGATTTCACGCTCTCTGAATACGGCCTGCCCATTTCAATTATAATTTTAGTATTTTTTTAACTGTCTTTGCTTTTTTCCTAATTTCTATCATTCTAAAGCGGTCTTTGAGATTTACTTCATAAAACATCGTTCTATCTCTCTTTCGCCAAATAATATTTGTTATGAATACAAATTCCTTTTTTTTTAAATGTAATACTTTGACATTTGTTAAAACGTTATGGGTTCTAGTATCATTATAATGCAAGTTGCATTTCATTAGAGTTAACATCTCATAAACTTTTCTAAAAGATTTATTTACAGAATCAGTATAACAATCAGCCTTAAGGTTAGTGTTCCACAACCTAGTTCTGGTTTCTTTTTTTCTTCTTTTAACGTACAAGCTACTCTTCTTTGGAACGCTCTCCCCGATGATATCAAGAAAGCTCCGAAAAAAAACGCTTTTGAAACCCTGCTCCGTCGTTCACTATTTGAAAGCATATGCCATCTGAGATTTTTCTTTATTTTACTTGTTTATGTATGTATTATATTATGTATACTGTATTATGTATGTATTAAGTATGTAAGTATTTAAGAATAATTTTTAATTTACATTTATTATTTATTTGGAACCTGCCGACATGTTTATCTTTCTCACCCTTGGTCGACTTGCCAAAAGGCATTAGGGCCGCCTATTGTACACCTTATTTTTAGGACCACAGTTAAAAAAAAATAATAAATGGAAGAAGCATGTGTGTGTACTTACGCACGTAAGAAATTAAACATATTTAGCGTAACAAAACAAAATAACAAAAATTATCTCGAGTGCCAGTAGTCTTTGTTTGTGAAAAAAAATCATTAAATCAATTGTTAATCGTTTAATTAAAAAATATAATTAACTTTAAAAGGCTTTAAAATAAACTGTTCTACAAATAATTATGTAATAATAATTTATAAGAAAAAAAAAATAAAAAAAATACATGCCTCCTCACTCTCTCTCCCATCTACAAAATATCCCTAGAGACCGGCAACGCACATGCACCTCTTCTGGTCTATCAGTATTTGTGGGCGACGGTAATCACTTACCAGGTAATCAGGTGAGCCACTTGCATATTTGCCCACTTTTGCATAAAAAAAAACAATCAAGTGCAGATGGAACTGATATTTCAATTTGAGAAAATGGTGGTTCATTTCTCACCCCCTCCAAAACAGTTCAAACGTATTTAATCATGGCTGCTTTAAATTACACTTTAAATTACACGCGTCGTTCGCATGGAGATGCACTATCATCATTAGAGGGCTTTAATTAACTAAATATTTTTAAAAAGCGCCTCTTAAGGTCACGGAAGTGCGCACCACGGCTTAATTGCTACGGGGCACCAGCGATAACTTCGGTTTAATTACACTCTATGAGGTTAATCAAATTCGGCCTCTCGTGGAATGGCTGTGATTACACAATCTGACTTGTGACTGACGCTCCTATCTAAAGCCATGGAGTTAATTAGAGGACCTGTGGTTCTGTCGTGAAATTTTCAAAGACAATTACCGTTTAAAGATAGGTTTAAGGTTATGTTTTTTTTTATTTAAATATCTTGCGTTTTTACAGGATGCAAGAAATGTTTTATAACTTGAACATAAATAATATTAATTATCTTATATTTGTCTATACTCAGCGCATTGGACAGATGGATTGGTGAGTGCAGCAAGACACTAGAAAAACAGTCAGGTTGCCATGGTTATGTCAACATACTGGATATGGTGACGAGCGGCAGCGACTACGGGTGCGAGATGTATAACGAATGCCAATACATTTGCCATTACAGGGTAGATACCCTGTAGACTTTAGAAGAACGACTCAATACTAAGGAAAAGTAAGAGATGACTGAGAAAATTATAAAATCCCAAGATGGTCGCGGTGCGGTGGGCCAATCGTCTACAAGCATAGCAAATATGGAAATAGTTGGATTTAAGAATAATTAAAAAAAAAATTGAAATTCACTTTCATTAAATTAAATTACCGAACATTAAATAGCAAATAGTTTAATGGACTTCCCGGAGGCGTTTGTACCGAACCACACTTAAAAGTAATAGGGAAAGCATTAAATGATAATTATAGGTTAAAAGCCACACGCCCCGACTTCGCACGGGCGTGTTCATTATGAGAATACCTAACACAGCCTATTTATATTAAGATCAAGAGCCAGGTAAGGGACACAACTCCCATAGAATATGAGCGTATTGTTTTTAATTTGTAGTAGGCCATTGAATTGGCCAGGGCTATGAATAATGAAAAAAAAAACAGTTTTTTAACCAAAGATTTTTACACAAAACATATTACGAAAATAAAAAAAATGTGTTTATGTTTATAGATTACAGGTTTCATTAAGGTTATGCATCCATAAAACCGAATAAATCTATATCGAATCATGCACGGATTCTGTTTGTAAAACTTAAATATGTCGTCTAAAACCAGACACTCTGTTTTTGACAACGGGGCATTTAATCAGAGCCCTCACGAGTTAAAATTGTTAGTATCCACAGGGGAATGTGAGAGTGATCTTAATTTAGATCTGAGCCGTAATAAACGTTTACCATGAATTTCACTGGTCAAATGAACAGGAATAAACATTTATCAATACTTTGAATCTCAGTCCCTTGATATTTTTATTTAAATATCTTGCGTTTTTACAGGATGCAAGAAATGGTTTATAACTGTACATAAATAATATTAATTATCTTATATTTGTCTATACTCAGCGCATTGGTGAGTGCAGCAAGACACTAGAAAAACAGTCAGGTTGCCATGGTTATGTCAACATACTGGATATGGTGACGAGCGGCAGCGACTACGGCTGCGAGGTGTATAACGAATGCCAATACATTTGCCATTACAGGGTAGATACCCTGTAGACTTTAGAAGAAAGACTCAATACCAAGGAAAAGTAAGAGATGACTGAGAAAATTATAAAAATCCCAAGATGGTCGCGGTACGGTAGGCCAATCGTCTACAAGCATAGCAAATATGGAAATAGTTGGATTTAAGAATGATTAAAAAAAAAATTTAAATTCACTTTCTTAAATTAAATTACCGAACATTAAAAAGCAAATAGTTTAATGGACTTCCCCGGAGGCGTTTGTACCGAACCACACTTAAAAGTAATAGGGAATGCATTAAATGATAATTATAGGTTAAAAGCCACACGCCCCGACTTCGCACGGGCGTGTTCATTATGAGAATACCTAACACAGCCTATTTATATTAAGATCAAGAGCCAGGTAAGGGACACAACTCCCATAGAATATGAGCGTATTGTTTTTAATTTGTAGTAGGCCATTGAATTGGCCAGGGCTATGAATAATGAAAAAAAAAACAGTTTTTTAACCAAAGATTTTTACACAAAATATATTACGAAAATAAAAAAAATGTGTTTATGTTTATAGATTACAGGTTTCATTAAGGTTATGCATCAATAAAACCGAATAAATCTATATCGAATCATGCACGGATTCTGTTTGTAAAACTTAAATATGTCGTCTAAAACCAGACACTCTGTTTTTGACAACGGGGCATTTAATCAGAGCCCTCACGAGTTAAAATTGTTAGTATCCACAGGGGAATGTGAGAGTGATCTTAATTTAGATCTGAGCCGTAATAAACGTTTACCATGAATTTCACTGGTCAAATGAACAGGAATAAACATTTATCAATACTTTGAATCTCAGTCCCTTGTTATTTTTATTTAAAAAAAAAAGTGTGACAACCCTACTTAATACTTTCTTTTAATTAAAGATAACATATACATAACATAGACAAAGAATATATGTATAGACGTAGACCGGGATACAATACTTACGTATATTATCTGTCTGACAGGGTTCGAAATAATGTGATCAGAGAGCGTTGTGGCGTGAAAGACGATGTAGTGACACGAATTGAGAAAGGTATGCTGAGCTGGTTTGGACATGTGGATAGGATGAATGAAAGTAGGTTGACGAAACAAATATATGAGGCGAATGTAAATGGCAGAGTCGGGAGAGGAAGACCTAGGCGAACATTTCACGATCAAATCGGAGACGTTCTGAAAAAAGGCCAGGTCAAGAGTACTCTAAACCAACGAGCATGCATGCGAAGATTGATGAAAGTGGGAGAAGCGAAATATGTATGTCAGAACCGTAGCAAGTGGAAGAAGATTATCTCTGCCTACCCCGTTGGTAACAAGGCGTGAATATACATACATACATTATCTGTCTATAAAATAAGGTACGATTGTTAAGCAGAACTTTCTATTTTTTTTCATGGTAAAGTAGGCACACTTGCTATTTTACAACAGCTCTCCCGATGGCAAGTGATTAGCGTCGCCCGCGTATATCTGCAATGAATTTGGGAGATACGAGAGAGGATGAGGAGGGGGATTGGAGAGAGGGAGGGGGAGCACAGGCCTCTACTTCACGCCGGTTTTGTGCGATGGTTTGACCGGAGGTATTACTCCGGTCGAGCCGGTCCATACGAGCTGCAGCTAAAGCCGCCGCTTGCCTCTACCACGCTTATACTTACTTAAATTTCACAGTTTTATGTCATTAACAAATAATGCTATAGATTTACATAAAGTATATAGTTCGAGATTGCTAATTACATATTTTTTGTTTACTTGTATCGCATACGTCACGTAAACGACACTCGTACGGAAAAACGCTTGTAGTGCGCAAAATAACGAGCTCGTCAATAAATAGGAAAACTGACTACGCGCTTCAAGAAAACTGGCGCCTCGTAAGGACGTTTATAATGTACGGTTAGTGAGCTACAGGAGCTAGTATAATAAAATAAACTCATTCATATGAAAGTCAGAGTTATAGTCAAAACTTTTTTTATTCAATTGAGGCTTGTTTAAACCCCTTGTGGAAATCAACAGCGGTTCGCAAAACATGACTTTCTCAGGGAAGAACCGGGAAGGAACTAGGGTCCTTTTAAAGTAAATAACATTATACACTGTGAAATGTACAAAGATAAGAGTAATGGCTCACACGTTGAGAAAGCGGGTTGGTGAACTCATACCCTAATACTAGAGATGCTGCCCCTCATACCTAGTCGAGAGGGTTAGGGTTGCGCATCAACGGATGAATTTTCAGCTATTTAGTATATCAGAGAGTAGACGCTGAGGAAGGGGGTTGCTGAGCACAGTGGTGGCACCTTCGCACTATGATGCTGCCCATCACTTGTCTGTGAGATTCAGAAAGAGATGGTTGGACTGATTATAGGCTGTTAAAGAAGAAGAAAACGAGATATTCTCATTGGTTTACTAACCGGATCAAGTACACCGCGTGCCACCTGGGGCAGGTTGTCATTTCAAAATAAGATAATAACTGGCCTTAAAATGAAAATAATAATTGAAATATAATAAAATTAATCTGCAATTTAAATACGATAATTGCAGATTTACAAAACCTCAGAGCTGGACCAAGTAGTTGTAGCCTATACAAATACTTATTCGTGTGGGAATCAAACCCTTAGTCGCTGCGCCACCGAGCGAGACAGAGCGGTGGTGTTTGCAAGAAGGAGCAGCGACACCAGCACCTTCTGAAATTAACAGTGTTCTGCTAAACATCATACCAAACCCAAGCTGGAACCATTTATAAACAAACCAGTTCCCGCTTTTTGTTTAAGGTGTCCACGATCCGCTTATAGAAATAATAAATCATAAAGTGTCATGTCAATGTAAACGTAATAAATACGCTTTCATGTCGTAACCGTGATCGTGTCGGATTTAGAGAACGAGCTTTCGTATTTTATGTTCGGTCCGACCGATAAAGCGTTTATGCTAATTCTTGTATACTTTATGTATTACGCATTGGAAATTTATTAGTCGATCAAAAAAAATCTATACAAAATATTCTCGTGAACTTTTTCACCCAGTTTTATTTAGAGGAGTATTCATCAATTACTTACTTATCAAGCCATTCGTTAAGCCACGGTAGCCGGGCAGTTCAAGGATTTGCCTTCGAATCAGAAGGCTCAAGTTCGATCCTCAATGTGGAGGTATCAATGAGTATCAAGGAGTTTTTCGAAAGTTGTGGATTTGTACCGTTCGCCCGGACACTAAAAAGCGGTAGTCCCAGATATACTCTCATGAAAAGTAGGTTGAAATGTCTAAGCCTCTGACCACCTCAGCATTATATCTTTCATTAGATGAAGTGACAGGCAATACCTTATGGTAAGTGGATACTGGTTACTGCAGCCGTATCACTCTTTGGTTGAAGTTCATGGGCTGCAGGATCATGGGCTGTTGTCTCCCCTAAGGACTAAGATGAAATGCCTTACAGTCTGTAATTATACTGACTTTCACCGGACCACGACAGTGGATGCAGTGCTGATTAGAAACAAAAACAAGCAAGAGGGACTACCCTCTACCTAGCTACCCAGACGACTCCTAGACAGAGAAGGAGTCTACCACCAGTAACCTGCTGATCCGAGGCAGTTTCTAGAGCCTCAGAAAGCCTAGCGCTCACTTTAGTTTCAAAGAGCGCGAGCGACCTAGGTCCCAGTAGCCGACACTATTAAAATTGTTAATAGCAATTTTAAGTACCGTATTTTCTACGTGCTCGGCGGTGAAGGAAAACATAGTGAGGAAATCGGTATGTCTGAGAAATAATAAAAAATATTATTACGAGGATATGTAAAGCCCGCCAACACGCACTGGAGCAGCGTGGCGGGCGCTTCCCGGCTCCAAAACCCTCGAAAAAGATACTCGTATTTGAGAAGAAGGCCTTTGCTCAGCAGTGGGCATTTACAGGCTGCTACTTTAGACTCTCTATCACCTGGATATACGTCTAAATTTTTGGTACTTATTACTTACAATGTATTTTTGAAACTTAAAATATAGATTTTATTTTTATAATTTACTTATTATTTTTTATTAAAATACAGATTATCGTTACATTCACGTAAAAAACATATAATTTAAATTTAATACATTTTTATATTTTTCAAGGACATGTTAAATTGTGTTCATTGTATTTTTGCAATAATAATTCTTTGCAGTCCACCATTCGCACGATTTCTTCTTGAACATTACAAAATCGTTACATATTCTATTATACAATTTAACACATTTTGCTATATAACATTTCTTACTTTACCATAACAACCTGTAAATGAATCATGATCCACTGTATGATAGGCCTATCTATGGCCCTTTTCCATAAGGAGGATATGCTTCCCATATAATCTGCACGCACAGCAAGCGTATTGGCGGTCGCAGTACGCTGCTGCCCTTACCTTGCGATATTCAAGGTTTTTCACTTAGTCACCTCTTACGGCACCCACGGGAAGAAAGGTACTGGCAGGTACTTAGGCCGCTACCGCGCGGAATTCTTATCTGTACATCAATAAATACTTTTTTAATTTTGGAATGGCACCGAGAAGTCTGTTTATATTTTACAGACTTGAATTAAGCTCATTAGCTTTTTAAAAAAAATTCTCATGCTTGTACTCAAATAAAGATCTTACGTAAATGTGAACTAACTAAGATGCATATAAAAACCATAAAGCACCTTATTGGCTCTAGTAAAGAGTTGCTACAAAATTAGATAAATAAAAACCGCAGACATGACCTTGCGAGCAAGGAGAAAGTTGTGGGCGTTCTAAAATTATTTTTTCCTGAGAAAACTTCATTGGATGGCGCGAAATCCCTACAGTCGGCTAACGAGTCGATTCAGACCTGACAAAAGTCGGTGTAATGGGGAACCCGTGTACAGTCGCAGAGGAAATTGTAAATGCTTTTATATGTTCAACAAGGTGTAACGTGTTTTCATGAGTTTTTCATGTGAGCGTCTGGGGGCCAGTGTTAACGAGCTTTCCACATTCCGAACGAACATTTGTTTTTAAATCTGAAAACGGTTTATAATAAAATTAAATCCGCTTTTCATCGTTATTTTTCATTCGTATTATTGTGTTGTAAATATTAAATTAATGTTTCATTGCTGTCTCGTCAAAAGGCCTTTATCGATGTCGTAAAATATTTTATTTAGAATTATCCTGTTCATCAGCATATCATCTATTGCAAACAGCATTAGATGATATGCTGATTATATATTGCATTATATATTTAAGTTTTTTTTTTATAAGAAAGGTGGCAAACGAGCATACGGTACACCTGATGGTAAGTGATTACCGTCGCCCACGTACATCTACAACACCAGAGGAGCGGAAGGCGCGTTGCCGGCCTTTAAGGATATTTGGGGAGGAGGAATGAGAGCGGAGTATTCCTTTGGTATGCTCAATGCTCTTGCACTTGTGATGCTGATCTCATCTTTGTGACGTTCATCGTCTGACTCTAACAGCCAACCGGGCTATGTATCACCAAGTGCAAGAGAAAAAGGTGATAGTATTTTTGAAAACACGATTTTAAAAATAAAATTGCTTTTTTTTTATATAAGAAAGGTACACCTGATGGTAAGTGATTACCGTCGCCCACGTACATCTACAACACCAGAGGAGCAACAGGCGCGTTGCCGGCCTTTAAGGGTATTTGGGTGATGGAAGGGAGGATCAAGAAGGGGATGGGGTGGAAGAGGGGGCCTCCGGTTACCTCACTCACCGAACGAAACGCATAAGTACAAGGTGCCTCTACTTCACGCCGGTATTCTGCGAGGCCGTGGTACCAACCCGGTCGAGCCGGCCCATTCGAGCAGCAGCAAAAGCCGCTGCTTGGCTCTACCACGTTTATGATGTGTAAGTGTTATAAAAATACATAAAAGTCCGTTTAGTTATTTATTAAGATGACTTTTAGCTATGTTTTATTATACAGGGAATTTGCATAATAAATGAAAAATTCAAATGTTACACTTTAAAATCCCTTGCATTAATAACTCGGGAGAGCTTAGCGTGCCCTCAGAAATAAGTGTGCTCGATGAATTAAAACGCCTTTGCCCGCTGCGTCTTTGTCAACAATTTGAATACGCTTACGTTCATAAAAGTCAGTAGTAATGACATGAAAATGACTACGAGGGCAATTTGTTTCGTACATTGTAAAGATTTTAGGGGAGCCACTTCCATTGGAACTATAAAACAGCTTGCATAATGAGCGATTGTCAAATAAATCATTGATTTGTGTTACTTTTGGGGCTAAGCCCCTAATTCGAAAATTACCACCTATTTAATACATTATAATGAATTACATATGTTTCCATTGTATAAAATAGTTTAGGTGCATTGCTATGTGTGTGTAAGTTGCATGAAAATTACAATTAAGGCACTCACTGTTGTCATAAGCGACAGACATTTCGGATATCTATTTGGCATGACTCAACGTAGCCGAACTGGCTTTTGATTTCTCCTCAGGTTTTATCGTTCAAGCGTTACATCGGGGATATACAGAGATGAGTGTTTCTGTGTTACGTATATGTACTGTTGAATATTTCCGATAGTATTTAACTGTTCGCCCTTGAGTCTTATCCGCTGTACCATAAGTACCATGTGAAGTTAATTCCCGAGAAAATCAAATCTTTGTTATTTTTCACATCCAAGACATGGTTTCGTTTTTAGGTAACAAAGGTCTTGGAGAAACGAAACCGTATTTAAAATAACACTGTACGATTTTATCACGAAATTATTGTAAATTTTTTTGTGTTAATCATCATCATCATACCTAAGCTATGATGACACATAAGGATACAGTCGTCTGAAGCTAAATGGTAGCTGGGGGGAGCTAATTGTTGTGTCCTATAGAATCCACAATATATGCCAAGCTAAGGAATGACCACATGTTGCCAATAACAAGTTTCCAGTTTTACTGCAGCATAGTGTAGCACTGCACATAGGGCCACATAGCTCGCAGAACTGACAACCGCTGGGGAAAAAGGTTCTCGAGTGGCAGCCACGTACGGCAACGCAGTGTAGGACGACCCCCCACAAGATGGAGTGACGACCTGCGCAGTGTTGCGGGAAGTCGATGGATGCAGGTGGCTCAGGACCGTGCTTCGTGGCAATCTTTGGGGGAGGCCTATGTTCAGCAGTGGACTTCTAATAGGCTGAAATGATGATCATGATGATGGTAGTGCTAAACGTGCCTGAGTGCTGAGACATAGTTCCTGGGTACGAATTTCAGCTGTAGACAACATTTTGTATGTGATACGAGAAGGTGAAGGCCAGTAAGTGCCTCTGTACGTGCTTGCGGCACTATAATATCTTCTGCACAGTTAAGAACTACCGCAGCAATCGGAAGTTGTGGCCGTGGTCGAGATCCATTCGAGCAGCAGCAAAAGCCGCTGCTTGGCTCTACCACGTTTATGATGTGTAAGTGTTATAAAATACATAAAAGTCCGTTTAGTTATTTATTAAGATGACTTTTAGCTATGTTTTATTATACAGGAATTTGCATAATAAATGAAAAATTCAAATGTTACACTTTAAAATCCCTTGCATTAATAACTCGGGAGAGCTTAGCGTGCCCTCAGAAATAAGTTTGCTCGATGAATTAAAACGCCTTGCCCGCTGCGTCTTTGTCAACAATTTGAATACGCTTACGTTCATAAAAGTCAGTAGTAATGACATGAAAATGACTACGAGGGCAATTTGTTTCGTACATTGTAAAGATTTTAGGGGAGCCACTTCCATTGGAACTATAAAACAGCTTGCATAATGAGCGATTGTCAAATAAATCATTGATTTGTGTTACTTTTGGGGCTAAGCCCCTAATTCGAAAATTACCACCAATTTAATACATTATAATGAATTACATATGTTTCCATTGTATAAAATAGTTTAGATGCATTGCTATGTGTGTGTAAGTTGCATGAAAATTACAATTAAGGCACTCACTGTTGTCATAAGCGACAGACATTTCGGATATCTATTTGGCATGACTCAACGTAGCCGAACTGGCTTTTGATTTCTCCTCAGGTTTTATCGTTCAAGCGTTACATCTGGGATATACAGAGATGAGTGTTTCTGTGTTACGTATATGTACTGTTGAATATTTCCGATAGTATTTAACTGTTCGCCCTTGAGTCTTATCCGCTGTACCATAAATACCATGTGAAGTTAATTCCCGAGAAAATCAAATCTTTGTTATTTTTCACATCCAAGACATGGTTTCGTTTTTAGGTAACAAAGGTCTCGGAGAAACGAAACCGTATTTAAAATAACGCTGTACGATTTTATCACGAAATTATTGTAAATTTTTTTGTGTTAATCATCATCATCATACCTAAGCTATGATGACACATAAGGATACAGTCGTCTGAAGCTAAATGGTAGCTGGGGGGAGCTAATTGTTGTGTCCTATAGGAATCCACAATATATGCCAAGCTAAGGAATGACCACATGTTGCCAATAACAAGTTTCCAGTTTTACTGCAGCATAGTGTAGCACTGCACATAGGGCCACATAGCTCGCAGAACTGACAACCGCTGGGGAAAAAGGTTCTCGAGTGGCAGCCACGTACGGCAACGCAGTGTAGGACGACCCCACAAGATGGAGTGACGACCTGCGCAGTGTTGCGGGAAGTCGATGGATGCAGGTGGCTCAGGACCGTGCTTCGTGGCAATCTTTGGGGAGGCCTATGTTCAGCAGTGGACTTCTAATAGGCTGAAATGATGATCATGATGATGATAGTGCTAAACGTGCCTGAGTGCTGAGACATAGTTCCTGGGTACGAATTTCAGCTGTAGACAACATTTTGTATGTGATACGAGAAGGTGAAGGCCAGTAAGTGCTCTGTACGTGCTTGCGGCACTATAATATCTTCTGCACAGTTAAGAACTACCGCAGCAATCGGAAGTTGTGGCCGTGGTCGAGATCCATTCCAGCAGCAGCAATATATGTCGCTTGGCTCTACCACGTTTATGATGTGTAAGTGTTATAAAAATACATAAAAGTCCGTTTAGTTATTTATTAAGATGACTTTTAGCTATGTTTTATTATACAGGGAATTTGCATAATAAATGAAAAATTCAAATGTTACACTTTAAAATCCCTTGCATTAATAACTCGGGAGAGCTTAGCGTGCCCTCAGAAATAAGTTTGCTCGATGAATTAAAACGCCTTTGCCCGCTGCGTCTTTGTCAACAATTTGAATACGCTTACGTTCATAAAAGTCAGTAGTAATGACATGAAAATGACTACGAGGGCAATTCTGTTTCGTACATTGTAAAGATTTTTAGGGGAGCCACTTCCATTGGAACTATAAAACAGCTTGCATAATGAGCGATTGTCAAATAAATCATTGATTTGTGTTACTTTTGGGGCTAAGCCCCTAATTCGAAAATTACCACCTATTTAATACATTATAATGAATTACATATGTTTCCATTGTATAAAATAGTTTAGGTGCATTGCTATGTGTGTGTAAGTTGCATGAAAATTACAATTAAGGCACTCACTGTTGTCATAAGCGACAGACATTTCGGATATCTATTTGGCATGACTCAACGTAGCCGAACTGGCTTTTGATTTCTCCTCAGGTTTTATCGTTCAAGCGTTACATCGGGGATATACAGAGATGAGTGTTTCTGTGTTACGTATATGTACTGTTGAATATTTCCGATAGTATTTAACTGTTCGCCCTTGAGTCTTATCCGCTGTACCATAAGTACCATGTGAAGTTAATTCCCGAGAAAATCAAATCTTTGTTATTTTTCACATCCAAGACATGGTTTCGTTTTTAGGTAACAAAGGTCTTGGAGAAACGAAACCGTATTTAAAATAACACTGTACGATTTTATCACGAAATTATTGTAAATTTTTTTGTGTTAATCATCATCATCATACCTAAGCTATGATGACACATAAGGATACAGTCGTCTGAAGCTAAATGGTAGCTGGGGGGAGCTAATTGTTGTGTCCTATAGGAATCCACAATATATGCCAAGCTAAGGAATGACCACATGTTGCCAATAACAAGTTTCCAGTTTTACTGCAGCATAGTGTAGCACTGCACATAGGGCCACATAGCTCGCAGAACTGACAACCGCTGGGGAAAAAAGGTTCTCGAGTGGCAGCCACGTACGGGCAAACGCAGTGTAGGACGACCCCCCACAAGATGGAGTGACGACCTGCGCAGTGTTGCGGGAAGTCGATGGATGCAGGTGGCTCAGGACCGTGCTTCGTGGCAATCTTTGGGGGAGGCCTATGTTCAGCAGTGGACTTCTAATAGGCTGAAATGATGATCATGATGATGATAGTGCTAAACGTGCCTGAGTGCTGAGACATAGTTCCTGGGTACGAATTTCAGCTGTAGACAACATTTTGTATGTGATACGAGAAGGTGAAGGCCAGTAAGTGCCTCTGTACGTGCTTGCGGCACTATAATATCTTCTGCACAGTTAAGAACTACCGCAGCAATCGGAAGTTGTGGCCGTGGTCGAGATCCATTCGAGCAGCAGCAATATATGTCGCTTGGCTCTACTACGTATTGAGTTGGTCAGTAGAATATCATCATAATCATCATCACTCTACTCTTATTGGCCGCTTGACAATTACATATGCACGCATTGACATAATTTCGTACTGCATGAAGGAGGACCCTTCATTCCAATCCTATCCAAAAAAAATTATGAATAACAACTATAACTTATTTTTGATATCTTCAAGGCCAGAGTGAACAGACATCTAGGCAAGCGTGTACCGTCCTAGGCCTCATCTTCGCCTTCCATCGGGGAAGATTGAGGTCAAACGCAAGCCTATTTTTTCATAAAAAGAAAAAAACTTATTAGTTTTGAGGGTAATGTATATTGTCGGACACCATCTGGCCCTGCATCCGATGTTTTTGCATAAGCGTTATGTCAGATTCGCGTGGGGAGAATGATCGGTAATAGATATCATCATAAACTATACGAAACAGACTCAGGCATTGAAATAGCGAAAAGGGCTGATGCAGTAGTCATGATGGAATGGAATGGCGTAAAATAAAAAATAAATTTGGATTCGCAGCATCTTTATTTCCATTTTTTTTTTTTTTTAATTCGTAATTATATATATCCAAATAAATAATAATTGCAATAGTCTAAAATTATTAGAGTATTTTTTTAAAACTAGGGCATCGCGCCGGTTACGGACAGATATAATAGAATAGAATAAGAAATTGGTCGTCAACTCCACATTTTTTTTTTATGTAGGAGATGGCAAACGAGCAAGTGGTTCACCTGATGGTAAGTGATTATCGTCGCCCACATACATCTGCAACACCATAGATGCTGCAGGTGCGTTGCCGGTCTTTAAGGATATTTGGGAGATGGGAGGGGAATAGGGAGGGGGTGTGGGCCTCCGGTTACCTCACTCACCGAACGAAACGCAGAAACACAAGATGCCTCTTCTTCACGCCGGTATTCTGCGAGGCCGTGGTACCAATCCGGTCGAGGCGGTCTATTCGAGCAGCAGCTAAAGCCGCCGCTTGGCTCTACCACGCTTAACATGTTAATAACGCTAATTCTTTTTAACTTTTTTGTCTTATCTGCCATGATTTATAACAATTTGAAGTAATGTAGTTTTCAAACATTGAATACATTTTTAATATTCGTCCAGTGGGCCCGGAGGCTGCCCCCACATGTGGAAATACACGAGGGGGTAAATATACTATCATATATAGTACGAGTAAAGTTACGGGTAAGATGTTCATTCAATTTCTATAAACCATTTGTGAGCAACTTTTACTGAAATAGTTCCTTGTTCCTGTCGTCTAAATCCTTTTAATCGCTTTTACGACTATCAAAGGATCTTGTGTGGTCCAAGTTATAAACGGTATAACGGCCACTGGGCACAAGGTGACTCTAAGGGGCTGTTTATAACGATACAGTTATAACATATATGTTACAATAGTATAGAGCCGTGGTAGCCTAGTGGCCAGGGCGCTCACTTAAGTTTCATACAGCCCGAGTGACCTGGGTTCGATCCCCCGCCCGGCACCACTAAAATTGTTAATAGGAATTTTGAGTGCTGTATTTACCGCGTGTTCAGCGGTGAAGGAAAACATCGTGAGGTAACGCTGCATGTCGGTGAAATAATAAAAATATTATTTCGAGGATGACGCCAACCTGCACTAGAGCAGCGTGGCGGGCCCTTACCGGCTCCTAAACCCCCTCTGATACTCGTATTTTAGAAGGAGGACTTTGTACAGCCGTGGGACTTACAGGCTGCTACTCTTTTTACTTTAGCATAGCATTTTGTGACAGTAATAAGTCGAATTGTTCATTCATATTATTTTAAAAATTAGGTGCTATTTGAATTTATTAGTATGTAGCGCGAATATATGCATATTCTTTGATATAATAAATACTTACAATATTATTTTTTTTTATTATCATCTGTATTCTTGATTTATTATTCTTATGGGTACATATTATTTTAAATTTAAAATTTAAATAATATGCAAGAAAAATGTACAAAGGCGAGCTTAATTCTTAGCAGAGTTCTCTTCCAGCAAACCTTTGAGGGAAGAGAACAATATTATTATTAAACATATATTAACATAATTGGTAAACATAATTAACATTTTAATACAAAGTAAATAAATTATTAGTAGAATTGTTGATAAACACTTTTATGTCATTGTTGTGTTTACGTCCTACGCAAGTAACACACACATTCCATGATACTTCAATCACAACGCGTGTGTTGTCTTTGTCCTCTAGGGGTCCCGTAGGGTACGCTTAAATCCATTAAAAATTATAATCTCCTCAGGTTAATGTTGCATCACCGCTTGCCGCTTATAACTTCGGCCTTCCAACCGGGGCTCGGACCACTTCACCGAATGTACATTGTATCCAACAATAGAAGCCTCAGTCAATCGGCGTTGGTTCAACATCGGCTTAAGTCATTCAGTTCTGTACAATCAATGTTAGCGAATCAAGTCTCGCGTGGATTGCTACGAATTAAACCAGTCCAAAATCTACGAGATTACTTATTACATCGGTTCAGGATTTGATATGCGCATGTATAATTGTAATCTATACAGTATTGTTTGTTCCCGGTTTATTTATATCCTATAATATTTTTAAGAATATTTATTTTGCGGCTATAGTAGAAATTTAAAAAATAAATTGTTTTAATAAATTTTATAAAAATCCGGTCAAATGTGAGTTGGACTCAATCAACGAGCGTTTCGAAAAACCACACAATAAGTCCGTTATCTATTTACAAAAAAAAAGTGTTTTCTTTCACGATAGAGCCAAATCCTTGTATCCCCACAAAATTTTAATTGTCCATCATAATAATAATAACACATATTCTGTGAAAATTTCATTACCTATTATGGTTAAAAAGATACAGCCCTTTAAATGTAGGACAGACAGACCGACCGACGGGCAGATGGCGTGGGCTGTCTGGCCGTCTGTAATAGGGGCCCACAGAGAACCCTTAAAATGAATCTATTGTACATGGTACAATGCCGTTTAGTGGCGGCGTGAGAGAATATGCCACCCTCTTTTCTTCCAGCGAGTATTGTAAAAGTCGGGGAAGAGCCGACAACATTTCATGGTGATTAACAAATGGCACCGAAAATAATCATTGATCTCACGTAGCAGCATCAAATGGCAAATTCTCCTATTAAAAGAAGTCCTTGCCCAGCATTGGACTAGCAGGCTGAATAAGAAGAACGTATATGTGCTTAAAATACCTTGGGGTCGTTTTCGATCACATCTGCAGTCATCAGCGTAAGGTATATACCTTGAAGCTTAAGTAAAAAACGTTACAACGCACATGTACAAACCTACTAGCCCTGCAACAATTACTGGTAGTGTAGTGTTCACTTATTTTAGCTAAACTTAGTCAACTATAACACTAAGACGGATATCGGCTCTCAGCACACGCACTACGTCTTCACTCCGCACCGGCTCGATCACGAATAACCCCCGCTCTCACTAACACAGTGTTTATAAGCCCTTTGCTTGCTACCGCGGACCGCGTACTGCATTGCCTGAGACGACAGAATTATACATACATATTATAAATACATTGATTTACATTCCTTTATTAGTTATTATTTAATAGGTATACTTTCACATGCACTATAGGTAGTTCATTCAAATACATCTCTGGTGCGGAAATTGAACCCGCAAGTTGCAGCGCGGCCAAACGCTAAGTCACTCCACCACTGAGTCGACTAGTGTGGTCTTCAAATGCAAACCCCAACTTCACTCAGTGAACTTATCTTAAAATATCTCACTTCAGTGGCGAGGGAACGGGGCCAAACGAGCATGCTGTCTCACCTGATGGTAAGTGATCACCGCCATCACGATCTACCGACACACTAGAGGAGCTGCGTTGCCGGCCTTTAAAGATGGGGGACAAGATGCCTCTACTTCGCGTATTCTACAAGGCCGCAGTACTGCCCCGGTCGAGCCTGCCCGCTTGACTCTTCCGCACACAATATAACACGTTTTTGTTATATAAGTATTATGCGTCACAATAAATGTTGCGTATCCCGAGTAAAGTAAAGGCGCAATCCGTCAGGCTCCCAGCTGACCTAAGCTGACCCTTGTCAAAGCGCAGATGCTGAACCCTTCACTTTATGAAGCAATGTACACAGAAATTTTAATCTCCTGCCTTTCAAGAGCGAGAACAAGGTAAGTCAGCAACTGTTAGCGATTTGTCGTAAAGTAAATATATATAGGAGTTATATAATTAAGTTTAGGACAGATTTCCATTGCAATAAATCAGTATAGTCAAACGCAAAACGCAAGTCAGCGTTCGTTGGCGCTTTATTGAAAGATCTGAAGATCAGCAATTTACTTTTATACCTAGTTTTGTCTCGAAATAAATTTAAACACACTGCTCGCAGAACTAACAACCGTTGGGGGAAAAAGGTTCTCGTATGGCAGCCACGTACAGGCAAACGCAGTGTGGGACGACCCCTTCAAGATGGAGCGACGAACTGCGCAGTGTTGTGTGATGGATGCAGGTGGCTAAGGACCGAGCTATGTGACAATCTTTGGGGGAGGCCTATGTCCAGTAGTGGACTTGTGAAAGGCTGAAATGATGACTAAATAAATAATAATACTTCTGAAATAACCACAGACGCTACTATATTCTACTACTGAAGTCAACGATTTGGATCATTTAAATCTAGCCTACTTATATATCACCATCGGCTCGAAGCCTCGTGATGTATCTAGCATATTCCTTTGCTATAGTCACGAGGCTCATTGTATGAGATGGGTAATGTTTGAGATAAGTGACATTTAATTATTAACTTTAAAGGTTAACAATCAGTTTACGTATAAACATAATTCTGTTGTCTATCTGTGAAGAATTTTTATTGAACAAAAGTGGATTTGTTTGTATTCTGTAGAACATTCAGTTTGGACGATTGCCATTTCGAACGTACGAAAGAGTGTACATAAACGTTCAAAATTCTAAAATAGAATTTGCATGATACACGTTTAACATTAATTTTTAGTAACATTTTTATTTTATACGTTGCGTTATTTTGAATCTGTAATCGATTATATTATTGCTACGGTTTAATATTTACAGTTTAAATATGACCTACCCCACTTATACAGATAAGCTTAAAAAAAATTAACATCGTGCCCATTGGAAACCCGACACAAGTGTCATGAACTAAATTATCTTTTTAAAGTTATTAACTCTCAAATTGACACGCTCCTTTCCCATGTAAAATTTAACGCTAAACCCGAAATATCGGTACCCTTTCTTAAACTCTTAAAACGGTTTTAAATATTTCTTTTAAAGTAATTTTAATTGCGTACCGCAGATTGTACATTTCCTTTGTTATTCGCATGAATCATGTTCTTGTTACTAATGTTAATGCTATATTTTAACCATGTTGTGTACATACATGTAACAGAGTTATTTAGATCCCCATGAATCAAGGATCTATATACCACAATATATTAAAATTTCTTCAGCCACTTTGCTGGGAAAACGTGACAGGGATACAGACAGAGTTTCGTATTTATAATATTAATATGGATGAAATAAAGCCACGATAGCTGTGTGGTTAGGGGATCTGCCTCTGTACCAGGAGTCGCAAGTTCGATCTGTATGATATGTACTTACCAATACTGACACGTACCAATGAGTTTATACGAAGCACGAGTTATGTACGATTTGCGTCTTTGGCTGGGACTGGATACTAAAATGGAGGCTACCTAGAAAACCCCCATTTACAATGTATATATAGAAAGAAAGAAACACTTATTTAGCAATCATACAACAAAAAAAAAAAAACAAATTAAAAATGAATAATTCGTTGTACGATGTCAAAAGATTCCCGTCTCAGTGATACCACATCACTGATTTTCAGTCGGGAACTTCATTGACTTCACGAACAACCGGATAAGAACCATACTGTACGTAGCACAACGATTTAACATAAACAAATTATTATTATTATACATTTATGTTAAGGTGTAATGTTGAACCTATGTAAATATGTAGTTTTAATGTATTAGACATGTAAATGCCATGATTGCCAAGTGATTAGTGAATTTGCCTCCGCAATAGGAGTCCCGGGTTCGTGTCACTTTGAGGCGGGTTCAAAAAGTTTTATTGAAATAAAACGCCCTGTTTGTTATATATATAAATAAAATTTGTTGTAGAACTGGTATAAAAGGTTATTATAATTGCCAGTAATGATTAAACAGATCACATAACGGAACAGAAGAACGGTCAACGATAATGATTATCGTACATAAATTAAAAAAAAAAAACTTTTTGAACCCGCCTTACATACGACACACGCCGCTGCTACACGTTCCTCACTCAACTACGAACTATGCTCAAAATTCTGTACTATGCCGTGCTGCCCTTACTTACAACAAATATTACTCTGGCTTAGACATATTTCATCTTTCTAAAAATGTTCCTAAACGTCATGCCAAAAAGATGCACCGATCCAATTAATATTTATTTATTCATATTTCATATACATATTATGACAAATAACTAATAGTAGGAAATACATACCACCCACCCATTCAGACATACACACACCCATTCATATACCCACACACACCCGCCTACATAACCAAACACACAAACCAGAGACTGCAAATTGAGCACAATGTTTCTGTAAAATTTTGATATATTTGTGTAATCCGTATTTGGCCTTATTTAATGTTAGAAGTGATGTATTAATTATTTTGTAAATCGCTGTTGGATTGCCTAATAAAATAAATACATTATA
The DNA here is from genome assembly GCA_029286595.1 of Bhutanitis thaidina. Classification (NCBI taxonomy): domain Eukaryota; kingdom Metazoa; phylum Arthropoda; class Insecta; order Lepidoptera; family Papilionidae; genus Bhutanitis; species Bhutanitis thaidina. Next base: position 3,026,040 of record JAGSMS010000004.1, on the reverse strand, counting down.
ATATATATACATTTACAAATATTAATAAATAATTAACCGTAAATCCTAACGGTTTAACTCACGCCGCAGTTTGAGAGGTAGATTTTGCGTCCATCACTTGTCGGTTCTGTAAAACCTTCGGGAGGCACACTTCAAGTAGCTCCCGAATTTATCGCTCTCGGAAACTGATATAGTTAGAGAACTACGTCGATCCGAATAGTTCTATCACACAACAAGTTCGCGTGCCCACATCATTACAATTTACTGCCACTCGAACGTTAACTTGTGAATCGCTAAAGTGTTTTGAACGTGTGCGTCGATGTACGCGGTTAGATTGTTTTGTGCGTGGAAGATATTAGATCACTTTGCTTGAGTTGTTATCTATCCCGTTAACCACTTCAATTAGTACAGAGAGTTTATATCTGAAGTGTTTCGAGATAATAGTCGAACAGAGGGCTTGGACCTGCGACGTCGTGTTTCGCCTGTCGGCACCCTAATACATTAGGCACATGGACGAACTTTTACTCAGTCACATTTATTACTCCATGCAAAGACTTGTTCCATGCGGTATTCGAACCCAGCTTGACCACTAGTCTACCACGGGTCTAGGAGCTGTTTGGAGTACTCACAATTACAATTTGCTTTAATTAATTTAAAATAACTAAAATGGAACTTAAATGTTTACCAATCCTAAATATATTCTAATATCATAAAGCTGAAGTGTTTGTATGTTTGTACGCGCTAATCTCAGGAATTAATAGTCCGATAAGGCCTTACAAGACAAATAACACAAAACGTTTGGTATCAAAGTCATGATACGTAGGACAAACAGTTCAAACCTGATGCGTATGATTGTTGTGAAGTGGGTACAGATGATTAATGTTAACTGAAAAGGAATTTAGCTCTGATAACTTCCGGTTGGAACATTAATTAATAAAGCAAACATTTGTGATGGATGGCAAGTCCTCCAACCTACGTCACACGTCGGTAAACGTTGTTTGAATTTAGCTTCGAAATTCATACAAACACACGACGTATTTACCGCATTTACTATAATGATACGATTATATACATGCATTATGCGTCTTTCTCCGTCCGTTGGTAATTCCGTATACCATAGTGTTATTGTTTTTTTTTTTATGGAAAAGACGGCAAACGAGCAAGCGGTTCACCTGATGGTAAGTGATTACCGTCGTCCACATACATCTGCAACACTATAGATGCTGCAGGTGTGTTGCCGGTCGTTAAGGATATTTGGGAGATGGGAGGAAAGAGGAGGGGAATACGGAAGGATATGTAACGCAGAAGCACAAGATGCTTCTACTTCACGCCGGTATTCTGCGAGGCCGTGGTACCAATCCGGTCGAGCCGGCCCATTCGAGCAGCAGCTAAAGCCGCCGCTTGGCTGTACCACGCTTAAGCGTAGAGCCAATCCCTGTTTAAAAAAATTCTATCCCATTTGTACGCGTATATTAAAAAAAAAACCATACAATCCGTGTATTTTAAATAATTCCTATTAGTTTGGTGGAAGAGGAAAAATCCCATTTTTTTATCTGATGGCTGATTTAATAGATGTAGTATGGTATCTCAAGTAGCGGAATTATTTAATCTTTAAAAAATATGAGGCTGACTACTGACTAACAGATAAGGCTCTGGTACGAGTAAAAGTAGCAGCTTGGTGCCTACAGCTGGGCAAAGCCCTCCTCAGTGAGGTTTTGGAGCCGCGAAGGATCCGTCACACTGCTCCAGTGTGGTTCGGCGGACTTCACATGCCATCGACATAATATTTTTTTATTACTCCTCTGTCATGCAGGTTTCCTCACGATGTTTTCCTTCACCGCCAAGCACGTGTAAATTAAAATATCTGTTAACGATTTTAGAGGTCCCGGCATCGGGTATCGAGCCCAGGTCACTCGCGCTCTACGAAACTAAAGCGCATGTCCCCCCACAATCTATTACGTCACGAGTGATGATGGAAAAACCATTCCGCCTATGATAGCAACTATGACAAAACTATTTCCTTCCTTAAAGGCCGGCAGCGCATCTGTAGCTCCTCTGGTGTTGTGGATGTTCGTGGGCGTCGGTGATCACTTACCATCAGGTGAGCCGCACGCTCGTTTGCCCCCTTTATCTATAAACAAAAAACAATGACGTAGAGCGACGTCTCTAGTGCTAGACTAGTAGACTGATTCACCGACACTGCGCTCACTGCCCCCCATTGCCCAGCGTAGTGAGTACGATGAGTGATTCACACACGATATCCAGTATACTAATATTCGCCCGTAGCGGGATTCGAACCTGCCATCGGTTTGAAAGACACGATCACTTAGGGCCGTCCGTAATGGTAAGTGTAGGACTTACCATTACAGTTTTTTTTTGACAAAGGCGTATACCCTACGTATTACATGCTGATTATTAAAAGGCTGTTGTTGCAAAAAAACGAAATGACTCAAGAAGCACGTTTGTGTATAAAGATTCTTTCACTTTAATTGACTGTTTTGTCGCTGCAAATGTTAAACTTACAGATAGTTTAACAAACGAATTACCGACCGAGATGCTTTGTCTAACACGTATATACTTCAACCCGTTTCCAAGTTAGTGCACTCAATAGTTCTAGCCCGCGGAACTCCCGGGTATGCTTGACAAATGGATATAGACGGGCGCGTTTATAAAGATATACGGTTATCTGGAACGATTTATGGTAAGGCGGGTAATGCGGATCTTTAGACTCACGTTTATTTCTATTTGTGTCGATTCGAATTACGAAATTATTTTAAATATGCGTCTTCCTTAGAATGAAACCGGCACACTGACCGGAAGACGAAGTGTTGAAAATCCAATCAAAATTTCTCTAAGCCTTTCGTTAATATGGTTAAAGGAATATCTCATACAAAAATCTTCAATGTATTACATAATAAAATAAATACATTTAATGGGCATAGAGATATTCATAATGTAAATACAAGGAATAGATTCAAGCTTATTTCTTGTCAGAGTCAGAGTAGCTCGTTCATGAGGCAATGTATATGTTTTTTACATCAAAATCCCAGTAAGTGCGCAAAGTCTTCCTACCAATAGATTTAAAAAAATTAAACAAAAAAGAAAAGAAGGTTTATTATACTACATTTTTTTTAGCGGCTCATCTGATGGTAAGTGATTACAGTCACCCACGTACATCGGGTACACCAGAGGAGCTGCAGGTGCGTTGCCAACGTTTCAGGATATTTGGGAGATGGGAGGGAGACTTAGGAGGGAGAGGGAATAAAGTAACCAGCGCACTCACCGTACGAAATGCAGAAGGCCAAGATTACTGCCATTTTGTGTTGCCGTTTGTGGCAAATCCTCCATGTCCTGCAGTGGACTATTTACAAGCCGGTGAGGTAAGGTCAAGAAATATTTTGCAACTTACTTTCTACGTAACAAAAACTACCGTATAACAGTCGTTGGATATAAATATTTCTGATTACTATGACCATACCTGTCTGCTAAGCCATAGGTCCGATCTTCTCGGCTAGTTGTTGCGTTGCAACCCGTGTCTGACATTTCACCTGACCCTTCCACCAGCTGTATAGCAGCTCTACATCGGATACGGAAATGACATGTGAGTGCCACTGTGTTTGAGCGTACACTTGCGGGTACTTTAAAAATATTCTGTCGAATCGACAACTGCGTCAGTATACCAAAGTTATCGCTGTGATAGAAATCGACCAGGAAGACATCATTATCGTGATCTTAAGTTAAGACAAAACCTTTTTTAAGTCATTAAAATAAATAAAACTAAACGAATTTTTATTTTTATTCATAGAAATGAAGTGCGTTACTTTAGAAATGGACCGCGTAATTCAAACGGGGGCACTGCTCCAGATGTTGGCGGAAAGAAATGGCGATATTGCTCATTCTCGGCGATCCGCTGTTTGAATGAGAGAGATTTTCTTCAAGCGCTTCGGAACTGAATAAATGTGTAGGCGAGTCTTACAGCGAATAATAATGCTTAATGAAAATAATGATTAAAGCATTGTATGAGAAATGTTACGAGGTATTTGTGTAATGACCTTACCGATTGATGGCGATTAGCGATTCAAGCTTTAGCACTTTTCACATTTGGATTATTATCAGTCTATTATGTGGGGTTATTTATATATATATATAATCGTCTGGTTGGGAGATATTTAAATATGTATACATACATAAAATACAAAAAAATAAGTTATCTTTAAATCATCAGATCCGTGGTAGCCTAGTGGTCAGGACGCTCACTTTAGTTTCATAAAGCGCGAGTGACCTGGTTTCGATCCCCGGTGTCGGCACTGCTAAAGTAGCAATTTTAAGTGCTGTATTTACCACGTGCTCAGCGGTGAAGGTAAACATCGTGAGGAAACTATGATGACTCTGAAACATGCATGTCTGAGAAATAATCAAAATATTATTTAGAGGTTATGTAAAGCCCGCCAACCCGCACTGGAGCACCGTGGCGGGCTCTTCTCGGGTCCTAAACCCTCTCTGATACTGCAATTTTATCTTTATATATATTACTATTAAAATATTTAAAGTAAAATGAAATAAATAAATAAATTATAACCCAACCAGACGGCCGAGGGTTGGGGGGAAAGGTAAAGAAACCGGCGGACGATGCGAGCGGTATCAAGAAGCACCGCCTTCTGCATTTGAGCTCAGAGCGGTCTGTCGCGGAGTTTAATTATTATTATTAGTCATCCAGTCGTTAGTCTATTATTATTATTATTACCGAATGTTTATTTGGAGGACTAGGAAAAGTTGACTAATCACTTTTTTTGTTGAATATATTATCTTTTTCTACGAGTACAAACTTCACGTGCACGTGGTGCACTTTGCTATCTAACAAACGAAGCGCTGGCGACTGAACAATGGCGGAAAACCAAATCCCACGGACACATGATGGAGAGCAAATATCACTCATGTTGTTCACGCTAGACTCAGAGTAGAGTAGTGTAGAGTAGGGCTTGTCAACCCGCTTGCTAAACGTGATGAGTATCGATAAACCACTATGCAGGCTTCTACGGGAGCTTTTTTGGAGGCGCTTATGTTCAACAGTGAAGTACAAATACGCTAATAAAGAAATAAAACAAAGATGGTTGACACGGAATCCAGATAAGTCTACCTCACTTGTGCACGGCGCACTTTGATGACTGATCTCAAAGTTGTAGCGATGAACTTCTAACGAAAACAACTACGTTGAACTCCAGTTTCAGAGACAAGGTATGAGGAGCAACTTCTTAAGTTTGAGAGCATCGGTATTGAGCATACAACACCGCCTGCCTGGAGTGGTATGGGCAAGTTGTTGATGGGCAACCTTTGTTTGTACTTGATGGTTATACTTGTATGTATACAAGAAAAAAATGTTTAAATAATATTAAAACAAAATTACAATTAAATAATTATATCATGGCCTAGTGGTATCGGTATAACAATCAACCAGTGCCTTACTTTCCATGGGTGTCGGAAGACTAAGGGAAAAGCTTTACTGTTATAATAATATTATTGTTTTGTGATTATCAATTTCCACAAAAGTTCCAAAAACCTAATAGAATAATGCCGTGTTCTACCACCCCCTTTCTACCCGTGGGTGAATAACGACTACCGACAGATTAATAACTATCAAGAAGAATACCATTCCAAAATTAAGCGGACCGATGAAGCGAAGCATCGCCTAAGGCGTGCGATGTCTGGTACAGCCACCAAATCGCCAAGCGTGGCGATTATAGCAAAGCATCGTTTTGGAAGAGGCGTGTCTCCCCAGTGGAATATTTCCAGGATCTTAAGGTAAGGTAAATTATATAATTTTTTTTAATAAATAAAAGTAAAAGAATTACAAAATATGATAAAATTTGCAGCAAATTAGTCTCCTTCTCAAATATCTAAGAGGGTTTTGCAGTCGCGAAGGGCCCGCCATGCCACCACATATCCTCGAAATAATATTTTTTATTATTTCTCAGATATGCAAGTTTGCTCACGATGTTTATCTTCACCGAGATTTACTCCAAGCACGTAGTAAATACAGCACTTAAATTACTATTAACGATTTTAGTGGTGCCGGCATCGGGGAAAGAACCCAAGTCACACGCCCTCTATGAAACTAAAGCTAGAGCCCTAACCCCTAGGCTACCACGTCACATGTAATTTTATAAAAAATTAAATATATGTTTTTCATTATTTCGAGCGGATAAAAAATAATTATGGTTGTTACGCAACAACGATTTCATTCTCAATGAAATGGCTGGTCCTATAATAAATATATAATACTTAAAAGTACATTAAGAGATTGTCGCAATATATAATAACAGAGAACTCGAAACATTTCTCGATAATTGGTTACTAACAAGAAATTAATATGATTCGTTCGACAGCCGCAGCGAATTTAAAAAATAAAATTTCATTACGAGTGCGCGCGAACACTTTTAAATTTACTCCATGATCGTACACCTGTCGCGATGTGCGTGTAATGTGCAGTTATTTTTTAATAATACAATCACATGCAAGATGCCAATATATTGATTACACTTTATTTTACTAGTAAGTTAAAATCGAAAACTTATTCTTCGACATAGGAACATAAGTCTCACTTGTCGAAAGTCATTACTTTATCTTTTTTTTTTTAATATACCGCCGTTTTTTAACGCGGATTCTCTGACAGAGAAGAAACATGCGATGGAAACTCGGTAGGTATCCTCGAAAGAAGTGAAGACGATTTACACGGGGTTAATTTTAACTTTTTTTAGAGAGGTACCGTTATATAAATTTATGTATATATATATATATGTGTAGTCAGTGAAATACATACTTAGTTAATATAGCTATAAATTAATACAAAGTTAATAAAATTAAAGAGTATGGACGGAACGAGTTACTAATATAGTACTTAGTTGGCTTGGTGCACCATCAGCAGAATACTCAGAGCATGCTGGTCGTGGTGCACCACGTAAACGAAATGCTAACGAGGCAAATACCCGGTGTCGACAGAGTCCTTCGTGAAATTAGTGACAAATTTTACTGGTGTTTTCTAGGAGAGTCATAAGCCAAAATAAGTTTGATTGCAGAATTACCCAGCCTAGAAAAGCCTACTCTAGGACATAGGCTTCTATGAAACACCATTGTTGGCGATGTCCTAAGAAGATTTTACGGAGTATTGACAATAGCAATGACTGAGACAGACTCCTCAGATCTGATCGTTTTCTCTCTGACAATTTTGTGATAGTTATTCCTTCGATAATATTCAGCCATGATGCCACAGATATTTCTAGCCATTTTCCTTACAACAATCGCACAACAACCCAAGGAAAGAGATGACAGAGCTCTAATATTTCAAAGCGATTGAAGATAGTGTCAGTGATAAGTGTATAGATTTGATTCGATTTGATTTACGTTGATCTGTCTATGGTATCTCTGGTCTGATAATTTCCAGGCGGACAATATAATGAAGGTTATCCCTCCATATTTTTTTTTAACGTGGTAGAGCCAAGCGGTGGCTTTTGCTGCTGCTCGAATGGGCCGGCTCAACCGGGTTGGTACCATGGCCTCGCAAAATACCGGCGTGAAGTAGAGGCATCTTGTGCTCCTGCGTTTCGTTCGGTGAGTGAGGTAACCGGAGGCCCACTGCCCCTCCCCATCCCCCTCCTCATCCTCCCTCCCATCTCCCAAATAGCCTTAAAGGTCGGCAACGCACCTGCGGCACCTCTGGTGTTGCGGATGTACGTGGGCGACGGTAATCACTTACCATCAGGTGAACCGTTTGCACATTTGCCGCCTGTCCCGTAAGAAAAAAAAATGTATTTGGATACCACAGATATTTGTGAGGATTTCCTTAGACTGTTACTTACGATTAATTGAATGAAATGAAAATAATGTTTACAATTCATTGAAGAAAACGCCGCCAAGGAAACGCCGTTAAGGTTACCAGGGACCTCACCAGCTGGTTGGTAATAGTCCACTGGAGGAGCCAGTCCCAGTCTAGCCCTCTCCCATAAGGACGATTTTCTAAGCGACATGCCCAGCCATCGGATTTGCGATCGCAGTACGAGGATCATCTGCTCGTCATCGGTCTGCTTGACTTTGGTCTGATATTTTCCAGATGGTTATCCCGCCAGCTGACGGCAGCCATTATTATTTACAAGGATTTTCCTTTTTAGTCCCATTTCACGGCACGCACGGGAAGAATGGTGTGGTAGATTCTTACGCCTATATATATATCATTTGGCCAACCATACTTTAAATAATTGTGTTTAGGCGATATACCGAACACATAGAAAATGATAACACATGTACATATAAATATAACATTTAAAAATAAAACGAATTTCCATCAAATTTAATAAGCATATTTATGTATTATTTATGCATTATATTCATAGAAACAATTTAAAAACGAGAAACGACTTTTATACTAAAAACCCAGAAGAAGCGTTTCGATGCAGGCAGAAACGACAGCGGAGTTTTAATCCATTTCGTGTTAACTGTATAGGTCAATCGTTCACCTTTTCCAAGCGGCGTTTCTCAAGATGTTATTCGAGATCGCGACCTGGTATTTGCCGTAAACGTCGCAATTTAAATATCAATGTCATTAATTACATCTGTTATTGATTTATTACGTGGGTCGTGTAATGCGTTTATTACCTCACCTTTGCAACTTGGGCGATGTATGTTTCGAAAATCAATTTTATTGGAGCAATAAATAATAATAATAATCTCTGCTTACTTTGAATGCGAGATTTGCGATTTCAGATGGAGATATAAACGAGTTAACAGTCCAGCTGATGGTAACAGGCTACCTCAGCTCATGGGCACCTGCAAATAACTTCATTCGAAGAAGGTAGAAGTAGAAGAAAGTACCTACAGGTACGTTGTCACCTCCGAGGATCATCATCATCATCATTTCAGCCTATCAGAAGTCCACTGCTGAACATAGGCCTCCCCCAAAGATTGCCACAAAGCTCGGTCCTGAGCCACCTGCATCCATCGACTTCCCGCAACACTGCGCAGGTCGTCACTCCATCTTGTGGGGGGTCGTCCTACACTGCGTTTGCCTGTACGTGGCTGCCACTCGAGAACCTTTTTTCCCCAACGGTTGTCAGTTCTGCGAGCTATGTGGCCGGCCCATTGCCACTTCAGCTTGCTGATCTTTACGGCTATGTCGGTTACCTTAGTTCTGCTGCGGATATCATCGTTGCAGACTCTATCACGCAGATATCCCGAGGATATTTCATCTTAATGCCTCGGAGCCTGCAATTATACTGGCACTCTATACCTTTCAAACCGGAACACCATCTGTTTTATTTAGAATTTAACGACCGACCGAGGTAATTTTTGGCTAATACAAATGACACATGCTATGACATTAAAATTATTAATAATTACAAAGCGAGGCTTCAGAGACCGACGAATATGTACAGTTCTCTTCTCCTTTATAACTAGTTATTTCGAAAATGGTCTCAACTAACTTTTTGGACCTATCTATCCTGTCTATGCGTACAGAATTTAATTAAAATCTGTTTATTAATTTCGATGATTTTGTACTTGAAAGTTTGTATGAAAAGCTGTGAGGCGTAAACGCTCTTCACTATAACTGATTATGTTAAAAAAACACTAATTGTATGCATATCTATAAAATTATACTGTATCCAAAAGGCTGACAATCTGTCAAGTAGTGTTTGTCTAAAAATGTATGCACACAATGTTATTTTTTTTTAAATTTATTAATATACACCCACACTTGGAGCATTCATTGCTAGTCCATACAAATAATAGTCCCATTCGTGAATTATATCCACGACCCTCAGCTTAGCGCGTTCGCGGGTTCTAGCAATAGAAAACACCAGAAATAATACTATCTTACTACACTAATTTATCATGGTCCACAGCCCTCTTCTCAAATTACATGCTATAATTAAAATATCCAAAGCTTATTTAACCACGTTTAAGGTACTGTCTATTATTGAGATGTCCCATCTACCTGGTGAACAAAACATCGCGTTAAATACAAATCCAACTCACTTGGGAGATGGTTATAACTCAATCAACTGACCGATAATAATTAAACTTTGATTAGAAAATTAGAAAAGAAAACATTAATTTTTAAACGATAAATTCTATATTTATAAACGAAGCCGAAGCACCTACCATAAATTAGATCGCACACGGAAGCAATACGTAATACGCTATCAATAGTTTTGGGTTCTAAAATTTTAACAGCGAAAAGTGAACTAATAAATCGTAGTTACCGCAGAGTGGGTGCTAAAATTTGGCCGCGATAGAAACGGCCACGGGTAAAGCCCCAACTCCCCGACGCCACGGACCGAACAATGGAAACTTTCCGGAGCGACTAATAAGCGGCACTCCGATGCCGAATTAACTGTAGTTAGCGTTTTAGTTTGCGGCATCTGAAGGCCTAATCGCGCCGAAGCTGTGGTGTTTTATGAATGGAATTATTGTTAAATTTTTAATTGTAATACATTATTATCTAAATTACTGAACACTTATAAAAGCGATTTGCAGAAGTAAATTGTGATATTGGAATGAATGTTTAATCAAATATGTCTTAGTGTTAAACAGATTAGATAAAAATAATAAAATATTATGAAAAAACTAGTTGGCTAACCAAAATGTGGCGAGAAAACACCAATTCCTCTTAACATTTTAACGTTTCGTCTGTCTTCCATTACGTCTGTTTAAGTGTTTGGATGTTTGTTGCTCTATCACGACAAAAATTATACATCGATTTCGATGTATCCGTGTTAAATATACTTTCTTAGTACGTACGGACAGAGTCTCGGTTCTTACCGTAACATTCTTTTAAGGGACACAGACTTATTGGTGAGATCTTATCTCCTTAGACAATTTGCCTGCCAGACACCTCGCACCTTAGACGCCGCTTGCTGTCCGTCATCGGTCTGTATATTTTTGGACTTGTATTTTCGCAGTTCCCACCATCTGCCGGTAGCCATTCTGACCGTCTATACTATTCCCTTAGTCGCTTATCCTACGACACCCGCGGGAAAAAAGGTGCTGGTAGATTCTTACTCCCATATCACTCGGCACGAAACCGCGGTCGATTATATAGTATTTTTTTGGTTTCCTTTGCTCGTTTCGGAGCAGCTTAGAATATTGCTGCTGTACGATCTTACATGGATTGATACGATTTCAAGAAATACCGGCGGCTAATGGCGATGATAAAGGACTCGTGATTTTAAAATCTACTCTGTGTTGACTTGGTAATTAAATTCTCGGATATAAAAGGAGTATACTGTTGGCAATAATAAAATCTACTCTGTGTTGACTTGGTAATTAAATTCTCGGATATAAAAGGACTATACTGTTGGCAATAATAAAATCTACTCTGTGTTGACTTGGTAATTAAATTCTCGGATATAAAAGGACTATGCTGTTGGCAATAATAAAATCTACTCTGTGTTGACTTGGTAATTAAATTCTCGGATATAAAAGGACTATGCTGTTGGCAATAATAAAATCTACTCTGTGTTGACTTGGTAATTAAATTCTCGGATATAAAAGGACTATGCTGTTGGCAATAATAAAATCTACTCTGTGTTGACTTGGTAATTAAATTCTCGGACATAAAAGGACTATGCTGTTGGCAATAATAAAATCTACTCTGTGTTGACTTGGTAATTAAATTCTCGGATATAAAAGGACTATGCTGTTGGCAATAATAAAATCTACTCTGTGTTGACATGGTAATTAAATTCTCGGATATAAAAGGACTATGCTGTTGGCAATAATAAAATCTACTCTGTGTTGACTTGGTAATTAAATTCTCGGACATAAAAGGACTATGCTGTTGGCAATAATAAAATCTACTCTGTGTTGACTTGGTAATTAAATTCTCGGATATAAAAGGACTATGCTGTTGGCAATAATAAAATCTACTCTGTGTTGACTTGGTAATTAAATTCTCGGACATAAAAGGACTATGCTGTTGGCAATAATAAAATCTACTCTGTGTTGACTTGGTAATTAAATTCTCGGATATAAAAGGACTATGCTGTTGGCAATAATAAAATCTACTCTGTGTTGACTTGGTAATTAAATTCTCGGATATAAAAGGACTATGCTGTTGGCAATAATAAAATCTACTCTGTGTTGACTTGGTAATTAAATTCTCGGATATAAAAGGAGTATGCTGTTGGCAATAATAAAATGGAAAATAATTAAATAATAAAGGTCTCTCGATTTTGTATCTGTCTACTGTTGCCTAGACAATTGTTTTTCGCGGATATATTAAAATGATTTAGTTTTTACTATATATATGTATAATATCGACACCATCATCATCATTTCAGCCCATCGCAATTCATTATCAAGTCATTTGTGGCAAAATATTGCCACAAAGCTCAGTCCTGAGCCACCTGCACCCGTCGCGTTCCCTCATTGCTGCGCAGGTCGCCACTCCATCTTGTGAGCGGTCGTCCCACTGCGTTTGCCTGTACGTGGCTGCCACTCGAGAAAGTTCGGTTGTATGTTCTGCGAGCGAGAGAGAGATATAATATTTTGTTCTCTCTTTGTTTTGACAGCTCGTTGCATAAGAACCATTCTTGATTTTTTTAATTTATTCTATTATGATTTCTTGTATTTACGCTATTATTTACAGATTTTATAGCGTTTAATTTTTTTTTATATTCCAAAAGCTTCGAGTGCTTTACAGCAGCCGTGGTCACGGGGGGACAGTAATCCCTCCGCATATTATCTAATAGTTTCATTTCAAATCATTTATTCTATCTACGTACGATAGATCCATGGCTTACGGAAGAACAGACGGACAGACAGACAGTAGAATGACATTAATAGGGCTCCGTTTTACCCTTTGGATACGGATCCCTAAAAATGGGGACGATACGTTAAGTTTTTCGGGAGCAATCGAGATTATATACGTACATTCCAGGCTCCCAAAATCCTTACAAAATTAGAGGTTGCCTTTGTCCAAGAGGACTTCCACAGATATACTTTTAAATTTAAATTGCAAATGTAAGAAATACAAAATCTGTTATTTTAATTATCGGAATCCGTTTCTATCCATCATGAAAATCGACAGACGAACGCCGCGGACGCCATCTCCTGTGCTGAATGAAACCGTCATTAAATATTCTAATCGAACAGCGCCTCAATAAGATTAAAAACCAATTATCCTCACGTACGGGGAACAAGCGCCCTGCAGTGAAAAAAGATTGGGATTGCATTGCCTAAGTAAGTGGAATCGAGTGCAATTATCTGGAAGCACTCGTTCTTTATGCATGCACAATCATCTTCTATTAAAAGTAAATCCAAGGATAAGAGATTGTTGTAGCGAACGGATTGTATGATATTATAATTATTGTGGTTATTCTTAAATAATATAATAATATAATTTATATATCGGATTCAGCCACACTCTGTCTTCACTTCGCGAGTATCGCAAGAGGTATTTAATGGAAAACCTTTAAAGGAGCAAAGTCGAAGAAAAGACTCCTCATCCGTTCTGTTTCCCGGTGCAAACAGGAATCTGTAGCCTCTGTCTAGTCACACATAAGCGACGACTATGAGTGCTTCTATATACCTCTGATAGTTAATGGTGTTCATTTGATGATTTTAAAAAGTTAAAACATATAAACAATATACGTTAGTTTTCTTTGATAACAATAGATTCTGACCTTCGATAGTCTTAATATCCAATTACACGACATTTGTTTACTTAAATTAAACAATTGGCAATTTCATAGCCTAAAAAGGAAAGCCGCATTTTTTCATTCGGTTTACGGCTGCCAGAGTTTTCGCCGCTAGCTGAAAATACGTGACTGAAGAATTCTGTAGTCAACTAACAAATTCATGGTAAGAAAAAATAAGTTTACGACCTTTTGTACGCACGTAGTACCTGCGAAATGAAATTCTGGAAAGAGAAAAATAAACAAGTAATCTCTCCATTAATAATAACATAGCATAGTCACGATGGGCGAGTGGTTGGTGGATGTGCTTACGATTCAGAGGATCCTATTCCCTCAGAACCAATCAGTTTTGCGAAAGAACATACGTACGTATACGATTTTGACAGTAAGATGTCGTCCGACTCACCATCAGCCACGTTGTCCCGAATAAGCTCTGGTAAAAAGGACTAAAAATACCTACACCTGTGACCACCCCAGTATCCGGTATATAGTCGTGAGAAAAAAAGTAAAGTAGCAGCCGGTAAGTGCCCACTGCTGGGCAAAGGCCTCCTTCTCGAATACCAGTATCGGAGAGGGTTTTGGATCTGAGAAGGGTCCGCCACGCTACGCCAATGTGGGTTGGCGGGCTTCACATGTCCTCGAAATAATATTTTTTATCATTTCTCAGACATGTTGGTTTCCTCACGGTGTTTTCCTTCACCGCCGAGCACGTGGTAAATACAGCACTTGAAAATGCTATTAACAATTTTAGTGGTGTCGGCACTGGGGATCGAATCCTTGTCACTCGCGCTATTTGAAACTAAAGCGAGCGCCCTGACCGCTAAGCTATCACGACTCTGGTCGTGAGAGCTTAGTACTTAATTTTTTTATATTAACAGCATTGTGGTGGGTGTGGTTGTAGAGGAATAAAATCTGCTTCCAACAATCCCGTGGATATCGTAAGAGTAGACTAAAAGAGAAGCATTGAAAAACTCACAGCATCCCACGGATACCCGAACGAAAATAGTTAGACGATTGACGGGCAGCACTGTCTTGGGTGCAAGATGAATCTTACTATGATTGCCAACCGAATTATTGATTCTCCATCCATTGGGAAATACCTACTCGTATGCCTTGCAGTAGACTATCAACAGGCTGATGAAGAAGAACAGAATTTAATATATGTGGCTGGTAGGGGCATTACATCTTTCACCAAATGGCAACCTCGCCTGCACGTGGTGCAGTGCTGGCAAACAAACATTGCTCCGGCATCCGAATGATGGCAGAATGTCCATCCGAATTTACCCGACCCAGATTTCACATCCCAGTTATAGGGAGTAGCATCTCTAGTGCTAGGACACCGGCACTGAGCTCAGCAACTCACTTGCCCAGCGTGTTGAGAACGGGCAAACCTCTAATAAATATGTGCTGGCTTTTGCTGCTGCTTTCTTGGACAGACCTTTGTTCAGCGGTGGACTGAACTAGGTAGATGTAGTAGTAGTAGGTTACATTATTTAGTAGCATCTAAATAGGTGATACCAGACACCTCGCACCTTAGATGCAGTTACCCTTCATCAGTCTGTGTTACTACGATCTAGTATTTTGAAAAATTCTCCTCTTACAGACAGACATCAGTCCACTGCTAGACATGCTCTATCTCTATGGATTTCTTTATAACCGCCTCGCTTACAACTGGCGCTACAATAGACTAGCCAGGCGGGTATCAGTACTAGGTGGAAGGATATCTTTTCTGCCTAAGTATCGTCTGATTGTGTATAGATAGTATCAACTGGTAGAGCCAAGCGGCAGCTTTTGCTGCTGCTAAAATGGACTGGCTCGACCGGATCGGTACCACGACCTCGCAGAATACCGGCATGAAGTAGAGGCATATTGTGATTCTGCGTCTCGTTCAGTGAGTGAGGTATCCGGAGGCCCACTCCCCCTCCCCTTCCTCATTTTCCCTTCCATCTCCCAAATACCCTTAGAGGTTGGCAACGCACCTGCAGCACCTCTGGTGTTGCGGATGTATGTGGGGACGGTAATCACTTACCATCAGGTGAACCGCTACGTCGTTTGCCGCCTTTCCCATAAAAAAAATAGATTTTACTTATTTCTGCCGCAGTGTGTACATTTGAAGAGTATAAAACGCATAATCACAGGTGATAGGCATTCCATTGTGGTCCTTAGGAGTAACAGCCATCTTAAATTATGACTGTTGTCCAAAGGTTGTAGTTGATACTTACCATTCATTGTGATGGGGTTGGGTGGAATATTATCTTAAGACGCTACCATATAGCGGCTTGCGCCTTCCTTTTTTATATATCTTAGACATTTTCAAACATTTCTTGGCGTTTATGCATTGTATGCGCATTATATTTAATATAGAAGCGTATATACAGTGCGAGAAGTTTCGGCACAATTGTCGAGTATAAAAATTCTCACGGGTAGCCCATGAAAGCGTTTCCGGCGACCGCAGAGGCAATAAACTTTCTCCTTCGGGACGCGCATCGCTCATACATGTTCATGAAGTATATCCTACTCTTTCACGACTCAAGCCAATCTTGATAATGTGGGACAGAATTATGATACATTTGTGGGCTTTATTTTAATAGTTTTTCCTTTACGCTTTTTACTTTATGGTTTCTGTTTGTTACTTTGTTAGTTTCTTTATTGTTTGTATCAATAACATTCAAGGTAATTTGAAAATATCGCTAACCTCTTAGACAAAAATTAGTCATTATATTAATATGCGAACATTAAAAAATGCGGTACCTTTTTTAAGTATTTATTATAATAGAAGGGAAATAAAAATTACATCATTCCAATGGCACTGTGTCATAGATATGCACAAAAAGAAAACCATGAAAATCAATAATTTGTAATTGTTCAACAAATATTAGCTTGGGCAGGGATTCCAACCCAGGTTCCATTACTCAGCAGTCAGCTACGCTGGCCACTGAGCCACATTGTCGTCGCAGCCCTGTATATAATATCTTAATGACAGACGAAGGTAATGTTTTCATGACTGAAAAGTAATATTAAAATCTCTTAGTATTCAATCTTTGAAAAGCCGTTGCTGGATTCTGGACCTGGTCATTCTCATCATAACGGGTACCTTCACACCAGAGATGCTATCCCCCATCACTAGTCAGTGGAATTTGAGGTCGGCATATTCTGATGGATTTTCATCCATCAGTCGTAAGGAGAAGGGTGCTTCGTAAGCAGACCTTGAAAGCTTCTTTAACTTATCTATATAAAAATTACTGATACCTTTCTATATCGACGTATGATCCAATTAAATTATGTCAAAATCAATCAAGAAATCATTTCCTTCGTAAATCTATTTACAGAGTGGGTAATCTCGTTATGTTAGAAATTTACTTAAAGCAAATATGTTTATCGGATAAACCTGAACAATTCTGAAACGGAGGGATTACAGTCCCTTTAAAATTAATGTTCACACTTCAATTATTTTATTTGTAGTTATTTAGATAACTTTAAAATTGAAAAGCGAAGTTTCGTTACAAACGTAATAATTTTAAATTTTTCCATCACTTGTCAAATCTGACGACCGCTTGGCTCCTTGGTTAGCGTAAGTAACTGCTGACCAGTCCAATCCAGTAGCCCTCAAAACAGTAATATTTGAATAAGCACTCGCCCCTGTCACAAGGGTAAGCAGAGACTGCGGAGTCCGATTTGATACGAGACAGAGTACCCAAACGAGCTTCCGCACAATATTTTTCACTACTAATGTGACTGGTCGCGTTCATCGTTGCCGCTCTCGGAGATCACCATGTGAATTTTCCATTAGCCGTCCCTTACGACCCCCACGTGAAGAAATAATGGTAATTTTTTAAAGCCGCCCACAGAGTACTAAATCTTTTTAAAAATTAATCGTTTTTCTAAACTACTCTTATACTCTCTATCGTTTCCTGCTAGCGTATAACACTCTGTCCTCATCATCATCATCATCGTTTCAGCCTATCACAAGTCCACTGCTGACCATAGGCCTCCCACAAGATTGCCACGAAGCTCGGTCCTCAGCCACCTGCCTGTTTGCCTGTACGCGGCTGCCACTCGAGAACCTTTTTTTTTCCAACGGTTGTCAGTTCTGCGAGCTATGTGGCCGGCCCGTTGCCACGTCAGCTTGCTGATCTTTACGGCTATGTCGGTTACCTTAGTTCTGCTGCGGATATCATATCATATCACTTTGACCTACTGCATTATAATCCCCTAGGTTGATAAATGCCACCTAGGATAATACATTACAACAAACAAATACCAACTATATACACTACAGGCTTAGCACGATAAAAATTAGATGAATTATTACAATCTTAATTATTTTACCTTGATGTTTGGCCTCCATTTTGTATCATAATGATATAAAGTTTGGTGATAATGGTAACTTATTCTTCCTTTCCCAAAATATGCGAATTACGTTTATTTTTGTCGTTTCCGTGGTGAGCCTATCGGTATATTAGAGTCCAGGATAATAATATCAATATAAATCGGAAAAAAGGTTTCGTTAAAGCTCCTCCACGAATAAGATCGAAATTGAGCCTCTCGATTCGAAGGCAGAACCCTAAACGCTCAGCTATGGTGCTTCTAAAAAACTTTATTATCATTTTAATGGTCCGTGTAAATGTAACATGTATTCAAATTCGCAATAAAAAAAAGGTTAAACAGTGCGAAATGCTTCAGCAAATAGCGGACAACCCATTATAACGGAATAGTACAAGATAACGCGAGCCGTGTACGAGCTCTTATAATTACAGCCGCTGCTCATAAAGGTCAAAACCGAAGAGATAATGACACCACATTTCGGTGACGTATCTCAGTGTACAATGGATTGTAATTGTTGCGGGATAGTGTATATTATCTAGCCTACACTAAACGTAAGCACGTCATATAAGTTTTATTACGCACGATACCAATTTTATTACGCACGATATCAATTTTATTACGCACGATATCAATTTTCCCTTATCTTAATGAATTCGGACGTAATTAAATCTCAATTATCGACAACGCCGCCGCAATTTTCATCAGGTTTTCGTTATGGATATGTTTATGGAGATTATTTTGTTCCTTATCGGTTGTTGTTTATGGATTGAGGCCGGTACGTTGTTGTTGATTTATTTTTAATTTTGAGTATTTAAATTTGGAACGCAAATTTCAATATCAGGAGTACTCACCGACCGTTATCTCCATGTTCGCTTCTGCTGCACAGGCGTTTCATACGATTTTTTTACCCCTGTCGCCGCTAGACTCTGGAACTTGTTGCTAGATGATATGAAAGCTGTAAAAAGCAAGGTATCGTTCTAACCCTTCCTCTTAACGTATCATTATATTATCTAACGCCTTATTGTTCTTTTGGGGGACCATTATTACTTTTTATTGTTTTAAGTAACTGTCAACATGTACGTATATATGTATGTTTATGTTATGTTTGTATGCTTATATTTATATATATTTTGAAGTTGCATACAAACATAACAAACATATACATTATTAATTCATTTTTGTTATTATTTATTAAATGTATCTATTTCTTAATGAATAAATAAGTATTTCTCAATTTGGTTAATAAAAGAACCAGATTTCCATTACACCTCACACAAGACTAATTCTCGGTTTAACCCAAGCGGTAGAGAAAACCTCTTAGCATTCAGTGTGCCTTTTTCTAAATTTTAGTGTAGTGTTCAAATAAATAAATAAATAGAGACACATCATAAAGATAATATTCAAGCCGTTAGGGTGATAACGCATTAACCAAAGATTATAAAAAGGAGAACAAAGAAAGGTCTTATAAGCTGATATAGGAGAAAGGAGAATACCATTCTAATGCTACATTTTCTTATAATTTCTCGCTAAATTGATTTTAAATACTTTGGATTCTTAGTGCCTCCTGAAGCCTGTTTTGCAAACTTTAGATGGGATGACTGCGGGCAGGCACCTGTGCCCGTTATGTACTACTGGAAGTCCGGATCCAGATGCGAGGTTGGACTCTGGCGTGGCTGTTTACCCAATTTAAATATGTTTCAAGACGAATACGAATGCGTTTCCACCTGCATATTCACTGCCAGAGCTGGTGATGAAGATTATCATAAGATGTACTTGAACGATGAAACTGAACCAAGTTATCAAGATACTACTGACTCGAGTACAGACGGCAATTGCACCGTTACTGCGACTGGAGATACAATGGCATCCGACAGTGTTACTGGTAATGGCACTGGCGCAACAGAAGCTCCTGCGGGAGATACAAAAGCAACTGATTCAAATTCAACTGGTGTAACAAACGTTGTTACCGAAGGAATAACAAACACTACATAGTTAACTATTTTTAAATACATTATGATATTGTTTACATGAAAAAAATATAGTATTATGTATAATTTATGTTGGACTATGTAATATCAAAAGTAATTTTTTGTAAAATATTTCCAACAACCAAGAATTATATTTAAGGCTGTTATAACAAATTTTTGTTGTTTTATGTTAAAGCACTTGTACTAATACGTTTGATTTGTTTTGTATAATTTAGATAGAATATAGAGCCCACAATTTGGATTATCTTTTGAAATCAAACTATTATTTACAGATTTTATAGCGTTTAATTATGTTTTTATATTCCCGACGTTTCGATTGCTTTACACCCACGGTGGTCACGAGGGGACTAGGTGTTCAGATCTCATTGTTAACTCGGGCTACCTTCAGCTTTTATTTATTAATTCTGGTCCGATCTACGCAGAATCTTGAGGTCGTGCAGTGGTATGTCTGATTTTAGATTTAATTTTGTTTATTACTGGATCCCAAGCTGATGTTAGTACCCGGCTATCTTCTCTATTGAAATTAGGATGTTTTTTGATTCCAATAACCTCGCGAATCAGCCTTGGGAGGAATCGGCGTTCCTTTGTTGTGGGAGGATTTGTGGTCTATCAAATCTGATATAATAGTTGGGGCGCTCAAGGACATGATCACAGACTTCAGACTTCCTAGAACGTCGGTGCTTCACGTCAGTTATGTATTCTTTCACGCGGATCCCTACAGATTTAAGTTATGATGCTAGTAATAAGAAATATATGACTACAGCATAATATACTGATTATTTCACATTATAAACAGAAATTAAAAAAATAATGTCCAAGCATTTAGCTAATTATCAAAATAATAATTTCATGTAACGTCGTTTGTACATCTTAAAAAGTACTATATAATTGATCAATCAAACGAGCGCTGATCGATTGAGATTATAATCTGTTATCTCTCCGAAGTCGATGAAAGGAATACTATATGTCAGATTTGGTTCATATGCTTACCGGCGTCATGTAAGTTGAAAGTAAATTTGAATTTTCAGCTTCCTGCTAGTGTCTCTGCTTTGCTTCTCGATCTACTAATTCTTTTCAGTTTTAAGTATACATTCTGGTTCTATCAATGGGTTTAGACTTGTCGAAATAAATTACCTTACCTTAACCTTATAATGTGTATTCGAACATCACTTTGGAATGCTTCTATATTGAATAATTGTAACTATAGACATGACTCGGCAATCGATCACGCTAATGCAACATTGTTTATAGTTTAAATAAACTAACTAACACTGGGTGAAAGGATAATCAGAGCTCGGAAACCTATCACAAAGGCGTGATCGGCATCGCAGGGCGGACTGGTGGCGTAATAAGTTCGCAATAAATATCGCACATTGTGTTCGAGATAGATTAATTTAGCTGTTGGACGGTATCGCGCGCGGGCGTTCACGATTTATTTGTAAAGCGGCATAGGATGCAGTGAAAAATGTTCTCACCAGCCCACGTACATATATATGTATATAGATACATTCTCGATGGTTTTCGATGACATTTCAATGTATTTTGCATTGTACGCGGTTCCCATATTTACGTATTTGTGGAATAGACTTCATAAAAAAATAGTCAATTTTTTAAAAAAGTTTAAAAAAATTCCCGGTCCTTGTTAATATTACGCGTTAGATCTAGCTCCGGATGTCCGTATGTGCTAAATTAATGCTGCTTTACTAGGCAAGCAGCGAATGAGTTGTAATACAATACAATGTTTAAATTTATAAAAGCATTGCTGAAATCACATTCATTTACCTGCCTTACTTTACCAGTACTTTAACGCAGTACCACACCTGCACGCCAGACGGTCTGCTACATATTATTAGTCTGCTAGATTACGTTATGGATATACCGCCATCTGTCGGTTGCCATTGCTTTTTCATGGCTTTTCCCTTAGCCGCATGTTACGACACCCACGGAAACAAACAGGGTGGTAGATTCTTACGCCGACACCACACGGCCACCTGCTCGGGGTTTATGAAATAATGTAGTTAATATGAACGTTTCCTCATCAAGAAAAAAAGCGAAGTCGTTTATTTTTTAGTTATACAGTATTATATATCTACAACATAACTCTTAGAAACAGCTAGGTTTTTTTTTTGGGGTAGAGGAAAATATTTTGCATAGCCACTGCTGCCCGGGAGGCCACCCAATGGGTTAGGTGGTGAAGAAGAACATTGTGAGAAAATCAGCATATTTGCGAAATATGAGTCTTGACAATCGAGAGGAGTCTTTTCCCAGCAGTGGGAAATTCATAGCCTGCTACTTTACTACTAATGTAATAGAGCAGTAATACAATTATTGATATATTTCTTTCCTAAATACTTTTCGACAGATTGAATTTAAAGAGACATTTTTTTGAGTGTGTAGTTGTGAACTTATTTTATTTGCTAAAATATTGCACTAGCTACCGTGAAATGAAATGTAAAAATCCTTACCTACGATACATAACATAGAGACGACTTTTATACGTTCGATATAAAAGAACACATAAGTCTTTATAAACACGTCTCGGTGCTTGAAAAATGGCTCACGATCGTGAAACTGTCCATTCTATACTTACCTCATATATGATTTATTGTTATAAACTATGCTGTGCTCGACATATAAAACCATTACTTACTTAAACATACAATCTATTTGGACTAGCTAACATATATTTATAGCTATTGCTTCTTCCTTTATATATAGATGTATATCGTTAAGGAAATCGTTTACTAAAGATAATTTGTAAATACGTGTAAGTAATACTATCGAAACGGCCCAGTTCCGTACGGTAATATTATGTTACATGTAAACTTAATATTAATAAATTATACATATAAACCTTCCTCGAGAAATGTTCTAAATGATGGTTAAAATCGCAATGAAATCCACTACTTTAGAAGCTATTAGAGAATACACAGACAGACATGGATTGCAACATTGTTTTACACTATTTAAGCATAATTTATTCAATTATTGTGTATACGTGTTCGATGGACTTAACTTTAAAGTTTTTGATAGATTTTACGATTACAAAAGTGCTATAGACAGCCTACAGCTATATCTTCATGTGAATGTTTGTATGTTCGTCGTTTAATCACGCTCAAAGGGTCTGAACGAAATGAAGCATGTTGATTATGAACCAAGAGTTGTCTTGGCACAAAATTTCTGACAACGCGAGTGAAACACCAGGCAGCCGCTAGCCGCTCTTATGACTATATAACCTGGCTATCCTGCAAAAATACTACCGGGGCAGTCAGTTGTTTATTTTAAACATACAATTCAATTTCAGTACCTACTTTTTAACAGAGCTTATTTCGAACTAGGTGACGGGTGGTAAACCTATCGCCATCTTAGTGTTCAGGCAAACGGTACAGGATTGCGCATAAGTTTCGAAAAATTCATTGGTATCGCCTCCACATAGGGGAAGCACTTGTTTGGTGTGGCTTTAAGATAACACGTTTGGTTAGTGGTAGTCGAACTAAAAATAAGCAGACTAAAAATGAGCAGTACTGCTATCGCCAATTCGCTTATGGCA
The DNA here is from genome assembly GCA_029286595.1 of Bhutanitis thaidina. Taxonomy (NCBI): domain Eukaryota; kingdom Metazoa; phylum Arthropoda; class Insecta; order Lepidoptera; family Papilionidae; genus Bhutanitis; species Bhutanitis thaidina. The sequence continues at coordinate 3,002,512 of JAGSMS010000004.1, read as the reverse complement.
GTTGTGGCCAACCTTATGTGGGCCTATGCCCCGCAGTGGACCATTTAAAACCTATTAAGGTAAGGTAGTACTGGGGATGTTCATAAAAATTTAAAATGGTGAAGCACGAGCAGGACTTGCCACCATAAGTGTTCTGAATTACTAGAATAATCTTATCCAGTTTAGTAAATACGACCGGTCCTCGAAGAATTGAGTTAACTTATTCTGCAAACATATGCCTTGTTCAGAGTAAGCGGAACCTAACGTTGTTTTCAAATATCATTCACTTATGATAAAAGATCTTCCAACATACCAGATTTTAGGTTTCCGGTCAACGATATGTTTTTATCAATGGTATTTGTATCACATGAGTGAATATAGACCGCATTACTTAATTGTTACCAAAGGGTTTGAATCCCTGCCAATATTTGTGCGACAAACAAGTTGCTGTTTTTTTTTGTTTTGGCTGTGTTGTGTTGTAGCTCCGCTTAAGTTCCTTCCTAAGTACTTAATATCATAAACGTGCATCGTATACGCGGAAGTAAAGACGAGTAAGATCTTGTATTTGCTTGCATAATTAACCCTAAGCCAATAGTAATGGTAAGAGAGGCACGTAAAACAACGCCCCATTTTTCATTGCCACCCGGGGATCATAACACCGTAGCATGGGCGTGATGATCTATTATACTTAGACATGATCACGTTACCAGGTTATGGGATATGACTAATACTAGGCGGTAGGCTTCTTCTTTGCATACGAGCTTTCTTGGTACGCATTACTCACTTATTTCCCCTATGTCTGCAGTGCAAGTTGCAACTATTGTTGTGTTCCGGTTTGATATACCGAGCCAGGTATTCCATATTAGCCCGCAGGTGTGATAACGCTTATGTAACCTCCTACGATTGAAGTTATTTGCAGGTGTACTGCAGTGGACACTTACCATCAGATTACATTAGCTCGTTTGTCACTGGAATCCAATAAAAAATTTAAATACGAAAATTATCGAAGGGAGAGTATACAAAATGTTATACAATTTGATATTGATGGAACAGAATTGTTACGAAATATAGGTCCTACATTTTTGTGAATTTAACTCCTTAAGGAGTACCGATGTCGGCGGACCATTCTTCACTTTTGGCGTATTTATATTCTTCTCACATTTTATCATTGTATCCATGTTATAAACTACTCAATTTTAACGTGCCTCTGTTAACGAAAATGTTATATCTTCTGTCATGAAAAACCTTTTGAAGTTCTCTTGTTTTGTTTAAAAAATCAAAGGATTTCTGTATTCACTGTATCAGTATGTATTCTATCAACGTTATTTATCAAATTTTCACGTTTTTGTATCAAGTCATTTTTAAGAAAAAAATTTTTAATACAAGTGTATATGGTTGGCATCCCTAATTTCAGGCAAAAGATGGATTATGAGCACATCTACTTCGTTTTATAGTGAAGAAAAAAAAATGATATTAAGATTTACATTTATTATAATTTTTTCCTCTCTTTAGTTCTCTCTATTCTATCACCTACACCTACTTCATTTCATCTCTGCATCGCCTAACGGTTGACTGGTAGAGAAAGCTTCTGGCATTAAATCCGCCTATATACATTTTCATGTATATGAAGTTGAGTAAATAAAAATAAAAATATTAAAGCACTGTTACGAATATAGTACAACGAGTATTAACGCAATTCCAGAATGGGATACTACGAAGCATTAACATGATGGAATGTTAAGATACAGTGTCAGAAACACAGAAGCCGGTGCTCCACCGACGTGTACTTTAAGCCATACGGTAGTAGATAATACAGAAGTAAGACATAGTAATAAATGCTAAACATAGTAATATATAAAGGCCGAGGATTGGTCTCGCAATATCTTTTGTAACAAGAACGACACAACTACATTGTCCCAAGTGAGAAGCAAGACAATAAATTTTAACGACAACCCATGCATGACTCCACGGCATGCTTTCAATGTCGGTGCTATTATAATCCTCTAAGCGATTTAGCAACACTGTTGCACTCCACCATTAAACTGTAACTTGGATAACTTTATGCCTTCCTGCCATACGCTTAAGCTCGTATTTTAATGAGTTGTCTTAAGTTTTGATAGTTAAAGTGATGTTTTTAGTATTCATCAAACTCTCAATATTAATAAAAGTGATTTAAAGAGGTTGTTTAGCTCTGTTGCACTAGTCTTTTCAATATGAACAGACTAAGTTCGAACCTGTTCGAACCGGTGTCACTCCTTCGTTGTCTTTGATTGACACCGACACTTGATAAACTTGATTAAGGGGTATAACATCATCCCTTTCTTCAAACGCCAACTGGGCCTGCACGTGGTCCGACCGAATGATGGGAGAATATACATCTGAATTTGTCGAAATCAAATCCCACAGACTAGTTATGAGAAGCAGCATGATGAGCAAATCAATCCGTTTGTCAGCGTATTTAGTTTTTTTTTTTTTATAGAAAAGTGGGCAAACCAGATGGTAAATGATTATCAACGCCCACGTACTCGTACATCTGGCAACACCAGAGGAACTGTGCATGCGCTGGCGGCCTTTAAAGACATTTGTGGACAGAGAGGGAGTGGGCCTCCGTTTGCCTCACTCAAGGAACGAAACAGCAGCACTTGATGTCTCTACTTCGCGCCGGTATTCTGGAAAGTCGTGTTGCAGCAGTGGATTAGTTATGATTGTAGATTAAATAGACTGATGTACATGAGCACGGAGTATCCTTTTTCGATGAGAATATAGAGACATACCTATTGAAATAACCGAAAGAGGTATGCCAGAATCGTGCTAAATTGAAATTCATTCTGCCAGGGTGCCATTTTATATTATAAAAACACAAAATGCTCAGATATGAATTTCAGAAACATTGTCGCACAAGTTGATCTACATCAACTCCTCGAAAGGCACCGAATCAGGCGAAGGTTCATTTTTCACTTTCGGCGGCTGTCCTTTTTGATATATTGTTATTGTATCATACTTTACACCTGTCCACTATAAAACGGCCTCTTTGAAATAACTTTCAACCATTTCAAATACACGATTCACGAAAATCATATAAAGTCGAGGACCAAAATATACTGGTACTTCTGTTTTTAGTGTATAGGGAATGTATAGAGAATAGTAGACATCATATTTTACTTGTAACGGCACTCGGAAGTGTATGAAACGTCTAAGATGGGTTCCTATGTTACATAATGTAGTTTACAAAATAGCCGTTTCGACATTCTCATATTTTATTAAACAAGCATACAATGTTAGCAGGTAAAGTAAAAAACAACCATAGTGGCCCGAAAGTCTAAGCCGTCAGATTTTTTATGGAAAAGACGGCAAACGAGCAAGCGGTTCACCTGATGGTAAGTAATTACCGTCGCCCACATACATCTGCAACACCATAGACGCTACAGGTGCATTGCCGGTCTTTAACGATATTTGGGAGATGGGAGGGAAGAGGAGGGGAGGAGGAGGGGTCTAGCCGGCCCATTCGGGCAGCAGCTAAAGCCGCCACTGGGCTCTACCACGCTTAAGCTTATAGGCAAGAGTTTCCTCTCATATGTTTTTGAGCCGGAAAGAGTGTCATGCTGCCTCACTGCTGGTGGGCGAACTTTCTTTAAATGTTTCTTCTACTTGTCTTCCTGATTGTTGTCCCGATTTCTGGATGTCGATACCAGAAATCGAAACCAGTTCAGGAAGGTACAAGTTCGGCAGAGTAAGATGGACTTTCCGCCATCATACGGTCCAGTGCCTCACTCGTTAGACAACAGAGTATAACATTGCACAACTTGCACTTGATTTTATGGGTCGGTATATATGCGGTAGAGGACTCACAGTGCCTGATAAAGAAGAAGACGAAGTAGTACAATTGCAATAATCATAAACGAGACGAAGATTTATTATTCTAAATTAGTGACCAGTTGTAAGCTTTCTTGGAGAATCCCATGTTATTGAATGCATTGTATTTTTAGGAATGCCTGAAGAGCTTCCTTTCGGGAGTCTTGGAAAGAGCAGCTGGGAAGGATGGCGTTAAATATGGCTTCTATTAAGCATAGTAGTGGGTTAGTTAGGGCTTTTATAATTAGATTAGATATTCCGTCGGCTCCTGGAGCCTTACGAATTTTGAGGACGCGGATTATTTCCATGATCTCTTCTATCGATGTTAGCGGGCGGCAGCGCGGTTTTACACCTACCATCTTCTGAAGATGGATGGGGTCGTTTTGACTGAGATGGAATGCCTACCAGCCCATAATTATACTGGGTAAGATGGTAGATTCTACCGAGACGACTCCTGGTCAGAGAAGGACTCTACCTCCTGTGAAATTTTATATGTAAATGAAGTAGCTAATTATTATTACATTTTGCTGTGTTTCAACGTTGAAAAACTTTCATTCATTTTATTTTATATGAGCACACACGCAACTGCTCGAGGTGCCTCGAAGTGCGGGTTGGACTGAAAATCGGTGTCGGGGTTTAGTGTTAGAATCTCGACTATTACTGAGTCCTGTCCATTTCGCAGTCTTATGCTGCAGTACAGACTTAATTTTACTCTTGTTTAACATCGTTCGAGATATTATGCGTTTAATTTACAGGTTATTTTTATTATGTAATTATTCGGTGTTGTGTTGTATCTTGGACCGTGAATAAACGTGTTACTCTCTTTCAAATTCAGCAGTGGTTTTAATTGGCTGATGTTGTAATAACAGAAGTCACGACGAATATTTAGCCCGTCGAAAATGTTTTAAAATCTACGTAAGAGCGAGCTCAAAACATTCACTAAGTGCACGGGGCCGCGCGTGTATCATTTTTATTGCGGGCGAAGTGTGATGTAGTGTCCAGTATAATGTAAATAGCATCTTTGTTCACTCTTTTCTCGGCACGAAGTTTGTATAGCACAAAATAGAGACATTACACGTAACAAATTACCTCAACATAAGTAAAATTAATCTATTTACAGTTTCCACTAGGAGTGTTAAATATTGGAAATATGTTTGGTATAGGAGTAAGTTGCGGTTCACAATATCTTCTATTATTTCTTTTAAAAATGGCATGGCTTATTTTGCAACATCAACGATTAGTCTTGCTCAGTACTCTGCTGAGCACTGGCCTTTTCTGGAAATCGAAAAAAGTATTTTTTAAGGTTCTGTACGGAGCCATGTTTCCAATCCTACGACGTCTGTCCATCCATCCGTCTGTCTGTTCTTCCTTCAAAAAGCGTTTCACAGAATATGTGTTATAGACATTTGTTTTTGGTAAATACATAACACAGATATATCTAATATTTATCCAGGGTTACGGGCCTGCGCTTCTCACATTTGGAACGAAACGCAGAAGCACAAGATACCTCTGTTTCACGCCGGTATTCCGCGAGGCCGTGGTACTATCCCATTCGAGCAGCAGCAAGAGCCGCAGCTTGGTTCTACAGAAAGAAAAAAAGCGGTAGCAAGCCGTTTATTTCGTGGAAGATTTGACCATACTCACAGCTTGATGAATGCAGTTCCGGTAACATCGGACGTCTGTGAGCATTAGGCGTGTTAAATTCGGATAAATTTTCCACCAAAAAGCAAAAGCTAGCTAGCACGATAGCGTGCTGGTTAAGTTGGAATTTCAAATCTACACTCGTTTATAAATATACGTAATTTAAAGGGTTATAATTTTACTACTACATATTTCACTAAAACGTAGGTCGTTACAACTAGGAACGAATTACCAGCGAAATAATGTACTGGTGTATTTTACACTTTGAAACTTTAAGCAAACTTAACACAACCAATCGGAAGTACTTGGAAGCGATCGAGTGGTTCGCTTCAACTGAAGTCCGCTGCAGGTGCCCCGCTTGATAAATGGCGTGGCAAACTTTAAACGCTATTTGAGAAATTCTTCGAACGATCAGCCTAGGTAGCTCGCAACTTCATTGCTTCTCGAACGGAAATAAAATATTTGGAACTAGCAAAAAATCGTTGTTGCTTTTCTAAAGTAGCAACCTGAAAGTGACCACTGCTGGACAAAGGCTTCTTTTCAAATATTTGAGAGGGTTTTTAGGATCTGGGAAGGGCCCGCCACAGTATTTTGTGCGGGTTGGCAGGCTTCATATATCCTCGAAATAATATTTTTAATTATTTCTTCGACATACAGATTTCCTCATGATGTTTTCTTTCACCCCCGAGCACGTAATAAATTCAGCACTTAAAATTGCTATTGATAATTTTAGTGATGCGGTAACGGGGATCGAACCCAGATCAGTCGCGCACAAACTAACTGCTTTGACTAGTTCAAATTGGAAGGTTGCAATGATGTACAAACATCAATACATGATACTTGTCATCTCATGTAATTTGTTGGCAATCTGTAATCTTAGGATAGCTACGTGACGTAAGCGAATTTAAATCTCCAGACAAAATGTATTACGTTTGGAAACTCCAGACAGATCAATGTTTGTATTCCCACCTTTCGAAGTGCATCTAGTTAATTTCCTGCCTTTCCAATTTCTTTTCCATATCCTGATGCGGAGATCGTCTTATACTTTTCGAATATCAAATGAAACGGAAAGCAAATTTTTAATGCTCATTTACAGATGTTATATCCATGTTTCAGTTTTGTTTGTGGTAACATAACTAAGATAATAGCTAAAAACAAAAACTAATATCACCTCAATCTTAACCTTGACCTTCTTTTTTATTAGATCGGGGTGACAAACGAACTAACAATTCAAAGCCATGGACATCTGCAAACAACTTACATTAAAGGAGCTTACAGATGCCGATGTCCGCGGAGGACATCACGCGTTTGGGGCAATACATTTTTGTGAATATGAAAGATAGAGAGGCTGGCTCAAGTATAGTTAAGTAGGGCAAACGGAGTTGTAAGTCACAATTACCTGCGCTCCTGGGACTCGTAAAAAAAAAAAAAGCGGATCAGCTTCTACAGCTGCGTAGCGATATTCTGCCGTTTCCCGACGATCACTCAATCAATTCTGGCTGCATGCCGAATCATTCAACTTAACACAGACAGCATTATCATCACCTGAATGTGAAGATGGAATACCTCACAACCTGACCAAGTCTGTCTGTCACCAAGATGGAATACCTATAACCTGTAATTATACTGACTTATTTTACCTTTCAAACCGGAAGAAAACAGTGATTGCAATGTTGATTGGCGGCCGAGATAATTAAGACCATTACACCTCACGGATTTCATACAAACTTTGTAATCCAAATACTTCGCAACGTATAAATTGATTTTAATGAAACATTATAGGCATAAGCAGGATACCTAGACCTAAAAAGTTATGAAAGAATAGTTTAAGTGTGAACAGTGACCATCAGGTGTTCTCGGTTCTTACCTGTCAATAAGTAACACATTATCACTACATATATGAGTATCTATAAAAATTAAAGTTTCTTTGTTTATCCCTAAAGTTGAACCACTCTATCAATTGTCTCTCTCAAAATCTTCTCTATCAAAATAACCACTGTAAAGCTTGGCAATATTGAGTATTGAGTTGTCATTATCTTCTTCTTTTTTGTGCGTGGTGGCAGCGTAAGAAAATCGCCAGCCCCTTTTTGCCTGTGGGAGTCGTAAGTGTAAACTATGGGAAAAGAGGTTTTACTTTTGTTGAATAATAAAGCTCATGACGTTCTACAGATGCCTGACCCAAAATATTCAAACTGTTGAGTCAGTAGCATTTACGGCAGTGACTCCCCCAAATTCTCCATTTGGGAGAATCCTTTTTTCAATAGTTAACCTTTATCAAGCTTTTAAAGAAGAACTAGTGTGTAATCATTATATAAGCTATGTTTTTAACTAGCTAGCCTGGCTAACTAAAATCATTTTACACCACTATTCCATTTCCAAATTTCTTAGCTATTTAACATTGTTTATGAGTTTCGTTAACTTATTGTTAGACTAAAATATTAGTTACAATAATTACATAACATAGTAAAAGGTACGCTCTCAATGTAAACCCACTATTATTGTACATTTTAACCAAAGTCAAGTTTTAGCAAAGTTTATGCAACTGGTTCGAGGCGGCTTACTTAGAAGCGTCTACCTTTGTTCGATTCGACTCAAGCCCAATGCAGGTACGCTGGACAGATTGTTAGGAAAACATTGAAAAGCCAGTCAAAACATTCGTAAGACCATTAATCTGGAAGATTATCCGTTGGATTTGAAGAGTAATCAAAGGTAAAGAAATTAGGAACCATCCAGTTGGGAAGAAAACCCGAGAGCGATTTTCTTAGGTCATCAGTTCATATTAGAATAGTAAAACCGTTAACAAAATCTACCACCATACTGTCCTGATTGGTGTCGTAAAAGAGGCCGACTGAGGGAAAACCTTTAAAATCGCAAGGCATCTTTCGAGAGTAAACTTGGCGACGCGAATCGCGACATGTAACCTTTTATCGGTATGAGGACAGGAAGCGAAAAGTGGGTTGCTGAGTCCTGTTTAGTTGGTAAAGTATGCTTGCTGCCTGTGAGTACCCACAGCTGGGCAAAGGCCTTCTCAGATATTTTCGAGGAGGTTTTGGAGCCGGTAAGTGCCCGCCACGCTGTTCCGGTGTGGGGTGGCAGGTTTCCTCACGATGTTATCCTTCACCGCGGATCACGTGGTAAATACAGGACTTAAGATTTCTATTAAGATTTTTTTAGTAGTGCCAGCATGCATCGGGTCAAACCCAGGCCACTAGCTCTACTTACTAAAGCGAGTGCCCAGACTACTCGGCTACCATAGCTCTTTTTAAAACTTAATGTTTTAATAGCATTAAAAAATATATATTTATTAGTAGATTTCAAGCTGCAATGAATTACTTCTGTAAATCAGCTTGTAAACAGCGATCGGTTTAAATTTCTTAGGACGCGAGTGATCAGGTTCGATTCCCGGTTCAAGTGACATAAAAATTATTAATTAAAATGATCAGTGCTGAATCTATTAAGAGGCAACAACGTGATCTAATCTGAATGTCTAAATAAATTCAATCCTCTTGTAAGAATCTGATGCGACATATAGTAATTTTTTACCTGAACACTCTTTACATATTTAGGCTTGGTATAATTGCGCAGCAACAAAAGCATTTCTTTTGTCAACAATGAAATGATTTGTAATGAAACTCCTGTTTACGGATTTTATCGCGTTTAATTTTTGTTTTTATAGTAGTTTTGTGTATTTTTTGATTAATTTTGCAATTAAATAATAGTTTAATTTCAAATGTGTAGTGTTCGCGAAATACACGAAATTATTATTGAATATGTAAATGAATCTGGAAGTACTAGAATTGGAATTCGTTAACTTGGACTCTAATTTAAATGTGTACACTTTGTCTGCAGTATAACGAACGAAAGATAATCGAGATCAAAATGATTGACTAGAAATGGTTCATGGCAAGATCACAGTTTCCAGCGACCTCTGACTATGTCACTGGCCACTTGCTACCCTTTTCACGGTAGGTGGCGTGATGAGTTTGATTTCTTAATTACTTAATAACTTGACCACAGCGCCACCTATCCAGGTTCCAGATTTTGTGATTTTATTTTTTAACACAAAACCCACATATATTGTGAAAATGAGTAATTTTGATCCATAAACATAATTTTTTTATGGTTTAGAATATCTAATATATTAATTAAAATGTAACATAAGTAGTTCAAAGAAAAATTAAGGTAAATAATATAATCATCATTAACTTTTCGCTTTCAACAACAAGGCCATAGCTGGACAAAGCCTTACCTGGATATCACCGACAAGGGTTAGCATAGGTACTTTCCATGGAAGGCTTACTGAAACTCAAGACGCTGGGAATGAGTTTTGGTGCTACAGCACCAATTTATTGGTTACAAAAACGTGCTATCCCAACTTTTTAACGTATCAAACATAAGTATAAATATCTTAAATAAAAATATATCAATGCACGTATTTAAGTTTTGGTCACTTCCAGTAAACGTTTTATAATAAAGGCGAGCGCCCAGCGAAACGTTCGAGTAAATTTGATTTACTGATTCGATTGGCATTTTAATTCCTATGATTGGTGGGCTGAAATTGTCTATATACTCGTATACATACATAATTACAGATGATGATAAAAAGAATAAAGATACAAAATTACTTGTGTTTAACGGTTCACTATTATTGAGTAGAATGATCAATTTAAAACATTGACTATAAAACAACAGGTCTAGAACATTAATAACTTAGAATTTGACATTAATTTCTATTTGATCTCATTATTGAGAAAGGCAGTAACAAAGAGAGGCTAAAAAAACCACCGACTTAGCGATTGTAATAAGCGTCAAGTTGTAGTTCTTAAAACATTATATTAATGAAAAAAAATCATCAAAATTTTTAAGTATTTTTAAGTAAAATCTAACAAGAGGAAATGCATTTAGGCACATGCAAGATATAAAAATGTTACTACTAAAAATTACTCTTTAGATTCTTTCTTTCTGTGATGCCTTATTTCTGTCACCTGTTTAAAAACTTGTTTAGTAATCCGATGCATTAGATACGTACATGTTTAATTTTTGTTATGTTAAAATATCTCATAACTTGGTCAGTAAATATACTTTAAAAGCAAATAAAACATTTGGTAAAATACAGGGATTTGGAGAAGAGGTTTGAGAGAGGTTTGTGAGAGATTTGAAGAGAAGAGAAGGTTGAAGAAACAAATATATGAGGCGAGTGTAAATGGTAGAGTCGGGAGAGGAAGACCTAGGCGAACATTTCACGATCAAATCGGGGACGTTCTGAACAAAAGGCCAGGTTAAGAGTACTCTAAACCAACGAGTATGCATGCGAATATTGATGAAAGTGGGAGAAGCGAAAGACGTATGTCAGGACCGTAGCAAGTGGAAGCAGATTGTCTCCGCGTACCCTGTTGGGAACACGGCGTGAATATATACATACATACATTTGGAGAAGAGTCAGCGGAGGAGCACCACTGATTCTTCTCATCTCCGAAAACCCTACAATGAACGTTAGTGCACTTTAAATGTCCTCGAAATATTTATTTCTTAGACATGCAGAATTCCTTACAATGTTTTCCTTTACCGCCGAACATGAGGTTTCAGCACTTAAAATTGAAATCTATAATTTGACTGCTGCCGACACCGTAGTTCGAACTCAGGTCATAATCTCGGCTCCTAAGTGATGAGAAAAATGGATTGTATTTTTTTCTTACATAGCGGTTAGATCTAGTGACAAGATTAATACATCGTAGTAAATACTTACTTTATAGTGCACATCAAATATTTTTACCAGTAAAAGCTTAGGTTGCATGCAAACTCTGCAAACAATAGTGTGTTTGCCGACTGAGATTGGCTACGTATTGGAAGTGTTTTAAACTTCTAGAGATGCCTTGTACTCTGCAGTTTTTATTTGCTTGATCGATATTCGACGTTGGGGTTAGTTTTGTAGAATACACACGTGAGTGCTTCCAAGTAACACTTATATCTACATATTGGAATCCATATCCATAATGGAAGACGACTGAAAACTATTCAAAACTATTTCCTATGTTAGTAATGCTTACTTACGCATCTTATTTATTTATTGATAACAATTATTGACGAATGGACAATAAAAGAGACGAATAAAAGTGATATGGTTTTTATATAAGTAATCTTATTTAAAGAACTCCTCCTCACAAAGGCTATAGATATTCAAAAAGATGAATCAAATTAAAAGACGAGTGAGTGCCTCTCTTTGTGCGTACCTTTGCGGCACTCGGCAGTAGTTATCACCCTGGGTGAATCCGGTCAGGAGGACATCAACCAGCATCATCTACATCATTGAGAAGATATTTATTACAGGGTAGATTGAAACTTTTTTTTTACGTCCGACTATTATTAAAACTTATGTCAGGAGAGATACACGACGATAGTGGAAACGAAGGCTCGAACCTACGACGATGGGTTTCGGAGATAATTTCGCTTCGAAATTAACAATTTCCCTCGTCTTTCATAAGTTTAAAAATAGACTGTGTCCTGTCTATTTAATATACAGCGTAATGGACTCGACAGGCGTTGGTTACGCGAAACCGCAATCCGCCCGGGGCACACTGTTACGAAACGGATGCAGGGAAACAACGTCAAACGTGTTCATCCTTTTTTTAATTTTAACGTAACCACAAATTATTTTACGAAAAGTATACCGACAAAAACAGTTATGATTTCAGCTTCGTTCGTAGTTTATCTCAGTTAACACAAACATTGTACAATTTGTAATATAAATAAGCTTATAGAAATGGGAAATATAAATGGGAACATACCGTCCTTTTCTCCAAATGGAATCTAAAAATCTACAAGTGAAGCACCCTGCTGTATACGACGTAAACTAGGCTTTGCCCAAGTGATGGCTGTAAATCTAGATGGAATTTGACAAAAGAAAATTCTTCGAGACTAGTGATGGGTAACAGTATCACTGTGTGAGTGTTCTTCATTCTTCATTGTGATCATAAGCCACGCTAAAAAATATAAAGCATGAGCAAATTGTTAGTATTTTTAATGACGTACCAGTCGTAAGTTATTTTTAAATTAACGTGAGTAAAAATTAAATCACTCTTAAAATAAATAACTTAGAAACTATCTCATAGCTTCCGAAATTACTCTCTCGCATTCCCTTAACTAACTATATAATAAACAATTAATTAACCCTAAATCTTAATGAAATCGTTATTATCATTTTATAGCTACTGAGGTATTAGTTCAGGTGGAGTTATATAGCTTATCTCAAATATTCGGGCCGGGTACGAGTAAATTTCGACAGACGGAATAACCCGCAGTTCTATTCTCTAACGTAACCATTCGTGGCTGAGCTCGACACCGTGGCAGCCTTGATATTGACAAGTTAAGTTGAGGCTCTGGGCGAGGCGATCGTCGAAGGTCAGCCTGATTGTGCTTAGCGAATACCGTTTTTCACATAAGAATTATCAACTTTGAGTAGTTCCACCAATAGTCGTAAATTCACGTGGCGCTAGTGCTGCGTGATCAATGTTTCTGAATACGAAGATGTTGGAGGTTGTGTAGCATATATAGAATCGCAAGGTTGGTTGTAAAGAAAAGTGTAGACGGAAATGATTTAATACATTATGCTGGCAACTATATCACACTTCGCCTCCAATAAAAATGATACATGTACGATCTTGTATCTTTAGTAAATGTTTTCTTCGTAGTACAAAAAAGAAACTGACACTGCTTTATGTAAAAAGATGTTTTGAGGAACCATGATTTACTAATGGTAATAAAGAACTAAATAAGAAGATATGAGTATCCTTTAAATATTTATTATCTGGAAGTAATTAAGTAATGACAAACCTCAACTATACTCAATCTATTAAATATTTATTTATTTATTTAAACTTTATTTGCTTATAAAAGAGTAAAAAGACGGACTTAACGCTCAGTGGGATTCTCTACCTGTCTACCATTAGATTGAATAGAGAAAATGTTAAAGGGTGCACAGGAATATTATGTTTATATAAGTATATACTCAAATAATATACTACGATACAATACTTGATGGTACTTAGACATACATGTAATTATAGTTGTTAATTATATAAAACACATTACACACATACATACACATACATATATATATATATATATATATATATATATATATATAAATATATTGGATAATTTTTGATATTTTATTATAACTGTCAATTAAAGTTAAACTAAAAGATAAAAAATATTTGTTTTTATAATAAACTAATAAACAGGTTTATATGTTTAAAAAACCAATAAAATTAAGCTGCAGTCCAAAATGTACAAGGAAATGTTTTCAACGGTTCTGTCTGACTGGCCTACAGTCTCAGCTTTTCTTAACTTTTCGGTATCCAGAGGCCCACTCTTCCCATCCCCTCATCCTCCGTTCCATCTCCCAAATATCCTGAAACGTTGGCAACGCACCTGCAGCACCTCTGGTGTTGCAGATGCATCCGGAAGCATCAGGAGTAGGCGAAGCATCAGAAGTAGGCGATGCCCCAAGCGCGCACCACTCACACGAGCCGCTGGCCGACAGTCTCCTCCCATCTCCCAAATATCCTGAAACGTTGGCAACGCACCTGCAGCACCTCTGGTGTTGCAGATGTACGTGGGCGACGGTAATCACTTACCATCAGGTGAACTGCTTGCTTGTTTGCTGCTTCTCCCATAAAAAATACGCTTAAGAATAAAAAAAATATGACAAACTGAAGGCAAATTAATACTGTATTTAATTTCAGTGACTAATAAACAAATTTTAAAATTATGGAATATTCCTGAGTCAAGGGGACAAATAACCGACAGTTTTAGAAAAAGCACACCTACACACTACACTACACAATATAATCAAATTTCAGTAGATCATATTACGTACAGGCGGAGTACGTGTCTTAACTAAATAGTTGTGTAATTTTCATAATTCTTTGAAGAGGTGGGAACGTGACGCGGCGAATCAAAGTGTTCATTAAGAAGACACTTCAGAGTTGACTCCACTTCGTGTAATTCATAAGTTTTGCTTGCAAAAAGTTCGCTTGTTAGCGGTATCCTTCTGCTTTGTTTCGATGAACATTATCATTAAATATTGTCACCATTTTATAATATTGTACACAGGCCCTCACACATGCCACCCATTTATATTTGATTGGATTCAGCGTAGCCACTTTCGCGCCTCCGGGGGATAGAATGTGACAGGTGGTAAATCACATTATAAGAGAAAACTGGAGTCGCTTCCTACGACACTCACGGGTAGAAATTGCTGGTAGATCCTTACGTCGCTTCTGCACGGTAAAGCATGTTATTTTATATAATGGCTAATAAGTATACAAATTACACGTATGTATTTTTTCGCCCCTTTTTTAATGATGTGGGTGTCTCCCCGATCCTGAGGTCTAGTCAGAAAAAGAAATTGTCTTTGTCTGCTCCTACTTTAGGCTGTAGTTCTGTTGGTCAATGGCAGATACCAAACTTTGGCAAAAAGAAACAGTGGTAGAACGTCTAAATAGCCTATTCTAGTCTTGTTTTAATATATATATACATATATTTTAAATATTATGTATATACACTATACACTAATATATATATATATATATATAATTCGTACTACAACAAATAACCTTTTCAAATTAGACCAAATGACGATCGTTAACGTACAAACATGCAGGAAAATCCGTTACATTTAAATAAATTGCATTCTATAGACTGCTCCATAGTGCACTACAAACATTTTATCCAGTAAAAGCTCAGACCACATGTAAACTAAACAAACATCGTGTTTGTTTACTTACAGAGATTGGCCGCGTGTGGGAAAATCTTAAACGCTCTGAGCATACGGGCTGCGGTCGAATTTCTTTTGTGAACACTTTAATTTTATATGATTTCGGCGTAATTTATTATTACTTTCAACTTACAATATATTTTCTTTAGATTTCTTTACAACAATGCAGATGTTAATATAACATTAAGCTTTGCTATTTAAAATAAAATAGTGAACTAGTAGTTAGTATTTGCTCGATTGCAGGGCTTCCTCTGAATATTCTTGCGGGTTTTAGAGCCGGGAAGTGTCCGTCACGCTGCTACAATGTGGATCAGAAGTATCCTACCACCATGATGGTGTCGGCAACGAGATCCAAAGCCAGATCACTCGCGAGTTAAGAAATTAAAGAGTGCCCTGAACCCTGTACAATCACATCACTAAAATATGGACGTTACAATATAATAAGAGCCATGAATAATTTTCAATGTAATTTTATTGTGAACAAATCACTAATGAACTGTCGAGGTATGCTAACACCGATCGTGTTTGTTTCTCCTGATTATTGCCTCGTTATGGTGATTTACGCCGACGCTCACGCTGCAGACGTCTAAGGTCCACCAATCATAAGAATTAAAGTGCAGATCGAATTAGTAAATCAAATTTACTCGAGCACTTCGTTGGCTCCGGAATATGATGATAAAATTTCTACTGGAAGAGATCACTGGAATTTACTTCTAATTTTATTAACTATTTAAAAAGGAACGTGGATATCCGTGGAGTTTCTTTCATTTGTCTCTTCACACACGCGAACTTAATTACGTGTCGGTGGTAGATTGTAATAATATAACGTTTGATAAATGACATTTTAATTTATTACTTTAAAGAAAACAGTACGAAAAGCAGGTCAAAAATAATTGCAAATAGTTTGAAATTTCCAAAAGGGCACGCCTCAAAGTCTCATGTTAATTATTAATTAAAATTATTTTAAAAATAAACTAGAAGTATTAGGCTTCTTTTCTACATGAATCTGAAGCTAATGAAAAAAATAAGTTTTTCGATAGTAATCGTCTTTACATAATTTTTTTTATGGGTAAGTCGGCAAACAAGCAACCGGACAAGTTGATGGTAAGTAATTACCGTCGCCCACGTACAGCTGCAACATCAGAGGTGCTGCAGGTGCTTTGCCAGCCTTTAAGGATATTTGGGAGATGGAAGGGAGAGAGGATGAGGAGGGGGATGGGGTGGGGGAGTGGGCCTCCGGTTACCTCACTAACCGAACGAAACGCAGAAGCACAAGATGCCTCTACTTCACGCCGGTATTCTGCGAGGCCGTGGTAGCAACCCGGTCGAGTCGGCCCATTCGAGCATTATATTATACACAAAGCAGTATTAAATTCGAAGAAGCTATTTAATTGCGAAGAAGAATTTAAGGTTCAAGCGTGACTTTGGTGAGTCGATACTATAAGGGCAATACCTCTAACGTTTTCGCGTTATGAAGCGTGCGATAATACGAACCCAGGAATGAGCACTTTTACCGGCCTAAGTTTTTTTACTCCGATACAATTTCGTGGTAACCGGCTAATGGGGATCTGTTAGAAGTGAGGGCCATTTCCAGAGAAAATTATAAATCTCGTTCGTTACTCCGCAGACAAAGTGTTCAAATTTGAATGGGAACCCGAGTCAACACAGCCGGGGCCTCCATTTTAATTTACATTTTTACAATTGGTTTATTTCGTCTTGTAGATAATAGAAAATTAAATAGACTTCTTCGGTATTTCTAACATTAAAAACAAAATTATTCCATTATTCCAATTAGTTGCTTTGATTTGCTTTTATTCAAAAGTAGCAGAAAGGTGAGATTTTTTAAAAGTATAACAAGGTTTATTTGTAGCCTTTTTTGTGTAATTTGTATTTATCAATGTAATGGAATTAATATGGTACTATGGAGTAGTTCTGATGATGGAGCAGGAAAGCGGAAACACATCGAGTTTGGGCTCACTTGCTATCTTAACGAGTCTTATTCATTTCACATGATGATGCGGATCTGATGAAAGGTTGAAGAGAAAAGCGTTAGGGATTTCTTGTATTTAAGTATTTCATCGCGTTTCATTTTAGTTTTTGTTTTTCCCGTGATCACGAGACGTGAGGTGTTAGACGTCCCGATGTTAAACTGCAATGTGTATATTAGTTTTAAAACTAAATATTTATTTCTCTAAATATTAAAGCTTTTAATAAAAAATCACCGAATTATTCAAATATTTTAAATAAGTAGGACATATAAGCCCACCATCATCACACACGCGACGTCAAATGATTTTTGGGATATTTTTTGACACCCTCTTTTTCCGGTTGTTTTTCTTCAGGTTCTTTGGTAAATGTTATAAATATTATTAACCACATGCATGCGTCTAAAGAAATTACATTCAGCTTACACTGAGCACTTAGCTTCTCGATCATAAACTTAATCAATCCGAGTTCGTCGACAAATTAAAAGACGTTTAATATTTAAACGAATGATTACATGTTAGCCAGTTTGTTAATTTGTTGGTGAAATCGATACGTAAAAGGTCATAAAGCTAAGGCGTCAAAATAACTATTAAGGTCCACCAAACATTACAATTAAATAACCAAATCAAATTCACTCAAACACTTCGCTGAACGTTTACTTTTAATACATGCATTTTGCCGGATGCCGGGCGTATTCATGTAAATTGTAGTGGTCAATTAAATCCCAAAAATCACTGTGGCGTAACTAGATCAATTAAAGATAGCTGAAGCCAATATTTTGGCTTTCGGGTCTGGTAGTGTTGTGTTACATCTGGTACGGGAAGGTAAAGACAAGTGTGTGTCTCTGTGTTTGCGCATATACTTGCGCCACTATAGTAATTCCTGCCAGTTGAAAACTGCCGATAGGATAGGATAGATAGGAAGATATCACCATCATCATATCATGCTGATGATTAAGATCTAAAAGTAAGATGAAATGGCTACATCAACTGCTGATTAACGAGCCTCTGGCAACCGTCAGACGTTGGAAAATGATGAATAGTCCCCATCAGGGGAGCAGCATTACTAATGCAAGAGCACCGCCTGCCCAGCGTGATATGTATGGGCGAACCTTTCAGGCAATGTATGCCATTTTTCTACCGCTTTCTTGACGATATTCCTAACGCCCTAGTGGAGGAAAGGGCAGGTTATGACTGGCTTGCCGAAAACCCCTCGGTGTTCTGCATTCGGTGCATGTCGGCACTCCCCTCCCTCTCTGTCCTGGCTAGAAGCGCTAGACCACAAACGCGCCTACCTACTTTGCCTCAAAACCCTCGTGGGCACCGGACTTCTTCGAGTCCGCTACCCAAAGGCATGGGGATAAAGATGGCTGGTGCCTAAGGTAAGGCCATCCCGGCCTCCAACCAGACAGACAAGCGGGAAGCCTTTCAGGTGGTTCTTGAAGAGGCCTCCTTGTACGCGATAACCTGGGTTCGAATCCCGGTGCCGGCATCACTAAAATTCTTAGTTGCAACTTTTGTGCTTTGTGTGTGTATGTGATTAGCGGTGTTGAAAAATAGCTTGAGGAATTACATTTAGCGTGGGAGAGCCAAGCGGCGCCTTTTTTGCTGCACGAAAGGGCCAGCTCGACCGAGTTGCTACCATGGCCTCGGAGAATACCGGCGTGAAGTAAAGGCATCTTGTGTTTCTGCGTTTCGTTCGGTGAGTCCACAGTTACCACTAACTGGAGCCTCACTCCTCCTCCCCATCCCCCTTCTCATCCTCCCTCCCATCTCCCAAATACCCCTAAAGGCCGGCTTAAACTTACCTGCAGCACCTCTCTTGTTGCAGATGTACGTGGGCGACGGTAATCACTTACCATCAGGTAAACATCGCTTACTCGTTTGCCGGCTTTCCCATAAAAAAAAATCCTTAACCGCCGAGCACATGCTAAAATCATTATATACGAACAGGAAAAATCATTACAGAGTTTGACTAATTTAGTGCTCTGTCTTTCATATGTTTAGTTGACACGCATGGAAGTGCGTGTGGTGCTTGACGGAGGGTATTCTATATTTTTATTTTGTTCCGTGATTTAAATATGAAGTCGTATTATGTATCAAAGGTATAGATGAGGAGATAGATGTTGATTATATTTTACAGGTGAGTTGATTATATTTTACAGGTGAGTTGATTGTATTTTACAGGTGAGTTGAATATATTTTACAATGGTATGGTATAAAAATAAGGTAACGTAAAACATTATATAATGCTTCGATATGTTTCTTGAGTAATTCGTCTTCGAAAAACTTTATAGATATCAGTGCAAAAACTACGGACTATATAACTATTCAATACACGGAAGTAAACTTTGTCCATCACTTTGAGTTCAAGTGGCATTACATTAATTACAAGTGGAAGGCGGAACTTTTCCCTTGGTTGAAACCGAGTACGAATAAACCAAAGACGGCTAAACTAACAACTAGGCTAACTTAAACTAAATACCCACGTATTTCGCTTTAACTCCAGCTTTCAAAGGCGGCATGATGTAGTAGATCCGTGGCGGTATATCTACTCATAGATTAACAGCAAATACCGCTTCCAGTTTGAACGCCGATTTAATACATGCATCCAGTTTAAATTACAATTGTCTATCTATCTATGCCAAAAAACCTGTCAATCTGAATGACTAAGGGATATATTTTTTTTAACTAAACTAGAAATGCTGCTCACCACTCCAACTAAGAATTACAGCTTGTATATAGATTGCTTCGAGATAATAGTTGCATGGTGGGCTCGTATCTGCCACGTCAGGTCTCGCAATTCACTCGCTGGGATATTGGCACGTCGTACCCGCACAGGATCAGAAGGAGCTAGAGGAGAAGATTTATGTCCAGCTGTGGGCATTTATAGGCTTTTCTTTTAGAGCCGTGGTAACCTAGTGGTTAGGGCAGTCCCTTTAGTATCATAGGGCGCGAGTGTCCTGGGTACAATCCCTGGTGCCGGCACCACTAAAATTGTTAATATAAATTTGTAAGTGCTGTAATTACCACGTGCTCGGTTAAATAATAATAAATATTATTTCGAGGATATGTGAAGCCCACCAACCCGCACTGGAGCAGCGTGGCAGGCACTTCCCGGCTCCAAAACTCTCTCAGCTCAGCTGTGGGCAATAACAGGCTACTATTTTACTTTTAAAGTCCTCCAACGTATGTAAAAAGTAATAATTACTGTTAAAAAGTTTAAATTTCGAATATCGTTGCAGAAAATATTTTAACAAACTGTTGTGAATCTAGGTTGATCGCTCAAAGGTTTTCTTGGAGCGCGTTTTATTTACTTTTCTTTATACAGTAAAACCAATAGTAATAAAAATTGATGGCTGAAGGAATTCTTAAAACATCCCTTGAAGTCTTCGCGTTCTATCAAGCGTACGTACAGTGGACTTAAATCGATTGGATCGACTGCAGAGAAGTCTTTGATAAGTTGTATAAACTATCCTAAAAAATAAGATGATTTGAAATAATGTATCAATATTTTGTTTCTAGCTTGGCGGATATAAAACGGAATATAGCACCTATTTATTCAGATACCAACCTCGCCAGCACTTGGTACACCCAGCTAGATAACAGACGAGGCTCGGGAGACCGAGTACTAATCGGACTATCTATCCGGATTCGGCGAACCCAAACCCAAATCCCATATACCAGTGTGAGGGTATCAGTGTTGTGCTCCCCAACCGGCTAGCCCAGCCTGGTGAGTATGGGCAAACCATTCAACTATTTATGTGCCAGCTTCTGCTGGCGCTAACAGGCATCACGAGTTTCATTATGTAACTAACAAACGCCCGCGGCTTTGCTCACGTGAAGTTCTTTAAGGAAGTGTTTATTTTCCAGGCATTAAAAGTGTAATCAGTCCATCTACGAAGTTTAATTAAAATCTATTCAGTTGTTGACATGATTGAGCAACAAACATACAAAAATCTAAACAGACTTTCATATTTATAACATTAAGTTTAGATTGGTGTGAAGTCTGTTTGATAATAGCTTGAAGGAACTCAAAATCGAACAGTGTAAATTTTAATATCATAAAATGGTCTCGTTCTGGAAAATACGCACAGCCAAACGACGACCCCCATAGTATGAAGTGACGACCTGCGCAGTGTTGCGGAAAGTTGATGGATGCAGGTGGCTCAGAACCGAGCTTTGTGGCAATTTGGAGGAGGCCTATGTTCAGCTGAGGACTTGTGATAGGCTGAAATGATGAAAAACTTTAAACAAAGGTGGTGCAGGAAATCAAAATAATTATAAATATTCATTCTCTGCCGAGAATTGTAAATGCAAAAGGGGGCAACTATGTAGGAAGCTAGCAGTTGTTTTGTAAAATTATAATTAATAAATATATACGAAATTTACTAGATGGTACGACACCATTTTTGCCAAATAGGTTGTCTGGGTCAGTACCACCCTCTGACCCATTTCTGCCGCAAAGCAGCGTTGCGCAGCTGTGTTCCGGTCTGTTCGGTATAGCGTAACATTTACGTTTATTGGTTTCTATGTTATGATTACTCATGACTACTGCTCAGGAGTTTATATATCAGATGGACTCTTAAGTATCACCTTGTTTAAAACTCCGCTCCCTGGACATTCATAAGTCGAGTGGGCCGGACGGTATCCCTCCAATTGTGCTGAGGATGTGTGCCCCTGAGTTGGCACCGGTTCTCACGCGTCTTTTCCGGCACTCCTACTCTTCAGGCGTCGTCCCGGAATCTTGGAAGACAGCATTTGTGCATCCAATACCCAAAAAAGGCGACCGCTCTGATCCGTCCAACTACAGGCCTATTGCCATCACCCCCTTGTTATCTAAAATAATGGAGTCACTCATCAACACCCAGCTCCTGAGGTACCTGGAGGAACACCAGCTAGATAACAGACGAGGCTCGAGACCGAGTACTAATCGGACTATCTATCCGGATTCGGCGAACCTGGAACCCAAATCCCATATACCAGTGTGAGGGTATCAGTGTTGTGCTCCCCAACCGGCCAGGCCCAGCCTGGTGAGTATGGGCAAACCATTCAACTATTTATGTGCCAGCTTCTGCTGGCGCTAACAGGCATCACCAGTTTCATTATGTAACTAACAACCGCCCGCGGCTTTGCTCACGTGAAGTTCTTTTAGGAAGTGTTTATTTTCCAGACATTAAAAGTGTAATCAGTCCATCTACGAAGTTTAATTAAAATCTGTTCAGTTGTTGACATGATTGAGCAACAAACATACAAAAATCTAAACAGACTTTCATATTTATAACATTAAGTTTAGATTGGTGTGAAGTCTGTTTGATAATAACTTGAAGGAACTCAAAATCGAACAGTGTAAATTTTAATATCATAAAATGGTCTCGTTCTGGAAAATACGCACAGCCAAACGACGACCCCCCATAGTATGAAGTGACGACCTGCGCAGTGTTGCGGAAAGTTGATGGATGCAGGTGGCTCAGGACCGAGCTTTGTGGCAATTTGGAGGAGGCCTATGTTCAGCTGAGGACTTGTGATAGGCTGAAATGATGAAAAACTTTAAACAAAGGTGGTGCAGGAAATCAAAATAATTATAAATATTCATTCTCTGCCGAGAATTGTAAATGCAAAAGGGGGCAACTATGTAGGAAGCTAGCAGTTGTTTTGTAAAATTATAATTAATAAATATATACGAAATTTACTAGATGGTACGACACCATTTTTGCCAAGGTTCTATAATAGATATCGTGATGATATATATTTATTATAACGGTTCAAGTCCTAAGTAGTCTGTAGTGAAAGTTCCATCCAGATTCATTTCAATTTTGTATATACAAATGGCACGGAACGTAGGTTGTAAACATTTAATTAAGTTTGGTGACTTGTAGAAAATCATCAATTTAATTATTTACAGTAGATCATCTATGTCATGAAGTCTAATAATGGAATCTGAGGCTATAAGGAAGAATGTTGCATAAACAGCATAATATATTCTTGCATTGACTGTTTTTCAGGGTTCCGTACGTGCTCTATTACTAAGCTTACGATGTCTGTCCATCCGTCTATCACTAAATAAAGGGTCCCGAAGTGAATATAAGAAAACAAATATTTTTCTGATAAATATCTAACACTAAACGATTTTAAGAGTAACAATATAAATAGATACTGCGCAGTTATTTGAAGTTCAATGTTCAGAGCAGTTCAACAGTAGTTCAACTAACTGCTGGTCAAAGCTTGAAGAATATTTAACATGGTCTTGCTTTTGAAACACCAAGTTGAAGCTCCCATTGAGTTAGGTCGTGTTAACTTAATTGAGAGTTCAATATTATTTGGATTAGTTTTACTTTGAAGCGACCAGAGGGAAAATTACACTTCCACTGCATGCATTGACGTCACTAACTTTTAAAATTACTGATAGTTACTAATTAAAACGTTGTTTTTCACAATGATGTGGGTATGAACGTCCGTACGGTTTGCAATAGTCTGCTAAATGTACATAATCCATGCGAGGAAAGATGTCGGGGTTAACGGGAAAGAACCAAGGCTACGTAATATTCAAAAGTGTTCACGCTATTTGACAGCGCTATCCTGTTATACACGAACGTTCCTTTTTAGAAACAAAAAGAAAATCGAAAGTGTTTTCAAAGACATTGGTCAAATATGAAGCACCATTTGGTTACACAAATTATTTACCAACATCTCAGACAATATTTTGATCATTTAAACGTTTCGTTTTTATCAAAATTTATATTAAAAAAAAACCTTTTTTTTTGGTTGATATTTTATTTTTTTAATATATATAGTTCTTAAATTTAAATATCACATCGCACGTAAACAGCCGCCCTGCCGATGATGATGTTAAGAAATGAACACCGTTCAATCGGTAACAATTTTCCGTAGACCTCTACGTAGTGTAGTGCATCACAAATATTTTACCTAGTAAAAGCTTAGCCTACATGAGACTAAACACACACTGCGTGTTTGCTGACGGAGATTGGCTGCATGTTGAAAGTATTATAAGCTCGCTACAATTGCGATAGTGTTTTCGCGAGAAAAATTTAAAATTCTTATACATATCTCTTATGCATTAAAAAAATACACAGTTTCACACATGTGCGCAAACGTGTAATCCTTCACAAGGTAAGCAGAGGTGTCGATACTTCTAACTGTCCAAGGGCAGTTTCGGTAGAAGTTAACTTTTAGGAAAGGAGGCACACGAAGTGGCTCACCTGATGGTAAATGATTATCGTCGCTCACAGGACCACAACAGATACAACCGCAACACCAGGATAGCTGCAACTGTGTTGCCGGCCTATAAGAATATTTAAGGGACAGAAGGTAGGATGTGGATGTGGGATGTGGTAGGGGTGGGGAGGGGATGGGGAGAGAGGAGTACTATCTGCAGCTTCGCTCTACAACGTAACACAGTTCAACAACACGAACACGGCGCTGTGGATTCGCGTATTATCTATGAGTACAAAGGGATATGATTAGGAATAGGAACAGGAATATTTAATTCGGATTATGAGATTGATATTACGGCATTGTGCATAATATGAATACAAAGTAGAGCCAAGCGGCGGGTTTTGCTGCTGCTCGAATGGGCCGTCCCGACCGGGGTTGTACCACTTGTCCTTCTGCTTACCATTCAGTGAGTCAAGTAACAGCATGCCCAATCCCTCTCTCCTAACCACCACCGACGCACCTGCAGCACCCCAGGTGTTGCAAATGCACGTGGGCGTCGGTAATTACTTACTCGCACGTTTGCCACCTTTTCTTTTTAAAATAAAGCGTTTACGGGACATCAGCTGCCGGCTGCCACATATAAACAAATGAGTGCCATGTGTTTGTATGCTATATCCTAACCTGACAAATAGGAGTTAATACAATAATGACATAATGTGCTATTCAATTATTATTGGCACGGAATTTTAAATTAATTTGTACCTCCTGTAGAGTTTGATGGTAAATTAATAATGTCTCTTAATACAACTTAATTATAACGAAACAATTGAACGCTCTATTCTATTAATATACAGATCGTCCGTCAGATATTTTGGATTCAATTAATTTGTTGAAATATTTAATAATCTGCTTGCCGTATACAACGAGAACAGTACCAAAATTAAATGAATTAGACATGACTGATTAAGATTAAGATCCTTTTATCTCTTCTTATACAAGTTTACAAAAAAACATATTTAATGTTTTAAGCAATGTCATATAAAGCAGAATAATATAATAAGAAGGGGAAAAAAAATACCTAACACGCGGGGCTCTAGTGTCTGGAAGCTGGCATGAAGTACAGACCGGAAGTCAATTCTCCCCCAAAATCGGCATAGAGGAGGACATCAACATCATCATAATCTCCGGACGCAAACCATGGCTGCCGACAAAAGAAATCCAGAATACCTCTATAGGTGACAGTGCCTCAGCAGAAAGTTTAAGTGGCATTTAATCTTTGCGATAATACAATAAGGTTTGTATGTTACAAAATACCTATTCGGATTTTACATATTCATTAAAGTCCTATTAGGTAAACGATTACAAGGTCTGCACTTGCGTCCGCGGGTCACCCCTGTATATCTAGAGGCAGGAACGGTCCGCGACGCACGCGTAACGCGTTCGAGCGTGCCGCCGGTCAGATGTACCCGATTGTAAAGTGTGAACTCTTTCCGCACGTTAGTCCATTTCGTAAAGTAATGTAAAAAAAAGACACTTTGATATACTTTTATCTTTTTCTTCAAAGGTCCATCACACCTGCACGCGGTGCGTCATGATTACTGTCGGACGATGCTCAGACGATCGACAGATGCCAGACGAGTTGGTGAACGCTGGTAACCCTCGCATTAAGCGTTAGTGAAATAACCGAGACAAATTAAAGATATCTACAGTAATCGCGACCCTTGGAGGGAGACTTGGCAATCACTGTGACTAGCATTTCAAACGCTGCTGCCCATCACGGTTCTGGATAATATTACTAAACCGTCATGTGTGAATAGGAAACGACCCGTCGGTCCCAGATAAGCTATCACGCATGACTGACCACTTCGTTATGTTAATACGCTCCTATCTGCGCTCGCATCTCCCCCCCCCCCCCAGGTTCAATAAAATCTTGTCGCGTAGCATGATTCATTGCTACCCCGTACTCCTGCAGCTCGTGAAAACAATGGAGGCTTTACTTTGAAAGAAAAGTAAAATATGGTCTTGGTAAAATATCTCATGTTTCAAATTTTTGTATTGCTATAAATTGCATGTAAATGTTACCTGAACCTGGGGATAATGAACTTCGAGAACCGTACTTAGTATGAGCTTAGTAGACTTTTCTTTCGAAAATGTATAATAGTAATATGTATATGAGGCGTGATGTAGACATCTTATGCTGTTGCGTTTACTTCAGTAAGGGAGGTAACCGAAGGCTCACTCCCTCTCCCGCCCCTCCCTCTTTTCCTTCCCCTTCCCTAATTTTTTTTAACTTTAGTTGTTTGTCCTGACATGTATATTTGTTTGTATTTTGTATTAAAATTCATTATACTATCTGTATGTGGTATATTTGTATATATTTTATTTATGTATGTATCTATGTATGTATGTATCAACCTATCTGTGTAAATATATATTTTGATATTTATATCCTTTTACTTGTTTTATTCTCTTAGCTGTATCGCCTCTATTATGTATGTATCTCTGCTTAACCTAATGGTTGACTGGGAGAGAATGCCTCTAGGCATTAAGTCAGCCATATGTACCAATCTGTGCATAAAGATTAAATAAATAAAAATATCCTCAAGGGTCAGCAACGCACCTGCAACTCTTCTGGTGTTGCAGATGTACGTGGGCGTCGGTAATCACTTACCACCAGGTGAGACGCTTTGCTCGTTTGCCCCCGTTCCTGTTAAAAAAAAATTGCGTTCACCAACCTGCCTATTTAATGTTGAAAGCTTTCAAGAAATTTACTCCGTTATGCTGGCGCTTTATTGGAGAAGCTTTTGTTCAGCAGTGGACTAAAATTATTATTATTATCTCTTGTAGTAGTTTCACAACACATTATATTTAAATATACTAGTGTAAATAACCGACCGGTTTTGCCTTACGGCATCTTCAGCTTATTCAATTGAATTGATTATTATTAATTGTCATTATGATGAAGTTTCACCGAGTGACAACAATCGGAAGTATAAATTATGATAGTGTGGGTAAAGATTTACATTAATTAAATTTATATATCTACATAGACAAAAATTTAAACGTATTTATGTCCATGACTCTGATATACATAAATATACGTCATACAAATATTAGTCAGTAGCGGGACTCAAACTTGCAACCCACAGCTTCAAAAGCAAGGTTAAAACTAATTATGCTATCAGGCTATCAAGTACTTTAAGGGAAACCATTAAAATAAACAAAATAAGGAAGCACATCGACGCTTGTACTTACGACTAGATAACATTCTAAAACGACACAGCACTGCAAAAAACATAAAGAAGCAACCCTTTGAGACTGCAACAGTGGAACGTGTCTAATCTTTCAGCGAGAGTAACAACGTAGATATACTCGTAGGAGTAGCTACCTACATAAATATGTGCACAGACACATTTTCTTATTCTCACCCTTTTGTGTCGCGCGATACGAAAAAGAACTTATTTTCTCCACCTATTTTTCTAGAGATTAAATTAGTTGCAGGTTTCACGTCAACGTTCTCCCCCGAGTGTCACTGAGCTTCATTGCTTGCGATGCCAGCGGTTGCCAGAAGCGCCGTTAACGTTAATAGCACTTCGCACCTGGAATAAATATGTTAGTTGGAAATATATTACAGAATATATATGGTAGCGTTGATAAAAAGGTAACTCGACATTTTATATTATCTATTGTGATTCTCTTACTTGAAAAATTGTTTACTATGATTCTATATCTGTCTTATTTTATTACCCTTTTTTGGGAATTTTTAAAATCTATTATTAATTTCAGTTAAATATTGTTTTAACGGATTATTTTAGCTAACTTTTAATGTAAGTTTCAATTGATAGTACCTATTTTAAACACCGTGCCCAGGCGCCCACAGAATACCAGCGTTGTGGACTAATATCCATGACTTATACTGAGTGGACACCGTTTTGGTTCTCTAAAACCATTTTTATTGTACCATAATTCTCTGTTGTGGCTAAGTGTTTTGCTACCGCGTTGCGGGTCGCGGGTTTGATTCTTGCACGGCACTTGTATTTGTATAGACTACAAATAATAGTTTAAGGTCTGGATGTTTGTCCATGTGCAATTTATGTACGTAAACTACCTTCGCGGTTTAAGATAAATTCTTACAGTGGAAGGTAACGTTTATGTATTAAAAAACAAAAAAAAAATGAGAAAGAAAAAGGGGATGAAAAATTTAAGTCAATTTTGAACTAAAATATTTTCTATTCTATTACAAAGTGTATTATTTGAAAGAGAATTAATTTTAGCATTGATTTGATAATATGGATAATTAAAAAAAAACATCTTAACTTACCAAAAATAATTATATACCTATGCTAATTAGAATTCTATTACAGCGAAGCGGTGGCTTTAATACTAAATAAAGAAAGAAAGAAAAAACATTTATTCACGACACAAGTATAACACATTGCTTATTATAGAAAGAGAAAAGAAATAAATGCAAAAGAACAAAAAAAATTAAAAATTAAAACTAAGCAAAGAGAAGAAAACATAAATAAAAAAAATGCATTAATCAAGAATTTCCATCATTCAAGCAATACCATAACTTTTGATTTGTATAGGTCCTAATGTATAGCAAGTCAACAGCAGAAAGCCCACCCGAATTGGTGTTACTGTGCCCGCGTGATCCCACGTTTTAAACGGATTGGCGCAGCTATTGGCTTATCGCTATTTCAAGAGAAAGAACGTGGTGGGCTTGAGCTTTGTCGCCTAGGTAAAAGGAAGGAGATGAGATACAGAGGCTGCAACTAAACGGTAAAGTATAGTAAACAATAGTAACTATAAAAGTGAAAACATTAGAATAAAAAAGACAGTTTACACAAACTGATCGATAATTCAAAAAATATCCTTAACAGAATTGCAATTACTATTCTCCATTCCAACAATAAGATTCCGAACTAACAAATGGCACAGAACGAAGTACACAACTCGTTCGCCGTGTAACGTCGCCAGCGAACGCGTTCGGCATATATACTTAGAAGAGATGCCCGTGCGAGTGCAAACATAGAAACACAAGAGTGGTGTTGCCGTTCGGGACGATTTACCTAAGACAACAGACCGGTGTTTTGACACGTCTCCATTCTCCGCGTTTGTACGTAATGACGTATGGTTGAATTGGATATCATTTATTTGTTAAATTATGCGTCCAACTATTTGGCGCGGCTGAGCCAAGCGGCGACTTTAGCTGCTGCTCGAATAGTCCGGCTCGATTCCGGATTAATACCACGACCTCGCAGAATACCAGCGTGAAGTAGGTAGTAGGCATCTTGTGCTTCTGCGTTTCGTTCGGTGAGAGAGGTAACCGGAGGCCCTCTCCTGATTCCACTCCTTATCCTCCCTCCCATCTCCCAAATACCCTTAAAGGCCGGCAACGCACCTGTAGCTCCTTTGGTGTTGCAGATGTACGTGGGCGACGGTAATCACTTACAATCGGGTGAGCCGCTCTTTTGCCCCCGTGACCGCGAAAATAACTCTATTCATGAGCATATTCTTGAATTAGTTCGCAGGTGTATAGACACTTGACCATAGGCTCTGCAGTAGACGCGTTCAGGTGGTCTGTTAGTTCAGTTGTCACCCCAATCCAACGTTTTGAATTGTTACTTCTTATTGACAAGTGGCGGAAGTGCTTTACACTATTATCCAGCCCTGTAATGAGTCTAAGATGTACGGTTAAGCGATTGTCAATTTATCGGTATTCCAGTTATCCACGGAGGCTTAGAATAGTGTCTTCAAAGTGTAATTTATCGAGTGCCAGATGAAGTGTCTGTCTATCGTTCAAAAGTTTTTAGGATTTTTTTTTATTCAATAAATTACTCATTGTTGTGCCATGGGCAGTCAGTCAATATTTGTGCAAAAACACAAAATTATTGGATTTCGGGTCTGGTTATTTGTTGTTCGTCCAGTGTGTTTGATACTACATGGCCCTTCCTTCGATCTGATCGCATAAGCGTTGCATCAGAAATGGGAAGGCGAAGTCGAGAGAGTGCCTCTATGTTTGTGCTAACACTATTATTCAAAATAAAAATAAAGTAAAGTAGCAGCCTTTAAGTGCACAGGGCTGAGCGAAGGCCTCCTTCTCAAATATCTGAGAGGGTTTTGGAGTCGGGGAAGGTTCACTGCTCCAGTCCAGGTTTCCTCACGATATTTTCCTCCACCGCCGAGCACGAGGTAGTGCTTAAAATAGCTATTAACAATTTTAGTGCTACCGGCACCGGGGATGGAATCTAGATCCCTCGCGCTCTGTGGAACGATATTATCGGCCATGAAGATATTATTATTTCATATATTGACAATGAGCACGCGCACAGAAATCCACTGAATGTAGTCGCATGTTTACTGCTCGGCCATTCTCCCACTGCATTGAGATGCTGCGTTGTACATACACGATTATATTATTATCTCTGTCATGCATATTCAACCAGTAATTACTCCTGTATTTGCCGTTGTGTTATTCAAACGGCGCATGCATAGATAATACGTAATTACGGACGAAACCTCTTCAGAAACCGGTACGGTAAGTTCGCTTTTGTGAAACTAAAATGTTAAATCTGAATCTAATGCTGTGTTATTATATCCATTTTTGTATTTATATTTATAAAAATATATTATTTCGAGAACGTGTGAAGTCTACCAAAACCGCACTGGAGCAGCGTGGCAGGATTGACAGGATGTTAATATATGACCGGAGGTCTTTGCCCAGTTGTAGGCATTTACACGCTGTTACTTTTATCTTAGATACTTTTACTTTTTTATAACAGTAGTAATTGGCTTGAAGCCAAATACTATTAAAACATAACCACTTAATAAATATATAAAGCTACATCGATTTGAGAATAAGCCTCCGACATTTCATTACAGAATTGCTCACGATATTGCTTATACTAAATTGTTCAGGAAGTTAGCTCTAGCTATAGCTTAATCTAGTGGTCCTGTAGTTGTACCAGTGTATTTGATTCCTTCAATTGGTAGAAGCTTTGTGTGAGAGGGTAAGTTAGGGATAGTTGGCACGCAAGTTGGCGTTTGCTCGAGAGTTATCGGCTCGAATTGTTCTTAGTGTAGCGTTTGGGATGCTTCGTCTTCGGAATTATGCTGTTGACTAGGGAATTTCAATTTATAGATACTTAATCTATTCTTCGCTTGATGCCTTTCTGTAATTAATTATCTATGATGTTGTGCGAGGGTCGTGGTACCTCAAGGTCAGAGCACCCGCTTTTACTTCACAATATGCGAGTAACCTGCGTATGAACCCCGGTTCCGGTACCAAAAGTTTCGAAATGAATTAATCGATTTTAATGAAACTTTATTAGCTTACGCAGGATACATAGGTCTAAAAAGGTTAGTAGAGAATATTTAGTCTTATCAGCAGGTGGTTAAAACGCCTCAATCATCTTTGATTAAGAATCAATACACAGATGTGATATCACTCCAGAGGGTTAGAATAAAATGCGTGTAACTAAGCAATTAGGTCTCCGATTCAAAGATTCACCATACAATACCCAGAATCACTTATTTTACGTTTCTGTGAGAGTATGGTCCCCGGACAAGCCGCTCCACTCGAAAATAGTAAGTAGGTCATCTTCATAGAACAGAGGGCGGTTTATATATATGCGTGCCAGTACATACGCACCACAGCACTCACACAATGACAATATCTCAGCATGCCAGTAAGGCGCTAGTCAGGGCCGCGCCACAGTAGCGCTCACTAAACTCACGCGTTATCAAAACCCCGCTCTGCACCGAACAACAAAGCTTTATACTTAAAATATTTCGACACGATATAATGACAAATATGAACTCATATGCTCTATGTTAATTTATTTAAGTTATTTGGAGTTCGTTGTAATGTAAAGCTGGGATCTTAAGATATTTGTATGACAAATACACTGTTACCGGGACGTGGTTAGGAATTCGTACGATTTATAAGACTCCTATCCCGACGCAAAGGGGATCGGACTTAGGTTAGATTCTTCCGTAACATTTTAAATAAAGTTTAAATAAATTCTTTGTTATCTAAATGAAAGATTTACAAACTACACATTACGAAAATCTTTTATCTGAGTACAATATCCATAATAAAGAAGTTATTATAAGCATGCATTCTCAAAACTTCCTCCACTGAATAACTTATTATATATGTTCATACTAACGAGTTTATTTCCTCTTTTTAGCAGCTCGGGGCAAAGCGCACGCGGCGGGTAATTTTTACCGGGTTATTATTTTAGCCAGTAACAATGGTTCACCTACAGAGGTAATAGGCGGGTACGCTGCAACTGCTAAATGGTTATCTTGGGCTCTGAGGCTAGTCGGTTATGGTCTAAATAATAAGCGATCACGAATATCGAGTTACATTGTATTTATTTTGGGTACATTTTTTCCTTAGTTTGATAGTTTATTAAATTAGGATACATTCACTTTGGAAGTTTTTACAACCCTGAAGAAAAATTTACTAGCACACTAGCACTTACATCTATCACTCGAAGGCGTAGGCAGAGAGTACAGATTGCAATTTGGCACTTAGCTTCGGGGCTCCGGAAAATAGTTTGTGACGTAGCGAAATAATCAAAAAGACTTATATAAAAGATACAATTGAAAATGAAATAAGATATACGCTGGCGACAGTTAACACTACATGCGTCAAGAATTATTAGAGTCAAGCGTTATTTCGTGAAAAACATAATACCTGAGAAAGAAAAATATTTTAATCCGCTAAAGATGACGCACTTTAGGGAGTGATGGTGGTTCTCTTCTATTCAAGCTACATGTATTTCTTGAATGATTTGCCATTAATGAGGTTTTGAGAAAATCTCAAAAGAATATCACTTACACCCCAACATAATTGTTGCGCACCTCTGCCTCGGCTACCTTCCGCTCCCATTGTCGGCCGACTCGAGAAGCGGAATCTCTTGCGAATAATCAAAGTTCGTGATACAGTTGCCCATTGAATATTTATGTGGCGAAAAACATTCATTATTAACGGTCTGTGAAAACACAATGTGCATTACGTTCTTTAATTCAAAAAATGAACACTTTTATTCATGACTGTTTAAAGAGATTTAAATTAACTTTTGTTACGCCAGTTTTTTAATTGGTTGTTATTTTTTATACCCCAAGTTTTTCAATCCCGAGTGTTCTTACTTTGGAATATCTGAACCTTTGTTCCAAATAGGAACCTCATCTACGTATAATTATTTTTACTTACATAAGAATTTATTTCGACGACTTCTTTCTACAATATTTTTTAAAATTATTGCGAAATGGTGGTTTAATTTTTTTAAAACATTAGTATATATCAAAAAGACCATCTCATTCAAGGTAAGGTGAAAGCTAAGGCGGTCGTAAGAGCTACATCCGTTAATCGGTCGGATGCTTCATGTTTATCATATGATCACGTACAGGTGGATATTATATGGAGAAAAAGATGTTATTATACACCCAAGTACCGCTCAAAATAGAGAACAAATACGCTATACAATAATTTGATCAAACGAACTCACATGCAGTGAAGTTCATCATTATTATACAAAGGCTTATATATATATATAGCTACACAATGTAGGTATAATTTTTGTTAATGCGACTGCCAACACACATGCTGATTGGGCAAATCTTACCAATGGGAGAGATGGTAGCCACTGGAAGATTATTAACAGGCTTTTTAAGAAAAATAAGGTACAGAGACCAACAACCTTGGAACTATAGTTTACTAAGCCGATCTATGTAATTGTATGATTCAGAAAGCACAGTTCGTACACAAGACATTAAAAAAATATATAATTGTATTACAGTTCACGGAGTTTCGTTAAAGGAGATGATATAATGAAGACTGTTGTGTACTCGGGGCGTGGAAAGAGGCAACATGAACGACGAAGGCTGAGATTCTTTGCTTGCTTGCCTCCGGATACCGTCGGAGAGTGTGTCGAGGTTATTTTCTGCTATTCCGTTATTTTCATACGTAAAATATAATCTTATTATATGTCCGCACAAACAGCTATTATAGTTATTTTAACGTAGTCAGAAATGGCTTCACTCCTAACATAAATTGACGTTATTTTTTTTTTGGAGGGTTAAATAAGCAATCAGCTAACCGGCTGTACGTGGTAGACCCATGCGGCGGATTTTGCATATGGTCGAATGGGACGGATCGACCGGGGCAGCACCGCGGCCTCGCCCTTCCTCTTCCCCCATCCCACAATATACCTTTAGACCGGCGACGTAGCTCCTCTGGTGTGGCAGATATAAGTTGGCGTCGGTAATCACTTACCACCAGGTAAGCCGCATGCTACGGTGTATGACGTAACCTACCTACTGGTGGATTAACTGTTTCCAAATAGTCACAGCATAAAGTTAGAGCTACCTTTGCGTGACTCATATACGGACTCGGTACGGCACTTGACTACTTCTGAATACTATCGGTAGTTGACAACTGCGCGGGTGTTATTATAGTGCCGCGAAAACACTGATGCACTCACACATCTTTCTCTTCCTATATCCAATGTAACACTTACGCGATAAAATCCCAGGAAGGGTCTGATGCAGTGTCAGAGACTTGGGACTAGACCCGAAAACCAATAATTTGGACAAATATTATATAATGAAATCATTCTTTTGTTGGGTTTCAAACCCAGGACCCATCGCTCAACGACGCGTCGTCGATAACGTAATATAGTACTCATAAATATTATCTTCTTCATCAGCCTATCAAAGTCCACGCCTGAACATAGACATTTGCAAAAAAAACGCCAGCAAAAGTCGGCGATATCTTTCTGCGAAGGTTTACCCATAATCAGTGCCGGCACCCTTGTACTAGTGACGGTGCTTCTGACTAGTCTGCGGGATTTGGGTTCGGCGAATTCAGATGAATATGCTGCCATCATTCGGTCGCCAGAGCATCGTTCGTTAGCGGTTCAGGTTAGGTTGGAATTGGAAAACGATGTTATATTCCCGTTTACACCTCATGATATTAAAGGTTTAACTTATTTTATTAATATTTGTTCTATCTTTTTTTTCATTTAATTTTTTTTTGTGATACGCACGCTGAAGTTTCCGATGCTTTTGTTTTGGTTCTATTTTTGTTTAGATTCTCTTTTTCGAGATGGGTATGCTGTTAAACTGTCACAATAATTTAACAACTGTGTATCTTTTGTTTTTACTAATAATGTTTTTTTTATGCTTCTTGTCCGGTTGTTCGTGAAGTCAATGAAGGACCCGACTGAAAAACAGTGATGTGATATCACTGAGACGGGAACCTTTTTGACATCGCACAACAAATTAATCTCTTTCATGTCTTTTTATTTTATTTTGTGTTTTGTTGTGTGATTGCCAAATAAATGTGTTTCTTTCTTTCTTAGATTTAAAACCGTTACGTTTTACCCAATATGAGTATACTCACGCCTGATACCCAAATAGGTCCTCTGCCATTTTACACTTTTTCATGACACAGTATAAGTCAAGTGGCGAGCCTCGTCCCAGTGTTTGCTACCGGAGATAGCCACGAGATTTTCAAGGCTTTACCCTTAATCACCTTTTATGATATTAACAATGAGTGGGGGGAAGAAAGGGTACAATTTTTACCTCTCGAAAATTTTGTTACACTGTATAACGTATCAATACTTTATTAAGACATTAAACAATAATGATTTCTAATATTTACGCGAACACTACATTTTTATTTATTTATTTATTGTTTATTATGTCCCTAAAAAAGAAAGGAATACAATGGGCGGACTTAATGCCTTTGGGCACTCTCTACCA
Organism: Bhutanitis thaidina; assembly: GCA_029286595.1. Lineage (NCBI taxonomy): Eukaryota > Metazoa > Arthropoda > Insecta > Lepidoptera > Papilionidae > Bhutanitis > Bhutanitis thaidina. The sequence goes on along the minus strand of JAGSMS010000004.1, from coordinate 2,966,323 downwards.
GTCAACCCTGGGTGAGAAAGAAAACATGTTGGCAGGTTCAAAATAAATAATAAATATATAGCCCTTATAATATACTTACATACTTATAACATACATATATGTATGTATAGTATACATAGTGTATACTATACATAAACATACAATACATACATAAACAAATACAAATATTGGACATATTGGAAATGAAACCATTGCATTGTATGTTTTTATATTCCCGACGTTTCGATTGCTTGAAAGCAAGCGTAGTCCCGGGGGTCAGAGGTGTTAAACGTCCAGATGTCATAGTTAACACGAGCTACCTTCAGCATTTATTTATTCACTTTTGGTCCGATCTACGCAGAATGTGCTCACAGTAAACAATAGTCATAAAAATTCAACTAGCATATCTAAACAAACAAGACGAAATCCTCTTAAGAGCTTATTTTCGTCCTGTCAAAGTGAACTTACGGAACTATACCCGACTGCGTCTACCAACGAAACCTAATTCTGGTTTGCGATTTCGCCATTTCCTCTTCGCGAGACGTTCATCTTGACAAAAGTATAATTCACTCAGCGCGACCCTTATTCTTTCAATCATTGAGTCTATAATCATACGGCCGAGTGGCAAATGTAATTTTGAAAAGTTTTGAACAAATAGTCGCGTAACAGACGACATTGGAACGAGGTTAACAAACTGGAATAGGTGTTTGTCGAGTTAACGCGATGCGACCAAGTTCTGGCAAAAATAAAACAACGCGTTCCAGAGATTTAATTATTTGTGTTGCCTCGTGTTAATTGAATCAAATAAGACGCTTCTGCGCCATAAGGGATAACATTCGTTAGCTTCCTCCGGGAGTTGACTATTTGAGATAATTTTAGTCTTTTAAAGCTCTCATGCTGTTTTTGACAATTCAAGTCCATTTTTATCAATATGCGTCAGTAGCTTTGTAATTTTTTCTCTTTTTTTTGATTGAATTTTTCGCGCTTAAACTATCGATTTTTAAAAAATTCTGTAAGGAAACCTTGATTTTCTTTTTCACCCTGAGAAAGCCGCCGAAAAATGATCGTCTTGACAAATATACATCTGATCCTTTTTTTTTAAAAGGGTTATTACTTGTAGGAAATGGTTTTAGGGTACAGAGTTTAATAGTTTTATAAAATTTATATCGAAGTAAATTTATTTAAATTTTTGTAAACCTTTTAAATACCAAATAACAAAAATAATCTTATAATACTCAACCGGAGATTTCTACCGGAAATGAGTTTCCTTTGAAATTAATGACGTGGCTTCAGTAATAGAAAAGGAATTAGAATCGCAAGAAAAAGAGTTAAACCAATGATAAAAAAAGTTTGCTTGTACTGATAGTATCACGTTGTTTTTGATGTTGCCTACGGTACGAATCCATGATTCTACAAACAGGTACGCTCATGGCTGAGCAACGTAGTCGTCGAGTATCAATAGGATTAGAGAGCCGGTAAGCAGAACTTTATATAGGAGAGCACCTACCAAGCACTTCGTTCAAATTTACGAGCCCTTCTTGCCTCGTGGCCACTTTATTTTATCGCTTTATTTGCCCAGTGACAGCGTCATTATAATTTAAATTTTCATTTCGCCCCCAGTTTAATATCTGTTTTGAACTAAGCATATTTATAAATTTGTTTTGTTCTCTTTTACTTATCTTTGCGGAATAAATCGTACTTACTTTGGTTTGGTGTGCGTTGAACTTAAAACTAATAATTGAAATTTCGTTAAAATTATACAATTTGTTCAGCAATTATATGATATTATCTGTCATTAATATTGAATATTCCGTACGGTGGCGGCTTAAGATAATCTACTACTCCATACTAAGTAAACCCTTGCGATGAGTTCTCGTGAGTTTGTTTTTTGTGAGCGTGGTGAGTATTTTTTATAATCCGAAATGAGTTGAGCCTCAAGGTGAAAGTCAAGTTCAATTTAGGCTTTTTTAAAACTCTTACCAACGTCTGAATCTACACTGGTTTAAAAGACCTTTCTGAGAAGGTTATCCCTGCAGAAGAACCGGATTTGTTCCAGATATGTTAAACATGTCTCAAAATAATGTCTTCTGACAGATGGCGGAATAATAATTTCGATAAATGAATGAATATGAATAAAAATGATTTATTTGACGAACAGAATTCAAATATCTTTAGGATTTGCAATTGATTTTTTTTAATCTATGTGGTTTCTTTACAAGGTTCCTCTGACGTAGATGAAACAGGGAAAAATAAAAAGCAACGTATAGTTTCACAGACAGTTGGATCACATTCAAAGATAAAGTAATATAATTAAACATATGCCGTGTAGTATCAGTATAAGAATCTGTCATCCCTTTATTCCCTTGGGTGTCGCAAGAGGCGACTTAGGGAAAAGTCTTGAAAATCACAATACCCTTAGACTAACACGTTGTAATGTAAAATATCTAGTCATTTTTTACTTCCTTTCATACTTTGATTCAACTCGAGGCTGCTAATGAAACAATTGTACTAAGGCCGGCCGTACCTGCATATACGAAGGCGAATGCTTCAGTCTCCATGTATTCTTCTTCACGGATCACAGGAGCACATGTTAGGGTCACTCACAGTTTTCAACGGAAAGTAATGTTCCGGATATGAAATGTCTTTGGGTGCAGGAATTGTTCGTTAGCTCGCGAGAGTCATCATTAGAACAGCTTTTCGCTCTCGCTGAAGTGTGTACACAATTCAAATGGACCAATAATGACCAAGGGTCACACAGCCTCGAGTATTTGATTAACTTAAAAATAAAGAAAGTTATTAATTTCGATTAGAGAAGCACAACCAATATCTCTTCATATTGTTATCATTCTGCATGTCCTTTTATTCTGTATTTGCTGTTTATATTTCCTTAGTTAGCATTTATATTAAATTCTAAATCTGCTAAACAGTTCGACCTTGTATTTATTTTATATTTCAAACTTTGTTTATCTATTTCTATGACGTCTCGTTTGTCAATCTGTTATACTTTTAAAATATTAATGGCGTCTGATAGTTGTATATATATTTATTAGAATTTATTACTAAATTATTGAACTATACGAAATTAATAATATTTATTTTAATTTAAAGAAGACATTCTGTTGCCATTCTAAACATTCTGACATTGACTTGCAAATTCAGAATGGGAAAGGTTTCCGAGTTGTATGGGCGGCAAGTTCAGTATATACTAATACGATTGCCACTATTTCTTCAAGGAAGAGCGTTAGCAGAGGGCCCACGCTCTTCCTGCGAGAAACCAACTGGCTCTTCCCTTCTGAACCGCTCTCCTCCGACGAGGACCTTCCATTTACTACCGGCCTTTTTATTATCCGTTACCTAGGCTAACAGGTTGGTGAATATGTTAACAGATATATATTTATAAATTCATATATGTATATAGTGAATATAAAACATAAAATAGTTTCAGGGTTTTGATTAGATACATGTATATTTCTATGTACATTACTGTAGGTAACCTGTGTTATGTGACAACGTTTAAAACACACCAACCAAAATATCCAACATCACTGTAGTACTAGAGTACAGAAATTCTAATTATATTAATTTGTTTATGTATGTATGATATGTAGTGTATTGTGTATGTAATAAGTATGTAAGTGTATTATAAGGGTTATGTATTTAATATTAATATTTGTAAACATTCTTCTCACCCAGGGTTAACTGGAAGAGAATGCCAAAAGGCGTGCCCGTGAGGCCCGGCGCCCCTTCAAACTGCAAGTACGTCATTTTGTCGCACGCTCACACACAAAACGTGTAACGATAAATCAAAGCGCAGCTTGTGAGCTTTCGCTAACCATGCCGGCGAACTTCGAAAAACTTTCGAACAGTTTATCCCGAAGTGGCGTTCTGGATATTTCACATGATCACAATAGCATATCTGGTTGTGTTAAAGCGAATAATTGTCACGGGTATTTCCGGAATGAACGAAAATTAATTTGACATTATACCGATAATCTGTGTGATGAATAGATTGAATTATCGGTAGTAATATTAAAAGATTACTTACCAAACAGTGATAATATATTAATGAAAGAATTATAACTTTTAATGTTTTATAATTTTTATTTATTCTTTTTTTATTTTAAATGGTTTGGGCTTTTGCTAATAATAGAATAAAGTGGTATGTCGAAAGAAGTTTACAAGGTATATATATATTATAAGCTCTCAATATACGGGTGGTTAGCGGTGCCAAAATTTTAGTCCATGAACCCATTTTGCAGTAGAGTGTATTTGAGACAAGTGCTAACCCTGTCGTCATTTTGGTGTCCAAATGAACGATACAGATCGTATATAAGTTTCGGAAAAAACTCATTGGTGTGAGCCCTCCGCACTTTTCATATTTCAATACAGAGCACAGCATTTCAAAAATTTTAGGAGGTAATTTTGCATCGGCACTTACAAAGCTCGTGGCAAAATACTTTACGAGAATTTTAAGGATAAGGAAGCGCACATCCTGTGTATGCGATATAAATAACAATTATTTAGAAATATACATAGAACTAATGCAATAATTAATGCAAAAGTTTTAATTTGAAATAGTGCCGTGTGGTAGTCGTAACAGGCGACTAAGGGACAAACTTTGAGAATCGCATGGCTACCCTCAAAGGGCGGGGTAAAAACCTCGAAAAATACTAGACAAAAATAAGCAGACTGGAAATGGGAATCAGCGTTTAATGGATAGCGAGGAATAAGGAGCAGGAGGAATAAGGAGCAGGAGGAATAAGGAGACTATTTACAGGCTGGTAAGGTATGTAAGTACTAAGTCTAATAGAGGCCTACTGAACTTAATTTCATAGAACTCTACTAAAATAGTACATAGCAATTTTCGTTAGTGATAGAGTCAAGCGAAGGATTTTGCTGCTGCTCGAATGTACCGGCTCGATCGGGGTAGTGCCACGGCCTCGCTGTATACTGACGTGAAGTGGAGGAACCTGAGCCCCTCTATACTCAATCATATTACATGGCATCCAACAGACAAAAATGTTATTTTATATTTGATAGTAGTAGCCGATGTTGATAGAGGATGACAGAACTATCATATTGTTTTTTATGGGATAGGCGGCAAACGAGCATGCGGTTCACCTGATGGTAAGTGATGACCGTCGCCCACCTACATCCACAACACCAGAGGTGCTGTAGATGCGTTGCCGGCCATTAAGGGTATTTAGGAGATGTGAGGGATGATGAGGAGAGCAGGGGGAGGGGGTCTCCGGTTACCTCACTCACCGAACGAAACGTAGAAGCACAAGGTGCCAATCCGCTCGAGCCGGCTCATTCGAGCAACAGTAAAAGCCGCCGCTTGGCTCTACCACGTGTAATATTTGTTACTGATTCATCAAAAGAATATTTTCTATTAACGCATTTACTTTTTTCTCAGTTCTGACTATACTCACAACGCTGGACAAGCGGATTGGTGAGCGCAGTACCGGTAATCTCGCACTAGGAATTCTGCTTCTCATCACGATTCTGTGGAATTAGGATTCGTCAATTATGGATTGATATATCGTTTGATGGATAGTATGGCGTAACATGTGCACATGAGTTTGACATTTGGAGAAAGTTATGTAAAAGTATTCTTCCCTTACTTCCCCGTCACGAACGACGACGACGTGGTACTTTAAAACCTGTTAACTATTGAGTACTATCCAGAAGTTCTTCCTTCAAAATTGTTAGAGGATCGTTCTACCGCAAACACCCACACACACACAAAACGTGTAACGACAAATCAATGCGCAGCCTGTGAGCACTTGTTCGCTGAACTTCGTAAAACTTTGAGCAGTTTATCCTTATGCAGCATTGGAGAAATTCCGTATGATAACCATTGTTGCAAATCGAATTATAAATACGACATTGATATTTAATAAATATTTATTGATAATATAATTATTTTATTGATCGTGTTAGAGCCAAACGGCGGCTTTTGCTGCTGCTCGAATGGGGCTGTTCGCCCGGGTTTGTACCACGGCCACGCGGAATACCGGCGAGACGTAGAAGCAGCTTCTGCTGCTGGGTTTCGTTCGTTGAGTGAGGTAACCGAAGGCCCCCTCCTCATCCCCCAGATGTACGTGGGGACGGTAATCACTTACTATCAGATGAACCGCGTGCTCGTTTGCCGAGTTTTCTATAAAAAAATATATTTCCAATGATGAATTATTTGATTGTATTAATTGGGCCAGTTTATTTTAATCTTCGTTGCTGAAATATATACAATTATGGTTTTCCTGACATGATTTATAACGTTACATTACACTTATACCAAGTTTTAAAACATTTTAAATACCAGACCAATGATTTTATCAAAATATACAATGCACGATACAAAATCAATCTTGTAATCCCCGACGGGGTAGCGTTCAAGGATACATAAATATCAGCAGAACATTGTATAAAGCTGGTACCTTCAAAAGAATTATATACTAGGTTAAATGGACATACGACTATATGATAACAATCTAAAGCCGATTAAGTGTTTTGAACAGCCGTGTGGCAGTGGCATAAAGAGCTATAGCCATGCTTTTTGTCAAAGTACATGAAGTATTGACCTCCGACAGATGGCGTAATTGTCATCTTTGTATGCCGGATCTAAATCATCCAGCACAGTGATCCGAACGCCGGCCTTCTTGCAAGAGTCGTGATTACTGTTAATCCTCTTAACTCGGCTAGGTTAGAGAGCGATGACGATGTGCTAAAACGACCTCCTGTGAGTCTCGCGTAACTCTGGTACTCTGGTGGGAATCGTAATAGCAATCGGTTTCAATTAGTAAATACGCCTGTGTCAGTAAAACTAGTAGCAGCTTGAGTATGACAATCTTCACGAACTCGAAGCGGAGATATAGAGGAGCTCAGAGCTCAGCTTAAATTATTTCCATATACTTAATATTGCACTTATAAGGTTTTTTCTTTTGTCACTTTGTATGCGTATGATTCACGGATTGTCTTAAAAACTAAAAGAATTGCTTTGATTTTTTTAACGCTGCAACCATTTCAATAATTTCTATTTTAGTCCACAACGTTCAGTAATAATTAATTTTAAAAAAAAAGTTAAGTTAACTTCAACTAGTAACAAATCCGACATTTCTTCTTAATGAATATGTACACAGTTCTTAGTAATCCCGATTGCACGCTTAGCAAGCGCTATTTTTTTTTTAAATTAAGTACATAACGATTTTGAATGGTATTAAACGAGTAGCTAACTCGGTCACATCTTCTGGTCACTCGGCTGATCTATCACATACGGCTTTCGCTACATTACGCCCTCGAACTTCTGTTTTCCTATTCTCATAGTTCTAGAGTCTAGCACTGAATACCAACCAAATGGCATGGCTAAATCTTCTTTGCATGGCATGCTAGTCGTTGTTTGCACTTTCATGGAAGAGCCTCTGCCCAATAAGGAACTTACACGGACTGATAATGAAGATAACGAAGCGGTTAGGACGAAAAGACTTCGTAACTAAAGTTTTGTTTTTTTTCTATGGAAAAGGCGGCAAACGAGCAAGTGGTTCAACAGATGGTAAGTGATTACCGTCGCCCACAATTCATTTGCAACACCAGAGGTGCCGTAGATGCGTTATCGGCACTCAAGAGTATATGGGAGATAGGAGGGAGTATGAGGAGGAAGATAGGGAGGGGAGGAGAGCCTTCGATTACCTCACTCGCCGAACGAAACGCTGAAGCACAAGATGCCTCCATTTCAGGCCGGTATTCTGTGAGGCCGTGGAACTAACCCGATCGAGCCGGCCCATTCGAGCAGCAGCAAAAGCCCCCGCATGTCTCTACCATTTTGAAATATTAATTCGATTGTCAACCGGGAAATATACTCACTTACGTTGCACACAGAGTTGGAAATTAATAATTATATTATAACTAAGTTTAACTTGAAATATCAAAATTATTATAAATTTATTTCAACATTATAAAGCTCTATAGTTCAAAGTACTAATTTCAAAGTGATTTTATAAATCCCTAATTAAAAGCGCTGACTTAGCGCTTCGTTATGTGCGTATTATTAACACCGGTTGGAGCGAAGGTTGGTTAATGTAAGCTCGCTAATTTTTTTTACGCTTCCCAGAGTGAAATACATTAGGTTACATTTGAAACAAAAATTACAAATAAAAAAAAATTGCATTTAAAAGTCGTATTGTTTAATACAATAATTTGTTATATAAATTGACCGCTTTAATTCTATAGCCTGGCCGGAGCAAGTTATTTAAGGAGCAATTGGTGTTGGAAAATAACATATGTTTGGATAATTCAACTGTTCATAACCAGGGTAACCGACGTAGAAGTAAGGATCAGCAAGTTGAACTGGCAAAAAGTTCTGGAATGGCAGCCCCGTACAGGCAAACGCCGTGTGGGACGACCCCCCACAAGATGGAGTGTCGACCTGCGCAGTGTTGCGGGAAGTCGATGGATGCGGGTGGCTCAGGACCGAGCTTTGTGGAAATCTTTGGGGGAGGCCTATGTTCAGCAGTGGATTTGTGATAGGCTGAAATTATGATGATGACTTAAATTGTTAGTGTAAAATAAAACTTTACTAAACTCAGCTCAGCAGTCTACTGTTTTTTTAATTGAATAAATTGTAAGTAATATTTTTTTTTGTTTTTTTTTTTGTTATCACTTATAATACCTAATTCGTATTATAGCTTCACTGGCACAAAATATAATAGAGCAAGTAAATAAAAATAGCATCTGACATAAAATTTTAAACCATGGGGGAAAGGCGGCAAACGATAAAGCGGTTCACCTGATGGTAAGTGATTACCGTCGCCCACAATTCATTGCAACACCAGAGGTGCCGTAGATGCGTTACCGGCACTCAAGAGTATATGGGAGATAGGAGGGAGAATGAGGAGGAAGATAGGGAGGGAGGAGAGCCTTCGGTTACCTCACTCACCGAATAAAACGCAGAAGCACAAGATGCCTCTACTTCACGCCGGTATTCTGCGAGGTCGCGGTACCAATACGGTGGAGCGGCCCATTCGAGCAACAGCAAAAGCCGCCGCTAAAATCTCCTAGTGGTCAGGGCAATATCTTTCATTTCATAGTAAGCGAGTGAACTAAGTTCGATCCCCGGTGCCGGCACCAATAAAATTGTCAATAGCAATTTTAGGTGCTGAATTTACGACACGAACGGCGGTGAAGAAAAACATTTTGAGGAGACCTGCATGTCTGTGAGAAATAAGAAAAAATATATTATTTCCAGGACGTCTGAAGTCCGCTATCCCGCGTTTGGAACAGCGTGGTGGATTATTCCCGAAACCTTTACCCAACGGTGGAGATTTACAGACTGCTACTTTCCTTTATCTAAGACTTCGATATAAAACAAAGATAATTTAGTTTTCGCCATCGATATGCCGTATATTACATAGAAGGCGTACGTCATATAAAGGTAAAAAAAAGATGTATTCACGGCTCGACTGTGAAATTCCTTTTCCAACGCTATAACACATTACTTACGTTTTTCGAATAGACTTGCGTAATTTAATACATTTTTATTTTGTAGACTTCGGACGTGTTACAAACTGTGTTATTCGAAAACATACTTTGTTAATAATAATGATGACCCCCTGGCCGATTTCAAACACAGCGACAACTTCCGAATGCTATCGGCAGTAGTCAACTGCGCCGGAGATATTATAGTGCCGTTAAGAGACACACTCGTCCACTACCTTCCCATATCCAATGTAACGCTTAGGCGATAAGATTGAAGGAAGGGTCAGATGCAGTATCAGAGACATGGGATAAACTCAAAACAGCACAGACACCAGAAATCAATAATTTGTGTTTAGGCACAAAAATTTAGTTAGACTGGGATTCGAAACCAGGGCCCATGGCCCAGCAGGTAGATACGCTTACCACTAAACCACGCGTTAAATTGTTATTTATAGTGAGACTACTAAGGGAGAGCCTGTGATATTTTTTGGATTTTTTTGATTGGATTGGACACCTGCTGATGACTAAGATAGAATATCTTACACAACCTGTATTGGCTCTATATACCTTTCAAAAAGGAAGAACACATAGATTACTATGCTCAATGGTAGCGGAAATTTTGTTGATAGCTGCTCTTTGATAAACAGCTTCTAGGCAGTGAAAGACTCTACGATCTAGTGTTTATCTTATTACCTTTCACTTCTCAGTATTCTATCTCTACATTCTTATCATTTAGTTTGTCTTTTTAGTCAGTTTCTATTTTTAAATAACATTTGTTATTTATATCATGCTGTATATTCTATTAATTCGTTATTCGTTAAGTTCTAAATTTGCTTAATAGTACGGTCTTGTATTTATTGCATTTTATTTTATATTTCAATCTTTGTTTATATATTTCTATGACAGCTGGTATGACAATCTGTAATACTTTTAATTTTTTCTTTTTTTTAATCACATAGTGACTATAAAACATTTATCTTTGAATGAATACATGAGATGACACTGACTGATATTTGTACATCATTACATCCTGCCAGTTTGAATTAGTTTGGGCAGTTAGTTTGAGCGCGACTGACCTGGGTTCGATCTCCGTTGCCTGCACCATTAAAATTGTTTGCTAATAACCAAATTTGAATTGCTAAATTTACCACATACACAGAGGTGAAAGTAAATATCGCGAGGCAATCTGCATGTCTGAGAAATATTATTTTGAGGACATGTGAAGTTCGCCAAACTGCATTCGAGCTGCGTGGCCGGACCATTCCCGGCTCCAAAACCCTCTCAGATATTTGAAAAGGATGCCTTTGCCCAGCAGTGGGCATTTACAGGCTGCTACTTTATTTTTTTTTCATATATATTTTTGTGTAAGTGGGATGATTAAGACGCTGTCAATAATTTTTACAACCATAGAAATAATGTGAAACTACATTAAACATCGTATTATACCATTACTTCAAATGAAATAAAAACATTCAAATGCTAATTAGACCCGAACCGACAAGGATTACTACTGATCCAGGGCTCCCTGGAGATTAAGCCTGAAAAAGACATCTGAAATTAATGGGTAAAAGTAAGTGAATACAGAGTACGTGCAAGTCGCAGTAAAAATACCTGGACTAAAGATTAACAGTTAACGCTTTTAAAACTTAGCTTGAAACCCTCTTGCATTATATAGTTTTTGTTTTTAAATCGTTTAGTTTCTTTTTCTGTATATTAAAACGCCAAGTTTTGAACAAAGACTTTTTCTTCTTTATCGGCCTGTATAAATCTACTGCTGAACCTATGTTCGTTCTTACCTCGTGCTGGCTTCACGATTTTAATTTATACTTTTTCTTTAGTTACCTGCTCATATAGTCGACTGCTGGACATATAAATAAAATAAAAAAACAGAAAACATATAGTGTATAAAAATGTGGGCAACGTCAATAAATTTGGTCAGCACGGGTTATAACGTCTAATTTAATATCTGTGCTGTAGAAAGTGCTGAGCTTCCATTTTATTTTGGCGGGATCATTTATGCATGTTGTAGCAAAGAGAATTTAATAAATGTATTCTGTGGTTTTGTTTGAAGAGAAATTTTCAAACAAAATATTCACGCCGCGAGTGCAATTTTTTTTTTGGTATACAACATATTTCATTTGTTTTAAATTATAAATTATTTTTTATCTCATTTAACATTTCTTTTATGTATTTAATTCGAATTCGTTGGCGTTTAAGCAATGACATTAACTTTGTGAACTTACGTAATAGTACAGTATCCCTTTGGTCGAATGACGGCCAATGTTTTTGGGAACCGGTCCCAACATTTATTTGCAGCGGACGTCATTTTATAGTGACAGGTGACAGCTTCCGCGCCAGTCACGCTCGCACGAACTATGACGCGTGCAGCCTGTCATTGATAACCACATGCTATAACTTGTACGTGGACGGTGAACATTTCAATTTGTATGAAAAAAAAATACGAAACGTACGAACAAAGGTTGAGCTTTGAGCCATGTGGAATGACACAATGACACTGGGGTTGCTAGCCTTACTATAATGTAGTAATGTACTGTATTTAGAACCTTACTACAATGTAACTTGTAATGTATGTTTACTTTTGTCTTTTTACTCATTCCATAAAATACTACATACTATTTATATATTCGCGGATTGTTCTGAAAACATTTAATTTAGTAACCAAACGATTGGTTGACGTGAATATCAGAATGTTGCCACTAATACTGTCATAGGGCCGCAATCACATGTGATATATCTTGCATAAAAAATAGTTTCGAATAGGATTTGAACTCAGGTCTAGAATTGATCGACTAGGATAGCATAAGCCGTTCCGTTGATAAATTAATTTTCTTCTTATTCCTTAACATCTTAACTGAAATACAAATTCTAATTTCAAATTAGTTTAGGCAAAAACGTGGGCAGGAGTGATTTTAAAGCATACTGTTCCATATTTTTCTACAACTTTCAAAGACTTCTTTCATCTTTCTTTCTTTTTGATGACTCGGTGGCGGAGTGGCTCAGCGTTTAGCTGCGGCGCTGTGGGTCGCGACTTCGATTACCGCACGTTAATACTATGTTAATAAGTTCCCGGTCTGGGTGTTTGTTCATGTGGAATATATGTATGTAAACTGTCTCCGCGACACAGGAGAAATCCCTAGAGTGGAAAGTAAAAACGAATGTACAAAAACTATAACAATATAACAATAAATACCTGTGATAATTTCATCACATCACATTTTGTTATTAGAACTCAACAAAACCCTCAAAAGAAATATTATCTAACAAACCTTACCGACAACAAATAAATCTATGTTTATGGTTTTTTTTACTAAAAAGTAGTCTGAAAAAAGCTACACAAAGCAAAGTAAGAAAAAGTAAAGTTGTGTAAAAAGAGAAATAAAAATTCTTTAACAAAACGAACACTTAACAATTTTGGTGACAATAGTTATATATGAAAATTGCCATTGAGAATACCTAACTCAAAACACTGTATATTTAATTCAAAATTTAAAACCAAAATCATTTATATGTTAATTAGTTCTGTAACTATGAGGCTTTACAATGATAAAGTACCCTCTGAGGATTTAGTCTGTGAGCGCTACGTCTGAAAATAATGGCCAGATGTAAGTGAATAAAAGAGATAAACGAATCGCAATAAAATAAATAAAGCGGACACAGGCTGAGAAAATTATTAACACCGTCAAAAACATTGCTAATAAAACCAAGAACTATAATATTTCACACGCTGAACAAGCCGATGATATATTTATCACTGGCTACCTTATCATCATCATCATCATCATTTCAGCCTACCACAAGTCCACTGTTGAGCATAGGCCTCCCCCAAAGATTGCCATAAAGCTCGGTCCTGAACCACCTGCATCCATCGAATTCCCGCAACACTGCGCAGGTCGCCACTCCATCTTGTAGGGGGGTCGTCCTACACTGCGTTTGCCTGTACGCGGTTGCCACTCGAGAACCTTTTTTACCCAACTGTTGTCGGTTCTGCGAGCTATGTGGCCGGCTCATTGCCACTTCAGCTCGCTGATCCTTACGACTATGTCGGTTACCCTAGTTCTGCTGCGGACATCATCATTGCAAACTCTATCGCGCAGAGAAACTCCGAGCATAGCTCTTTCCATAGCGCGCTGAGCAACTTTGAGCGTCCTCATCCGGCCTGCGGTGAAGGACCACGTCTCATTTCCATATGGCAACACGCAGTGGTTTTTTTTTTAACTGATAATGAAATTAGACATGTACATTTATTGATATTGTTATTATTGTTATTATTTTATATTACTTTGATAGTTTGACATCTGATCAACAATGTAATAGTGTAATGTAATATACTTTATATAGTTATGTTGAAATTATGTCATATTGTAAAATTTGTATGCCAATAAGTGGTAGATCATATAGGACATAAACAAAATGTTAACATCTATACAAGTATCACATATGATCAACAAATAAATATAAATAAATAAACAAATAAATATACTTCGCTCTTGTGGTTTTGTGGTATACCCGACTGGCTACTCAGCGTTTTATAATGGATCGGTTTTTATGAAAGTTGCAACAAAGAGGGTTTAACAAAATTGGTGCCTTTATTCATAAGCCTCTTTAAGAGGATTCGCTGAAAAAGAATGTGGTTTTTCGAATACACAACTGGACACGTCGTTTCATAGAATCTCTAAGGAGCTTATCAGCTATGCCACATTTTTTACGGGTTACATAAATAAATTACACATTACGTGCGGGTGAGTAACTCGCGACCCGCGGCGAGGCAGCCGAACGCTTAACCTCTACACCACCGTGTATATGTATTCGATGAAGTTATTGCTGTTAGCCGTTTTGGCTTTTACAGCTTCATAGGTTTGCGCCTGCGTCCTTGAGGCCGCGGGCGTTTATGCTTTAAATAGATGTACAGGAGTACATCTACTGCTTACCTCTTTATGGTAAGCAATCTAAGGACCGTCCGAGGGAGGTTCGGGCCTTGTCTCGGACGGTCGTGGTGTTTCGGTAGTAATGGGCGGTAAGGACCGCCCTGAATCCCGGGTGCAAGGTGTGTACGCGGGTGTTTGATTTGCACGATACGCTCTTACGCGTCGGTGGGTATTGTGTATGTGACTCTACTCCTAACTGTATGTACAGTGTGTTCAGGTTGAGTAGTGTTAACCGAAACTAGTTCGGTTTGTCGGTCTGTAGCACCACCGTGTCATCATCTTTAAGTCTATTTAAATTTAGTAAATCTTTTGTTCTACTCGTCTAACTTTAAATGAACAGACGTCAATCGCATTAATTAACGCATTTATTTAACCGTCTGATTACTTATGGATAGAATTAAAAGCTTTGCCATTCAAGTATTATGCTGTCGTGTTTTGAAGTTAACATGCAAATTATTATCCTGTTTAATTCGAGTGTCCATCCCTTTATGGGGATTTTCGTTATTTTCCTACAGATTCAGTTTGGATGCGTGTTTGAAAATTAGAATGTTATTTTGGTCCCTTTTATTTAAATTTTAAGGACTGTGTTAAGTGCTTTTGCTGCTTTGTTTCCCACATAATGTGGTCAATATAAGACGAATCTTTTTTTTTTTGTATTGTGGATAACATTCGACCGTATAGTTTACTTGATGATAATTGGTTGCTTTGGCATGTAGACTCCCGCATCTACACTCGAATAAGAATTAAAATTTGTATGCGTTGTCTCCTCTGAAGACCGAGATGGAATACCTCGTTACTAGTGAAATAAGTTTGAAATGAAACTAATTTTACGGTATTCATCGCGTTCAGTTTAAAGTGAGTTTGTCATGCTCGCTTCTAAACCTTTGCTCGCGGCGGCGTTGTGTGGCGGATCGTGGCAATAATATGGCACAGGAGGGTGATAACTGCCACATGCGTCATGTTTTAAGAACCGGAGCAGCTTTTGGACTAGTGAGTTCGGGTCTGCAAATCCTCCAATATCTGTTAGACTATTCTTTGTTTTTCATTTGATGTTTATTTATATATATTTCTATAGTTCATCTGTGTAGTTTCTTTCGGCTGTTTCTTCTCCGTCAGAGGAATCTCTTTACGAAACGGTGGCAGATTTAAAAAAATAATTACAAACTAAATTTGTATTACTCAAGTCAAATAGAGAGTTTTCATTCGTTCATTCATGAACATCATGTTAATATGTGTAAATATTATCAAGACTCAGGGAATCCTTGCTTGCATCTGGACGAGGTCTGTGCTTAATGAATATATTAAAAAAAAATGGAACGTATACCCTTCAACACTATAAGACCTACAATGATGTAGTGCTCTCTGCGGTTTTAGCCCGGTAGAGGAACGTCTGAAATTAATGGTCAAATGTAAGTGAATAAAGGGGGACATACGGATCGCAATAAAAGAAATAAAGTGAACAAGTCCGGAACAAACCACTAACGCCTTCAGGGACATTATTTATAAACCCGTGATCTATTTATTTAACCTACCAGTAAACCGATACGTAGCAATCACTGAGAATGAAACTGCTGATTTTATTATTTTTTTATTATTATAAGTCATTAAACATGTAATCTGTATGTATGTATGTAACCAAAGAGGATTAATATTTTTTAAGATATGTCAGGCCATTTACAAGTACTTCGCTCCATATAAATCTATTGTATTTCTTTATCTATATATATATATATGGAGATATAGAAATACAATAGAGATATGTACTAAGGTGGGGAAAGGGTCAAGAATTAGGTTAATGATTGGGTCTTGCCCTGTGGCATCGGTGTAATAATCTGCAATCCCTTTTCCAGCCGTGTGCATCGTAAGGGGCGATTGAGATCCCAGATGTATGTCTATCCATAACAAATTTACTCAGTCTTCAAAACTCAGGAAATCATCCTATTGTGGAAATACTTCAAGACCTTTTCAGGGTTTCTTACGGAGCCCTTTTACAGAGCCTACGCCGTCTGTCCTACCCTTAAAGTGTTGTGTATTGAACCGTGATAGGTAACCAGCTGAAATTTTCACATATGAGTTAGTATGATAAATATACTATCAAACAATAAAAAAAAAAAAAAAAAGTTAAAATATACCCTACATAAGAAACGTATTTTTATCAAGTTTTTAAACTTTCGTTAAAACTGTAGTACAAACTCGAACATGCGTCAAATTTGGTGTGCTTATAGTGTAGTGCAAGCTTATAATAAAAACTGGTCAAGTGTGAGTCTGGCTCGAGCCAAAGATCCCAAATTAAATTAAAAAAAAATTTTGTTCTTAACTGATATTATATTGTGTAGTTGTACCGAACCCTAGGTGCGCTAGTCCGATTCGCACTTGGCCGGTTATAATTTATTCTTTCAAAGTCTCCTCCAAAACCAATTTGTATTTTTAATAAGAACTGATAAAGATGGTGAACATAAAAATATATCATATCCACCATATCACGCTGACGAGCTTTTGTGTATATACACGCAAATTTATCTATTGTTTAATTTGTCCGTCCTTTTATAGGATCCCGTATCCTCCAGTTTCCCGATATTTTCTTGAAACCTTCGCTCCGGCTGCGTATGTTTTGAACATTCGGGTGTTATTTCGGTCCCTGTTATTTAAATTTTAAGGGTTGTGGTTAAGTGGTGTTTCAGTTTCAATTTAAAATGACAAACATAATTCATTTTCTGGTTTATGATAATTTTGCGGTAGGTTACTCATTACGATGATGATGAATGCAGTAGTCAGGTACCTTCCACCCCATCTCGTAATTTTTTTTAAAGGTATATGTGGCAAATGAGCGAGCGGCTCATCTCATGGTTAGTGATTATCTCTACGTGGTCGGCCTTTGTGGATATTTAGGATGAGGAGTGAAGGTTGAATTGTAGCAGTGAACATTCGGTTACAAAACGAAACGCAAAAGCACAAGATGTGTAATTCACGCCGATATTCCGAGAGACCGTGGCGCTACCCCGATGAAGCCGGCCCATTCAAGCAGCAGCAAAAGCCGCTCGTTAGCACTACGACGTAAAACTATCTTGGCTTGCGATAGAAGGTGGCAGTATTATAGTAGAGTGATACATATGAGATGTGTATTAGTATATAAGTCATGTATGCTTTAGTTACTAAGCCAAATATATTCCATCTTTTGGCTTAACTAGTTGTCTCATTTATCGAGCTCGGGCCCATACCCTGCCCATAGCATAATCATCTTATATATGCTTATAACTTCTAAGGTGGATTGGTGAGCACAGTGCCGGTACGTTCACACTAGAGATGCTGCTTGTCCATACCAATCATTAGTCCGTGGGACTTGTTCGCTATTTTTGTATGGATTGTAAAGGGGTTAGTGTCCAGACATTAGGATTTTTGTAAGCATACTTAATAGGATCTTAATACTTGATTTGAAGTATGTCAGAAATCCTGTTCATCTACGAGTATTAACATGATTTCTGGCATTTACACTAGCCGTTTTGTCAACGTCCACGTTTCGGTTCTGTTAAATCACAACCTGGGGGTATGCACTAATTGAAGATTTTATTCATGATGTAAAATGGAGCATAGGTTACTTCCATTAATTTTAAAAGTATTTATTAACAAGAGAAATTTTAACATGGCACCATTTCTAACTAACAAAGAACATAAGATAAACTTATAATCACGACTGATTTCTGATGGGTATAAATGCCTTTGTCGATGTATAAACATAATTTCTTGTCTAATCTACTTACACGAGTTTAGACTACTATGTATTTGTAATACTATTTGTTGGGTAAATACTTTTCAGTTGTATTTTCATAGAAGTAATATTTAATTATTCTTTTTTTTCCGCCTGTATAAGACGACTGCTAGACATAGGCTTTAGCATGAATACACCAAGAAAGCTGGCATACCATGATTGGAAGATTTGACCGCAATCCTGGTACGCTCGTAGTAGAGAAAGACAGTCGGTTGCCAGAGACTTCCTGGTAACCAGCCGGATACGAGACATGCAGTTACTAAAATAACAGATTCTCTTCACACACCAAGCTTTAATATTTTCCTAATTTTAGTAGACTATTGGTGTAATAACGAGAACGATGAATGTGAATTCTCAATTGGAATAAATTTATCATACAATTTATTAGTGACAATATGACATTAGTCATCAGGTTATATGGTCACGAGTGTGTGAGATTTGGTATCTGCCTCCAGATCCTCATCAGTTAGCTAACAGGATGCAGCCAGGAGAGGATGGAATTTGGAGAACAAAATTATATATTCCTTCTTAAGTGGTGTAAGTAATTTGTTGTGATATAATAGACACGTTTTAAGAAAAACTAGAAGCGAAAATACTCTCCAACTGTTCTCGCAGTATTAGAAAATCATCGGTGAAAAGCCATGAAAATTTATGTAAAAATTCTTTTAAGCCACTACTTCGTTGCCTTTGCTTTAAAACTCGACTTCCAATGAGCGAATTCGCATATTAAAGACGTAAGTTTCCTCCGGTGCTGCAAGATTTCATACGAAGACAGAGCGTAAATTTAAGGTTACACATTGTTATAACTGAAGGCAACCTAAGGCCATTACTTCAGAAACTTTCAGCATAATACTAAGGTTGGATTTTAGCGCTTCACTACTAAGGAATCTCGGTAAGTTCACATTAGCCATATTGCACGAGCTTCCGCGGTTAACACCGTAACGAGATACCTGTTTCACGTCCCAGCATCTTAAGTGTTATATATTAATCGTTAATAGTTAATTATTAATGAGACTGTTAAGAGAATTCAGTGCACAGCGCGGAACAGATTTTAGTCACCGAAACGTTTTTGAATGTCTAATGTTGTTAATAACGTGGTAAAGCCAAGCGGCGGCTTTTGCTGCTGCTCGAATAGACCGGCTCGACCGGGTTGGTACCACGTCCTCGCAGAATACCGGCGTGATGTAGAGGCATCTTGTGCTTCTCCGTTTCGTTCGGTGAGTGAGATAACCGGAGGCCCACTCCCCCCTCTCATCCCCCTCCTTATCCTCCCTCCCATCTCCCAAATACCCTTAAAGGACGGTAACGGACCTGCAGCACTTCTGGTGTTCTAGTCATTGTCCCTTGCGCCAAATCGCTCGTGCTGCGACGTAAAACTATCTTACAGCGAAAACGCGATGAAGGTAACGGTATTATAGTCGGTATGATACATATGAGATAATATGCGTATATAAGTCATGTAGCAGCAGCACAGTTACTAAGCCAAATATATTCCATCTTTGGCTTGACTAGTTGTCTCATTTATCGAGCTCAGGCCCATACCCTGCCCATAGTATAATCATCTTATATATGCTTATAACTTCTAAGGTGAATTGGTGAGCACAGTGCCGGTACGCTCACACTAGAGATGCTGCTTGTCCATACCAATCATTAGTCCGTGGGACTTGTTCGCTATTTTTGTATGGATTGTAAAGGGGTTAGTGTCCAGACATTAGGATTTTTGTAAGCATACTTAATAGGATCTTACTACTTGATTTGAAGTATGTCAGAAATCCTGTTCATCTACGAGTATTAACATGATTTCTGGCATTTACACTGGCCGTTTTGTCAACGTCCACGTTTCGGTTCTGTTAAATCACAACCTGGGGGTATGCACTAATTGAAGATTTTATTCATGATGTAAAATGGAGCATAGGTTACTTCCATTAATTTTAAAAGTATTTATTAACAAGAGAAATTTTAACATGGCACCATTTCTAACTAACAAAGAACATAAGATAAACTTATAATCACGACTGATTTCTGATGGGTATAAATGCCTTTGTCGATGTATAAACATAATTTCTTGTCTAATCTACTTACACGAGTTTAGACTACTATGTATTTGTAATACTATTTGTTGGGTAAATACTTTTCAGTTGTATTTTCATAGAAGTAATATTTAATTATTCTTTTTTTCCGCCTGTATAAGACGACTGCTAGACATAGGCTTTAGCATGAATACACCAAGAAAGCTGGCATACCATGATTGGAAGATTTGACCGCAATCCTGGTACGCTCGTAGTAGAGAAAGACAGTCGGTTGCCAGAGACTTCCTGGTAACCAGCCGGATACGAGACATGCAGTTACTAAAATAACAGATTCTCTTCACACACCAAGCTTTAATATTTTCCTAATTTTAGTAGACTATTGGTGTAATAACGAGAACGATGAATGTGAATTCTCAATTGGAATAAATTTATCATACAATTTATTAGTGACAATATGACATTAGTCATCAGGTTATATGGTCACGAGTGTGTGAGATTTGGTATCTGCCTCCAGATCCTCATCAGTTAGCTAACAGGATGCAGCCAGGAGAGGATGGAATTTGGAGAACAAAATTATATATTCCTTCTTAAGTGGTGTAAGTAATTTGTTGTGATATAATAGACACGTTTTAAGAAAAACTAGAAGCGAAAATACTCTCCAACTGTTCTCGCAGTATTAGAAAATCATCGGTGAAAAGCCATGAAAATTTATGTAAAAATTCTTTTAAGCCACTACTTCGTTGCCTTTGCTTTAAAACTCGACTTCCAATGAGCGAATTCGCATATTAAAGACGTAAGTTTCCTCCGGTGCTGCAAGATTTCATACGAAGACAGAGCGTAAATTTAAGGTTACACATTGTTATAACTGAAGGCAACCTAAGGCCATTACTTCAGAAACTTTCAGCATAATACTAAGGTTGGATTTTAGCGCTTCACTACTAAGGAATCTCGGTAAGTTCACATTAGCCATATTGCACGAGCTTCCGCGGTTAACACCGTAACGAGATACCTGTTTCACGTCCCAGCATCTTAAGTGTTATATATTAATCGTTAATAGTTAATTATTAATGAGACTGTTAAGAGAATTCAGTGCACAGCGCGGAACAGATTTTAGTCACCGAAACGTTTTTGAATGTCTAATGTTGTTAATAACGTGGTAAAGCCAAGCGGCGGCTTTTGCTGCTGCTCGAATAGACCGGCTCGACCGGGTTGGTACCACGTCCTCGCAGAATACCGGCGTGATGTAGAGGCATCTTGTGCTTCTCCGTTTCGTTCGGTGAGTGAGATAACCGGAGGCCCACTCCCCTCTCATCCCCTCCTTATCCTCCTCCCATCTCCCAAATACCCTTAAAGGACGGTAACGGACCTGCAGCACTTCTGGTGTTCTATTGTCCCGCTTTGCGCCGTCGCCCGCGCATACGTGTGCTCACCCCAAGGGTTAGAAGCAGCCATATACACTTTGCCTGAGTGTCTCACAATCGGGTTCTGTCGTGTCGGTTTGTCAGGGTTCACCGGTCTCCGCACCACTATTTTTGTCTTATCCTTCCGCGTATAAATCCGCGCGCCATTAAAGTAAATCGTCATCCCGCCAAACTCGCGGGCCAATCTGCTCGCGAGTCAATTCAGATGAGGCTGTGAAAGCCTCCGGGCTAACAGCGTGTGGATGGTTTTAGTCGGTATGGTCCTCCTTCAGGGGATTGAGTCCGACATAACCCAGTTGCTGGCCTACCGGCCCTATTGTCTTTCCGCGTCTTTGTCCGCGTGTTATTAAAGTGAGTGCCGCCCGTCGCCCGCGCATACTGCACGGCGGTACTGTTTGCGACTTCGCTCAGCTTACGTGTGCTCGCCCCCAGGTTTGAGCAGCCATAACACTTTGCCGGAGTTTCGCAGTACAATATGTCGTGTGTCAGTATATCGCTAGTGGGCCCCGCATCAGCGGGTCCCTACTTCGACTCTACCACTTTTCCCGCGTTCAATCGCGAGCCATTACTAGTGAGTGCCGTCCGTGTCCCGCGCACGCTGCGCAGCAGTCCCGTTTGCGACTTCGCTCCGCATACGTGTGCTCACCCCAAGGGTTAGAAGCAGCCATATACACTTTGCCTGAGTGTCTCACAATCGGGTTCTGTCGTGTCGGTTTGTCAGGGTCATAGGTCTTCACGCCACTATTAGCCTCCCGCATACGTGTGCTCGCCCCCAGGTTTGAGCAGCCATAACACTTTGCCGGAGTTTCGCAGTACAATATGTCGTGTCAGTTTGTCAGGGTCATAGGTCTTCACGCCACTATTAGCCTCCCGCATACGTGTGCTCACCCCAAGGGTTAGAAGCAGCCATATACACTTTGCCTGAGTGTCTCACAATCGGGTTCTGTCGTGTCGGTTTGTCAGGGTCATAGGTCTTCACGCCACTATTAGCCTCCCGCATACGTGTGCTCACCCCAAGGGTTAGAAGCAGCCATATACACTTTGCCGGAGCGTCTCACGATCGGGGTCCGTCGCGTCGGTTTGTCAGGGTTCACCGGTCTCCGCACCACTATTTTTGTCTTATCCTTCCGCGTATAAATCCGCGCGCCATTAAAGTAAATCGTCATCCCGCCAAACTCGCGGGCCAATCTGCTCGCGAGTCAATTCAGATGAGGCTGTGAAAGCCTCCGGGCTAACAGCGTGTGGATGGTTTTTAGTCGGTATGGTCCTCCTTCAGGGGATTGAGTCCGACATAACCCAGTTGCTGGCCTACCGGCCAGCAACAGGGTATGCGTAACAGCATTTTCCATCCAGGAAAAAAAAAAAAAAAAAAAAAGGTGTTCCAGATGTACATGGGCGACGGTAACCATTTAACAACAAGTGAACCGCTTGCTCATTTGCCGCCTTTCTCATAAAAAAAACTTTAAATACGATTTCAGATTTTAATAAAGAAAAATTATAAGCTAATGATAAAATTAAAAAAAATTAAATAAGGTTAAAACGTATTAATTAATAGTTAGTAATCAGTAAAATGACCGAGGCCCGCTGCCCCTCCCCATCCCCCTCCTCATCCTCCCTCTCATATCCCAATAACCAAAAAGGGCCAGTAACGCACCTGCAGCACGTCTGGTGTTACAGATGTATGTGGGCGACGGTAATTACTTACATCAACACATCTTACACAATCATCAGGTGAACCGCTTGCTCGGCTGCCACCTATCCCATAACAAAAGAAAAAAATATATTATTAGCCTATTTTAGTTCACTACTTGACATAGACGAATTTTATGAATGGTTTGAACATTCTGACCTCGCGCTGAGTAAGTGGGTGGTGATTGCAGTGCGGCAGGCAACAGCGTCAGGAGTTAAGGGTGTCTGGTACTACGATCGCCGATCCAATTGCTGTGCGTGGCGATTGTGGCAAATCCTCCTTATGGGTGAGACCTATGTCCAGCAGTGAACTATTTGCTGGTATGTTTTTGGGACTTGTGTTGGTACCAACTAGTATGCTTATTAAGAAAAGACGCAAATAAAAACATAAACTTACCAATCTACCATTGATTGTACATAAATATTTAGGATGTTGCTATATCTTATACCCTGCAGTGGACTATTTACAGGCTATAAAGCTAAGGTGAAGTAAGCAGTGATAGTCTGGAAGTTGACCCTCAGTTCAATTCCCGGTAAAGGCAACACTAAAATTTTTAATAGCAATTTTTAGTGCTGGAATCAGCATGTCCTTGCCTACGATGGAAAAAGGTGTGTTTTGTTATTATTACTCAGAGACATAAACCTTTATGTAAATAAATAATGAAAAACACATTTCGAATATATGCCATGAACATCAACCCGCACTGGAGAAGCATGGCGGGTGAGAGAGAGAGAGAGAGATATGTCTAAACCCCTCTCAAATATTGAGGCCTTCGCCTAGGCTGTATTTAGCTTTTTTTTTACTAAAAGCGATAATATTGCCTCATTTAACAATTTTATCATCACAATAGAAATACTAATATTGGCTCTATTACCAAGCACTCAAATTTAAAGTAATTATTTCAAAAAATTTATTGTACTGAAATACCTTGCATAAATGGAACAAGTCCAATAAGTGTCCTCGATTTAAAAATAAAAATCCTCGTAATATTTCCTTCGCATTTATAAGCTTGGAATATTCAATACGGTCGCTCAACGCACCCGGGAGTGCCGTTCCACGGACAATGGAATCTGGCAAAAATCGTATGCATTCTTGCGTCACTGCTCCGCTTTGCATTCTTCTGGGGACGGCCTGCTAGATTGTGGACATAATGGTGTATTCATCTTTCTATTAGGTTCATCTATTTAATTTTTTAATGTAATTAGTTCTAGCCGTGTTGGAGCAATTGAAATATAAATATTGTGTACACACTGCACGTGTTAATCCCTACATATATTATTGTACGTGATAGAGCCGAGCGGCGGCTTTGGGTCGGCTTCACCGGGATAATACCACGACCTCGCAGAATACCGACCTGAAGTAGAGGCATCTTGTGCTTCCGCGTTTTGATCGGTGAGCGAGGTAACCGAAGGCCCACTTCTCTGTCCTCATCATTCCTCCCATCTCCCAAATATCCTTGAAGGCCGGTAACGCATCAGCAACTCCTGCAGTTGCAGAAGTACGCGGCGACGGTAATCACTAACCATCAGGTGATGCGCTAGCTCGTTTGCCCCTTTCCCAAAAAAAAAAAATATACAAACTTACATAATTAGAACTATACTCTTTAATAGTAAAACTCCGTCACTTTTTCTTTACTTTTTCAGACCCATGAAAAAGTAAAGAAAAAGTGACTGAATCAATATCAATGAAACTTATGGAGATACCAGAACCCACGTGAGAGACATGATCACTTTAACTCAAGGATACCGTTATGAAAATTCTCCACGCTGACAAAGTCGTAGAAAAGCTAGTTGAAATAATACTCGATATTTTGAAATACCCCAATCATATGAATGTAGTGACCTGGCCATCTCTGAGGCTCATCTTAAGCGATATATTAATATTATTATTCGGTGAAGTTAATGCTGTTAGCCGTTTTTGGCTTTTACAGCTTCTTTGTTAGTGAAAGTAGGTAAAGTAAACTTAAAGTAGGTAGACTGATATAAAAGCTTTTCTGTAGATGCCTTGCCTTGATTCTTGCGACAAGCCAATTATGCGACCGTCCGCGAGTGGTTCGGATCTCATCTCGAACGGTCGAGTTATATCGATCTCTTTGGACGGTGAGAACCGGCTTGGTTCTCACGCGTCGGCGGGTCAGCAGTGAATTGTACAGGATATGATGTTGTGGTCCTTTCCCGATCAGAGAACAATTACGTCTTCGCTGATAGTACGATGACTTCTTCCAGTTAAGAACAAGTGGGAGTTAACGGCGTTGGTTATATTTATTATTCTCCAATATTAATACAAACACTTACTCCTGCGTATTCAACTCATCATAGCCGACGTAATGCACGTGTCACGTGTCTCACTACCACTCGGTAAATTATACGAATGTGAGCTTCGGTGAGATTTTTACTTAGAAGAGACATACATGCATGCACGCATTCTACAATGTCATGCCACTTACCTTTCACGTGTCACAACTATAGAATTTCTAATTATTGAACACCTGAGGAATTGAAAACATAAGTTATCTATATGGTTGTTGTTAAATGTTGGCATAACTGTAGATAATGATGACGGTGATCCTCCTGTTCGACTTCAATCACGGCGACAACTTATAAATGTTTAAGCAGTTGTCAAAAGTTGTGAAACTAGCTCAAGCACATCCCACCCACACACTTTACTCCACGACGACTACAAATAAAATTACGTAATCAAATCAAAAACCTTTTTTAGTGTCTATGAAATAAATGCAGAAGCAGCCAACTATATTTGGATCACTCATAATATCTAAATAACCCTGCTAATCGGATTCTGCGTGAGTTAAACCGTGTGTTATTTTCTTATAGACCAAAGATGTCTCATTCAAAATACTGGTAGGCTGCGTTTAATTCGGTAGTAGAGAAGACCGTTGACTTTATGACGATAAAGAAAAACATTCGTCTGTTAGATACATGTGCTTTCGTGCGCTAATCGAAGACTTAGGAGCAAATTGGTTTTTTTTTTCCGCTATATATTTTAGTTCTGTTCTGGGCCCCTTGGCATTTAAATTATGCAATGGCACGTCTCCTCACTTTGCTCAGCTTGCAGCACATCACTATTTATGCACATAATTACATTTTCCTTCCTTGCCATGCCTCAGGGAGACATAATAAATAGGTTTTAAGAGGTTTCTTGACGAAGACCCTAATAATTCACGTATTATAAACAACATATTTATAAATTATTCATAAGAAATTTCCTTGACATTGAATCTAATAATCTAATCTACCATTAATGAAAAATTATACCTTTTTGCATCACCAAGAATTAGTTGCCAATGTTTACTTTTTTATGTGTAATTATGGATTTACTATAATGGAATATGAAATGAAACTATTATTAACGGATTATATAGAATATTTTAGATTATCTTGATTGTTAATAATAATATTTTATTGTTCAATTTAGCTAAGCCTTTCAGTGCTAGATCTACCGCTTTTTTGATTCATCTAGCGCTTTTTTTACAAGCTTTTCATAGGATTCATCTGTATGTATTAATGTAATGCAATCTTAAGACTAAATTTTTACCCAGCTTCAGACGTTCGAATAATTTCGAACTTTGCACACGTAATTAACAATATGTTACCATCGAGCTGGTCTGGTGATGGAGTTGGAAGTTGGTTAATGGAACCCTTAAATGGCTACTCGTAAACCCATCGAGTTTGAGCTCCTTAGATTCATTTCACCTGATGAAGTGGACTTTATTTACTTAAGAACTCTGTAGTTTCTTTTTTACGAAAGGTAAAACTAAAAATCTAACAGTTATTTTAAAATTAATTATAGATCACAATCTTGTAATATCCGTCTGTCAAATTTCTTTTTGTCGCAAGACTGCATCGCTAATTCGTAAATCTGGCGTGAAATTTAGCGTTTTTTTTCAAATTTTTCACCAATGAAATCTAGCGCTTTTGGAATGTTTGATCTTCTAGCGGAACCTAGCGCTTTTTATATGCCAATTTAAGCTTTAATAAAGGTGACAGCGCTGACGTTGTGTCGTATCACCTGTATTTTCTACT
Organism: Bhutanitis thaidina; assembly: GCA_029286595.1. Lineage (NCBI taxonomy): Eukaryota > Metazoa > Arthropoda > Insecta > Lepidoptera > Papilionidae > Bhutanitis > Bhutanitis thaidina. The sequence goes on along the minus strand of JAGSMS010000004.1, from coordinate 2,938,980 downwards.
CATACGTACGGGTAACAGGTGAGAGTGTTTTAAGTGTATAAGATATGTTAAAGCTATTAAACATATTAGGGAAGATGATTCTAGTACCTACGCATACTTTCTATCAATGTCAAAAAGAAATATTTTCTGTTACATTAGCGGTACGTTAGTTTTTTTACGTCTCTTGCAATTATGAAGCTTTAAAAACCAGAAGTTCCAGACGCTACGGAATGTTCCTGAACCCGTCAAAGTTTCGTATGTGGGTGTCCAAATAAGGGTATTTAGTAATTGTCTTTAAAGATTTTCTAGCAAACAAAATGTCTCTACACAGTTAAAAGACCTTGTTGAATTAATCAAATTTATGAGAAAATAATAATATATTTCATAATGTGTTGTACTTGTTGTAATAATAATTTACAAATTGTGCCCACGAATGTGTTCGCGTTGTGTACTCGCTTCAATTTAATACCACGCAAATGTTCTGGGTTCAAAGTCCAGCACCAGCACCACTAAATTTTTTAATGAAACTTCAAAGACCTGTCAAATCCACCAACTCGCAATAGATCTTATTTCCTCACACATTCGTCTTTGATGTACTCTTTTATTTCATAGTGGGTTCAACTTTCATGGTGATCGGTCAATCGGTGTTGGAGTTTATCAATCACATATACGAATAAAAACATTATATTATTTCTGTATACCACGAGATTTGTTGCACAAGGTAGCGCAAAATAAGGTTTATATAAAAATTAATCTCAGCGATATTTCGTTTGATTTAAATTCTACTACTCAGTCGGGCACTCTTCTCCCAGTGGTTGTGGTTGACACAGATGGTGTACACGGTGGGACTTCAACGTCGATGTTCTCCATGGGTTTTGGCACTTGACTTTATCGGCGCTAATATACCATGCCATATGGATAACAGGAAGATCTTATGAAATATCTTTCCTACTTAGGATAGGTCTATGTCGCAATGGATTAGTTGCAGAGTATTAACCATAATATCAAATCATTTTGACACACTTACCCAGATCGTCGGCTGGATTTTATTCTTATAATTGTTTCTTATGGTTGTGTACAACTGAACTGAAGGTTCAGGTTGGCGGACTTCCCATGTCAACTATTTTTTTTTTAATCTTTGAAAGTTCTACGAGATTAATTATGCACTAAAAATAGCATTGTAATATTTTATTTTTAGTGCACACTACCGAGATTCGAATCGATTGTTAATCGTGTTCTAAAGAAAGAAAAATTAAATATAAAATTCCTAGAATTATTTTCTGACTTATCGATAAAGTTGACGTAAATCAGTGTCTCAACGTTGAATACAAAACTGGACGTCGGTCTGTCCGCATGTCCATAACAGTGTAACCCAATTACAGCAACCAATGGTCCGAATATTGGTCCCTGGAGCGATGTTCGCACTTTCAATGCCGCCACAATTCCATTCCCCTGCTGTGAATCTAAAGATCATGTGACAATTTAGAAAGCCGCTTGGATTTCTTAGTCAAAGTTACGTAAATTTAATCTGAAATTAGATTGGATTTTTTTAAAATAAGATGTTATAGAGTCGATCTTATTTATTTTCTTTGTCCGACAAACCAATGAAATTTTTAGAGACCATACTCTAATATTTTTGTCAACTGATGAGTGAAATTGATTTCACGCTCCAACTTGCTTAAGTGTAACTTAATACCATAAGGGTGTACCATAGGAAGAAGTATTGTACTATAGAAAAGAAATATAAAACTTAAAAATGGAATAAGTAATTGCATATATTTGGAACAATAATCATTTTTGAAAACTTGTTTGGCTACAAGAAATAAGAATTCCTTCTTTCAGAAATGAAAAAATTTAATATTGGGCGACGAAATAAAAAAAACTTACGTAATAGTTGCAAAGAGTGATTGCATCTTAACAAGCGCATATAATAAAGAATCTGCCACTCTTTATCTTCCCGTGGCAAACACCGTGACGAGGCTCGCCTTTAGAAGCTCACGGAAAGGTTGACAGGGGATTGCAGAAGCGTGTCACATCACGGTAACAGACTACCGCATCTCTGCGTAAATGCGTCATCTTTGCAGTTATGGCCCTACAAGAGTGAGTGCATGTGAATAATTATTATATGTCTTTAGCAATTAAATAAAAAGTTGAAGGCCGTAGCATGGATAAATTCTGTTCTATAAAATAGAGCATGTTAAATTATGGAATGCGTATGTGAAATAGTTTTATCCAAATAGTTTTATCCAGTACATCGAATAGACATGCAATACTGCTACAATTCCATTCTACGTATATATAGGAAATAAAAATTCTCCGGTATTTAATTACCTAACCTTTTACCTTACCTTAATATTACTTTAACGTTACCTTAACCTTCCTTAACTGCTCGCAGAATATGAAATAGATACATCATAGCTTCTGCGTTTCATTTGGTGAGTGAGGTAACCGGAGGTCCATTCCACTTTCTGCACCCTCCATCCTCATGCTCTCTTTCCACTCCCAAATATCCTTAAACACCGGCAACACACCTGGAGGCGCTTTGGTGTCTCCGATCTATATGGGCGACGGTGATCTCTTACTATCAAGCGCGCCGCTTGCTCGTTTGCCCCCCTTCCCCTTAAAAAAATGCTATATGCCGGTTGTTGGACAATTGACCAGACATAGTCATGGACTACCGTTGGGAAAGAAAGTTCTCGAGAGGTAACTACGGGCAAACTTAGTCTAGAACGATCCACCAAAGAACTAGTAGTTCAGATCCCAAATGATAGAGTGAGGAACGAGTGTGGAAAGGCTTTAAATTGTTGAAGAATGTCGATGGCTGCAGGTGGCACTGAACCGTGCTTGTAGCAGTCTTTGAGGGAGACCAATGTTCAGCAGTGGACAGGCTGTAATGATGACGTTGAACACATAGCGTGGTAGAGCCAAGCGGCGACGGTAATCACTTAACATCAGGTGTGCCGCTTACTCGTTTGCCATCTTTTCTATAAAAAAAAAAAAAATAGATCGATGGTCTTGGGTATCACAATTAACTTCAATGTTTTCTAGTTAATGATTAGAAAAGCACTTTGCAAAATAACAAGAAAACTCAAACTCATCCCTTTGTACCGGTTCCTACTTATAAATCTAACGTTCGAGCACTGTATAAAGAATATATATTTAACTATAAAATGTTTACTCTGTGGTTTAAGTAAGTAAGACTATTGTTAAAAATAGGTCATGTAGTAATGAAACGTAAAGGAAAATAAACAATAATTTAATTTAAGCTCGGTATACCAGCGAGCACGATATAGAATTTAATATAACCTAATAAATACGCAATCTAATTAAGCGTGCAAATGGCTTAACAAAGTTTTAATTAAACTCGAAGGGGATGTTGTTGTCTAAAAATACAAGATTAAAACGCAACCTGATGAAAGTACAACAGCTCCGTAATACTGTTAAGTAGCAAATTGTTTTCACCAGTCTTGACTTTCAACAAGTGTTGATTTAATATTGATAAAAGTAATTTTCAGGGTTAAATGTTATTTTTATAATGGTACCAACTTTTTCCTTCAAATATCAATCTTAACTGTACACGGAGCACCCTGCAGACAAGCGGCAGCTTTTGCTGCTGCACGAATGGGCCAGTTCGACCAGGGTAGTACCACGACCTTGCAGAATACCGGCGTTAAGTAGGGAGTACTGTGCGTCTGCGATTCGTTCGGTGAGTGGTTTAACCGGCGGCCCACTCCCATCTTCGTTCCCCCATCTCACTTCTCCTTCCAAAATATCATTTAATATTTCACTGTTGGGCAAAGTTCAGGTCTGTCACGTCCTCATATGTTTTTTATAAAGCCTGGGAGCAGAGCCTAGTGCCCCAGCGGGCAGGGCGCTCACTTTAGTTTGAGCCGAGAGAACGAGTCACCTGGGTTCGATTCCCGGTGCCGGGATCACTAAAATTGTTAATATCAATTTTAAGTGCTGTATTTATCACGTGCTAGCCGGTGAGAGAAAACATTGCGAGTAAACCGGCATGTCTGAGAAATAGTAAAAAAATATTATTTCGAATATATGTGAAGCTCGCCAACCAGCACTGGAGCAGCTTGGTGGGCCCTTACCAACACCATCTCAGATATTTGACACAGGCTGTTACTTTAAGTTTTTTAGGACGGGTTAGCAGACCACCTAATTTCAAAATATACTTTTTTCTATTTCTCAGACAAGCCGATTTCCCTGTGTTGTTTTATTTACCGCCGAACACGTGATGATTCGCCGTGGTCGAAATTGGTCAGGAGGACAGCACTGCGCGGTTGACGACTGCTGATAGTATATGAAAGCTATTGCCCTGTTAGATCTTGATCGCACATCCACGGAACACTCGAGTATCACAAAAGAAAACGTAACATTGCAAAAGAAACAATGCACTTTGAAACTTCGCTATACGACGACAACGTACGTCCGAAGATATCTATTTAGCACGTGGGCTGCAGGGCGGGCTCGATTGAACTTCGATCATCCGCCCGGCCACGTTCCAATAGCGACAATTGCACCATCGTAATACAACACAATGTTTACATTATGTTCCTAGCGAAACGTATGTTTAGATGATCATCGGAACCCAGAAGCAGAACGCATGTAAATATGCATAACGTTTTCGAAACTATTGCGGACTTTGTTTACCTTCGCTTGCCAAATCAGTCATATTGTTTTATTAGTAAAGTATGTTAGAAACCCGTAAAGAAACATTAACTTATATTAATGTAAAACTCTTATCATCATTGCATAAAGTTACTTATAACTATATAATCGAATTTTCGAATTTCCGCAATTACATAATAATCTCGCGTCTATCGCCTATAGGAGAGAGAGCGGAGATAACGCACTTCTTCTTGGCACAACACAGAGCAGCGAAACAGTTTAATAACATTTTTTACGCTTGTCAGTGAATAACAAATAAAAAAAATATAAATTTGTCGGTGGTGTAATGCGGCGCTGTCGGTCGCGGGTTCGATTGCCCCACGGGATAAGTATTTGTATGGACAACAAATAATGTAAACTGCCTCCACGGTACTGGAGAAATTCCTACAGTGGAAGGTGACGTTTCTTACATTTATACAATAACACTTTCGAGGTATAGAATATGACGGAAGGAATAAAGCTCGTCAGTGGGCTTACTTCTGGAGATTGGTATGAGATTTTAAAAGCTTCTCCTTTAGTACTGTCTTAAGAGACTCACAGGAAAATAGGGAATGTTATATTTTCTGATGCGTGCCATCAGAAAATATAACATTCCTAACCATGCAACAAATTATAATAATAATTAGAAATGCCCAGCGTTGTGAGTTTGGAGTCCTTCTATTAGGAGAGGCTTATAAACAGGCTGATGGAGAAGGCACATGCACTTGCCGACTCCAAAACCCTCCCAAATATTGAGAGGAGCCTTTGCCTAGTAGTGGGATATTTACAGGCAGCTTCTTTACTTTTTTTATATAAGAGGGGAGCGGAAAATGAGCGAGTGGCTCGCCTGATGATAAGTGATTACCTACCTAATACACCCACGAACATCCGCAACACCAAAGGATTTGCCGGCCTTCCAACTTAAATTTTTCTCACACATGTATCTTTTCTCGCGGGTAGGTGTAGAACAACCAACAGCTCGTTTTAAGACCTCGTGAAAATTTGTTTTAATAATTTAACTTGCACAGTATTTTGAACTAATTGTATATAATTAAAGTGGAACAAGTATTTTTAACAGTTGTTCTCCATAACTATGGTCATATAAACAAAATTTAAAGACTTACGAACACCTTCCACCATAACCACAATTAAACCGAAATAATTTAAATTCTCGCCACCGAAATATATTAATTACTACTACTATGGCAACAGCTGTGGATTTGCAAAGCATACAAAGGGACCTGGAAGGAAGCTGGACCCTAAAGATGGCCGAGTTCGAGAAAAGATTGAAGGCTGCTTCCTGCCCAACCAATCCAACAATTGTGCAGCTTCAAGAAGAGTTTTGTGCTTTCAAGGAAGTTGTGGGTTCAATGCTCAACCTTCTTCAGCAACAAGTTCGTGACTGTCTAAGTGGTATAGATGCTATTAACATGCGTCATAGAAGAAAGGCTTTACTTTTCAGTGGTATCTCTGAGGCACCCAATGAAGACATTCAAAACGAAGTTTTGCAGTTGATTCACTCCAAAATGGGGTTGTCTCAGATAACTTGTGCTTCTTTGAAACAATGTTATAGACTCGGTGTGCAACAGACTGATAGAATTAGGCCTGTCATTGTATATTTCCACAATCACCAAACCAAAATTGAAGTGTGGAATTCAAAGTCAAAATTAAAAGGCTCTGTTTTCTCTGTTGCTGAATTTCTGACAAAAGAACGACAGTCAATATACAAAACGCCCGAAAACATTTTGGAATGAGAAACGTATGGACTATTGACGGTGCCATATACATCAAGCATCCCAATGGTCGTGATAAAATTATTACACAGTTGGAGCTAGACGCTTTGATAGTTAAGTTTCCCCCGGTCTCCGGTACTCCTAGGAGTTCCAATGCAGTACCCAGGGTGTGGATAATGCAACTAGTAGTGTCAAATTTACACAAGTTCATAACAACTCATCCAGTGTTGTCCGACAGCATGAAACTTCTGTCACCCGACGGAAACCAGCTTCTGCAGTAATTCTGTGTGATGATACCAAGAAGTCTCGACGAATCGCGAGTAAAAAGTAACAACAATTCGTGATTTTCTTCTCATGACATATAGATTTAAGTAACAATTACTATTAATATTTTTTTTTCCTTTTAATTATGTTTTACACTTTTTTTATTCTTTACGAATTAATCAACTTTTTCGGATTTTTTTAGTGCTTTGTATTTTTGTTGACTAGCTTATTCTTGTTGGTTTTGTTGCACATAAGTTTTTACTTCTCATTTGAATACTAATTTTGTACTTTTAAAATTATTTGTTAATGACTTCAGGGACTTACTTTAGCATGACATCGGTAGTTGATCACCAATTTTCTCTACTATGATCTAGTTACAAATTATTAGTATTCAGTAATTCAGCTACCTTTTAGGCATGTTTTGTTTACAATCAGAGGAAATGTACCGTATAGACGCACTATGATAGATTAATACTGTATCACAGACTACAAATACTCCACGGTACATATATTATTATTGTCTTACACACGTGTAAATTTTCAGGAAATAGTGAGTATTTTTGTGTTGCGTACTAGTATTCGTGATAGATTTTTATATATTTATCATTGAGTCGTGGAACTAGATACTACTGTATTTATATTGTTACCAACTTTCTGCATATTATATCTGCTATAATTCATAGTGCTTTATTTTACAATAGCATGTTATTTTGGATATGAAAGGCAGAATATAGTTGGATAGGAACCTTTTAATTGTTTACATAATTTTATATAATTACACTATTTTGCTACCAACTCCTTTCGAATGTTGTAATTATTTCAGTATATTTTCACAATGTTTTTTATTAGACATAAGTTTTTTTTTTAGTTTTGTTACTTAGATTACTTGTTTTTTTTTTTAAGCTTGTAAACAATCAACTGGTGGGATGGTGTTTTGTGAGTTTTTCTTATGTTATTTTTTTTATTGTGTTTTTTGTATTGTTATTTCATTTATTTCTTTTACTTATTTTTTTTTTTTTTTTGGGTTCATTTATTATAATTTTATCTGCTCTATATATTAAATAACAATTAATATATTGTAATAAGTATTATCGTTATTCATTGTACATATGTATATAATATATAATGTCCGATACAGAATCATTCTTGTCCATTGATGACTCGGATCTTTCATTTATTTCTTGTGCTGGTTCGATCAATGGTACCACACCCAACTTAAATATACAACTGAAGGAAGTTTTTTCAGCTAACGATAAATTATTAAATATATGTCACATAAACGCACAAAGTATTCCTAGTCACTTTTCGGAACTCGAAGCTTCATTCTCTTCTGATACTGTACATGCAATTTTAGTGTCTGAAAGCTGGCTTAAGCCAGCTTTACATTCGACATTATATCATTTACCGGGTTTTGTTATGATTAGAAACGACCGTATCGGTAAAGGGGGAGGTGGTGTTGCCATATATTTGCATAAGTCAATTTCACACAAGATTGTTATGGCATCCCCCTCGCCCTACTCTGCCTCTATAGAGTTCTTGTTTGCAGAACTTGATGTCAGGGGCGTAAGGATGATTCTTGGAGTAGTGTATTGTCCTCCTGTTATTGATATTACTCCATTAGAAGGAGTTCTTGAGGATATTGGTTCAGAATACGAGCATTGCATAATTATGGGTGATTTTAATTCAGACATGTTAAAAGTCTTCTCGTTCCCACAAACTTCGTTCGATCATTGAGTCCGTTAACTTCACCATTCTCCTTTAGAGGCTACTCATCGAAATATTGACGCTGATGACTCCTTGATTGACCTTATTATTACGGCTTCTTCTGATCATGTAGTAAAATATGGTCAGCTTTCCGCTCCGGGTTTCTCACGTCATGATCTCATTTATGCTTCTTATAAGCTTATACCTCCCAAGACTCCCCCAACTTTTCTTCACTTACGTAATTTTTCAAGAATCAACACTGAGAAACTCATGGAGGATGCTTCTAATTTAAATTTTGGTCCTTTGGCGTCTGCATCTACAGTTGATGAAAAAGTAACTTTATTTAATAGCACTATTCTTAGACTGTACGATGCTCATGCTCCTACTCATAAAGTTAGGATGAAGCGTCCTCCTGCTCCTTGGATGACTGAGGGTATTCGAGTGGCAATGACAAGGCGGAATAGGGCCTACCTAAAATTCAAAAGAGAGCGTACAGAAGAAAATTGGTCTGCCTTTAAATTGGCTAGAAATAGGTGCAACCAGATGGTACGTAATGCTAAACGCCGCTTTCATCCATAGTAGTATATCTAATTTGTCGCCAGATGGTGTATGGAAATTTTTAAGATCTATTGGGGTGGGTAAGCCACCCATCTTGGATTGCGGCCCTTCTCTTTCTCTTGATGCTGTGAATTTGCATTTTGTTTCTGCTTCTGCTCTAGACCCTGTAATTCGATCTCAAACCATAGCTTATTTAGCTTCAATCCAACCTCCTCACACCTCAGACTTTCATTTCTCGCCTGTGGATCAGGAAGAGGTCAGAAAGGCTGCTATTGGAATCAAATCCAGGGCGGTGGGCATTGACGAGATCAATAGGATTATGATCCTAAATATTCTTGACCACCTTCTTCCAGCAATTACTCATATTGTTAATTTTTCTCTGGATTCTGGTCAGTATCCAACGCTCTGGAAAATGGCTTTTGTGAAGCCTCTACCCAAAGTATCTACCCCTAAACTTTCTAATGATTTTCGCCCTATATCCATATTACCCTTTCTGTCTAAAATTTTGGAAGCATGTGTTTATAAGCAAATCTCCATGTTTATTTTAAAAATAACCTACTGAGTGTTTATCAGTCTGGGTTTCGTCCTGGTCACAGTACTACCACTGCTTTACTTAAGGTAACGGATGATATCCAGCAAGGGATGGAGAGCAAGAAAGTAACAGTGATGGTACTAGTAGACTTTTCCAACGCTTTTAACACAGTCGACCACGATATCCTCCTGTCCATCCTTTCCTATCTTAGATTTGAACCCTCAGCCTTGGATTGGTTTTCTTCTTATCTTCGCGGGCGTCAGCAGTCAGTCCACGTAGGGCAAGAAGCCTCACAGTGGTTAAATTTGGAATCTGGCGTTCCGCAAGGCGGAATTCTTTCTCCAATACTCTTCTCGGTTTTCATTAACTCTATCACCTCCACCTTCGACTGTGCGTACCATCTGTATGCAGATGACCTACAAATTTACGTACAATCTAATATAGATGATCTGCATAACGCGGTGACTATACTGAATAACAACCTAAAAGCAGTCTACGATTGGTCAATGCGTTTTGGAGTTTGCGTCAACCCAACGAAATGTCAAGCAATACTAATTGGCAGCTCAAGAATGCTGGCTAAGGTCGATCTTGGAACCTTGCCCTCTATTGAATACAATGGTATTTTAGTACCATTTTCTGATTCGGTTATTAAATCTGGGACTGCATATGGATAAAACTTTAACCTGGGGCAAACAGATAACCGAAATCAGCCGCAAAGTCTCTGCCACCTTAAGAACACTCTATCGTCTAAAACACTTTCTTCCCTACAAGACAAAGCTCATGCTTGTGCAAACTCTAGTTATACCCATAATTGATTATGCCGACGTATGTTATCCAGATCTGAACCAAGATCTTCTCAACAAGCTAGAGCGCCTTCTTAATAACTGTATTCGTTTTATCTTTGGTCTTCGTAAGTATGACCACATCTCTGAATTCCGTATTCACCTTAAATGGCTTACTATCCAACAAAGGCGTCACTCTAGGATTCTAGTTACTCTCTATTCCATCCTTAATGATGTAAATTCCCCGGCGTATCTTCAAGAAAAATTTTGTTATCTTTTCTTGACGCACGACAGAAAGCTGCGATCTTCATCTAATCTTAAGATTAGTATTCCACAACACTTCACCGGTTTTGTCGGCAACTCTTTTAAGGTTCAGGCTATACTGCTCTGGAACTCCCTGCCCGACGAAGTTAAGAAATCGGCAAGCAGGAACTCTTTTAAAAATTTAGTTAAAGAAAATTATTTAAATTTAAATGGACTTATTTAGTTATTATTGTGTTTCTTATTTATGTTTATTTATCTATCTACATATGTAATAGTATATTATTATGTATATTATTTATTTTTATTCATAAATTTTATTATATCTATTTATATTTTTTTAAAGTTATTTTAAATCATTTTATTACTTAATTAATTTAATAAATGAATACACCTGCTACGGCTATCTCACCAACCCATGGGTTGACTGGGAGAGAATGCCAATAGGCATTAAGTCCGCCCTTTGTAACCTCCAATTGGAGTGTATGCAATAAAGTATTTTAAATAAAAAAAAAAAATGTATTTCTGACCTGTTTGCTAAGCTATGGATTCTGGTTTAAAAACAAAAATCACTAATTTATCGGGTTCGGTTGTGTTGCCCTTCCTCCGATCTAATCACAGAAGCGTTTGGGTACGGGAAGGTAAAAACAAGTGAGTGCCGCTATGTTTGTGCTGAAATTTATGACACTATGATATCTCCGGCACAGTTGACAACTTCCGAATACTGTCGGCAGTTGTCGCTGTCGTCAAAATCGATCAGGAGGACTTCATCATCATCATCATCATCACTTCTGTTGACCTTGAAGTACGACTTACGACCATCTTTATTGACTTAGATATAAAGCGGAAATAATATTCGCGTCTGCGTAAGTTATATTATTTTTAAATTCGTTTCCTACATTTGTAACTTGTTCCGTAAAACTTTATGATAATGCGACTAGTTTAACGGATTTCTCAATTTATCTCTCGGTACAACGTTATTGTCTCTTTCATTTATTTAGCGAGTTTCCCGAGTTGCTTCATTTCGTAATTCCACTCAGTTATTACAGCGGACTGGGCCCCGCCATCTTTGGAGGTATATTCTAAAAGTTTAGTGGATAAAACACTTTAGAAGTTATAAAGCCACTAGTTCCTACGTCGCGGTGCTAACCCCGGATGCTTCAGCAATATTGCTAATGTGCTCGCACAGTCACGGAAAGGTGTTGAAAACCTAAGTGTTGCGCTTGAAGTTTGTTAATTTATCGTTTCAGTTCAGCTTAACGTTGAACAACTTATTTATCTTGCAGAGATGCCGCTGTTCACCCACCGTCGGCCGACGTTTATTATTCTTTGAGTATAGTTATTTCACGATCGAATGACTTATTGTTTAGCATACGTACATTTTATTGTATTACAATGCTGCATGTGTACGCACAAACACGGAGACTCCCACTTGTCTTGCTTGCATACTTGTCTGTATCCGGCGAAACATCTTTGAGTCAAGATCGAAGTTTAATTGAAGCTTAATTGAAACGAAGGAAGAATCTCACGAGACTATAAAAGAAATAATTTTCAAACCCAGAACTCATTACACGGCAGGCAGTTAAGTGACGTAGTTTTCTAGATCCTAAGAGCAAAGTTACTGGACAGGCGGACCAGGCTGCAGCGGTCCAACGTTCTTCACTTCCTCTAGAAATTATCAAACGGGGGCTAGCACCAGTCAAGGGCAACATAGAACCTTATATTTTATGGTGAAGTTGTAAAGTAGCAGCTTGTAAATGCCCACCGCTGGGCAAAGGCGTCCTCTGACACTTTGATTGTGTTTATTTTATCAGGTTTCGCACGCGCCACCGAGCACGTGGTAAATTCAGCACTTAAATTTACTATTAATAATTTTAGTGGTGCCGTCACAGGAGATCAAACCCAGGTCGCTCGCGTACTAATGAATCCAAATAAACGGGTCATGGGTGGTCCCTGTTACCAAAGCTTTTATATATTTAATGTCATTCAATATGAAATACGTAACCAAACCAAATTAACAAACGTCTTTATGATTCGACTGAATATAGTTTGATCTGGCTATTGATATCGATTTTCAGTTGCATAAGAGGATTTCGTTCCCCCAATTACGCGTGGTTGTATTTGTCTGATGTAAATGTTATAACGGCGGACTAAAATTCTGTTTATTTTGGTAATGACAAATGTGAATGTTGTTTTATTACTATTTGGAAACTCTTATTAGGGAATTTCTGTTTCAATTAATGTAGCCGATAAGATATATGAAAAGTTGGTCAAGAGTGAGAAGGTTTTTCGTTACGCTACAATATCATTATATCTGTCTATCTATCTATCAGCTTCATCTCGCTTCTGGACGTAGACCTTTCCAGGAAAGCGCCATCAAAAGCTGGCGAGGCGGCAGCGGTTTGGCGAGCGCTGTGGCGGTACCATCGACCTGGAGCCACTGCTCCCCGTCACTAATATGTAGCATTTGCATCCGGGACAGATGAATTTTTCGCCATCAATTGGATGCCAGGAACTCGATTGTTCATATGCAATCCACATTCGGAGAAAAGTATGGTATGTTACCCCTTACCCAACCTTAAAAAAACAAAAACAAAGTAAAAACGACGGACGAGACAAGCGTTGCAGAACCGGAACTTTTATTTATATTTTTACTTTAGCTTCTTTATTTAGAACCGTAGTCTAAATACTTCCATTATACCAAATTTAAGAAATAAATGGATTTTTTTTATTCTTCGATGAATGAAAATTAAATTTACATTCTGAAACGTAATTTTTTTTCTTTTCGTAACGAGGTTTCTCAGGTGGAGAAGAAAAGACCACACCCTCCATCCTCTACTCTTAATATTTCCTTCAATTTTAATCCTTGAAATATCATGAAAATAAATGCCCTAAACCAGGAGTCAGCAAACGGCGGCTCGCGAGCCACATGCGGCTCTTTAGTTCCATACGGAGTTAGTTTTTTTTATCAAAGTTCTTTATTTATGCAAGTACTATTTATTGTAGGCAAGAGAAATTTTTGTGGCTTTTTAAATTTTGTAAATCTTAATTTATACCTTTTCCGACTCAAAAGGTTGCCGACCACTGCCGACCCAAACGCAATTTATGACTGTATAACATGTGTGTATTATATATTAAAAAAAAATTGAACACTGTATCTCTTATTTTAATTTAAAAATCAATTAAATGGCTTTGTGTACAATGCAGGTATTTATACCAAGTACGGTACCTTACTTAGTATGTTGGACAGTAATCCATCACGCAACCGTGAATTCCCATTTACAGTTCCGATCAAACATCCCGATGTGACACAGGTCAGCGAAACGCAATCAATTCCGAAGAGTCATATCAATTGAGTTTAAACATGAGGATTGAATCATGAGATTGTTGTTTCAAAATAATTCTCGTAACTATTACATCGCTTATTCAAATAACTGATATACAAACCGTTGTTTTTACTTTTTTTTTTTCTTTTTTTTATGTTAAAGGGAGCAAACGATCAAGCGGCTCACCTGTTGGGAAGTGATTACCGACGCCAACGTACATCTACAACCCCAGAGGTGCTGCTGGTGCGTTATTCGCCTTAGGATATTTGGAAGATGGGATAGATGACGAGGAGGGAGGTTGGGGAAGGGGGAATGGGCCTCCGGGACTACACTCACCGAACGAAAAGAAAGCACAGAAGCACAAGATGCCTCTACTTCTTGTCGGTATTCTGCGAGGCCGCGGTTCTACCCCGGTCGAGTCAGCCCATTTGTGCAGCATCAAAAGCCACTGTTTGATTATTTAAAAAATACTATATATAAAATCATAATTAAACGCGATAAAATCCGTAAATAATAGTTTCATTTCAAATAAAAAATACTCTCTAAAACATTTTATTAAACTTAATACATATTTGCTTAGTCATTCTTAGATAGTTTCCCACTATTATAACAATAGTGAAAACTGAAATCTGAATTCGTTTCAAAAGGATATGAATGTCGTTGTAATTTCTACCTATTGCAATCTACGCTTCAGTCGAAAATCCAGTAGCACACGGATAGCTTTAACTATTTTCGGTTGAAATATCGTGCATTGTATCAACAATACACAACAAAAGAACAACGCAACCTAACATTCGAGGCTATTTCATTTCTCGTACAAGGAAGAAAGAGAATCGCTCCACAGTGGCGTTCCATTAGTGGCCTGTCACCGTAGAAAGAACGAAAAAAAAACTCAAAAGAATTGCGAAAAAGTTTGCCTACAGATATATATTAGTCGGTAACGATTTTGTCAGTTTTTCCCAAACGCATTTTATCTAAAATCTATTTCAAATAACTTATATTTATCATCTAAAAGTCCGTTAATTACCGGTATGCGGAACTTCGTAGAAACTACGTCATAAAAGCCGGAAAGAGTTGTCACAAGTTTCGGAGATTCCTACAGGTAACGCGAATACTATAAAGACTTTGAGTTTAAGATACGTAACATCACATACTGCGAATAATTCTCTTGCGAAACGATATAGAAGACGACACCCGAATCCAGCTCCTAGCTGGATTCAACAAACGTTTGTATGATGAATATAAATGTTTGTACTCGAGCCATGGACGTGTATTTAATATACATTTGATTATATGTCTATGTAAATTTACAACAGAACTAACAATTTTTAAACACAGGGAACCTAGTTTATGACTGTATAACATGTGTGTATTATATATTATATCATATTATAAAATATACCTGCTGAAGCAGTAAATAATGAGTTAACGGTTTTTTATACAGGCATTTTCAATTAGCCGATTTTTTTTTATTTACATTCTAGTAGCTGTGAATCTGACGCTTCTCCGAGTGCAGTAATAGTCGACTTAGGTAAAAGTCTTGAAAATCTGATGATAACCTCCTGGACCAAGCCCGTCGAAGAGGTTCCCGTGGCTTAAGAAATGCCTTTAGCTTCGCTCAGTCATACCAAATGGAATTCCGTAATATCTAAATTTGTCGTACCAAAATGCCACAGACGAATGATGGGGCAGAAGTGGCATCTCCAGTGTGAGGGTACACACAGCGATCACTAACCCGTTTGATCACCGTGTTGAGTATGGCTAAACAATCCAAGAAATATAAGTCGGCTTTGGCTGGCTATGTCATGGAGACGCCTATGTTCAGCAGTGAATTTTAATAGACTGATCTCTGTCTACCTCCTGTTGACGCACGTGTCGAACTCACTAGGCATCAGGGTCTCATGACTTCACATTCAACGTAACCATTCGTGGCTGCGCTCGACGTCGAAGCAGCCTTGATTTTGACAATTAAAGTCGAGGCAGTGGACCAAGAGATCATCGAAGGACAGGCTTTTGGTGCTTAACGAATACCTATTTTCATATAAGAATTGAGAAACCGTAAATTACCGTGGCGCTAGTGCTGCGTGGGCAAAGTTGATGAGTACGAAAATGTTACTCACCCCTGGCGCAGCATCTAGTTGGAGGTTCTTTTGATTAGAGAGTCGCAAGGAGTTTGCATGGGAAGGCTCGCGCGTCGCGATATGCGTGGAAGCTGAGCCGCATTCCAACGAGGAGTGAAGTTAGTTTGTCTGAGTAGTACATAAAATTTACATTTCTTCACGTACTTGTATTGAACATTAATTAAACTTTTATCACCACCATTTTTGTTATATACCTTTTCCTGCCTATACCAGAGGTATACCAGATTTCAAGCAAAAGATCTTTCATAAGCATCGTCTATAAGAATCGGGACTGATATGAAGGCGGACGTCAACCAGGAATTTAATATCGAAGAATCGAGACGCTGACATTTTTGTGAAATATCTCTTTTCAAATGTGAAAATACTGGATAATAATTTTAGCGTCATAGAAATATGGGCGGAGATTTGTCTTTTAAATCAATTAATCCGATAGCACTACACATAACAGTACTGATAACTTTGTATTTATTATTGTTACAATTTTTGGAATAAAATGAAAAAAATTGTGAATACTTCGACGATTTACGATCGCGGTTAAATTTGATATCGAAACTGTTTATTGAAGTTTATGATAATGTATCTGATCACAATGTATTATGCACAAAAACTTAATTCCTTAATTTATATTTAGTAGGTTAAAGTATTGTTTTAAAAATCAGTACTAAGTTACCTTACCTTACCTTAACAGCCTGTAAATAGTCTCTCCCATAAAGAGCATTAAGCATAATCGCTACGCTCGGCAAGCGAATTGCCGGTTGCAGTACTAGACACGTTTGACGGCGTGAGGTTCTTCACCTGACACGTTGTTCCAAATAAGCTCACTTACTACCCTCTCAACTTTGAAAAATTATTCAGAGACGTTCTACATTTGATTTAACGCTCGACGTTTATACAAAAACGTGACCGTCCTACAGTCTGGGCAGTTATATATTGAACAGTCTACCTCTCTGGCCGCGGAATACGTAACACTCTGCGAAAATAGTTGACATTAAGGCTATTTGAGAAGCCAACCCCCGAGGCGCCGTCAACCTAATCTGTCACTTGTCACGTTTGAACACCTCTGGAAGTTGCTCTGCATAATATATGTGATATTAGAAAGGCAAGCGGTGAATATGGTAATAAAACTTAACTTACTTATGGAAAGGGAAAATACATGGTTTAGACAATTAATTTTTATTTTAATAATATCTCGCGCTGATGTGTTTATCAAACGTTCTAAAATACAATCATCAATTATTATACTTTAACATCCGCGTGACTCAGGGGTTCGAGAGCCAGTCAAATATACGTAGACTGGGTTCAAACCCCATACGAAACATATAATTTTACGCAAAAAATACACATTATGGATGTTCGATACTTAATCGTAATTTGATAGTTAGTTTAGAGTGTGACATATTTCTCTCCAAATTTCCAGCTGTCCTGGAAGTGGTGCACCCTAGTGATTAACATACGCGGCTCTGGCAACCGAATGACGGCGGAAAATAAATCCGCATTTATCGAAACTAAATCTAACAAATGGAGAGTAACAAGAATACCAGCACTGCTTTCACTAACTCGCTTACCAAGAGTGGTAAGGGCTAACCATACAAGAAATGCATGCCGGCTTTTATGGGTGCTGGGTCAGAGAGGACTGTGTTCAGCAGTAGACTTAAATAAGCTGATGAAGAAGATGAAGATGATGGTAAGTAACTGTATCACAATCTTCACATGTACATTTATTTCTAGTAAATATAAATTACGGTTGACTTTTTTATATAGGCCCATAGAAAGCCAAGTGTGTGATTGATCGCTAAGTCTTTGCTACTGTGTTAGTTTATTTTTAAAATAAAAGATCCCCGGAGAAATAGCACTAGTCGTTATATTAGAAAAGGTATAGTACAATACCTTAATACAAGGATACGTTTATAACAACGGTATGACGTGCTCAGAGTGAGACGGTACGCTGCCCGAGGCGAAAGACGTTGATAAGGTAAGAGTAGACCAGGAGCCTGAAACGAATAAATAACATAGTAAGTTACTTATTATAAATTTGTGCAATAAAAAAAAATTGTAATATTTTGGAACAACAAACTGTTTGTAATTTTTTGGTGGTTAAACTAGAGCAGAGATGTGATTGTTTATATCAAATGCCAACCTTACATGGTGCAGCCCGCTGGCCCATATACGATTCTCTGGCAACGTCGTGCGGTTGTCGGAGACAAACAATTGAACCGATCCAATCTGGTAATGGGTTTGGAGAGGGCGATCGGAGCTAAATATGATCAACATATTATGGAGTATAATCGTAGAAATACAGTGACCGTTCACAATTATAGCAAGTTTGAGTTGAGTTTATTTAACTAATTACAATATTGATGATGTCTGAATAATTTCGCCCACTTTAAAAACCATAGGTGAGGTATGAGAAACACAAAGTAGTTTCCTTAGATATCGCGTCTGTCGTAGCTCAGAGTCAACAAATAAAAAAATATATACATCAGCTTATTTTACCCCACTGCTGGACATAGACCTTTCCAAAGAGAGCTATCAAAAGCTGACATACATTTCTTGGAAGGTCATATTCACATACTTACCGCGCTGGGTGGTGTAAGCCGGTTGGTGAAGGCAGTGCATTTATCCTCGGACTGTGGATGCTGCTCCTCATAGATATTCTGCCATCATTCCGACACCAGAGCCTTGTTTGTTTACCAGCACCGTGCACCAGTCGCCAGACATTTGAAAGAGAGAATGACATTTGGAGTAAGAGATGTTGTTAGATTGATCACATAACAGAAAGTATTTTATTTAAACTAGACAGCTGCTGGTCTACAATACTTATAACGGACGAACACGTACGCCGTAAACACGCAAGTCCCTCCTTTTATCTCTATCCGTCACTCCACTGTGACATTCATCTCTTTCTCTATCTAGCGTACAGATTACGTAGCTATTTATTCCGGGTCTCATGCGGCCCCGCTCGACTGCAGGTCGCTCGAGGCGATTAAAGCAGTGGCATAAATAATGTCTCACTTTGTAATTAGTTCGTACGTCACGTTAGGGACTTCAAAGAATTTTTAAAATTAAACAAACTGCGTGTGTCGCACTGTTAAATATCCTGCCGAAAAAAATAAAGTGGACCGTTTTTGTTTATTTCTTATATTATTATTCTAAATATGTACAAAATTGTCGTTATAATCAACCTCCAAACAGACACCTCGCTTGGCACGTGGATTGGCGATACCAGTAACAGGCTTCTCAAGTCACTTCCTTAGTTGATTTTAAAAACTGCGAAGGGATGAGACGGACACAACGTAAGCCGTGAGCATATAGTAACACCTGCACTGTATTTGTTACGAAATATCAATTCTGCTTGAATTAATAAATGTTGGTGGGATAAACCGTTTGTATGTTTCTAGTATACTTCCTCAACTCATAATTGACATTGTGTAATTTTTCTTAGTAAGCTATTTTTGGATTTTAATGTATCATATCAACAGAAATTTCAAATGCTACACATAAGATGTCTATATCAGAAGGCCAAACCAAATCATAGATTTACCACATTCAGAAATTTATTAACAGCGTTTTCACTGTCAATAAATTTAAAATCAATGATCTGTGCAGTGTTTAAAATTTAACTTGTAACCTGTTTTCTAAATATTACTCCACAAAAATCAAAATATTCAGCCAGACACTGACGTAATTTGAGTTTATTACATTATTTATTTTCTTATTGAAGGTAGGGGTACAATAGATCTTTTGTTAAAGAAAAATGATTAAAATAAATTATAGAAAGAAGAGATTCTTTACAGTTATGTCACCTTAACAGCCTGTAAAAAGCAGCACAGCCGGACAGAAGCCTTATCCACAAGGGCGATTTGCCATTATCGCCACGCTGGGCTAACGGATTGGCGATCGGAGTACCATACATCACGCACCCCAGACGCTGCTTCCCGTCATCGGTCTGCCTATTTTTGGTCTGGTATTTTTCGAGATGGTTATACCGCCATCTGTCGGTAGCTTTTGCGATTTCGATAGCTTTTCCCTTAGTCGCCTCTTACGACGCCCACGGGAACAAAGGGGTAAGCAGATTTTTTGGAAAATGAGAACCTGACAACAATAGAACTGTTATAACAGTAAGCCTGTGTCAGCTTTCGTAAATTGTATGTAAAAAAAAAATTATTGATACTTTGTTGCATTGATAGAAAGATTTACATTGGGGTTCTTAAAGTGTTCAATATCATAAAAAAAAATATTGAAAAAAATTAAAATCGTGAAATATCTTTATTTCATATTCGGTGGATTATTTCTGATTTACAGTAGTTTAATTAATTTTTTAAACATTTTATTATTTAGGCGATGTAATTGAATGTATAGAAAAATAGCCTTTCTGGCGTACTAATGGCAGAAAATTTAATCGAATATACTAATTCTAAATTCCACGACTCGGTTGCGTAGTGGCTAAGCGTTTAGCAACGACGCTTTGGGCCGCAGGTTCGATTCGCGCACGGGACTAGTATTCGTATGGACTACAAATTATAAGTTTCGGGTCTGTGTGTTTATCTAATTTATGTATGTTAACTGCCTTCGCGGTACAGGAGAAATTCCTACAGAGGAAGGTGATATTTTTTTATTAAAAAAAAATATTGGGAAAAGTTTTTAAGAGGGAATATATTCACTATCTTTATATCCAAATGCCAACCTCACCTGCAAGTGGATTGGCAACATTACCTTAAGGTTGGCATTTGGAGTAAACTACAATTTTGGGAATGGCGGAAAATACATTAGATTTTGCCGAACCAAAAACCGACAGAGGGAGCTGCATTACCAATGTGAGGATACTGGCACTGTGTACATAAACCCGGTAACCTTGTGCGGTGAGTATGTGCAAGGCTCTTAAGAAATGGATACCAATTGGAGAGACCTATATTGGGGAGCAGTGGGTTTGGAAAACCTGATGAAGAAGCGTCACAAGTAGGAGAACGCTAGCGAAGACTTCATTAACTTGCCTGTAACCGATGGACACTAGTTCTGGTGCTACGTTATGGAAAGATACTTCTTCCAGCAACGGAACTGAAGGTGATAAAGTATTAAAACAGTCTTCAGTACAGTGGTTAAATTAACAACATGCATTCTGTTATTAAGCTAAACAACAAATGAATATGATATATGTCACCGTAGATTAAGGAAACATGTTTAACATCTTTAAATAACATTAATTTAACACATTTTTGTCATAAGTCAAAGTTACAGCCCTAAAATAAAAAAAAAAACAATTGGTATAGCTAATATCGATACTGAAATGGAACATCACACATGTTGACAAGTATCTTATTTTAAATGAAAAACAAAGGATAATGAACGCGTCGAAATTATAATGAAAGTGTAATAAGGCTTCATGAATATAGAACAAGTATCAAAGTTTCAGCATCAGTAGTGTACGGCTTCGTTAAATATGTAACTATAGCGTTTAGGGATTAAACACTGCTCCCGACAAGCGTTCGCGACAAACAAATGCATGGAACGAACGAACAAATTAATTTAACAAAAACTTTAAGCGATATGTAGCGTAGAGTAATTTTATACGTAACTAGCATATCCACCTATCGCAGTCTAGCATCCGTGGTATATATAGTGGCGCATTACATAGACTTCGAATGATTATTGTTTAAATATAAACTGCATCAAATTCCAAGCTTTATCTTTTTCGTTTTGAAAATATAGGACGGGGGGAAGCCGCAAGGATTACATTTTTTCTTTTATGGGAAAGAAGGAAAACGTGCAAGTGGCTCACCTGACGGTAATGATTTCAGTCGCCCACGTATATCTGCAAGACCAGATGTATCCAGCTCCTATCAGTAGAAGAACTTTGTAGGGGCACAACTCCGAAGCGTACCTCACTTGTAACATAGACTCTTTCGGGACTTGTTAAAACATATCTAATACGCCATGATAATCTTTAGAAGCGATTTTAATGACAAGACTGATCAACAACAATAATTATTTCATATTAACATAAATATTTTATTACTCTAAATATAAAAGACCAAATAACCGATGGGGAGATCAGAGGTCTAGACATAAATTTTTCTCGATTCAACCCACTTTTCACCGGAGTTTATTTGTTGCAAAGTGTCAGGTGATGAGCCTGTCGCTGTCTTAAGTGCCCAAGCCAACGATCAAAATCTTACGTAAACTTCGAAAAACTCACTGCCACAGCCTTTCCGCATAGGGGATCGAACTAGAGTCTCCAGATTCTGAGGTAGATCCACTAACAATTTAACCATGGCTGTTTTTGTTTCTTGTATGCAATTGCATTCTCGTGTGTAATTTTATTGTCTTACAATGGATATGGTTATAATGCTTTCTATATAAACCCCTTCAAAAGCAGGCATGACATGCACGGAAGATTTACCCGTATTCACCATGCTGGGCGGACATTGGTGAACGCAGCGCCGGTAACGCAGCACTTGGGATGCTTCTCCCCTTGACTAGTCTCGTTTGGTGCACCACAAGAGGTGGAACATTTCCCCATTACATTAATTCTCCAGTTCATTATTCATGTCATGTCTAGATATTTATAGTCACGAATGCCCGATAACGTCGTGTCAACACTTACGTCGCCGAATGACAGGTCAAAAGAAATAATGTTTCATGAATTACCATTCGATGTTAACGAAACTGTATGGAAGGTAAAGGATGTACACTGAAATGAAATATCGTTTCGGGAATATTCTGGTATAATCGAAAATATATAGACGATCAAAATTCGAGACTTTATAATAGGCACTGGAGTGCACTAAGGACTAAGGATGTGCCATGCAGATCGCATGTCAGGACTCTCCTTAATTATCCTATCCATAATTCCAGTTTTTATTCCTATTCCTTTACAGTCCAAGCAGTTAGGTTGTGGAACTCACTACCACCTACCATAAGAGATTCCGGAACTATACTTTTATTTAAGAAACGTGTAAAGGACCACTACTTAGCTTCGTGTTAATGGAATATTATTGTATATTTACGACTGTGTATGCATGAGTGTATATGTATATAAATATATTTATTTAAACATATCTATGAATATTGTTTAATTATATGTAATCTTATTTATTTAATTGTATACATATTATTTATTAGAAATGTACGCAGTAGTTTGCCATTTAATAAAATTTCCTGTTAGGGTCCGCTGGAAGTAATTTCAATGTATGGAATAAGTAGTACCCTTGTACTAATACTATGTTTTAATATTTTCATGCCTTTTTGTGTGTACATAAATAAAAAAAGAAACATCACGAAGGAAAAGGAAGAGAAAATAAAAGACAAAAGAGGCAAAGGAATAAAGAGGCTAGAAGTGAAGGCAAGGTGACGACTGCAGGAAAAAATAGAGGATTAGTTACTGGCAGGAACCCCCGTGGAAGATCAAGATGTGAGACATATCGCGAAGGAACTCCGCACCTGTTGTAAGTAGTCAAATAAATATAAGTTTAAGATACCGACGTTTCAATCCAATCTCCCAACCCGTAGCTCGTAACTATGCTTTTTTGTACCTTGATTGGTACAGATTATATTTTCGGTACTAAAATAATGTTAAGAAACTATATCGTAATTTAAAGTATGTAACGAATTAATTAAAATTTATCGCACACTTTAATAACCGTTAGCCCATAAATAATGCTTGTTAATAACAAATAATGCCTCAGGTTGAGAAACTTTCAGCCACAAGCAATAAGATAGATATTAGAAGCTAAGCAATGTCTCTATTTACAAAGACGGCGGCGACCAAAATAGGATTAGAAATGTCACGGAAGCTCGTTACAATTCTATAAATGTTCGAGGTGTAATTTACTGATCGTGTTAAGTAACTTAGATAAGTATTTAAGTGGTCTTTAACTTTGTAAGTGTTGTGAAGCTTCGATCGTATTTAGAGTAAGCAATTAGTACATCTTCACTAAGCAACGTTTAATAATCTCGTAGTTATCAACTGTAATATTAATATCTAGATGGTCGTACTTATTATATACGCATATGTTTTTTTTTGGTTTGCCATAATTTAAAAAAAAATACCTAATAATTTTATTATATTTTACAACTCGCTTTCATAGCAAGGCACATTTTGTTATTACTTGGTAAGAAAAATAAAATGATGAAAATGAAAATTATCTCATTCTCAACAAAAACTATAAGTACCTACAAACACTGCGAATTCTGTTTACTAGTTAGTACAATACTGGCTTCGTACGCGTGAACATAGTAATTACCATTTTTTCTTTGTTTTATTTGAAAATCGAATCAAACATATTGTTAAAAACATTTTTTTACAGCATCTAAGAATTGTTTTGCAAGAAGCCCTTATACATATAATGCATAGATTTATCAAAAAAAAATTAAATTTAGGTATTCACAGATTTTAATATCTCCTAATAATTTCAATACTTCCAAAATATAGTCCTTATATACATATATAGTACCTGGGCGATTTGCTCGGCGTCGGTCGAGTTTGCCATGGGAATGTGGTAACTAGCCGTGGTAGCCTAGAGGTTTATGCGCTGATTTAATTTTTACAGAGCGCGGGTGACCTGTCACCACTAAAATTGCTATTTAAGTGCTGTATTCTGCACGTGCTCGGCGGTGAAGGTAAACATCGTGAGGAAACCTGCGTGTCTGAGAAGTAATAAATAAATATTAATTCGAAGATATGTTAAGCCCGCCAACCCGCACTGGAGCAGCGTGGCGGGCCCTTGACGCCTTCCCGGGTTCTAAAACCCTCACATATATTTGAGAAGGAAGTCTTTTCCCAGCAGTGGGCACTTACAGGCTGCTACTTTACTTTTACTTTCCAATAATAGTGCTGACTGTTGTTAAGTTGCTAACATACCAAAATAATACAAGTGGTGTTAGAATGAAAATGATTTTAATTAATTGTTTGCCAACGAATTTTCTCAGAGATGGCACCTATCTGGTTAAACATGAAAATAAAAACATTATCTAAATACTAAATCTCATCCAAAACTTTAGAGCCGTTTAAAACCAACACGTATAGATTGAAAAGATTATTATAGTGATAAATATAGATAGCATGCAAATATTAAGGAAATTGTTGATGAAAGAATGAACAACCTATTGTTATGTTAAGAGAAGGGCTAAATTTTATTTAACTAAAGATATAACGAAGAAGTAAAGATAAAAATAGTAGCACGTAAGTTATTAATCTGCGACAAACCTGGCCACCCGAAACCCGTTGGCATGCCACAAAAAGTTTCATAAAAATTAAATATATAAAAAATAAAATGATACCGTGTTTTTTTCGCATCGTTTCGATTGTCCATGACATCTTTACCAATAAACGAAACTACATCTCGGATGTGAAAAATTACTTAGATTTTTGTGAAATATTTTTGTGGCATAACGGATTAGGCTCCAGTGCGTTATGTGCCCGGCTCAACCGAGGCAGCAGAACAGAATACTAGCGTTAAGTAGCAGATTCACTTTTGTAATGGTGAGGTGGAAACGGAGCACATTTTAGGTGTTATGTAATATTCTAGGACGCGGGGTAACTTCACACTTATTTCCGTTTTAACACAGATTATGCTTGTCTGTCACCCTTTTAATATCAACCCTAGAAAAAAATATATTATAGTTATTAAATTAAAAGACCAGTGCACAATCAAATATTTGCTAATGATCATAAATCAGAAATTAACTGAAACGAAAGAACTGCCTACGATCGGATTGCGTAGGTTTTTAATGGAAGTGAAATACGTAATGTATTAACAGAAATCCCAAACGAGCCATTGCTTACTCTAAATTTAGCAGCACCCGAACTTCCTAATACTCAGTTGTGATTAATTGTGTGCCATAAGACGAGGGTCTCAAGTGACTCCCGCGCCTTTATTGGCTTAGACGACAGCTTTACTGAGTAAAACTCTTTTGTTTCTGCCCATTTCGAATGCTCAGTTGCTCATTTGAAATGTCAACCTTTGTTATTTCCATCTAAATAGACATTTCACTTAATTACAAGGCATAATACTTAGAGTAACGATCTTAAAGCTAATTATTATTTCTTATGCGTTTGTCGACTTTGTCGGAAGTCACATGTAGAGAAACAAACAAATATCAGCTTTGCGCACCTACAATAAGCTGCTGTTTTATTTTAATTGTCCTGTGGCATTAATGAATTAGATAGGGACCAATGGTTTATTGTTATTTTAATGTCTTCGTTTATATAATAACTATGTATAAGTGTCAGTCGTAAAACTAACCTCGGAATCTGATAATTGTTTACGTAGGTCGTTGATGTAGCCGGCTTAATTTTATATACTAACTTATTAAAAATAATACTTATTTATTTATTCTGAATTGTCTACACGTTATGCTGACACGTACAATGAGCGGACTTAATGCCTTGTGGCATATTCCACCGACTCAACTCACTCCGTGACTGCCAGGCTTAACACGGTTCCAGATACCTTTCCCACTAAGCCGTTTATGCGTAATTGAAATACAAACATCCAAACCAACCCACTGTAACATTAAAAATTTTAAGTAGGAATTCACTAGCTTTAATCCCGCGCCATGTATCTTAAAACCTAAACCACTGAACCCAGAGATTTGATATTCAGCAATAAATCTATTACCTTATTGTCGCAGAAATGAAGTATGAACCATTTCAAGCCTCCGTTAATTTCACAGTGACCGATCTCCGTCATAAAATTTCCTAACAAGAATGTCGGGCGGCGGAAAAATTAAAATTCTCCTGTAGCACACTGAAGACACGATTTTTATTAAAGCAAAAAAAAAAATGCCGAAAAGCGCTTCGCAGAAGACTATACGGCCCTGCGGGAGGCTTTTATAAGGCGAACAATAAATCAAGGGCGGGAAAATATTTAAAAGCTTGCCGCACCAAGATTCTCGGGTAGCTTCCACTACTCGCTAGAGTAATGTACACTTAAATTTTTTTTTTTTCGTTGAGTTATCTCTCTCTGTAGGATAACTTATTTACTAATCATAAAATCATTCGATAAATGTAAACGAAGAAGCAGTTCTTCACGAAGAGGATTTTTTTTCAAATATTTTACGAAAATTAGCATCAGAATTAACTTTTTTGTATAATTCTAAATGCATTCTACGAATACATTTTTTGCCCTTTCAATAAAAATGTGTTATCTTTTATATTTAAAGTACTTTTCCTCCAGGGCCAGTTCGTTTATTTCGCCCTCTATAGTAAATTCTCACGCCCTGTCACCCATAGGGATAGGCAGATTACCACGCAGCCAAATGAACTTCAGCAAACCCTTTTTTCGCCTTTCCGGGAGAGGGAAGGTGGCAGTTGAGCCGCGTTACCGAGTTTGCTTCCAGAGATTACCTGCGAAGTATTTACATGTATATCCAGAGATCTTTTGGTAAAGAAACCTCAAAACGAAATAGTGGTAGATTGTCAAACATAATGACATTTGACAAGTGAAATTTGTATTTCTTATATCGAAATAATCAACTTGATTTGATTTCTCACAGCACGCTATGACAGAAAAGGGGTAGGCAGATGATCAAGAATCATCATCGCCGCTACCACAAGGCTATGAGTTATTAAATCTTTGTCTCGAGTTTATCATTTTAACAGAATGTTCATAATAAAAAAAAAAAACAGTATCACGTTGCTTATTCATTGTAATGTGTAATCCCATTCAAAAAGAAATACTAAATAATCATTATAACAAATTAAATACTTGTTTCAATAATCTAGACTTTTGTTTAATATAGATACATCAAAGTAATTGAATACTTATTTTTTCAAAAGTTCTACAAAATTTAATTTACTTTTGAAAGGGCAATTCGAGATTTACCTTTCGTATCAATTAACATTGAAAATATATAATATAAAACAATTCTTAGTAATTGTTGAAAATCTTTCAATAAAATATATTCGGTAAATTAAGATTCTGTCTGAAAAGTTCTTGCTGAGCCAATTAAGAAAGTGTCTAGTTACTTGTTTGGAAATCGGATAATTTTATGTTTTCATAATAATTTGGTAAATAGCCGTCATATTTGACTTTGTTAAGGGTTAGGAATTCGAGTACATACATGTATGAGCCAACCTGTTTTTCCCGGACAGGTCTGTCATGTAATAGCAGGAAAACAACAACAGCTCGTATAGATTTTTTTTTGAAATCGAACAGCCTATGATATTCTGCAGATGCGACGTTCCGCGACGCTGCTGCCTGCTGCTGTGTTGTGCTCGGACCCCTGTTAACGAAAGAAAGACTCTCGACAAAAACAAAGGGAGGGGGGGGGACTACCCCAGGGTAGGCGGCTCAGGTTGTAATCGAATTAGGCAGGACTTTGAAGTTAGAAACGCCTTTGCACACGAGTACGTCGTGTATGGCATGAATCTGTGATCGCGCGTTCTACGAGGAATAACGCGGTATGTGTGTGTCATGTGTCTGAGTGTTTTGTGTAATAATGTGAACGGGTGTTATGTCCGCGAACGCATAATTGTGTAACGCGATGAAGTCATGTTCGTCGATGATGACGTTCATGGGACGCATTTTGTCAGGCGGGTCATTTTGCGCAGGAGTGTCATCTCCTAAGGCCGCCCACTAACCGATTAGGGTGATCCTTCAATTTTCCGAAATATCTTGTGGATATTTCTTTAAAAAGGACCGCTAGAGAGAGCAGATTTAAGTCGCGGTACAATTCTGCATTATATATAGGTATCATACACATATTATACAAGACACGTCGATCTCCTGTGTGGAGGTTTCATACCAATGAGTTTTTTTTAAACTTGTGTACGATTTGTATCGTTGACCTGGACATTAAGACGGCGACAGGTTCACCACGTGTCAGGTTACCCCAAACAAGCTCAAGAGAAAAATAAATAAAGAGATCTCTGAGCACCCCATTGGATATACGGTCGTAAGAGCATGTATATTTTTATAAGTTTCAAAGATTTCACTAAAATATCAGCGTTATTAATGTTTTAAATAATACCTTTTAATATATAACGTCTAATTTTTATCTCATTTCAACATGTACATTGGTTTCAGTGAAACTTTTGTGAATTCCATGGAACATCTTTGTACCGAAATCTTTATTATTATTAACTCTTAAGCGTTACGTCAAAATTTTATGAATTATTGAAAAAAAAAACTAATTTTACAATTTGAACAATTATAATTGTAAAATTAGACTCCACTACAATATTAAAAATACTTGAATTTAATTTTACTATAAGTATCTAAGTGCGGGAAATCGTTGCACGCGAGGTATTTCTACATTACCGTTTTATTGTTAGATCATTGATGGGATGTGTAGAGTACCAAAAATAATTAGAGCTTATAAATTTTTCAACCTTTTAATATTTGGCGACTACCAAGCTTAGAAAAAAATCGTCTTACGAAAGTTTTTTTTTTAATGACATTAATATATCGCAGATGGAAGGTAGTTTTTAATAAAGAAAAAAAGATGTTCTCATAGGCTGTGGTGACATCGCATAGTTTTAGCGCCCTCTATTGATAAATTCAGTAAGAATACTAAGGTACTGAGAATTCGAAAATATTCCATAGATAATACAGAAAAAGGAGATACTAGACAAAGTTTCCTTTTTCTATAACGCATGACTGGAGAAATTCTTTTATTATGTTACTTAGATAGGGATGAATACAAGTTGACACAAAAATATTCTCAGAAGCAATTTAGGACTTAAAAATGATTTAAAAAATTTCACCAGTGACCCGCGCCGTTGGTTACAAGTGTAACAAACCACATCTTGTGGGCGGCCGCGGTATGGCAGGAACATTGTACGTTTCCTTCTGCATAAAATATATTCACGCTACGTTGCGCCGTATAGAACTATTGCATACTCGAAAAGAATATTACTTACAAAATAACGGAAATTTTATACTTGAAATATTTTTAAGAATAAATATTAGATTTAATGCCGCGATAACCGAGTGGTTAGAGCAGGGATTCCCAAACTATTTTGGGCAAGATAACCCTTTTCCAGAATGAACTGATACCTCAGACCTCCAAATTACTTTTAAAATCCTGTCTCTAGTTTTTTTCCTATTGATACAAAATACTTACCAATTTTAAAATTTCGCGGTTGGTTAAGTGAGTAAACTTGACATCATTTTCTCATCAAAATTTAACAAAATAAATAGACATGAAATTCAGTGAATATCAATTAATAATTATTAATACAAGTTACATAAAAAGAACAAAATGATATTTCCTACTAAAATTATAATTTTTAAATAACTTTAAGTTAATTACTGATGTCATTAAAAAGTTGGTACACGTAATAGAACTTACACAGTATCATGAAACTTTCAAATAAGAACTTGCGTTAATTAATATGGGTTGATTTTTAGACCTAGTCGACCACCAAAATCAGTTTTCGTTTATATCGACCCCTGGGAAACCGATCACTTTGGTAATCCCTGGGTTAAAGGATGTAATCGTTCGTACCTACGAATCAGGAGACTTGAGTTCTATCACCTAAGCGGTGGGCACGTAACACCTACCAGTTCTTCGAAACCTACCGCTTTGTACCGTTGGCATGGATGCAGAGGTGGTGACAGGTCCAAGACCTATCACGTTGTCCTAATTAAGCTATCGGTAAAGGATCGGTGTTAAGGTATCGGCGTAGGTAAACACTTTCTTTCCGCGGGTTTTGTAAGAGACGACTAAGGGGAAAAGCCTTAAAATAGCAACTGCTAGCGATAGACGGCGGGATAACTGCAGCTGTTCGGTGGCAGAAATTGATAAGAGAGTGGTAACAATGTAAACTTTTATGTACAGAAGGAGCCTTCCGCTTAGTGGACCTCCGATAAGTGCAGACACTACACTTACAAATACACTTCTAAATTTAAAGACTCAAGCCATGTATAACAACATGCTGATTACAAAATGCTAACTATAAAAAGTGACATTATAAATCCATACAATGGACACAATTTTTGCAACAGTTACAGAAATAACGTAACCAGACAATTCGTATCATAAAAGTTTTGTTTGCGACTTCCTTTCTGCTTTCTTTGTAAAATAACGAAGCTTAAAAAAGTTTGCTAGTCAAACTGCTATGCTCGTGAACATTGGTAATTGCTGTTTTGTCTTTGGGTCTTTAGAAATTGTTGATGTGTTAATTAATGTAAAAATTCTTCAATGTAGAAAAGCTTAAACTTTAAGCGTAAAATTATGCATGCAATAAAACGCGTAAAACGATTGAAAAGGTAAGACTTCTTTAATTTTAGTCCACCGTTCGACTACAATTTGTCGACAATCACTCCAAATACAAGCTTTTAAGCTTAGTTGGAGTTGTTCATTTAATATTTATAAGAAAAAATACTTGAGCTCAATGTTATACTAATTTCAACCTCATCTCACATGGCGTTAAAGTCCTAAAAGTTGAGCATGAAAAATGCCAGAAAAAAGTTTTTACCATATATAGTATAAATAACGTCTCTATTTTGTACATAAAATATTTGACAAACATTTCGTGTGAAATCATTCCTTGATAAAAATCTTATAGTATTACATTTCATATTCAGGACATGGTTTCGTTTATTGGCAACCATGTGTTCACAAACGTAACCATGATGAACGTAAAAACGTAAAATTCACGTCAAAAAATCACTTTTTTTTTTTTTGTGGCGTGAGTAATAAGGACCTTGTGGCATATTTACTAATCATACATCAAATCTATTCGTACATACAAACTTTCATTTTCTTGGTAAATAAATAAGTACTAAAAACCGTAAAATGTGATTATATCAGGTAGAAATGTAAGCCTATATACACTATATACGAGAACGTAAACACCGCTTTAAATATTAAAAATAAATGCTGTATAAAATATAAAGTTTAAAAACAAATCAATCCAATAATTTAAACAAACTTTTGACATGTCTACATGCTTTTAGATAAATACAAAATAATAACTTCATTTGCATTAGGTATACGAGTGCATATCGCTAGGGTAAATGAAAAGTTTTTAATCCGTAGCTAGCAAAAAACAGGGCGAGAGTACTGTGCCCATTATTAATTGAAAACTAAAAACGTATTCGTTAAGCCCCGTGAGCGTTGCGGAATCGAATCAAAGAAGTAATTCGAATGAAATAACCGAATGGATGGACGATCGGTCAGTTGAAATTTCAGCGGGCTCTTTTCGGGGAAGCATTAATAAATACATTTTAATAACAACCAAATCATTCGATTTTCAAATTTGGTTGTGATTGTTATTTTGTTAAAAAGATTTTTATTCGTAAATGTATCAGTTACTAATGATGTAAGTACATTTAATTAATTTGTCATCAATAAGAGCGGTATTGTCAAAGACCAGAACAAAAATTGAAAACATGTTTAAGAAGCCATAGTTATTTTCAGTTGTTTTGAACTGTAGTCATGTTATTTTGAACTGTTTAAAGGGCTAATGACATAATAAGACTCAAAAATATAGGTGCAAACCGATGAATCTACTGCATTATTATTTTTTGCTATGAATAACCACTGAGGCACAGGGTTACGAAAGGACACAATCATTATTTTCGACTAGTAAAGTATAGAACTAAAAAGTTTTACTTTTATGTTTGGGATTTCCGCTCGGTCTGCTAAGCCGTGGTGGCTCTTTGTGAAATAATGTAAGTTATACTCGTAGAAGTTTGTAAGTCAAACTATTATCCAGTTAGACCACGGATATTGCAGTTTGGACTTCAGTCATTTCAAGTAAAAGTTATGATGTAATTTAATGTTATGAGATTGATAATGTTTTTCTCTTTCTTATCAACCTGTATAAGCCTGCAGGAGACAGGCATTTCCATGAAAGAACCACCAACACTAATATGCCGTGATGTTAACATTTGCCCATATTGATTGCGCTGGACAGATAAGTTGGTGAGCACAGTAGTAGAACCCTCGCACTTGTGATGTTCCTTCCAATATCTAGTCTGTGTGATATCGGTTTGGTATATTTTCTCGGATTTGCCACCATCAGACGGGCGTCGGAACTACGTTCGATAGAAATCAGGATGCATCCCGTACAGGCAAGGATGACCTTCAGAGAAAAAAATATTCGTATGGAAATATAAGTAATTTTACTGATGCCGATGATGACGCGTTCAATTTCACTTCCCGACGTTTTGTGTCGAAGCTTCATATTTTGCTATTGAAAAAAAAATATCCATATCATGTTTTGCTGACAAAGCAACTATTTGCAATAGATTTGATGAACCGTGACTACCCACATGCTTACCCAGAAAGTTCGCAGAGAACAACGTGGTAGAGCCAAGCGGCGGCTTTTGCTGCTGCTCGAATGGGCCGGCTCGACCGGGTTGGCACCACGCCTCGCAGAATACCGGCGTGAAGTAGACTCCTCATCCTCCCTCCTATCTCCCAAATACCCTTAAAGGGCAACGCACCTGCAGCACTTCCGGTGTTGCAGATGTACGTGGGCGACGGTAATCATTTACAGTACCGAGAAAGCGGCTCACCTGATCGGCTTTGTCGTTTGCCGCCCTTCCCATAAAAAAAAAATTCCTGTGTAGTATACAGTGTTACTCAGACATAGACATTAGTGTCAGGAAGAGTTTTACAAGTAAATACATTCACAATTATATCATCAGACAAAGTAAAATGCATTTTCAGATCAACCTAACTCCATCAATCCCATTGTTTAATTTGCAAAACAGTTAGAAAAAGTTTCAAAATAACTCTTTACCTTTACTAGATGTATTAGTTAGAACTAGGAATTGCCTAACCCATAACCAAAGGGCGTTAATCTCAGCTAGCTACCGTGGGAAAATTTAGAATTATAAAAAACTAAGACATCGGTTTCTCTCCTTTTCAGAAAAACCTCAAAACGAAACTTCTACAATCCACTATTTTAGTTCATTCATTCTCAAAAAAAAAAAATTCCTGTGTAGTATACAGTGTTACTCAGACATAGACATTAGTGTCAGGAAGAGTTTTACAAGTAAATACTTTCACAATTATATCATCAGACAAAGTAAAATGCATTTTCAGATCAACCTAACTCCATCAATCCCATTGTTTAATTTGCAAAACAGTTAGAAAAAGTTTCAAAATAACTCTTTACCTTTACTAGATGTATTAGTTAGAACTAGGAATTGCCTAACCCATAACCGACGGGCGTTAATCTCAGCTAGCTACCGTGGGAAAATTTAGAATTATAAAAACTAAGACATCGGTTTCTCTCCTTTTCAGAAAAACCTCAAAACGAAACTTCTACAATCCACTATTTTAGTTCATTCATTCTCAAAAAAAAAACTGTCGTGTCGTTCAAACGATTAAAAAGTATTATAAAAGTATGTGTCGAATATACATCGTTGCTAAACCTCCCGATTCAGTCTTTAGAACAGTATCTTAGACATAAATTTAAAAAGAATTAAGAGAGAGAGAGAATAGGAAATGAAATAAATCGTCCCATAATACGTTCCGACGATCAGCTGTATTGATAATGCTGACGTCACAATCTTAAACGATCCCGTTCACGGTGCAATCAGCAATGCAGACGTAATCCAATGTGCCGTCCAACGAAACAGCTATAAGCATATTTCCAATCAAACCGCACAGAGGAATCGAGATATATATTCACGATTCTTAATAAAATGCGTTGGTAAATTTCATACTTACCACGTTTTCCGATGTATGTTATTAACAAGTGACAGTCAAAATTCAATATTGCCAGAACATAACAGGGTTTAAATTGGATTGGATAACGAAAGTAACTTAAGCCGTTTATGCAAGTCGGAGAGAAAACAGGATCGTAGCGTCTAGCAGGGTACACTAGCGTATAAATAACGTTGCACAATATACTTGAGGAGCTAAATCAAGGAGCATTGTTGAAGGGGCCTTGTTAGCTGTTCCGTGTGCGACCGCTGATTTTTTTTATTTGATATCTTAATAAACCTCTGTGTTTGGTAAGGGTTTCGAACAGGTTTTAGGCTGGTCGTTTTATTCTTTTTTTTTTCACCCCCGGAATTTGTTTTCTCAGCCAGCGTCGGGGTGTGTTTGATTTATAATTTTATTTAGAGAACTGTTTGGTTAGGTTGAGCGTAATAAACTTTATTGTTAGCGTGGAATTTTTGATCGACCTCGAAGTTTTTGAGGTACCATGCTGAGTGTCAATAGGCATCGATGATTTTTTTAACATTTGAATTTTTATACGTTAACTTAAATATGGCGATGTCTTAATTGAAATCTCCTTAACAATTCTTATACAAATAGTGGGTAATAAACATAGTTCAGTTGTGCTTTTTTTTCTTGTTTCGTCGAGATGTTTATTTTGAATGAAATTATTAATAATACAATATTCATGATTCTAAATAAATGTATTAAAATACTAAGTAGGTACATCTGCATTCAGCGATATTCTGATGCACTATGCAGGTTAGGTTAGGTTAGGTTGGGTTAGGTTAGGTTAGGTTAGGTTAGGTTAGGTTAGGTTAGGTTAGGTTAGGTTAGGTTAGGTTAGGTTAGGTTAGGTTAGGTTAGGTTAGGTTAGGTTAGGTTAGGTTAGGTTAGGTTAGGTTAGGTTAGGTTAGGTTAGGTTAGGTTAGGTTTTTTTTTTTATTTTTATCTCCTTCTATCTCCAACATAATCGGAGCTTTGGCTGTTTTGTTTATTATTTCTTACTATTCTATTTATTTATTTCTTAAATGTAATATATTAGGTAGTTTTTGCAGGAGTTTTATGTACATTGTTTTAATCTTATATTCTTAAAGAAATTTATACATCTTATTTTTAACAGTTTGTTCTTATACTCTACATTTTTATTTATCTAATTTCTTACACTATACTAGTCTATAATATATTTCATTATATTATGATAGCATTATTACTTGCTACGCTGTTTTGTTCCTCTTTACAACATTTTGAGCGATTTCGATGCAGTATTTTATGAACACGTCTCTTTTTTTACTGTTTAAGATGTTCGGTACGTTTTCCCTTACTATATTTTCATTTATTTTGTTTCTTAGTTCTAGTCTTTGTATTGCAGGTATTGGGCAGTCAAAAAGGATGTGTGGGACGGATTCCTGCGTTCCTGGCTCGCATGCGCACGATGAGCTCTCTTTGCACTTAAAGCGATTCAAGTACTCCGAGAACCCACCGTGCCCTGTCATAATCTGCGTAACCATGTAGTCGACTTTTATTTTGCGGATCATACGGTACGCCGTCACAGCATCCGGGAAGAATATTTTTGTGACCGACGCGGTTTCTCCAATTTGATATCTACGATTCCATTCGTCAAGCGTTGCAAGTCGAATGCTTCGCTTGGCGAATGAGACCGGGTACAAATTATAATCAGGTCTCCCCCTGGGGCCCAAGGCGGCGCTTTTGGCAAGCTGGTCAGCTCTTTCGTTGCCCTCCATCCCTACATGGGCCTTGATCCAGAATAAGGTAACAACTTTACCCTGGAGAGATGTTGCTGTTAGATTATCTCTGCTCTCTACTGCAAGAGGATGGAGGCAACTATGATTTATGACCGTTTGTAGAGCTGCCATTGAGTCGCTGTAGGCTCCAAAGGAAGACGCTGAGTGTCCGAGAATTACCTGTGTGGCCTTGCATATGGCCAGAAGCTCAGCCTGGTAGACGGTGCAGTACCCTGGGAGAGCAAGCTTGATGGCTTTTGTTTCGGTCTCGCTGTTCCACACAGACACGGCAGCGCCGACTTTGCCCTCAATCTTGCTCCCGTCAGTAAATATACGAACGTCATAGTCACTGTTTTGAATGAGCTGCTCTCGATGTGCCAGGCCAGGCCAGGCCAGGCCAGGTCAGGCCAGGCCAGGTCAGGCCAGGCCAGGCCAGGTCAGGCCAGGCCAGGTCAGGCCAGGCCAGCCAGGCCAGGCCAGGCTCAGGCCAGGCCAGGCTCAGGCCAGGCCAGGTCAGGCCAGGCCAGGTCAGGCCAGGCCAGCCAGCCAGGCCAGGCCAGGCCAGGCCAGGCCAGCCAGGCCAGGCTCAGGCCAGGCCAGGCTCAGGCCAGGCCAGGTCAGGCCAGGCCAGGTCAGGCCAGGCCAGGTCAGGCCAGGCCAGCCAGGCCAGGCCAGGTCAGGCCAGGCCAGCCAGCCAGGCCAGGCCAGGTCAGGCCAGGCCAGGCTCAGGCCAGGCCAGGTCAGGCCAGGCCAGGCCAGGTCAGGCCAGGCCAGCCAGGCCAGGCCAGGTCAGGCCAGGCCAGGCCAGGTCAGGCCAGGCCAGGTCAGGCCAGGCCAGCCAGCCAGGCCAGGCCAGGTCAGGCCAGGCCAGGCCAGCCAGGCCAGGCCAGCCAGCCAGGCCAGGCCAGGCCAGGCCAGGTCAGGCCAGGCCAGGTCAGGCCAGGCCAGGCCAGGTCAGGCCAGGCCAGGCTCAGGCCAGGCCAGGCCAGGCTCAGGCCAGGCCAGGTCAGGCCAGGCCAGCCAGCCAGCCAGGCCAGGCCAGCCAGCCAGGCCAGGCCAGGTCAGGCCAGGCCAGCCAGGCCAGGCCAGGCCAGGTCAGGCCAGGCCAGGTCAGGCCAGGCCAGGTCAGGCCAGGCCAGCCAGGCCAGGCCAGGCCAGGCCAGGCCAGGCCAGGTCAGGCCAGGCCAGGTCAGGCCAGGCCAGGCTCAGGCCAGGCCAGGTCAGGCCAGGCCAGCCAGGCCAGCCAGGCCAGGCCAGGCCAGGCCAGGCTCAGGCCAGGCCAGGCCAGGCCAGGTCAGGCCAGGCCAGGCTCAGGCCAGGCCAGGCCAGGTCAGGCCAGGCCAGGCTCAGGCCAGGCCAGCCAGCCAGCCAGGCCAGGCTCAGGCCAGGCCAGGTCAGGCCAGGCCAGGCCAGCCAGGCCAGCCAGCCAGGCCAGGCCAGGCTCAGGCCAGGCCAGGCTCAGGCCAGGCCAGGTCAGGCCAGGCCAGGTCAGGCCAGGCCAGGCCAGGTCAGGCCAGGCCAGCCAGGCCAGGCTCAGGCCAGGCCAGGTCAGGCCAGGCCAGCCAGCCAGCCAGGCCAGGCTCAGGCCAGGCCAGGTCAGGCCAGGCCAGGCCAGGCCAGGCCAGGCCAGGCCAGGTCAGGCCAGGCCAGGCCAGGCTCAGGCCAGGCCAGGCCAGCCAGCCAGGCCAGCCAGCCAGGCCAGGCCAGGCTCAGGCCAGGCCAGGCTCAGGCCAGGCCAGGTCAGGCCAGGCCAGGCCAGGTCAGGCCAGGCCAGCCAGCCAGCCAGCCAGGCCAGGCCAGGTCAGGCCAGGCCAGGCCAGGTCAGGCCAGGCCAGGTCAGGCCAGGCCAGGTCAGGCCAGGCCAGGCCAGGCTCAGGCCAGGCCAGGTCAGGCCAGGCCAGGTCAGGCCAGGCCAGGCCAGGCCAGGTCAGGCCAGGCCAGGCCAGCCAGCCAGGCCAGGCCAGGCTCAGGCCAGGCCAGGTCAGGCCAGGCCAGCCAGCCAGCCAGCCAGGCCAGGCCAGGTCAGGCCAGGCCAGGCTCAGGCCAGGCCAGGCTCAGGCCAGGCCAGGTCAGGCCAGGCCAGGCTCAGGCCAGGCCAGGCTCAGGCCAGGCCAGCCAGGCCAGGCCAGGTCAGGCCAGGCCAGGTCAGGCCAGGCCAGCCAGCCAGCCAGGCCAGCCAGCCAGCCAGGCCAGGCTCAGGCCAGGCCAGGCTCAGGCCAGGCCAGCCAGCCAGCCAGCCAGCCAGGCCAGGCCAGGTCAGGCCAGGCCAGGCTCAGGCCAGGCCAGCCAGCCAGCCAGGCCAGGCTCAGGCCAGGCCAGGTCAGGCCAGGCCAGGTCAGGCCAGGCCAGGTCAGGCCAGGCCAGGTCAGGCCAGGCCAGCCAGCCAGCCAGCCAGCCAGGCCAGGCCAGCCAGGCCAGGCCAGGTCAGGCCAGGCCAGCCAGCCAGCCAGGCCAGGCCAGGTCAGGCCAGGCCAGCCAGCCAGGCCAGGCCAGCCAGCCAGGCCAGGCTCAGGCCAGGCCAGGTCAGGCCAGGCCAGGCCAGGCCAGGCCAGGTCAGGCCAGGCCAGGTCAGGCCAGGCCAGGTCAGGCCAGGCCAGGTCAGGCCAGGCCAGGTCAGGCCAGGCCAGGCCAGGCTCAGGCCAGGCCAGGCCAGGTCAGGCCAGGCCAGGTCAGGCCAGGCCAGGTCAGGCCAGGCCAGGTCAGGCCAGGCCAGGTCAGGCCAGGCCAGGTCAGGCCAGGCCAGGCCAGGCCAGGCCAGGCCAGGTCAGGCCAGGCCAGGCTCAGGCCAGGCCAGGCCAGGCCAGGCCAGCCAGGCCAGGCCAGGCTCAGGCCAGGCCAGGCCAGGCTCAGGCCAGGCCAGGCCAGGCCAGGCCAGGCCAGGCCAGGCCAGGCTCAGGCCAGGCCAGGCCAGGCCAGGCCAGGCCAGCCAGGCCAGCCAGGCCAGGCCAGGCTGATTAGGTTAGGTTAGGATTAGGTTAGGTTAGAGTTAGGTTAGGTTAGAGTTGGGTTAGGTTAGAGTTGGGTTAGGTTGGGTTAGGTTAGGATTAGGTTAGGTTAGGTTAGAGTTAGGTTAGGTTGGAGTTAGGTTAGGTTAAGGTTAGGTTAGGTTAGGTTAGGTTAGGATTAGGTTAGGTTAGTTAGGTTAGGTTAGGTTAGGTTAGGTTGAGTTGGGTTAGGTTAGAGTTAGGTTAGGTTAAGTTAGGTTAGGTTAGGTTAGGTTGAGTTAGGTTAGGTTAGTTAGGTTAGGTTGGAGTTAGGTTAGGTTAGAGTTAGGTTAGGTTAGGTTAGGTTGGGATTGGGTTAGGTTGGAGTTAGGTTAGGTTAGGTTGAGTTAGGTTAGGTTGAGTTAGGTTAGGTTGGGTTAGGTTGAGTTAGGTTAGGTTAAGGTTAGGTTAGGTTAGTTAGGTTAGGTTGAGTTAGGTTAGGTTGAGTTGGGTTAGGTTGAGTTAGGTTAGGTTGGGTTAGGTTAGGTTAGGTTGGAGTTAGGTTAGGTTAAGGTTAGGTTAGGATTAGGTTAGGTTAAGGTTAGGTTAGGTTAGAGTTAGGTTAGGTTAGGTTGAGTTAGGTTAGGTTAGGTTAGGTTAGGTTGGAGTTGGGTTAGGTTGAGTTGGGTTAGGTTGGAGTTAGGTTAGGTTGGGTTAGGTTAGGATTAGGTTAGGTTAAGGTTAGGTTAGGTTAGGTTAGAGTTAGGTTAGGTTAGAGTTAGGTTAGGTTAGGATTAGGTTAGGTTAGGTTAGGTTAAGGTTAGGTTAGGTTAAGGTTAGGTTAGGTTAGGTTAGGATTAGGTTAGGTTAGGTTAGGTTAGAGTTAGGTTAGGTTAGGTTAGGTTAGGTTAGGTTAGGTTAGGTTAGGTTGGGTTAGGTTGGGTTGGGTTAGGTTGGAGTTAGGTTAGGTTAGGTTGGGTTAGGTTAGGTTGGGATTGGGTTAGGTTAGAGTTAGGTTAGGTTGAGTTAGGTTAGGTTAGGTTAGTTAGGTTAGGTTGGGTTAGGTTAGGTTAGGTTGGGTTAGGTTAGGTTAGGTTGGGTTAGGTTGGGATTAGGTTAGGTTAGGTTGGGATTGGGTTAGGTTAGGTTAGGTTAGGTTAGGTTAGGTTAGGTTAGAGTTAGGTTAGGTTAGGTTGGGTTAGGTTAGGTTGGGTTAGGTTAGAGTTAGGTTAGGTTAGGTTAGGATTAGGTTAGGTTAGAGTTAGGTTAGGTTAAGTTAGGTTAGGTTAGGTTAGGTTAGGTTAGGTTAGGTTAGGTTGAGTTAGGTTAGGTTAGGTTGGGTTAGGTTAGGTTGGAGTTGGGTTAGGTTAGGTTAGGTTGGGTTAGGTTAGGTTGGGTTAGGTTGAGTTGGGTTAGGTTAGAGTTAGGTTAGGTTAGGTTAGGTTGGGTTAGGTTAGGTTAGGTTAGGTTAGGTTAGAGTTGGGTTAGGTTAGGTTAGGTTAGGTTAGGTTGGGATTGGGTTAGGTTGGGTTAGGTTAGGTTGGGTTAGGTTAGGTTGGAGTTGGGTTAGGTTGGGATTGGGTTAGGTTAGGTTAGGTTGGGATTGGGTTAGGTTGGGTTAGGTTAGAGTTAGGTTGGGTTAGGTTAGGTTGGGTTAGGTTGGGTTAGGTTAGAGTTAGGTTAGGTTAGGTTAGGTTAGGTTGGGATTGGGTTAGGTTGAGTTGGGTTAGGTTAGGTTGGGATTGGGTTAGGTTAGGTTAGTTAGGTTAGGTTGGGTTAGGTTAGGTTAGGTTAGGTTAGGTTGGGTTAGGTTAGGTTAGGTTAGGTTAGGTTAGGTTAGGTTAGGTTAGGTTAGGTTAGGTTAGGTTAGGTTAGGTTAGGTTAGGTTAGGTTAGGTTAGGTTAGGTTAGGTTAGGTTAGGTTAGGTTAGGCATTATACAAGTGAGCACAAACATTTTTAAAGGACACTCTACGCCTAATTAAAATACAAAAACAAGTGATAATTGAGTCTGCAAAGAATCGGAGATATATTTCTAAACGATATTTTCTTCACGTAAACTTCGCCATCCTATGCTAGTGCAACTAACCAAGGACACATAACACTAACGAAATGGAGGTGGCATAAACATTTATTACACATTTATATTTTTATCGCATATAGAAAGAGAGCAAATGAGCATGCGTCTTACCTGTAAGCGATTACCGATGCCCACGTACATCTGCAACACCAGAAGAGCTGCAGGTGCGTTGCTGGGCTTTGAGGATATTTAAGGACCGGGAGGGAGAGGAGAGGAGGGTGAGGGAGAGAGAGCTTTCGGTTACTTCACTCACCGAATGAAACGTAAATGCTCAAGATGCCTCTACTTCACGGTATTCTGCGAGGCCGTGGTACTGCCTCGGACGAGCCGACCCTTTCGAGCAGCAAAAGCCGCCGACTGACGGACCAGACATACATTTAGGAATAGAGGGGACACAGGATTCTAAAAAAAATATAAAAAAAATATTCAGATGAATCTTCCAACACATTCACAGCTTCATGTATCGTCTCGCACACGATCGCGGCCCCGCGCGAATGGATTCCAAGCAGGCAGTCCGAGTTTACTGCCGCCATTCAAGAAGCGGTAGACAGTGCTGGATCCATGCGCGGGCCATCTTTCAGTACCTACGTGACGCACTCGGGAGCTTAGGTGCAATTCCTGCAACTCCGCATATTATTCTCGCGCTGGAAGATCTGTACAGTAGGTAGTACGTTGTACGTTAAAGTGCCGACCACTTTACTGCGGACTATGCATTTTAATTTTTACATTCTGACATTCACAGTTGGCATGTTTCGTTTATGTTATATTTTAATGCCACGGAAGCCGTCTGGTTAACGATTTGTCTCCGAAGCAGACGATACTAGTTCGATCCTAACATCAAATAAACTCTGGTGAAAAGTGGAGTGAAAGCGAAGACTGCCTGCCTACAAAATTTATAGATACAAACTAGGTACCGGTGGTCAAACCACATAACTGCACTGTACAACAAATCAATTAAGCAACTAGGCACGCGAATGCCAACAAGGTTTAAACGTTTTTTTTGTACACTAGTTGTAAACTAGTGTCATATTAATATAATTTCTATTGTTTCAACACACTAGTAGTTAATAGTGTAGCTATCTGGGGAGCCGTGGTAGCCTGGTGGTCAAGGCGCTGACTTTAGTTTCATAGAGCGCTAGTGACTTGGGTTCGTTCCCCGGTGCCGGCACCACTAAACTTTCATTTACCACGTGCTCGGCGATGAAATATTACATAGTGAAGAAACCCGCGTCTCTGAGAATTCAAGGATATGTGAAGCCCGGCTCCCAAACCCTGGGGCAGGCATGGGCACTTACTTATATGCAGTATGTATTTTTTGTTTTTTTCTTTAATTGAAATGTAATTTTGATTGTCTTAGCGGTTCGATCGCCTAGTATTGTAGGCATACCTTCAAAGTTGAGGGTTGCGGGTTCGATTCTTAGCGAGCATTTGTGTAGTAAATATAAATGTTCGTACCCAAGTCATGGATGTTTGTATGATTATTTATCTATGTAGGAATATAACATATAACATATAAATGTATATATATATACATATTATTAGACTAACATCCACTTACCAAGACACAAGGAATTCTAGTTTTAGACTGGATTGGATGGACGTATGTGATTGTTCGATAAATAATGAATATAATCATAATTTCTGTTTTAGTTTTCGTTTGCGTATTTTGTTCTGTGCTTACTTTATGGATAAAGGTGCTTCTTTCTTTCTACTACAATAAATGATGAAACCCCTTCCCATTGCATTAAAGATGCAAACAAACCGACCATTAATCTATACCAAAAATATAAAAGGTAGAAGGCAGCAGCGAAGACGAATCTCTGTTCATAATTCCAAATTCAAACGCTCACAAAAAACAAAATGGCCGCGTTCCGCGCGCACCGCATTTATTAACCGACCCTGTAATCCTTCGGACCATAGTGATAAATACAGGCCGCTCTTAACGTTTACTCATGAGTCATTATGGCATTTAAATAATTCGCGGCAGGGAGCGAGTGGTGATTTATGTTTGTGATACAGTACGTGACGCGGGTGTAATCTGTGC
Organism: Bhutanitis thaidina; assembly: GCA_029286595.1. Classification (NCBI taxonomy): domain Eukaryota; kingdom Metazoa; phylum Arthropoda; class Insecta; order Lepidoptera; family Papilionidae; genus Bhutanitis; species Bhutanitis thaidina. The sequence continues at coordinate 2,895,626 of JAGSMS010000004.1, read as the reverse complement.
TCTATGATATGGCATAAGGAGAGTGTGTCATGGGACCGTGTCTAGATCGTTAGTTAGGGTTGACGTTTTTACTTTTAATTAGTTGGCTAAATTATGCATAGGGGAGCTTACAATAGACAACCCTAAAAGGGTATTTGTGTAAGGCTCTAGAAAGTTTGGCGATTATCTGTGTATATGGAGTGCCATTAACGGAGATGCTAATAAATTACTAATACAAAAATAAATTATTTGTTCTTACCAATATTCATCATTGGCATTACAACTTATCACAAGTCCGCTGCTAAATATAAACCTCACCCAAACAATGCCACATAGCACGATACTGAGCCACGTATATCCATTGACTTTACATCGGACACCGCGCAGGTGGGCACTCCATAGTATGTGGAGTCTGCCTGCACTGCTTTTCTTTACAGGGTTGCTAATCCAGAACCTACTCGTATCTGCCCCAACGGTTCTTTCCAACATTGCGGGGGTAAATAATGTTGGTATGCTACATATCATTTTTATATATATCTATTTATTATGTGTTCAGAGTTCTACTCCGTGTGATTATAGTTCAAGCTCTAAAGTACAACAATCAATTATAAAACCGACCAAGTGAGAAAAAGAAGAAGCACTTAAGATCCCGAACTCAATGAAAGAAAACACGATATTTTTGTGATGTGTCGTCACCCTGTCTATACCCTTCAAACAGTTGGTGTACTGCTGATTAGGGGCAAAGAGATAGGGAAATAGATAAGAATTCAGTACCTACTCAAAGAGGTGTTATCTTTTAAGTAGAAAAGGAGTCTTACCTAGTAATATTTTCTTAACGCTGCAGGAGAGAAATGGTCACTAAATTGTGATACAACAAATTTAATCTGCCTTATAATGCTATGTTGGCTGGTTTTTGTGCAATAGTCATGCATTGTCTCATGCTTGTAACTATATAATTGATCTTATCACATAAGCGGAACTTGCGTTATGGAATGGTTATATATCCCATGCAAATAATTTATTTTGCTAGTAATAATTTTGCTCACAAACGAAAGATGGTCATGTCGAAAATGTGGTCAAAATTATAAACGCTGGGCGAATGACGCTTTTACCAATCACGCGTCTGTGATATTCGGATTTTAGATTCCCATATTAAAAGTTAAGTAAATTGAATGCTTCATTGAGCCCGGCCACTTGGGACTTCGAAAACAAAACGTCATACTTACAATCGCAACCACGAGGAGAAGATCTTAAGCAGCCATATAAACCATCGCCCATTAGAGAAGGCCCGCATCCGGTATGGAACGGGCAAATTGTAACAAATGGTCACCCCCTTCCCCCGTTATCCCTCCCTCCGCTCTGGAATTTAGTCAGTGAAATAAACAAGGCTATCCGCCAATATAACTCGCGTCGATTCCGCGCGCCGGGTTGATTTATTCTGAGGATTTATTTTTATATTATTATTGTCTTATCGAAAATATAATAAGTTAGTTTTCCTCAAGGGGCCGCTTTGGCGGTTGTTTGTCAGATGTTCGCTTACATGTCTCGATTTCAGATTTCGATGGTTCACTTATTCTACGGTTAAAATAAATGATGCCAAAATATATGATGCAAAAGGGGAAGGTAAGGAAGAACATACCATCTTTTTATCTAAATGCCAAACTCACGCTGAGCATATCAACCCACCCGCCCGTGTGGTGGATATAGGAAACCATCCAAGACATGCATTCCGGTTCACTGATACTTTCTCGGACGGGATTCTAGTGCGTGACTTAAGAGAAAAGCCTTGAATTAACCAGGCGATCAAGAATTCTCTTGAAACTATTTGCCATTTTATATCAAACAGGCGAACCCGCGGTACAGTAGCTAGTAGCAAAACAAAACAACCACTGTAGAGTCGTATTACAAGTTTTAATTTCTTTTTATTACAAACACAAGTTCCACTTCGATGTCATTACACTAACACGACAATTAATGTGTCATCGTTAAAAACATTAAAGAGAATTGCAAGACCTAAGACTTTAAAATAGCTCAACAATTCGCGGTTACATCGGCAACTGTCGGTGGGTCTGCGTAAGTGAAATTATAGTGGACATGTCAAAGTGTTTTATGCGAAGATTTATTGACAGACAAATTTGCTAAATCGCCTAAGTAGTTGACGGAAATTGTTTTATTAATGGAGACTCCCTCCCTCCCATCTCCCAAATACCCTTAAAGGGCGGTAACGCCCCTACTGCAGGATCTCAGGTGTTGCAGATATACGTGGGCGAAGGTTATTATATATATTACTTACCACCAGGTGAACCGCATGCTCGTTTGCCGCCATTCCCAAAAAAAAAACACTCTGAAAAAGACAGCAGCTCTATACGTGGTAGAGCCAAGCGTTAGCTTTTGTTACTGCTCGAATAGGCCGGCACGATCGGGGTAGTATCTCGACCTCGTTGAATACCAGCGTGAAGCGAGAGGGTGATACCTACCCAGACGTCTCCTAAGCAGAAAAGTAGTTTATTACCTTGTAGTGGCACCGGCACTGCGCTCACCAGCCCCGTCCAGCGTGGGCAGCACCAGTAAATCTTCAATGAACTGCATACCAAACTAAAACTATACATTGCAATTGTAAATGCTAAAATGATCGAGTGCACGGCGTTGAAGGAAAAAATCGTGACGAAAATACTGTATTGTATTGTGAGAAGGTATTTTGCCCAGCAGTGGCATTTAGACGCTTTATTACTTTTCATAACGAAAACGTATGGAGAATACCGAATACATTGCGAAGCTAACCGTTTTCACTAAACCACACAATAGCGTTCAGACAAATCGCCCTCCACGGCCCCATTTTACTGAATAGATTTGGGCTCAGAGAAACAAGAGGTCTATTTCGCTATTATTCACAATACGTTTAATCAATTCATGCTATATTTTAATGTTCGCCGAATGCTCTCATGACATTCGTATAAAAAGTTTAGAGTTAAATGGAACGCACCCTTAATATATCCCAACGTACTTGATGACGTTTGATTTGGGTTATTGGGGTCTCTCAATAGGGATATTTACTCATGTGTCTCAAACCTCAAATCAAACCAATCGTCGATCGATCGATTGGTATTGTAACTAATATACTAATTGAAGTATTTTCAAGGAGATTTGAAATGTTACTTATGATTTCAGAAGAGGCATATGCTATGTTTTATACTAAGTTTGTATGTTTGTCACGCTTAAAGGACTCAGGGAGATTGATGAAAAGAGCCAATTCCTCCCTTAAAGACCGGCAACGCACCTGCAGCTCCTCTGGTGTTGATAATGTTCGTGGACGCCGGTAATCGCTTACTATCAGATGAGTGGGTCGCTCGTTCGCCCCTCCCCCCCCCCCTATTCCCTTAAACAAAATATTCACAAGTATTAACTCATTGTACGGCTTATAATTACAAGGAAATCAACTATGTAACACGCATAGTACGCATACCATACATACTGTACCCGCAAAAATGCATGCAGGCTTTTGCTGGCGTGTTCTTGCAGAGGCAATATTCAGCCATTGACTTTAATAGGTTGATGAAGAATAAATGAAGGTGGCTTAGAAATCTTAGGATTATAATTTATCACAATTGCAGGAAAAAAAACCCCATTAATATCTTTGTCGTTTGATTAAATAGAATGAAACATAGCCTAATACCATACTAATTCTGGAAACGAATGAAACATTTTAAAAATAAAACAAACCCGTGCAAAACTTCATACATACACACATTTAAATAAAAACAGAGTAAGTACTTTACATGCCATCAAGTTTTGTTCAACAAATCCCGTCCATTGAAAGCCGTAATAACACGGTTTGAAAAGCAATTATACGACAGAGGCATCAAAAAAAAAATTGTACAGTACGTAGAATACATTTCTGCGTTGCGGAGCATATGGCGGGCGAAAGAATTCGAAATTAAAATCTGCGTCATATGCTGACGCTCACTTCATATGCTAACCAGCCAGTTTCAAAATCCTTTTGCAATAAGGCCGTATTAAATGCAGTTGTGAAAAAGAAGTAAAAAAAAAAAGAAAACGGTATCCTTTTTCAAATTAATTTGCGATTTTTCTCGTAAGCATTTTTTTTAAATATTCGATGGTAGGTAATTGTACTATGCAGTATTGGACAGTCGCGTGGTTAAAATTTTTCTCGTTTGAGTTTGAATCCCAACCAAAGGCAATATCTGAGGAAACACGGATTATCAGTTGATTGACAGTGGAAATTCCCTTGTCAATGTTACTGTATTGATTCTGATCTCTGATGTCATCGTGTAAATGTGATATATCTATCAGAAATTAACAACAAGCAATGAAAGCGTATTTTTTTATGAGCTGAGCTTACAGCTTGTATCTGCAGTGGTTTACGACAAGTCGAAGTCGAATGGCGGGCTCGAACTAACGACGTCATGTTTCGTAGTCCGCACCCTAACCCATTTGGCTATTGGCGTTTCGATAGCCAAATAGCTTGCCGTTTGTGTCTAATATACTTGCCTGTAAAAGCACTATTAGACATTCTGCTCCGGTAGGAAGGAATTGGCGTAACTGAGTTGCTTGGTAAGATTAGCAGTATTAGACTACTACTATAGATAAAATTTCACAGCTTTTTTTAGTGTACCACATGTTTGTTACCTAACATGTTTTTAAACATGCATCGAGTTGCCAGATTAGTAATACAATGTTACTTGACACGTTAGGTAACATGTTGTACATTCTCCTTTACACTTTCACGACTTGTGGGAAGTGAAATTTTGTGCATATTACTCCGCCGATAGTGATCGACGTCTTATAGATATTACGAAGTTAGCAAATGCGTATAGGCGTCCCCCAAAGATTGCCACGAAGATCGGTCCTGAGCCACCTGCATCCATCGACTTCCCGCAACACAGTGCGGTTGAAATTTGACGAAAAAGATATTCCCGATTAATGAAGTTCACGTATTTATAAATTCGAGAAAGTTCCTTTAGGTAATAATCACATTAAAATAAACGTCTATTTCAAAAGGAGAACAAATTTGCGGTTTACCTCATTTCGATATTAAAAGCAGGTGCGTATTAACAGATGTTGGATCGTCTTGAATGATTTAAAACCACAAATTATACGCCTTTAGTCTACACGACTGTTATAAACAGCGTTGAGTTTTGCAGAATAAGGCATTCAGAAAATGACTTAATAACGAGGTATGATCATCATTCTTTAATAGCCTGTAAAATATTTACTACATTAACATAGACTATATAGACATACCATAGACCAAAGGGATATGCCAAAAAAAAATTTTTTTCAGGCAGGCGATTTCGCGATCACAGTGCAAGACGCCTTTCACCTAAGACTGTACAGCCGGCACTGGCCTGCGGGTGGCGGAAATATCTATATTAAGAGGTGGCATATTTCCGCCATCTGTCTAGCCATATAATTCTTCAGACAAATGTCTGAAAAAAATGACCTATGTCGGACAGATCGAAAGAGATTTTACATTTAATTTAGTCGCTTCAATCTAGTTTTCAACAGAGATTATTTACAACGTTGAAAGGTGTTAAGCCTGTTGCCATATTAAATCTGGACAACAATAAAATTCGTATAAAAATGTTTAGAAAAACTCATTGCGGCGAGCTCTTCACAAAGGAGATTGAAGTCGGATCTCCAGGAGTGCTACCGTTGCTTTTTATTGCGATTCCATTTCTGAGCTAAACTAAATCGTTTCGAAACTTTGTACCATGATTTCATCTTGTTTGATCCACTGGAAGTTACAGCCATATTAAATAAACAAAACCTACACTGAATTGTATTCATAGTGGTTGTTCACTCAATTCGCACCACGATCTTAGTTTCAGGTTTGCAGTGTATCGCTTATTCGTCGATATAAGTGATTCAATAAAAGTTAAATACTTTCTTCGTTTTAACTGAATAGTTTCGGATAGAAATTACCATTTAATATTTTGCAGTCAATGCTCGTTATATATTTTAGTATCAAAAGTTTTATATTAAGACGCTTTGTGTTATGAAAGATGAACTAGTTAGTTTCGATTGAATTTTTTAAGTGTGAATAATGAAGACCATACTTCACACCATAAACGAAATCGGAAACAAGGCAACAGTCAAACCCTTGTATTAAATTAGTTAAAATGCATTTCATTAATATATTTTTCTTGCAGGCTTTCTGTACATTGTAGGATTTGTTTGATGAACTGTTAGACAAATTACGAAAACATATTGTTATGCAAATAAACAGTGTAGATCCTCGTATCTTCATTCGTATGAGCTTATTAATTTATATCAACATAACTGCTGATGAGTCTGTCGCCATCTTAATGGCCAAAATCCTAATTGGAAATTAGCTCCGAAAATCTCATTGATATGATTCATTCCTTTGCTGTTATGTCTTTACAATATATAGTAAGATATTTATTATATCTAAATACTTCGAATCATCGCTTCCCATCCTTTACTGCACCGTCACTAGGGTGATTTAAGATTAGGGTTATTTCTTCTCACAACCTTCAAGAAAATTTATTAATTCGAGAAAGTATATAAATTCCAATAAATGATCGAGTTGGCCGTAAGTTTACAAACTCTTTGACGCGAAGATTCACTGCATGTAAAAAAAAAATTCACCAAGTAGGTTTTGTCAGCTCAGTGATTGCAATATTTTTTGAGCCATGAGTGCTTAAAGTAAGCTGGATAGTTCAGAAAAAAAGATTTTCTATTCACTTTCGCTATTTAAACCAGAAATCAAGAAAATTTAATATTTTAATTTTTTTTTTGCTTGAAGGCCTTGTAGCCAGCCAATGCCACAATTAATATTGGAAAAAAAGTATAAAGTATACGACGTTTGTAAAGCGTGATCTGTATTATGACAGTGATGCAATATCGGATTTTGATTATGCATTACGACATTTATGGATCAAACTCGAATCACTTCAAATGAGGTCATGGAATGAAAAAAGAACAATTAATTTTAAAGACCGCTGGTTTGCAACTGAATTGAATCTCTAGCTAAGAGCTTAGACCTTTTGATTTGAAGACGGTATTACCTCAACACACGACTCTCATGGTACTTTATGATTTGCTCTTATTTCTAATAAATAAATAAATGAGGGAACAATTATTCCATATTTTAAATAAAATTTAATAATAGTCATCTCTAACGATATTTTTAATTTTATATAGCGGAAAAGAAAGAAAGTCAAATTTAACATATATCCAAACGATCACTTATCCCGGCCAAAGACCGATAAAGCGTCTAATAAGAATAACATCAATTAAAACCCGCCGGCTGCGGTCGGGGTCAAAAAGTCCCCAGCAATTAAATGAAATAGACGTCTTAAAAACAAGAAAAGGACACAGGATACGGACGTCAGTGGCCGCGCTGACTTTCAATTTATTTAATTACCGCCACCCCGTATATTGCTCCTTCTGGATTTTTATTTTCATTCGTCTGATTCACGTCTCTTACTTTTATTTACAAGATTAAACTTTGAAAGTACTGCTGTTCCTTTTTTGCAGAGCATTCATGAAGACAAATGAAAGGGCGGAACTGCTATTTGAGTGTCGTTCTTTGCAATTTGCGTTCGTTAATTTTTAATGCTAACGAGTACAGTGTCGAATTATTATTATTAATTATCACCATGAGAAGCAACATTAAACATGTTTAAGCGACATTCTGTTGAAGGTTATTTTTTTAAGGTATTTTATTTTACACAATTTTACGACACTAACGTCGAGGAAGCATCTGTTAATATAGTAAGAAATATTAATAATCTATATTGACCATTATTACGGCGACCGTGACGGCTCGCCACGTTCTGCCTCCCAGAAGATACGTGGTAGAGTGGCGGCTTTTGTTGGTGCTCAAATGGGCTGGCTCGATCGGGGTAGTACCAGGACCTTGCAGACTACTGGTGTGAAGTAGAGGCATCTTGTGCTTCTGCGTTGCGATCGGTGAGTAAGGTAACCGGAAGCCCACTTCCCCTCCCGATCCCTCCTCCTCATCCTCTCTCTCTCATGTCCCAAATATCCTTAAAGACCGAGCAATGTACCTGCAGCTCCTCTGGGGTTGAAAATGTACACGGTAATCACTTACCACCAGGTAAGCCGCTTGCTCATTTGTCCCCTCGATTATAATAATAAAAAAATTGTTTCCCTTATACTTAGTATTATGATATACGTTAATCTTAACAGCCTAGAACCACTGAGTTCACTGCAGGACAGAGAAGAATTAGCCAAACCACCACGACCGGTAATCGGATTGGAAATCGCAGTACCTCGCACCTTAGACGCTGCAGCCCGTCATCGTTCTGCTTAATTTTGGTTCCGTATTTTTTGAGATGGTTATTCGCCATCTGTCGGTCGCCATTGCAATTTTTGATATGTTTATGTTACATATGCCATGTGTCTATGATTACTTTAATTAATTTCAGGATATTTAAAGCGAGCCGGACTCACACTTGATCTTTTAGGCGTAATTAAGCGAGAAACATACTCACTTTCACTTAATTTTGAAGGGTTGCATAATAGATACCCTAAGAGTCAATGGATCTTCATCTACAATACTATGTACGAAACTGTGACCTTGGTCTACTAACAATTAATTTATGGTACATCACGGAGAACGTGCCTTGGCATACAAGGTACATAATAATATATTAATACGGAACTGCAAGTATGATTCGCAAAGGAATTTTTGAAATTAGACACTTGAACCAAAGTTACGTTATGGCAGTCACTTTGATGATAGATGTCCGACTAGCAGAGAAGAGAAATTATTATATAGCAATGTCAATCACCCTTCTTCAATAAATATAATTTTTATTTCGTATTCTGTAATGACTTTCAGTTCAAGTCAAATTACAAGTAACCCTTCTCGTGTTACAACTCGAAGTTATGACAATTTAAATTCGATTGTTATGAGCCATTTCAGGACATTTATAAATTCAATTTAACTCAATGAGGAGTTTTTAAAGTTAAGTGTAAAGTGTCAGTATCTCCGGGATTCTGTTTATTCCCGACCTACAATACTAAAATCGACGCCTTCTGTTTCATAGGTGTGAAACATCATCAATCATCAATGCTACATTCAGCTGTAGGTATTTGAGGTAGGTTTATTAAAAAAAAGTCTGTTCTATCCGTATAACTACACATTTTTTTGTATTTATTTCAAGGAAATAAAAACTTTTGCTTAATCATTTAATTAGAGATTACTTTTTTTCTTCCACTAATAAAATAAAATAAACAAAGGCACCTCGAAACTTCTAGTCTTAATAGTTCACAGCAATTGTCAGAGCTTGGTAGCACAGCAAAAAGCTTAATTGCAGCTGCAATAAAGGGGACCTACAATTACACAGTTTTTTCACTTGAAACGTCTAGTCCCGCACGATAATAGAATACAAGGAATTGCTTTTACCCCTCAATAGTAAAATGCTCAAAAAACTTTCATGTCTTATGAGCTCGGAAAAGTCAGAAAGAACCCTTATATGAGTTGAGGGTAAAAATAAATAAAACATAGATTCTTCCGATAGGAGTAAAAATCTGTAACCGTTGTAATAGGCGAATGAGGGGAAAGGCTTCAAACTCGCAACGCCTACCGATCAATGGCGGGATAATCATCTGGAAAAATACCAAAATTAAGGAAACCAATGATGAGCAGCATCGTCTAAGATCCGTGGTGTCTAGTACTGCGATCCGTTTAGGAGGATTTGCAATTATAACAAATCCTCCATATGAGAGAGATCTATGTTATGTAGTGGATTATTTTTAGGCTGGTAATTTTTTGGGACTGGGTATGCTTATTAAGAAAAGACACAAATAAAAACTTAATCTTATCAACCATTGATTGTACATATATATGTAGGATGTTACTGTATCTAATGCAGAGTTCAGTGTTTATTCTTGTAATCATGAAAAATCGCAAACTTCGTAACCCTATTGAAATTCTGAGCGGCATTCCTAAAGTAAGATTGGAATAAATTGCGAAGAAAATAATTGTGTATGTGCCTGAAGAGAGATATAAAAATTTTCCAACATTTTCAACGCCCAATCTGAGTGTACATTGGATCATAGACACCGATTTAATATTCCGTCGGCGAACTCCAGAGATAACCCTCTGTAGGATCACATTCGTCGACGAACGTAGAATTTAATTCTCACTTGAATAACATAAAAATATGTCTGAAAGTCTGAAGGTTCCTTTAACATTTTTAACCACAGAAAACTTTTTTAGTTAGTTTGTGTTGAACTTGGAATTTTTGAGTAAATTCTGACTTTTTCAAGATAGAAGTTTGAAGGTTAGACTTTTTATAATTTCAACCAACTTTTCACTATATTTAATTTAGTCGTGATTCCCCTTACCACTCAGGGCTATTATATTATAATTCAAAACTTTTTCTTCTACCCATCTCATACCGCATTTCTTAGTACACTGCTCAACATAGACCCTAAAGAAAAGTGTGTAAATAATGATAAACCTTTCAACAGGTTTTTTATACGTGGTAGTGCCAAACGGCGGCTTTTGCTGCTGGTCTAAAGGACCGGCTCGACCGATGAAGTAGCTTATGCTTCCCGGAGGACCACCCTCCTCCTATCTCCCAAATACACCTTAAGGCTGGCGACGCACCTGCAGTACCTCTTGTGTTGCAGATGTACGTGGGCGACGGTAATCACCATCAGGTAAACCGCTTACTCGTTTGCCGCTATAAAAAAAAGGAACATTAGTTTTCAGGGCACAAAGCCGCCATGTTGGAATGCATGTTCTTTTACAATTACGGAACTAAGGTATTATAAAATCAACGAGATCACGTTCTGGAGTGAAGAGCTGAAGAATTATAATTTTATTGCTTCACGTAATTTATGAGAACATAGACGGCTGCGCGACGACGATGCCGATCCTGCGCTGACAGTATTTACATTATTCAATCGTATTGTTTACATCTTTCTGCAAGATTAACACTAAAAATGACGTACGCTTTTTACCGCGGCCACATGCTCACCGCATGAAACCCTGTTCCAAGTAATAGTGACCGTGATAGTGAGTGGGCTTAAAAATCTAACTACCTCTGATTAATTTTCCTTTTACTTTAGTTTAAAAATATATTTTATTATTATTAATTATCAATTTCTTCATTAGTATGTGCATTCCACTTTTGGAGAGTCCTCCCAAAAAAAAGCGCGAAATATCTTCAATGACCGCTGTAGACGATTGTCCGTATTCACTACATTGGCCAGGCGATTTGGTGAACAAAGTACTTTCACAGCAGTGACGCTGTTACCTATCATTGACCTCTGTGATTTAGGGTTGGCATATTTAGATAGATTTGCCCCGTCAGCTTGTCGTCAGAGCGTCCTCCGTTAAAAAGCGGGTTCCGCATATTTAGAAACAGGCCGATCTGCCAGTAGTCTAGTGAGACACAAAAAATTGTGAGGAAACCAGCATAGCTGAGAAATAATAAAAAGTTTTTCGGGGATATGTGAAGTCCGGCTCCAAAACCCTCTCAGATATATGCTTCCTTTTTCTAGCAGTGGGCACTTACTGTCTGCAACTTTACCTTTACTTTAGAACTCTATTTACATAAGTGGCAAAAAAAGACATTTCCTGCTACTAAAAAAACGTAAAGTTGATGATCTTATATAACATCTAATATAGTCTGTCTGTTACCGTTTTCGCCTGACAAGCCTATCGATTTGAACAATTCCTAGCACCTGTGGAACGAACTAAGTCCAGCATTGGGCTTTATGGAGGATGATAAGGCCGAAGACTTCTTCAAAACTTAATTTAACATGACATAAAACCTACGAAACTAGTTCATTCGAGCTTAGTTTACAAGGCTTCTTACATTAAACTTACTTCTTAAATTATCCTGTTCAATAACTAATACAAATAACTGTATAATAATTAAATTAAATTTCTTTAAATAAAAACTTTTGAGTCACAAAGTAGTTGTTCGTTCATTACAGACACACACACGCATACACAGACTATCTCAGTATATATATTTATGTATATACATACATATGTTCAAAGCATTCGTTAAGTTACTTTTTAATTACTTTTTTTTTATATATTTTAATATTTTTTTGTAATTTGGTACTAATATCTCGACTATTTTAGCTGTTGTTTTAAAATATTATTATTGGTAATCAACTTGGGGAAGACACTGACCTCTGTAATACAGGTTCTTAACCTAGCAGGGATGTCAGGGAATTCATACTTTGTGGTCCAAATTCTTATGACAATTAAGATTATTATTATTATTATTAGTAATAGCTTACGCATTTCAATTAATATTATGACAAACGTTATTACGTTAAGAAGCGCCATCTAGTGTTCATGTTAAAAATGAACCACAATACGCTAGAGGAAATCAGCATGTCTGAGATGAATGACAATAAAATAATATTTTGTGTAATTTATGTAAAGTTCATCAATCCGCACTAGAGCAGCGATGCAGACTCTTCCCGGCTGCAAAAACACGTGAACGTGGTGCACCCCGCTGGCATACACCCCACCAGAAACCACCGGACAACACCAGAGGTGCTGCAGATGTACGTGGGCGACGGTAATCACTTACCATCAGGTGAACCGATTGCTCGTTTGCCGCCTTTCCCATAAAATAAAAATAAAGCATAGTGGAACAGAATGTAGGGTTACCTTCGTGGAAAGGATTACCTGTTGGATTGCCAAAAAGAAAAGTACCGAGCGCGGCTAATATCTCATACCTTCTGATCCCATCGTTGTCATAGCGACTAAGAAAACACGACCTAAATTGTCTAGATCGGTGACTGCTAAGAGAAACATATAAGAATTTTCATTATAGTATTCTTATAGTACCTCGTACAAACATAAAGCTTACTTATGAATACGAGTCACCTTACAAAAGTCTTTTTACTGAACGTTCGTTTTAGAAACTTTCTTAGAATATTTTTTTTTTTAAATCTTAATTGCTTACATCCCTTATAATTTGTGGTGGCAAAGGGCGGACTCAATGCCTATTGGCATTCTCTGCCAGTTGACCCATGGGTTGGTGAGATAGCCGTAGCAGGTGTATTTATTTAGTAAAATAACTAAGTATTAAAATTATTTTAAAATATGAATAATAAACTATAAACAAATATAATAAAATAAATGAATTAAAATATGATATATATAATAATATACTATTATATGAAGATAGATAAATAAGAAACATTAATTACAGTCAAAGTATATTTAATCTAATGATTTTTTGTAATTTGGTACTAATATCTCGACTATTTTAGCTGTTGTTTTAAAATATTATTATTGGTAATCAACTTGGGGAAGACACTGACCTCTGTAATACAGGTTCTTAACCTAGCAGGGATGTCAGGGAATTCATACTTTGTGGTCCAAATTCTTATGACAATTAAGATTATTATTATTATTATTATTATTATTATTATTATTATTATTATTATTATTATTATTATTATTATTATTATTATTAGTAATAGCTTACGCATTTCAATTAATATTATGACAAACGTTATTACGTTAAGAAGCGCCATCTAGTGTTCATGTTAAAAATTAACCACAATACGCTTGAGGAAATCAGCATGTCTGAGATGAATGACAATAAAATAATATTTTGTGTAATTTATGTAAAGTTCATCAATCCGCACTAGAGCAGCGATGCAGACTCTTCCCGGCTCCAAAAACTCGTGAACGTGGTGCACCCCGCTGGCATACACCCCACCAGAAACCACCAGACAACACCAGAGGTGCTGCAGATGTTCGTGGGCGACGGTAATCACTTACCATCAGGTGAACCGATTGCTCGTTTGCCGCCTTTCCCATAAAATAAAAATAAAGCATAGTGGAACAGAATGTAGGGTTACCTTCGTGGAAAGGATTACCTGTTGGATTGCCAAAAAGAAAAGTACCGAGCGCGGCTAATATCTCATACCTTCTGATCCCATCGTTGTCATAGCGACTAAGAAAACACGACCTAAATTGTCTAGATCGGTGACTGCTAAGAGAAACATATAAGAATTTTCATTATAGTATTCTTATAGTACCTCGTACAAACATAAAGCTTACTTATGAATACGAGTCACCAAAAGTCTTTTTACTGAACGTTCGTTTTAGAAACTTTCTTAGAATATTTTTTTTTTTAAATCTTAATTGCTTACACCCCTTATAATTTGTGGTGACAAAGGGCGGACTTAATGCCTATTGGCATTCTCTGCCAGTTAACCCATGGGTTGGTGAGATAGCCGTAGCAGGTGTATTCATTTAGTAAAATAACTAAGTATTAAAATTATTTTAAAATATAAATAATAAACTATAAACAAATATAATAAAATAAATGAATTAAAATATGATATATATAATAATATACTATTATATGAAGATAGATAAATAAGAAACATTCATTACAGTCAAAGTATATTTAATCTAATGATTTCTTGTAATTACGCGAACTCTCGGATTTAATCGCGTAAAATTTTGTTGAGGAGGAGGATGAGGATGGGGAGGAGGCCTCCGGATACCTGACGCAGAAGCACAAGATAACTCTACCTCACGCCGGTATTTAGCGATTCCGTGATACCAACCCGGTCGAGCCGGCCCATTCAAGCAGCAGCAAAAGACGCCGCTTGGCTAACACGTGTAAATTAATTTATATTGATACATTTTAATTATAAAACTATCGGTAGTTTTTTTTGCTATATTGTACATATCGATGTTTTGTGTAAAGGTATATGACTTATTAACAGTATGTTTTTTTTTATTTCACGTGGGATAAAGGTGCAAACACCTACCCAGTCACTGAAGGCAGTAGCAGTTGAAACCAGTTATGTCGTGATCGGCATTTAGTGTGGGATCGACTAAAACACTTACGGTTCAGAGATACGCTGTTGGCCCGGCGGCCTCATGCGGAGAAGAATCGCGAGGAGGAGGTTGGCAAGTAAAAAATTATGAAGAGCAATGACGCTGCAGTATTGACGCACGGCTTCGTGACCCTAGCTGCTGCTGTGCTGTTCGCACCTCCTTGTTAACGAAAGAGACTTCCGACAACTAGAGAGGGGCTGGCTTCAACCCAAGGGGCTCCTTAAGGAGGTACGATTACCTACGACGATGGTGGACTGGGTCGTATAACCTCGTTCACGAGTAAATCTCGTGTAGACCGTGAGTCTGGGACCATACGTTCGCGACCAACTCAGTAAGGAAAGGCGATACGCGGTTCCTCTGTGTGTGTTGTGAGTATATCTGTATGTGTACGGTGGGCGTGGCCTCGTACGCATTGTTAACACTTGTTATTATGCCATCACCGTCAATACAATAATGATACTCTTAGGGCGCCTTTTAACAGATGGGATTTCACTCGCTGGTGTGTAATTACCCTCCACCGCTATTAACGAGTTACATTAAAATTTTGTTCACTTCATGAATTATTTATTACTCCACGATTTCGTAAACTATTATATACCTTATGTGATTTGATCTTCACAAAAAATTACATCATCAACGATCGACAATGATTGTTGCAATTTGTATGACACATAATTTTACTCTGACACAACCACAGTACGAAACAAAATACAAGCGCTGCCATCTATTGAAGCAAGTTGGTAACTATTATGAGTTATATTATTTAGTTTAAGGAACGCTGATAATCGAAACATTAAAATAAACCAATTAGCGAGTTATGTAAATAGGAAAAAATTGATTTATTTAAAAATATTGTGACGTTACAAATAGTTTTAATACATATCATATTGATTCATATGTATATGTAGTATTAAATAAAGAAATGCAATTTTCATAGAGTAGTTACGTCAACAAAGTGACAGCAATATCTGTGATGGAAAAAAATTCTAAGTAGACAGCAATTCCGACTTACACCTTCACTTACATTATAAATATAAAACTACTGCATGATATTAAGCACTTAACTTTATCAGCACGCAGTGCACTCTGCGGGAGTCTGACAGACAAGACTCGATGATCTATCGATTGTGAAAAACCATACATCAACGACGAACCATCCCACGGACTGGTGACGGGTGATGGAGCAATCACTAGAGCCAGACCAGCCTTCCCGCCAGCTGAGTGAAGTGATGGCGGGTATTTATTTTATTTAAAGAACACCAACATAATGTACACCATTACAACATATTAAACGTACATATCAATGCTGTTAGTTTAATGTCACTACAGTTAAAGGCGACGACTACGTGGAAAATATAATGTGCGAAAAATTATATTTTAACTTAACACGAACCAATCATAGAAAAAATAATTATGATGCGATGTAAGTATGAGCAATAACTTTCAGAAACGTGTAACATTCGAATTCTTAAATGTTCAGACATAGACCTATGTCTATATCTGAAACCGGCTAATGAAAAAAATTGTTAAACTCCATCTAATCCGATCATTCAATTTCTTCTAAATTGAGGCATTGAATGGAATCCACATGCCTTATTATTTTTTTCACTATCCAAAAGACCCTTACATGCGCTTTAATATGCTTGTTTGTTTTTGAAACGGACAAAAGTAAGATGATTCTTTTTTTTTATGAGAAAGGGAAACAATCGAGCAAGTGGCTAACCTGATGGTAAATGATTGCCGACGCCAACGTACATCTCCAACATTAGAGGTGCTGCAGGCCTTTAACAATTTTGTAAGGGAGGGAGATGGGCAGAGCCCCCCTCTCCTTCGGTCACCTCATTCACCGAACGAAACGCAGAAGTATAAGATACGCCTCCAGAATTCTAACCCCTACCCCTAAAAAAAAAAAAAAAAAAAAAAAAAAAAAAAAAAAAAAAAAAAAAAAAAAAAAAAAAAAAAAAAAAAAAAAAAAAAAAAAAAAAAAAAAAAAAAAAAAAAAAAAAAAAAAAAAAAAAAAAAAAAAAATTGTTGGTATTTTTTTTTTGGAAACGCTGATAGTAGAGTAGAGTATAGATAGAGCCGTTAGGTGACTTTACTCCGCATCAGAACTAAAGTCATCTAACGGCTAAGTACGACACCCAACGTGATTGGCTGGTATGACAATAAGTTTTTTTAGAAACTTATATACGATTTATCTCGTTGACTTGGACGGCGTTGGCGCACCACCCGTTTTATATATAAATATAATACTTAACGACTTACATATATTACTTAAAAAAAATATTCATGTATGTTGAATAAGTTTAACACAGTTCAAATATACTTTAACCGAACCCTAATCAACAGCTAACGTTTTCATTAAAGTGTTTTACCAATTTTTAATCTTCATTGATCAATTCGGATTGCTGCGCGTTCAGAGCTTTTGTATAAAATCCACGCTACGCTCAAACCCTTCCATAAATAAAGAGCGTTTCATTGAGTGCTTTATTCGTCCATTCATACAACAAAAGCGACAAAACTTCGGAACGGTGTGTCCCGACGACTAAAAAATTAATTACGATTGGGGAGGCTGCGAATATAGTCGACGGTAATATTTTATTAGGCTTTGTATGAAGAAAGATTTTTTCGAGTATATAGTATGTCTTCGTGATTGTCATGACCACCCCGTGAATATGTAGTTCACTTGTGAATATAGGCTTTATAAAGTTGGAACATTCTAACGTGTACACCTTTCCTGTCACGATTCGTGAGGCTATTCCAACATCGAGTGAAAATACTGCGCAATAAATACGATTTCGGAATAGTCCCCCAGGAAACAGAGCAGATGCGGAGCTTGTTGGAAGAGGCGGATATGGAAATGCCCGAAACGTATCTTGGAACCGAAATCGAGATTTCGTGAGGTTTCTAAACCCAATGAGGTAGTCTCATCAATATAACCATCACCGTACTACATTTTTCTACGTTCTTATAAGGATTCAATTCTTTTTAACGCTCCTTGGTAGTATGTAGTATCGATGGTGCTAGACTTCCCACGACTGGACATGACACTAAGCAAAGTAGCGATATCCCGATGTGAAGGAATAGGATCGAGGACCGTATCGAAAGGGCACTGCTGAACATAGACCTCTTCCAATGATTGCCACAAAGCTCGGTCCTGAGCCTACTGCATCCATCGACTCCCCGCAACACTGCGCAAGTCGTCACTCCATCTTGTGGGCGGTCGTCCCAGACTGCGTTTGCCTGTACGTGGCTGCCACTCGAGAACCATTTACCACTTCAGCTTGCTGATCCTTACGGCTGTGTCGGTTACCTTAGTTCTGCTGCGGATATCATCGTTGCAGACTCTAACACGCTGAGCAACTTATATATTTATTGTATCTTATTTATTAATGCACATAATCCAGCCAGTCGACATTTTTACATAAATACCCCATCCAAAAATAATGTATTGGTTAAAATAAATAACATATTAAATACAAAACAAAATACTTATTTAAGTTCTGTTCTTATAATAGTCAAAAAATGTTAAACAGATGTTTTTAAGATGTTTTTGTCTACAGTCTACACTGTAAAGTGTCTTCGTAATTTTCAATGAATTAATAACAATGTTTGTTTAATGGTTTCTTATATTTACGGGAACACACTCCCTGTCTAATTACCACCGCGAACTCGGGTGCTGTAAAAGACTCCAAACACCGAGAACAAAAAAACAAAAAAAAAACGCCATTAAATCGGTAAATAATGTTAAACGAAGTTTCGATGTTTGATTTTTCTCCTTTTAATACGACCAGATTTGCTAGATTATTTATACTAAATTTCAGATTTAAAAGTCTCTACAGTAAAAGATCTAGCTTAGATCTTTGAGTATATACTCCACCTTTATATCACATGGCTTAGACGATGCGTTAACTTAAATTGCTACGTCAAAATACTTAAAATAAAACCCTCTGTATCCCATTACAGTTTTATTGCTACCAAAAGCCGTTACAATGTCTTCACGGCCTCTTCATGGTTTTACACTACAAAGTAAGCGAGTTGTAATACGACATACCGTAAGCACACTGCTTACAGAGTAGGTTTGTCATAGACCAGATGCATTTATTTTAAGTGATAAAATAATTATGCCGGATTAATTTTATATAAACTATATAATTTATTAGACGTAAACATAAAGTTGTGTTTATAAAATACTAACTATTTCCCCCCGTCACTTCAATCGCCTAGAACATTCTCGGCTTTATCGGAATAAAAGTAGCGTATATAGGTTGAACCCTAGGCGGTCCCTGGGGCCACATACGTAAAAGGTAACGTACGCTAATTTTATCCCGGGAAAGCCGACTTTTTAACCTTTACCTCTTAAGGTAACTTCTAAACATTTTTTTTTCAAAGTCGGTTAACCTGTACGGTTAAACCGGAAAAACGTTATAGACAGACAGGTTGCTTTAGCGTTTAATATTACAGAAAAGATTTCTTCATCCGCCTGTTTAAGTTCATTTCTGAACATAACAGATCCGGCACATCACTAATCTAATGTCACTCCCATCACTAATCTGTGGGATTTAGGTTCGGGATATTCGCATGGATTTTCTGCCACTAGTCATTAGCTAGAACCTCGTTTGTTAATAGCTGATGGGGTTGTTGTCGCGTCCGGTTCGAATATTTTACATCTGGCCATTTCTCGGACGGTTATACTGCCACGTGTCTTTTTACGAGGCCTATGGAACAAGATGGATTTATCTTAGCATTTGTACGTAATATTATTTGACACGAGACGGCTGTGCATTTTTTTCTAATCGACTAGGTAACCTGTACATAAATTATAGAGAAACTCTGTTGAGATGTTACTCTGTGTATTGTTTTCGGCTTAACGGCTGTGTTGAGTAGATCATAATGTAGATGTAGGCGAAAGTGTGACCATTTTATTACAACGGTAGAAGGTGATTAGCGAACCAGATTGAGTGTATCGCTCAAATGGTAGGATCCACTTAAGAGAATCATTAGCTGTGGTGGTGGCGCAAGTAAATCCGCTACCACTTTTCTTCTCCGCGAGTGTCATAAGAGTTGACTAAGGGAAAACCATTGAAAACCTCTCAGTGTCCGACAGATGGCAGTGTCACCATCTCAAAAAAGTGACAGTTGCGAAATGGAGGTAGGTACGCAGCGTCTGGTACTGCAATTGCCAACCCGCTTGCCAAGCGTTGCGATTATGGCATGTCGTAAGTAGAGACCTATCTCCTGCAGTCAACTATTAATATATTAATTATGATGATGAAGAATTACTTATCACACGAATGATTAAATAAAAAACTAAATAAATAAATACTAGAAAAATTATCAGGCGTCGTCTAAACGGATACATAATATTATACCGTAACGAATGCCCGATATCGTCTTGTCCACTCTTACGTCTTCTAATGACAAGTAAAAGAGAAATAATGTTTTATAAATTACTAGTCGATGTTAACGAAACTCTAGGTAAATAGGGGTGGCTGTACACTGGTTGAATTTTCATTGCATGGTAGAGTCAAGCGGCGGCTTTTGGTGCTGCTCGAATGGGTCCACACGACCGGGTTAGTACCATAGCGTCGCAGCATACGTACATCTTCCAAATACCCTTAAAGGCTGGCAACGCACCTGCAGCTCCTCTGGTGTAGCAGATGTACGTGGGCGATGGTTATCACTTACCATCAGGTGTACCGCTAGCTCGTTTGTCGCCTTCCCCATAAAAAAAATGCTCTCCTGAATTATTTTGAACACGCCCACAACTACGCAGTAGATATTATAGTGCCGTAAGTGTACGCGCGAACACAGAGCCACTCACTAGCCTTAACGTTTTTTACCTCCTATATCCAATAGAACGCTTATGCAATAAGATCGAATGCGGGCAGGTTCTGTTGCTCGACATCGGCGCCTTCTTTATTTTTGAACAGGCGTTTGTCGTCATGTACATCCCGCCGTCTGTCGATAGCAATTGCAATCTTCAAGGGCCTTGAACATAAGGGTGGTCGATTCTAACGCCGATACCACAATGATTCGTGCTAGGATTATGTGTGTGGTGTCGATGCCTAATACGCTTGCCGAACGAAATGATAATGGAAAATCGTCCCAGTGGGTGAGGCCTATGTCGCGCAGTGGACTATTTACTGCGGCTGGTATGGTAAGAAATATAATGCAATGCACACAATATTTCACATTTACAATTATAGAACACCTATGGTACGTGGGTGGAAAGCATAAATCTTTAATTGAGACAGCAAAACAAAAACGCCAAGGCCTTTGTTTGTTAGCCAAGATCCTTCATGAACAATTACTTAATACGGATATTTGATACATTAAATCCCTATCTAGAACTACAGTTTTTTAACTAGTAGTTTTTGATATCATCAAGGCCAGAGTGAACAGACATCTAGGCAAGCGTGTACCATCCTAGGCCTCATCTTCGCTTTCCATCTTTGAAGATTGAGGGAAGATTGAGGTCAAACGCAAGCCTATTTTTCCATAAAATAGATACAGTGAACTGGTCTACCCACCAGTCGATGTAACTGTCGCGCTGGGATAAGTTCCACCGGAGCGATCAGCCATCCATCCAATCGCACGGAAAGTAGTTTTACTTTGATCATGGGTTAAACAGTGCCTGCGCTACATTAATACATACAGTATATTAGAAATGGATCTGTAATTTTCATAATTATTTCTAGTATTTACGCGAATACTAATATTTACATATATATATATATATATATGTATGTTTCATCATTCATCATCATTTCAGCCTATCAGAAGTCCACTGCTGAACATAGGCCTCCCCCGAGGATTGCCACGAAGCTCGGTCCTGAGCCACCTGCATCCATCGACTTCCCGCAACACTGCGCAGGTCGTCACTCCATCTTGTGGGGGGTGTCGTCTCACACAGCGTTTGCCTGTACGTGGCTGCCACTCGAGAACCTTTTTTCCCCAGTGGATATCAGTTCTGCGAGCTATGTGGCCGGCCCGTTGTCACTTCAGCTTGCTGATCTTTACGGCTATGTCGGTTACCTTAGTTCTGCTTCGGATATCATCGTTGCAGACTCTATCACGCAGAGAAACACCGAGCATAGCCCTTTCCATAGCGCGCTGAGCAACTTTGAGCTTCCTCATACGGCCTGCAGTGAAGGACTATATATGTTTGGGATCCAGTAATTAAATCTTACCACTGCACGACCACAAGATACCTCAGCTCATTCTGCGTAGATCGGACGAATAGCTAATAATTAGAAAGCTCAAGGTAGCCCGGTTAACAATGACATCAGGACGTTAAACATCTCAGACCCCCTTGTAGAGCAACCGAAACGTCGTAATTTAAAAATCTAATCAAACTCGACAGAATCCGTAAATAATAGTTTCATTTCAAATCTGTAATTTTCAATTAAATAAATGTCGTAATACTGTCCGGGGACACATTCACATTCCGACTTTCTGTCCAAACGTTCCAACTTAAATATATATTTTCATTTCATACCGAGACTAAATAATATTTTCATGAAATCATGTTTACATGCCATTCACAAAACAATTGTAGTGTACATTATTAATGTTAAAAGTAAAAAAATACCCACTCTATGTAGACGATCGCGTGGTTTGGCCCAGCCAAACCAATCATATCTGTCTGCTGAGGCATGGGTGTTGAGGTCGAATCCCAACCAAAAAAATTTTTTTTCTGGTAGTATTATGATGCGTTCTGAATCCTAGACACTACACTTCCTCCGATATTATCGGGTATATTGTCGGGAATCGGGTACTCATTTATTTATTTATTAGAGACGAGTAACTGCTTCTCTTTTTGAAAAGAGCAAGGAGATGAAAGTTGCCAATAGTTCGGAACTTAATGCCGTGGTTGTGATGGAGCGGGCACCCCCTTCCGACCATCCCTGAAACATTATTAATCACATTAAAAATTAACATTTTGCAATTTCGACTCATATTTCCTTTTGAAGTATTGTGTTTGTCGTTGTATAATTATATAGAAAATTTAAATAATGCTTTCACAACTCTATGTTAAATACGTACGAGTGTTTTGGTCACGCATTAAAAAGTCATCTTGTGCGTTGTATCGAGCTTCCTAATTTATTCACTGATACCGATCTCAGAGCCGCCGCTCCTCGTAAATATAGTGGACGAACAACTTAAAACATTTTTTTCTTCCATTTGAAAAAGATCGAGTACGCAAGATGTACATGATTTATATGGGAAAATAATTAATACAAAATCTATCTATACATTCAATTGTTACCATTTATTCCTGCTTCGTCGTATGGTGGTAGTTATAGAAAAGCTTCCGTCTTATCCCATGAATGTGTATGTTGTAAGAGTATATATAGAACCTCATGGCTTTCCATGAGGAGGCAGGGATAAGTATTTGGAAAAAGCTCGCTCGAAACAAAAATCAGCAAATAATAAGTAGCCCACTGCTACACTACTACAAGACCTCTTCTTGTTTTCTAGGGGATTGTATAGTCTGGAAGGCCATGTTTTCTATCGTTACCAAGCGCGTGGTAAATTCATTATTTAAAATTGTAATTAACAATAGCAATTTTAGAGGTGCAAATATCAGAAATCAGTATCGCGTACTACAAAATTAGGGTAAGTATACTGATCCTCAAGGATTACTTTTGTTACTTTTCTATTGTTACATGAATATTGCGTGCGCGTCTCCGTTCCGCATTCACGCAAAGTTATAAATCCAGTAAGGCGTGTGGCGTTGGCGTGAGAATCTGCCAATCCCATTCTTTCCCTGGGTAGCGGTCTGGTAATTTTCTAAATGGTTATCGCCGCCCTCACCCGGTTGCCATTGCTATTCACTCATTCAAGGTTTTCTCCTTAGTCGCCTGTTACGACATACACGGAAAGAAAGGGGGTGGCATATTCTCATGCCGTTCGGTATATTCGGATGGATTTTCCGCCATCAGACGGTCGCCAGAGCCTCGTTTATAAATCAGCAGGATGCTCCGCGTATCCGTTTAAAGAAGATCGAATATTCCCCCCTTACAGCAAACATAATTAGGTAAATATTAAAACCTAATTTATATAACATTCGCAAACTTTTTTCAAATCTTTTAATTTCATTATCTAATCCCCGGTGTTGATCTTTCGTTTCGTAACTTAATTCCTTCTATATCATTGCATAACATTATTGTGTAATTAAATTGCACTTAGTCGTGTACTCAGTATCTAATTATATCAATGACTAATTAACCCTTGCTCTACGCCGTGTACTATGAAAAGAATTAAAAAAAAAAACGAAACAAATTCATCTTCACAACCACTCGTTGACAGTTTGTCCCGTTATAAATCCGTCAAATCTTAATTTAAACGGCGGTAGGTACAGGATGCTTCCCGCCTTGCTCCTGCCGAAGACAGCATTTATGATTTATTTGACAGCAGCACATGCTTGGTGCACACTACAGCGAGTATTTAATAATTTACTGGATATATTAAAGAACGGCATGCATCATACTGAGCTACATTACTAGTGACATTGTAATATTGTCATTTTGGTATACTTGTTAAGTTAATAGTTATTAATATTTAGACGTTAACAGAAACGAATAGACAAATACTGGTTTATTAACCGACTTCCAAAAAGAGAGGTTATCTTTTGCAATAAATGTTTTATGATTACTCGGGAATTTCTGAATTGAATCAAAGAAAAATGCATATCGAAAAGTAGATGAAAATTGAAGATTTTAAAGCGAGATATCCCATAAATCCTTAGAAACTATACCGGGAGAAATCTCAACTATAGTCCTAAAATTACATAGTAGATTAAGTTGTTTATAACTTTTTAGATAGATGGTGCAAATGGTCTCGTTCGCTTCAAAACATCCTCCATCATCCATCTCCTGCCGAGCATATCTTCATTTTCATCACCCTCATTGCTACAGCCTGTCAAATTTCAATAATACTTAGCATCGGATTCCACCACATAAGAAAAAATAAAGATAAAAATGCAAACCTGAAAGATAAATTAGATCTCGAATTCCAAAAATATCACAAAACAGGGGTCAAGTCTCTCAAGAAGGTCTAGTCGAGTTTAGTTTAGTGACAAAGCGCTACATTGACCTTTGAAGCTATTTATCCATTGTACAATTAACTTTATTCGTAAATATATGTATTTTCATCTTCAAGATACAGCGCCTACTTTATGATGAAGTTATGGTTCCCTTGGCTATAACTTTAACTAAAAAAAATATTTAAAAATAAACGTTAGTAAATCATTAAAAAAAATCGAAAAAACTACGAATTTTTTCGTCTATTTCTTCTATGTCAAAGGACTACGGACTCATTACGAAACGGTTGTAGTTTGTAGAAAAAAATAATAATAAGTTTTGACGTTTGCCAAACGAAATTATCTTTCTTACGGCAAAGAATATCAAATTTTTATTAATTTCATTTCATTCTATTGATTAATGTCACTAAATGATTCATTTTATTTTATCAACATGCATGTATTTTCATGTTTGAGCTGGAAGAATATACAGAATCAAAATTTTAGGTATGGAACCCTAAATGTTGGATTCGGCACAATCAAGTTGTAAATGTTGAATTGTATTGAAAAAAAAAAGTTCGTATACTTTACACATCGACCCTGTTTAATATAAAAAAATTAAAATATATCTTTGAACGCAACTTATAAATAATTCTAAATAAGCATTTCATTGAGCGTCGACTATGTACACGCGTGTTTAATTATTAAGGCCGACACTCTGCTATTTGTCTGTATCTAATTTGAGTTTATGCCACTACAACTCCGTAACTTATAGACTTAACACAGCTTTCTATTTTCATCCTTGCATATTATTATAACTAATTTTGCCATATGTTAACTTCCCCCGCACTAGGCACACGCCAATGGTGGAAGTTTTCAAATTATGGCGGAAAGTACATTCCACAGGTGACAAATTCCAGTCGCAAACAGACTGATGATATGGAGTAGCATCATTAGCGCGAAGGCGTCGGCACTGCGCTCACGAACTCTTTTGAAAAGGCACCTAAGGCTGTAGGAAACTTACGACTGACTAGCAAACTAGAAGACGAAGGATGGTTCTACGAATAAAACTCTGTCAGTTGAAATTGTTGACTCTCCTTGCCCCATGAAGGATTACAGGCATAAGTTGTTGTCTACAGATTGTACTACACTATGAAATGGTGGTTTGTATATTATTAATTTCATTTAGTACCTTTGGTGGTCAACAAGTTAAAAACAAAAATATATAAAGTATTCAAGATAATACAAAATAAATGTTTAAGTTATTCGATTTCATGGTTGAATTTGTAAAGTTTATGTCATTTTTTTTGCTTAAGTCATCAGTTTTTGTTGTCGTTCAGCCCGTTGTTTTTCTTACCAACGTCTAATTAACACCACGTGCTGGCAGATACACTATAAAGGAGGGAGCAAGTTCCGTTGTAAACACCAGTAATTTTATAACGTTAACAAATATCTAACATTGTTATCAAAACTTATATAAAATAAAGAGAGTTTTTACCTTTTAACTGTTGATTGTAAGCTGACTTTTTTTAACTTCTGGTCTATATTTGAAATTAAACCAAAAATGCACAATTTTTTTTTTTCATATCAGATCCTAGTTAACAAAATCTCAATCGCAAAGACTAATGATAGGAAACAGTGTCATCAGTTCGAGAGTACGGGTTCGTAATCGGGTTAAGTAAGGACAAAAAGTTTTGTTCCTACTTAGAAAGGTCTATTAATAGCATGGTATTTAAAAATACCTCATGAAAATTCTTTTGATTTTAATCAAAATTTCAGATTTGAATTAACCTTCAAATATTTAACTTAATGTTTCGTTCACCAAATATTTTAATTAACATACCGATGAATTGCAAAAGTACAAAATTTTAGTGTTATCGGATTTATGCAACTTCCAAATAATTATTTACACAGACAGATTAGTGAACAGTCGTATTTTTACAAATTTATAAAATGAACATAGATACGCATCAAATATAATGTTTAACTCCGTATGTAACTAAAGACCGTGTCGGTTCCACGAGAAATTTTATTAAGTGTCATTAGTCCATATATTAACAGTAAAGAACAGGAGACCCTTTAGTCCTCCCTGCGGGACACCGGGATGGACGGCGGGATTTTTTATTCTATCCGTACATAAATAGCGTTGTTGTAGGCCAGCTGTGAATTAAATTGGATTCATGTTGCGCAAGTAATGAATTTGTGATTGTGGCTCTTATCTTAACATATTGTCTATTTGTTGCTTAATAACACGCTTTATGGAAATAATTTTTAGGCTTACTATGTAGATATGTTATACGTTTACGCTGACCTTTTTAGTTGCTTGGTACTTTTATACTGACATTTTCAAAAATTTTGTACGTATATGTTCTCCTCTACTGGCGCAATCTACCAATTCGACATCAGCTGCATATAAACAAAAACCGAACATAAATTAATCAGTACGTGGAAAGGAAGAATGGATGTGGGAATTGTAATAGTGATGTATTTTAAAGTAACGTAGATTTTTGTACCGGTATTCCAATCGACGATTCCGCAGTCAGTTACTATGACCAGGCCGTTAAAGTTGGAAATATTTTACATTGCTAAGTTCAATATATACGAAATATAACAACAGTATGTAAGCGATGTATCAACATTAAACAATGTAACCCTATACCTTATAACACCACCGCGTTTATCATCTAAACTAAAATATGGCCACGTTACAATGCCTATTATCATAAAGATCACGATGTAAAATTTCACGGAGTCCAACATTAAGAAAGAATAACGACACCCCGACTCTCAGTCACGTCGCACGAAATCATTACACGAAACAACACGTCCACTACGTGTCTAACTGCTAAACTTACACGTCCTGAGTTATTCTCTATGTTTATCTACGCTTTGATTCAGATATGACTGGACTGGATTTTGTTACTGGAGAGCTCGTACGTGGTTGGTTACGTAGATTAAAATCAAAACAAGGATAAATATGTCTGAGGGCATTAGCTTTCTGAAAGGAAACGTTAGAATATTGTCACTATTTTTGTTTTGTAAAGAACTGACTGGGAGTTTCCCTTTTGATTCAAATTAACACATTTGTTTCTACTTGATGAAACCGAGAAGCAACTGATGCTCGATCCACATTACGACAATACCTTTTAAAATATCATGACAAATAAAATTCTATTTCAATTAATAAGTACCTTTGAAATTTGATACATGTACTTTTGTAGCTGAAGTCTGGTTGATGACAATATGCATTTGGTAATACAATGTTTATTATAAAAATGAATATTTTTGTAAATCTTCCATGTTAAGCAGCTTGTTACACCGCATGCTGGTGAGGTTGATCTGAGGTTTGGAGAAAAAGTTAATAGATTATTAGAGTTGTCTATGTAAGTAGAAGTTATAAAATGATGTAATAGAAAAACAGGTCCATTAACATTTGAAAACGTAACTGTAACTTACCTCGTATTATGTACCATTATCATTTATTCGGGTAAACAATAATTGACATCATGACATTATATAAATAAATACGTTCCGCGATTAAAAGAAAATAACATTCACGACAGCATACCCTAGCTATACATTACTAACGGCGTAACATCAGTAAGTGAAACTTGGAACAAAGTGCGATCTCGAAAAGTCCAAAGCGCCGACACCGACGAAAGTGCGAGCAGCTTGCCCACATTTGGTATTCGACCCGCGGGCGGGCGCGTCACCTCGCCTGGATAACCGAACGCCAAAGAAAAGATTTATTAACTAAACGCTTTCAGACGCGACGTTCTCTACAAAAATTTTAACGTCGCGATAAGGAATTTTTGGACGCTGAAAAGAATGCGAATGTGGAGTTTAGGTAGTTCGTAATATGAATAAAATTTACAAACACGGCGCCAGTGTACGTTTGTAGTATATTTGACTTACATTAAAATATTATAATGTACCGTGTGGTGGCGGATGGTATATATAATTGGACTAAGTTGCCAGAAAATTTTCTAGGGTATAACAGGTGGAGAAATAGGGAACTAAGAGCATGTAAATGCTTATTATGATTGCACATTACTCGGCTTGTAGTGATCCTGTCTAGGCGAAGAGTTGCGGATTATGATCTCGCTATTGCACCTGGACTCAATTTATGTGTCTTTAGTATTTTGCCATAGAATCAAATGGTCTAATCAGATTTGAGCAACAATTACTATGAACATAAAAATTTTAACATAATATATGTTTTCGAATTTTCTCATCTAAAGCATTCAGATAAAGCCCGAAATTCAGTTAGTACACACATTAAATTTCAAGTCTCTATCTTATTTAGTATCTCTGAATACGGGTGATCCATAAACATCCTCAAGGATTTCATATACATTTGTTAATCCTTAACTATATATTACTACTACCACAACAGCTTATTTTAGTCCACTGTTGGACATAGGAGAAACACGGTGAGGGCAAGAAAGAGCCAGTAGATGCAGATATATATCATATAACAAGATATGGGGAATGTTGCCCGATAAATGATTAGCTCATGTGTCTGATGCATTATTAATATTC
The DNA here is from genome assembly GCA_029286595.1 of Bhutanitis thaidina. Classification (NCBI taxonomy): domain Eukaryota; kingdom Metazoa; phylum Arthropoda; class Insecta; order Lepidoptera; family Papilionidae; genus Bhutanitis; species Bhutanitis thaidina. Next base: position 2,866,221 of record JAGSMS010000004.1, on the reverse strand, counting down.
TCTTTAACGTTATTTTTTTCTCTAATAATTTCATTAACGTGAAAAATGTTGGAAATGTAACAGGTTATACGTATTTCATTTATTTATTTACTTGCACTAAATATTCATAATCAGTATACAATGCATGTTCAGTTTGGGATAATTAACTAGAAGAACTTAACTTGTATAATAAACTTAGACCCTAGTATATCAACCTAATAGCAGAGTGGTAGAGAAAACATGCCTTGTGTGGCAAAGAAAACATCCGATTACGCTTACTTGGGGAGTGAACCAGTTGTTAAGGTATCAGAACACACATTTTTTAACTCGCTAATGTCGGCTAGATATCGGTGACACGCTTCACTGAGTATTTATTTATTTATAAAACCGACCGATTGTTAGACCGTCTGATTGTTGAAGCAATAATTTTGTTAATTATATATGATTTATTTCTCTTTTCAAATATTGATATTTTTAATTATGTGACAATTCTCTAGCACACATTTAAATATTAGGACAATCTGTTGAATAAATTAGAATATAGCGAAGCAATGTATACTTGAACATCTGTCTCTTCGCAAATAATTGATGACGATTATGATTATCACCGGGTTCATCTTATGGTATCGTCAGGAAATCATCACTAACGGATACGGCTATAGTAATTCCCCGCGAATACTAATAAGCCCACTAAATAGATATTTGCGCCTATGAAAGCCGGTGTGTTATGAATAGAAGATTTGCCTATATACACTACACTGATCAAACGGGTTGGTGTATTCAGCGCTGGCGCCGTCGTATTTTGGATCCTGCTTCCCTTCACTAATCTGTGGGGTTTATGTTCGGCATTTTTGGATCGATTTTCTACCATCCATTGGTTGCCAGAAACTTGTTGGATAGACAAGTTGAATCGTGTGCAGATGACATTGAAATTTGGTGAAAAAGTATCGTATATTCTTTGGATTTATATTATACATTGTTTCGCATCTGTTATTTCCAACTCTAGTTACTTTACGACACTCGATAAGTTTGCACCCTCAGGGGCAAGAAAGCCCTTCCTCAAACTTCTTACGATATTATTTGAACAAGACTTGAGCGCGGCTCTTCTAAAGAAGCCCAACTATACGCTCCAGCCACGCAAAAGTGGCCCCTCTGGATCTGTTACCGTTCAAATAGATGATGGATTTGCCCACAATTGATAAAGTCGCTTTTTGCGTGTTTATAAAAAACGACAAGAGAGAAGAGAATAGAAATAAAATACTAGGTTAAATTGCCGGTACTTACATAGTGACTGGTGCGATGTGTGAGACAAATACTAAAGATGAAGCCGCCGGCGGAAACTTTGAAATACGCTCCGTGCGTTTTAGATAGGATCGCTCTTAAAACGATGATTGTAAAGCTTATAATCGTGCGACTAGCGATATTTTCAGTTTATTGACGTACCGCGTTTTCTACGTGAAATATTGTGATCCAAGTACGCTCCTGTTTCTTATTCCATTTTGTACAACTAGTTTTGGGCGTGAGCGTTTTTCTACTTAATTTCTTTCGCTTTATATTCCGCCGTTTTCATTGAATATATCGTAAACAAATTCGAATCAAACATTTTAAGGAAGAGAATTAAAAGCTTCACTATTTATATTCACAGAAAACGTATTTGAATTAATAAATTGGTAACACGATGCATGGCTTAACTATCAAACATCGTTTATTAACGACTTATTGGAAATTTATTGTTTTAAATATGGCAGAGGAGTTTTTCGCGCGATTCCGCATGCAGTTCTCTTTGAACTAGATAATATGTATAATACCATTTTATTTTGGCACTATACGAAACACGAAATTAAAAAAAAAACTTTTTTTTTATCTTTATAACTTACAAATTATTGATAGTTTTAATGCAAATTACGTTTTAATATTTTCTTTCTGACTGGAGACAAATAAGTATTCTTGTATATTTTTCAAATAATCTTCACCAGCTTGCAGTTTTTTCATAATCTAGTCAAAGCAAATAGTCCAGTCATGACTAAAAATATTTTTACTAAATGAAGGTAGATAATAATACGCTGAAAGCAGCGACACGTAATTAGGTACTCACAATACCTAAGAACCTAAAATAACCAACTGTATGTACAGACACAATAAAATGTATATTAGGCGGCCTTATCGCGAAGAAGCGATTTCTTCCAGGAAACCCAGAAAGAAAAAGAAAATATGAACAGTAGTATCGGGTTCGGGTGTACACTAAAGTGAACATATAATACATACACATTATATGCATATACAATAAATACAAAAAATATACTTAAAATGAATATATGAAATACAATTACACGTGCATACTATTACAGAGATACAAGGAACAGGAAACAAAGATTAAGGAGGCATAAAGAGTTTTTTTAACAGACGCTTGAAAATAGGAATTAAATTATCGTAATATGAACTTGAACTGTTAACTCCTTGGCATATGCGCTACGCCCAGAAACATTACACAAACATTCCGTGTAACGAAATTCTCGATAATAGCATACAGTGTTATTTTTCACATCCATGACATAGTTGATTTTATTGGTTACCATGTCTTGGTTTCACAAAACTTATGGGTTGTGGCATGTGCTATAAGGCTTCCTGTTTGTGAAATCAATGACCATTAAGCACAATTAACATTTTTCTAACAATACGGGTTTATTACAAATAATATTAACTCAGTTCACCCCGTCAGAGCCCAGATCTATGGCGATACGTTAATAATGTAATCAATCATGGCGTACTCGATTGTGTTAAGGCATACGCTTACGTCTTACTAAACTAATCTACTTTGCGAGACAACATATCGCCGTTGATATCTGTGGCGTTTGTAATTAACAGGGGTAAATAATTAGCCCTGAGGGCTATTTAGTGAGGCAGAAACTGCAAGATGTATAGTGTATATACGTAGGAGGATTACATGCGTTCGTAAGGCACGACGAATTGTAAGCTCGCCGAGCTGGCAAACGGAACATAGGTAAATGGCAAGCATGTTTTTTTTTTTTTTATAGAAAAGATGGCAAACGAGCCAGGGGTTCACCAGGTAAGTGATTACCGTCGCCCACATACATCTGCAACACCATAGATGCTGCAGGTGCGATGCCGGTCTTTAAGGATATTTGGGAGATGGTAGGAAAGAGGAGGGGAATAGCGAGGGAATGTGGGCCTCCGGTTACCTCACTCACCGAACGAAACGCAGAAGCACAAGATGCCTCTACTTCACGCCGGTATTCTGCGAGGCCGTGGTATCAATCCGGTCGAGCCGGCCCATTCGAGCAGCAGCTAAAGCCGCCGCTTGGCTCTACCACGCTTAACGTTCTGGCAAATGCAACATAGGACGACCGTTGCGGGAAGTGGATGGACGCATGTGGCTCAGGAATGTGCTTCCTGCCAATCTTCGGAGGAGGCCTAAGTTCAGCAGTGGACTTGTGTCCTGTGACAGGCTGCAATGATGATGTTGAATTCGGCCGTAAGTTTTTTCTACTTCATCAGCCTCTACAGGCTACTACTAGCCTACTACTGGACATATGATTTTGTTTGAAAGCAGCAACAAGGCGTAGTACTGGTGGTGATGATGATCCCCTGCTGCCCGATTCATATCACGGCGACAAATTCCGAATACTATCGGCAGTTGTTAACTGCGCAGGTGATATTATAGTGCCGTAAATGTACGCAAAAACACTGCGATCTCACTCGTGTTTGCCTTCCCGTTCTGATGTAACGCTTATCGCTTATTATTTCTTTAATCTGACTAAAACAGACAAACAAACAAAGAAACAGATGTCATCGATCTGACAATTTATGAGATGATTAATCCGCCATCTATCGGATGTCAAGAGAATTTCAAAGTTTTCCCTCAGTCGACACTCACATGGAAATAAAGAGGGTGAATGTTTCCTTATATATGAAATTTGTCATAACTGTGAATTCCACAGAAGTGATAACTTGCGCAAACTAGCATTAAATCAACTAACAGTGCGAGGCGTGTTCTGGCCGGTCTTAAACATATCGTGTGAAATGCGCCGGTAAGGGTTCCCACGTAATGTTAACCCGAAGTAGTGCGAAAATGCAAACAGCGACGAAACTCAATAACCCCGGAACACAAGTAGTTACATTGTTATGTGATATTAATATTATATTTCTATTTCCAGTCTTCCTTATAAACCTTCCTCTATTCCTAAGTATGTAAACATTTCAGAAGAGTTTAAATGAAACTATGATTTATCACGTATTTTTATATTCCCGACGTTACTGGTGGTTTACAGCACCTCTGGTCATTTATTTGACCATACGAAAAATACGCGCACAGTCGTGGAGTTGCGGTAACCGGCCCGTCATTGCATTACAGCACCCCTGGTCACGGGGGGACTGAGGTGTTTGATGTCTGGGTGTCATAGTTAACCCGGCTAATTATCAATTTTTGGTATGATCTACGTAGAATGAGCACACAGTATCTAGAGATCGTGCAGTGGTATGCCATATGTATTTACTAATATCGACCACTTTGGGAATCCCCGGTCTAAAGTGTTAGCACATGGTGGTTACACTTTAAAAAAAGTTAAGTTTAATAAACTAACTAATTAGTAAGTTTATTAAACAATAGAGAAATACCTCCTTTATGTTGTTGTTAATACAGGTTACTACCGCCTCTTTATGATACGTATCCGTTCACTTTACGAGTAGATACTTTGTAGTGAAACAAAGAGTACAAATAACTGTTTGAAACTAAATAAACTTATGAGTTATCTAACACCTACTTAAAAAAGAGCAAAAAAACGTAAACGCTCACACTACTTCATACAAACATAACGTACACTGTCTTTTACAATAAAGTACACGCACTGATTAAACAAATTTAAACGCATACAAACAGAGCCCATGAACCTGCGACTGTAAAAGGCGTGGTACCGAGATTGTGCACTTTGTTGCATGTAAAAAAAAGTTTTTAATCTACATGCCTTCACAGCCTCGCTCCTTTTCAGCTCGGGGCCATTTTAATCTGTTTTCCGTTGTACGCAGTCTCAGAAAAAAAAAACATGGATTCCGTTGCAGTTACAAAGTTATTTAGTAAAAAATTCACTTAGCGGATAGAGTTGCTTTAAGTCAGCTTAACACAAGCTAATTGCTCTATTATAAGACAGGAAATTAAAAATTTCTTGCTACAAAATCATCGCTGGGCTTAATCATAAAATTAAAACATAAGGTATGTAAATAGAAGGCTATTTTCCAAATGTTTTTTATTTTATTAATCCGAATGTGCAATCTTTTAAAGATAAGATCGAAAATTCAGACGTATTAAACTATGGGGACAAAATAAAGTTAATTGAATTTAGCGTAGTATTATATATTTAACAAATACAAAATTGTAATTAAGTAATAATGTTAATAGGCTATCTACAAAAGCCAAATTTTTTTTAGACAAATGGGGTAAACGTCGCGCACGTACATTTGCAACACCAGAGAACCTGCAGGTGCGTTGCCTTTAAGGATATTTAGGAGATAGGAGGAAGTCGGAGGGGAGGTGATGGGGAAAGGCAGCATTCCTCCGGTTAACTCACTCACCGAACGAAATGCAGAAGCACAAGATGCCTCTACTTCACGCCGGTATTCTGCGCGGTCATGGTTTATATCGTGAATGGGCCGGCCCATTCGAGCAGCAGCTAAAGCAGCCACTCGGCTCTACCACGTTGAAAACATCAATACCATTCACTGATAGTCAGTAGTATGCCTCTTCTGAACTGGGATGCTTAGCAGACTACGTTTGCCATCACTGCAAAAACTAGTCATTGGTCGAGGTGTTTCAGTCGGGTATTCAATGACTGTTTTACCGACTGTCAAACATTTGCAATACGGTCTCACACTTTTAATATTTATCAGTAACAATTCTCTGTATTTAATAAAACAATCTAAAAAAAAATTAACAAATATAAAGCAATCACTGAAATATAAATCAAATTGCAGTATACCTAAGCATAAATTATAATAAACTTAATGAAATATTGTTATGTTTCATTTGCTAAGAATTCGCCAGAAATGTTTGTCTACTACGAAGCGTAATCAAGCTTGTCTTACCAAAACCAACCATAGCAATACCAACAAGTAGGTATGGACAGGATCATGTTGTCGGTAAAAGCTAGGCCTCGGGCGAACACGTCCCAACATGAGCTAGATCCTAACGCAGACTTGCATGACTATTCTGATGTATAAAAGCGATGTTGTTTCGTTTACAGAGTGGACGATTTTCTTGCAATCGATTAACAAAAATCCATCCAAATATCATCATAATTTCAGACTGTCAAAAGTCCAATGCAGAACAAAGATATAATAATAAATATCTTATATCTGTGTTAGGTCGGAAACTTTTCACACCACCTCTTATACAGGCTAATGAAGAGAAAGCAATTCTATTTGTCTTACTTATTATACATTGTATTACTATACCTAAATGTCGTATTATTCCTAATCTTTTGTTTTAAGATTATAAGATTCTTAAGGTAAATTTAAATGTATAATTAATAAAAATAATACAGGCAAGTGAAAAATAAAAATAGATTTTCAATTTCAGAATAATACTCCAGTTTCAAAAGCATTATTGTAGATTGCGGTAATCAATAACAGTGTAGAGCTTGGACGTTTCGGAACAATAGGGTTTGGATCACGTACTAAATTGTTGCCCGCTATATTTTTTCGCGTGGAATTCCTTCTGTCGTTCAATTATTCGCTTGCCTATTGCGGTTGCCTGTAAATTTATTAAATCCATACCGTGAACATAAAACTTCGCCATATTTTTGAGCAGATCCGTTTCAGTATTCGCATAAATGATATGGTGCTGAAAATTTGTCTGTTTGTGAAGTTATGTTTACCAGAAAACCTAATATATCATTTACTCTATTTTCACATTGCAAGCAGCAGCATTGGTGATTGAATTTTTTAAATATTTTATTAAGATATAACTTACGAATATTTTGAATAAGTCTTTTTGTTGTTTCATCATCATCATCATCAGGACTTAAACACTAGGAGCTAAGAACATTTAAAGAATCCGAGAAAAGAATCAGATAGTAAGACAAGTAAAAGAAAAGGAAGCCGAATTTAATGGGATACGAATTGAGCCAGCAAAGACACTCACAAGAGAGAGTACGATTAGGATATTTATTTATCACCGTGATTATGAGGGAGGAGTAAAAATAAATACCGTGCACTTTCCAGCAAGCAAGATAGTGGTCACCAAATACCTGGCTCGAGAACAATCTGCAAGCTGGCCATCGCCCAGTCCAGAACTAGACCCGTAGCGTAATAACCAGTATCTTTAGAGCTAGCGTTGACTAAATTCCCCAAGTAGGCAATGTGTAAATCCATAGATTCGTGGTCAGAGAGATTAAAGGTCTGTATCAAAGCCGAAGATGATACTGTTGTTTTTAAATAATTCCTTAGACTTCGAAAACTATGTACACATGGTATTATTATTATAACACTGTTTCTTCAAAAGACATATGACATAAAAAACCTTACTATAGGAAAGGCGGCAAACGAGTAAGTAGGCGAGAGTAATAAGGCGTTCACCTGATGGTGTTTACCGTCGCCCACGTACATCTGCAACACCAGAGGTGCTGCAGGTGCGTTGCCGGCCTTTAAGGGTATTCGGGAGATAGGAGGGAGGATAAGGAGGGGGATAGGGAGGGGTAGAGGGCCTCCGGTTACGTCACTCACCGAACGAAATACAGAAGCACAAAATCTCTTTACTACACGCCGTTATTCTGCGAGACCGTGGTACCAACCCGGACGAGCCGGCCCATTCGAGCAGCAGCAAAAGCTGCTTGGCTCTACCACTAGTCGTTGTTAAGCTTTATTTTCTCACACATGCTGATTTTCTCACGATATTGTTCTTCTCAACAGAGCAATGTGTAGAAGCATCAAGAGTAGAACACAGTGCTATTTTATATTCGCTCAATATTAGTCTGAACAGATCGTTAATTTCACCAGAGATTTTCGAAAAGATCCTCGTTATTAAGGAAGTCGAGCAACAAATAGACTCACAATATTTCCTTCGCTTTCAGTGCGGCAAAGATTTTACATGTTAGATATACACGTATCGTAAATATTTTAAGCAATTTTGACTGGATAACATATCTCCATCATATCCATCTCGTTTCAAAGTGGAACTTTGTATCCTTTTGGTGTACTAACTTTCTTTAAAGAATAATTTTTATTTGGATTATTACATCAAAATGTTATTTAATATAATATAGTGGTCTGAAAAATAATATACTGATTGAGTTACCAACTGTACCTTGTGCCAAATAAGCTCTGTTGAAAAAACTTTAATAAATGTCTAGAACACTCCCGATACACCGTATTGGCTACACGGCTGTGAGAGATTGTGAAATATATTCTGAATATCAGAGGCGACTAACGGAAATACCTTGAAAATCGCAACAGACAGATGGCGTGATAACCATCTTGTTAAATACCAGACCAAATCTAAATAGATCGATCGATGAAGGGCCGCAACGTCTAAGGTGAGAGGTGTCTGGTACTACGATCACCAATCCGCTTGTCGAGCGAGGCAATTATGTCAAACTCCTTATAGGAAAGACTAAACTATAGAATAAAAATATTAAAATAAGAAAAAAACTTTTAACAAAAACTCGTGTCTGTAACACTTAATCTGTGATGAAAGTACACAGTGCTTACTTCTTGTCCTGTCTACGTAAACGTCCCACAGTATGACTTAAGCACTTTATGCCTTATAATTCCGGTTGAAAGCGAGGGGCTCAGTGCACGCGGCTCTTTATATTATTTGACAAGAATCGTATTTTGGAATCTTTAGGATTTGTTCTGATTGATGTTTGTTTTGTTCTTAAATTTAGCAGGGTTTTAAATGGGCGAAATGAATAAAAATCTTATTAAACAGCGTGAGACAATAAGATCTCCTAAACAATATTTTTAAATAATTTGTTTTTTTAAGAAATTAGTAGATACTGAAGTGTGTTGCTTCCATGTGATGACGTGGTAAATTTAGCACATAATACTGCAATAAATAATTTTAGTGGTGCAAAAATTCGAACCAAGGTAACTCACGTATTATGGAATTAAAGCGAGCGCCGTAATCCTGGTTTACCCCGGCTGAATAAACTTTACCAAAACATCTTTTTTAATGACCAAGGGTCATGAAAATTTGTATTTAGAATAATTCATATTTAGTTTTTCTTTAAGGTTATTCAATTTTAGTTTAGTTTGACTCTGCAGTCATCTTTAATCAACAACGACATTGATTGATTTTTTTTCATCATCGACTTGAGGAAAAGGTGGTAAATAAAAAATTATCCTTGACTGTCATTATTTATCTATGAATGAACGTTGGCGGATATTAAAAAACATACCGAAGAAGCGAGACAAACTCATAAACAATTATTACTTTCCATGTATATGATGACCTTTAAATATCTTTTTCAACGCCAAGGGTAGGTTGACCGGTAGTGAATTTCAGTATCACTTATATTCTATGTTTATCGATATTAATGTAATGAAGTTATTAATTTTTTTTTCTGTCAAAGGGGCAAACGGTCAAGCTCATGCTCAAGCGCAGGTGCGTTGTCGGCCTTTAAAGGTATTTGGGGTATGGGAGGGATGATGGGGAAGGGGTTTGGGGTAGGGGTTCTCCGGTTACCTCACTCCCCGAACGAAACGAAGAAAAACGAGATGCCTCTACTTCACGCCGGTTTTCGGCGAGGCCGTGGCACTACTCCGGTCGAGCAGGTTCGAGCTACAGCAAAAACCACTGCTTGACTCTTTCACGTAATAAATTTGCGCAATATTTTCGGTTCTCGGATTATACCGACATTTTCTATAATATTGCTCTGCATCCAAACCTTCCCTTAAGCGTATTATTTAGTCATTAGTTTCCCGGGCAATGGGACGATAAAACAGAGGGATCATCTCTGTGTTGTGCCACGATTACATATTGTACGTAATGTACTGAGTAAAAATTCGCAATGAACATTGTCATTTCTATGGCTGTGGTATCTATAACTTAGATATTTTAGTTTGTACATTGCCAAAATATTCAATGAATCCATAGGCCCCCGAATTAGTAAAAACTGTGTTTCAGGAGCCAGCGGCTTCCCCCATATGATTTAGCTATATATTTATGTCTTCTCTAAATAAACATTTATATAAAGTTAGTTCACTAATAAGAGAGAAAAGAAAAAAAAGGAACATTAATATCTTAATATTAGCGTATTGATGTTAGCATGTTTCTTAGTATGTGTGTGTGTAACTGTGCGCGCGCGCGTGTATGCGTGTATGATCTTTCAATCAATATTCATTCTATTTTTACTTACGATAATTGGTCACTTGGTATAACTTCATAATTTTGAAAATTATTATCATCATTTATTCTAGTTTCACAACACATTAGTCTGCCTTTAAAAATAAAATCCGCAAACACTACAAAGATGTTGCAAGTCTGTACTAGTGTTGCTGTTAGTCATTGAGTCGTTTTAGTTGTTTGTCCTGACATGCATATTTGTTTATATTTTGTAATAAAAATCATGATATATGATATATTTGTATATATTGCATCTATGTATCTGTGTAAGTATATATTTTGATATTGATATCTTTTTACTTGTTTTATTCTGTTAGCTGTATCGCCTCTATTATGTGTTTATCTCTGCTTAGCGTAATGGTTGCCTCGGAGAGAATGCCTCTAGGCATTAACACCGCCATGTGCATCACTTTCTGCATGAAGCTTAAATAAATAAACATATTTTATTTATTCATATAAGTACTGTTATACAATTATATGTATACCAGGAAGATGATGTAAGGCGAAACCGATAGATTACTTAATTAAAACATGTGTTGTGAAAGTGAAAATAATAATTGTCAATCATCATTTCATAAATAATAAATATATAAGGCGTGGTAATCGTACGCACTTGTATCAACGTATCCCTTTTTAAAATACACTTGAATTTCTTTTATAATATTATAATAAATCTCCTTTTCCCGACCATTACAATGTAGATTTAAGTAGTAATGGTACAAAATAATTATTCAAATATGGCAATTTCAAACGCCAGCCCATTTAAGCGCAACATTAATCATTTTGATAAATTAAATGAGTTTTATCTTGAAACTAGAATGAAATGTTGCAAGCCCGTCCCTTGTCAAAGATAGGGGTTGAACTTTGAAAAGATCGCGATAGGATTTTAATAAAATTGTAAATTTCTTTAAATCTTATCGTAGGTACCGTATGTGTATAAATGTTGGTTTGTGATGTTTGTAGTTACTGGATAAATGTCTGCTTCGTTAATATTATCTGCTGTCATTTAGCTAAGAAAGCCACTTAATTTATTATTTATGTATAATATGTCTTTATATATATTAGGTATGAAAAAAATATACGTGTATTTAAGAATATGTGTATAAATTTATGTATATATAAATGATATTAGTAAATTTTTGGTTATTTCTCGATTGCACCTGCCAATAATAATCGATTTCTCCCAGGGTTGACTGGTAGATACAAGGCATTATAGTGCATACCATTAAGTGTCGATACATAAGTAATAGAATATTTACTCACTGTGATAAATAACATTACAATTGTTATGAATAGATAATCGTTTTTATATGTAAACGAAGTAAGCTAAATATAGTTACATACAAGATGTTTAATCTGAATAGGCCGCCACGAAAAAACCCAAATATAAAGTTATAAAGTAGTACTTCTTCCGATGGATGCTGGTGGCTCGGGACCGAGCTTCGTGGCAATCTTTGGGGGAGGCCTATGTTCAGCAGTGGACTTGTGATAGGCTGGAATGATGATGATGATGATGAAAGTAGTACTAGGTTGATTAATAAGTTTTCGAAATCTGATACTATACATTAAGTTACAGGAATGCATTCTGTCTTGTTAGGATCTCAGAAAAAAATCAATTGGAATAAAATGGAATACAACTTCATAAAATAAGTTCTTGGCCGACCAACACTAGGGCGATCACAGCCCAAGACATTATAGTATTTTCAACACGCTTTTGACCAGAACTCATGCGGGATAACGTGACAGGTAACACACTTCACAAGAAGACTGTGAGAGGAGTTTCAACAGGTGGTAGATTCCGGCTCAGCCTAGGAGTTTTCTGGGTTGGAATAGAGTACCACACTGTGGCTTATTACTGCCGCCAAACCGCAGTGTAATAATTGTTGTATTCCGATTAGAAAGGTACAGAGCCACTATAATTAAGGGCTGTGAGTCATACCATCTTAGGCCTCAGGGGTGTCAACGTATCTGTTACCTTCTTTTAATTGAAGTTGTTTGCAGGTAACCATGGGATGCACTAACCACTTACCATCGATCATTCGATCATTGACTGTTAGCTCATTTTTGACCTATCATGTAAAAAAAATCCGTAATGGTCCACTACAGGACTTGGGCCTTTCCATGAAAGCGCCAACAAAAGCCAGCACGCAATTTCTTTTTTATTTGAAAGGCGGCAAACGAGCAAGCGGTTCACCTGATGGTAAGTGATTACCATCATCCACGTACATCCGCAAAACCGTAGGTGCTGCAGGTCCATTGCCGGCCAATAAGGCCATTTGGAAGATTGGAGAGAGGAAGAGGAGGGGGATGGGGAGGGGGAGTGAGCCTCGGGTTACATCGCTCACCGAACGAAACGCAGAAGCACAAGATGCTTCTACTTCACGTCGGTATTTTACGAGGCCGTGGTACTAACCCGGTCGAGCCAGCCCATTCGAGAAGCAGCAAAAGCCGCCGCTTGGCTCTACCACGCTTAAAAATATAATGCAATGCAATACTACAATCTACTACTAAATGAGCCTATTTTAGTCCACTGCTGAACATAGGCCTCTCCAAGAAATGTATGCCAGCTTTGACTGGCGCTTTCCGAGTATCTCACCACGCTGGGCAAGCGGGTTGGTGAGCGCAGTGTTGGTACGCTCGCGCTTATGACGCTGCTGCCTATCATTAGTCTAGATTGGGATACCGAAAACTCGAATGGATTTTCCGTTACGATTCAGCCTCGTTGGTTAGCAGGGTACACCATGCAGTTGGCATCCTAAGGGGATTCCTCCTTAGGAAATTCCGCCACCCACGCACTACCGACTCTGTTCTCCATCATTAGTCTGTGAGATCAGGGTTCGATAAACTCGTAGACAGAGTCTCCTTTCTTATCCAATAGGGTGCAACAGGTGCTGATGAGGTTGGAATTTGGCGAATCCCTCTCACACTTGCAGTTACTGTAAATCTTTCATTCATTGCCAGTCTTATTTTGTGTGTTTTAAAAAATGTTGACTATAATAATCCCAGTATCTGTACAAATTCTATGTGCACTGCAGACAGGAGATTAATAATTCACTAGATATCACTATGTTCTTTGCCAGGCGCCCAATTATCTATGTAGACCGTAGACGCAAATAAATGTATAAACAACTAAAAAAACATTGCCTCATTTGGTTGTTCGGATAAGTTCGTGTAAATAGTTTTTAAAACGTTTTCTTCTTCGTTTACAGATTTGTTATAAAACAACAGTTTGGTTAATATTGAGACTAATATATGTACCTTAATTAATACTTTTCGAATAATCGTCCAGTGAAATCAGTTTTAAAAAAAAATACAAATTTTTCTTAGAAAAAAAAAATTTTTTTTTTGCATTCGAGGGTTCGAAGTCCAAATATCAAATTTCAAGTCTCTGTCTCATTTCTTTGTTGAGATAAGGGCAGTGTAAAAAAACCATTCACCGATTTTAAATGTATAATATTTTTTTTACTTAAATATCTCCAAAGCATGTTTAAAATACGAATCAGGTGCAATGTATCTTCTCTGTACAAATTATGATTCTGATACTGATAATCCTCTCAATATTACTTATCATTTATAATTGGGTTATATTTTAATTGCCATATGATTCAGAGTTTTGTTATTATGACGTTGCATATTTTCTGCTCACCACTGCAGTCGTTGTCTCTCACTAATACGTACTAATGAAAATATAATGATGAGGCAAAATCATTTAATCGGACCCTCCTGTCTTAAAGGTTTTTTTTTATACATCGAAATATTGGAGATCCATGTGAAAATTTAGGATACACTGAGGAATATTTACATACGGAACGAATTTTTTTTAATTCTTATTCCATTTTTAATATTTTTTTCTAGCTATATTTTTCTGCCACGCACTTCGACTTTGTGGAATCAGCTGTCGCCAGCAGTATTTCCGAACAGTTACGACTTAGGGACCTTCAAGAAAAGAGCTTATTCCTTCCTTAAAGGCCGGCAGCGCATCTGTAGCTCCTCTGGTGTTGTGGATGTTCGTGGGCGTCGGTGATCACTTACCATCAGGTGAGCCGCATGCTCGTTTGGGGGCAAACTTCTTCTATAAAAAAGCTAATAATAGTAACGTGAACGTAAATTTAAACATAAATTAAAATCTTCTGTAAAATAAAATCTTCTGTAGGGCCGTCGTTGAATATCTAAATTTATTGACAATCCTACAGAACCTTAAATTTTACAACAGTAAACACCGCCCTATTCTCAAAGGACACCACGGCGCAAAACAGTGACTTTCATAAAGTAAATAGAATGTAATCGAATTAATGTGACAGACTTGACGGGCAACGTCTGCTACGCCATATTTAAATACGTGATGTATCATCTCGTGATGACTCAACCTAATAAAAAAGAGATAAAGTATTCAAAGGATGATGCTAAAAAATTGCAACGTGCGTCTTCATGTCGCGTTGAAAGAAGGACTCATGTCTTAATTTTGTTATTAGTTATCTAACTTATCATACCTTGTGGTAGCGTAAGATAATCAATCACTTCTTCTAGTCATACAATTCAAAAGACAGGATTAGTGAATTTATAACAAGCGAGAGAAGAGAAGCACCCGTCTTCAAATCCTATTTCCCTACCCCTAGAGATCAAATATTTTATTTCTCATTAAATAGGACCACCCTGCAGGTATTCCAAATTTAATAAAAAAAAGAATCAACGAAATCTGTAAGCAATCGACCAACATATCGCGCAACATTCAAACGAAAACATACATAAACATTGATTACCTCGACGTTAAGAATTTCAGTATTTTTTAAGTGTTTTAATGAAACATGGTAGTTCTATATTTCGAAATCGTTGACAAGCGTTAAGATTCTGTGATCGCTAATCGACTGTTGCATGCGCGTAGTAAGCTCGGGAAATCATCTTATCTTGATAGATACCTAGACCTGGAAGCTGATCATAATAATATCGAATGACGATAAGTTCGAACTGTCTTCAGTGTTGGTATTGTAGAACTGCTATAATATATTGAAACAAGATAAAGTAAGTAAAACAAGTGCTCATTAATAGTTATATTTTTGAATATCAAAAGTAGTAAGTTAATGGTCCAAAGTGACTATAGGCCTGTGACGTCAGTCACTTTGGTCTTTTCTTCGTCATTTCTATTGACATTAGTAAAACAGGAAACACCTATTGTAACTGATGTTAGTCATTTTTGATAAAGATTTACAATCCATAAAATAATATTGTCAGAAAGATTTACAATGCTATTAGTATATTGGATCATTATTAAGCCTTTTTAATTAACACCTGAAGTTTTAATCTGCATAGGATATCATAAAGTGTCATAAGTATCAACATAGATACTAGAAAACTCGCACTTATCAATCTATCTAAATTGAACTTGGGGCACTAAGTCAATCTCAGACATACAGCGAAGCCTGTAGGGTAGGATCATAAACAAGAGGTAATAGACTAATATTTTTTTATAATATTGGAGTGACAAAGGAGCTAACAGTCTAGCTGATGTTAAGCGTGTACTACAGCTTGGACTCATGTAAATAACTTCAAACGAAGAAGGATACAGACGTATCTTCACTAGTTAGGACTAATATGCCTCACAGCCTGTAACACTGGCTGTCTGTTCCCTCCAAATCGGAACACAGCAGTGGTTGCACTATTGATTAGCAATAGAAGTAGGTAAGAGGGTGATATAGACCTAGACGGCTGCTGAGAAAAAAAATTTGTTTTGCCCCTATTAAAGAATACAGGAAAGGAACCAATTTTTGTGTAGTAATCGATAGAGTCGAATCGAAAGAAGGTGCGAATGTAATTTAAGAGATACTAGTTAATCACAATATTAAAGTTAAAATTAAATAGTTTGTATTATTGCAGTTAGATCCACACATTAAAGCGACGTCTCGAATATGAACCTAATTACAGAATAGTATAAAAACATCGACCCGATTAAAATACGTCACAACAAAGAGGATCTATTTCCACCTCCAGTCAATTAAGTCTATTCTTCGGACGTTCGAGCCGGTAAAATAAATAAATAGACACGGATAAATAAAAAAAAGGGAAATATGTTATGGTCCCGTTGATGGCAATCCTAAAGTATGACAGGTGACGGGGATCAAAGCCGGAAAAAAACGAACAGTCATCGTCAAATGATTATCGGTCTCCTTGAACATCGCGCCGGTTTTGGATTGCATTGGACGTTAGAAACGAATAGAAGAATCCCATTAAACTCGAGTAAGGAAGAAAATTCTAAACTATTGTATATCTACCTTTTTCGTCGTTATGAGTTGTTTCTTAAAATTGTAGATTTTCAAAAACAACTCATTACATTCTCACTCATTTCTGCCGCTAAACAGCAGTGTAATTAGTGTTGTGTTCTGGCGTTAAAAGTAGATAGAGAGCCTGTATAATTACAGGCTCTCTATCTACCTTATATCTCCATCGAGGCATGACATTTTCCACATTTTTACAGATGTATTATCTCAGGGATGACAACGCATCTCGATTGCAATTATTCGCAGGTATCCATGGGCTGTATTAGCCACTTACCATCAGATGAATCGTTGGCATGTTTTTCACCCAAATCCCATAAAAAATCCCTTAAACAGTTCCACCATAGACAACAGACTAAAGCCGGCATATGTTGCTTGGAAGGTTTGCATATGTACTCACCATGCAGGGTTTTGGTTAATGAGTGCAGTGCCTATATCCTCGCATAAATGATGCTGCTGCTTCATCACAAGTTTGTGGGATTGTGGTTTCCATAGATTAAGATGGATACTCCACATACCATTCGGTCGGACTTCTAGGGTGCAGTACCTGGTGGTGAGATTAGCACTTAGAGAAAGTGATAGTAAAAGGTATTACTTACTCGAAAGAGTTTATAATAAGACATTGAAATTATTTTTTCGTCGTACAACTGCAGCGCCTTCAGGTATCTCTTCTATGGGTATTTGGGAGATGGAAAGGAGAATGAGGATGGGGAAGGGGAGTGGACCTCCGGTTACCTCACTCACCGAACGAAACCCACAAGCACAAGATGCGTCTACTTCAAGCCGGTATTCTGCGGCCGTGGTACCAAGCCGATCGAGCAAGCCCATTCGAGCAGCAGCAAAAGCCGCCGCTTGGCTCTATCACGTATAGAAATAATAAACGGGAATAATTAAAAGTTCGTGTTTGACCGTAGTACTGAATCCTGGTGATTTACGGACAATTATTATTTATTATTACGGATTACGGTTTCCTTCCTTAAAGGCCGGCAGCGCATCTGTAGCTCCTCTGGTGTTGTGGATGTTCGTGGGCGTCGGTGATCACTTACCATCAGGTGAGCCGCACGCTCGTTTGCCCCCTTATTCTATATATAAAAAAAAACAGTAAGTCGACCCTGCTGACTTTAAGGCGACCGACTGATGTTGGAAAATCCATCAAAATATTCCAAACCAAAATCTTCAGACTAATAATTGGGGAGAAGAGCATCTCTAGCGTAACGGTGCCGGTAATGCGCTCCCCAACCTTCTTGTCCAGAGCGATCTGTATGGCGAATCACCACCTCCAAGTAACTTGTTTTATTGTTATATTTTACATTAAAGATGTTAGATTAAATTAATTCTAACGTATCGTCGTGTAACATTATACCAATCCAGCCTGTAAATGGTCCACTACAGAACATGAGCCTATCCCATTAGTAAGATTTGCAATAATCGCCACCCACGGCAAGTAGAACGCGCGACAGGGTCGGTGCTGACTGAAAATCGGCGTTGCGGTTAACCCCGCGACACATGCTGAGTCAGCACCGTTTCATTTGACACGACACGGGTTATAAATTATAAAATCTTTCTCTTAAATTATTTCTTTTTTTTTACATATCTATTGTTTTTTTCTGGATAATTGTATTTCTTGTAACTTTTGTGTTGTGTAAATGAATAAATCTTATCGTATCGTATCGTATCGTACCAGGCGCCTCGCACCTCAGACGCTGCTGCCCGTCATCGGTCTGCTTAATTTCTGTCTGGTATTTGTCGAGATAATTATCCCGCCATCTGTCGGTAGTATTTGGAATTTCATGGGTTTTCCCGCACGACACCCGATACCCCACGGGCAGCCTACACTGCATTGCATTGCATTGCATTGCTACATTGCAGCTGTAATAGACGTCAATGTACTACTTTGTCGCAATTGTGTTACAGATACAGAATAAATAGAAGTTAGAATATTTAATCAAAACTTGAGCCACGTTAGAAGTATCAAATTGCTACATGCTACTTTTTATCCCATATATACATTGTTGATATTTTTAAATAAAATCTAACTACACTGATCACAAAAGAATGACATTTTAAATGCCTGTAGAAAGTCATTTCAATTTAAAATGTCTACCGAGATTGCGTGTTGACTTTTAGAATCTTTTGTTGCTTATACCTTATTCATTTTCCAAGGTGTTATTAAAATAAATCCCCACCGTCCCCTTCTAGTACGATAACGCCTTTTCAGTACCCCCTACATTGTTATCGCTGACTTTGTATCGCTAATAGAAAATATTGTTAAGTAAATTAACCTATTCTGTACGGGGAAGCAAAAGTTCAGAGATCAGCGCTAAAGTGAACTTTGACATAGAATTTCTAAAGATCAAAATAGCAAACAACTTTGGCCATCGATTTTACCAGTTTCGCGGGCTGATTTTTTTTTACTTTCTTAACTTCTGAATTTAAAAGCTTTAGAGTTTTGTTGATGGTGTTATTTTTTAAGTGTTAGTTGTTTATTGGTTTAGTGTTTTTTTTTTTGATGAAGAATATAAAAAAGGTATAACAATGAATTATACATCGTAAGGGAATTAAATTAAACTAATATTGTCATAGACTCCAGGCTTCCTATGACGTCAATGTGTATTCTAGGTCGCCCCAACCGTTAAATCTGATTTGATAGACCACAAATCCCGATTCCTGCCAAAAATAATTCGCGAGGCCTTTGAAATAAAAAAACATCCTAATTTCGAAAAGAATCTCGTAATAATTGAAATTTAATCAAAATTGATAATTAAAGAGCTGAAGGAGTACTAGGATAACTAACACATCAGGACATCCAACATCTCAGTCCTCCCGTGACATTAGGTGCTGTAAAACAACCGAAGCGTCGGTAAGTGAAAATTTATAGAGATAAATCCCGTAAAAATTGTTTCATTACAAATTCTAGTATTCTCGATAAATGTGCACATTATATAATATGTTGCATATAATATATAGTTTAGTGTCTAAGGAATTATAACTACCTGCTGAAGAAAAAAGTTTATCTCTTAATCCACGGCCTCAAAAAATACCGGCCTAACGTAGAGACATCTTGTGCTTCTGCGTTTAGTTCGGTGAGTGAGGTAACCGGAGCACTCCCTTCCCCTCTCCCACTCCCAAAATATCCTTAAAGGCCGGCAACGTACCTGCAGCTCCTCTGGTGTAGCATGTGCATGTGTTATTTAATCTCAATATTTCAAATTTGATTTTTGGTTACGTTACTAACAATATATTAGAGTAGGTTGGTTCTAGTTTCTGCTTAAAAATGTTCATAATTATTTCTCAGTTAGCTTTGCTAACTTTAAAATGTAGTAAAGTGAGATTTTTAATTTGAAGTTTAATTTTTTAATTAGCCGAGGGGTAAATCGAAATTAATTATGAACATTCTTTGATTCATTGTCCACTGATGAATCGCCTAAGACGAAACTAGGGTTGGCGACGTATGGAGTATGTCTTGTTCGATTTCTTTTAATATGCTATCTGCTTAGAATTTGTATGAAATCTTTTAACTCGTTGTTTACTTAACAACTATGCAGAATTTACAATATTTGGAAATGATTAATGGGAAAGGGAGCAAACGAGCAAATCGCTCTGATGGAAAGTTAATACCGACGCCCGCGTACAACAATACCAAAGTAGCTGCAAGTTCTTTGCCAGTCTTCAAGGATATTTGTGGAGAGGGGAAGAGAAGTGGGGTGGTGGGATTCCGGTTACCTCACTCTTCGAACGAGGCACAAGATACTTCACGCTGGTAATGCGAGGCCATGGTACTACCCCGGTCGAGCCGGCCTCCGGTTGCCTCTAACACGTCTGACCTTATAGACGCTGCATCTTATAGACTTTAGAATTAATATAACGAAATTGAAAAAATTTTTTTATCGAATTTAAATTTTATTTATGGAGCCAACCCTAAGTAGAATTTTTAAATATTTGTACAATGATGAAGCGATATTTTGGGCTATTGTCATCGATGTTTGTTCTATTTGCTCTCATTTTCTTTTCAAATACTTTAAACATTTACTTTAATTTTGACTGTGCTCAGCCCGCGGATTTGTCTACATTTAAGATATTTTACTAATACTTTAGATTTTATTGCTTGTTATTTAATATTTCAAGAATTTGATGGCTTGATAGTCTGAAAAGAACTGACCCCGCGTTCGAAACTGTGAGTTGTGGATACGAATCCCATTAGGAGCAAATATTTGTATGATGTATATAAATGTTTATAACAGAGTCATAGATATGTTATTTATCTCTGAAGGTACGTACGTTTTGATATATAATTAAAAACCTTTCAAAATGTCGTAATAAAAAATTTGCAGAAGATGATCTTTTCAAAGTTTTGATTGAGCTTTTCGTCTTTTACAGTCAAAAAATATAACCTAGCGTTGTAACGATGCCAACTGAACAATGGATTGAACAATCAAAACTAACCGCGTCTTTAGTTGGAATGAGCCCAACTGGTTTGAATTATGGATACCACTATCCCAGTGCAATCCCACTTCAATTTGGTATTGATCGGGATCGGATATACTTACGGAACTTATTTCATAATCTTTAAAATTCACCTTTGGAGCGCTGATATAAAAAAAAACCCTCATTGATTTCATTCATTTGGGTAATAATTATATGTGCGTAGAGCCGTGGTTGCATAGTGGTCAGGGTGGTCGCTTTAGTTTCATAGAGCGCGAGTAACCTGGATACGGTCCCCGGTGTCGAGGATATGTGAAGCCCCCCAATCCGAACTGAAGCAGTGTGACGTAACTTTCCCGGCTCCAAAACCCTCTCAGATATTTGAGAAGGAGGCCTTTTACCAGCAGTGGACATATACTGCTACTTTACATTATTTTATATGTGTGTGTGTGTGTGTGTTAAATGTTATTGAAAAATGTGCAATGTTGAGGAAAACCGCGAATGGTATTCGGAAATTGTCACCGTTCTTCAAATCGGAGGACCAGGAGGACATAATCATGCGCTGAGTTGCAACGTTGACGAACGAATTTACGTGCAAGATTCCTTTTTCACTGTTACAAGGTAATTCTCTGCCTAGGAGACGTCTGGATGTTGGTACACACTGATACCCATTTCTGTCGGCCAACAGCAGTGTAAATTATTGTTGTGTTCCAGTTAAGAAACCTATAGATCCGGTATAATTATGAGTCATTCCATTTTAGTTTACAGGGGTCTGTAACCTTCTTCGATAGAAGTTGTTTGCTGGTATATGGGCTGCAGCAGACACATACCATCTATGTGGACTATTAGCTAATTTTTCATCCTAATCGTATAAAAAAATGTTTTTAATGATTGTTTGTGGTCCTTTAAACGATGATTTAATTTGTTTTAACAGTATGGCTACAACACTTCTACTAACTCTTAAGAAAAAAGCACAGATCTTTTCATTTAAAAGGCTTTCAGTAATTTTTGATACTCGTTGCAGTAACAGTAGAAAAGTGTATAGAAATATAGTGTATAGAATATGGAAACACGTGTCATAAATATATTTAATAAACTTAAAAAACTAAAGACAAAATGTTGGAATATAAATATTGAATTTGAATGTTAACTTCTGTGTTCTATTGATCCATTGTTCAAACCGGTACGTGCTCACAGTAACAATAGCAATATTTGAAGATAGCATTGCCATCTGTCGGCTACTAAAGCAAACATCGCAGAATTAACGTGTTCTCTAATCGTTTTCCAACACCGCTACACTTTGCTCCACCTATAATTTTAGCCATTTATACAATACCATAGATTAATTGCGAAACAGAGCTGACTGTTTATTTAATATATCCTAGCACGTAACTAGCGTGTCATGAAAAAGAAACTTTGTATGGGAGAAATATTTTAACACAGGTATAAAAATTCATCAATGTTAACTTATAAATATACAGACTGGATGCGATGTTTGTGCATTAAATTTAATCTCATATTTTACAGGCCATCTCTAGGCCTTATACCAAATATCATGAGACCTACGTCTAGTATAGTTTCAAGATATTTTTCAAGAAGTTTTTGTTATTTTTTTAATTCATGAAACATATAGGGTAAATGTGCCTGTTAGGCGTCCACGTCTCGTTTTAGACAATTTAATGGAGCGTCGTTAAAAAAAATATATTTAAATAGTATAACTGACACAGTGCGAATCAAACAGAGTAGGTACCAGTAGCAACGTGAATTTATTAGCTGCACTCACACACATGCATAGGTAATATTACTTATTTTCAATGTTCAATTTATTTTCATAACTTTGTATAATAACTGTATTTACAATAATTTTTATCTGAAATTTTTTTATTATCATTAAGCCGTATTAAGGGTTGTTTTAAATTTGTACTGTTTTACGATATTTTGACATCCAACTAATTTAAATGAAAATATTTTAAAGCTTGTTTGATTTTAAATAATTTATTTATTTAATCAATCGTATAATCATTTAAATAAATATTACCAAACCTTCATTAAAAAACGTTAGTGTTAAATGAAATTTTGTACCAGAACTACTAGTTCAGAAACAGTACCTACTAAAATAGTCAGTGTATATAACTGGCGGGTCTCGGGTCCTCACTTCGAATCCCAGCCGAAAACATTATCTTTTTAAACACAAATTTTTACTTACAGCTGGTATACCTATATTACGAGGCTTTATCTGTAATACTTAAACAATTTTTTATTTTTAAGAGAATTTGTTTCGGTTAAAATAATTGGGTGAACTGTCTGTCGTGGAAGTACTCTGTGCTCTGCGTCGAATAATCCGCATCGTGGGACGTCTAAACTGGCAACTAGTTAAACTTCCTAGTTCCACGGCGAACTATTGAATAGCGATAATTATGAGGACAGGTACAAATTATTAGAGTTAGTTTGGCTTATTATTGGCGTAGTAGATCAAGTCTTACAGAAAGTGCAGCGTTCGCTCGCAGGCGCAGGTGCTGAGCTTTTGGCCGCGGTGTTGCGGCTATTGGTTTCGATTCTGGTACGGATCAGGTATTTATGTGGACTGCAAATAATTGTTGCGGGTCCACGACTCAGGTGGAATTCCTTCAGGTGAACTAAACTCTTTTTCTACATAAATAAAGAAGGAACGAATGAAATTTAAGCCGCCATCTTCCAAAATGACTGTGACGTCAATTGAACGAATCTCATTACATTACAAATTGCTAGTTATAAACTTATTTTGAAAACTATAACGTGAAGATGATTTTTCTTTCTACACGCACATTGTTGTGTTTAAGCTTTGCGTTATGAGAGAATAAGTTTTATTTCACCGGCAACAAAACTGATAATAAATCGGCACAGTTTCTTATCTACTGTGATTCTAATTCAAGGTCCTCGGGTCTTTTGCATAGTCGTGTAATAAATAACGTTATGAGAATAACATGGATGATAATTTCGTAATGTTGCCCATCGCCTCCGTGGCGCAATTGGCTAGCGCGTTCGGCTGTTAACCGAAAGGTTGGTGGTTCGAGCCCACCCGGGGGCGTGATTTTTGTAAAACTTACTAAAATTAACACAGGATGAATTCGTTTAGTAGTGTATCTTCGATAATAAAATTATAAAAAAAACATCAGGACGAGGTAATGTAAATATAATTTTTATATAATTATCAAAATATGTTATCCTGTATATAACAGGATTGTGGACGAGTGACTCTTCAACCAACATTACTTACGGCACTTTGCACTACACGGATGACGCCAAGCGGTAGCTTTTGCTGCTTCTTGAATGGGCCGGTTCGACCGGGGTAGTACCACGACCTCGCAGAAAACTGACGTGAAGTAGAAGCATCTTGGGCTTCTGCGTTTCATTCGATGCGGAGGAGGTAACCGTAGGCCCACTTCCCTCTCCCCCATCCCCCAAATATAATGTAAGGCGGGCAACGCATCTGCAGCCTCTCTGATGTACTATAGGCAAGGGTAATCACTTACCAGGTGAACCATTTGCTTTGCCCCCTTTTCCATAAAAAAAAAATCACTGGAACTTGTCACCGATAATACGCCAAGAAGTTAAGCGTTATTACAATAAACCAGACACCTCGCATCTTAGACACTGCTAGCCATCGTCAGTCCGATATTTTTCGAGATGGTTATCCTGCCATATGTCCGTTGCCATTGCATTTTTCAGGACTTCTCCCTAAGTCCCTTCTTGCGACAGTAAGGGGTGGTAGATTCTTACGCCGATATCACTCGTCTTACACAGTAACTTAGCGTGCTTTTTTTTACTATGGTAACACAAATGTTATAAGTTAATTTTAAAACACGTTATGAGCAACACTCTTTTACTGTGAATTGCGTCTAGAGCTAGCGTAAGGAATTTTACTAAAAAGTGTACTGTATTGTATCAATTACAATTGTTTGAATTTTTATATTATCAAATATAATCGTTACAAAAATTACCCATTCTTATGGATTTAGTAAGCCAAGTAGACAGTCTCAATCACTGAATGAACCAGCTCGAGTTAAAAATTCCGAATAACGTTATTAATAAACAGTATTCAGTACTATAGTAAGAAGTATTGTTCATTCTAAAAGGATAATTTTTTTTTATATTTATTTCATGAATACATATGTATGTATATTTATTTATTTAGATAGGTGCAATTAACAGACCACAAATCAGCTTATAAAAATAATATCACTATGATGTTACATTAATAAATCTTAGGTATTGTACAAGACATTCACTTTACAAAAATATTACAAAAATATACAAATTATATTTAAAAGCCAATTGCATGCTGCTACCATATCAATTAAATAATACTTTTAACTGAGGTTTTAAAAGTTTTTAAAGATGTATTAAAAACGTCTTGACCAGAACATAAGCGATTGTTATACAATTTACACATCCTTATAATAGGATTTGGTTGCCAGGAAGAGATCGCTATGCAGCCAATTTGTACCTCCTAATTTACTTTGCTTTTTTATGTTAGTAGTTTTTTTTATATAAAGTATATTAATTCATTCATTCATTCGTTCGTTCATTAAATACTGCATTGCGAAGCTGTAACATTTTTAATTTAAATAACCAAATTAAAATACTCATACGGTAACTTTTCCACAACGCTTAAATGCAAGAGCAATAATTATTAGTATATATGTATTTTAAAAACATGTAACTGCATTAAATTTCATTCATACAGAAATACCTCAGCATTCATTTAACCCCGTATTTACAAGTTCGCTGGGTGAGCTCGCAAACATTTTCAATACTTCATTAATGCTTTCATCGTCGGAACTAGGTCTTACGCGGACCTGCCTACAAGTACATTCATATGAATAAAAATGGATAAAAACAACTAAAATTTGTTTGTCCGTATGTCTTCTGTACAACTTATTTATTCTCATCTAACGAATGAATTTAAAACTAACTCATCCTCATCGTAATTATCTTTTGCCTCTAATACTTGAAAAATAAAGCATCTTTCAAATATCTTTGCTTTAACCGCTTCGCTTGGTCAGTATACCTAGGTCTGGTCTGGACTATTCCGAATAGTTATTTCACGAGAACGGCATATTCAAATTTATCTTAATCGATTCTTATGGCATTCACTGACTATTTTCTTAATATATCAATCGATCAATCGAATCAAAAGATTCTTATATAGCCTGGCGGCTGGAGCTCAGCTCAGCCGAAACACAGCTGGTTGAAGTGGATGACAGTATCTACAAAAGCCTCATGTAGAACCTCCCATGGAGTTTTCCTCCTTCCATACGGTCTCCCGGTCAGAGACGGTCTATACTGCCGGGTCCTGACATTGCTCGTTGGCTAAGGATAGAGTCGACTAAGGAAAGATATATCTAATGCACGAGATCAATGCCTTTCGGTTGCGTTTAACCATCTTTCCAATGACCATGTCCAAAAGCAGTGGTTCCTTGGTTCCATTCTGGGGATGTGACATGACTCGATTCATTTGAGGTGTTACAGTTATTCTCACGCACATTATGAATGTCATTGTCTTACTCTTATATATGGTAGTTAGACACTTAATGGGGCAATATTCGAGTCTGCGGTAACCTGGTTTTTAGAGAACCAAATGACATCAGAAGTGAAGAAGCTCGGGAGCGACTGAAGATCGGGAGCCTCTTGGAGCTGCCGGGCGAGCACAGTGTATCACACTCTACTAAGCCCAATTATATATGTAGAAATAAACTAAGGACATAGTATATACCGAGTGGTATCGGTGTAAGAGTCTGCCACCCTCTTTATTCCCATGATCGTGTTAAGATGCGACTTCGGGCTCTCTCTCTTTCTTTATTTTCTTTCAGTGGCTACCGACAGGTGGCGGGATAACCATTACGAAAAATGCCAGATTCTATATGAAGCAGACCGATGACGGGCCGCTTTGTCTTAGGTGCGAGCTGTCCTCGTGCTGTACTGTGATCGCCAATCCGCTTGGGAAGCATGGCGATTACAGTAGAGGTCTATGTCTCGCAGTGGACTATTTAATGGCTGTTAGCAGTTAAGATATTCATAAATATTACAACATCCAACTAGCTCATTGCCGATGTTAAAAACAGTACTTGTTAATAATTTATTACTAACTTTGGAATTAAAGCAGTTTTCGTATAACGAAAAGTTTATGCGAATTATATGATATATGCCCTAGTTATTTCTTTGAAAAGGTTTACTACTTCTTTAGAATCTTACAAACTTTTGTAAAATTTAAGCGTTCTCAATGTACATAGCAGCCCCTTGGCATTAGTATAGTCCTTCTTTTTGTTCTTTCATTAGTACAAATAAAGTTTAAATATTCAAATAAATAAATAACATTGAGAATTTACTTTTGATGTACTACATTGAATATATAAAAAGGAACTGGGATTATATTATGAATTCGGAGACATTCACCATGTAATACAGTGAATATCAAAACTACTATAAAATGAAATTGGCTCGGAGTTTTTGCATAGTTTGAATTTTGACAGTGTAAATAATGCCTTCAGATGTGGGTTTGACATTTTCTCAACTCATTTTCGTATATGTACGAGACAATTCAGTCGAAGAGCAATAAGGTAAGCCATGAAATGATACCATATATAAACGTTGTGACAATAATATCTAACCCACAATAAAAAAAAAAACAACATATGTTGTATGAATATTATCATTTATATCGGTTTGCATTCAATTCTGGGAGCTATGATTGAGTAATGAAGAATCATTGTTGTTTGCGGTTATTGACGAAAATTCCAATTTTTCAATAAATCAAACAATTTAAAAATCTATTCTCTATACCACCGTAATTTTAGACTGCATCGCATACAGCTATTTTAGTTGTTATAATATTAAAAAAAAAAAACACCAATGCTTTTAGGCCGCATCCATTTATCACGGTCGTTCATCACAGGGTTATTTGGGAAAGGTTTTAGGCCCTGTATTATAATTTCTATAAAGCCGTGAAATGATAAACTGTTTTATAAAATATACCGGTATTTCATTAAACCAAACGTGGAATAAAAATTTTAAGACATTCTTTCAAATATAGATACAAAAGATTGATTAATTGATTTGATTGATTCTATTTCGAACGACAAATTATTAAAAATAAAAGTTAATTTTACAGTAAAATTGACTATAATTTGGGTTTATTAGATGCATGAAAGTGTTAACTGCAGTGGAGTTAACAAAATAGATAAGTAAAATAAAACAAATATTGTGGATATAATACAACGATTTCTAATATCTGTAATAAGATTAGAATTGAGACACAAATAATTGAAGTATTTCGTAACTTACATACTATTGACACATTTTTTGTGGTTTGGTGTTATACGTATTAGATACGTATTGAGGGTATGGAAATATGAAACGAAATAAAAAGAATATTTATGAATGTTTAAAATAACGATTCTTTTTTTATTAATATACATCCATTTTAATCAAAAAGAATAAATAAAAAGACGTGGTTATGCTACATAATTTAAATATTGGCCAAATAGTATTTCAATTTAAAGTTGTAACGACTTAATCAATTCAACATATGTATTTTATGTGTATTTGGATTTTGTATAAAAAACAATCCCTTATCCCTTTATCCACGTAATAAAAACCAAGATAAACAATTAATAAGCAACGAAGATTTAATGAATATCAAAACAAATATGGCGCTCAAAATGGGTATCATGTAATTAATATACCATGCTACTAAAGGACGGAATCAAAGGAATGCACATATAGGTGTCCTTGTCTAGCGATAGTTAAAAGAAAGAGTAGCCAGGTGTGTTCACTAATTGGACCACACGTCGATCCGATCCTTAATTAACCAAGTGTTATTTGGTTAGAAGGCAGGGTTTTATTACTTGACGATATGTTAGTCCAAAAAAGTGTTTGAAAAATATATTATGTTATTGTAGTTTTGACATTTGAATATGAACATTCAACTGTTATACCTTCTTCTCTTGCAGATTACGCTAATATGACAGCTGAGATCCAGGGTTCGAATCGCATTTGAAGCGAATACGTATGCAACACACAAATTATTTGTTTTCGGGTTTGGTCACATTGTATTGCGTCCCATGCTAGTGGCATTGCACTTGATCCTTCCTTCGATCTTATTGCATTTTCTTTTTATTTGGGAAAGGCGGCAAACGTGCCAGGAACTCGCCTGATGGTAATTTATCACCGACGCCCACGTACATCCGCAACATCACAGGAACTGCAGGTGCGTTGTCGGCCTTTGAGGACATTTGGAGGGTGGGAGGATGAGGACGGGGGTGGGAGGGACCCTATTCCGCGATGTACTTCGCATACTGTCTCATAATCGTAGTACTCAAGATATGTTTGCTGTAAACGCACTGCACTTCCATGATATAGATTCTATATACAGGCATATATATATAAATATATATATATATATGTGTATATATATATATATATATATATATATTAGGGACACCGTCACATGTGGTGGTGAGAAAGGAGGGTGTCGCGGTCTTATTGTTCAATTCAATGATACAAAATGTACATAAGTTTCGAAAAATTCATCAGTACGAATCGAGCTAGAGTATCCTGATTCAGAGATAGATAACCCCTAACCACTTGCCTAGCACTTACTAAGAACAATTCCTTAAATAAATACATTTCAAAATCTAGAATGTAAAATGCATCCAATAATAGACTATCTATTTCCATCTATTTTCAACTTCATAAGCACAGTGTTTTATGTTATTTTAGCAATATAAACATTACACAACAAATAATGTAATCTTGTTTATGGTAAAAGATTAACGATTCTAAACCGAACGACATAGGACGCTTAAATTCTAACGGCTTTGGGCAAGACAGGTGCTTACAAAAACCCTCCACACTTTGTTACCAAGTTATGACGGTAAAAACCTGGACAAGAGCACCATCTGTCGGGGACAATGGGAAGATTTATTACCTACTTTCGCAACGGGAGAAACTGCGCTCCGATTGGTTCCTCGTACCTACATCATATGTATAACAAATTTCTTAGTAAAGTAACTAAATAAAATGTAAGCATCAAGTAGATTATATTTGAATTTCGAAAATATAAGTAGGTATAAAATATAGCTTTTACTTTCAATATATATTGGATGACTCAGGTGGTTACTATTCTCGTATTTTTTATTAAATACACTTATTTAATAGAGCGCTTAACTGTGAAAAAAAACGCTATAAATCAAACGTCAACGTTAAAGTTTTATCAACAGATTATAAAATAAAGTTTATACGTTTCCCGTGTGACGCATGGCATTTCGTGACTTGAAGAATATTTAGTTATTGACTCACATTTATAGGTAGGTCAACACACAAACAAGTCGAAACCGTTTTTAAAAACGTGCGTTATGATTCATATGATTATATTAAAATTCATTGTTTTATAATTGCGAGAACTTTACAACAATTATGACTGTTTTGGTCGAATAACTTTTTAACTTCTTTAGGAAAAAACACAGGGTTGTTTAATACATTATGTATACTTTCGTGATATTATATTTATTTAAGTACCTTTTTTCAAGTAATAAATAAAATAAAATAAATAAATGAAATGTGTTGAGATACGAAATAACAAATAATTGCCTAAATAAGTGACAACAATCGCAAGTATACATTTTTAAAAAAAAAAAATTTTTTTTTTATTAAAGTTTATACAAAGTCGACTACGACATCTATTTCTTTCCCTTTGGTTATTTATTTTGATGTGTAAGAAAGGTCTCGTCTTCTTATTTAATTAGGTACTACAATGACTGGATATTGCAATAATTCTAAGACACATGCACACATGAATAAATCTTAATGGATAATCCACTCACACGCCAGCAGAATCCGGTGGGCTCAGTCGGTTGTCTAAGATTTATGGAACCCTCCGTGTTCTATCCGATGAAATTCTATTAGATCCTCTATCTAGTCAGCTACTATGCATAGTACACTCCTGCACATAGCAATGTATGTAATTAATCGCGTTCATTGGAGTTCTAATTAAAAAAAAAACGGGTCGATGGAATGTAATATTATTAGCATGAGCAGGTAAACAGTTAAACAGCTAATTAAGAACTGGTTTTTCGCATTTTCGTTTTCATTACAATTTTTCTCATCGCACTCAAGAGGGTGGCCATTTCTTGCCATTGTGGTAAGAGAAATACAATTTTATTCGTATTCGAACCTAGGTCATTCGCGTGAGATGAAATAAAAATCGAGCGGTCTGATCTTTGTGCTACCACGACTATGATACTTTTTGTTATATAATTATCATTATTTAAAACTTCGGCTCTACTGCATCGAACGGTAGTAAATTATAACTTGAGAAAAAAAAAAACGGCGCCACTAGGCAGCGCGTTCACGCAGCCGCACATGTCAAACATAAATTCTTTAAAAACACACATTAATAAAATGTAACTATAAAAAGGGACAGACGCCTGCTGTTATGCATCCTCTTTTAATTCTGTTTAATATTATACGACGTTAGAAATGTTACGTTTCTATCGGATAGTTTAATAAGCTTCGCGTTTGTGTCGTAGACAGAAGTTACGAGCATAGTTCTTTATTCTATAACTTGGTTTGTTGAGTGATGTAATGTGGGGGGCAGGAGGGTGGGGGGGGGGGGGGATGTTACTAACTTTTTCTGCAACCTCACCTGCACTCGGTGATCGATTCAACAAACCGAACCCAAAAACAACATACTGTAAAGCAATCAACGACGAGACATTAATTCCGTTTGACAAATGTCAATTCTTATTTTTTTTTAAATACTGCCATCTTCCTCCATTCATCTGACGGTGATGGGGAGCGTCATCATAGGTGCGAGGGTACCGGCACTGCGTTCACAGACTCACCCACTCGGCGTGGTGAGTACGAACAAATAATCCTTGGCAAAAGCTTTTATTGGCACTTAATAATATAAATAATATTTTATATTATTTAATATTATTTCTTTCCCTTTCCCCCTTACCCTCGGCCGTCCGGTCTCCTCTGCCGAGGGCTTGGGCTGGTTGGGTTATAATTTACATATTTATTTTATTTTGCTTTAAATAATTTTACAGATTTCCTCACGATGTTTTCCTTCACTGCCGAGCACGTGGTAAATGCAGCACTTAAAATTGTTATTAACAATTTAAGGGGTTCCGAAACCGGGGTACGAACCCAGGTCATTCGCGCTCTACGAAACTAGGCCACTAAGCTCACAACTGTACGAGGTTGCAAGTATTTATGAATGTATGTCAAATGTTAATTTCAAATATAATAACACAAATTTTTAGATACATATGTGCTAAAATTTCACAAGAAGCGTGTTTGAGCCATTTAATTAAATCCCACGTCTTACGATTCGATTATGAGCGTATAATACTGTTAAAGTCACCTAGTGAAGAAGCAACGTTCTATAATTTTTAGATAATTGTAATATCACAATATTAAACAACAACGCGAGCGGCTTCAATATCATGCGACAACAAAGTGGGTGTGTTCGCGGAGTGCCGTTGACTTCATACTGGGGTCCCCGCAATTAGAACCTACCTTTGTGGATTAGCTAACCGCGTTTATTACAAACTGTTCGCGTTATGATACCCCCCTCCTCCCCTCCCCCCTGGGGGTGTACCAGGAATGTAGAAAGAGCTACTTAAATCCCGATTGTAAAGTTATAATTTGTCTTTACTTTTTTATTATTCATCGGACATGGAGGTTTTCGTTCACCGCAGCGCGTGGTAAAGACGCCGAGATTCGAATCCAGGACACTCGCGTGAAATTGTAGTCTGATTTATTTTATTACAATGCAAATAATGGCCTCCTGGCGGATTTCGATCACTGTGACAAACTTCTGAATATTATTGGTAATTACCAAGATCACGCGTTGGGTATATTATAGTGCTGAAAGTACACCCGGAAACAAAGGCACACACTCGTATTCATCTTCCCGGATTCGATATACCTATGGCTTATGCGTTTAAATCGGAGGAAGGGTCAACTGAACTGAACCCGACCAGAAAAACCTATAATTTGTGTGTCGCTAAACGTACTGGCTACGGCGTGGGTTTGAACCCTGGACCCTTATTCCACAAAGCATTAAGGTCGTCTGAATTCAAACAAAAATCATAACAAAAAATAAAACTTTCTTCGTAAACATTTTTTTAATTTATAATTTAAGGTCAGTCAGTGGCATGTCCCTTAATCAAAACACGCTTTATGAGGAGGGGGGGGGGGGGATCACGGGTCAACGTCAAGCATAAAATAAGCACGGCGAGCATGTAATATGTTGTATTTTTAAAAGCTAAAACTATATCTTTCGGCCAGCTGTGAGTCGGACTCGCGCACCGAGGGTTCCGACTTCCACATAATATATCTGTCGGGTTACGCCGAACACAAATTTCACAGAATTATGACACTTTTATTGTATAGGGAACATATTCTTTTCGATTCACTTTTCCTCGACTATCAGTGGTACGAACTAATTGTAGTCCAGTAATTCTAGTACGAACTCTTTCAAATTGATTGGCTTCCAAATTTTAGAACGATGGGCTGTTTTTCTGCACATTTTTGAACCCAATTTAGACTCCAGACAGATTAAAACATAAAGAGAAAACAGTTTTTAATTACCATTTTAATTATAAAAACTATATTTCATGATATTCTTTCAGCGATAATTGATGAACATCAATCAGGTCTACCTACAAGATGCAATATATAATTGGAATTAGACCCATGGAAGCGTTGAACGCATACGCTAACATTTCAATAATAATAGGGACATTGAAGTAGTAACAATTGCACCATATCTATGTTCTTTTGAAAACCTATTATTGCAATGTCCATTTGCGGCCTTCAGTTTTAACGGCACATTCTAAATAAAAGCGGAATGAAAAGAAGTTCATCGTTCATTGATATTTCGGCGTGACGTTGAAAGAGTTTTAGCTCCGACGACCAATATCGGCATCACTCATAGGTCTGAGCAAATGAACGTTCAAGTAAAATGCTTTGCAAAATATAAGTCACCCAATGTCGCCTTTAAGAGTAGGTATATTTACCTTATATACTCGTAATTATTTCTTGTATTTACGCAAATACGAGACATTGAAGCTAGACAAGTTTTACGGGTTATTTGGATTGGAGTGAAAAACGAGCTAACTGTTCACCTGATGGTAAATGTCTACTGCAGTCCATGGACACGTGCAAACAACTTTAATCGAATAAGGATACAGATGCTGTTTAGCGGCTGTAACGGGTGAGAATTTTTGGTGAGAATGGGTAAGAAATTGTCATCATCGTAATGACAGCTTGTCACAAGTCCACTGCTAGACATATGCCCATCTCGAAGATTACCACGAATCACGGTATTGAGACGTCTGCAACCATCGAATTTCCACAACACTACGCAGGTGGTCACCCAATTTGGGGGGGTTGTCTTCATTTAAATAAAACATTTGTATAGATAGAGTACTTAACAACTTTCTGGTGGCGTATCTGCCAGCCCATTCAATACACGTGGATGTGGTAAAGCGGCAAATAGCGAATTACCGTCATAATTATGCCAGAGCTGAATGATTCAGACATTCGAAATGCGGTTTATGGGAACAACCATGATTTCACCGAGCTAGGAGATTAAAGAGTCTGACCGTGAGATTCTGAGCATCTGTAAACAACTTCAATTGCAAGGAAGTTACAAATGCTTCGTCACTGCTGGCGTCTATAAGACGGACTACTGCCTATATTACCTTTCAAACCGACACTACAGTGGTTGCTCTGTTCATTGGTAGCAGTAATAGGTAAGAGGGCCTACCTAAACGGCTCCTAGGTACAATAGGAGCCTACCACGTAGTAAGTCGGTTAAGAGACTGTTAAAAAATAGGAAACAAACAAACTTCGATCTTAATTTAAAGCACAGAAAGCAGCTAGTGCTGCCATCTGTTGGCAAAATACGCATTGCTAGATTAACCATTTATTCTATTGAGTTACAATTTTGTAGGCTATATTTTTCTAAACTATTTCCACTATTGACGTTTGGTTAATTTTTCTAAAGAGACTAAACTTATTAGGCATTCGTTTTTTTTTCTTGTTCTTCATCAGCCTATTGAAGCCCACTGCCAAACTCAGGTCTATCCAATAAAACACCAGCAAATGGCTGTATACATTTCTTTAAGTCTTCGCCCGTACTCACCACGGTCGCCCCCGCACCAGTGATGCTGTTCTTCAACTATCAACTAGTCCGTGGAATTTGGTTTCGGAAAATTCTGGAAGATTTATTTATTTGCACATAAAAGAGCAAAAAGGCGGACTTAACTAAATATTATGTCTATGTATTTAATCAAATAATACATTACGGTAAGATACTTATAATACTTAGTCATACCAGTAATTATAAATATATACATACATGTATATATTGTATATCCGTAAACAAAGAACGTTTGATACATTATTATAACTGTTTACCGCCATTATTCGGTCGCCAGAGCCTCGTCTGTTAGCCAGCAGGTGGCACCACGTGTAGGTGGGGTTGGAATTAGGCGAAAAAGAGGTTATAGGCCTCTTACACCCTTTGCTATGTTCCAATATGAATTCGGCAACTTTTCCAAAATAAAAATAATAAATCGGGGTTTATATCCAAAAAAACTTTACGCATCAAATACTCGTATTATACCTACAATACTTTTTCCTTCATACATTCGCCCAAGGATGTGTACATTATGGCCCACAAAGGGCTTCCCTTAAGCTCGTTTAGGTTTGTTTAAACGTCTGATATAGCGCTTTACACGCCGCTGGTTGAAAGTATTTTTTCGGCGTAAATATTGCTTATTTGTAGCCCTATAAGTTCACGGAGGCGGGAGAAAATGTATATTTTTCACGATGGCGGTTCGTAAATATTAAAGCGGCTCGGTACTTAAGAGAACGGTGTACGAAGACCTTTTTACGTAAGAAGATAGATGGTGCCGATACATTCACAATTGACTTTGACAGTAAGCATGTTTTTTTTTTTATCATAAATTCATCCGTCTCAATGGTTTTCTAATCTAATTAACCATGTATTTAAATTTATAATTTGATATATTATTATCATAGTTACGCAAGCTTTCGACTATATAACTAGACTCTATAGAGTCAGTAACTCGTTCATGGGGCAATGTATACGTTTCTACAACAACTTCCCAGATAGTGCGCGAGTCCTCCTATCAATAGGTTAAAAAAATTGTTAAAAAAGACTTTATTAAAAAGGGCTAATATTATATAAAAGAATACATGGATGATAATGATGGCAATGAGTTGGTCGCTCCCAACGCGTTTGTAAAGAAATATTAAAATACTGTAATATTAAAACGTTTTGTTTCGAAAAAATTACAAAAAAAGAGGATACCTATGCTGTTTCTACTCCGTCAGAGGAATCTCACTACAAAACGGCGGTGGACTTTAAAACTAGATAGACATGTGAATGTTTCTTTCTTATGTTCAATGTATGATTCTTATGTTAATGAATAAATGTTTTGATTTGATTTGTGTAATTGCTTCGTACACTTCCTCATCATCATAACTATAACATACACAATGCGCAAAGGATGTTTTATTCCCTAGTCTTTATTAATATGTACTATGTATTAATAACGAATAGGTCAAAACATTTATTTATATAATATGTTCTATGGTATAACAGAATATCCAACATATAATATCCCTACAAGTAAAAATAAACCAGATGTTTAAAAGTACATACTCTGGTTGTCTGCGATGAATAGAATTCGAATCATCGACTCTTTCAAAACTGTTATGATTTTAAACGGGACTTCCCTTTTAAAATACAGCGAAATGGTAAGGCAGGCGCGCAACTACAAGCGATTTAATTTATTCCACTATTAGTTAAATAAAAATTATTTTAATCGGATTGAGATGAACTAAATATGTTTAGCAGCGGATTTGTGATAGTCTGTAATGATGAGATGATGATGATGATGATGACGGAGATTAGTACAGCGAACAGATTTTTTTGATGGCCATAATATAGTGAAAAGTGCATTTTAAAATGTGTTGTTTTATTTCAGAAATAAGAGCAGTAATCAGATGAATTAAACATCTAATGCAAAAATATCGCAATTCGCATGTTCAGAAAAATTCCGACAGTAGTTCAGAATTACCAGAGGCAGCAGATTACAAGCTCGGTTACTATTTTGTAAAACAGACGGTCTATGCTCTTTATACGACACTAACCACTATCATATTTACCACGTGCTCAGCGGTGAAGGAAAACATTGTGAGGAAACCTGCAAGTCTGAGAAACAATATTAATATTATTTCGAAGATATGCGAAGCCCGCCAAGCCGCACTGGCGCAGCGTGGCGGGCCCTTTCCCGGCTACTAAACCCTCTCAGATACTCGTATTTGAGTAGGAGGCCTTTGCTCAGCAGTGGGCACTTACAGGTTGCTACTTTACTTTTTTTACTTTAACCATTATTGAACACATTTTTTTAACATTATAGAATATTAGTGAATGACGGAAAGTAAAGGCCTTTAGAAAAAAAAAATTACTTTTCGATATCGGACCCATTTAATGTTCATCGCTACAACAACAACTCAAACTCAACTATTCGAAAAGCCAATTCAATAATGCTCGAATGATTTTTTTAATATTCGAACAATTGCTGAGCTATTCCATGTATTGTCCATTGAAATGGTACCGAATTTTGACTTACTTCCATTATCACACGAAACTCGATTTTAATTCGAACGTTTTACGGATACAAATGGCTTGGTAATCTTGGCACAACGAAAAACTCATAACCGACATGTGCGCGTTGTAGAGAATAATTACGCGCTGATGGTATAAAAAAGTGTATAGCAGATTAATTCGCAGTTGCTTAACAATCACGGAAAAGTATTAAACTTTAAGCTATGCACGGCAATACCTATTCTTCTTCATTAAATAAGCTCTCACGACTCATTTGGTACAACGTGACAGGTGGTCAGCCGTGTTAGTTTCCATGTTAATGATCCAAATCATAGATGAGTTTATACTCAATGGTAAGAGCCCTTAGAGGATCGAATTCGGGTCTTCTGATTCGGAGGTTGCGTAGTTTCTTTGGAGAATTTGCTTTAATCGCTGCAGCGGATTTCAATTCTCACTACCGCAAGTAGGAGGAACGTAATAATCCTTTTCATATTCGATGTAAAGTTTAGAGGCGATAAAATCGATGAATATACCAAAGTGTCAGAGACACGGTACGCAACATTACACAAAACCGAAAGCGATAGACTCCTTTGGTCTGCAGAGGTGTCGTCTGCCTAAGTATCGTCTGTGAGTTACAGAGCAATTTCTATCGTCTATCACCAGTTTAACTCCTGTTGTGTTCTGATTTAAAAAGTATGTGATGGCCTCACACTGTGAGACATTCCATCTTAGTGCTCAAGGGTTGGTTGACCCAAGTCCATGGGCTGCGGTAGCCTCATCAGGTGAACTGTTAGTTCGTTAATCAACCCAGTCCATAAAAAAAAAAACGATAATAAGTGTGTCACATAATATTGAATGGAAAAAGCTACGAAGCACAATACGCGATGGTGGATCATAATGTATATCTACTCTAAAGTATTCTTTAGCAATTCAGTTTCGTTTTCATAACGATTTCGATCGAATATAATGGTCAAGCATCGAAACAATTTGGAGGGAACTATTTCAGAAATTGTTTGGTTTACATTCAACAATAGTTCAACATGTCAGTAGTTTTGGTTTTTTTCCATTGTTCTCGAATGGAAATATTGCCGTGACGTGACGTGCTCGTGCTAGAAATTTTCTTTGAGCTGTGCTTAGGAAATAATGCAATTAAATATTTCCGTTCTCGATACACTCTGTAAGTTATAACTTTGTCATATTTTTCTTAAGCTTCGGTCTGTAGTTTTTCCGGAGTCCTGCTATTTTAACATAACTGTTTTTTTAACATTCGAATTGTGTTATATTAGCTGCTACATTTCTCTTTTGGTACTTTTGGGCAGGTGCTAATTCCGGGAGCAGTTTTTATTTGAGAAATTTATTTACGGAATTTAGTTTCCGTCATTACCTTGACAATATAATAGAAATGGCCTACCTTGAAACGACACGTCAAGCAGCTTCTCGTCACCGAAATAAAGATGCCCCCTGGCTGTGTGACGTCACTCGGATGAATAAAATCCGCAACACACATAACCCTGACAGCTTTGATGCGGGTGCAGTTATGGATAAACTGCAGGAATTTCGATTAAGACGTTATGGTCAAGTACTTCGGAGGCCCAAGGAGAACATTGGAAACAGACGTTTATACTTTGAGTTACCAAAACGATCAAACTGCTGCGATAAAATGCGCTGGCTGGATGACATACGAAACAAAATGGTTTTCAACGAACCTGCTGTTGTGTATGTTCAGGTCCAGGCAAAGTAGATCCGTCATAGTGGGAAAATATATCCTGTCATAAGTCGGGATTAGACTATGCTTTGGTTTTTTTTTATCATCGGAGTACGGTGAAAACTGAGCCAACAGTCCATCAGATGGTAAATGGTTATTGCAACCCATGGACACATGCAAACAAGTTCAATCAAAGAAGATTACAGATACGTTACAACCTCTGAGGACTTAGAAGGAATGTCACACAGCTCGTAATTATACTGGCAGAACACAATAGTAACTGTAGTTTGGCGGCAGAAATAGGTAATTTCATGTGCTGTGTTTAGATGTAAGTGAAGGAATAAATGTCTTTATGTCTTTATGTCTTTATGTCTTTATGTCTTTATGTCTTTATGTCTTTATGTAAGAGTGTGGTATTAACCCAAATGCTCCATGGCAGAGAAGGATTTTTTTCTTATTTAATTTACCGTAAATATCATTTCAAGCAATTGGCACCCAGAGAACTAACTTCACTGTTACACTTTACGTTCGTCTCACTGTAGAGGTACCGAAACAACTGTTTAGGAGAGAACTCATAACTCAAAGCCTGTCATGTTAATTCAATCCACTAACACTTGAAACAAAAACAAACCAGGAGTTCTTCGTGCAAAACAACCAACAATTTGAATACAACAGGACAATATAAAACTTACTTTATAAACGCGAAGCAATTAAAATGTTCTAAATCATTTCTTCCAACAAAAACTGCTTTTAATATTTTACAGCCGTAGTCCACGAGCCGTCTCAAAGGGTAACGTAACAAAATCTTGTTAAACTTAATGAACAAACTTGGAGCGTCTCTCAAATTGGACACTCCTCATCGTACTAGCGTGGGGCGTGAGAGTTCCACGGAGGCGTCGCTTTTAATTATATTAAGATTGTAATTATTAAATTACATGTTTCACTTTAAATATATGTTATACAGACGGCTTAATTTGCTAGACGGAGATAATCCTATCGTTATAATAGAATCATCATCACAGACCTCTCTAAGTTGGCCGGGTTAACATTTATATGCCACGGTTTGCGTTCGCAGTGTAAGTCTGCAGAGAAACTAGGCTCTGATAACTGGCTGATGGTGGTTTCTTAGATCTCAAATTCTGCAGTCTAGTAATGGAACTACATCACTTGACTAATGTCGGTGCTCCACACGTAGGTTAGACAACCACTCAGTGTGATACGTACAAAAATCTATACAATGCATCCTTAAAGGGAATATCCCACAATTCAATATCGAATTAAGATAAATGTTCATTGTACCGTTAGGACTATGATGGAATGTTTTACCAGTAATTATTTTGTTTCACGCACCTTTCGTAACATAAAACGGGACGTAAACTAGCAACATAAAAGGGTTATGCTACTAATTTACGTTGCTATTCTGCGAAATAGGGTTATTTCCCGGATGTATTATTTTAGTGTGCCACATGATGCAAGAACCTATGAGATTTTACTGTAATACTTTAAGTGACTCCATTGTACATGCAGGTTTTCACAACCCTGACAAATTTTCAAAAAATCTACTATATAATAATAGTGTTGTTTACACGTACACTCACTCGCATTTAGTTTACCGTATTCGATGTAACGCTTATGCGATAGAAATAAGATTGAAGGAAATGTGTGTCCGAAACACGGGTCGCAATAAAACCCAACCAGACCCGTCAACCACGTTTTTGTGGGGCACAATTATCGCTTCCAGCAGTGATTTCAGCAAAGGACGTAATCACTTCCAGGTTTTTTTTAATGAGAAAGGATACAAAATTGCATGCAGTTCTCTAATTTACGGCGGTATTCTGCGAGGTCGCGGTACTACCCCGGTCAAGGCGGCCCTTTCGAGCAGCAGCAAAAGCCACCGCCTTGCTCTACTATTTATAATTCTTAACATGTACATTCACAATCTTGCCGAAATAAGTAATTAATGTGTAACTATATTTGGAACATTTCAAAGCAAAACACGCGACTTTCTAATATTAGGCGTAAAGTATAAAAAAATATTGGAATAATATTCAAAATATCAAACCACGCCTCGGCGGCAACTCAAAGGCCTTATGTTTGTTCACGAACGAAAAACCAAACGCACACTTCCTATTTATCGTGTTCATGGCACAGTGTAATGAGCCATAAAATTTGAAGTATCGCATTCCAGCACAATACTTTTTAATGTCGACGATATTTTTAAGTAATAGAAAAAGGCTAAGGGTCCATATTTTCTTTGTTACGAATTCCTATCAGCCGTTCAATAATTAAAAGTAATAATAACAACAAATATGTGCATAACCCCCGAATTGCTATAATATTTTATATTGAATGCATCTGAGGCCACTTTATATCACTAAAAGCTTAATTTTTAATAAATTTGTCACAATGCTCCTGCGCAAGTACATAAATGTACAAATAGCGATGAAACTATATTTTTAAAATTTTTGTACATTTTCTTGTTTCTTCACGTACTCCTTTAACGCCAAACGAAACCTACCATTGGCTGTAAATAGTAAATGACCTCTACTTTTTGAGGCTCACAAGACAATAGCTCTTAAGCCGTGAAAATAAAAATGTATTTATGAACTTATTTGTGTGTAAATGTATTTATGTGTAAGTGACGCCTTTCAAATTTCGAACGAACAAGCGTCTAGAACAAGAGCCAGGACTTTGGTTAAGACCTTTTCAAAGTAATTTAACGCTCACCGCGAAGAGTTTGTGATTAAATTATCTTTCATTACGCTTATAGAATGTAATAATCCTTGTCGAAAACGCGCGCGCAACGAAATAGATTTGAATAAAATATACATAGAGAACAAACTCATGTATAAAATTATAATATCAAATAAATATAAACGACATAA
Organism: Bhutanitis thaidina; assembly: GCA_029286595.1. NCBI lineage: Eukaryota > Metazoa > Arthropoda > Insecta > Lepidoptera > Papilionidae > Bhutanitis > Bhutanitis thaidina. The sequence continues at coordinate 2,823,914 of JAGSMS010000004.1, read as the reverse complement.
GCTCCGTGTGTTTGCATAGATTATAAAAATGTGATACGCTACAAGATGGATACGTCAATATGCAATTTTCTAAATGGAAGCATTATTCAATGATTTTCGTTATTTAAGCCAGAGTCGTATGTGAAGTTAAACTATTGTTTACGGATTTTATCGTGTTCAATTAGCTGAATTAATCAAGGAACACATGAGGAGCTGATGTTAAACAAGGCGCCCTAAAAGTCTGCAGCCTGTGTTCATATTCTGGATCGCCCCTATCATTACATTAGATTTGACTGACCACATATCCTCGCAAATGAACACCGATCCTTCCCAAGGAATCTGTTCAATCAGAATGTTTTCTATAGTTAATAATAATCGACCGTATTTTGGGGATGTCTAAGTAATAAATAAAAATAGTCCTCTGCTGGACGAAACACATTGTTTCTTAGTTCGCTTTGGAATCCCAGAATGTAACTTTGTAATGCCCAGTTACATAATATTTGTGTCTTTGTAAAATAACAATTACGATAAAACATAGCAAAACATAATTTTTTTTTTTGTAAGGGTTCGGTTCATCTGATAGTACGTAAGTGCGTGCCCGGCCTTGGAAGGATATTTGGGAGATGGGAGGGAGGATGAGGAGGGGGATGGAGAAAAGGAGTTATCCTTCGGTTACCTCACTCACCGAACGAAACTGAGAATCACAAGATGCCTCTGTGATGAGGCGTAAAGGACGCCGGTATTCGGCGAGGCCGTGGTACTACCCAGGTCGAGGCGACCCAAAGCAGAGGCAATCACTGCTGCAAGCAGCGGTAATTGCCGCTGCTTGCCTGTACCACGTCAAAAATGGGTTTCGACATTGGCTTTAATTGATTTTATAAATGGAATTCTCCTAGTAAAAAAACTGGCAACCGACAGTGCTTTCGTTTTGCACAGTATTATAAATATTTCGATTTTAAATTAAGAAGAGGTTTTAATCATCTTAGGGAAATTCAATGACCACATGTTGAACCTAGTTAGGCGTATCCTATTCGGGAAAAGACTATGCTTTTCTCTCTTCTTCCAAGAAAGGCGCGTTGGTATACAAGGCCATAGTGGGCCGGAAGGCAGCATTTACAAGTTACCGGCCCGCAGCCGCGGATAAGGTCTATGATCACGCCGCCAACCGCATTTCGGCCGTGGATGGTATGGACAGCGACCCATCAGTGCGAGTACGACATAACTCACACTTGCTCTCGCAATTGGGATGACATATTTGCGGTAGGCCACTCGCGCCTTAAGCGTTGTTGCTCGTCACCGGTCTAAAAATCTTCCACCATTTATCGAAGGTCACAACATTTTCGGACCACTAGTCCCACAGACAGAGCGTGTCCAATTTTTCTATGCAGGATTGTACGTATCTATAATTTTTTTTAAAAGCTATTGTTTGATAGAAACCGTGTTCATGATTTCATAGGAATAACCACATTAAAAAGCTATAACGGAGCTATAAACACAACATCTAACACTGTCCAGTTACACGTAATGCAAATTTTGACCCATTTCTAACGGATCAAATGTTAACTATGAAGATACAAGCGCTTCAAACCGATTTTAATTAAAAAAATATTTGAATACCAAATTTTAAGGGCACGGTGCCACTAAACATCGCGTCTCTGGAAACGACATAATACGCTCCGGGGGTCGGAACAAGCCGAAAAAGTTTATTAACGGGATAAGGTATGCGATGTACAGAGAATGTGAAGCTAATCTAGAGATTATAGTAGTAGTATAGAAAATATAGGAGTAAATTAAGGCTTTGTTTATTGACATGAATAAAAAATACGGTATAAATCGATATATACTTAGTATGGCCATAAGTTCCGTTAATAATAAAACTTATGAGTACATAATTATCGAAGTCTAAGCGATAAATTAAAAACAATTATTTTAATGCGGTCACCTTTGGTTTGGCCCTGAATTTTCAAACTGTCTCTGGAGGTAATTTAGCCTTAGCTCCGAATATGGGGATTTTGACACTGTCTTTATAAGCCAAACAGTGGCTAAATTCCTGACAGAGACAGAACTCCAAAGATTTCTTGAAAGATTCAATGTTACTCTGACTTTTGAGCAAGCTTTGTCGTCTAGTACCAACCCTGATTTGTATTCCAACTGGTTCAGATCTGGACTGGATGAGGACCAGTCTTCGTCGCATATACAGGCCGGGAAGATTTTTCCAGAACCTGGTTTGAATTGTGCGCGCCTTCACAGGCCGTCTCGTACTAACACCACTGGGACGCCCCGACCTTCCATGATATTCGTCAGAAGAATTGATGGTGTAATTTTTGTAACTGTCAAAAGTGCGATACACAGACATACGGCTGATGCCGAGCATAAAAGTTACTGAAGGCTCCATACCCGATCAGTGATTCAAATTCTGTTTTATTTAACGATTAAATCCGTAACGTAATATTAAAATGACAGTGGAAAATAATAATGTGAAATGACGGCGAAACGATTAAAAGTTCGATCATTCCAAATCTGAATTTAGAAAAAGGAAAACAAAGTAAAACTTTTTAGATTGAAACATTATTTATGGCCATCTATTTAGGAGTTAATAATTGAATTTATTTACAAAATTCACACCTTTCTTTTTATTTGTGAGTTATGTAGCATAACACAAAATTTCGTGAAGTATTAAATCTTTCATATTTTCAGTATTTCTCGTAATTATATTTTCAACTAGATTTCTCGGTATGATTCTCAAAAACCTACTTTTACTTATTTTAAATAGTTTTAATTGCACAAGTTTATAGCCATAGCTTAGCTGATTAGGTGCGAAAGTCTTTAAGTCGTAAAATGTATGAAAATGAAACATCTTACCTTTACGTACATTATATGTACATTAAAGGCATGTAATGTTGTCATAAATAAAGAATAATTATTACAATGCGTTCATCGTATTTTTAAATTATACCGCTTTATTATCCGATGTGAAATATATTGGGGTACGCAATTAATTTTGTGTTTAATCTGCCTGGGACTTTGATTGTAATCAAATGATGATTATAGTAATTTTAAAGGCATAATTAATTAACGATTTAAGAGGGTCTGCCACTGCCAGAGATGGAGTGGAGTTACTGCTGTCGCCATCCCGGTGGAAAAATGTTCTGATTACGACAAGTTATCTTAATTGGAGACCCATGTGTTTAATAGCGGACTACTAAGATGCTGGTAAAAAGAAAAAGAAGAACATTAAAATCGAGAAAAAGAGTAAACGTAATCCAAAATCCCTGCTTACGCTTTACGTTGATAAGGTTCAAAATAGGTGAGCTCTCTAGCTGAGAAAGTGTGTATATACTATGTAGCAGCTGTGAAGAATCTGGAGAATGGAAGTTGACCGCAAAAGTATTTAATCTATTATTAGCCTGGAATACTAGGCACACGAGCCCCTCCCCCCTTTCTTAGTAAGTTGACTAGATGTAAATGTTTTTTTTTTAAATCAGACAAAAGAGATAAGAAGTTTTACGGGAGCTCTGCCACTTGGAGTAATTGGGTTTAACCACAATCTTTTTGGTTAAAACTAAACAATTATAAATAATTGTAAATGTATTACATCGTATCTGAAAAATTGTTCAGATGGACGTTTTTATATGTATATGCCGCGCCCTTTCTATATTTAAATACATTAAATTTTTGTATTAAATTTCATATGAAAATAAAAATATCATATGGTTTTAGGAGATGAGAAAAAGATTGAAGGGTGTATTTTTGTTTTAAAAATAGGAAAATAGAAATTTAGATTTCATTTATCAGATTAATAATTGACAATCTCGTTCAAAGGTTTTGAAATGGGAAATAAACGTTCCATAAGTTTTAAAAGAAGAAAGAAAAATACACAATACACATATAAAAACAAACTAAAATTAACAATGGTTTACCGCAACAAACCGGCATTCAACTTTCAACTTTTCAACCGGCAAACAAACAGCACAATAACATAGCCGTGTTGCCACAAGTGTAGCATCTGTTGGTGCCACAGATTGCTGATTAAACTTTTTCTGAGTAAGAATAATAAGAATTACTATTTAAGCTTTAAACAAATGTATACGTCGTATTACAACTCGTATCAGTGTTTGAGAAGGTTAAGGTGCATTTTTGAAGTTAGCTTCACCTGATGGTAAGTGACTATAACCGATCAATGCTCCGCTATCATTCGGTGGCCAGAGGCTCGTTTATTCACTAGCAGGGTGCAAGTGAGTTTAAGCACACCATTTGCATTTGAGATCGGCATTTAGACAAAGAGATATTCTGTCTTACTTGTAACTTAATATCCACCAATATATACTTCAATGTGTATGAAATTAAATTAAACGTAATTTTAATAAAATAAAAATATAATGTGTAATACAATATAATGTAGTAGAAGCCAATTCAGCAACTTTAGAATTTTTGTCTGTTTATCCGTCTATTTATTAGTCTGTCTGTTTCGCGTGCACCTTGTGAAAACAGTGAGTTCGGTTTTCATAAAATCTGACTTCAAAGCAAGCTAGGTAAGTTTTATAGATAATAATCAGCATGAGCTCTAAATACTAAACTGTCCCATACAAAGAACGAGTCACGAATATCGAATACAATGATGTAATCATTACTTATTTCGACCACGGCGATAAATTTTGAATAAAATGTTAATTTCACGATATTCTTCATCACCTACATTAGACTTCTCCTAATGGGAGAATTTTCCATTATCGCAAAGTTTGGCAGGTGACAGGACGATTACGATGCTGCAGGTTTTCCTTTTTTTAGTTTTACGCGGGGAAAAGGTGCTCACAGGTCAGGTCAGGTCAGGTGGAGGGTCGGTATCACGGTGCACCGGACCAGATTACGCGGTGCTTGGGAAATATGATGCCCATATGGGATTTGAGACCATGCAAATAGCCGATATGTAGCCTAGGTGGAACATCGCAGGGCATTTCGCCATCGTATAAAATAAGGTATATCATCGATCGATCGAGGGTACCTATATTCGAGGGCAGGTTAACCATCTTCAATATTTTAGATCTAAAATCTAAAATAAAATGGCCAGTAGCATCAATGTTTAAAAAAATGTTGCTTTGGTCTCGATTGTAACCATAAATATAACTAATTCAAGACAATTATGTATTATTAACAGTGTAAGAGATATAAAAGTGCCGTAAGTGTGCCGTATCACACTACAAGCACAAAGCAACACAATACCAGACCCGAAAACTAATAATCTGTAAACTGCATAAATATAGGCTCCGGCGGGATTTTGAATCTACGACCCATGACTTCATTTAGATACACTAATTGTTCATCGAAACATGAGAATGATTTGAAAATAAAAGCCTTTCAATGCTTAGTCATGTTTACTTATTCACGATTGCTGTTTATCTCTCGGTCTATCATATTGCTAATTTAAATAGACAGGTACTGAAAATTGCAGGTAATGTTTCCACATGAACACTAATCACAAAGCTAAGCAGTCGTCTTATTACAATATACGTCTATCTCTTTTCATTACTGTACCTATTTCTTTTCATGTCCTAACCTAAAACCCTGAAGGAATTAAGTATCAATTCAACAAAACAAAGCACACGCGCAGCTAAAGCTCGACAGTAAACATGATGTCGTTGATTAAACAAATTGACAGTAATGAATAACCTATTTACCCATTTTATTTTTTCAATGATCCGACCCAAAGAGTCTTCGCTGTAATCGAGTATTTGTTTTCAATTGACTCCCAATCCCAACACAAATATTTGGTCACACACTCATCTTACGTTTCACGAATTCAAAAGCTTAAGACGGTTTTGTGTTTATTGGATCTTTTTTTTTATTTCTCCAGTATTTGACCGCGGCTCTGGTCACGTGGAATTGACGTTTTATTTACTTAAAGCTCTGAGAGCGGAGGATCCTAGAGTTGACCCATTCACTAGTAGGATTGACATTGGATTTGAGTTTGAGTATGTAAGCATATATTATTTTAGTTACGGGTTAGTTACAATGTTTGTAAATAGAACGTGGAATAATTTGATATTACTTAAGGCATCCTTTTATTTGTGTTAAACACTTATGGAAAGAAATACAAGTCCTTATCCTTTCTTTTTCAATTAAAATGAATATGAAAGATCTTCCTATGAAATTCTAAACTGTCTACCATCAAAATGAACACTAAAGAGAAACAAAGATTTGAGTTAAATTTAACTTTAAGATTAGAATAGTCAACAGCTATCTGTTGATTAGTGTTAATTTATAAATCATTACCGACCTTTGCGCTGATATAATTTACTGCAAGGACAAAGGTCGATGTGGTAGCAAAGGCGTAGATAGGTTTATGATAACGCAGCTGTTCCTATATCTTTTACCAGTCTGTTTTTCTAGATAGACTATAATTTTAGATGATCAAGTCGAATTTAGTATGTAATCAACCTCATTAGGTTTTGCAATAGGTAATTGTGTAGTTTCAAATGATTTAAGCGGTTTAGCTTATCGATACAGAAATAATCTTTAATAATTTTTACTAAGGCCCTATTTTCTTCATCAGTATGTAGATATAGTCCTCTTCCAGTTTATGAATAGTTGTCCTAACCAACACACCTGACTGGCGAATAAGTGATCACAATGTCGAACTTCTCCATTTCAAATTAGTTACTTTATTTCATCTCTGTGTATATTTTACTGTTTTATTTTACGGAAATAATCACTTGGTAGCCTAGTAGTACCCTTACTGGCTTTAGTTTCATAGAACGCGAGTGACCTTAATTCATCCCCTGTGCCGGCATCACTAAAATTGTTAATAGCAATTTTAAATACTGAATTTACGCACGTGCTCGGTAGTAAAGAAAAACAACCTGAGGAAATGGAATGTCTGAGAAATAATAAAAAATACTATTTCCAGAAGGAGAAGGATGCTTTTACAGGCTCCTACTTTATAGCTGAATTTTATGTTAACAGACTCTTCTAAATTATAACGAAACCAGCAAATCAATTGATGAACAGAAACAACAAGAACGGAACGTGATTAAAAGGCTTTGCGTGTCGAAGTTTGTAGCACGACAACTTCGCGCCGAGTTTAAATGTGGAATGCAAACTGAACTAACTTTCCGAATAGGCTTGTCACTTCGACGTACTACTTCATTACGTGTTGATAGCAATTGCTATAAGAATGAGATAAATATTTTTATCAATGAAATAGCGTTATAATAATATCTATACATTTTACTACTGCTTTACTTCATAACGTCTAAGGTTACAGAAATATATATATACCAATACTTTAAAGTACCAGTCTTTTCAAATAGTAACGGAAGAATCTCGCCTGAAGGCAGCTACTTTCCTAATATATTTTAACTGTTGTGAAATGTCACTCCTTTATTCTTCCAAACTCACAATTATTGAAATACCGCCATTAAAAAAAATTTAATCACTTCTCATCGGAATATGTAATCGATCTCAAAGCATTATACATGTAGTTTCATCAGTAAGAAACAACTTGAAACCAAAGCTTTTAATTCATTTAAAGAGGAAGTTGTTTCGGACGTATCTGGATCCAACACCTACGCCTTTATTTGTTAGTTCAGAAGTCAGGCACTACAGGGGTGAAATGAATATGGATGGGGATTTAGTTTTGACTAGATTATTTCGTAATATTTATTTAACTTATAATCTATCACTCAGCCGTAGAAAAAATGGCTTTGTTGTCTAGAACGATTGTGTATCATAGGTTAGTAGTAGTTATGGTAAGTATCATGATTATCATTTCAGTTTATCACATATCACAAGTTCACTTCTGAACATAGCCCTTCCCCAAAGATTGCCACAAAGCACGGTCCTGAGCCACCCGAATCCATCGACTTCCCGCATCACTGTGCACTGTCACTCCATCTTGTGGAGGGTCGGCCCACACTGCGTTTGCCTGTGTGTGGCTGCCACTCGTGTGATTATCATAATGTTAAGTAAATATTTCTTCAAGGCATTTGATCGAAACGATTCTTATTTGAGCGATAATTCACCCGTTATTTTAACAAAAACTTTTATACTTGACTCAAAACTCTTCGAGATTGACTTGCGGTTTCTTATTGCGAAAAAGGTTTCTCTTCAGTAATTTAAGAAGGAACGTGTTACTTTTGGGGAATGTATGCTAATGGCAGTTACAGTAATTTGTTGAAATAAATAAAAGAAAAAAAATTAAGGGTTTCATACTGTGAACAGAAACTTCATAGGATCTCTTGGTTGATCGAATGTCTTTCTGTCCTTCGACTCCACTTTTTACAGGAACTGCTAAACAAAGCAAGATTATTGCGGTTATTTACATATATACTCGTCTGGTCGGGTGGTGTATATAAATATGTATAGATACATAAAATACTATCAGTAAATAAGATATCTCAGAATATATTATTATTAAACTACTTAAAGTAAAATAAAATAAAAAATAAATTATAACACAACCAGTTGGAAGCCCACGGAAGGGGAGATCTGACGGTCGAGAGTTAGGGGGAAAGGATGAGAAACCGGCGGACGATTCCAACGGTATTAAGGAGCACCGCCTTATGCATTTGTTCTCGGAGCGGTCCATCTAGGAGTTCCAGCCGCCTCAGATGTTCCGAGACGCTCCCTGGGATTAACCCAAGAAGCAAGACTGTTATTATGATTATAATTACACGTACTTGTAAGACCGGTAACGCACTTCCACTTCCTCTGGTGTTGCAGATGTACGTGGGCGACAGTAATCACTTACCATCAGGTGAACAGCTTGCTCGTCTGCCGACATTCCAATAAAAAAAAAAAAACACGCTCGGTCGCAATTTTAGTAAGGCTCGTCATCCTACTTAACTTCGATCTTGATCTAAAAAAGACCCAGATTGGTGACATAGAGCCACCTCGTAAGTGCGAAATCCACCTGCCAATGCCAAATCTAATCGATGTTAGTGATACAAAAAGGGGAATGAAGGCATTTGAAAAGAAACTACTGAGTGTCCTCCGGGGCGATTTCGTCCACGGCGATAACTTCCGAATCCTATCGCCACTTGTCAACTTTGCAGACAATATTGTAGTGCCGTAAATGTATGCGCAAACGTATAGGCAGTCTCACGTTTTCACCTTCCCATATCCGATGTAACGCTTATGCAATGAGATCGGAGGAAGGATCAGTCTCAACCAGACCGTAAAACCAATAATTTGTGCTCTGCCCTAATAGGGGAATTTAGAAAATTTTGTTAAAGAACATTATTTAAATTGTATATTATTGTGTATATTATCTATATTGTATCATATTTTTAGTCATTAATTTTATTATATCTATTTTTATTTGTTTATAGTTATTTTAAAATCATTTTATTACTTAATTAATTTAATAAATGAATACACCTGCTACGGCTATCTCACCAACCCATGGGTTGACTGGCAGAGAATGCCAATAGGCATTAAGTCCGTCCTTTGTAACCTCAAATTGGGGTGTATGCAATAAAGTATTTAAAAAAAAAATGCTTGGATCCGAACCCCCGACGCTTATCTCAGCAGTCAGGTACGCTAACCACGCGGTCGTCATCGAGTACGATATGTATTTCATTATAGGGGTACATACATACATTCGTATTATTACAAGGAAACGTGATGTATAAGGGAACTTTTACTGAAAATACCTACGACACTCGCACACGGCGCAACACGCTGTCTGGCAAACAAGACTTGGGTGACTGGATGGTAGCGGAAAATCCGCTTAACGTTTGCATAGTGAGTTCAAACCCTTTCGCGGAACGCGTCCATTTACTTTAAGAAAAGTCCAATCATCAGCAGTAGACTTTAAACAAAACTTATGTATTATCCTTTGAAATAAGTAACGAAGCAATTAAAAACACAGTCTCAAGCTACTAGATTGTCATACACATAGTCTGAATGAAGTCATGTTAAGATAAAGCATATCATTGCATTTCTATGGTACAAAAATACAGAAAACATTTCTTGTTTTATATTAAAGACAAGACAAGTATAGGGAAAGACAAATGAAACTTGAGTTAGCGATGAACGCTCGGAAATCTTTCGCATTCTTTGTACAAGTTTTAGCGTCAGCGGGTGCGGAACACGATAGTATAGAAGCTTGTTTTTCTTTTATTTCGTAAAGAGGAAAATAGGAAACGGAGCTTGTTTTGTCATTGTATTAATCTGGAACAGACTAAACGAAGTAACATTTTTTTTTTTAATACGATGAAACGAACACATAAGTTTCTCGCGAACTCATTAACGCTACACCCTATTACGTATAACGTCATAATTCTTACGGACAGATAATATGATATTTACTTTTAATTAACTTCAAATAGGAATATTTTTTTTTTGGATTGGGGTGTACAACGAGCTCACACCTGGTGCTAAGAAGTGGTTACTGCAGTTCATAGACATCTGCAAGCAACTTCAATCGAAGAAGTTACTGATGCGTTGTACACTCACAGCCTGTAATTATACAGGCTCTCTATACCTTTCAAACCGGAACACGAAAGTTGTTTCACTACTGCTCCATATATGTATGAACAAACGATTTGTAGTTGTGTGTGTTTGTAAACAAGAACTGTAATGTATAAGTTTAAATAACTAAAAGTCGATTACGGAAAAACACAAATTCATAATCCTATGATAAGAAGTAGGTTATAATGACATCGCATAGCCTGGGACACACGGGGCTTTAAGACAAAGCTAACGCCACCTCGTTTATATTATGTAATTAGATTATGAACAGATGAACATCCTAACATACATACATAGATACATAGACCGCTGAAATCATAACCCTTCTTGTAGACGGGTAAAAATTACCCACGTTGTTTGTATCTCCTCAACACTTTCTTGAGAGCCGTGATAGCCTAGTGGTCAGGGCGCTCACTTTAGCTTCATAGAGCGCGAGTGACCTGGGTTCGATCCCCGGTGCTTGCACCACAATATTATGTGCTGTATTTACCACGTGCTCAGCGGTGAAGGGAACAGGAAACCTGCATATCTGAGAAATAATAAAAATATTATTACGAGGATATGTGAAGCCCGCCAATCCGCACTGGAGCAGCGAGGCGGGCCCTTCCCGGCTCTTAAACCCTCTCTGATACTTGTATTTGAGAAGGAGGCCTTTGCCCAGCAGTGGCCACTTACAGGCTGCTACTTTACAACACTTTCGTACAAAAAAGTACAAAAGCATTTATTATTCAATGGTTTTACCAATTCTCGATGAAGAGTCAGCTGCACTAACGCAAATACAGAAGTTCTCAACAAACTGGATTGTCTTCACAACAATTGTATACGCAATGTGATTACATTTCCTCAATTCGTTCTCCCATATCGCATATTATTTTACGAATACTATGTCCCTTATTCTCTATCTAAGACGATCCATTTTTCCCCGTACATCTGAAATGCTAATAGCAACAGTTAATTACGGTCATAGTCACCGTTCTGCGGATGATTCCTCTCTTCTGTGCTGTTATCTGCTATATCGTCTTCTTGCACAGTACTTTTATACCTCATGCTTCAGACTCTGGTAAACGCTTCCAATAAATACCACCAGTAATTCCTCATTTGAAACGTTGTATGCGGCGTAGTAATGGTTTTTTCGCCTTTGTGTTATCTCTGTTTATGTATACAAATATATGTATATGTAAATGCACGTCATATTCTGCTATAAGTAATGTATTATATAACAGTCTATTATTTGAGTATAATCCTAAAATTTAATTCACTTTTGATGTTGGCGCCTCTGCACTTTGTAGCCTTTACATCTTCTTTGCTCAACCTAATAGTAGACTGATGGAGACTGCCTCTTGGCGTCAAGTCCGCCTTTTTGTACAGTTTAAATAAATATTCCATTTTTATTTTTAATATTTCAAGTTGTATTTTCATTTTAATGGTTTTACCAATGTGAGGCCATGTGATGAAGGAGATACAATCTCTTCGGTAGGCGGTTATTGTTATGATGACATCTCAAGGACGACATCGCATCGAAACTTTAGAGGAAGTTGACATATTAAAGTTTAGTAGATACTTTATTTTTAGTTAATATATTCAGAATTGAATGTGTGAATAGTTCAAAAGCTGAGAAAGAAACGATCCACTGTTTTTTTTAAAAACCTTTAGATGTGCTAAGGAAGATTACAATATTCTTTAAGTTTTTCTGTAATCCAACCTCTTTAGTTATTTAGGATATGTTAATGGGTTCCCTGAGATGTAAGCGGTGAAGGATAACACAGTACATGCCTACGGATAATTTCCTAATTCGAGATTCCGAGTTATGCAGAGTTTAGTATCCCGCGGTACGGAAACAAGCTGCAGGTAATCTGCAGGTAATCTGCAGGTATTCGGGGATCTCTATAGTATATGGTAAACAGAGGAACTCCATAGTTGTCGGCTCGGTGGCGCAATGCCTAAGCATTTAGTGGCAACGCTACGGTTCGCAGGTTCGATTCCCGGAACCGGGAACGACCTGGTATGGGAATTAGTCCATCAACAAATATACTTTACACGTTGTTACTTTTAACGATACTCATTCATATCTAAAAAAGTACTTTATCAATACCCTGTGTAGGTAAATATTTAATGACCTTAAAAAGTGTAAAACTTTCTTTACATACCCTCGGGGTAATTTATAGAATATACCACACTCCAATCAGACTTTGTACTTACATATATTGTGAATAAAAAATTCGGGCTTGTTTATTTATTTTATTTTCACGTCCCGATGAAATGAAACTTCCATGAAAGTTTATATGAAGCTCCTTTATGTACGGCGTGAATTTGTCAAAGTTTGTACTCGCATTCCGTTCGTAAAGTTGTGCCTCCTTAATTAAAGCGACGAAAACTGTTTAAGGAATCCTTATTAACTTACTGTCTTAGTTAGATCGGTTGTTCAGTTCAGTTTAGGGTGTAGTCAATGCTTGTGTGGGGGCGTCGGATAAAAATGTTTATGGATAAATTAGTTGTATGAAATATTTTTGGCGTTTAAGTAAATTATATAAGTCAACACAAAATATACTGTATAGTGTGCTATCTTGAGTATATTGTTAAATACATGGAAAACAAAATAATTGTTAACCAATATGTCAGCCCACCGATGTATAATTGAAATGCTGCTCCTCATCACTTGTATGTGGGATTCGGCATATTCGGATAGATATTCCGTCACCCTCTAGCTAGTCGGATGTAACACGAGCAGGCCCACCAGCACCTTACCCACTATACCACAAAATTTCACAACAATTCCGTGTCATATCATTATTCTCATTATTAAGGTATTGGTTATCGTAGACATCGTTACAAACAACTAACGATCAAATGCGAAGTCATCACAGATCACGAGAAAAATGTGATAAATAACACGATATGATTTTATCGAGGAATATCTTCACATTGTATTTTATGTGGCACTTTTTTTTTTTTGAGAAATTGTTGGTGTTTCCACCAACCTCTAATACTTTTATCTTTATATTTATATCATACAACATCGTTTACAATGTTAAGTACTATCCTGAAAGTTGGAATATACACAAGAATTGTCGCAACCGAGAAGCTTCGGTAAAAATTATACGATTGGCTCTTCGTGAAACGTCTATATCGTACAAAATGATAATTAATTGTAGTTTGTGTGAAGCTAAAATAGTCAACGCAACGCAGGAATTAGCCCTATTGCACATTGAGTACAAAATTGTTAAGCATTCGTTAATGTAAGGATTCAGTTCTACAGTAAACAGCAGAAACACTAGACCGCGTGTACACTTCGAACGTAGAACATTGATGTGTAAACTTATCCCACATTTGAAAAGAATCCTTTGAACTCACCGCTACGCAACTGCTGCAATTGCTACGGATGAATACTAAACGTAGCGAGTCGTTGCTACACCACTTTTGATGGATTACAACATATGATTCCTCAAAAGATAATCTGTCTCTTTAATTTTCACCAAAATATGGTTTATCAATAAGTATATTTCACAATACTCTAAGGTTTTTAAGCTTTTGTTCTTCTTTGATTATCAATCAAATAAACTCCAGTGGATGTGAACTGTAACTCCCCCATGGAGATGGAGTGATAACCTGCGCAGTGTTGCGGGAAGTGGATGGATGCAGGTGGCTCAGGGCCGTGCTTTATGAGAATCTTTGGGGGAGGCCTATGTTCAGTAGAGGCAATTATTAAATTCTGTCTATCTTTTTAAATTACCTTTGTTATTTATATCATGCTATTTATTAATTTCTAAATTTGCTTAACAGTTTTGCCTTACAAGGCGTTTTATTTATTAATTCAATCTTTATCCACATATTTCTATGACATCCGGTTATGACAATCTGATATACTTTTAAACTACCATGCCATCTGCCAGTGCTATATATGCTTATTACAATAAAATAAATTCATCTTGACGTAAGGCTATCCGGAATTAAATAAATTTATTATATAGAGGAATCAAAATCTAGTTATTAGTTTCATCATTTTGCGTAAATACGACCATGTCTCTACCCAATTGGTTACCCATTCGTCTTCGCCGGAATCTGCATACTGTTTCTCTTCTGTGCTGTGTATTGTTAAATTCTATGACTTAGCGCTATTTGAAAGAAAACTTAAAGTTTCTAGGTTATGACAGACCGGACAGAGTTCTGCGGTCATTTGGTGAACTTATTCTCGCACCACATACTTACCGAACCAAATATTTTAAGAATTCCTTCACCGTCACGGCCATCTGCTTATGGATCGGACTTCCTCCGCAAATTTATCGTGCGAAAACACTAGATAAGTTTAAGACTGACGTCAAAAATCATTACCTGACATTGTGTGATCACTAATCATCATTAGCGACAACTGAAATGGTTTTCAGTCTTCTTGTATTTATTTCTGTAATTTTAATTTTGTATTTATGCCTATATTGTCTTATATATGTCTATTGTATATAATGTTAACATACATTAAGTATTATTATGTTATTATAACATAAAATATTGTTTTAGTTAATTTAGTTATTATCATGCATACTTATTGTTTACACCACCTCCTACTGTTCAATTGGTATTTTTTTCCTTAGCCTTGAGGTTGTCTGGAAGAGCTCCTTTTAGCGATAAGACCGCTTTATTGTACCTACCTCTTAAGTTTATTTTTCAGTGATTTATTTATTTTGTATTTTTGTGGTGTACAATAAATTACATGCATACATACAGCACTTACTCTACGACAGAGACGCAGAATCACAAGATGCCTCTAATTAACGCCGGTATTCTGCGAGGCCGTGGTACTAATACTAACCAGTTCGAGCCGGCCCACTCGAGCAGCAGCAAATGCCGCCACTTGGCTCTACCACGTATGATGTCTAAACTATGTCGGTCAAAAAGTACTGACATGATTAGAACTACCGACTTTAAAGTATCTAGTAGGTACATTATATCTTTCGAATATATTAAGCGAACAAGCCGGTATCCGTTTGCAATAAAGTAGCCTAGTCGTAGTGAAATCATTTTGAAATATCTTTCGTAGTATTCGAGTTTACGTCTAAAAAACTCAAATTCTTTCTTCTCTTCATTGTATTTTATTTTTCTTTTTCCACTCATCCTGGATATATGCCTTTTCATGGAAGATTTACCAATACTCACCACACTGGACAGACAAGTTGGAAGACTGTTAATTACTAGTCAGTCAGATTCGGGTTTGCTATAATTAAAAGGACTTTCTGTCATAAATCTTTTCAGATATAGCAGAAAAAGTATTTAATTAATATTATATACCAAGTGACTTTTACATTGTTCTGGAAAAACAATGCCATGTGCAATTCATGTATGTAAACTGCCTCCGCGACACAGGAGAAATTCCTACAAGTAGAAGGTAACGTTTCAATTAAAAAAAAAAAATGCGATATTTCGTTTAAAAAATCGTTTGCCAATTTTTAAGAAACAATTAATGGTTTTGTTTTTCAAGATTAAAAATTAATTAATTTTAGACTAGAAGTAGAAAAAAAATTAAGCTAAAAATATTTACGGTCAATGTCGCTGCATTCATATAAGCGTAATGGGAATTGCTTTTATTAGTTGCTAATTCCAATGGTAAAATTACCCCCCTATTCCATACAATCAGCTTGCTGTCCTCGATATGAATTTTTCGTTTAATCAAATTTAAAATGAAACGGAGACGAGCAAATCCAAAAACAAATGAAA
Source organism: Bhutanitis thaidina (assembly GCA_029286595.1). Lineage (NCBI taxonomy): Eukaryota > Metazoa > Arthropoda > Insecta > Lepidoptera > Papilionidae > Bhutanitis > Bhutanitis thaidina. The sequence goes on along the minus strand of JAGSMS010000004.1, from coordinate 2,807,759 downwards.
CACAAGTTAGATCCGAGCGCTCGGAAATCTTTGGCATTGTTTGTGTAAGTTTTATTGCGTTAGTTGCTGAGAAAGCTTCGAAGACGGAAACTTGTGTTTTACTTTAAAAGCTATTGAATTTTGCAAGGGAATAAATATGAACAATATTTTAATCATCTAGATGCACTCACGCGTATCTGCCAATGGGGTAGGTAGGATTACGGATCTTCATTTGGCGTGACTCGGTCATGGCGCGTCTCGTTGTGGAATTTTTCTCGGTGATTGGTGTGCGTTTTCGGGGCTAGATCGATTATCGATAGACAGATTGGAGCACGCCCTTTTTTACTTATCAAATCCTAGCGCCATCTTTTTTTGTAATGGTAAAACAATCAGTATCAGTGAAAGTAAAAATCGAATTGTTATTTGAAATACACTTAGTAGACCACAATTTCACACGAAATCCATCTGTCAATTTTCATTTCCCGGCAACACTGACCACCACACATTACTTTTCTATGCGAGAAGTTCGTTCAAGGGGATCGTTCCGGTATTTAACTTTTTTTTTTTTTTATAGAAGAAGGGGGCTAACGGGCGTGCGGCTCACCTGATGGCAAGTGATCACCGACGCCCAAGAACATCCACAACACCAGAGGAGCTACAGATGCGCTGCCGACCTTTAAGGAAGGAATAAGCTCTTTTCTTGAAGGTCCCTAAGTCGTAACTATTCGGAAATACTGCTGGCGCCAGCTGATTCCACAAAGTCGAAGTGCGTGGCAACTTGGGTTCAGTCATAGCGTTTGTCGCTTGCCATTGTCGTAGAGTCACAACTCTATCCAAAATACCTTTCTGTACCTACTTATCAAATCAAGGTAAGCTTCAACGCGTGCTACACTTGTGCACATCATTTACTTCATGAGGCAGACATTTCACTAGCTTTTTTTTTAATTTGACAAATTTTCGTTTTTCGAAGTCTGTTGAAATATCTCAACATTTCTATACTGTGCAACTTAGAGTTCCTTCATTTACGCCTAGATGCTCTACGAACACGGACATGCAGACTTACTAAGTATGAGACTCCTTTTCTGCATAGGAGTCGTCTGGGTAAGTACCCACTTACCTGTTTTTGACGCCAAACAACTGTGTAAGGTTTGAAATGTATATCCAGTATAACTACGGGACATGAGGCAAGTCGTCTTAGTTCTCAGGGGTAACCATGTATCGGAATATTTTTAGCCACTTACCATCCATGTGGAACATGAGCTCTATTTTCACCGCAATCCAATTAAAAAATGGAAGGATAGAAAGTATTAAATAATCTGTGATGTAGTTCGTATCTTGTACTCAATAAAGAATTACGTTTATTTAAAAAATAACATCCTAACACTACAGGTGTTGTTCAACGTAACATCTAGTCTGGTGGGCCCTCTCCCGGCTCCAAAACCCTCTCAGATACTCGTATTTGAGAAGAAGGCCTTTGCCCAGCAGCACTTACAGGCTGCTACTTTACTTTACTTTTTACTTGAGAAATGCTAGAAAAATCATTTAACCTCCGATAGATGGCGGAATTCTTCTACTTTGTCAGCTTATATAAGTCCACTGCTGGACATTGTTCGTATTAACCACGCTGGGCAGGCGGATTGGAGAGCGAAAAGCCGGTATCCTCGCACTGGAGATGCTGCTCCACATCACTGATCTGTGAGCTTCGAGTTCGGCTTAGTCGGATGAATTTTCCTCCGTAAAATTGCCATTTCTACACATAGTTGAACATTCTTTCTCAAAATAATTATAAAGGGGAAAAAAGTTTTTTCGTATTTTATATACGAATTCAAGATATATTATTATCACGGTTTATTTACGTTTGATCGTAATGTGTATGTGACGTTTTGTTCCATTAATTTTTTCCATTCCGTAGGATGTTTTTTGCCATTCTGATCAAAAAACTGCGACAAAGTAGTTTTGACAGTCCTCTCTTGATGTTAACCTAACACTACCTAAAGAATTATAAATAGACCAAAGCAGGTTAAATCTGAGGATGCAAGGTCAGGGCTATGTGGTGGATGCCACACTTCCCAACCAAGCTCTCTCAATATATTTGCTGAGTGGCTCAAGATGTGTGTGGTCTGGCGTTATCGTGATGAAAAACCACACCCTTTCTGTTGATCACTTCCGGGCGTTTTTTCACTATTTCTCGCTGATATCACATCAGTGTTGGCGGCAGAGATGCGAATTGTTTATGCCCGGCGGTAAATGCTCATAATGAACAATGCCCTACCAAGCCCACCATATACACAGCATCACCTTAGTTGGTAAAGTCTGTGGAGCTTGACTACCCTTTTACCATGATCTTCTTTGCCCGTTCTTGTCATAGGACGCTCTTTTTATCACCAGTGCAAATCAATATTTGCAAAAACGATTCGGTTTTATTATGTTTCAATAGAGAATCGCAAATGAGTACACGATTCATAAGGTTTCTTTCGGTGAGCTCGTGTGGCTCCCAAACATCCAGACTTTTTAAAATGGTTCTGTTCTGTTCTGAACTGTTTTGTGTTCAACCCTTAGCTACGTCATAACTACTAATATGCCGATCTTGCTCGGTTCGTAACAGGTCGACCAGGGCTTGCTTTATCTTTGACATCAAAATTCCCTGACTGACGGACTGAAAACGCTTGAACCGATTTTGTACGTCAGAAAAACAATAGAAAAGTGGCGGTGAACCGTTTTTACTTTTTGCTTTTATGTTTTTAAAATGTCATCCATTTAATGGTATCAAAATCAGCCAGATACAAAAGTACAACTAAAGAGATTTTACACCAACTTTTTACTTATAAAATGCAAATTACTTTTTCCTCCAACCTAATATATTATATTACAGACTTCAATTATTATTTACCGATATCTGATATCGATGGCTAATCCAACTTGAGCATGGCGATTAAGACAAATCTTCCAATCGGAAGAGGCTTATCTCAGGCTGTGTACTGAAAAAGTATAATTTAGAACGGAGAAAAAAATCTTACGAACACAGAAGATGATCAATAACATCAAAGAAAAACTTTAGAATAAGTTCGTTTGCAAAGTGATTGAAGTTTTTTTAGATAGATCCTTTACAATTTTGTGTGTTATTCTCGTTTAAAAACAAAAATGAAGTGTACCGCTGTGAGAGAATGGTCTCCCAGTCACGGCTAGAGCAACTTTCATTTATCAAACGAAGTACGCTTGAGGATTGAAACAAAAACCAAGCGCATTGTCTTCGTAGATGAAATGGAACATTTTGCTGTAACTATTTAATGTTTGCACCATTATGACGTTACTAGAATATTGTCTGAAAAGAGCTTTATATGTATTTTAATTTTTTTATAATTGGCCAATTTTTAGTATGCAGTACTTGTATACCTGCAAATGCCAACCGCGCTGCTTAGTGGTTACTGAGCCATGGACTTATTTTGTACAACACATGCTACGGCTATCTCACTAAAAAAAAAAACATGCATCAAACTTGTGAATATGTGGAGGCTGGTCTGCCTCAAGCTTGATGTGCCCTTGGCCCTATATTCATCAGTGGACTTGCGACAGGCAAGGCTGTAGTGATTATGATGGTTTCACTTGCCTATGGGATCGTGTCTTCAATTGTCAAAGAGAGAAAACTTACGGAATTTAATTTGCTTGTTTCCTCTTCGTGTGAGGAACCAACGATGAGGAACCAACGACATTACGAAACGATGGTAGATTGTAATTGACATTTGTCAATCGAATGGGCCGGCTCGACCGGGTTGGTACCACGGCCTCGCTGAATACCGACGTGAAGTAGATCGGTGAGTGAGGTAACCGGAGGCCCACTCCTCCCTATTCCCCTCCTCTTCTCTCCTATCTCCCAAATATCCTAAAAGACCGGATGTGAGCGACGGTAATCACTTACCACCAGGTGAAACGTTTGCTCGTTTGGCGTATTTTTTATAAAAAAAAAATATATCTTTTTTGTTAGGATGAGGGTGATACAGTAACTGACAGTCCATCTGATAGAAAGTGGCTAGAGCTGTAACCTCAAGCGTTGTCACTTTTGAGGGTAAGATGAAATGCCAAAAATCCTGTAATTATACTGGCTTAGTATACCAGAACTTAACAGTGATTGAACTGCTGATTATATCCAATACTCGTAAAGTCATAAAGGTCATTATAAAATTATTGGTCATTATATAATATCTCTCTCTCTTTTAAAGGTCATTAATGGGCTCGGTGGCGTATTGGCTAAGCGTCTAGCTGCGGCGCTTTGGGTCGCGGGTTCGATTCCCGCACGGGACTAGTATTTGTACAGACTGTAAATAATAGTTCCCGGTCTGAGTGTTTGTCCATGTGCAATTCATGTATGTAAACTGCCTCCGCTACACAGGAGGAATTCCTACAGTGTAAGGTAACGTTTTTTTTTAAACTAAAAAGAGTTTAAAAAAAAGAGTTTATTATGTAAAGTCTTTGTGTAGGTATTAATAATGCCGTAAGTGCAACTAAAACGAAATTAGATACATCGTTACAGTATACACGATATAACAAAGGGAACAGAATATTTAACTAGGTATATTGAGTAGGTTTCATGTAAAATAATCGAATGTTTCCCCTAACATGTGATCATTACAGCCAGTACGTGAGCAGTCGAGCGCGGCGAACAGCAGGTGTTGCCTCGAGGAAGGAAATTGGCAATCGCGGGCACCGACACACCATTTTTAAAAGGTTTTTCCGCCACAGGAATGGGGACAAATTATTTTTGCCTGTTTTTTTTTTTTTGCGTTGAATGAACTTATTGTTGAGAAATATCACATAGCTTAAGTCAATATTGAAAGGCATTTTGGGGTGACAAACAAATCCACCTGATGACAAGTTTTTTTATACGTGGTAGAGCCATGCGGCAGTTTTTGCTGGTGTTCGAATTGGCCAGCTCAATCGGGTTAGTACCCCAAGCTGGCATCTTGTGCTTCTGCGTTTCGTTCGGTGAGTGAGGTAACCGAAGGCCCACTCCTCCCTACCCCATCCACTATGACTACTGCATCCCACTAACACCTACAAGCAACTTCAATCGATGAACATCTCACAGCCCGTTATCTAAAAAATATCTCAAGACTCACTACTGAGGTGGACAGTGGCCTAAACATTTACTTTAATAGACTCAACCCATTTTTCACCAGAGCTTCAACCAAATCAATGTGGTAAGTGTAGAGCGTGACACTTGCGGCGTTTTACTGCAAAAACCAACAACAAAAAACGTATAGAAGTTGAAAAATTAATTGGTTACGTCCTTCCGGATCGAACTCCAGTCTCCTGATTCGTAGGCAGATTCCCCAAGCACTCCGTTATAGTTGCTAAACTGCTACACACTTTACAGATACAAATACCGTCTGTATTTAATATAATTGTAATATTATAGTACAGTCTGTGCGCATCGTCAAACAATCTCAAGCTTTCATGTCCATCCATTTTATATTAGACACAAAGATGGCGTCAGGCTCACTACGTGACACGTTGTCCTAAATAAGCTCTGGTGAAAATTTTGTTGAATGAACTAGTGTCTAAACCACCGACAACCCCTTTGGGTATACGGTCGTGAGAGCTTTAGCTATGTAAGCTAATCTTATTAGGTTTTTAAATAAAATCGCGCCTGGTTGGGTTATTTACAAATGCATATAAATACATGAAACACATCTAAATAAATAAAATATAATGAGATATATACCGTTGGGGAAAAAAGGTTCTCGAGTGGCAGCCACGTGCAGGCAAACGCAGTGTCGGACGACCCCCCGCAAGATGTAGTGACGACCTGCGCACTGTTGCGGGAAGTCGATGGATGCAGGTGACTCAGGACCTAGCTTTGTGGCAATCTTTGAGGGAGGCCTATGTTCAACAGTAGACTTATGATAGGCTGAAATGGTGATGATGATGATGAGATATACACTTAACATGATACCTTAAATTAATAACACCCATCTCGACGGAAATCCCCGGCAGAGGTAGACCAGACGGCAAAAGGTTATGGAGGGAAAGGGGAGAGAAACCAACCTGACCAGTTCTAGCTGTTAATTTGTGCGATATTTTTTTTGGTTTAGTTCTTAATACTGTATTGTAAAAGGTATATCAGATTATATTATCCTTTATGTTTTATTATTTTCACATCAGTAATATTTAAGCGTTAGAATTTTTGTTTGGCAGATTACTTCTCTGCCCCCTGAGTCATTTGCGTGGATAACACATTCTTACCCTTGTCTGGCGCTAAACAGCACTGAAACAACTGTTGTGTTCCGGTTTGAAAGCTATAGAAAGCTTTGAAAGCTATAGAAAGCTGGTTAGCTAGCCAGTCCATCTTAGACCGCAGGGCAGACGATACATCTGTGACCTGTTTGATTGAGGTTGTACACGGGTGTCCATGGGCTGCAGTATACATCCCAATAAGAAAAAAAATATCATTGAAGCTTAATTTTTAGAAAAATTTCAAATATTACCATAATTGTTGTCGCTCGTAGGTACCTCCTGATATTTATATAGAGTGACCATTTTCTATACAGAAGAAAGTCATTTTATCACAAGCGACTGAGTAAAAAAGTAACAAAATAATAAATAAATAAGTAAAATAGAAAGTTTGCAGCACCAGTCATCATAAAACACTTGGAAGCGAAACTTTTGTGTAAGCGGAAAGTTGTTTCATTTTTCACCGCTCAAGTTATCACCGGAATTAATGTTTCCTTTACGCAGCTTCGCTGCAAGAACGCTACTGCATTAAAGATGTATAGAAACGATTGAAGTTAAAGAAATGTTTTATGAATGCGCATGGAGTAGTTTATTTTAAATTTTAGGCCTTCCACAGACGGACATTTACCGCGAGGTACTTTTCTGTCCTCGCAAATGGAGAGTAAGAAATTGGAATTTGAAATTGAATAAAATCTTTGTATCCTTGTAAATTCAATCATTTACACGCACGTCATCAGATGAAATGAAAAGGACTCGTTAAGGCAAATCTAATGAACCAGCTTAAATAGAAAAGCACCCGGAACTAAATATTTATATGGTTTATTTTTTATTATTCAATGTATAAAGATAAACCTCCTCAAAGTTATCCTAATATCCCCTTGACTGAAATGAAACAGACAAAAGAAATTCCTAAAATGTCTTCTTCTTAATTTTTTTTCTTTCCATTCTTTTAATATGTACATAATAGTATAGAAGGTTAAAACCATGCTATACAAATGTAAAAAATAACTCAGTATATTTAAAGATAACTAAAACGCATACGTATTCATGTTGCAAAGCTAGAAGCGGCTTTAATGTCTCTGGTGTTTAGAGCGGTGAAAAATGAAATAAGTTATCGCATGTACAATGTTATAAGACTTTCTTTAGCCGTAACAAAAAGTTTGTCGTTGGTTCTATTGTCGAAAACTCCTTACTGTCTTAAACCATTCTCATCAGCTGAACGAACGTCGTAAATGAACGATGACTTTGTCTTAGCCATTATTAACAGTTGCTGGTATAGATTAACATAATAATAGCATCATTATAAGCTGAATAAACTAGTAGCAGCAGCCTGTCAGTGCCCACTGCTGGGCAAAGGCCTCCTCAAATATCTGAGAGGGTTTTGGTGCAGGGAAGGGCTACACATATCCTCAAAATAATATTTATTATTATTACTCATACATTGCGGTTTTCTCACGATGCTTTCCTTCACCGCCGAGCACTTGGTAAATATAGCACTTGAAATTGCTATTGACAATTTTAGTGGTGCCTGCACCGGAGATCGAACCCAGGTCACTCGCGCTCTATGAAATTAAAGTGAGCGCCATGACCACTAGGCTACCACGAATAAGTAAGCTACGTAATAGTAAAGGTTTACTCCCAATGACAGTGGCCAATATCAATCATTGCCAACAGTGGACTATTAAGAGACGTAACTTTTTTTTTTTATGCGAAAGGCGGCCAACGAGCAGGCGGTTAACCTGATGGTAAGTGATTACCGTCGCCCACATACATCTGCAATACCATAGTTGATGCAGGTGCGTTGCCGGCCTTTAAGTATATTTGGGAGATGGGAGGGAAGAGGACGGAGACGGGGAAGGGGAGAGGGCCTCCTGTTATCTCACTCACCAAACGAAACGCAGAAGCACAATATGCCTCTACTTCACGTCGGTATTCTGCGAGGCCATGGTACCAATCCGGTCGAGCCGACCCATTCGAGCAGCAGCCAAAGCCGCCGCTTGGCTCTACCATGGTTGAAAATATAATATTTGGATATGTATTTATAGTAAGCTGAAGGTAGCTCGCGTTAACTATGACATCTGGACGTTTAACAACTCAGTACCCCCGTGACCATGGCTGCTGTAAAGCAATAGAAACGTCGAGAATATAAAAACAAAATTAAAGACTATAAAATACGTAAATAATGGTTTCATTTCAAATAACATTTCTCCTTGCATACCTTGGGTACTGAAAATTATATTTTAATATGTTAAAGTAAATATTTCTATACACACGTTTATGCACACATAAAGACAGAACTTAGGTACTAGACGCTACTCCGAAACGTCTAGTGTAATGTCTGTTATTAAGGATGAAAAATGAAATAAGTTTTCGCATAAATAAAAGTTCAGCTTGAAACGCCGCTGACGTGTAGCCGTAACTTTTGGAAGAAAGCGACTTTATTGTTTCAACAATTTTTTGTTTGGAACAATTTTTAATTTTTTCTGATGGCATTAAATATAAAACAGGGTCGGACCTGTTTTTATTTACCTTTCCCGTCTCATGGCGTCGGTGCTAAAGGTCGACTACGGGAAACGCCTGTGGAGAATAATTACTACCGGGAACCAATCAGCTATGCACATATATTCTCCGATAAAATCATACCGTGTTAATTTATATCTTGGATTATACAGACGGAATTTTCGTGAAATTGTTTTTGTGGCATAGGGGATGACGTTCCTAACTGTCTTGAAAAATGCCAAATAGAAAATAAAATACATTGATCTGTCATGTGCCATTTCCAATCTATGTGACAGTCGGGGTGGATGAACCAAAACCCTTCCCATTGGCAAAGGCCTGTGTCGAGTGTTTAAGACAGAGCCTTTGTACGAATAATCTATTACATGTATTCAAAACCGTACTTAGTACATAGTGATAATCAAAAGTTTTTAATTTTCTTATATCGCAAAATAAGATATTTAAAATATTATTAGATTTATTTCCTGTTCAGAGTAATGGATACCATTCCAAGTAGTGGCCTCCTCCAGCTTAAACCTCAATTCCCGATCTTTGCCCAACCATCTTTTGTTTGGCCTTCATACTCCCCTAACCATATATTATATTTAAGAAAATAATAAAGAAATATTATTTAGAGGATATGTGAAACACGCGTGAGCCAAGCAGCGACTTTTGCTGCCGCTCGAATGCGGCTCGACCGGATTGGTACCACGGCCTCGCAGAATACCGGCGTGACGTAGAGGCATCTTGTGCTTCTGCGTTTCGTTCGGTGAGTGACGTAACCGGAGGCCCACTCTCCTCTTCCCCATCCGCTTCCTGATCCTCCCTCCCATCACCCAAATACCCTTAAAGGCCGGCAACGCATCTGCAGCACCTCTGGTGTTACAGATGTACGTGGGTAACGGTAATCACTTACCATCAGGTGAACCGCTTGCTCGTTTGCCGTCTTTTCAATAAAAAAAAAACAAATACAGGGGCAAAATAACAAATAAACACAATATAATTATTAAATTATTTATTATTACGGGGATTCAAATAGGATACTGCTAGTTAAGCAGTTTTCTGGAACAAGATTGATAATTATCAAATATATAATTGGGGAGCTTAATAAGCCAGCCCACAGTAATATAGAACCACTGGAGATTTAAATCCGGTTAAATATTTATTTTTGTGGCAATTCAAATGGGAACCTATTTGTTTATCAATATTTATTTATTTATTTATTGAACTTCATATACATGAGAATGTATATAGGCGGACTTAATACCAGAAGCATTCTCTACCAGTCAACCTTTGGACGATGCAGAGATGAAATGAAGTAGGTGTAGGTTATAGAATAGAGAGAACTAAAGAGAGGAAAAAAATTATAAAAAAAAATGTAAATCTATATATAGATACAATATTTCAATACGCATACATACAATAATAAATACATACACACGTACATACAATACATACATTTATATTTATTTAAATATATTAATAACTTAAATATTAAATGTACATAAAAATAATAGTCTGTTATTGAGATGATTCTGCCATTTTGTTAAGGATATGTTCCTTCGCTTTCATTTTCAAAATGTATCGACTTTTAGACGCTCTGATTTCGGGCGTGATTTGTGCATTCCAAAGAAGTACAGATTGAACAGGAAAGGATGAACGGACAAAATAAAATTTTTCAGGCGATAGAGAGTTCTTAGGGTACCTGTGACTTTCTGGCTGACATTCCTGACTTGAGTTTCCCAGCTAAGTGTGGAGTCGATATGTAAGCCAAGGTCTTTAACGGAAGGACACAATTCTACTATTCTGTAAGAACATTATTTATTGATGAGTTTAATAAGCCAATCCAAAGTGTAATTGTCGTAGAATTAAACCACGTTGTGCTAGCCGTCTCAATGTTTGTAACAAACGAAATGGGTTTTAATTGTTATTATAAAGAATATAGGTTTTTTTTTTTATTAAAATTGCACACTCTTTTCAGATTTGTATAACAGTAACGAGAACAATACATTATCGTTCGCTGATAATGACTGCGATGCTCTACTTTCCTTTTAATACCTATAGCAGCAAGATACATTGAACGTTAAGCCAGAGGCAATACAGTGATTGTAGAAAACAAAATAACTATTGGCATTTTAAAACTCTTCTCCGAAGCTAACGCTCTGCGAAATATTTATTCACTGAAGTATTTGTTTTTCGAAATATTCGCTTAAGTAACAATGAATGGCTTTAACTTCTTGACGTACTTTTAAGTAGCAATCATGGATTTTTTTTTGGACTTTCTGTGTATTTCAGTGGAAATGATAACTTCCCGTGAAAAGTGTTAAAAACATTTTTTTCATAATTACATTAATCTAATTAAGCGTGAAAGGAGAATAACACACTGTGTAATTAAATAAATATTTATAATAAGAACCACACAAATATGTATACAAATATTTAAAAAGATTACATATATAAATATATTATCAAAATCGAAAATAGGTAAGCCGAATATTGAATAACCGTCCGAATTTGCTGAACCCAAGTGTTGGAGAGCAGCATCATTAGTGCGAGGGCGCCGACCCTGCGCTCATTATGAAACCGCTTGCCCAGGCAGGTGACTATGTGCAAACCTTCCAAGAAATATATTCTGGCTTTTACTGCCGATTTCATGTAGAGGCCTATGTTCAGCAGTGGATCAGAATAGGCCGATATAGTACAGGTGAAGGGAGTTGTCCAACTGCGCAGAATGTTTAATAGTATCATAAGTGTCGGCGTTTACCCAGCTGTGGGCACTTACAGGTGTAAAGAGTATAAACTAAGTAAAATAAGTAGTAAAGTAAGTAAAGCTGTTTCGTAAACATAAACGTACTTATGATCAGGCTCTGTGCGGGAGTAGCAGCAGATGCAGCACAAACGTCTTTATGTCACCAACCTTATCTCGTAGTTACAGCGATTTTTATTCGAAAAAATACCAATTCACGGCTAGCATCATTGATGATTTTAAACCTTCTAGGTGATAAGTACACGTACGTAGAATAAGCACCTTGCAGTTGTATTACAGCTGAAGCTTGATGAGTTGGCTCAACCAAGGAAGGACCGCACTCTCACAATATCAGTTTAAAACAGCTGAATAATATTGCTGCGTTTCATATGGTGAATTTTTAAACCCATTTACTGATAACGTGGTATTCCATTTTAGTCGTCTGGAGTGACCACAGCAGTCAATTATTACCATTGTAATGGTTTGGAACTGGGAAGGGCCCGCCACGCAATTTTTTTATTATTTAGAGACATGCAGGTTTCCTCACGATGTTTTCCTCCACCGTCTATATATTATATACTTCAATGTATTTTCCCAAAGCTGACAATGTGCCTTTTACACGTATCAATGAGTTTTTCGTAACTTATGTACGATTCGTATAATGGGCGTGGGCGCTGAGAAGGCTATGATAGGCTCACCACCTGTTACGTAGTCCGAAATAAGCTATTATGAAAAGTGGATTGGAAGGACTAAATGTAGGAATGGGAAAGCCGGCAAACGAGCAAGCGGTTCACCTGATAGTAAATAATTACCGTCTCCCACGTACATCTGCAACACTGGAGGTGCTGCAGGTGCGTTGCCGCCCTATAAGGATATTTGGGAGATGGAAGGGAGGATGAGGATGAGGAAGTGGAGTGGGCCTCCGGTTACCTCACTCAGCAAACGAAATGCAGAAGCACATGATGCCTCTACTTCACGCCGGTATTCTGCGAGGCCGAGGTACCAATCAGGTCGAGCCGGCCCATTCGAGCAGCAGCAAAAGCCACCGCTTGGCTCTACCACGTCAAAAACTAGATCTCGGACCACCTAAGTATTGCCTATAAGATCGTGAGACACTTCTTCATTTTAATTTTATTTATTTCATATACCCTTTACACTATTTTGGAGTAACCAAATGCCAACCTGACGTGCATGTGGCACACCTTACGGACCTTACCTTACGGGCGACTGACTTATACTGGAAAATTCATATAAAATTTCCGAACACTTCATATTTCACAGACTTGTTGAGTAGCTTGATTACTTAAGTTAGGATCACTAGCCCTGCGTGGTGGTGGTGAACATTATAGAATAATTAGAAATTGTGGTATTAGATCGAAAACCGAAAGGAAAAATTTGCGATTAGACACGTCTCTGTATCGTTTGTTATTAAGGATGAAAAATGAAATAAGTTTTCGCATAAATAAAACTTTTACTTCAGACAATGCTGACGTGTAGTAGTAATCTGTTAAAAGAACGACTTGGATATTTTTTTTTCTGTCTTGTAAATATTTTTATATTCTGTATTGAAAATAATAGCAAATTATTTTAATATTAGTAATCCGTAGTTCTTTCTTGGATCGCTGTTGGTTCTCTATAGTGGCATAATGAACACGCTAGGGTGTTTTTTATTGGATGAACACCTGTCGGTAGGTGGCTACTACAGCTCATCTACACCTGCAACTTTAATAGAATGAGGTTACAGATGCGCTGTCACTTTTGAGGACTCACAGCCTGAAATTATACCTTTCAAATCAGAACACAACAGAAATAGGTAAAAGGCAACGAAGGAGCCTAACGGATGGAAAAGTATATATTTAGTATTTTATCTAACATTTTATAATTGTACAAAAATTAGGAGTACTTCTTTTTTATCAATCTGTGTAAGTCCCCTGGTGAACAACAAAAGTATAAACAAAAGCTAGCACGTCATACATGAATGATTTTCCACGTTATGTCCTTGGTACCGGAAGTAGTTTGTTTGAAATTGAATTGATTGGTAGTGTCCATGGGCTTACCATAGGTGAGCTATGAGCTCGAGTTGAATGCAGGGGGTCTTTATTACAAAACTTCGCTGTAGGTCAGACCACGCCAGCTTTCTGGGCGTTTTCATATAATATAGCCAATTAGATGCACGCTTTCATTATCAGTCCAACAAGAGTCTCGCATCTCAGGTACCTCTGATAATACTAGGGCGGCAGAAGTATATAGAAAGTTCTTCAGATATAACAAGTCAGTGATTGATAAGTAGCGTCAAAGATTTTGATACTGAAATAACGAACGTCATCACTCAACCCGCAAACCGCCACTTCGGGTCATTATGACATAGATAACACTCGGATTTATGCGGAGTGATTTTTAACCCTTTAGCGCTTGCCAGCTCGGAGAGTTCGTGATCGATCGTGCCATAGCAAAAATTCGTATGTTCAATATCATGACATATCGCGGTGTTTGTGTGGTTGACCTTATCTGTTGTGCAATTGTTCATGCTCGGGTGATTGATTGCGATATATTTGTGAGAGTATAGGAAACGTTGCAAATCGTTCGTGGCTCGAGTTACAAATGTGATTCTGAATATTGTCAATATTGCGAATCTGTCTCAGACTCGAACTATAGTCAGTTTAACTACTTCTAGTACAGGAAGAAGCTACTAGAGATTCGCTCTAGTCTGAATTATAAGTCTATTCAAGTTATTTGAATCAATTTATTTTTTATATTTTTTGTTAACAAGCGAACCGCGCCGGATTCGCATGGACAGATCTGTCAATAATAACAGTATGTCAGTACTTGGTAAGAGTATCAAGTAACAAATATCGGTGAAAACGGTATCGCCGGTCTTTTTTTGGGTTTCAAACACTACCTATGACCACTGGGAGTAATACATCCTTTAAACGGCTAAAGATTTCTTAAAGTCGATCCAGTAGTTCCCCATATACACAAACTCTCTTTTCATAATATTAGAACAGATCTCACGCAACTGAATTTTATGCTTAATTTTTACTTTGTTTCCTAATTCTATTGAACCTGAATTATATTTGTTTCTTTGTTTACAAGGTTTTTACACTCATCGGTACGCACGCGAACGCCCTGAACAAGTATTTGTATGACTTACAAATATTTTTTCTGTAAACTGCCTTCACAACACAGTAGAAATTCCTAGAGCAACATTGTTTTATAAAAGAAAAAAAAGTAAAGACATACAAGATTTTTTTTTTAAATTTGTTTATGCCTTTCGATTATACGGAAATATTATTACAGTAACTTATACATAATATTCCTGAAAATGATAACAGATAATTTCTCGAAAAGTAAATGCCTAAATTAGATATTTCGGTTTCGACTTGAATTTGATATACGTTTTTAACCTCGTGCAGTAGATGAAAAAAATGCGATTTTTTAAATTATGTTTCAATTTTTTTGTTTGTATGAACTATAATAAAGTAGGGCCTTCCTTACACATTAGATACACAGTCCTCGGTTGCCCGAGGAGGCAGTTATATTAGTATTTGATGAAATAAAATTACCCATTTAGTTAGAGTGAACATTTAAAAAAAACAAAGACTTTAAAAATCACAATGTCCTCATACAAATCCTTTCGAAGTGAATCTATTAGCAACTGAACAATCTAAGAGCAAATTAATCTTTCCTTCCTTTGCAATCAGCGACAAGAAGTGTTCGGATCTTATTTCCTTTCAGTTGCCTTGTTTTATAATTCCAATGGCTGCTGTTTTAATTTTATCAAGTCGGAGAATCTCCAGACTCTTTTCAATTTTAAAAACTTCTATACAATCTGATAATTTCGTTGCAATGATTACTTTTTTAAGAAGTATTTTTATTTACTTTGCATGTAACTAGAACAAGTGAGATATATAGGCACACATAGAAGTAAGCGTAGATTACGAATCCCCACGTGTCATTACTCAGTCTAGACAAACGAACGTACGTAAATTGCTTCACCTCTCCAAGATATAGAAAAAATATTATATAGATGACCTGTGGCTTAAACAGAATAAAAAAATGTGTCTAATAGAAAAACTACCTTGATATCAGTGTATATTATATCTACACTGTGCAACGGAATCCAGTACTGAGTTACTTTTTAATCAAACGTTGTATTCACTTTTTTGTTATGTAATTTTTTTTTTATATTAAATAGTTGCTTCATTAGTTTGGTTTACTGAGGGGCGCTTATATCCATAACTGATGCAGGAATAATTTTATTTAAATACGTTTATGGTACCTGCAAATATTTAAAATGCAATTGATGTGTTCTGTGACTTATCTAAAGCATTTGATTGCGAAGATCACAGAACTTTGCTACTTTTAAGAGAAAAAATTAGTCATTCATTGGAGTCTTATAATAATAATAGTATCGTAAATTATTCCGATCGTCGTCTCTGCGAATGGGTTAATTCCAGTCAGCCTCTCGGAACATCTGAGGCGGCTGGGACTCCGTGACGGACCGCTCCGAGCTCAAATGCAGAAGGCAGTGCTACTCGATACCGCTCGCATTGTCCGCCGGTTTCTTTCCCTTTCTCCCTAACCCTCGGCCGTCTGGTCTCCCCTGCCGGGGGCTTCCATCTGGTTGGGTTTTAATTACCTATTTAATTTTATTATATATATAATTTATAAAATATTACTTATATATGTACTTATATATGTATTTATTTACACAACCCAACCAGATGAGTAAATATAGAAATACCCCAAAATAGTATCGTAGTACAGTAACGAAATGGTTCTGGTAAATAGCGTTAACTCCGTGGGTTCTGTAGTGAGAATGAGCATTCAAGGTTCACAATATTTTAAATGTTCTCGTAGAAAATTATAGGTTCACCTTCATTCTTTGGAAATTTTATTTATTTATTTAATCTTCATGCACAAAGTGGTACACATGACGGACTTAATGCCTAGAGGCATTCTCTCCCAGTCAACTTAGGCAGAGATAAACACGTAATACAGGCGATACAGCTAAGAGAATAAAATGTTACTATATTTGTCATTTAGATGTGTATTTTAGACTTGAGTATGTTATGCTCCCTTAGTGGCCTCTGCTGGTGGTGGCGTCTTATGGCGGATCGTCCACCTCAATTAAAATTAGATTACTTGTGAAAGAACGTATAAGTATTAAAATTACATCAATAGAACTTATAAGATTGACGTAAAATATAGATATTTGTTGTAAATTAGTTATAGTCGGATAGGTACAGTCTATTTGAAATCAAATGGTCTAATAATCTTACAAATTTGTTAAAAAAAGAGTAGCGGAGTATTTTTTGAATTATGTGTCCTCCATTACCTATCCAAGACAAGACAAAAATGACTACATTTTTACAATAAAGGTATATAAAAATATTTACAATTTAAAAACCACAATTGTAGACAGCCAATAAATATTCTCCGTTGTATAAAAAGGATCGTTCCGAAGAAAACCCGTATTTGTTTTTACAATGTTCACTGAAGTAGCAATAAGCGAGAAAAACTTTTCAAGTAAGTTCCCCCATGAAGAAATTGTTTACAAAAGTGTTTTCAGTTGAAATAAATTCTAAAAAGAGAGGTAAGGTTACATTGAATTTTATATTAGTATCAATATTTTGAAATTTATTTACTAATTTTAAATACGAGAAGTTAAGAAGGACTTCGAACTTTCAAGGGGAAAATAACCTTTAGTCTTCTACTTTATCATAAGGCCTCTGATGAACTTTGAGCTTTCAATGAAAGTTTATAGACTCTCCCATATTCACCACGTTAGGTAGGCGGGATGGTGCGCGCAGTACAAATCACTAATCCGTCGGATTTGGGTTCGGCAAATTTTGATAGACTTTATCATTTGGTCGCCAGCCTCATTCGTTAGCTAGCAGAGTGCAATTATTTTCCTACCCTGGAGAAAAAGATTCTATGCTCCAATACTATAGTGGTATCTATAATTCTGGCTATTCTAAATAGTCCTGTTTTAGTATATCTATTTAGTATAGCATATTACTACTACATCAACCTATTTTAGTCCACTGCTGAACATATTGCTCATCCAGAAAACGCCAGTAAATTCTAAAAAAAAAATCTGCATCCCGTGCAGGTGAAGTTGGCATTTAGATAAAGAGATGTACGGGATGGTATACGAGAAGTACAACTCCTTCTTATAATTAATATAGTGCAGAAGTATTTTCTTAAGAACACCTTAGATAAAAACCAGAAACTTTACAAGCATTATAAAGTTGCATAAGCTATTACCCACGCGATGATGACATGGCAGAAAAGGGGTGAAGAAAAAGAGTAGCTACCAGCCAGTTCGGGTTTTCATGACTTAGGGAGGATGTCTCCTCCGCCAGATTGTTTTCTTTTTCGTAACGTGGAGAAAAATTCTTTACCCATTCCCCGTTTCTAGCCGGCAGGCCACCAAACGGTCGGACTCGGATCTCAGAAGGAGAAACATACCGACTTAAAACCATCCACGAGATGCAGTGGGCCCGGAGGCCTTTACAGCTTCATCTAAAGGGACTTGCGAGAGCGTAGGCCCGAAAATTTTCGCCTAGGTGTTATTTTGGATCTTGTGTATGTCTAATAACCCGTAGAAACTTTCATGTTTGATGATGGATTGTATGCGCAGTACCGCCATCTAGAGATTTGATTTTTCCTGAATAAATGTCTGCCATTCTTTAGCTTCGCATATGGTGACATAGATGTCGCCACAACGATAATGATAACTCTGAATATGTTCCAAACGATACATCGAATAAGACCAATAAACCTATAAAAATAAACGAAATTCATCTCTAAAATTAGTTACCTATGACTAGTGAGTAAATACTTGATTAGTTATTAATAATAATCCATCATTCAATGTTCATCGTATAAACAACAAATTAGCATCGCTTAACCTTCCAACCGCCGCCTCGGGTCGTGTAGTCAGATAACGGTAACATTTATGTGAAATGATTTTTAACCCTGTAACGCCTGCTAGCCTAGCGAATTCGGGATAAATCGTACGCTGCTTAAATTTGTATGCTTCATGTCAGTTTTTATCGCGGTTTTTGCGTTTGTTCTTATCTTTTGTGCATTTGTTCACGGTTGTGTGGTTGATTGCAGAATATTTTGACTTCGAACTGAACGGATAGAAATCTCTCGTCGTTGAGTTACGAATGTACTTCTGAATTATTTATTTCTATATCTTTTTAGAACAGTGATTAGATTTTCAATTATCTCTATATTCAACTATATTTTCGTATATCAAGTTTTCACACATGTAAGCACTGCATTTGACCATTTTGTTTTAATATCTTTTTGCAGCGGTTTTTCCCGCTGCTTGTCTGGGGTAGAGTCACGGTCTCGCAGAATTCTGGTGTGAAGTAGAGGAATCGTGTGCTTTTGCGTTCAATGAGCCACTCCCCTTCCCCTCTTGCTAAAAATCTCGAAAAGAGAGAAGGCGAATTCCCAGCAGTGCTCCTTTACAAGTTGCTTGTATCTATCTATCTATGCGTCAGTGAGTGCGTGTTGTTCTTTCTTTAGTTGCATATTATGCAACAGATGCAAATTTGTGACTAAGGTCACAAAAATAACTCAACCATTGTTGTTGAAGATTGAATCGATATACCTAACAGTGATTTATACTAAGTCCTCCAGTACACAGAGTCGGAACCTCCGTAGCGTTTAAAACGAGTCCACATTAATATTAGCGTTATCTTTGACAGTTTTCCATTGGTTTAGAACAAAAGCGTCGTTTTCGTGCTGAGTTGTATCCGTTTAAATACTAAATGAGAAACGATGTTCTGACTGCATTTACCCGATTAAATTCGGAGGATAAGTCAGAAGCAGTGGCAGGTACATAGGATCCGACACAACACCAGACATGAAAATTAATAATTTGTATGTTGCAAAAATATTGATTCGGGCTAGGATCCAGTACCCATGGTTCAACAGGGAGGTGCGCTTGCAAATAATCAAAGAAGCAAATTGAAATTACGGTTTTTGTTCTTCTTTTTTTTTTATTAAGCAATCTAACAGCGATTACAAAATAATTGAAACATCACTTCTAACAATAAATAAGGCCAAATACGGATTACACAAATATATCAACATTTTACAGAAACATTG
Source organism: Bhutanitis thaidina (assembly GCA_029286595.1). Taxonomy (NCBI): domain Eukaryota; kingdom Metazoa; phylum Arthropoda; class Insecta; order Lepidoptera; family Papilionidae; genus Bhutanitis; species Bhutanitis thaidina. Next base: position 2,788,180 of record JAGSMS010000004.1, on the reverse strand, counting down.
TGCTCAACTTGCAATCTCTAGTTTGTGTGTTTGTGTATGTAGCTGGGTGTGAGTGGGTGTATGGATGGGTGTGTGTATCTGTGTATGGGTGGGTGGTATGTATTTGCTACTATTAGTTATTTGTCATAATATGTATATGAAATATGAATAAATAAATATTAATTGGATCGGTGAATCTTTTTGACTTCACGTTTAAAAACATTTTTAGAAAGATGAAATATGTCTATGCTAGAGTAATATTTGTTGTAAGTACTTAACCGGTTTATGACGTGTTGTGACAATAGAAATTATATTGTCATGATACATGAAGAGATAAATGATCGTCTAATTGTTTGTATTTCGTTTCTTCAATATTAGTTACACGGAAACATTTAAAACTAATGTGTGTTATTTATAAAGCGAATCCAAATTTCCCAATGCATCAATGACTCATGCAATTTACTAGGGTCACCATCTGCAAGTATTGGAATACGGGACAAAAACACGGAAAAACCCAGTTTAATTTTATTTGAATTGACTTTTTATAAAATTAGAAGTAGAAGTAGAATCGAATCTGTTCAATTACCAGCGTTAGGGTTATTATTACATTCATTGAATAAAAATATCCAAGGTACCGTGAATAACCCGAAATATCAATTAAAATATATTTATTACTCCCTAACATAACTTAGAAACAGGACGTTTCCTAAGAAAGCAGTACGGCTGGGAAACCTACATTACAACACAAGGGAGCAATTTAACAACCAATCAAAAAACAGTGTCGTAAAAGTAGAAAAACGTCGCGTGCGTGCGTGATGTCATGAGACGGGGAGACAGGGGCGAAAATACCCAGAGGGACAATAAATAGGACAAGTTTATTTCCGTGCAGTTCCTAAGTATGTTAGAGATAATAATGTTAGCGCGACTACACTAAGCAACGACGCAGTGAAGATAAACAGTCCGTACACTGGCCACTTTGTTGAATCAAATTAGAAGCCTGAAAAAAATAACTAAGAATACTTACAATCATCACCAGACTCAATAGCACAGACAGGGAGGAATTTAGGTTAGACATATTTGAAATACAGCCGTATGATGACTGCGTATTTATACCACATTCGTTCTTACTATGGGTGTAAAACGACACTATGGAAAGCCTCAAAAATATCATGACTAAGGCAAACCTTCTCATTCAGAGATCTGGACGTCAACTACTAGCCTGATAAAGAATAGATAAAATATAATAATAAAGTAAACTCTGACATCCCAATTTTGGGGTGGTCCAGTGGTCCTGACATTGCAGTCCTTTTAATTCACTACACTACCTGATTTGTGTGTGTGTGAGTGGTTAGGGGACTGCCTTCGAATCAAGACTCGAGTTCGATCACCGATATGGGTTTTTCGAAACTTACGTACGATTTGTATCATTGGCTTGGACATTGACACAGCGACAGGCTCACCATCTGTAACGTTGTTAGAAATCTCTGGAGAATATTGGGCTGGAAGAAGCAAAAAGTTCTAGACTTTTGACCACCCCCAGTAATGTGTATACGATCATGAGCGAGAAAATTCCGTGTGACATCATTCCTCTGTAAAATAATACCATGTTATTTTTAAAATGATTTTGTTTATACGAGATATATGTTCATAATACATTGTTACCAATAAATTGATGTAAAGCACGGTTTGACTTTATGGTGACATAATGTCACACGTAGTTGTTGTGAATTTTTATGGTATACTGGACAGGGTTCCCTGTTGAAGTCGATAATACTATTGATATTCGTGTCCTAATATGAATTCGCGTGATATTAACTGACACTCTAAGACGACTATGGGGTTTAAGATAAGGAGTATTCACATTGCAGGCGAGATTAATCTGTCATTCTTGACATATTGATCTCGCCTGTCAATATGTCAAGAATGACAGATTAATCTCGCCTGTACGAGATGCAGCCTGCTGATCGCACAGACTCTGGCATCTGACTGGTGGTGAAATATGCATCCGCATATTCATCACATTCATTCATTGCCACTGCCACTAGTCCACTGCCTCCTCCAAAGTTTTCCGCAAAACACACTCCTGATCCAACTGCCACCACCTATTTCTTGAAACACTGTGCGGGTTGCCATTGCACCTGCGTGTGGGGTTGCCACTCAAGAACCTTTCATCCCAAAGTCATTTGTCATAGCTGCGTATTATTTGACCAGAGCTTTACCACTTCAGCTTGCTGGCCGCTAAGTTTATGTCCGTTATTCTAGTTCTGGAGCGGATATCACTGACGTTCTTATTTCCCGCTGAGCAGCTCTGAGCTACCTCTTACGGCCAGCAGTAAAAGATCACATCTCGGTTCTGTAAATCATCTATGATTTAAACTTTTTGTCTTTAGGTTTTGAGGTACTCGAGAGTAGATGTGGAGACCCCCAACCACACACTGAAGCAACGTGGCGGGTCCTTGCCCAGTCCCAAATCCCCCTATTTTTTGCGGCTATGAGACATTTACTGCGGCTGTTATATTTACTGACCAAATGTTATAATTCTTAAACTCAATAATGTTAATGTGTGTGTGAAGGCTTTATTAAATCACAGTATTTAAATAAGGCCTATTAAATAATATGGTCATAGTCATATGACATATATTAACCCTATTTTTTTTAAAAAAGTATGTACTTTAAAATTTAAATATACTTAAGTAAATTAAAAAAATATATCATCATCATCATTTCAGCCCATTAGAAGTCCACTGCTGAACATAGGCCTCCCCCAAAGATTGCCACGAAGCTCGGTCCTGAGCCACCTGCATCCATCGACTTCCCGCAACATTGCGCAGGTCGTCACTCCATCTTGTGGGGTCGTCCCACACTGCGTTTGCCCGTACGTGGCTGCCACTGAGAACCTTTTTCCCCAGCGGTTGTCAGTTCTGCGAGCTATGTGGCCGGCCCATTGCCACTTCAGCTTGCTGGCCGCTAAGTTTATGTCCGTTATTCTAGTTCTGGAGCGGATATCACTGACGTTCTTATTTCCCGCTGAGCAGCTCTGAGCTACCTCTTACGGCCAGCAGTAAAAGATCACATCTCGGTTCTGTAAATCATCTATGATTTAAACTTTTTGTCTTTAGGTTTTGAGGTACTCGAGAGTAGATGTGGAGACCCCCAACCACACACTGAAGCAACGTGGCGGGTCCTTGCCCAGTCCCAAATCCCCCTATTTTTTGCGGCTATGAGACATTTACTGCGGCTGTTATATTTACTGACCAAATGTTATAATTCTTAAACTCAATAATGTTAATGTGTGTGTGAAGGCTTTATTAAATCACAGTATTTAAATAAGGCCTATTAAATAATATGGTCATAGTCCTATGACATACATTAACCCTATTTTTTTTAAAAAAGTATGTACTTTAAAATTTAAATATACTTAAGTAAATTAAAAAAATATATCATCATCATCATTTCAGCCCATTAGAAGTCCACTGCTGAACATAGGCCTCCCCCAAAGATTGCCACGAAGCGGTCCTGAGCCACCTGCATCCATCGACTTCCCGCAACATTGCGCAGGTCGTCACTCCACCTTGTGGGGGGTCGTCCTACACTGCGTTTGCCCGTACGTGGCTGCCACTCGAGAACCTTTTTTCCCCAGCGGTTGTCAGTTCTGCGAGCTATGTGGCCGGCCCATTGCCACTTCAGCTTGCTGATCTTTACAGCTATGTCGGTTACCTTAGTTCTCAAAAAAAATATATATGTAATAAAAATATACTTACTATGTACCTAAAAGATAATATTGGTCAAGATAAAAATAAATACATTCGGGAATGGAATCCCCAATTGGAACATGCTTTCCAAACGAATTTTTAATTTCGATCCTACCATCCATTTTCGTAAATCGAACACGTCATCAATTAAATTACTTGCAAGCGCCATTGTGACGAATAAAGCGTATATTCTGACAAACCTATTTATATAATTCCGAAAATCAAAAACCATCTTTAATACGTCGACATAAAGAATACGGGTCCACCGGCCAGGTTCACTGAAGTTTCCTCGAGGGGTGATTGGAACAGGACGGAGATTCCCCTAAATTTCATGCGAGGGGATGCTCTCGGTAGTCCCTTGGGAGCCTTACGGGATGCAACTGTTTGTAGTCTTGCATTGGCGACGACGGTATTTGTTTTCATACAAAGGGGATAGCGGGCCCGCCTCAGCCACGCTCGGAAATTTGATGTATTAATACATATTACAAAAAGAAATTACATCATTTATTACATAGATATGTACGATTACGATAAATCCTCCTTACGAGAGAGGACTATGTCCTACAGTGGAGTGTTTACTGACTGTTAAGGTAAAGTAAGGTAAGAATAAGAAACGAGTTAACAGTTCACCTGATGGTAAGATCATGACGTGCTAAAGAAACCACGGTATGCTCATAGACAATACGTTAAATTGTAGAGAACCCGTAAATGAAATAAGCCGTTACTACTGCTTTATGATCTCTATATCGTCTAAAACATTTCCTCCCTCTTAAATTTAAGCTTATGCAAACGTTCATATTACCTATAATGATAATCCAGATGTTTGTTACCCAGGCTTATCTTCTAAACAAGCTCGAACGCCTCCTCATCGATGGTATCAGTAATACACTTTTGGCTTACGGAAGTATGACTATGTCTCCCAATATCGGTCCCAGCTCTATTAACCATTCGACTAATCCAGAATTTGTTTGTAATCTCCTCCATTTTAAATGATCTTTTATCGCCTTCTTATATCAAGGATGAATGACTTACTTCTGTAATATAATATTTAAGCTAGTCAATAGAGTCTCATTGCTTGATGATTCCTTGTTACACCACGGTGTAGAAGAAGGTACGTGACGTTAACAGCATGTTATTGTAATGCATCACATAGACTTCTCCCTGAAGCCATAATCACCCTGCTTGGTTAAGGGATTTACGATAGCAGAACCAGAAACCACGCGCCTTAAACGCTGCTGCCCGTCATCGGTCTCCTTCATCAATTTAGGTCCGGCATATATATATGGTTACCGCCATCTGTCGGGGGTTACAAATATTATTACCAAATGTTTTTGTTTTAAGTACTGTTAATTTTCATAATTCTTAGTTCATATTTGTAATTAAAATAAAATCAAAAGTTTAAATAGATCCACTACAAGTTTTAATTCTTTCATTTTCTTTTTTCGAAATTGAAAAGATAGTATAATCTTGACTGATGGTTTAACTTTATTGTTAGCTTAAACTACAATGAGGGGACTTTATGTCTTTTGGCATTCTCTGCCGGTCAACCTTGAGTGGTAATAAAAAACCATTAACTATGTTACGGAGAAAAATATATTATACTTAACGTCTTTAAAAAAATGCTACTCGAGCGGCTATAACTTTAACCACTGTAGTCACATGTCAACCGGACTTTCAAATTATTTTTCCCTACCTGTTACCATCTTTCATCGCACAATTGAACGATTAATACCAAGTAAGCCGACAAAGACAGTGTTATCGCCAGCTGTTCATAAATCAATTGTCTAATCCATCGTTCACACTTCAATTACAAATCGCCAAACAACCGGTCATTACTTGATCACTGGTTGATCGATTCCTCGCCAACGATGGATTTATACAGTTCACTTTCTATCAATTCACTACATTCGGGATTATAGGAGGGGCTCACTTTATTGGTTTACTCAAAAATAACTGATGATAAGTATTTTATTTAGTACAGGCCGAACTCACATGGATCACGTTTATTATTAAGTTCGCTTTGAAATTATAGACTATTTCGCTGTTATACTGCCATTATTATAAGTTTGATAATGAAAATTGTATCACGGTAACTTAAACTAACAGTGTCTTCTCTAGTTCCCACCCCCCTTTCATCGGGTCGTCGTCATGAGGTGAATTAAATAGTACTCGTTAAGACAAATCTAATGAGTCCATACTGAATGGTTTTCCTATTCAAGGATTCCGCCATCCACCTTCCAGCTCCATCATCAATCCAGTTATATGGTACCACATAACTGGTTTGACATCAGTGTTTAATGCATACGTAAAATTTCAAATAATTCGAACCTCGAGAAGTGGGTAAAAATGTATTTGAAAGATTCCGTTAAATTGATAACTTATGAACATCAGAGAGCTCAAACTTGTAAAAAGCTTGTGAAATAAGCATGGCCTTGAGTGTTGAAAAATATAGCACAGCGCTAAAATGTAAAGTCACTTATTTATCTACATTTTTTTTTTCAACGCACCGCAGCATAGTTGGGGCGTTCTAACAAATCTACATGTGAAAGTCATACATTTTAATTAAGTGCTTTAAATAAATAACTCTAGCAGTGCGCTGTTTCATAACGACTTTGGGCGAAACTTTGCCTCTCTGTCGAAAGTTCTACGCGATAAGCTTGTTAGCGGAGGACGACTTGACAATTATGAAAAAATGAAATTACTCTTCTTATTTTAATTGATGTTTCCTGGCGTTCTTTACGGAAAAGGTACATAGCCATCTAAAATTTTAAATATTACAGCTAAGACAGTCAATCATCCATATGATCTACTTTAGACCTCGCTCGTTAATTAAGACACACAAGAATTGTTCATTTAGAAAATTCTAGCTGCTTTTTGAATATGATAGATTCTTTCAGCTAGCCTAAAGAAATTTACGTGAGAAAGAACCTATACCGTTTCGTAATGAGGTCCCTCTGACGGAGAAGAAATAGACGAAAGAAACTTTGTTTTTTTTTTAAACCATTTTAATGCAAACTATATCACATACATAATGCATACATAGGACATAGGCCTCTCCTATAAGGCGGCTTTACCATGCTCATCACGCTCGGCAAGTGGATTAGCGATCTAGCAGTACCAGATACTTTGTGACTTGAACGCTTTTGCCCGTCATCGGTCTGCTTATTTTTGGTCAGTTATTTTTCGAGGTGGTTATCCAGCCATCTGTCGGTAGCCATTGATGGCTAGTGATATTCAAGGCATTTCCCTTAGTTGACTCTTACGACACCGACAGAATACGCCCGAATATAATTATTTACATTTTTAGAGGCTAATCCTAAGCTGTGAGCAACGTCAACACAATGAAATTATTTATTTTATTGTCTCTATATTCGCAAATTTTCTACTACGGTCTGTGTGAGTTCATCCTTACGTCTGTCCATTCGAGAGTTGAGATATCTGTCCTGAATTACCCCCTATTACTTACACCGGACACTTACGCTTTCAATAATATATCGGAAAGATTTCGATTTTTTTTGTTATAAACTTTCATAATATTTTGCAATTGAAAAAAATATTTATAAACTCTCTCAACCGCAAACCCAATACTGACGTGGTCATGGGTCTAATTATATATAAATTATTGTAGTCGTTTCAACCTATTTTTACCGGAGTTTAATAGGAACGGCAGTTCTACTATTCAAGCTATTAAATAATAAAAATTGTACATACTCGTAAGTTACAAAAAACTCATTGGGGATCGAACTAAGGTACGAACTAAGGCTGATTTGGAGGTAGATCACAACTCGGCTATCAGGGCTTCTGTATGTTTTAACTATCTTTTCAGCTAACAGCTTTAAACCGAAAAAGAAATATATCGTTCCTGTAGCTTTACTTGTGAAGTGTATTGTCTGAAAAATTAGCAATTAATAATAGTTCTAGAATTAGCGCGGCTACCACACATTTGAAATGAAAGTGTTATTTACAGATTTTATCGCGTTTAATTTTAGTTTTTATGCTACCGACGTTTCGAGTGCTTTACACCAAACGTGGACACAGGAGGAAAGAGGTGTTAGTCCTCCTGTTTCATAGTTAACTCAGGCTACCTTGAGCTTTTAATTACTAATTTTAGTTCGAGCCGTGGTAGCCTAGTGTCAGGGCGCACTCTTTAGTATCACATAGCGCGAAAATTGTCAATAGAAATTTTAAGTGTCGTATTTACCACGTGCTCGGGCGGTGAAAAAAAAGGCTCGTGAGGAAACCTGCATATCTGAGAAATAACACTATTATTACGAGGATATCTGAAGCCAACCCGCACTAGAGCAGCGTGGAGGTATAATTATACTCAGATATTTGAGAAGGCCTTTGCCCATCAGTGGCACTTACAGGCTGCTTTACTTTACTTTATTACGCACATAGTGCTCTCAATAGCTTGAGGGCGTACAGTTGTCTATGCTTGGTTTTAGATTTCATAAATAACACCCCAGTCCCTACGTGACCAAGGGTGCTGTAAAGCATTTGAAACGACGGAAAAATAAAACCTTTAATGAAATGCGATAAAATATGTATATAACAGTTTCACTTCAAATTATAAATTAACTTCATACACAACGACTTACACCGCAACAAAATCACACACCTCAATAATAATAGTTTATGAAACACTAGCGAATCGTGATGGCTTACACGTGCAGCTCTACAAAGGACATTTTAGATTGGTCTGGTAGATTAGATTAGATTAGATTAGATTAGATTAGACTGTCTATGCGTTGAAGTAAGAAAGTAGCAAGCTAAACAACGCTTTGACACCTCGTACAAAGATAGAATTTTCTTTTGGATCCCAATTGTTTTTCCAACAATGCATAATCATGAAACACAATGACCATTTGGAGTTATCAAGTTTTCGTACTGCGAGAGAACTTTAAAACTCGATACAGTAGTTAGTAGTAGTAATAGATCACCGAACACACTCTCTTTGTCTATAATAAATGATTTAATGAAAGGTACTAAAGAGAATAATATCTTTCTTTCGACTGTTTCGTCTTCGTCAGAGGAGCCTCATTACTAAACGATCATACAATACGTTACTAGATTTAAAAGAAGACAATGACTTTTGACAAGTGAAATTTATGTTCCTATATCGACAAATGAAGATTTTGATTTTGAGTAATTATTTATTGTTATTTAGATAGTAAAAATCGTCGCCGGTCAACCTACCTGTTGTTGTGGCTTCTGGACTTCTTCAAATCCGAATTATCTAAGCCACTATTTTTAAAGTTTTCGGGTTTTAATGTATTATGATTATCCCAGAGTCTAACACAGTATACAATTCTTATTCTCAATTTGATGCCGTCAGCCAGCCTAAAGATAGGTGATGATTTACGGGTATCTCTTTTATGGCACCCGATTTATACTCCGGTCTTCACGTGTCATAACTTGAAACAGTTGAATTTCTGTGTAACGTTGGAAAGTGAAATGGTCTCTCTCTCCCTACCTCTCTGTCTCTCTCTCTTTATTTCTCTTTCATACTAACGCCACAATTATATAATTCACGCTCTTCTGACTTCTAAGCTTTTTATGTATCCAGTCTTTAATTTAGATATACGCTCGATCATATTTTCGGATGGACTGGATTATAATCAAATTAAAGTCAAACGTCTTCCATATCTATTTTATTATCATAATTAGTCTACAGTTAACACCAGAAAACACCACGAAAAGCTGTCTTTGGGATGAGGGTTCGACGTATTTGGATGGATTTCCGACATAAGTGAGTTTCGGCCGTAAGAACGGTACGCCAATTACGTGTTTCTACTTCTTCTTCACTGAACCTTAAAATGTCGTCTGCTGCTCAAAGATCACACCCAATTAAAGTAACATTTCAGTTCCGGATTGTCGTCAAAGTCGACATGAACAATCGAATTGCGGACAATCGTTTTTAATCCTCTGCATTTTTGGGCGTTACTACTGATTTGCTAAATTTTTTTAATTTCTGTGAAGTTAATAAGCAGTTGAAGTTGAATTTGGTTAATTGTACTTTACACATCGTACTCTAAACTATATCATTAGAATGTACTTTCATGAATTTCAGCAGATTATGTTATACTTTTTATCTCAATCAAGAGTTATCTTAAGACAAAATTTAGATTAGATTAGATTAGATTAGATTAGATTAGATTAGATTAGATTAGATTAGATTAGATTAGATTAGATTAGATTAGATTAGATTAGATTAGATTAGATTAGATTAGATTAGATTAGATTAGATTAGATTAGATTAGATTAGATTAGATTAGATTAGATTAGATTAGATTAGATTAGATTAGATTAGATTAGATTAGATTAGATTAGATTAGATTAGATTAGATTAGATTAGATTAGATTAGATTAGATTAGATTAGATTAGATTAGATTAGATTAGATTAGATTAGATTAGATTAGATTAGATTAGATTAGACTGTCTATGCGTTGAAGTAAGAAAGTAGCAAGCTAAACAACGCTTTGACACCTCGTACAAAGATAGAATTTTCTTTTGATCCCAATTGTTTTTCCAACAATGCATAATCATGAAACACAATGACCATTTGGAGTTATCAAGTTTTCGTACTGCGAGAGAACTTTAAAACTCGATACAGTAGTTAGTAGTAGTAATAGATCACCGAACACACTCTCTTTGTCTATAATAAATGATTTAATAAAAGGTACTAAAGAGAATAATATCTTTCTTTCGACTGTTTCGTCTTCGTCAGAGGAGCCTCATTACTAAACGATCATACAATACGTTACTAGATTTAAAAGAAGACAATGACTTTTGACAAGTGAAATTTATATTCCTATATCGACAAATGAAGATTTTGATTTTGAGTAATTATTTATTGTTATTTAGATAGTAAAAATCGTCGCCGGTCAACCTACCTGTTGTTGTGGCTTCTGGACTTCTTCAAATCCGAATTATCTAAGCCACTATTTTTAAAGTTTTCGGGTTTTAATGTATTATGATTATCCCAGAGTCTAACACAGTATACAATTCTTATTCTCAATTTGATGCCGTCAGCCAGCCTAAAGATAGGTGATGATTTACGAGTATCTCTTTTATGGCACCCGATTTATACTCCGGTCTTCACGTGTCATAACTTGAAACAGTTGAATTTCTGTGTAACGTTGGAAAGTGAAATGGTCTCTCTCTCCCTACCTCTCTGTCTCTCTCTCTTTATTTCTTTTTCATACTAACGCCACAATTATATAATTCACGCTCTTCTGACTTCTAAGCTTTTTATGTATCCAGTCTTTAATTTAGATATACGCTCGATCATATTTTCGGATGGACTGGATTATAATCAAATTAAAGTCAAACGTCTTCCATATCTATTTTATTATCATAATTAGTCTACAGTTAACACCAGAAAACACCACGAAAAGCTGTCTTTGGGATGAGGGTTCGACGTATTTGGATGGATTTCCGACATAAGTGAGTCTCGGCCGTAAGAACGGTACGCCAATTACGTGTTTCTACTTCTTCTTCACTGAACCTTAAAATGTCGTCTGCTGCTCAAAGATCACACCCAATTAAAGTAACATTTCAGTTCCGGATTGTCGTCAAAGTCGACATGAACAATCGAATTGCGGACAATCGTTTTTAATCCTCTGCATTTTTGGGCGTTACTACTGATTTGCTAAATTAAAAAATTTCTGGAAGCTTCCTTAAGCTGCTTCTGTCTGTTAAATTTCACTTTGAGTTTTTTAATTTGACTTATGCATCCAAAGAAATTTAGATATAATAGAAAACGTGTAACATAAATAAGGTGTTTGTTTTATTTTACTTGTTTATTTAATCCATGGAAACTATAAAACAATTTTTAAAATGAATCGGGGTAAAACACGAGCAACGGTTCATCAGATGGTAAGTGGCTACTGCGGCCCATGGGCACCTGCAAACCACTTCAATCGAAGAAGGTTACAGATATGTTGTCACCCTTGAGGAGTAGGGTCGAACGCCTCACCACCTGCAATTGTACTGGCTCTCTATACCTCTCGAATTGGAACACAACAGTAGTTGCACTACTGATGGCCTACAAATATATATCTATAGGGGTAGGCAGAGTTTCAGCAGCAACCAACCGATCTTCCGCAACCCACTTTTTATCTCTCTGAGAGAGAAAGACGAGTGGCGTGGCTGTGATAACATTGAGATTTTCAACGACATTTTTTAGTTACGAGGAAGAGAGTGAGTGGCAGATTCTTACACCTCTACCACATAGAATAATAGCCTATGTATGCACTACTGTGTGCTGTGTGGTATCGGGGCAGGAGTCTACCACCTCCTAAGAAGACTAAGGGAAAAGCTTAGAAAATCTTAAACGCTGTCGACAGATGGCAGGATAGCCAATAACTATCGGAAAAAACACTTGACCAAAATTAATCAAACCGAAGAGGATCGCAGGTAACTCCGTTGTGCGACTCGCGAAGCTTCAAGTTATAGTTTATTATAAATCTTTAAAAATAATAGCTAATTGTCAATTTTTTTTTAATATTAATTAACTGTACCATGTTGGGAGTGTAAACCACATTACACGTTAAATTTTAAATTTTCATTGAAACATTTTACCCTACAGCACTTGAATTATATATCGTACGACATTCAAAATTACAACAACACGTACTCCTGCCCTCGAGGTGACTATTAAGGAATACAGAGTATACAACATTTGAAATAGTTCACCCTAACAGTATGCACAAAACTTCTTCAATGTACCCTGCATCCAAATTACCTCGGGGAATATCCGACAGCGACGTAGATCTAAACGTGTGACTAATTCTAGAATAACTTTTGTGAATAAATATAAAAATACTTACAAAAAATTATCATCTGTCTGTCGTTACAACAGCAAAGCGTTAAAGCACGAGTCATACTTCTGAGATGTGGACACTGAGTTAATTAATTCAAAAACTATATTTCTAAATAAAATAAACCTAGAGAAAAGTTAAATATCAGAAAAGTTTTGTGACCTCCGATAGATGGGCAAGAGTGCCTATGGCTCAAAATCCCCTTTATTGGGACAGGACTTGACATAGTGTACAGCAGTGGGCAGTCTATGTGCATCTAATGATATCATGCAAAGCTTCAATCGTTGCAAATAAAGGAGATAAATAAAGCTACAAATTCCATTGAGGATTCAGAATATATCTAAAGTATGTGTTTGTGAATATTTTCAAAGCAAATTTATGTGAGTGCTGACAGTAACTATGTACATACAAAAATGTCCTACACATTGCCTTTTTAATATCGGATAGGAGGCGAACGAACTAACGGCTCTATTAATGGTAAGTGATTACCGACATCCATATACACCGGAGGAGCTGCAGGTGAGTTGCCGGCCTTTGAAGATGTGTGGAGAGGTAGAGTCGCGGAGGGGGGGTAGGGTCAGTTCAGCAACTTGAAAACATCTTCCAATGCAGCGGTGAAGAATTTCACGGATATCATATCTTTTGATTTCGTATTCTGATTCTGTACTCAGATAGACATCGTAGCCTCGTTGCACCGGGAGCTTATCCGGCACCGATGAAGCGGCTGTAGCACCAATCAAATTTTTCATAGACAACAAACGCCAGACATAATGCTAAATTTCACTACACGGTCTTCTGTACAATCAGACGTACGTCGAGAATGTAAAAACATAATTAAACGTGATGAAATCCGTAAATAATAGTTTCATTTCAAATACATTAACAATGTCACGTCCAGACTACAAAATATCTTGGAACTGAAATCGCTAAAAGGCACACAAAGGCCGGCCGTCATACAAACCATGTTTTATGTAATCTCGTTCCTATCCAGACGAAACGAATTCTTGATGCGTTTCGATAATTTCAGTTGAAACATTATTACCGGGGCTGTTTTGAAGTGTTTACGCCAAATTTAGCTCATAATTCGAGACAAAGGGATAACGGTACGCTTCGTTAGCTGCTGCTAAAGCAGCAATATAAATTTTATTCGAGATGTTGCTATTCGAAATGGGTAGGCGTTTGCCACGATCCAACACAAAGTGTATTGTGGTGTGTTGATAATATATTTATTGAGTATTCTTTTCGCTAACGTTTACTAATCTATTAAACGTGTTATTTAAATAAATTTTAATGCTACTGATTATGTACTAAACACGCATGCGGTCAGTAATAATTCCGTTTCCAAGTATATGCCTATAAATTGAAATAGAAATTATTTTAGTAAACATAGAAGAAAACCTACTACAGGTAAAATGTAATATTATAAACAAAGCTTAAATAATTGATTAGTGAATTATAGCAAAGTATATATTTTGCTCTTAAAATACGTTCCTAATCAAGATCAACCTAAAAAAAAACACGGTTATAATTTACCTTACTATCGCTCATAAGGTGGATTTCCAATAATCGCCACACTCGGCAAGCTGATTGGCGGTCGCAGAATCAGGCACCACTCGCCTTAGACGCTGTTGACCATCATCATTCCACTTATGTTTAGTCTGGTGTTTTCCAAGATGGTTATGCAGCCATCTGTCGACAGCCATTTCGACCGTCGGGAACCCTGACGACTTACCGTTACCACACGGCAATTTTATACGAAATAAGTTTAATGAGTCAAAGAAAACTTGAAAAATGCAGTTCAACAATACTAGAGTATAAGTATTATTAATCATAATTATCTATCGGCACTGTTTTAAGTATTTACTAATATATGAGAATAATACGACAATACTAAAATGATACGGAACTCTAAGGCCATGTGTTCTACTCACACCTGACTCTCTTTTTGGAGTTCCATACGGAGTCTCATTACTAAACCTAGGCCGACTGTCTATCCTACCTATAAAAGGGCTGCATCTTTTTCGCCGTAATAGGTAACCGATTGAAATCTATAGACAATACGTGTTATTGTGGCGGATGTTTTAACAAATAATAAGTGAAAAGTTAACAAGAAGGAACGCATCGTAAAAACATAGGCTATACACTTGGTATGATTACAGTGCAAACTTTAAAGTAAACTAAAAAATAATGTTCGATACGGACTCGCCCTAAGGATCCTGAACAGAAAGAATTTTTTTTCTTTTTTGGTAAATACATAACACATATTGTGTGATCGTATGGAATCTTCGGCCAAAAAGCCACACGCTCGCATATCTACAAACTTTAAAGAGAGAAGTTCTTTTAGTAGAAACCTGTCCGATTCTATGTTAGTCAACAGGACAGTTGGGTCAGGACCCAACTTTGCGACTCACTATCTGGGAGGCCTATGTTCAACTGTAGACTAACAAGAGGCTGTGAGGTGATGTTCTAATTTTAGGATTAACCAAAAAAAAAGGATTTACACCCTTAATTTGGTTTTACTATCACCTACAACTTAGGCTATGTGCAATGAGGTATATATTATTTAAAAATTGGAAACCAGGGCCTTTAGAAAGAACAGTAACAAGTTTCTTTTATGACTGAAATACATTATATTATTATTGTAATAACAGAATAAAGATTTATTCGTTCTTTCACAAAATTTATTTTCTACATTAAAATTAAATTACCATTCATTATTTTTTGGACAATTATGTTTGCTTAATTGCTGATTACTAAAAACCGAACCGGGAACATTAATTTTCGTCCTGATCCCGCGCTCGGGGACCCTTTTAACGATTCCAGGGGTCATTTAACTAAACGTATTAGATCGGGGAAAGGGTGCAGACTGATCAAGTGTAAATATCTAATGTTTTTATTTTACCCTATTATAAGGGCACGCAGCGGGGGTTAATGCACTATAATATCAAAACAGAGTGAATTGCGATGTTTTTTTTTGTTTATTGAGTTTTTCCCCAATAGGGATTAGCAGAATTCTAGTAAGCACAAGATGCCTCTTATTACGACTGTATTCTGCGTTACTACCCTGGTGGAGCAGCAGCAAAATCCGCCGCTTGGCTCTACCTCGTACGTACTGTCCAAACGCTAAGCCATTGGTTTCAATTGCCCGACAGTGCAATAATTGGATTCAACTAACATCCTGTTATATATATCCAATCATCCCTGCTTTGCTTCCACATATTGTAAGTTAGCTAAATGGCTTATTTAAAATCAATGCTACAAAAGAAATAATTACTTTTAAATCATCTTCAGCGGCCTCTGAACATTCCTCGGGCCGCGAACAAAATTCAAGTCGTGACAAGTATTCCATTGAGTCAAGCGAAGTTTTTAAATTAATTAAATAGTATCTCAGTAATTAATCTATTACATTTTTTCTACATATCTGTAAACCCAAACTAACTATGTCTAAATTATTTCGATAGATTTAAATGACAGTTATAATTTTCCATTTCACTAGTATTCTCTTATCATTTCTTCATCATTTATAGTATAGAATCTATTGACAGTATAATTCTATCTATACTAATATTAACAGGCGCCGTGGTAGCTAGTCGTCAGAGCGCTCGCTTTAGTTTTATAGATCGCGATTGACCTGGGTTTGATCCCCGATGCTGGAACCACCAAAATTGTTAATAGCGATTTTGAATACTGAATTTATCACGTGATCGGAGGTGAAAGAAAACATCATAAGGAAACCCGCATTAGAGTAGCGTGACGGGCCCTTCCCGGCTCCAAAACCGACACAGATATTTGAGAAGGAGGCCTTTGCCCAGAAGTGTTAGAAGTTTTGAGAATTTATACTAACATTATAAAGATATATTGAGTTTGTACATATAGGATGATCGAAAATCTATGGCCCGAATTAAAAAGAAAATTCCATGGATTTCCGTTAGCCAATTTAAACCTACAGTTGAAGAAGAACGATTGCTTCCTCCACACGACGAGACCAATATTTTATTTCATGGGAAAACATAAAAGATCGCATAGGTAAAACAGGGTAATATTACACAAGCAATAAAAAGTAAAACGTGTATACACTATTTTATTCTTCAAATGTCAAACCTCGCCAGCACCCTGCCGATTAATGTACTACTCTGATGACCGACTGAAGAAAAATCCATCCGAATATACCGAACCCAAATAGTGACGACAGACTAGTGATTAAGAGCAGTCACCGGTGCAGGGGCACTGCCCACACCAACCCGCCTTCTCATCGTGGTAAGCTGGTATAAAAAAATTAAATTAAATTGTGTCCGGTAAATTTACTTAAATCTTATCCGCAAATGTTGGGCGAAACGTACCTAATGGTTATATTTTTAAAAATAGAAATGCAAGCAATTACTTAAAAGCACAAGTCGGGCATTCAAGTTGAATGCAAATATAAAAAGAATTCAGACCCCTGCTCTCCGCTCCCTTGGGCAAAGGAACGGGAGGGCAGAATTAAAATTATAACGAATGAAATGTTCGCGTCGGTACGGAACGCCAAAGTCTGGTTTATTAAGAGGTTTTTTTTTTTAGAAACTCGCTTTTCATACGCACGTGCTTCAGCTCGTGGAGAGATGTTCTTGTGTACTTACTGAAGGAATATAATCAAATTAAAAGTGAGAAATTTACTTTTTAAAGTATTTTCTTAATCACGTGAACCTACTGCGAGATGAGCAAAGTTACTATTTTATTATTTGAGACGAGTATTCGGCTTGTATATATTGTATATATTCACGCCTTGTTCCCAACAGGGTAGGCAGAGACAATCTTCCTCCCCTTGCTACGGTCTTGACTTACGTCTTTCGTTTCTTCATCAATCTTCGCATGCATGCTCGTTGGTTTAGAATACTCTTGACCTGGCCTTTTTTCAGAACGTCTCCGATTTGATCGTGAAATGTTCGCCTAGGTCTTCCTCTCCCGACTCTACCATTTACACATAAGTATTCAGCATCATAAAATGAATTCGGCTCATAATACATAATCATTAATTTTGTCGGCTGAATTTGCGATGTGGATATACGATGGCTGCGTCGCTGCGGGTCTTGGGCTGGATCGGCATGAGACAAGCATTTGTGTGGCCTGCAAATAATTGTTCCGGGATGGATGTTTATCCATGTGCAACATGGTACGCGGTAGAGCCAAGCGGCGGCTTTAGCTCTTTGTACAATGGCCGACAACAGTTCGACAGTAGTTCCGCGACCTCCCAGAAAAAACGCCATTTTGTGCTTCCGCGTTTCATACGGTGAGCCCACTCACCTCAGTAACCGAGGTGAGTGGGCTCACCGGGCTTTAATGCGTGGTAGAGCCAAGCGGAGGCTGCCGCAGGAATGGGCCGGCTTGTCCGGATAAGTACCACGGCCTCGCAGAATACCGGCGTGAAGTAGAGGCATCTTGTGCTTCTGCGTTTCGTGCGGTGAGTGAGGTAACCGGAGGCCCTCTCCCCTCTCCCCCCTCCCCAAATATGGTAGCGGTATATAATTTTGAGCTACCCCAGGAGGGTACCAGTACCTACGGTTCTGGAGAATCTCTCACTGAGCATCCACGTTCAGGCTTTCCTACGCTACCTAATCGTGGATGCTCAGTCTGCCCCGCGTATTCTGGAGGGGGCAATATTCCGCTCTCTTTCTTTCCTACTCGAGGAAAACGCAGCAAGGAAACTATGGCATCCCCTACCGCGCTCGCCGTGGATTTCTGCAATATCAGGGGACTCCACTCGAACCTTAGCGCCGTTCATTACCATCTTGAAACGGCGAAGCCAGCCTTGCTTTTTTTTACAGAGACTCAGATATCGTCTCCGGCTGATACCTCTTATCTCCATTACCCGGGGTACAAACTGGAACACTTCTTTGTGCCCCGTGCCGGAGTTTGCGTATACGTCAGAGATGATATCTGTTCTCGACGCCTCGGTAGTCTTGAAGGTTTGGACCTATCTACCGTTTGGCTGCGCATCGACAGCGACGACCATCCGCGCGTCTATGCGTGCCTTTACAGGTCCCATAGCGGTAATACCGTAACTGACCGACTCATCGACCACATCCAAATGGCTACAGATTCCGTGCTACAACAGATCCCATCCGCAGAGATCGTGATTCTCGGCGATTTTAATGCCCACCACACCGATTGGCTCGGTTCTCGCATAACCGATCATGCGGGGAGATCTGTTCACGACTTTGCATTAGCATATGGCCTGACACAACTGGTAACCTCGCCGACGCGGATCCCAGACGTGGAAGGTCATACACCTTCCTGTTGGACCTTTGCTGACCTCACACCCGGACGGATATTTGGTCTCAGTCGATGCCCCTCTTGGCTCGTCGGACCACTGTCTAATCCGGAGTGTAGTGCCTATCGCGCGCCGATCCCGAACGCGATCTGCGGGCTTCCGCCGTGTGTGGCACTATAGGTCGGCAGATTGGGATGAAATGCGGTCTTTCTTTGCTTGCTACCCATGGGGGCAGGTTTGCTTCTCGCTGGATGATCCCAACGCCGTTGCAGATTCTGTCACCGATGTGGTACTTCAGGGAATGGAACTTTTTATTCCGTTCTCTGCAGTGCCTGTCGGAGGTAAATCCCAGCCTTGGTTTGGTCGCACCTGCAAAATAGCGTCACGCCGAAAGCGGAAGTGCTACCAGGCCTGGGTCGATGCATCGGCGTCTCGGGATGCAAAACCAGTGCTCTTAAAACGAGTACAACTCTGCTTCCAGGTCCTTCAAAAGAGTTATCGCTGCGGCAAAGTTAAAGCACATTGGCAGAATTGGCGAGAGACTAGTTCGCCTCCCATCGGGATCCCGCGCATTCTGGTCTCTCGCCAAGGCTGTCCAGGGAATTTCTGTCAGCCATCTCTCCCATCTCTACACAAGGAGGATGATTCGCTGGCCCATACTGCAAAAGAGAAAGCCGATCTCTTGGGCTCTCTTTTTGCATCAACTCGACTCTTGATGACCGGGGAAACTCTCCACCTACCATCCCGTGGTGTAAGTGCTCCATGCCGGAAATTCAGTTTCTGCAGAGCTCAGTGCGAAAGGCACTCCGCTCCTGGACATTCATAAGTCGAGTGGGCCGGACGGAATCCCTCAATTGTGCTGAGGATGTGTGCCCCTGAGTTGGCACCGGTTCTCACGCGTCTTTTCGGCACTCCTACTCTTCAGGCGTCGTCCCGGAATCTTGGAAGACAGCATTTGTGCATCAATACCCAAAAAGGCGACCGCTCTGATCCGTCCAACTACAAGCCTATTGCCATCACCCCCTTGTTATCTAAAATAATGGAGTCACTCATCAACACCCAGCTCCTGAGGTACCTGGAGGAACACCAGCTCATCAGTGACCGACAGTACGGTTTCCGTCGCGGACGATCAGCTGGTGATCTTCTAGTTTACCTGACTCACCGATGGGCAGAAGCAGTTGAGTCTAAGGGGGAGGCTTTGGCGGTTAGTCTGGACGTAGCGAAAGCATTTGATAGGGTTTGGCATAAAGCGCTTCTTTCAAAGCTTTCATCTTACGGGGTTCCTGAGAGATTGTGCAACTGGGTCACCAGCTTCCTCACGGATCGGAGCATCAAGGTTGTTGTCGACGGTGCATGCACGGACCCCAAACCCGTGAATGCTGGTGTTCCACAAGGCTGTGTGCTATCTCCCACTCTGTTCCTTCTGCATATCAACGACATGCTACAAATCAGTAGCATTCATTGCTATGCAGACGACAGCACGGGTGATGCCCTATATACAGGCCGTGCGAATATTTCTCGGGAACACGTCGACGAGTGCCGGAACAAACTTGTGTCTGAAGTCGAGACCTTGTTATTCAAAGTCTCGGATTGGGGTCGACGTAATTTGGTCCTATTCAACCCCAAAAGACACAGGTTTGCGCGTTCACCGCTAAAAGAATCCCTTTGTCGTTTCTCCTCTTTTGAGAACATTCCCTTATTGGCTCAGCCAGTATCAGAATCCTTGGCGTTGACATATCAAGCGACGTTCAGTTCCGTGGTCACCTGGAGGGAAAGGCCAAATTGGCCTCCAAAAAGCTTGGTGTGCTCTGTAGAGCGGGACAGTATTTCATGCCGGTCCACCGTTTGCAACTTTATAAGGCGCAAGTTCGCCCCCACATGGAATACTGTTCTCATCTCTGGGCGGGGTACCCCAGTACCAACTCCTTCCATTTGACCGCATCCAACGTCGAGCGGCTCGAATTGTCGGCGACCAAGCTCTCTCTGATCGGCTTGATCCTTTGGCCTTGCGAAGAGATGTTGCTTCTCTTTGCATTTTTTACAAAATTTTCCGCGGGGAATGTTCTGAGGAACTTTTCGGATTGATCCCAGCTGCTGAGTTTCACCATCGTACATCGCGACAGAATTCGAAGTTCTATCGATACCACCTAGATGGTTGGCATTCCACCACAGTGCGTTTTAATCGAAGTTTTCTGCCACGCACTTCGATTTTGTGGAATCAGCTGTCGCCAGCAGTATTTCCGAACAGTTACGACTTAGGGACCTTCAAGAAAAGAGCTTATTCCTTCCTTAAAGGCCGGCAGCGCATCTGTAGCTCCTCTGGTGTTGTGGATGTTCGTGGGCGTCGGTGATCACTTACCATCAGGTGAGCCGCACGCTCGTTTGCCCCCTTCTTCTATATAAAAAAAAAAAAACAGAAGTTTCGGTGAGTGAGTAGTGAAATAAAACAATGAGGTGCAGTTACAATTATTTACATATCCAGACCAGTATTGTAAAAAGTGATTATGACTTGGTATATATGTGTGGAGTTATTTCTGAAACTGTTTGACCGATTGAAAAAAAGTATTTTCACTGTTTGAAAACTACTCGGAATCGGTCACATGCTCTGTTTGGTCTACCATAAAAATTGGGATCCGAAAGACAATTCGTTATTTGTTATGCGTGCGCGAACCCGGTGCGATTCGCTAATATAATTCAATCTAGATAAAATTGTAATATTAATCAATAATTAAAGAAAAAATATTAAGAAAGAATACTACAATATTTCCATAGACATTTTTGTAGCGAAATTTATTTCAATACCTATGTGGTTTTTAGTGTCCTATTGATTTTGTTGATAGAACTACGAATACTTCATTCCAAAAACTTCTTTCACCAACCCGCCTGGCTAAGTTTTTTGGGAAAGGGGCAAACGACCACACTGCTCACCTGATGGTAAGTAATTACCGTCGGCCACGTACATCTGCAACGCTCCTCCTCCTCCAACAGCTCCTCTAGAGCCACAGGTAAGTTGCCGGCCTTTAAGCATATTTGGGGGATGGGAGAGAGGATGAGAAGGGGGGATGGAGCCACCGGTTATCTCACTCACCGAACGAAATGCAGAAGCACAAGATGCCTCTACTTCACAGCGGCATTCTGCGATGTCATGATGTGTGGTACCACACCAATCCAGTCGATCCGGCTCATTCGACCAGCAGCAAAAGCCACCGCTTGGCTCTATCACGTCTAAAAATATAATAAAACATAGCCCAGAGGAGGCGGTCCATTCGAGCAGAAGCAAAAGTTGGCGCTTGGCTCTACCACGAAGATGGCTTGATGAGTATATGCAATACTTCCATGACAGAGTATGCCAGTATTTGTTGGCGCCTTCATGACGAGGCTTATTTCAAAGCTAAACTTATAACAAGCTCTTTCAAAAATTACCTTACGCCAATACTACATTACTCATAATCGATCCTATAAAAAACGTAAGAGAGCAATTTCCACCGTACACACATTTCATACCATAATTTCCCCACTTTTTCTCTTAAGCGAAGCTTGAGAGCTGAATTCCTGACTCCTTTCAATTTATTTTTGCATTATACGAACTCGATAGCGCATTACCATCGAAAAGTGATAATTCTCCATATTATGTGCTTAGAACACTCGGTGTTCATTTCAAATTTTATTTAATCTGTTTTTCAAATTGAATAACGGCGTTTACTCTTCGTACAGAATTCAGTTATCGTTTATAAAGAATATAAAACAAACAGAGATATTGAGTATTTCAAACATGCTATAATCCTGAAGATTTCCAATGTCTTTAATTATGTCTGTTAAAATACACATTTAGAGTTCATCCGCTTATTATTAGTCTAACTGACGTCTGTGATAAAGTCAGTGTGTAAATGATTCACGGCTGTGTGTTTTATTCTCATCTCAATATTTGAGAGGGTTTTGGCGCTGGAAAGGGTCCGCCACGCCGCTTTAATGCGGTTAAGCGGACTTCGAATATCTGATTTTATATTTCGGGAATATGTGAAGTCTCATCTACTTAAGTAATATTTGTTGATGTAGAAATACCCACAACAACATATTTTTTTTTCGATTGGGGTTTTTAGACTCGTTTATTTAATGTTTTACTAAATTTTAATAAAAACTCGCTTTATTTATTTTTAGTGCTCCAAGTTAGATAAACTCCTAAACCAAGAATTGCTTTAACGCATAATTGTTGTAAGATCTCCCTCTAATCCAGTTCTTCAATGAGATGTCGTTTAGTTACTCATCACTTTTTTTTTTATTTTCCTTTTTCTTATGGAAAAGGCGGCAAAGGGTCACCTAATGGTAAGTGATTACCGTCGCTTATATACATCTGCAATACCAGAGGAGCTACAGGTGCGTTGCAGGCCTTTAAGGGTATTTGGGAGATGGGAGGGAGAGTGGGCCTCCGAAACGCAGAAGCACAAGATACCTCTACTTTACGCCGGTATTCTGCGTGGTCGCGGTACCAATTCGGTCGAGCCGGCCCATTCGAGCAGCAGCTAAAGCCGCCGCTTGGCTCTACCACGTTACTTTAGTGACTTAACATAATAAATGGTGGGTAGGTGCCATAGTTTATACATAACTGTTGTGTTCCGGTTGGAAACGAGTAGAAAGCCAAAATTACTGTGTGTGAGGCATTCCATCGTAGCCCTTTGATAGAGGTTGTTTGTAGGTGCTCCTGAGCTTTTTTTTATTATATTTTTTTATTATATATTATTTTTATATTATTTACCTTCGAATGGAATGCTAGATCGTTTTCAGTTATTCCAATAAACACAATTTGGTTTGCCCAGATTTGCCCAGCTTCGAACGTAAATAAACTACAGCAAGGTCCAAATACAACAATGTTTAAAGAAATCCATCGTACGGAGACGATAGGCCAAGAAGAAATTGTCCAAAATGAGCAAGATTTGACCAAACTAAACATCTTCAAAAGTTTAAAAATAATTAACATGATGACCGGTGTGCTTTCAGGATCGACAAAGAGATTTGAGTTTCATCCCCTGGACAAACTTATATACGAGCTTAGTCGTTGACCTGAACACTAAAACAGACTCACCACGTTGTTCCAAATAATCTCCGGTGAAAAGTAGATCAAAACGAGTAAAATCAATGTCTATACCTCTGACCACCTTCTGTAAGGTCCGTAAAAGTTTATTATTTTTATTGAAACAATTAAAAGTAATATTTCTTATTAATTTAGGTAACAATATTGAACATAATTTTCTAGAAAACAGTTTATCCGATGCGGGCATGATACTCTTCAAAGATCAGGTAAAGGAAAGACTGTCGGAAAAAATGCAAGTCGACGAAATACGGATAGTTCAACAAGGAACCAAACGTTCGCCCCAAATACCTCTGTCGTAGTTTTTCTCGAGTGTCAATTTTCCGCGCGATAACTCCACGATTCGGTGCTAATTTAAAAGTTTTCCCGCTTTTAGACGGACCATTGCACCGCACCGCGAGAAGTGAGATAATACTCGGATTTATGTTTATGATTGGTTTTTAAATAACCTAGTACAAGTAAGTCGCTTCAACCAACATATTTTTAGCAATAAATCAATGATTCGAAATCAGATTGCTGTTACAGAATATATGAAATAGTAACAAATACTGATTTGAGTTTTACTTTGCTAATCTGTGAGGATTCGTTCTGATCTCTGATTCTTTCTTGGAGAGTCTTATACTCAGCGTTAGACTTGAATGGGCTGATGAAGAATAAGTAGAAGAATCTGTGAAAACGAAGTAGATATCTCGGATAGAGATAAGAATAGTAAAAAAATGTGGTAGAGCCAAGCGGAGGGTTAGGAATGGGCCGGTTCGACCGGGTTGGTACCACAGAATACCGACGTGAAATAGAGACGTCCTGTGCTTCTGCGTTTCGTTCGGTGATTGAGATGCAAATGTACCTCTGGTGTTGCAGATGTACGTGAGCGACGGTAATCACTTACCATCAGGTGAGCCGCTTGCTCGTTTGCCGACTTTCCAATAAAAAAAAAGATACATTTTTTGTACAGTACCACGTCCTGTAAATATCGGCTTGCTGTGTATACCTGGCTCTATATAGAAATCGTAGGAAATATATGTGCACACAAATTATTGGTTTTAAGGTATCGATGTCTTGTATTTGACCAAAGGTATCTCAAATTGTTCGAAACACTCCTCGACATAATGCTTTCGCCTTAGGAACGTTTGGAAGAATTTTTCGTCATGCTTCATTAGCCTTAAGGTAAGTAATAAATTCATTTTCAGATTTTCTTCTCGCTCTTAAGTCTCGCTCCTGCTATATAATATGCTATTATTACTTCATCAACCTATTTTAGTTTACGGCTGAACTTCTCCTTTTCGAGTAAGTGTCAACCGTAAGGCGGCAAGAGTTCATCAAAGATACTACCGGGTAAATATGGCAAATCTTTTAGTATGCGGGTTCATGAGCAGAATGCTGGTGCTGTTCCTCATCACTAGTATGCGGCATTTGGGTTCCCCAAATGCAAACGGACATTCATCATCACTCAGTCGCCAGAAATTTTTTGTTAAAAGAAAAAAAAAAGTTTGTCGCAAAGTACAGGTGATTTGCTAGAAAAAAAAATTTGGTTGGCCAAAATTTTTTGAAGACCAAACCACTGTATTTATATATTCGTAATAATATACCGCCATTATGTCTGAAGCTATCACATTTCCCACCTATATCCATAAATGGTCATTTTTATGACCTAGATTCTCCTACGGTGCCGCCACATATTTTATCACATACCCACAAAGAATTTTCACAAAAAAACAATAATTCGATAGGGCCTATAAAATTATTTAATCACATCTTTAAAACAAAAACTTAAAATTAATACTAAAATTGCTTTAAACGAACTAGATCACACAGCCTGTATAAAACCTAGTTTCTTATAAAACATTAGCTCCCACCTCTTCAGCTTCGCAATGGGTGCATCGCTGTCCACTTTCTTGCATCTCTTGTATTTCCTGAAGAAATCCGCGTCAACTTTGAAACGCTGGTCGGAAGAGTTGCGCAACACTGCGGCCGACGTCACCGGCTCACTCTGAGTCTGAGAGCGTGGATAGAAGAACCATCGTTTAGATCCAAACCGATCGCGCTTCAGAATCTCTTGTATCTGATCCTGACGCTTTTTCGTGGCCAAGAACTTCGTTGTGCTCTTCTTATGTTTGCTGGCTGAAACGAAATAACCAATCACTGTTCGATGCGGAACTAATTTAGAATGAATAAACAATTCCAGGTAAACTTTTTTCATCATTACCATTATCCATTAACGTCACGGTGTTACCAAAAGCACTACCATTCACCGATTCCAATAATTGTGGTATTACTCTGCATATAAGGAATTATATGTCCGATGCAATGACATTTTCGAACATTTACATTCATATTTCAAACAATGTGTGTGCTTAAAGTGTGTGCTTAATGCGGGTGTTTATAGGGTATTAAAATTGATATTGAAAAGATTGATTAATAATGAGCAATCATCATCATCATCATCATCATTTCAGCCTATCAGAAGTCCACTGCTGAACATAGGCCTCCCCCAAAGATTGCCACGAAGCTCGGTCCTGAGCCACCTGCATCCATCGACTTCCCGCAACACTGCGCAGGTCGTCACTCCCTCTTTTGGGGGGTCGTCCTACACTGCGTTTGCCTGTATGTGGCTGCCACTCGAGAACCTTTTTTCCCCAGCGGTTGTCAGTTCTGCGAGCTATGTGGCCGGCCGATTGCCACTTCAGCTTGCTGATGAACAATGAACAATGGAAATTATGTTTATACTTATTTTTTCGTTTTTTATGGCAACATTTAAGGTTTATTTATTCATTACATAATATCGTTGTTACAAAATGACGTGTCATACTATTAAACCGTTGAACTGCACCCTAACAAAACTATTTAAGGCTGGGAAATAAATCGTTAATAGGTCGGATCAGCATAAAAGGGGCAAGTTATTTGTGGTATTTATCTCCACAAGTATTTGCATAGCAACATTATAATATAATGAACATCGGCTAAGTTGGCACAGTGATATAACGATCGGCTTCAGCTCCAGTTCGATTCCCGCACAGAACTTGATATTTGTATGGTCTGCAGAATCAGCTGTCGCCAGCAGTATTTCCGAACAATTACGACTTAGGGACCTTCAAGAAAAGTGCCTATTCCTTCCTTAAAGGCCGGCAGCGCATCTTTAGCTCCTCTGGTGTTGTGGATGTTCGTGGGCGTCGGTGATCACTTACCATCAGGTGAGACGCACGCTCGTTTGCTCCATTCTTTTATAAAAAAAAGGCTTACCACTAGTCGCAACAGACTCTGGTGAAACGACCACAACAAATAACTAGGGTTAGAGACCCAAAATGAATGTATTTTTTTTAGCATTTCATTAATCTAAACGTAGTAGAGCCAAGCGCCGGCTTTTGCTGCTGCTTGAATGGGCTGGCTCGACCGGGTTAGTACTGTGGTCTCGCAGAATAACGGCGTAGTAGAAGTAGAGGCATCTTGTGCTTCTGCGTTTCATTCGGTGAGTGAGTTAACCGGAGGCCCACTCCCCCTCCCCATTCCCCTCCTTATCCTCCTATCTCTCCTATCGCCCAAATACCCTTAAAGGCCAGCAACGCACCATCTGGTGAACCGCTTGCTAGTTTGCCGCCATTCCCATAAATAAAAAAAAAAATCAAAATGGAAAAAGAAATGTCAATACGAACGAGTGAGGTACAAAACTCGAAACGCGTCTAAAACTCCAGGCTCTTTCAGGCTCAGGTCTCGTTGTCGACTAGCAGTTCGACCGCGGCTGCGACTTCGAGACCGAGTCCGAGACCGCGAGCGTGATCTCGAACGCGACTGCGTCGGAGACCGAGAGCCGGAACCGGTACGACTTCGGGAACGGGAACGGGAACGTTTGGTGCGATGTTTTGAACGGCCAGGCCTGCAATGAAATATCTTTTTTTATATTCTTCGCCTTTGAAAAACATGGTATTCCTGGTAATTATTAATTAATAGAACTGGTACATAATTAAAAAAACTGTTTCTTTTTTTTAAATTATGTTTCAATGCTGTGAGAATTGTGCGTTCATATGCTCGGATGGTTGATTGTTGTATAAATATTTGTTATTATTACTTTTATTTAAGGTCACACAAAACTATTTAAACCGTTCAATCACACATCGATCGCTTTCTGAGTACACCTCTTTCACCTCTTTGACCCTATCAAATTATTGTTTTGGGCTTAATAAATAATAAATTCACAATACGTGATTGTTTGTATGTTCGCTTATAGCTTCTACATTTCTAAGTAGATTTCGATGTAGTTTTCAACATCATTTTGAATATTTCACGAGGAAGGTTCATATGTATAACACATTCACATTTAGTCGAAATAATACAGATCTGTTCGTGCAGAGTCGGCGGGGTTCGCTAGTCGTTAATATAATAAAAATATTATACATAAGTCTAAAACTATTAAATCAACTTATTTTAGGCCACTGCTGAACATAGACATTTCCCTCAAAGTACCACACAAGCTGGTGAACCATATAGGAAGATTTATCTAAACTGACAGCACTGGGCGGCTTGAAGATCGCAGTATTGATACCATCGCACTAAAGATGCTTTCGCCGTGAGCCTGTCTTCAGATCTTCTTAAGTTACTTAGCAGCAACACCGTGGGTACGATGCAAGCAGGTTGACATAATGAATAAAACGTTGGTATTACATTTTTCCTTACATAATAAGCAGCATGCATAGATAAGGCATTAGCAAAGAGCTACTTATTCCAGGAAGTACAATTGTGTAATTCTAGGAAGCGGTAGCCTAGCGGTCAGGGCGCTCACTTTAGCGCAGGAGACCTGGGATCGATCCGCGGTGCCGGCATTATTAAATTGTGAATAGCAATTTTTAGTCGTGTATTTACTAAGTGCTCGGCGGTGAAGGAAAACATCCTGAGGAAACCTGCATGTCTGAGAAATAATAAAAATATTGGCGTGGCGGGCCCTTCATCATCATCATTTCAGCCTATCAGAAGTCCACTGCTGAACATAGGCCTCCCCCAAAGATTATCATTATATTATATTATCATCCGTGGCGGGCCCTTCCCGGATCCTAAACCCTCTGTGGTACTCGTGTTTGAGAAGGAGACCTTTGCTCATCAGTGGCCACTTAGAGGTTGCTACTTTATATCAAAACATTTTAGCTTTGCCACCTACAACACAAATTATAACATTGTTCAACCCTTCAGTTGTTGCTTTTGTTACAATACTATTAAACTGATTGTTGAAATTATAGCACCTTTTAATATCTAAAAGTGTACATGATGTTTTACAAAATGTCAAATCGTTTATTTGTACGCAAGCTAGTACTGATAATATAAACGACGTTGAGTTTGCCATTTATATAATTTAAAATTTTACAACATTTCTTTACGCCCTGGGTTGACTGTAACAACGGTTGGCATTAAGTCCACCTTTTATAATCCTATACACAATAAAGGATAAAAAAATAAATAATATTGATCAATCCCCAACTGAACCAGACAAGTTGACAGCGTTACTCTGTTCTGCGTTGCTTATGTTCTAATTAACATTAATTATTATCGCCAACTATATTGATAAATGTCAAAAAGGACTTTAAGATACCGTTTCAATTCTCGTTCATCGTTTAATGTTCCCATTTCATAATATTCCCTAAATCCATCTCCCTGATTCGCATATTCTCCTTTGGGGGGTGACGTTGTAGAGAACTGTGCTGGATATTGATAAGCGTAGCTTTCCATTGCCTATTACGAAATACTGTAAACGAAATATGTAGAAAAACGTTTTAATATTTTGTAAATATATTATTATTCTATTAGTTTATATTCCTGCACTGACAATTTGAATGTTACATAATTTGTCATTCTCAACCAAAGAGTATTGCTATAGTAGAGGTTTTATAGTTTACATCGATGTATTTTTAAAAAGTATAAATTTTACTTTGACAATCTAAGGTACAGACATATTCATCCGTCTGTC
This sequence comes from Bhutanitis thaidina, assembly GCA_029286595.1. Taxonomy (NCBI): domain Eukaryota; kingdom Metazoa; phylum Arthropoda; class Insecta; order Lepidoptera; family Papilionidae; genus Bhutanitis; species Bhutanitis thaidina. The sequence continues at coordinate 2,758,346 of JAGSMS010000004.1, read as the reverse complement.
TGGCACGAGTCCAGCGCTGAACACAGACCTTACATAGATTGTTAAGAAGCACGGTTTTCAGCCTTCTCCATCACTTAGACTGTCCAGCGATCGATATAGTGCAGGACTGGACTATAGTCCTGTCCTGTTACGGGGTTTACACTTAGAAATCTTTCTTTCGCAAAGGATTAAATTTTACGAGCGTGTCACCCGTGGCCACTTCACTGGTCTCTAGGTCTATGTCGGTTACTCTGATTCTATTATTATATTCTCGTTACAGATTTTTCTTCAGCTTCGACCTGCTTTGCGCTTTGTAGCTTTGATTACTTTATTAAATTAACACTCAGTATCGAATCGTTTATCAGTTAACATTGTCTTCTCTGTTTTTAATTTAACCTGATAAGATTATTTAAATTTAATGAGAATTATAAAAATATTGAACGTTTCATAATTGGTATTCATTAAAATTCCAGTAAAAAATCTCAATTAAGTGACCGATTTATAATCGAGAACAATCGAGAAATAAGATAAATTAGGAGTCGATGAATACTTAATGGCTCCCTCCATTAGAAGGTTTAGAGTTTGCGTAGCGTTTTTCAAAAAGAAAAAATACCACTCTTCACTAGAGTTCAAGAAAAACTCACAGATATAAAATTTCAAGATTCTAGATAGGACTTAACTTATTAATATTCAAGTTCAGTCTAAGTGTTCATATATATGAAAAGTGGATACGAGTTGGTCTTTTTTAAATACTAAAACTAAATGGTATAAATAAAAAAAAATCTTCCAGAATCTATAAAAACTAAAAAATAATTTAAATTTTTCACTATTTCTTAACAGCTCTATATTGTTTAATCTTATTATGTTCTTCCAAAACTTAATATATACAGACTTAACTGCGTTTCGTTCGTCTGCGTTTGAAGATTAGCATGCAAATCTTCAAATCCATAGCATCTATTTAGATCGGATTTATTTAGATTTGTATCTTAGGATGTTGCGAAGGGCATAGGCTCAATTTAGTTTATTATTTTCTTATATATTTTTTTTAAAACATCATCTATTTATATATAAACTAACGTTTGTGTTAGTCTTCGATGGGTTTGCGCATTATTCATCGATAGAGTAGAAACTTTGTACGGTTTCTGTTGACAGTTTCTCGAACTCGAAGTTACGCGAGTCGTTCAAACAAATGGGTGAATTTCTTACAGTTTAGCGGCAGTTCGGGTGTTTTCAGTGTACGACTGCAACATTATCGTATTAAATTGAAGATCACGTGAAAGAAGCCGTGGGCAACGGTAAGTATTCAATAAAACTTATACTTAATTCTGATGCCATATATAATTTAACAGAGCCGTGATGTTCATATAAAATTAATTGTATAGAAAAACATTTTGGACTTTTTAACATTTTTTGCTGTATTTGGAACTACCGCTCTTGTACCGCTTAAATAAATTACATTATGTTCAATATTGGAACATATAATAAAATTGGCAGCTCACACAATAAGATTTTAATCGACCCTTTGACAATACATTTGATAGTGTTACATACTAACTATGTTTTATAACCCTTTACTCCTTTCGATGGCGTGTCGATGTCGGCAGTTATCGGCGAGTGAGTGCGCCGTCCATATATATGTATTCGATGAAGTTATTGCTGTTAGCCGTTTTGGCTTTTACAGCTTCATAGGTTTGCGCCTGCGTCCTTGAGGCCGCGGGCGTTTATGCTTTAAGTAGATGTACAGGAGTACATCTACTGCTTACCTCTTTATGGTAAGCAATCTAAGGACCGTCCGAGGGAGGTTCGGGCCTCGTCTCGGACGGTCGTGGTGTTTCGGTAGTAATGGGCGGTAAGGACCGCCCTGAATCCCGGGTGCACGGTGTGTACGCGGGTGTTTGATTTGCACGATACGCTCTTACGCGTCTGCGGGGGATTGTGTATGTGACTCTACTCCTAACTGTATGTACAGTGTGTTCAGGTTGAGTAGTGTAAACCGAAACTAGTTCAGTTTGTCGGTCTGTCGGTGCTGTTACGTCTTCCGGGTCGTCTAATACGTTACGCGGGCGACGGTGACGCACCGTTGCGTTTAACATCGGGGAATATTTGTTGACGTTTACCACCAGCGGGTTAGGGTGTACGGCGGCCGATTCGAAGTAGCGCCGTGACGTTTCCCTGAAGAATGCTTTGATCGTCGGTATTTTACAGTCCTTGTGTAAGTCATCGTTACGCTGGTACCAGCTTGCACCGGTGGCGCTACGCAGAAACTTATTTTGGGCGGTCTGTAGCGAGGCGATGTGTGTTTTCGCCGCGTGAGCGAAGGCTACCGTGGCATAGGCCATGATAGGTCTTATGCACGCCTTGTATAGGAGTATTTTGTGTCTAAGTGACATCTTGCTTGAGGAGCAGATCATTGAATGTAGGCGGGCTGCGACGAAGGCGGCCCTGTTCCTGACTGTCCTAATATGGGGGCGAATGTCATCGCCGCGTCTAAGGTTACCCCTAAGTATTTCGCCTTCCTTTCCCAAGGGATCGGTCGGTCGAATAGGGTGATAGTGCCTAATTTACGAGATTCGTAATTATGATTGGCCGTGCTCGTTCCCCTTGTGAAGAGAACTCCTACGCTTTTTTCGGGATTGACCTCAATTCTCCATTTCCGGGACCATTCGCCTAGACGATTGGCAGCGGCTTGGAGTCGTAAGGTGATGCGACCTTTGTGGCGGTCGGAGAAGTATAGGGCCGTGTCGTCCGCGAATAGTGCGAGGTTGACCTGGGGCTCCTTTGGAATGTCACTCGTGTAAAGTGAGAAGAGGATCGGGGAGAGGCAGGAGCCTTGAGGGACTCCGGCCTTCAGAGGGCGGATTGAGGATCGCGTGCCCTCTACTCAATAACGAAAGGTGCGGTTGGACAAGTAGGCTCGTAGGATGTGCACGAGCCTGTCTGGGATATTGAAGTTATACAGTTTGTAGATTAAACCGTTGTGCCAGACTTTGTCGAAAGCCTTTGCGACATCGAAGAATAGTGCTCCCGTCCTATTGGGCTTGGGGGAGCGGTTTAGGTTTTTTAATATGTGCTCCGTTAAGCGGTGCACTTGTTGGACGCACGAGTGTTCGGAACGGAAGCCGAATTGCTCGTCTGGAATTATGTTGTTCTCAAACACAAATTGTCTGAGTCTTTTCAGGATTATTCTTTCATAGATTTTCCCCATAGAGTTGAGGAGACTTATAGGGCGATAGCTGGAGGCGAGGTTACGGGGCTTGCCTGGTTTGGGAATGCCTATGACGTCTGCCTCTTTCCAGGCATCCGGGAAGGAGCAGCTGGCGAGGAGTACGTTGAAGATGTTTGCCAGTAGGCATAGTAGTGGGGCTGGGAGAGTTTTAAATACCCTGTTGCTTATACCATCCATTCCGGGTGCTGACCGGTTTTTCAGGTTGCTTACTATCTCCGAGACTTCTTTGGGTGTCACTGGCTCTAGTGGATCGTCCACTGGTGGTAACGCGTCCCTACGTGTTACTTCCTCGTCCACCTGCCGCAGGTGGTCCGGATCCGTTGGTTCACGCGAGGGGGTGCATTGGCTCTCTAGACTGTCCGCGAGGCATTCGGCCTTTTCGCTGTCGTCGAAGGCTAGCGTGTCTAAATCGGGGCGTAATATCGGGGGCATTGTTGCCACGTTCTCTACTTTGAGAGATCGGGCCAGCTGCCAGTAGGCAGTATGCGATGGCTCGATGTCTCCAAAGAGAGAATCCCACCTAGTGTTCCTAAATTCAGTGATGCGCTCTTTTACTTGCCTCTGTAGGCGTCGCATGGTTTCGCGGTTTTGTTCCGTTCTATAACGGTCATGTGCTCTAATAGCTGCGTTTTTTCTCCTAATTAGGCGTCTAAGACCTGCCGGGAGCTCCATGTGCCGAGAGTTCGACTCAGGGACCGTCCTTTTGGATTCTTCGACGGCTGACTTGAGATGGTCTGTGAGTGAGTTTATTGCCCTACATGCTATTTCAGGCGAGTCTATCTTGTCCGGTATTTTGTCTAGGTGCTGTGATGTCGTAGCTTCGAGTTTGACTTCGAGGGTACGCCAGTCCACGATGGTTTTGGTCTGAGGGACCGCACCATGAGGCTGGCCCAGCTTGAGTAAGACCGGTCTGTGGTCTGAGTCGAGTTCGTGAAGCGTATCTATCGAGTTAATAGCTAGGCTTACGTCTTTAAGAATCGCGATATCGAGTACGTCCGCCGCGTGAGTGTGATACGTCGGATATCTCGTAGGCGAGTCGGGTGAGATTACGTCTAACAAGTAGCGGTCCCGTATGTCGGCGAGCACGTAGCCGTTTGTATTGTTGACGCGCGAGTTCCAGCTGTGTTTGCTGTTTAGGTCGCCGCCTATGATGATGGAGGGGGCTAGCTCTGTTAGCGTCCTAATGTCTGACGAATGGAGGGTTTTGTTTGGCGGCAGATAGGCTGATACTAGAACAAGCGGCCTGTGGCCGGTTAGCGCTATTCTACACGCGGAAACTTCGATTGTTATTAGGTCGGGAGGGTCGAGCGGTATGCAATGAAAGGACCTTTTGAAGTAAATCAGGGTGCCGCCTTTCGCAGACGTTAACCTGTCATTACGGATGATATTGTAATTTGCTATTTTGGGATCGCGATTGCTAGGCTTCAAGAAGGTTTCTTGCACTAGCATAATGTCGACGTTGTGATCGCGAAGAAACGTAGCGATTTCGTCTTTCTGCGTTTTGAGGCCGTTTGCGTTGAATGCAGCGACAGTCAGAGAGCGCGGTTTTAATCTTCCTACTGCGTTAGCCATTGGAATAATTAATGTGTGTTAAATTTGGGCATGACGCGGGTTTAGGCGCATTGAAACGACCAGATCGCGTCGATAGTGGGCATGTGCTCAATGGTGGCCATGAGTTTGTCCTGGGGTGTCGTTGCCTCGCGTAATTTGCGGGCCAGGATTGACAGATCAGCAACGTTGATGTTGGTGATGAAGCCGCATACTAACGAAAAGTTGCGCCGTCCCTTTAGTCGTGATTGTTTTTATTATCTTATCTCTGTGCGCTTCCCGCGCTCCTTGCAGGCCCCTGCCAGACCCTTATACTCTTGATGAAGCGTCAGCAGTAGACAATATACAAACGTACAATAACTCGATAATATTAGTAATAAAAATAAAATAATATATTAGTAAGAAATATATCAAATAGGTGTTAAATTTTTTATAATAAATCACCAATAGTCTAATGGGTTAGGGTGCGGAATGCGAAACATAACGACGCAGGTACGAGTCCGCCATTCCACTATTGTCGTGAACCACTACAGATACAAGCTTTTCTAGCCAAATTTACAAAAAAAAATTAATTTTCATTCTTCAAAAAAAAAAGTCTCAAAACAAGTAATATGTTTGCAGTAGCCTATTCCTTTCCATTGTAACTATTCATTAGTATTACCTATAAATGATTAAAACAGGCATATCTAGATATTGTGGTTCATTGTTTCTTTGTCAAAATACAGCACTCCAACTTCCTTTGCAACGGTCTTTTATTCTCTTTTTAATTTTCCACAACTTTTCAGATCATTTATATTTCCTACTTTATTACCTTCAAGTGTTCTAGTAGCTCTTTTACATTCGCACGCTTGACGGAGCATGCTGGTATTTAAGTTACATTTAAAATTAACTTATGGGGAAATCCGTAAGAACAATCAAAATCAATTGTGGAAATGATAAGAAATAATAGTATTGTTAAAAGGTAACCTATGAACCCCAAAACTTTTCACTCAAAAAACCGACTCTCCAGTTTGTGTGTTTTATTCGCCTATACGTTAGTGCCAACGTGCCAAGAGTGAAGCTCGCGTGAGATAATTTCGCTTAGAAACAGCGATATACATTTTTAACATAAAATATTCGATTATAAGCGAAATTGTCTTTTAGTGCTCATTCAAATCTACTTATTGAAAATTCATTAAAAGAAATTAAATAAATGTGCACGTTCCCATTAACCTAGTACGGTACTAAGTATACGGTACGGTAACGACTTAAGAATGTGTGATACTCCCTTACTTCCGCGGGTGTCACTAGAAGCCATAAGATGCAGCAACATCTAAGAATCACAGCGTCTGTTAGGTACTGTGATTGCCAATTAGTGGAGAGCTATAATATTCCTATATTAGCAGGCTGTTAAAGCAAAACACAAAGAATAAATTCGTTATAGTGATATGAAGAAGAAACCGATTACAATTTTTTAAGATACGTCTACCCTACGAAAGATTAGATATTTTAAAACAAACTGAACCTGTCCATTGTACAACTTCATATAGCATTTCATTTGCACGAAGGAAAATAAAAACGTATACGTCTGACCCATAAAATTGTATAATTAAAGTGAGAGGTAAACAACATGCGATAAAAGTTGGACGGTCTGGCAACCCAGTTCCCTTTTAAAGTTTAAACCACATCTAATCAAGTCTCCGGTAAAGCGGAATCAAGAATAAACATAAACTGCAGCGGAAGTGAAATATACTTTTAAAAAAAAAAAACACATTTAAAGTTGAATTCGTACTGCACTAATTAACTGAAAACGGTACCTGTCAGAGGCGACGTGCCTAACTACGGCGTATGATTTCAAAAAATGTTATACCGGTAACTTATCGCGATAATGCAAGCGAAAATAAATTTCACTACACACATCACAAGGTTGTTTTCACTTTGGCGTAGATTTCGCGTATTTTGCCAACTTTTCTGTAAGTGCTTTGTAAAAAACGTAATGAAATCGCATCCCCGACTGGCATAATATCGCGACGTCAAACGAACGGCGATTTTTTAGGTTCAAATTCACATTTCGCATGTGCTACAACATTTTAACGTAGTTAGCATGTTGTGTTATGCGTCTTAATTAGAACCGTTAGAACCATAATCGTTATTTATTCAGGCTTCCGGGTTCATAGATTTCCGGACAGTGAAACAGACTGTTTATCTTAAATATCAGATTTTGTGTAAAATTTACTTCTTTTAGGGTACATCACAGATATAATTTTTTATGTATTAAATAGCTCAATAATAATATTTATAAGAAATATCATATAATATTATAGATGATATATATGAAAAGTATTCTTCTACCCTTCTCATTCCCCGGGTGTTGTTGAAGTCGACTTAAGGCAATGCTTGCTAAGGCTATCGGCTTATAGCGGAATAACTATCTCAAAAATACCAGCCCGCAATAAGGTCTAACATGCGAAGTGATTGACAGTGCCTTATGTCCAATAGTTAACTATTTCTTCCGTGTTATGAATCTTAATGATGTGACGGGCCGTTAGCCCAGTCGATAGTGATACTACCTTTGAAGGTGTGGGTTGCGGGTTCAAATCCCACTAGGGCCATCCTACATATGTATGACGAAAATAAATGTTCGTATGAGTCATGGATATTTGTATGTGTATACATGATTATTTATCTATGTAGGTATATGGATATGTATCTTATCGCCGTCAAGTTGCTAAGTCACAGGAAATCCTAGTTTGGATCTGGATGACGTGTGTGATTGTTTTCACATATTCCAAATGACTCAATTCAATTCAATTCATCCCAATCAGAAGTTGTAGTAACTATAGCTAAAAAACTAACATTTACTTTCCAAAAAAAAAAAAAACGCTAAAAAAGCCGACTTGGCATGCGTGGAAGATTTGCCCTTCACTCACCTCTTAGCGCGGGGAGGTTGATGAACGCATTTTTGTTTGTTAGTCACCAGGATATCCTGGTGAATAACAAACAAACAAAGCAGGGGCGCTGATATTTGGTAAAAAAAATTGTATAAGTCCTCTTTGTGCTGCGCTAAAATTCAAATTAGTAGTATAAAATTCAAATGAGCACAAGCTCAGGGTCCAAGGCGCTCGCGCTGAAGTAGCGTGGCGGATCCCTCTCGGCTCCAAAACCCCCTCAAAATATCATAACAACCCTTTCGCCAGCAGTGGGACATTTATAAACAGCAACTTTAATGTTAACTAGAAAAGCCTATAACTCTGTTCATCTCGAATAATGATATATAATTGAGATCGAATACATAATATGCTGGTTAAAACAAATTCTGCAACGGTGATCACAATCAAAGTTCTTTCTTTAACCTCCGCACTCTCTTTACTTTGTTTCGGATGGGGGATAGGTGCACATCTCTTACGTGTTACTGAATGCAGTAACAGTTTATGTCGGGATCGGCAATAATTGCTGGACCGACGAAAAACCACATACAGATCCGTATACGCTGGAATAGTGTCTTTATTGAGGTCACTGAGCATAGTGCTAAAGCTCCAACAGCAGTCCCGCCGCAATGACTATGTCGTCGGCAAATCGAAATGGACTATTATAGGGATATATTATGTTGTCGGCTGGATTTTAGTGTTTGAAATTATTTGATTTTAGTACTTATTTCTTTTATTGCATCATTCCACAGAAATATATTTTAGTGATTACAAATTTTCTTAGAACAAAGATTACGTTTTTCCAGTATTTCCATAATGCATTTTTTCTATATACATAAAGTATCGATTTCGTTTTGATAATTCGACTCGTATACCGTCATTATTCGAAAAGTGTATGTAGCTATACTTATTCGATTCGAATTCGAAACGCCAAACTTCCTTAAAAGCCCCAGCAACTTGCCACTTAAGCATACTCGACTCGCTCTAATGACGCGCCTAGCATTGTACCGACATTTTTATCCGGACTTGCATGAATATGGACGCCACGTCTTTGTGTAAATCCTCCCTCCTTCCTGTTAGTATACAACTTTCGAAATTGCACTCGTTAAACTTCCATAAACTCCATTTTGAACCTTATAATCATCCGCATACGTTTATGAGTTGAGCGTAATGAATGTAAAACAAAATTTGCAAGTAAATTGTTTATCTACATTTCATTTTTACACGCAGTTCCGCCCTTCACAGCTTTCTATTGAAGCTTCCTTTAAAGAAATTCCTTCTAATTGAATTCACTTTATTACTCAAATAAACATAAGGGATTCGTATTCATTAAAAATTAAAATAATTTCACCAAAATTAGGTCAGCAGAATACCTGAATTTGTTTTTACAGTATTATGAATGCTGTACTCTGCCGATTACATACTGGTCATTTTATACAGCTAAGCTTAGTAATGTATGATGTAAAAAATACCTTTCACTTGAATGCATTTTAGATATTTTCTTATTTTTAAAATTATGTTTAATCACTGTATTTTGGAATTTAGGTACGTTGGTATTACAACATATATTTTGTGGTTATGACAGGGGTTGGTATTCATAGAGCGATAGGAATTTAATTATAGTTAGTTAAAATTTCATAAACTAATGAAGCGGTTTTAAAGATCTCACGCCTGTTATCCATGGGGATAGACAGACGTTATGGATTTTACGAGGCACGATGCTTGTAGTCAAACGAGCTTCCGCAAACCACTTTTAATCTCTACGGGACCTAAAATGTGTTGGGTGGCGATGACGAAGTTCTTGTGGTGCTACCATACGTCAAAATAATATGATACAAAGTCACAAGTTGTACTCGAAATTATGTAAATAACTTACAGATCTTTCCTTTTGTTACTTTACTGTATACTGGTGTGGTGTACTTACATATTCACTAATATGAAAAGGTAAGCTTATTATATTTGTTCATTTATTTATATCTATTATTAATATTTTACTTACATTGGATTTAACAGTGTATAGTTTTTTTTTTACGGGAAATGTGGCAAACGTGCAAACGGCTCACTGGATTTAAATGATCACCGACGCCTACATCCGCAACACCAGAGAAGCTGCAGGTGCGTTGTCGGCGGTAAGGGATATTTGAGGACGGCGAAAGGGAAGAGGAGTGGAAAGGGAGAGGGATGGGGAGGGGGCCTCCGATTACCTGACTCACCGAATGTAACGCAGAAGTACAAGATGCCTCTATTTCACACCGGCATTCGGCGAGGCATGGTGTTACCCCCGGTCGAGAAAGCCCATTCGTGAAGCAGCAAAAGCTGCCGCTTGGCTCTGCCATGTATAAGTAAATATAATTGTTACATATATTTAATAATAAGTAATAGTATATTTACATGCAATCTTACGTTAAATTCATTATTATAGGGTAATCAAATCAATGAGAAAAATAAGAAAGATTTGTGCTCGAATAATTGAAAGTAACTATTTTAGTGATACCATAATCGGGAATTGAAGGTAAAGTCACGGACACTCGAGTCAAAATTTTAGTTAGGAGACCCTTCAAAAAAAAAGAGTTTATGTTTTATAAATATTACATTTTTAAAATATTGTTCAAAAATACAAAATATTGTAATAAGATACGATGTGAATTGCTAATGCTAGTTCATTGACACATACTATAAACTTATATGCCCTTTCTTATCTGCAGCAGACGACCGTGCAATGGTCGCGGAGGATCACCTTTCTTGAATATCAATCCATCTATTGGATTCGCTACAGTGTCGGGACTTACTTCCTTCATCGTCCGTTGTTAATATCTCGCTTATGTCACTAGTGACATTTCTTGTCACTCTTCAATTCATTCCATTGTTATTCTCAGAAACGCCTGTTTCACATGTGTTTTCTGCTAATAATTTTCAACTTCAAATTTTTTAAACCTTGTATAAGTTAGAGTTACTTTATGCATTACGGGATAGGCATAGGTAGGACAGCTTTGGATTACAGGTACAGTTTTTCAGAAATCAAATATAGAATATATAACATTATTAATCTACTAGTTTACAAAAATAAAATGTTCAATATAATTAACATTATATCGTTTGGGTTCATATTTAAAGTTTATTGTATAATGGTACATGCGAAGTTCTGCGAAATGCATTTCTGTAGCTAACCTTTTCCTTTATCTAGTAAGGTTTTACAGTATATTTTACTTGTTATAGTCAGAAAATTATTAACTTTTTTCTGAATATTTACGAATAAATAGAAATTCTTACTTAACCACCATGTACATATTTTCTGATTATAACTAATTCTTAAAGTGTCTTAAGCTTTTAGTATATTAACGTAATAATCATAACAATACAATAATAAACTTTACAATAGAACCTAATAAATATTTATTAACTACTTAGTACCTAAACTATTTACTCTTTTAAATGTACCTTTTATGTCTGATGTTTTTATGTCTTTTATAATAATGATACCAATATTTATTCTGTTGAATAACATATGTATAATTTTATCTAGCTCAGGACTCAAAATAATTCATATAGCTTAACTTAAAATCCAATCCTTATTGTCTACAACTTGTTTCATATCTAGCTTATGTATTACAGTCCCCTTTTCTTCTTATACTATGTTCCACTATAACTAATTGTTCGTTTGTATTAAATTGTCAGAACTTATATCCGAGAACAACGCTAGCATCTGTAACACACAGTTCTTCTAGATGGTAAATATGCTTTATTACTATATTTATATTTACTATTAGGCTCATACCTAACGTATTCAAAATGATCCATGAATCTACAATTGGCTTTTTATTTTTCAGATCAATACTTCTTACATATTTATTCTACAGCTTATTCTTTCATAATTTTTTTTCTTTTGATATTTAAAAGCATGTACAGGTACATCTTTACTTGGTTTATTTACAAATTGATTTTGTTGGCTCTTAAGCTCTCCATGATTATGTCTCATATTTAAATATAATATAACAAAAATGGCAAAAGGTGTAAGAATCTCTGCTATTTTTGTTTTCCGGACTGGTATATCTTTTTAGGCATTAAATTCAGCTACTCAAGGAGATCTGAATAGCCAAAATATAACATCTTACATATCCGTCTGTCTGTGTACTTCAAATTTGATTAACTTGTGGTAACATAAGGGGTCACTGATAAATTGCCTCATCGTTAACTAAATTAATAGGATGTTTAATTTTAATCGCAGGAATATTCGCAAGATCTTCTGAAAGTAAATTATTATAAGTTCTATCCAAATCTGCAATAATTAATTTATTATAAAAAGTCATATGAAATAGGAATAATTCATTATCAAGCATAGTTAACTTCGTTTCTTATTAATTAATAATAATATGCCATTTTTGTTATATTCTTTTCTTATACTATGTTCCACTATAACTAATTGTTCGTTTGTATTAAATTGTCAGAACTTATATCCGAGAACAACGCTAGCATCTGTAACACACAGTTCTTCTAGATGGTAAATATGCTTTATTACTATATTTATATTTACTATTAGGCTCATACCTAACGTATTCAAAATGATCCATGAATCTACAATTGGCTTTTTATTTTTCAGATCAATACTTCTTACATATTTATTCTACAGCTTATTCTTTCATAATTTTTTTTCTTTTGATATTTAAAAGCATGTACAGGTACATCTTTACTTGGTTTATTTACAAATTGATTTTGTTGGCTCTTAAGCTCTCCATGATTATGTCTCATATTTAAATATAATATAACAAAAATGGCAAAAGGTGTAAGAATCTCTGCTATTTTTGTTTTCCGGACTGGTATATCTTTTTAGGCATTAAATTCAGCTACTCAAGGAGATCTGAATAGCCAAAATATAACATCTTACATATCCGTCTGTCTGTGTACTTCAAATTTGATTAACTTGTGGTAACATAAGGGGTCACTGATAAATTGCCTCATCGTTAACTAAATTAATAGGATGTTTAATTTTAATCGCAGGAATATTCGCAAGATCTTCTGAAAGTAAATTATTATAAGTTCTATCCAAATCTGCAATAATTAATTTATTATAAAAAGTCATATGAAATAGGAATAATTCATTATCAAGCATAGTTAACTTCGTTTCTTATTAATTAATAATGCTTTATCTTTTCTGTATAAATCACTTTCATTTAATTATTATCTTATTATTAAAATAATAAAAATATATATCTTTAACTTAACTTATTACAAAAGAACGTTGACTACCTGTATCAATAAGCTACCTTTAACTCAGGCTCTACCGTTTTATAGTAAAGGCGTAATTATTATATAATATTTAATCTATGGTCTTGAAAAAAATTGGATATTCTGTAGCGATTCCTATTTTAAAAGTACTCACATGTAGGGACTTTTATATTATCACTTTTATGGCGATAGTCGTATACATCTTCAACTATATAACCTTTGCCTGAATTAATTTACGCTGTTTTAAGGATTAAAGCCACATTGACACGTATTCTATCTCTAGCTGAATCACACTATGTGAAAGCTTACGTTGTTGTCTAAAGTTTTCATGCTTTGGCTTTGAGAATGCATTGTTTGGGATGGGTGTCCACGGATATGTCACGTTATTAACACATTGTGTGTGGTTAATGGACCTTTGTGTCGGCAGATATGTATGTTGCGTGGTGTGGTTTATTGGTCTTCGTATATTCGGATAATATCTTCGTGTATTGTTAAATGCATTGTACGGTCTTATAGTTTTCGGAGAAGGCAATATATTGCCAAATTTTTGTTTAACATTATAATATCTACCTTCTGTTTCTAATTGTAATACCTTTTCCACACTTTCCATTAAATTACAATTACTAATGAGGGTTTGAGATCATGCAATGGTAAACTATTGCGTAAGGCAATCTGTGCAGTGTTTATATAGAATTCTACAAAATGTATATCACTATATCTAACTTATAACTTACATTATATAAAAAACTTTTGTTTTAACTGAAATATAAATTCTTTATACGTATTTATTTTCTTAACGTTCACTAATTCTACTTGCAATGTGTTAAATTCTCGATTATCTCCACATTCTGTTTTTAAGGAATTTTCTATGATTTCCCAATGAAAGTTATGTTCTACCATATAAATTGTAGCTAATGCTCTATGTGTCAACTTACTTCGAAGTAACATGATCTTTTGAGGATTATTTCCTACTACGTTCACCCATTGTTTTGCACTAATTAAGTTATTATATATTCTCAATGGATCACCATTGTATGTAGAAACAAAGTCTATTGATTTATTTGGGTCCATTGTACAATTTACCATAGGTGCTGTGATGTGCTACTTGATGAAGACGAGAAGCTCTTGTTAACCTAAATTGATACAAAAAGAAAGTTGTTCAGGTCTTATATTTAAGTATAAGTATCGATGATCTAAGGAGTGGAATTTTGGAAATATAGAAATAACGCAAAATACTTACACTCGGCAGACGCATTTTAAGCATTTTTCCTAATTTTTGACGTATTCGTTTGGTAGGTTATCTTAATCATCTTATCATTAAGCGATTCTGGAGAAACTCGAATTTTTTTTTAACAAATCGGCTATTTAAAACTTTCTCGACTTGCTTCAAGCGAGCTCAACGCGGGACGCCCGTCTCAATGTTAATGCACAAGGTTATAAGAAAGTACTCTGTGAACTGTACTACTTTAAGATTTTAAGGCGAGTGGCAGTGGAATAGTGATATGCTCTCGCTCTAGCCCGACGATGTTTCTTATAGTATTATCTTATGTGCCCTTTTTGCTCCGCAGCAGACTACAATGTAATTGTCGCGAAGAATCTCCTTTCTTGAATACGAATCCATTCATCGATTTCGTTATTGTCTTTGTACATATTACTTCCTTTATGACTCTTTGTTAATACCTCGCTATTATTTTTATCGGTGATACGTGAAAGTTGACTCGCGTAATGTGAATCATAAAACAAACGATTAGCAAGCTGATTATTGAAACTTAAAATTGTGACAAAGCTTATCATAATTATTTTATAATAACGTATTATTTAGAAATATTTGCATTTCGCCTATAAACTTTACATTGAATCCATGTGCTAATGGTTCAATACTTTGAATTTAAAACTTTAAATTGTATTTGGAAAAATATATAGGTTTAACAAACATTGGCTTGCCAAGCTGAATTCATATGGTTAACATTGTTTTCGAATCAGGGTCGTAGTTGATGTTGAGTTTAGTTGAGTTAAATAATTTGTTCCAGACATTACCATCGACAAATTTGTGCTTAATTCTGTATAGGTTCGACATTGACGACGTGGTCCTTATCACCCTCTCGCGTATTAACTGGAAGTTTCTTTTTCCATCCAGCCTATTTCAGTCTACTGCAGAGCATAGGTTTCTCCAAGATAGCACCATCAGGTATGCATTTTTGAAGGGTTTTCCCGTACTCACCATCCTGGGCCTACTACCTACTCACTAGCGATGCTGCTCCCCAACATTTGTCTCTAAGACTTGGGTTCAGCAGACTCATTTAGATTTTCCAACAAAAGACGGTCACCAGAAGCTTGTTTGTTTACTAGCCGAATTTTTGACGACTCAGTGACGTAGTGGCTAAGCGTTTAGCTGCGGCGTTGCGGGTCGCGAGTTCATTTCCCGCACGGTTCTAGGTGGGTGTGCATGTGCAATTTATGTATGTAAACTGTCTCCGCAACACAGGAGAAATTCCTACAGCAAAAGGTAATTTTTTTTGTTTTAAATAATAAAAAAATGGGATTTCCCCACTTCCAGCAGTGGATCGCATAAGGAAAAATAATGTCCATGTCTATATATACTTACCGTTCATTTTATTAATAATAATAACTATAAAATATTTGAAGTACCGCAATGTTTTCAAATAGAAAAATCGCTCACGGAAAACAACGGGAAAATGCGAAACAGCAATTGAATTCATCACGCAAAGCTGTATTCCATTAGATCCGACGTCTTATTAAGGATAAGAAAATTATCACATTTACTTGAACAAAAATTTATATTCAGTATTTTTTCCCGACCTTTTTTTGGTTGGCATTGCTTCTATGATTTATATTAAAGCGGATGGAATTATATAACAATAAAATTTTTAATAAACACTACAAATTCAAACACATGTAACTCGCACAACGCTGCGTCGGCAGTAAGTGAACTCAATGCTAGTACTTACCTACTAAAACTATTGAGCTCCATCATCATACCATGGAATTTTGGTTCGACATGGTGGGAAGTCGATGGGTGCAGGTGGCTCAGGACCGAGCTCTGTGGCGATCTTTGGGGGAGGCCTATGTTCAGCTGTGGACTTGTGATAGGCTGAAACGATGAATGATGATGGTGGGAAGGATGTTCCACCATCAGACGGTCGCGCGAGACACACCCATTAGTAATTTAACCACCCATTAATAATCTGAATTGTTCCCGTGGGTGCCGTAAGAGTCGACTAAGAGAAAAGCTTAGATAATCGCAATAGCCACGGTCAGATGGGATAAGCGTCTGAGGGGTCTTTTTTTATGGGAAAAGGCGGCAAAGGAGCAAGTGGCAAGTGGTTAACCTGGTGGTAAGGGATTACCGTTGCCCACGTACATCTGCAACACCAGAAGTGCTGCAGGTGCGTTGCCGGCGTTTAAAGGGTATTTGGGAGATGGGAAGGAGGATAAGGAGGGGAATGGGGAGGGGGAGTGGGGCTCCGGTTACCTCACTCACCGAACGCAACGCGGAAGCACAAGATGCCTCTACTTCACGCCGGTATTCTGCAAGCCCGTGGTACCACACCGGTCGAGCCGGCCCATTCGAGCAGCAGCAAAAGCCGCCGCTTGGCTCTACCACGAGTAAAAACTGCGTTTGCCAATCCGCATGTCAATCATGACATTTTTAACCCAAAATATAAGACGTAAATGGAATTAATGAAAATTTTTATTTTACTAAAAGATAATTTCGTTTGTCAAATGTCAAATCTTATCCGACTTCAAAAACAGTTGTACAGAATTATACATATTTCATTATCAACACTCACTCCTCTCAACCAAAGGGATAGGCAGTGCTTATAGTTTTCCATTTGGCACGATTCAACTTCTTAAAGGGCTTCCTACTTTTGCTTCTCTGCCAGACATAACAAGTAGGGTGGTAAGCCGTCAAATCATCGCGGAATTTGCTCCCGGAGGTAGTCATAAGAAAAGGGTACTTTACTCCTATTCTAGTAGAAGGTATTATAGTACAGACCCCAAAAATGCTAATACGTGCGACAAAACAATTATAGGTTTCGTGTTTGTTTGCATTGTAGTTATTTTGTGTCTCCGACATTCTAACTGATGCCTCGTGCCAATTAATAAATGTTCAAGTGGTAATTTGAAGAAGACTCAATACGGTGATGCAGAAAGATAGAACCGAAAAGTTGTTGTTCTATGTTTATTTATCTGTTTTTTAACGATAATCCTTACCCTGCGCAGACAAAGTTTCCATGATTGTAAAACAAATGAAATCGTGGTTGAAGCCTACCAGGATAGCATCATTGTGTAGAGTTTTCAAAAGTTTTGTATAAAGTTCAGACCTTTCAAAGCAAATTTGTCAAAGTACAACTTAGCTTGAAAACATTTGAGCGAGGCTAATTGAAAAGTTCCATTCGCACGACAAATGAAGTGAGTGCAACTTCAATTGTTACAAATTGAAACAGAAGTGGACGTTTCTAATGGTGTAAAGTACAAGAAAGGAAAAATCGCAGTTGGGAAACTAAATTTCACTTATTTTTAAGGAGTAGTATTCGTTGCATTCCGTTACAGAATCAATTTAAAAATGTTCTTTCACTACGACACTGCCATTGGTGTATAAGAAGTTATTGCTCTATCGAAATATTAGGCTAACAACAAGTTCTAACTAAAACATCGTATGCAATAGACGAGAGTAAAGACTGTTTGATTCGGACGTGAGAGGTAATTACCGACTCATACGTTTAAGCAAGTAAAGTAAACGGTAAATGAACTTGATATTGATAAAACTAGTCTCGCTGTGGTCACCTCTAAACATTTTAAGTGCTGTGTTTACCACGTGCTAGATCGAGAAAGAAAGATCACGTGTTCGGCATTCATATGAACACGAACAAATCCCATGGGACTAGTTTCAAAGAAATGATAACCAAAAGAAAAAAAAGCGGATTAAAAATTCTTCAAAGCGGGCACGAGGTCATTACTGACGGTAACTTAAGGTGGTTGTGTATTCTCCTTTAAAAAATCTCTCCACTATTGTCCCATTTAATTATTAGTAAAAAGTAAAGTAGCAGCCGAGCAGTAAAGTGTTTCTCTGCGTGATAGAGTCTGCAACGATGATATCCGCAGCAGAACTAAGGTAATCGACATAGCCGTAAAGATCAGCAAGCTGAAGTGGCAATGGGCCGCCCACATAGCTCGCAGAACTGACAACCGTTGGGGAAAAAAGGTTCTCGAGTGGCAGCCACCTACAGGCAAACGCAGTGTAGGACGACCCCCCACAAGATGGAGTGACGACCTGCGCAGTGTTGCGGGAAGTCGATGGATGCAGGTGGCTCAGGACCGAGCTTCGTGGCAATCTTTGGGGGAGGCCTATGTTCAGCAGTGGACTTCTGATAGGCTGAAATGATGATGATGATGAAAGTAGCAGCCTGTCAGTGCCTACTGCTGGGCAAAGGCCTCCTTCTCATATACCTGAGAGAGTTTTGGAGCTGGAAACGGCCCCCCCCGCTGCTCCAGTACGGGTTGGCGGGCATTTAAGTACTATCAAGTACTTTTAAAAATGGTGAAGATATAAAATGAGAAGTTAAAAATTCTAATTCTAGTAAACTAGATCTAGGCTATAAGTTATGCCCGGCGCCAATTTATTTTTAATCATTTTAAGAATTGTTCGTTTCAGAATGTTAATTTATCGCATATTCAGTGTATATTTTTAATGTACGAAAGTGTGCACATCTGAGAAAAAGAAAACTTCAAAGGCATCCGAAGTCCAACCAAGTGTAATTTGTTTTAACGTACATAATAATTATTTGGGTTTTAATACACTAGTCCCGTTTCATACAAGTAACATAAATATCAAATCGAGTTTATAAGTATTTATAGTCCCTTAACGCTATAACGAATGCTTTAAAATCCTTAATGCATATTTTAAAAAAAAACTGAATATTTGCTTACATTGGGGTTAAATATGGAATTATATAATTTGTTTTTGTCGTCTGTATGATTGTAATGAAATTTTTCAATTCAATTTATACCCACTTCCAGACGTCTATCGAAGTCGAATTTTGTTAAGGCTGGCGTGGATTATATACTGCCAGGTGGTAAATGGACGCCTCCAAACAAGTTCTATCGAAGGAGTTTACACGTACGTTGTCACCGCTGAGGACTCAAATGGGCCTCACAGCTTATAATTGTGCTGGCAACCTTTACCTTTCAAACCAGAGGTCAATAGGCGGCAGAAATAGATAAGAGAGTGATACCAGCCCAGAGGCTTTAAGCGTTTCAAGGTGGCAGAGCCTAGCAGTGGTTTTTGCTGCTACTCGAATGGGCCGGCTCGACCGGGGTAGTGCCACGACCTCGCAGAATACCGGCGTGAAGTAGATGCATGTTTTGCTTCTGCGTTTCTTTCGATGAGTGTGGTAACCGGAGGCCCGCTCCGCCTTCCCGTTCCCCTCCTTATCCTCCCTCCCATCTCCCAAATATCCTAAAAGACCGGCATCGAACGGAACGCAGTAGTATCTTGCCTCTACTTGTCGCCGGTATTCTGCCTGACCGTGGTACTAAACTTTTTTACAGTTTTCTAAAACTCATTGCTACGAGCCCGATGATCGAATTTGAGTCTCCTGGAGCGAAGGTAGATCCCATAACCATCAGCTATCGTGACGTCATAACTATGGGCAATTATTATATTATACCGCACAAACACAGGTACTCACTCGAAGAATAATTTGTGTTTTGGACAAATCTCAGATCTGAACCCAGCTTCCACGGCTCAACAGTACACTTAGAAAAGTATCGCGCTATAGAGCAGTATCCTTAACCAAAAACACTTAAAAGAAATAGAACTTAAGGGTGAAAAACAATGTTTTAGGACACATTATTGTTCGCTATTAAAATGAAAACATCTTTGTTAACGTTATTGTAGCTTTCATCGAGACTGTAAAACGTGAGCTACGAGACATTAAGATGGTGAAACTACCATACATTAGTCGTAAAGGCTTATCATTATGTCAATTCATACGATTTTATATACAATTTTATACATAATATCACACAAAACAAATTACATAACATAACATACACACGACTGTTACCCATTGGGGTAAACAGTTATTTGACACGACTCGGTGTAGCCAAACTGGCTTGAACACCCAAACGAGTGGACGACGTAAAGCTCTTTGAGGAGATACTAAAAAATATTCTTTACTAAATCTGTCAAAATCGTTTTTTGTTACATTGCATTTGATTAAGCATACTACTAAATGGTGCCACATGCGTTATAATTGTGAACAATGAGGCTTGTGTGGGGCTGGTCGTGTCAGCTCATGTCTACAATGCACATGTATGATCTATGTTTTCATGTTGTTTTTTTATTATCATATAACAAGGAAAATCAGCCCTTAAGACGTGTATTTACCATAATCAAATATTTATAACAAAACATTGATAAACGAGGAGTCTTTTTCGTCAGTTTCTTCTCTATCAGAGGAACCACATGAAGAGCTGCTCGTGGATTAAAAAAAAGGCGTTTGACTTCGGACAATATGTCGAACAGTGCAAAATTTTTATTGATTAATTCATTCATGTATCCCCGGGCTGTACTGGGGATGCATATCTCGTATCTATATAGAGGGACGGTATACCCAAAACGACTGGCGTTGAGTGGATCCACAGAGTACATTAATGGACACAGGCTGATTACGATGATTATAATAATAATGATAAATGATAAATAACCAATATGTATTATGTGATATCATTTAAAGTTATAAATATAACTGCATATCCTTAAAAACTTGCCTTTCTTAAAGTCAAAATCACAATAAAACTAAAGGCTATTTAATTTTCAAAGCTTAATAATTACTGACAATTTTAATAAAATCCATGTATAAAAATAATTCAAAGAATACCACACAAAAGCTTATTGAGAATCTAATGAATGATTGAAAACCAAAAAAAAAGAGTTGAAAGAAAACGAAGCATAAAAGCACCTCGTATTTCTATACGTTGAATTTAATGCATTAAACGTGAAGAAAAATTTATTCTTCAATTTTCACAAAAGTTGGAATACGTATGTTATTCTGAAGATTATAGCTTATACTTTATAAGCAATTTAAGTAGTTCTTCTAAAGTCTTTATGAGCAATAATTTTGACTTTAAAGATGTACTAAACATTTTAGTACCCTTGGTGAAACTAAACCATTTTGATACTAAAACATAATCTATTTGTAACATTGTCGTTTAACTTCTGTATTTAATTCGTCATCGCATATAAAAACGGTGACTTTTATTGGGATTATATGTCACGAGTTGATTTATATTTTATCAGTCAATTCAAAATCCTATATATACGTCATACAATCATCGTTACTTAGAAGCTCTGATGATGAAGAAACAGACAAACACAATTTTGATTTCAAGTAAATAACAAATGAATTCCAGAATTAAATTTTTTAAATCCGTATAAATTTTTCAGTTAATTAATTTTACTTAACAGCAGCATGTCTATGTATCCCACGAATTAATGAAAGAATAATAAAGGGAAAAATAATGAATAAAGAAAGAACAGAGCGGGGCTTAAGTATATTTAAGTAGGTAGGTAAAGTATTTTAGTGAGTTTTATATATTCAATATTACTGTAATACACCTATTATCATAATATAAATCAATATTCTCCAATCAGCCTGTACATCTATGCAACGTGATAATGTACTAAACAATAAGTATTCAAATCAGTAGATCTGTAGATCTGTACCTCTTTTTCTTTGTTTGATTTCTTTTTTGCAGCATACCCACATAACTATGTTACAATATTCGTTGAATTGAATAACGCAATGGTACCGCGTTCGTTGGTTGAACGAATATTTATTTATTTATTTATTCATACTTTATTGTGTACACCAAAAGGAGTACAAAAGGCGGACTTAATGCCTTTTGGCATTCTCTAACAGTCAACCCGGGGCGTGAAGAAATGTGGTGATAGGTGAATCAAATTTAAAATAATATAATTATGAAAAAGCTAATTGAGAAATGTACTACATAATTAAAACATATATAAATGTATAAGCATACATGTCGACACATACACGTAGATATACAAATACATACTATAATATATACAGAAATACCAAAACAGATATATACATACATAAAAACACATAAATACATACATATATAATAAATCAGAATAAATACAAACAAGTATTAGATGGTTTTAAAAAGTGTTCGCGTACCAATCGTTTGAAAGAAATTTTATATGGGGCTGAGTATATAGAATATCAGTGAATACTAATATTTACACAAACCTATAAAGGTTTCCTCATAGTATAAGTCAAAATTTGTAAATATACATATGTTATAAAATAAATAAATAAAAAAATAAGAAATGTATCTTTATTTTTGTTTTTTTGATATTATTTTCTCAATTGCATAATGATGCGCTCTTTATTTGTTACTTAGGAATAATCACCTGTAACTGTATATGCCATCACCTTCTTTTAAATGTAAATGATGTAGTGCATTATTGCCTGCCATTATAACCTGTACCGTTTTCTCTAAGTGCTGTGTGATATTGTTTCAAAAAATAGTTAAATAAAGGCAATAAACTATAGCCCGTATAAGTCCATTGAAGTTGTTCCCACATACGGTACCTGACAAGCATGTAGGAACTGTTGCCCTTCTCAAATCATATTTTTCTTTATGGAAAAGGCGAGAATCGCGCAAGCGGTTCACCTGATGGTAAGTGATCACCGTCGCCCACGTACATCTGCACAACCAGAGATGCTGCAGGTGCGTTGCCGGCCTTTAAG
The DNA here is from genome assembly GCA_029286595.1 of Bhutanitis thaidina. Lineage (NCBI taxonomy): Eukaryota > Metazoa > Arthropoda > Insecta > Lepidoptera > Papilionidae > Bhutanitis > Bhutanitis thaidina. The sequence goes on along the minus strand of JAGSMS010000004.1, from coordinate 2,735,658 downwards.
AGTATTTGGGAGATGGAAGGGGGGAGGATGGGGAGGGGGATGAGGATGGGAAGTGGGGCTCCTCACTCACCGAATGAAACGCAGAAGCATAAGATGCCTCTATTTAACGCTGTTTCTGGTAATACCCGAGCCGAGGCTGCCAATTCCAGCAGCAGTTTTGTTCGTATAATATAACGCACGTTTTAGTATTAAATTTGCGGGCCAAAACTTTGTTCCATTACACCCAAGCTTTGTAACTATTAAGTATATATTTTGAACCTACAATAAAAGTTATAAAATTATAGCTGTTGTTCGCATTAACTAAAAGTTTTTTTTCATATTATTGAATACTTTTTTAATGAATTATGAATTAATCATTTCAAGAGAAATTAAGCGATGAAATCAAATAAAACGGAGTGATCGAATGATGACTATTTGAAAAATTATTTCTTTATTTAATCTGTTGATGTTTAATGTGAAACTGTGGTACAAGCAAGTACTAACAAGTCGTCGATCGATTTACGTTTTGTACAAGGTATGGTTTTCATTTTGGTATTCACTTTAATATCATAATAGGTGTGACATTTGTAAAACTTAAACTGGCAAATCTGTGTCAATTGTCATTTACAATTTGAAAGCTCGCTTGAGGCTGAACTAACCTCCTTATATATCTTCAAAAATTGCAGAATATAACAAATAAAATAGGTTATAACTGTATTAAACTCTTTTATTTAACCTTCTCCTTGTACTAAGAAACACTCTGGCCACCAACACACAATTGTTTCTGTCTGTAACAGTGTCATGTTACAGGGCATGGTGAGGGGAAGGCGGGAGAGAAACTACAACACCATAGAAGTCGCAACGTTACACAGGATTCAAATAGATTTTTTCTTACGAGACGTCAAAAGATACCGAGATGACCTAGATATGCATAAATAATTTAAAGCTTGCCAAAGGCGAGTAGCTTAACTAATAAATTAAAAAGAAGAAATTACGAATTCATACAAAACAAATATTTATACATAACCAAGAAATGTCTCGAGCATTGGGTGTATTCCCTTTTTTTAGGTTTAGTGACATGGTGATATATGAGACAAGCATAATTTTTCTTCGTCTCGCGTTAAGTAGCTCGCACTTATTTAAGACATTGTAACACTGCAAAAAAGAAAAAAAGCAAGATCCAATTAAATCTTTCCGGTTTGACATAATATTGTTATATTACTTACTTAGTGCCGTGGTGGCCTAGTTGTCAGGACGCTCACTTTAGTTTCATAGAGCGCGAGTGACCTGGGTTCGATCCCCGTTGCCGGCACCACTAAAATTCTTAACAGCAAATTTTAAGTGCTGTATTTACCACGTGCTCGGCGGTGAAGGAAAATCGTGAGGAAACCTGCATCTCTGAGAAATAATAACAATATTATTCCGAGGATATGTGAAGCCCGCCAACCCGCACTGGAGCAGCGTGGCAGGCCCTTCCCGGCTCCTAAACCCTCTCTGATACTCGTATTTGAGAAGGAGGCCTTTGCCCAGCAGTGGGCACTTATAGGCTGTTACTTTACTTTTTTTTTTTTACTTAGTACGCTTAGAACGCTTTACTTAGTAAGTAATGTATATACAACATAGACATGTATAACATAGACATGAGATAAATGTGAAGAACACCGACTCCTGGCAACACAGGATATCCTAGCGCTGGAGTCAGAGGTCACTTTGCACGAATACGTGCAAATATAATAATATTCAAATTGTTAACACAATTTTTCTTGGCTCGAGTGTTTTTTTTTTACATTTGTATTCATCATTCAAATGATTGCCCCATTCTTAGGGTTGATTCTAGGGTGGCAACCCTATTTTAAATAATTAAACTTAACCACCCATTTATTAGGCTTAAGTAGTTATAAATATAAGTATGTTGTTGTATTGCGAGTTGGCGGACTTCACGTGTCCTCGATATAATATTTTTTGTTATTTCTCCGACATACAGGTTTCTTTTTTCCTTCACCATTGGGCACTCAGTGATAATTGTATTCTTTTGAAAGATTTTGACTACAACGACAACTTATCGAATACTACCGGCAGTTGTCAAATGTGCAGGACATATTATAAAGCCGCGAGTGCACGCGCTAACGAAGCTCGCGCTCACTCATATTTACGAGCACATTCCCGTATCCGATGTAACGCATATGCGATAAGATTGGAGAAAAGCTCAGGTGCAGTGTCAGAGCACAACACGATCTTAACCGTAAACCAATAGTTTTATATCTCAGCAGCCAGGGACGCCAACCAATAAACCTCGGGCTCGTCGATAATGAAGACCACCCAGTATTCGATAAATAATTGTGAGAGCTTACTTTCTCATGTACAGACGTTGAGAAACTCGATGCTTTGCCAGACATCAGTTTGTAACAATCGATCCTCCTAAAAGACAATGTTACACGAACGTTACATTCACGGATAGCAGCGCTTTAGTTTTATGGATGCTTTTAGTACTAAAATGTTTATTACGGAATGTAGTGGCCATAAAATTGTTAAAAGTATTTACTATATAAAGTATAAGTTAAAGGAAATACCTACCTTAATATCTCATTGTTAACTTACTTCGATGAGATTAAGGAAAGTAATTGGTATCTTATACGTGGCAGAGCCAAGCGGCGTTTTTTGCTGCAGTGCGAATGGATCCACTTGACTAAGGTAACATGGCCTCGTAGAATACCGTCGCGAAGTAGAGGCATCTTGCTGCGTGCGTTCTTCTGCTTTTCGTTGGGTGAGTAGATACCCATTTCTACTTGTACACTGAGCAGTGCAAATAATCTTGTGTTCCGGTTTATAAGGTATAGGGTAGGTAGCCAGTATAATTATGGGCTGTGTGATATTCCAACTCAGTCCTCAACGGTGACAACGCATCTGTAATCTACTTCGATTGAAGTTTTATGCAGGTGGTGTTCAATGTCCAAAGGCTGTTAGCACGGTTTTTACACCAATCCAACAAAAAGAAATACGCAGTAATATAGTATATTTATTTTCACATACAATAATCTTTTGGTGCATCACTGGGATACTTGCAACCACAATTGTAAGTATTCCGACTGTTTAATACAACAGTAACTAAATTCTGCATCAGAGCCTGTGAGTTTTCTTCTTCTCGTGTGACAAGGGCGTAAGAATCCGCAGAATCCTACTTTCTTCCCGTGGTTATTCTAAGAGGAAAAGCGTATAAAATGTCGTGGAAGCCTCCGGGAGATAACTGGAGGTCCACCGAAAAATACAAGACCAAACTTAAGCTGAAGGATGACGGGTAGCACCTTCTAAGGGGCAAAGTGTCTGATATTGAGATCGCCAATCCGCTTGCCGAGCATGAAGATTATTACAAATGCTCAGTACGGTAGAGGCCTATGTCCTGCAAAGGGCTACTTAAAGTAAGGTAAGGCACAATGCCCACCAGATGGGTACGCTAACCATGCGCATGCATGCGGTCGTCAGATAATTAAAGATGACAATAGACTTTAATTTTTAAGATAATTGGAGATTACTGAATCCGGTAGTGAGAGTTCACTGTGGGTATTGGTTGTTGTCTGTAGCAAATACGTTTTCAAACGTTGTAAGACACGCTCTTACTGAACTACAGCAGGAAGTAACGGCAGAGCTGAACTATTCTTTACCTGTAATACTCCGTCGGTAAACGTAACGGTCTTGAATATCTCAATTCAATTCTCTCATCCTCTTTCTATCATCAGGCACCTAGACAGACGTAAAGCGAGATTCCATTATCCCAGAAGAAGAATAGCTGGCACTGAAAAACAGTGCCATGTCGGAATTGATTGATTTCCGGTGTAGTAAAATGCTGATTTCCACACAATTTTTTAATTTTTCTGTTTTTGCATTTTGTTTTTATGTGTATTTTTATTTTCATTTCGTTTTAATTAGTTACTTTTGTGTGCGTCCATTTCTTTAGCAAATAAATGAATTTTCTTTCGGACGAAGCGTTACGCTCCAGCATTTCTAATGCGTACAGCAAAGGATTGGAATAATTTTTCCGTGTCAATGTTTCCGTTCGAAGTCAAAGAGGGTTGTCATCAAGAGCAGAGTGAATTGGCTTTTACTGAGCAAGTGCGCTACCGCCAAAGAATACAACACTACATACTCAAAACCAATACACAAAATCGAATTCTACTCAAACACTAGCTCATGTTATTAAAAAAAAGTTCGCTGGTTTTCTTGTAGCAATATAGAGAAGATACCAAAAAGTACTTTTAATTATCATTAGAACAGTTTATGAACAAAATCAATCGAATAATAATAGTAGCTAACATTATTTTATTCTGGTTAAATAGAAATTTAAGGAATTATAAGGAAAATTTAAAAAAATATTCAAATGTTCCCAATTCTTTGAAATAATTTTAAGGTAATTTGTAGCTCTACGAATTTACAGACAATAGCTTTAACGTCGCCCAGACCTACGTCACGCGGCTAACAAGGAACGGAAACACGTATCGTGACATATATATATATCTAAATGATTTTTAATGTAGAAATAAAACATTTGTGCAAAACAGTCATTAAATGCAATTGAGAACGGTTTAATAAAAAATTACAATTAACTTTAAAATAATAAAATAATACCATAATTTCATCCAAATAACTTTTATTTACACATTTTCTATATATTTTTACACAGTTAATAACAACATTTTATCAGATATACAAATTAATTATCTCCATTAATTGATCTGGCTCTGATTTAATGGCCATGTGAGTAACAAGAGCTTTATGGTAGCTAAAACATGATATGTTATGATATGAAACGTTTTCTAAATATCATATGAATACAGCATCAATTGTAGTACCACGTTATGTTGTAGAATCTGTGAGATGTAAATCTTCACGTAAAAAGGTGATAAGTACATGAGCATTATCTGAGTTGAAATTAACATTAAATTCACATTTACCCGGCCCTCCGATTATTGTGTATGGAAATAACGCCCGTTTTTTAATAATTAATTATATAGAGATCATCAAGAAAACATCAATTCATTTCCTATATATCAGTATACATAATCAAGTAAGATTCCAAAAAGAAGCAGAATAAACTATTTATCAAATAATAATAACAAACAAATAAAAAGAATACATACCGACAGTTAACATAAAATCTATAAACCCACTTAAAAAAGTTTATGATATTAAAAACCACTCTCTCAATCACAATTAATTATCATTCACCATCATATATAATTTAAAATCACATACAAATACTCATGTATATACATGTACGAATATATTTTTTTATCTCCACTGATATAAAACACCTGTTGTAGATTCATATATATTTAAAAAAAACTACCTTGAATATAGTTATCAGTTCTCACAAAAACTTGAGAGACGATTACCAACCAACTTCATGGTGTCGCTTTTAGGTGTCGGTGTGCGCGCACATCGTAAAAATTCACTCATATAATTTTTCCCAAACACGCCAAAAGAAGTATAACTTCAAAAATATACGTTTTGTGAGATGAGTATTAGTTACATATTTATTTCCAAGAGTTTTTAATGACATAAATGGTAAGAGGGCATACACCATCTCCTTCTCCGGATGCCAATTTTACTTGCGTGTGGTGCACAGCGCTTGCAAACGACGACGGTGGAATATCTATCCTAATTTGCTGAACCCTAATCTACTTGTAATGTTGAGCAGCGTCACTCGTGCGAGAGTACCAGAACTCCGCTCTTAAACTAGCTTGCCCGACCTGGTGAGGCCAAACCTCCTATGAAAAATGTGCCAGCAGTAGCAGGCGCTTTGCTTGCGTTCAGCACAAGCGTCGAAAGAATAATTATTCTTAATGTATAAAAATTCTAGGGAAAGACGTAACGAAGCAATTATATTCTCCGAAAAGTGAGTATCAGATTCTGCAAAAGACGCTCCGGATTTGAACTAAATTGGTGGTATACTAAATAACTGACAACCGACGAGAGTGTATGCGTGAAGCTTAATGTGAAAAAGAGATAAAAGTTGTGTTCCAGGATCGTGCCAAATGGAAATCCGAAATCTCGGCCAGCCTTACATTTCATTTCGGAGAAATAATGGCTCCGTCTGTAATTCGAATCCATGGCCCATGACCCGACAGCCAGATACACTAGTTACTAAGCCACATGGTCGGAAATATTAACAGAAGTTCAAATATAACATTTATATTAATGACCCTAATGTAGGGAGGCCGGTAAGTACAATATCATGGCTACCATAGTCACAATGATGGATAGCAGAGAACGTATTACGCAGTCCTGGCGGTGATAAATCATTACGCGGAGAGCCCGCGCAAAAAGCCAACGAATAACGTTCTCTCATTCCGGAGAAACTAATTTCGTTTATATTATTTTTTTGTACATATTCATTTGAAATCCAATTATCGAACTGTTTGTGTGTACTTACTCGCTGGAATATACAACTCATGCTCTTCTGATTGTGAACCGCGTGCTGGAGAGGTTTGTAATTGGATCAAATGTTTGCTTACATATTTCTCCATACGCCTTTATATAAAAACAATGCTTAAAATATAAAAGTATATTCATAACGGTGTAACCATCTCACCTGCGTGTTGTGCACTATGCTAACAAACGCGGCTCTGTTGACGGAATGACGGCAGAATATCCATCCGAATTCGCGAATCCATATCCCACAGACTAGTGACGAAGCGAAGCTATCACTACCATTAATAGTATTTTGTTCTGGTACGTAGGAGAGGCAGGCGGCGGTTTTTGCTGCTGCTCGAAAGGACCAGCTCGATCGGGGTAGTACCACGACCTCACAGAAACACCGGCGTGAAGTAGTGGCATCGTGTGCTTTCGCGTTTCGTTCGGTGAGTGAGGTAACCGGAGGCTCGTTTCTCACCTCTCCTATCTCCCGTCTCCCAAAGATCCTTAAAGCAATGTGTTGCAGGTGTGCCTGCAGCTCCTTTGGTGTTCCAGATGTACGTGGGCGACTTTAATCACTGACCATCAGGTGAACCTATTGCCCGTTTGCCGCCTTTCCCATAAAAAATTATCACCACAGTAAGATTTCACTTGTATCGTAGATTACGAACATATAGGCTATAGGCCCTGTTATTTGGCGTTTAGAAATAGAACACGCGACTCGTTGTGTTGATGAACACCAAATGAACGAGTAAAACTAAAAACAATAGCGTATTAAAATATAAGGAATATATTTAAAGTCCGCACCCATTCACATTCGTATTAGAATTTTGTAAGTTTACGTACGGTATAGCACACTCATCAGAGAATCACTATTATACTGATAAAAATAACAAATGAGTAATAATCATTAATTTGTGAAAAACCATACGAAATAATCATTATTTTTGAAAAAGAAATAAACACTTTCTGTCATGGTCTACGTACAACACAAAAAAAAACTTAGAAAAAATACCGAAACAAAAAACAGATACGATGTTTTTTTTAATGAAAAAAAAAGTTTTCACTTCGACCCGCATTTCAAGGCAACTCGGTTGTGCGCTCTTCAAATAGCCAATTAATTTAAATTTCTACAAAGTAATTTCGCTTACCTTACCTTAACGGCCTATAAATAATCCACTGCAGGACATATGCCTCTCTCGTCCTAAAGAGGACTCCATAATCCCCACCCACGGCAAGCGGATTGGCAATCGCAGTACCAGATACTATGCCCCATAGACGCTGCTACCCGTCTTTGGTTTGGTAGTTTACGAAATGGCTGTCCGGCATCTGTCGGTAGCCACCCGCGACACCCACGGAAAGAAAGTGGTGGCAGATTCTAACGACGATATTATATATATATATACATTACACATCATACATCCTGTACGTCGGTACATTATCTACTTTTATTAGTTTAACTGATTGTGAAAAATTCTGCTGAACTGATTCTGCATCGGGACACATCCAGCCCCTGCAGTCACAGACATAGCTTTTGTACCACTTTCCACCAATACTCCTCAGACATATTATTTGCATGCAGGATAAACACAGAACTTCCGTGGTTCAACAGATATATTTGGCACCACAACAAGGAATATTGCATTCAATATCACGGAGTATTCGGAATATACATGGGGCAAACGTGCTAGCGTCTCACATGATGGTAAGCAATTACCATCGCTCACGTGAGCGACGGTAACAGTTGTACGTACATCTGTAACGCCAGAGGAGCTGCAGGTGCGTTACTGGCCTTGAAGCATATTTGGAAGATGGGAGGGAGGATGAGGAGGGAGAATGGGGAGATAGGGTGGGTCCCCGGTTACCCCACACACCGAACGAAACGCAGAAGCACACGCAGTGACTACTAGACTACAGAAAACTAAGATGGAATAATTCTCATTTTTTTAAAGAATACTAGCAATGCTATTGATTAAGTAACATTACTAATAATCCTGTTAACCCTCCATCTAAACTTACAGCTTGTATCTGGAGTGCTTCACGACAATAGTCGAGGGCTCGAAATTACGACGTCATCTTTCGTAGTCCGCACTCTAACCCATTTGGCTATTGGCGCTTTAAATTGAAGATATGGCGAATACCTTTCACACAGCAACTCTACAGTGGTTGCTCTGCTGATTAGAAATAGATATGTAGGTGGTATCTACCCAGAAGACTCCAAGGCATACAGATGGTGTCAACAAGGTAGTAAGACTCAATTCCATGTATATACTTGAAAGTATATAAAAAACATCTATGTAAATATAAATTGATGCTATATGCTTCTTTCCTGCTGTTGCATTAGTTTTTATATTATTATTTTCGACGCACAATCACAACAATTTCTCCAAAAGATTGAATTGATTTACAATGAGATAAAGCCTAATAGATAGTTTACCTAAATGTCGAATAAAATACAAATTTATCTTCGATACTATTAAAAGATGTACTGGCATACTGCGAGATTACTTGGCTTACGTTACTTGTGTTTAATAAAACATAAAACAGATTTTATCTGCAATCTAAACAATTTGCCTTCTGCGTGACTTTGACCTAAATTCAGGCTAATTTGAAAGGTATTGTTTTTATAAAAAATAAAAACCGCCCGTAAACAGTGAAATTACTCTAGAACATAATGTACACAGCGAAATGTTTTAATAAAGCTGATAGCCGTGATTTATGTGAAAAGTTATGAGCAACTTGTTTAAAACAATACCTTTTTTGTTTCATAACCTAGAGAAACATTTTAGTGCTAAGTTATTTACAACTTTAATCAGTACTTTGTAATCTTCTTTGTTTACGTCTTACTTAATTAAACTTTCCCATTGCATAGTCAACTCTGTCTATAGTCCCGTAGCAACAAATCGAAGGGTCACCTTTAAGGTTAAGCAAGTAATAATTTGAAATTTGATGGCGCAGAGGTATGAGTCTAGGATTTTATTTATTAGATTACACAAATACAGTTCGGTTGATCGTTCAGCATATTGATGGCGGTCTCAATTACTAAGAAAGGCTCAAATCGAACCTTGCGTTATTAAATATTGTTATCCTTAACATTATATTCTTATAATGATTTGTGTAATCCTTACGACTAGACGAATGGGTGAAAATTACACATTTACCTTTGGAGGACCATAGACGCTTACCACAAACGTTTAGCTTAATTTGGACTTGCAAAACTAGTCACACATATTCACTAAATTATTTATACTATGATATACGTGATAGAGCCAAGCGGCGGCTTTAGTTGCTGCTCGAATGGGCCGGCACGGCCGTGGTTGTGCCACGGCTTCGCTGGATACCGACGTGGAGTAGAGGTATCTTGTACTTCTGCGTTTCGTTCGTTGAGTGAGATAACTGGAGGCTCAATCCCCTCTTCCCATCTCCCAAATATCCTTGTGGCAACGCATTTGCAGCTCCTGTGGAATTGCAGATGTACGTGGGCGACGACAATCACTTACCATAAGGGGAGACGCTTGCTCGTTTACCCCCTTTCCCATAAAAAAAACTATATTACCTTAACCAAAAAAACTAAATGCCAATGCATGTTTAATCTTAATAGGTGAGGAATAATTAGAGTTACAGCATGATCATGTTATTTTTCGAGACCCTGTAAATATAGAGAGGTCATTGAATAGTTACTTCTTTTTGATTAATACGAAAAAGTGGTTGGATAACCACTCGAGCAATTAGTAACGACTTACGAACAAATAGTATCACAGAAGAGAAAACGTAAGCTACAAAAGCTATACTAAACAGACGCCACAATTAAGAACAACCAAATTTCGCACGCTCTAATCTAATTCCCAACAGGTATCTAATAATTCATGTCACATTAGCCGCAAAAGAAATCACCAAATGGATTTATATAGACAATGTCGCGGATCTTGCGCGCAACCATAACGAGATTTCGGAAATAAAAAAGGTCGTCTGTGAAACGTTCGTCCGTCTAATAAATCACTTTACATCTCTGAAAACAATTTGCCTTCTGCGTGACTTTGACCTAAATTCAGGCTAATTTGAAAGGTATTGTTTTTATAAAAAATTAAAAAACCGCCCGTAAACAGTGAAATTACTCTAGAACATAATGTACACAGCGAAATGTTTTAATAAAGCTGATAGCCGTGATTTATGTGAAAAGTTATGAGCAACTTGTTTAAAACAATACCTTTTTTGTTTCATAACCTAGAGAAACATTTTAGTGCTAAGTTATTTACAACTTTAATCAGTACTTTGTAATCTTCTTTGTTTACGACTTACTTAATTAAACTTTCCCATTGCATAGTCAACTCTGTCTATAGTCCCGTAGCAACAAATCGAAGGGTCACCTTTAAGGTTAAGCAAGTAATAATTTGAAATTTGATGGCGCAGAGGTATGAGTCTAGGATTTTATTTATTAGATTACACAAATACAGTTCGGTTGATCGTTCAGCATATTGATGGCGGTCTCAATTACTAAGAAAGGCTCAAATCGAACCTTGCGTTATTAAATATTGTTATCCTTAACATTATATTCTTATAATGATTTGTGTAATCCTTACGACTAGACGAATGGGTGAAAATTACACATTTACCTTTGGAGGACCATAGACGCTTACCACAAACGTTTAGCTTAATTTGGACTAGCAAAACTAGTCACACATATTCACTAAATTATTTATACTATGATATACGTGATAGAGCCAAGCGGCGGCTTTAGTTGCTGCTCGAATGGGCCGGCACGACCGTGGTTGTGCCACGGCTTCGCTGCATACCGACGTGGAGTAGAGGTATCTTGTACTTCTGCGTTTCGTTCGTTGAGTGAGATAACTGGAGGCTCAATCCCTCTTCCCATCTCCCAAATATCCTTGTGGCAACGCATTTGCAGCTCCTGTGGAATTGCAGATGTACGTGGGCGACGACAATCACTTACCATAAGGGGAGACGCTTGCTCGTTTACCCCCTTTCCCATAAAAAAAAACTATATTACCTTAACCAAAAAAACTAAATGCCAATGCATGTTTAATCTTAATAGGTGAGGAATAATTAGAGTTACAGCATGATCATGTTATTTTTCGAGACCCTGTAAATATAGAGAGGTCATTGAATAGTTACTTCTTTTTGATTAATACGAAAAAGTGGTTGGATAACCACTCGAGCAATTAGTAACGACTTACGAACAAATAGTATCACAGAAGAGAAAACGTAAGCTACAAAAGCTATACTAAACAGACGCCACAATTAAGAACAACCAAATTTCGCACGCTCTAATCTAATTCCCAACAGGTATCTAATAATTCATGTCACATTAGCCGCAAAAGAAATCACCAAATGGATTTATATAGACAATGTCGCGGATCTTGCGCGCAACCATAACGAGATTTCGGAAATAAAAAAGGTCGTCTGTGAAACGTTCGTCCGTCTAATAAATCACTTTACATCTCTGCTAAGAAACTTTTCAATTACAAGCTTGGAGCAGAGACTTTAAACGATGCATGAAGAAAAAAAAATGTATTCGGACGAGGTAGAAGATTATCCGTTTCGACTACCGACACTTTCATTTATATGATTAGAAATTGCCATCTACATAGATATCACGGTGCCTTAAGTATAAATGCAAATTCTATATTCACTCACCGTGACCCAGTTTTCGTGACACACCGCACTGAGTCACGAAAAGCATCGGGCCTCAGAAATCATTAATGAGTGTTTTGCACTAATGATGGTTACAGCTACGATAAAACACTATACTCACCGCTCAGCTTATACAGTACATTGAGCACTGATTCATGCGGTTGTTGATTTGTCTCCTACACTTCATAATAAAGATTTTATCCTTCTGTATCTTCCGAAACGTGCCAATCGCACATAGATTACGAAAGGATCAGCGGAAATGACTTGAGGCTTTTTATGACAATGGAATCCATCCATAGACCTCTGTATCTTCTCTCAACTAAGCTAAAATGCGAATTCGTTATCATCCCTCTTTACAACTAAATAAGTGTTCAGTTTAAGTAACAATTTTTCGCTGGTATTCTGCAAGACAACGGCCACATTCCTTGGGTTAGCCGACCCGTTAGTACGACAGTTATAATACAGCTGTGACGTGGTCTTTACCGTACTACGAGGTACTCTGGGTCGGTGTGACATCGGCATAAGAATCTGCCACCCCGTGAGTGTCCCAAGAGGCGACTAAGAGATAAGGTTGGAAAAACGCAATGGCTACTGATAGACGCCGGGATCCATCTCGAAAAATAACTTGACCAAAGTTAACCTAATCGAAGATGGGCAGTAGCGTCTGGGGAGAGAGGTTTCTAGTGCGACGATCGAAAATCCGCTTACCGACCGTGGCTATTATGGCAGAACCTCCTTATGGGATGAGCCTTTGTCCTGCAGTATGTAAAGATGGATCTACTATATGAAAATAAGCTTCCATGATGGCTTTTTGTACATACGAACTACCAGTTCACCTGTTGGTATGTAAACACAATGATCAAATGTGAGATATTAATGCTGCGTTATACCTCCGTCTAGTAGACCAGTTTTGTGTTAAAGCAATGTGGGCTATACCATAAATAAAAAAAAATTCACGGACGCTAGGATGTCAGGTTAAGATCCATTGGAACGCACGCTGAGTCGCCAATAGAAGCCTGTAAATATAATATCTTTATAGTGAACTGACAAAAGTAAACTGTGAAACTTCTTAACCGAAATCAAATGAATATTTTAATTTTTGCATTATATTAGTGAACATTCGTTGCTAAATTATACTCTTATTTAAAAAAATCTCATAAAATGTATGTATCATCATATTTATCTCCAACTGATGCATCCAGTTTTTGCTATGGGGAATTACTTGGTTTTTTTATTTGTTCTTTTCGGTCGCCTATTCCCAGCAGTGAACTGATAAAGACATTTAAATTCTAGCTATATTTTTAATTTGTAATCTTCGATTTTAAAAATTATTTTATTGTTTGATCCAAGCAGAACTACACTCAAGCCTGTTAGTATAACAAGCTTTATATATGTAGGCAAAGGTCACGGATATCCATTTGACACAATGGATGATGCTGTACGTAACCTAACAGGCTTCTTTATTCTACTTTTCGATCCTCTTGGGGATATAACGTAATAGGTAGCGTGGCTCGTCAACGGGTTTGCTCTGGCTGAATGCCGTTAGATTTTCAAAGTTTTAAATTATTACCATATCCAACTCATTTCGAATTTCGGAATTCAACAGAAACGAGACTTGGCCCGTAGCAATCTTAAGAAACACAGAACTGGATCCTTAATAGAAATTTGAATAAAATCAATTTATTTTAACGCGGCCCGAGTTTATCGCGCCCTTAATAGATTGCTGTTTGAGAAAAAAAAAGCGAATGGAACTCCACTTTTACCATTCCTGAGTTTCTTCGTAAGAAAACTTATTAAGTAGAATGGCACATTGTGTGGCAGTTTTAGGGTTCTTGTGCAAGATAAAAACACTTTATTGGCAACCGCGGTACGGTTTAAATTAGACCAGAAATTCGATTGTCACCATAAATTCAATCTAATAATTTATTATAAAGCTAATTTGTTCATTTCAAATGTTTAGTTAAAATCAACAGATGCATTTTAAACTCATTATCTTCTTCTAATCGACAAAAATAATATTCAGTTTTGTAACCTGTGAAATGTTTGTCTGTTTTGAAGTTTAAAATCTGCAAAACTTATTTTCGTTACGAAGTTATTGTTCTTCTTCCTTTTTATTTATTATATTGAAGTTAATAGCAAAGATGTATCCCTAGAAAGCACCAGAAAATTATGTGCAAATATAAGTAAAAGTATTTCTTGTAGGGTTTGCCTCTACTGACCAAGCAACGCTGGGCAGGCGGCTTATTGACAGCGTCGCCGATGCTCTCGCATTAGTCATGCCTTTTCTCTAGTCTGTGGGCTTAAAAAATTTCCACCACCGTTCAGTCGCCAGAGCCTTATTTATTAGTTACGAGGTGCTCTATAGTGAAAGATTGGCTATTGAAGAAAAATATCGTATAATCTCTCTGAGACGAAGTAATTGATAATAGATAATTTTTTTTTAGAGATCTATGTAATAAAAACGAAATACGAAATCCTTTAAAATTAAAACTGCGTTCGGTCTTATCGGTTCTTACACGCTCATTACTCGAGTGTGTTGCTGACATGCGTTTACATTTTTGTTTTATTTCGAAGAGTTAAGTTGAAAAATAACATCTTTCAGCTTTTAACTTTGCTTTCTTTGAACGAAATAAAATTGGAACGTCATTTCTACTTACATTTATATCAAACAATTGTTTGTTTGTTATTCGTTCGACAAATTTGGATGCATATTCCGCCATAACCGATCGCCAGAGCCGGGTTTCTTTGATGGCACCCTGCTGGGTGGTTTGGTAAGGTTGGCATTTGGGGAAAGCGATGGTATATTCCCCCTTGGACCCTATTCTAACTCTTACTATTAGGTATAAACAAGACGAAATAAAAAATTAGGCCATTTTTTTAAAGGCAATTTAGGTAACCAGGTCTTGGATAAACGAAACCATGTTACAAAATAACGCGGTATGATTTTATCTGTGAATAATGAGACAAGAAATAGTTATGGATTTTTTTCTGTCATAGCAAATAAGACCTTTTCATAAAATGTAACCAGCATTCTTTGAATGCATGCATATGTTGCAGGAGGAATAGATAGACCTGTATGATAATTTTATCTTAGTTATCGCAAATGTAATTCTTGTACTGATTATGTTAAACAAATAATGATAACACAAAAATAATGATAACACAAAAATCTAAAATACCTTACCGTTCCATAGATGTATTAAGTCCGTATATTATAATAAACGATTAACTTGCCCAGTATCTAGAATAGAATAGAACACATTCCAGAATAGTGTAGAATCTTTTCTCTATATAAAAGTCGATAAATTCTCAGTCAAGTTACTAGGCGCACATAAGCTTCAGTATTTATTAATAAAAAACAAGTAAAAGAGTTTTTAAGTTTGTACTGCCTTTGCCTGAAACCTCTTTTATTGCTTTTGCAGCATGGTGTAGAATTTATAAAGTACCTAGGCAGAAAAGTAAACTTTGAGGACCATTAAACGCTTTCGTTTGTTCGTATTATTAGTGCGTGGCTCAAATATTAACAGCCCCGGCAATTTATAAGTCAACGCGTTTCCTCATCGATATATCAAATGGCTCAAACACAGAGTGGGACATGACATGACAATAAAATGTGCAACAGATGTCCGTGCTAACTCGGCTCCCATATACTTCAGTGTTGCCCACTCGACCTTAATCGATAGTTGAACCCTAATTGCAAACTGACGGATATATTTACACAAACGATTATCTAAATTGCGTTAACAACATCTGCCAGTTTTCACACTCGGCGTTTTGGAACCATAAATTTCAAGGTTGCGACGAAGAGTACTTTAAGTTCAGACATGCTACTTTTTATATAATAAAACTAAATTAAATTTTCGCGAATTATGAATTAATAATAAAATTACTCTGGGTGAAAACAAAGTGATTATTAGGGCTTGATTACAAATAAAATTAGCAATTCGAATGACTTTTAAAAGAATGTCCATCTTATCTGAATACTTTTATTTAAAATTAATAGGTAATCCAAAATTCTTACCATTTATCAGTGGAGCGTTTCAAGCCAGTACTTTTGCAAAAACACAACTATAATAAGAAACAAACATTGTTTTCGACTTTTTTTGTAACGAAATTGTCACAGACACTCCATACAACCTTTTTCCGATCTAACCACATAAGCGTTAGATCGTATAACGAAAGTAATAGACAAGTAAATGCCCGTACACTTGTCGCACTATAATATTTCCTGCGCAGGTGTCAGCTGCAGATAGCTATATTACGTACTTTTGTAATTAAATTAAAACAAAAACATTCTGTGTGTATTAATTGCTCTGTGGAAATAAGCCCTCAAGCGGAACTAAATAGCTCCCGGCATTTGAAATGCAATTTGCGATATCGCAGAACTATTATAAAGACCCTCGGTGACCCGACCATAGCTTACGTATGTCAGGCGTTCAATGGTTAGTATAGGTTCTGAGTTTATCACTAGCTGTTTATTAACCATTATTTTATTTAACAAAAAAGTTGACATTCCTAATTTTCTTAACATGTGCAACACTTCATAAATTTTTTACGAATTTTGGTGCAAACACGCCAAAATTTACTATTGAATGGTGTGATGTCTTATTATATTTTTATCAATAAAAATCAATTCAAGACCGGAGATCACCAATTTTCCTTCTGGTTCCTAAAGTCCAACAGACCTCTTAGTTAATTATATTTTAACAAGTTTCGCTGGACACAAATCTGAATACACTGTTTTTGACTCGGTGTTCATAACTCTTGCCATAAGAGGACGCGTGCCCCCCAAAAAAGAAAAACTTTTTATTATGAACTATTCAAATAATTTCACGAATTTTTCAGAACACCTGAAACATGCGCTTCTAATGTGTAAGTTTTTTCCAATATTAGTAATAGATTTCCATTATATTTTCCACAATAATCATTTACTCTGTAGGCATTGCAAAGTGTTTTTCTCCACACTGCTGTCCAATATCACTTATACACACATAAGCGTCCACTTATTTGTCTCGACGCGTCACGTGCCAGTTTTATAGCATCGCTACTCGTAAATTGAAATTGCGGACCGTACACGTCGTGTCCGGACACTGTTGTCGATATAATTTACTATAGGACATTTAGCCAACGAAAATCCTTTTTTTTTTTTAATTTTGTGCTACGCTCGCCAAGAATTGAAAAATATATATATTTTTTTTTGGTGAAAATTATAATGATTCATGAGTCCATGATTACGTATTTCTTTCATTTACGCTGTCTATGTCAGTTGCTTGAGATTTGTCTATTCTAGTCCACTGCTGAAGATAGGCCTCTCAAAGAAAGCGCCAGCAAATGTCATCATGCATTTGTTGAAAAGTTTGACCATACTCAACGGTGATCAAGATGAGGTGAGCGCAGTGCCACCGATGCTGCTTCGGATAACTAGTTTGTGGGATTTGGGTTTTGACAATTCGAATTAATTTTCCGCCATCATGCGGTCGTCGGAGCCACGTCAGGCAGTAGGGTGCACGAAGTTGAGGTTAGCGTTTGAAGAAAACATGGTATTTTTCCCCTTACATAATAATAATAATTTCTGTATGTCAAAAAAATCGTCTGATAAATTAAATGTGGGGTTGCCAGCATAATGTCGTGAACGACTTGAAACAAACAATACTGTTCCAAACTCAAATCATTCCCAGCTTAAGAGAGTAGGCATATCGTCGATAAATTTATTCACCCTGCCCGTCGCCAAATTGTGGTTTAATTTGGCGTTAAGTTTCTTGCGGGCCTGGCGTTATTTATGCGATTTCCACACCCCAGAGTGCTGCAGATTGAGTGTGGGTGTTCGATATAATGTCGTCATAATGCTTGCGTTATTGGAGCAATTTCCTTTCTAATAATTTGAGGGGAACAAACAAGATCTACCTACTAATTTATAGGGACTAATCATCTTCGTCACATTTCGAACGGCTTCTAAAGGGAGGAGAAACAAGACAGAATCAAAATAACATTTACCATCTGAAGAGTTACAACGATGTGTTAGAACATTATAACGATTGATAACGATGTTCTATTCTTATGTTATATATTCGATAGTGGATTGTAAATATATATTTTTGAAGTTATAAAACATTTACAGTTTTTTTAAACAGCGAAGGACAGGGGTTAGCGAACACGAAGTTTTTTTTTTTGTACGTTATAGAGCCAAGCGGCGGCTTTTGGTGGTGATCGCGTGGGCCGGCTCGACCGGGTTGGTACTACGGCCTCGCAAAACTAGCGTGAAGTATGGGCATCTTGTGCTTCTGCTTTTCGTTCGGTGATTGAGGTAAACAGGGGCACACTAGCCCCTCCTCCTACCCCCTCCTAACCCGCCTCCTACCACCTCATCCTTCCCCCACCCAATTTATACTTAAAAGCTGGTAACGCACCTGCAGCTCATGTTTAACTTCAAGAAGCACATAAAAACAGTCAGGGATAGAGCGGCCTTTGTGTCCGGCCGCCTCTACAACCTAACCAACAGCCGCCGCAAAATGGCACTTAAACACAAAATGCGTTTATATAAGACTTGCGTGCGACCTATTATGTCGTACGCCAGCATTGTATTCGCGCATGTGCCCAAAACTCGGCTGAGCCCCCTTCAAGCGATTCAAAATCGCTTCATGCGCCGTGCAACCGGTGCACCCCAATATATGCGGAATGTAAACCTACACCGCGATCTCCAGATGCCTACTTTGGCAGCCCTTTTTAAAACATTCTCTACAAACTATTTTGAGAGAATCAAAACGCACCCCAATCCGTTAGTGGCAGCGTTAGGTAATTACACACCTGCGCGCAACACAACACTCCGCCTGAGGCGCCCCAAAGATGTCATCACGGACGATGATGACAGAATCACAAAGACTAACAACGCGTACGCGGTTGCGCCGCATCACACGCACAACACAAATAGCACAAGCACCCACACTAGCCAGGTCCTACGGCTAACACAACGGGATAGACTTCGTCGCCATCACTTCACGACCCGCCAGAGATTTATTCGAGGCAGAGGTCGTTATTAAGCCATACCATTAAGGCGGTCCCAGGTGAGGTCACCTACCCGTCGGGGCCCTCGGATCGCCTAGCCCCCTAATATTGGAAGTTTTTCTTTCGTTCTAGGGGATGCAGCTCTTCACAGCAGCAGTCATCATCGATTTTCGTTAAACTTGCGGGCCTCTGTCCCCGCAAGTCTCTTTAGACGAAGCTGTAAAGGCCTCCGGGCCAACAGCAATGTGGATGGGTTTTTAGTCGGTATGTTTCTCCTTCCGAGATCCGAGTCCGACATAACCCGTTGGAAGGCCTCCCGGCCAACAACGGGTATGATTAAATCATTTTCCCTCCACCGGAAAAAAAAAAAAGCAGCTCATGTGGTTCGCAATGGGTCGTTAGTGGCCCCGCACCTGCGGGTGCCTACTCGGCCCTATTGTCTTTCCGCGTCTTAGTCCGCGTGTTATTAAAGTGAGTGCCGCCCGTCGCCCGCGCATACTGCACGGCGGTACTGTTTGCGACTTCGCCCCGCGCATACGTGTGCTCGCCCCTCGGTTTGAGCAGCCATGACACTGTGCCGGAGTGTCTCGTACTCAGTATTTGTCGCGTAAATCATGTCAGGGTCGTCGGTCTCCGCGCCTCTATCTTCCCGCGTATTCGCGAGTTATTAACGTAACAACAGGCGATTCGCGTGTTAATTTGGCACCTTTTCCTATAAAGTTGTTCCTTGGTTCCAATTGAATTTCATACAAACTAACGTATCACAATGGTTGTTTCAATATTTACATCACATAAATATGCTAAACAACCTGTAACTTCTTATATGTAAGATACTAAGCATTGTACAAATACATTCTTGTGTATTTTTAGTAAAGAAAGTTTAAATATGTTAAACATCTTAAACTCTGTTGATAATATGATAACAGGATGTTATCTTCCATCTTAAATTAACAGAGTTATTATCATTTGCAGTTTAATATTATTTGAATGTGTATTAATGCCGATTATGAAATAAAAAGAAATAATGTTTTTTATGGCATAGAAGAAATAAAAAAATAATATCCCATCCCGATGTTATAGTCAACTCCTTCGATTTTCATTTGTTAATTTTGATAAATTCAGACCCACAGTTTGAACAAAAAATAATACCTCACTGCGCCGCAATATTTCATATAACCGAAACAAACACACCATTATTCTTTTCCCCAAAACTAACAATCAAAGAATCATTAATTCACAACCCAACAAGATGAAGTATCAAATAGTTTGTAAAAGAAGCAATAAATCCCGCCCGAGAGCAGCCTACTGCTCTCACAGCGCGTGGCTCTAACTTAAACGATCACGCTAAACGGGAATCAGCAATGGCCGCGGTTCCAAAAGAAATTTATGGCGCGCCGGCGTCCCGAATTTTATCGAAGGAAAATACATCTTTTTCATCCGTTAAGGTTTGTCAACGTCGATCGGCGATTCTACTGAAATGAGAGCCATTTGATATAAACTCAACCTAGTTCAGTTCGAGAATCGAGAAAATGATTTTTGTGAATGTCCATGGCTGGAATTTCTTTTCGAGTATCTGCAACGTTTGTTGTATGACGCTGGATTTTATTCGTCTAGTATTCTTTTACAGCCCAGTCGTATTGAAAAATAAATCGTTTTATTATCTTATGCTTTTTTATGTTTCTAATGCCGAATATTAAAAATATTAATAGATGGTAAGATTCCGCTTCTGCTTAGGAGCAACCACTGTGCCGGTTTGAATAACAATAAAGAGATCCAGTGTAGTTCTACGTGGTAGAGCCGAGCGGCGGCTTTTGCTGCTGCACGAATGGGCCGCGTAGGGGCCACGGTCTCGCGCGCGAAGTAGTGGCATCATATGCTTCTGCGCTTCGTTCGGTGAATGAGGTATGGTCGGATGGCCCACTCCCCCTCCCCATCACCCTCCTCATCCTCCCTCCTTTCTCCCAAATACCGTTACAAGGTAGGCAACGCACCTGCATTTCCTCCGGTGTTGCAGATGTACGTGGACGATGGTAATCACTTATCATCAGGTGAACCGCTTGCTAGTCCCATAAAAAAAGTGTTACGTGTTCCTTCTCCTTCCGTCTACCAATCACAGGGGTGATGCATCTTTAACCTTCTTCAATTGAAATTGTTTGCAGGTTTCCGTGGGCTGCAGAAGCCCTTACCATCAGGAGAACTGAAACTTCAAAACGACCCGTAATTGTTATTTTATGCTTAAGCTTACACTCTTCAGTCTAAGTCGTTAAGGTTACAAACTAATAATTTTAATTTTTTATTTCGATTCATGTAGTATATTATTCATCGGATGTATGTAGATGAATAATAATTTAATATAATATGATGCGAGATCATGTGAATACAAACATGGTAGAGAAGATATTTTAAAATTCTCGGCATCGGATTAAATTGTGCTTACACCTACCAGTCGCCGGTACCGCTGACTGGTCATGTCGGGATCAGCGTTGATAATGCTGGAGCGACTAAAACCCTCACGGTAGATACGCTGTTGACCCGGTGGCCTTTACAGCTTCAGCGGTAGGGACTCGCGAGCAGAAGGCTCGCTAGTTAAAATTATGCCCCTACCCCCAAAATGTGCAGACTGCCAATTAAAGGACAGGGTAAAGGACTTTTAGGGAGTCAAGGAAACGCGCCGGGAAAAGCTAACAAGTACCGGCGCTTTCTCTCGTGATTCGGCACGTATAACCGAACCGGTTGGTGGGTTCATGGGAGGTGGATTCATGGAGGAGCGAATTCTAATAGTAATTAAACTTTTCGTTTGATAAGTGTAAAGCGTCCCGGTACTAGTTTAAAAGCATGTTTTTATACTACAGTATTCGATAATTATTTATACATTCCTGTGTCTCATTAATAATTCAACATTGATAAATGAGTACGAGAACAACATATCTTTTTTTTTTAATTAATAACATTTAGATGTGTGCGCGAGAATAGTGAGACGGTCAATTTCCGCAAGTGGCGCATAAATCTAGTAGAGGCGGCAACCCTGCCTCGTCTTCATACGGAAATGCAAACCAGACCGCGTCTGTAGAGTTATGGCCGTTTTAACAAGGGAAACGTTGTAGTTTTTCACTTGTCACGACGCTACTAGGACTCTGACTTGTTCGTATATTTTCTTGTTTAAAGAAGGAAGTGGAGCCGGGTATTGTTTTATATTTTTCATTATCATCAGAAGAGCTTCTTTAATTATTTTCAGTTTACCTATTATATAAGGATAGGGTCTGAAGCGAGCAACTCTTTAGGTGATTAGTAACGAATCAAAGAAAAAGCTCTGGTGACAGAGCGAAGGTGGAAAATCCATCCGAATAAGCTGCACCCAATCCCGCAGTTTAATGATGGGGAGCAGCATCACTAGTTAGAAATTAACGGCACTGCGCTCACAAACCTTTATTTATTGGATTTGGGTGGAAAACAAGGTAACAGCCCTCCTGGTGGTAAGTTTCTACAGCAGCCCATGGTCAATTGCAAACAACCTCAATCGAAGTAGGTCACTCCCGAGGGCTAAGATGGAATTATTCACGGCTCGTAATTATACTGTCGCTCTTTATCTCTTAAACAGGAAGACGACAGTTGTTTCACTGCTGAGAAGTTGTCTACTGCATGTCAAGAGGCATGCCAGCTTTGGTTGGCACTCTCTTTGAGAGGCTATGTTCATCGGTTGACTAACTATATTTACAATTAAATATATTTATTGAAATTGATTGCGCCAGTACATTTTCATACAATCTCCATATTAATACTTTCATCGTTGTAATTTGATAATATAATAGACGGTGAGAAGATACAAAAATAAATTAAACGATATACTATTTTTAGAAAAAATATCGTAGTTCGACTGTACTTTTTTTTGTCTCTTTTCGGATATCGGGTACCGATAGAAATAATTGAATATTAAATCGTTTTATTTTACACGTCAATCGCATCTAGATTGAATGCCGAAAGCAGACAGATATTTAAATTTTTTAAACGATACGGGACAAAACTACGAGCGAGGTTAAAAAGCAAATTTAATATGCGTTACGTGGTACTTGGCGGGGTTTCTATTTCACGCGCAAATGGAGCGCAGAGCACGCTCGGCGCTTGATTTATGCGCGTTGTTGACGCTCCAGTTATGACGAGACGCGTCTGCGAGAGTAGCAGTTGCATGGATTTACTAGTATTTTATTTTTTATAATATGTATTGACCAGCATACTAATTGTCCGTTTTATGGTAAATGGTTAATCCGGCCTATAGAACCTGCAATCAACTTTAAAAGAAAGACGTCTACTGGTGCGTTGTTACTGTGGGCTAAGGTGGAATGTTCCGGAACGTAATTTTATTGCACTGTTGCTTGACTGCTTTTATTGCACCGTCTGGATAGACACCAGAGACAAGTGGTACCTATTCGGACGGTGCCTACGTAAACAAAAGCTTTCTACCAACAAATAACGTAAGTATGTTTTGTCTTTTAATTCTCGAATTGAGTATTAAAACTTTATTTGTGGAGTATCGGAAATTAATAACATAATTTATTATTAATGATATGAAATCAAATATTAAATACATTTTAGATTCGAGACAGAATTCACTACACACGCACATATACCAAAACGTTACGATTCATACACACATATATACCAATAAAACATGATGGTTTCTAGTATTCCTGAGATTCCGTACTTCGACTGAATTTTAATGAGTTACCGGCCATGCTTAATCGAAAGAAAGAATTAAAAGAATAAACAGATAAATAACAAAAAGAAAATAAAAACAACAATAAGAGACTACAAAATGGTCTGGACTTTGTTATAACCCACACTTTAAGGCAGCTCGGACGACTGCATGTGCACTCTTCATATAACTAATAAATTTAAATCTATACAAAGTTATTACACTATCTGTATATAATTATCCCTTTTATCTTTATCGTTAATACGCTTCGCCTATAGTACGTAAGTTAAATAACTACTTCACACTAATAAATTCTACAACTAATTAAAAGTATATACCCATTGTTGCAAATTTCATCTCTGCCTCCCCCGTTCACCTATTATGTCGCTCACTGGTTTCAAGGACCAGGTCAAATACAAAGTACACGCACAAGTTTTAAATTACAGTAGACCAGCCTAGACATTGCAGCAAACATGTTGTGTTTCAAATGGTGACTGACGGTACAAAAGGTGACCCAATAGCCTGGATTCTTTCTCTGGAACCTTCACCTGGATTCTTTGTTGAAGTTTGGTATAGATCTAGAGACCTCAGTGGCTACCTATAAAGAACTTTTTTGCCGCCTCTATCTTCGATAATATAATCCGTAAATTACTAAACAAAAAAACCAAGCCGCTACCAGACAAATTAAGACAGGAATTTATAATCAAGTTACGATAGCTTCTATTGTTTGGTAAAACTGATTATATCAGAACTTAGATAACGGGAAAATATGCCGCCGAAGACAATATTTTCGCTTATCTCGTATAATTTATGCGAAAAGTTGGTCACTTTCGGGCGACGATCGAAGTTACAGACGTCGATTCTGATTACATCGCACTTTTGAGGTTAAGTCATTCGTGTTAATTGTGACAAAAAACCTCGACGTGGCAAGGAACATTTGTTTTGCCCTCTATTTAATAATGACATAATCATTTCACAGAAACCTTCCAGATAACAAAAGTAACTAAACATCACTGCAAAATATAAACAGTTCCGTTAGCAACATTAAAAATATTACGTGTGTATCTCCCTTTATCTGAGATAAGATCATAGCAAAGAGCGGATGGGAGACTAAAAAATATTTTTATGTTACAAAAATAATATATATAACTAAAACTTTTGTTATTGGAAAAGGGAGCAAACGAGCCAACGCCTCACCGGTGCGTTGTCGACCTTAAATAATATTTCGGCAGGAGAGAAGTGGGAAGGGGAGATAGAGAAATGGGAGTGGGCCTCCGGATGCCTCACTCACCGGTATTCTGCGAGGTCGTGTTACTATCATGATCGAATCGGTCCATTCGAGCAGTAGCAAAAGCCGCCGCTTGACTCCACGTAAAATAACATGCTCATCATTGAGACAAACTGTCGTAATTCTTTTATAATTCTAATAACAGACAGTGATGACATCCTCTTAATCAATTCTGACATTCATTTGATATTCACGTAACTTGTATGAAATTCTATGAAAACGACCACTATTCACTAATGAATTATGGTCGATTTTACAATGAAATCACTAACGTATATTCAAACTGTGTGTATAGCATTTACCCACGGTGGATACGCTGTTGGCCCAGTGGGCTTTAGAGCTTCAGTGGTAGAGAATTGAGAGCTGAAAGCCCGCAAGTGTATTTTTTAAATAGTTGGTTGATGCCAAGTATTTAAAAAATATATATGTAATTTGCAATAATGCAACCAGAGTGCGATGTAAAGCACACAGCGCCATCTAGTATACAGAAAACTAATTAATAATAAAACTGTTTCTGCAAGGACATTAAAGAGGACCTGTGCATGCGACACGACATTATTGCACCAATTTTAGCTAAGCCCTATTGTTACATTGCTCACCTCCTAATTTTTTATTTGAAAGGAATTTCTACAATAAGCCCTTACCTTTGTGGAAAGAAATATTTGCAGTCCTCAAACGTGGGGGCTTCGTAGTACTTTAATGTGAATAATCCCATATTTCTCCTTGCGCCACTCGTGCTGTTACATGGGGTTATTGTGACATCAAATAGAGTTGTTTTAACCATTTTTTATTTTCAAAAACATCAGGTACTATACAATAAGAAGTTAAAACTAAAATAGAGGTCTGTAATTAAAAGGTAAAGGCCACCTTCTCAAATATCTGTGACGACCCTGCTCCAGTGCGGGTTGGTTGACTTAACAAAAAAAAATATGTAAATGTTCTCTGTGTTTAGGTAATCCTTTGAAGGAGCACTATTAATATTGTGTGTGGATTATTTAGCATTCACCAACAATCAGCCTAATTTAGCCAACTACTGAACATCGTCACCTCTAGCACAGCGTCAGCAAGAACCAAGTAACCTTTCTAGGAAGGTTTGCCTATACATACCACGTTGAGCAAGCGGGTATGGTGAGCGCAGTGTTGGTACCCTCCAGCTAGTGATGCTGTTCCCCATAAGTAAGTTAAGAAACAAAGGAATATATTTATTGGTACAGCATAAAGAGACAACACACACAGAACATCACACACAGATTACAGAAAAAAAATACATTGTGCGTGTCTCACTGGCTGGACCAATAGGTCTCCAGATCAGCTTATTGTCAAGGTTTAGAGTCTGACGCTGGTTTTCATCATGGTTTCAAAAAAAAAGTAGTCTTTGGGATTTGAATTCAGCGAGTTCTAATCGATATTCCGTCGTCATTAGGGCGCCAGAGCCTAGTTTGCTAGAGATAGGGGGGTGCACTGGCACCAAGTACAGATGCGGTTGGCATTTAATGAAATCTATACTACATCATCTCATTCCGTGGGTAACAACGGTCATTCCATAAACATGGCTTAATCGAATAGTTGTGATTTTCGACTGTGATGCTGCAATTGTTCTTCTTTCTTCCTGTTTAACAGACCGAAAACAGTCCACTGTTGGTAGTGAGGTCTCTTTCTTGCTTCAAGTTTCAAAATATCTACGCGTGTGACCTGAGTACCATCCCCGGTACCGACACCACTAATATTTTAATGGCTAATTTAGGTACCACATGCTCAGCTGTGAAGGAAGACATCGTGATTAAACCTGAAAGTATGTCTGTGAGATATTTAAAAATGCGAGCAGGGTGGTTATATCAATCAACATACTGAATCCATTTTTTTTGCTCTATGTATACAGACAAAAGTAAAACGAAAAGTAATATAACTGCTCTGTATTATATATCTCATGTCGATTTCAAACCCTCAATCCACACGAAACAGGGGTGGACAAAGATCATACTTCTTTTCATAATCGTTCGATGCAGACACGTTAAATACAGGCGGCTATAAAAATTGTACAAAAACCATAAATATCCCGCAGTATTCAATTATAGTTGGATGCTTGGAATACTTGAGGGGTGGGCGTCTGTAATAAGTTCCCACATACTGTACTTACATGCAGTATTGCTTCTACGAGAATAAGGTAGGGGAGGGTAGGGGAGGTACAAGGGGAGGTTAACGGTTACTCTATTTAATAAGAATTATCAAATTTTGTTATTTTTCCGCGTCTACATAACGAATACTGTGACGGTTACATAGAAAAATTAAAAAAAAAGGGAGCGTGTAAGTCAATACACGTGACAGAAGTAAAACTTCTACTCGCTTATAAATAACTGTTCAGTATAAAAACAATTATTGATCGATAAATATTACTCACTGTTGAAATACTTACACTACACAAGCATGAATATTACAAATTTCCAATTCAAAAGCTAACCGAAACATTGCACTCAAATTCGACGAATTTTACTTACATCGTGCCAAAGAAGTGCCTCTTAAACAATTCAACATTATACACAGACAACTGTCTATAATCTAACTACTCGGATACCTATTCTACAATAAGGAGCGTGCGATACCCGTGCTTAATTATAAAGCCAAAGGGCTTAAGAACCATTCCACTGTAAATTAGTTATAGTACATAGAGTTATAATACATTTCGGTATCAAGGGGCCCTTGCCGTCCAGTTATTTCCGTAATGCCCACGGTGGCAGGGCGATGTCGCCTGGCTCTACTGCGGTCCCATTTGTCACGCAATTCCACCGCACCCGCGCCCATCTCTCATGTACTCCTGAGTCGCTTGAAACATAGAGTAAATTAGTAAATACAGACACGTCTTTTAAATGGTGTGTAAAAATATCATTACAGTCCGTCTGAATGTCCGCATTACCAAATGGTGCGAAATATAATAATTAAAAAAAAACAAGAATTGTGATTTGACAAAGTAATTAATCTTTCTTATGTCGAAGATTAAAGTATTTCAATTCATTTTCGTTTCATTTTCTTTATTGGATTCGGGGTGAAACTAACTCCAACTCCGATGGCAACTGCAACCCATGGATACCTGCAAACGACTTCAATCTAAGAAGCTTTTAGGTGTATTGTCATCCCTGAGGATACCCTTAAGATGGGATGCAGCACAGCCCGTAATTATACTCGCTTTTAACTTAGGCTTTGACATATTTTAAAGGACTCAAAAACACTGATTTATTTTTTCCAATACAAAATGCAAAAAATACAATTCTATATATTATTTAATTTTTAAATCCTATCATAAACTCTTTAGTTCACATAAATCTAAATATTTAATTCAATTATTTCTTCCACCAATAAATATGAATTACAATGTTTCACATCTACCAGGCGACCTGTAATGAATAAACTTTTTTTTCTGTCTTAAACGCATTAGTAGCCGATGACTTAAAAGAATTAAGTAAATATATCTATCGATGTTTGAATTTTGTGCGAATAATATTTTCGAGAAAATGATGAATAACGAAACTTTCGAAACTGTACTGAACTGTTCGCCGACAAATAAAAACAATTTTGATAACTTTTTGTTCATTCTTGTAGGTATTAGAGTTTCGGTTATTTAATACGAACACCTAAAAAGCTTAGTGTCGCATCTGTAATGTCCTGTAATCTGTAAAATTCACAAGTAGGCAATGTAATATGTTCATCTCTCTACACCGGACAAGTGTCGCCTAAAATATTACAGAATACCGTCGATTATTACCAAAAGCATACCGAATTTAATGCGACGCTTAACGTTGAAGCTGAAATAATATTGAGCATTGGAATATCTTGATGATTAATGTTATTACTGGGTTCAAGGAATGTTATCAAAACTGTACGAAATAATATTGATTCTCATATAAGAAAAATATGAATTTATAAAATAAAAACCTATCTAAGTCTTATATTCCAAAACTATCCTCGAAACTATGTATAACTGTGTTAAATTTTCATTATTTACTTACCAAATTAAAACGGAAGTGGATTACCGTTCCCCTGTTTAATAAAATTCAAATATGGAATAGAGTCACCGCAAACAAAAAGCTTTTTCGCGTGTCTCTTACAATTAACATTTGCATCATAACAGTGGGGAGGAGCGCTGATGGAGCTCAGTAGTTAGTAGAAATATGCGACCCCTTTTAGTGACGCGGTTGAACCGCAAAAGTTATTAACTGCAATTTGTGTTACGTATTTTGAATCCTTCTATTATTATTACTACGTTTACTAAAATATTCTAATCCCCTCCACCCTCTTTTAACCAGACTTTAATTGGAATAATGTGACAGGTGAGTCGATAGCATCTTAAGTGTCCAAGGTGAATCGTAGGTCAGTTTTTGAAAAACTTGTTGGTATGAGCCTTCCACACTCCCCTATGTGAATAGAACTCGAGTCTCTTGATTCTGAAGCAGATCACCTAACCCCTCGGCTATCGGTAGCACGGGTTGGCGGGCTTCACATTTCATCTTCGAAATATTACTTTTTATTATTTCTCAGACACGCAGGTTCCCTCACAACGTTCTCCTTCACCGCCGAGCACGTGGAGAATACAGCACATAAAATTGCCATTAACAATTTTAGTGTTGCTGGCGCCGGGGATCGAACCCCGGACACTCGCGCTCTACGGAACTAAAGCGAGCGCCCTGACCGATAGACTACCAAGGCTCTCAGCCTTTACTTACTAACGATTAATTAGAAAATTAGTTTTTAACTGCCTTTAAGTAGTACATGCAGGTGGCTCAGGACCGAGCTTCGTGGCAATCTTTGGGGGAGGCCTATGTTCAGCAGTGGACTTCTGATAGGCTGAAATGATGATGATGATGAAGTAGTACATTGTTACTAGACATCGGCCTCTCCTATCTCAACTAAGATCTATATATTTCGGGATTTACATATTCGAAATACTATTTTGATTTTTCTGAAATTTTTCCAAAGTAGAATTTCACGACACCCATGGGATGAGATGGGACGGAAGATTCCCCTACAGCGCTAACCCACGACAGATAAATAATTGTAATTTGAACGAGAATTTATGAGATTATTTTAATATATAGTCTGGAAATCAAAAAAGACACATATGGTTTTAAAGTTGATCGATTTTAATATTAAAATTCATGTATTAAGTTGAAATATTTTCTTTACAGATTTGACAGTGTTTATTTTATAATGTATTCGTGTAATTATAAAAGGAAAAATTTCGTTGTCTCTGCGAATGGGTTAATCCCAGTCAGCCTCTCGGAACATCTGAGGCGGCTGGGACTCCATGACGGACCGCTCCGAGCTCAAATGCAGAAGGCGGTGCTACTCGATACCGCTCGCATTGTCCGCCGGTTTCTTTCCCTTTCTCCCCAACCCGCCGTCTGGTCTCCCCTGGCGGGGGCTTCCATCTGATTGAGTTTTAATTATCTATTTAATTTTATTATATATATAATTTATAAAACATTATTTATATTATGGTATTTATTTATACAACCCAACCAGATGAGTAAATATAGAAATACCCCAAAAAAATATATTTAAAATTTCCTTAAAAATTTGCTATACATACTCTCAATGCAGTGCCAAGTGGTTTGGCATATTCTGATGGATCCGCCACACATCGATCACTAGAGCCCAGATATTGGCCATCAGGGTGTAATATATGGAGATGAGGATGGAGAAAGTAATTTTAAAACGCATTAAACGTTGTGTGCTATAATAAATACAGAAGGTAAGTTAACTAAGACCGATTAATATTATTAAACAATTCACATTAGTGACTCTATACTCGAGGAGTGTGAGCCAAAGCTTGCTCACAAGTGCGCAAGCTAACGACGTCATTAAAGCAAATGATCGCGTTACCTGCCCGGACGCGTCACGTGTGTCGCTGACTCAAATCAGTTAACAACTTACACTTAATAAGTAATCAGCTGGTTCATGACCGCCGAGCCCGTGGGGCCGCGACGGCGACGCTTCATAATGTAACAGTGTTTGTGAAAACAGAGATAGATGTATTTTCTACTTCACGCCAATATTCTGACGACGACGCGGTACCAGCCCGGTGTAGCCGAACCCATTCGAGCAGAAGCAGAAGCCGCCGCTTGGTTCTACCGCGTTACGAATGAATCGATATAAACATTATGTAATTCAAGTGAACGATTTCGATTAATGTCACCATTGATTTCGATCAAGAGTTCTGCACACAAGGTGCCGCATTTAAAATGATACAGAGCAATTATTTTCAAAAGACCGTAAACCGTTCGATCGCGTACTTGTAAAAAATTCAATTTACTCTGTTTCACTATGTTTTGTCCCGTGACCGCTCTCCACAATGCACGTCGCATCTATAGCTATTTGCATTGCACTGAAAGCAATCTGCAATGCAAACTCGCTTATTTAATACGTCCGCTTACAGAAATCGGAGTGTGCACTTACTAGTGGCCTCGCGTGTACACCGCGGCGGACCGGATTGATTTTAAACTGTTGTGTTGTGCTGTTCAAAGTGATGTAACAACATTCGTTTCGACGGATTGCAGAAAATAGTAAATAAAATTGCGTTATGGTAAAAAAAAAAAATCCGTGTGGTCGCGGCGCGAGAAACTGTCACTCCCTTTGTTCCAGTGGTCGCCGGGAAATGCGACTGATGGAAAAGCTATAAAAATTACCGATTTATTTTTTAATTACTTACCCCCTTTTATCCTTTCTACTGTGTCGTAAAGCCTTCGTAAGTATGATCATTTATCTACTTATCGTTCACAGTTAAATTGGTTACCTATTCGTCAGCGCCGAAGTCTGCGCGCTCTCACTACCCTCTATTCTATCCTGAGGTCTCCTACTGCTCCTTCCTACTTGTCTTTCTACTTTCGTTACCTTTGCTCAAACCATGACAGAACCCTACGTTCGTCTAATAATCTCCTACTCCAGTGTCCCTCACATACCTCATGCTTTGTCCGTTCATTCTTTCCTGTTCAATCCGTACTTCATTGGAATGCGCTCCCACTCGAAATCAGAGCGGCTAACAGTCGGTAAATATTTAAAAAGAAAGCTAAGGAACATATTCTTAAAAAAATGGCAGAAACATCTCAGTAATAGTCTATTTTAATATATATTTAATTTATTAATATATTTAAAAATTCGAATGTATGTACGTACGTGTCTATGTATTTATTATTATATGCGTATTTAAATATTGCATGTACATATAGATTTACATTTATTATATATATATTTTTTCCTCTCTTAAGTCCTCTCTATTCTATCACCTACACCTTCTTCATTTCATCTCTGCATCGTCCAAAGGTTGACTGGTAGAGAATGCTTCTGGGATTAAGTCCGCCTATATACATTTTCATGTATATGAAAGTTAAATAAATAATTAAATAAATAAAGCCAATTTACATACATAAATTTTACACGAACAAACAACCAAATCCGAAACAATTTATTTGTAGCCTATACCAATAGTTGTCTCGTGCGCTGAATCGAACCCGCGATCTGTAGCGATGCGGTTAAACACTTAGCCACTGGGGGAAGATTTTTTTTTCGTCTGCCCCAGCCAGGTTAGTTAATCAGTAAACTAAAGGTTGGAACATTCACACTTACACAAATCTGCATAATATAATCGTATTATTACTTTAGCGAATCCACTCCCTACTTCTGTGTCCCTATTCCTTAATTATTTACATATATTATAAGACATCGTATTAATCTACGGTTAACCACCCAGTAACTGGCCACTTTAGCGCCCCGGCCAGTTCATGCATGTTTTAGACTAAATTTCAGCATCAAATGTATAGCTTTTTATACCGTATATCAAAATAAATGCTCATTTGTAGATTATTGAGATACAATAGTAAAAAAAAAAATTGTCTATAATAGGTCGGTAAATTTTGCTTCCTATTTTATATACTAATTCAAGATATTTTTATCGTAGTTTATTTACATTTGATTATAATATATATGTGCGATAACTTGTTGTCATTTTGTAGGTAGGTCACACTAACTTTATGGTACTCTTACTGACACTGCGCTAAGTCCATAAAGGTCACTATTTTTTTCGGATGTTGTGTATTAATTTTTGCGGCGTATTTTTCCCTTTTTTGTAATAAAACTTCACTCTTTTTAGCGGACAAAAAAGCAATAAAAAATTGAGGTAAACCGATTTTACTTTTAATTTTCTGTTTTTATAATGTCATCTATTTAAAAGTGTCAAAACTAGACAGATACAAACAGTACAACTTAAGAGATTTTATTGCAACCTTTTACTTATGAAATACGAAAAATCTCATAAGTAAATCGACCTAATATACCATACTCTCATCTGGTTGAGTTATATATAATATCTACACATACAAAATATTATACAGTAAATAAGATACAATAAAATATATAATTAACAAAAAACTTAAAAATTAAAGTAAAATAAATTTATTAATTAAATTATTATTACTATTATTAAAAACCATATTCTTCTTGACAATTTATAAATGAATATGAACAAGTGCTCACTTTCTATTAAAGCTCATTCAAATTTGACAAAAATCGTACATATTTCTAAGTTTCGATAAACGCATTGTTACGAGGCAGATGCCATAAGCACACAGTAGTGGATATTTTACATAGAGTCGTGTGAATACAGAGCCTATTCTATTAACCTTGTCAAATTACTTATTTTAAAAATTGGACAATTATTTGCGCGTTCTATCAACAACGGCAGACATACGAGAGACTTTATTAAAATTTGTATTCCACTGAAATTGATATGCATTGCAAGCCCGACTTATGTATGTGCGTTATGTATAAATTATGTGTAATATTCGGACTAATACCAGTGCATGGCGCAATATGCTGGCTGCATTTCTATATTATTATGATCGTGAATATTGACGGAAGAGTGTCAGTATTGCCTTCATCCCTGGTATGCCAAGCCACTTGGTTGGACATCGACCAGTTATAAGACATTTGTAAATTGAATTTTTTTGGGAAAAGTATTATTATATATTCTATGCAAGACTCGCAGAACACCGGCGTGAAGGAGAAGCATCTTATGCTTCTGCGTTTCGCTCGGTGAGTGTGGTAACCGGAGGCCCCTCTTCTCCATCGCCCCTTCTCATCAACACCCGCAGCTCCTCTGGTTGCACATGTATGTGGTCTACGGTCACGGATCACTTGCCATCAGGTAAGCCGCTTGCACGTTTGCCGCCTTTCCCGATAAAATATAATTTTCTGATTAGCGAAATGCCACAAGCCTGCGAATATGAGGAACATATCATTTCAATCATTAAGTGGTATTTATGCTACATTATAAAAAAAAACTGTATAGAGTGAAATACAAAATATTAAATAATTTTTGTAAATTTGGATGGAGAAGTGTGAAGAAGGCAACGCCGTATGCTTAAATGTAGCATATTGTAAATGCCCTGGGTAAAGGTCTCCTTTTCAAATATCTTAAAGGTTCGCCAGGCTACTCCAATGCGATTTGACGGACTTCACATGTCCACGGAATAATATTCTTTTTATTATTTCTCCGACATGCAGGTTTTCGCACGATGTTATCATTCACCGCCGAGGCACACAAATACATATACAGTCCGCAAATGTGAAAACGCATCTACATTTGGATTCTTAACCGAGAGCAAATACTTTTTAATATTATAAAGGAGAATTTAATAAAACTAATCGACTTAAACAAGATCCTTCTCCCTACAGCAACGCTAACGTAACAGCACAAAGATATCTAGCGCATAGCGCATTTCATCGCGAATATACATCCTTCAGAAACAGATCTCAATATCAAGTTGGCTGAAAGTCAAAATCAAACTACTAGTTTAAACTTATCCCGCCTAGTTCTTGGTGCAATTTTCATGCATATTGTACGCTCAAACCCGTTTCGTAGACGAAACTAATACTGGTTAAAGTACTCCGAGTCTTGTGTATTCAGTCTACGATAGAACTTAGTAATGGAATACCCTCTTTTTTTAAAGATAAACGATTTCCCGTCTATAGGTTATTTTGAGTTGTGGCGGCATTTTATTTAAATTGATCAAGAACGTTTATTTATTTTAGTATATATAGCATATAATTTTCCCGTGCTCCAATCGAACCCGCATCCACAGCGCTGCAGCCAAACACTTAGTCAAACTATAAAGTATTATAATGTGATACAATAGGAATAGAAATAACACTATTACTACTGGAATTATTTCTTCTCTGTGGGTATTTGACCAATTTTATGACACATTAAGGGTTTTGTAATAATGAAAATTGGAGATATTTACTTTTTAAATTTAAATTAATATTAAATGGCTAAGCACCCATGTTATTAAAATTCAGAAATAGGGTTTTATTTAAGTTAAGTGATAAGTGATTGTTAGATAGCCATTTAATCATTACGGATATAGTCTTATAAATGTCAGATATATGTTTTGATAACGATATTTCTTGTAAGTACTACTGAAATGTCGTCTGTAAATAAAGTAATTTTATAGTGTCATTTATATCTATTAAGGATAGAGGCGGGCCTAATGCACTTACTTGCGTCACACTAATTAATATTAAATTATGTAAATTCGATCGTTAATTTCGAGTTACATGTCTATTGTCAAGTTTAGTTACCTCAACACATTTAGAGGCCAGTCTGACTATGCTGATTGGTGTCGAATGAAAATCCTTTGTCTCTGCCAAACACACATACTTCAAGAGTTATTAAGTGTATATACTACTTTTATGTATATAGGTTAGATGCGACCTTGTTGAAATAAAAATTATGTTTATACCAGTGGTCACAAGTTACACGAAATAAATAAAAAAAGCAATTTTCATACAACTTAAATAGCCTGATAATGCAAATAAAATGCTAGCGCCGTTCGTTTTGAATCATAGTTTACTGAGCAAGAGTGTTGATTTGTTGCCTAGCTTTTGAAGCGTTTTAAAATTTACTGACGGCTTCGTACCTTCGTGCTTTATGCAAAGCAATCTTTGTTTTCTTCAACTCCCACTCCACAATGTAATTTAACAATCACGGTGAAAAGTAATATGTGAAATAGGGGCAAATTGATCGAAGTTTCTTATAAAATAAACGCATTCCTAATTTGAATAAATTTAAAAATAACTTGTGACATTATTTATTGCCGGACTAGAAGCAGAACAAGTTTTGACTGTAACTTTAAGCAAAAACTAAAAAATATAACTAACACCAACAAGAGCACTAGTTCACTAAATACTTTTAAACCGGTCACGTTTCAAATGGATTACGGAGCGAGATCGTAAAGTTGCCGCTTAAGATTGGAAGCGTGTAAAACTACTAGATTCATTTCTAGCCGATTCAAGTCAATTAATTCTTTGAGAGAAAGAGAAATGCATAATAGGTTTACAGCAGAGACTAAATAAATATAATCATCATCATCATCATTGCAGACTATTTAAATCCCTTAAGCTTCACTCTTAAATATTCTTGAGACTTTTATCCGAGCGTCATCATCTATCTACATCTGGAAACGCGTGTTGTAGAGATTCCGAATTTTTTCTTCTTAATCATACGATACTAACTCAGTAACGATTAATCGTCATTGTTTTCCCATATCCGATTAAAATCCTTTGGCTATAAGAAGTATGATTGAGAAGACTTGATGACACAGAAGCAATTGCTATACATCCAGACTTAACCAATATCTTGACTGTATTGTTTACTTGAAGAATGAAGATTTGGTTTTGGTCAATCTATGTATTTCTTCTTCTTTTACGGCCTGTAGACAATGAACTATTTTATTTTCAAGCAGTAAAGTCCTTATTGCTTCGAATGCCTGAAAAAGAAGTTAGTACTTTAACATGTTTCTAATCTTAACTGGCAACTTTACGATCCTGTTCCGTAATAGATTGTGAACGTGATGTGCCTTAATATACAAGGCAAGCTACAATTTATTTTAACGAGCGTAAAGTCTGAAGAATTCTTAAGAATCTTGTCTTTACACCGATGAAATATAATGATGATGATGTACTCCTGGATACAGATTTGGACCACGGTGAAAACTTCTAAATACTATCTGCAGTTACCAAAGCAAACACAGTAGCACTCGTCGCATTTACCTTCGCATATCCACCAATAATCAATTAGCGGATATGAATAACATTGACACCAAATATACTAAAGTGCTAAACCAAATATATTTTTAGTTATAAAGGCCAACGGCTCAACTTATGGCAAGTGATTACCGTCTACCGCTTTGCCGGCATTTAAGGATATTTGGGTGAGGGGAAGGATGATAGGGAGGAGAGTTGAGAATGGGGGAGTGGGCCTTAGTCACCGTCTCTACTTCACGTCGGTTTACTGGAATGTCTCCAGAGACACCGACAGCTGCGTTGAGACGTTGAAGGAGTCAGTTGCTTCTTCTAGGTCCCGAGATAAAATACAAATGCCTGCATTGGCATTTTAATTTGTAACATAACTTATGTTCATACCGGGTATTTACCAAAAAAAAATGTTTTCTTTAATTTGGTTCGGGATCCCTAGCGTGATCAATTTGCCAGTTTTTATTATTGTGATTTTTTATTTTTTGACTTTAGTTTGCATTAGACGAGTAATTACATAAAGCTTGACGCTTATGTGTATTATCATTTTAACGACGTACTAAAAACAAAAAAAGTTGAAAAGAACATGTCACTTGTTTCACACAAGTTTTTACTTTAGGTTCTTTTTAATATTTTTTCCGGATTCACCATAATAACACATATTCTGTGAAATTAAAACCGACTTCCCGTTACTGTTTTAAATATACCGCCCTTAAAACGTAGGACAGACGGAAAGACTTTGTAAAATGCTTAACAATATAAAGCCTATAGAGCTATTCACATAACAGATTCTTCTTCATCGTGAGCCTATTTAAGTCCACTGCTGAGCATAGTCCACACCAAGAAATCTACAGCAACTGCCGACATTCATTTCATGGTGGGTTTCTCTTAATTCACCACGATGAGCAGACGGATAGGTGAGTGTAGTGCCAGTCCCTTGCACTTGAGATGCTTCTCCCTATCATAGGTCTGTGTGATGTTGCTCTTTGAGCTTTCTGGTAAAAAGCACCTCCTTGGGCTTTTTGGTAAAAGCACCTCCTTGGGCTTTTTGGTAAAAAGCACCTAGGGCTTTTTGGTATAAGTGTTAAATTTCAAAAGTTTATCGTTCTGTTAAATGTTCACGTTGTCATCGCCTTAACAGCCTGTCGACATTTCACTGCTTAATATAAGCCTCCCCACAGATTTTGAGAGACAATACAACGCAAGTGAAGTAAGGCACA
Organism: Bhutanitis thaidina; assembly: GCA_029286595.1. Taxonomy (NCBI): domain Eukaryota; kingdom Metazoa; phylum Arthropoda; class Insecta; order Lepidoptera; family Papilionidae; genus Bhutanitis; species Bhutanitis thaidina. The sequence continues at coordinate 2,697,341 of JAGSMS010000004.1, read as the reverse complement.
TACCTCTTGTCTTAATGTAATTGAAATTTTATTAAACAATTATGCCGCCCCTCAGGGCTCCAAGCTCACGGCTGCTGGAGGCACCCAATTTGCTTAAATATTAATATTATTTGTTCTCTCAAGGGGATACCTGAAATTAATTGATAAATTTAATGAATGTTAAATTCGAATGGAGATGAGTTTATTTTCTAGAAATTATTAACGGTTTAAACATGTTGCTGAAAACAAAAGAGAATCGTTCAGAGACTCTTTCTCCTCAGTAGTTTCCCCGCACAAGCCACGGTTAAAGTGGCCAAACGGATTTCCTCAATTCAAAAATCGTCTCTTCTCAATTTTTAAGACTTCACTCCAGTCTCACAGGATGAAAGGGTATAGCAGATTCTTACGCCGATACTAGACGGCGTAATTACAATAAAAGGGTTTAGGTAGTAATCTGATCGGTGAAAATATCAGACGATTGGTCTGATATTTACACCAACCTTTGACAACATTAAGAGAGTGTATTTCAAAGTAGCTTCTCTAACGTTGCAAAAACAAAAATCATGTATATATAAATATCATGTCTTACTATATATACATATATGTATACTAAAAAACGACATCGGCTATGATTACACACGGAACATGGCGCGGGCACACAATGGGCCGACCCTATTTGCATTTTCACTCAACTGGCCAATCTGCATTGCAAACTCCCACTATAACATGTAAATATTTGCATAAACACTTGCACAGCCTGCATATCACATCCGCGTCTCTAAAACTAAAGGTATATAGATCATATTTGAATAGCTTTCTGTTACTTAGCTGTTACACCAGTATTGTAGTGTAAGAGGTCATGCGCTGGTTTTGACTTGATGCAATAATATGATAAACAAACAGTAATTCTAAAGTTTGTCTCTACTACTAAAAGAAATATGATGTATCCTTGCAACAATATATTAATTAATATATAATTTAAAAAGTTAACACTAGAAGAAATTTGTAAACACATTTTCTTTCACATCCGAATGAAAAAACTGAGCTGCGTAAAACAATCCGAAGCATTGGTCCTGGGAATGAATAAAAGGCAGTAATAATATTTTTTACATTTACGCGAATTCCACACATTTGAAGTGAAACTATTGTTTCGGATTTTATTGCGTAATATCCGTAAACAATAGTATCATTTCGAAAGGCCTTCATTATCAACAGACACGTCATATTATCACTGATAAACGTCTAATACGCTATCTATGGCCAGTTTTGATTTCATTGTTCCCCAGGCAAGTTACGGGCAGATTATGCATGCGGTTGTAGCCACGGGCTGAATATATAAAAAAAAATAATAACTCAACCAGATGAGAATATTTATAAATAATAATAAATAACGCACGTCATCTAGGATACCTACATAAATAAATAATATTATTATAAACATCCATTACTCGTCTACAGACATTTATGTTCATGATACAACAGTTTGCTCCTAACGGGATTTGAACACCTCTGAGGGTTAACCATCAGATTCGAAGGCATGGTCACTACCAGCTAGGCTATCGGGCCACAGATAGTTAACAAGGCACCATAAATTGTCTTTCTGTCACCGGAAAAGTTAGTTACTAACTTTCAAACCGTTTACAGGTTCCGCGCTTATTTAGAAATTTTACGTAATTTTGTGGTGGAAACTGATAATTTTATAGAATCAAACAATACGTCGATAAAATAATCGCCATTAATATTAACAAACAATACCAGCAAAAAATAAAAATTAAGGATCATGTAACAGAGCAACATAGATCAGTGGCTCCTGTATTGGAATTCCGTGGAATGGAAAAGTAAGCGGGGTTCCGCGAATCAGTAAAATTATTTTGATTGGCTTTAAAATAGGTATTTAAATTATTAATGTAATATTTCATAAAATTAAACGGATTTGTTGAGTATTCAGTGCCCTTAAACTTTTAGGCCCTTAACTATACTTATAGGAAACAGGTGCTGCTTGTGGAGGCTGGTCTGCTCGAGTTTGGTCTTATTAAGTGCTTTAGTTTCATGAATCATTGCATTCTTTTGGCATGTTTTCAGTTGCCATGCCATTTATTTTATGATGTACGTTATGATTATTAAAAATAAAAATCTAAAAAGTGGATAAGTACGAAATTTCTTTCGTCTGTTTTCACTCCGTCTGAGGAGTTTCATTACGAAACGGTTGTAGATTGTAAAATAATAATAATAATAAGATTCGACAAACAAAATTATCTCTCTTACGTTGAAGAATAAAGAATTTTCTTTTCAGGCTCTTACGAGCTCTGCGGGGGTGGACAGAGTTATAGGTAATTAATTTAATAACTTTAACCCACTTTTCACTAGAACTTATTCTGTACGACATAACACACGGTGAGCCTGTCGCCGTTAGAGACTAGACTAGATTAGCATGAAAATTATACAGGTTTAACCCTATTAAATATTTTAAATGTAAAAGTTGGTCCGTTTGGATATTTATCGTTGTATTTCTGTTAATCTGGGCAGTAAGAGTCGGTCTGCCGGAATTCTGTCACGTTTGTATTGTGCTTACAATGTAATCTCCATATGAATATTAAGCACTGCAAACCCTTAATATAAACGGGACCAGACAAAGCATCGCCCGCAGCGCTAATAAACCAAATCGGTGTTAATTCGATAAAGTATACATGACAGTAATACGTTCGCTATCATAACGGATAACAAGCAAACTATTCACTGACGGAATACGTAACGAGACGATTTGCCTTAAACACTAAGATGCGGTCTAAATGTCGCGCGGAAGCGTTTTAATACTACGTCTGTATAAACGATAATGTTCACCATTAAGCACATTAGCATAGCATAACACATAGCCGTTAGGATCGGCAAGCCACGTACAGGCAAACCTGCGCAGTGTTGCGGGAAGTCGATGGATGCATGTGGCTAATGACCGTGTTTAGTGGACTTGTGATAGGCTGAAATGATGATGTAGCACATTAGAGTATTAACACTGTGACAATGCAATAGCAGTAGAACAAGAGAACGTTGTCACTTCTATTTCTCCATTCTTCTTCAAGCTAATCCAAGAAAGCGCCAGCTAACAGCCGCATGCTTTACTTTGAAAAGTTTGCCGATACTCACCGCGCTGGGCAAGCGGGTTGGTGACCTCAGTCCCTTATCCTCGCACCAGTGACGGCGCTCCCGTCACTTATCTATCGGTTATAAAATCTAATTCTAGCAGGATGCATCACGTGCAGGTGAGATTGGCATTTGGATAGAGAAACGGTATAAAGAGATTCCCCTTTATACCCTCTTCTAATAATTATTATTAAAGTATAGTAGATTTATTTAAGAATACGTTAAATGAAACGTAAAAAGTGCGATGACGTCACTAAATGAGGTTATAATCCCTTGTCAAAGCCTAAACTTCGGAACGTCGTGATATGACATTGTTACAACGTAATTAAAAATTTTCAAAACATAATGTCATCGTTCTCACCTTTTTTATGTGATTCAAATGTGTTCGTTTTTATTTTTGTCATTTCATGTGGTCTGATCGACACGAGCCTGCCGCATTAATATGCCTGTTTTGAGATCCATAACATACAGTTTCTCGACTGTTTTTTTTTAACGTTTAGGGCCGTATAAATAACGTCTCTTGACGTCTGCGTCTGATTATAATAGAGCTAATTTTATAGTAGATTTTTGAAGGAAAACCACTAAAATTGAAAATGGGGTATTCTGTGATCATATTTAATTTTATTACACATAATGAAAGCACGATTAAAACAGGAAACGTTTTCAATTTCACACTTCGATTGTCACTTGTAAACTCGATTAGAATAAATTGTAAAAGCCTTTGTAAGATATCTCTCTATTAACCAGACATTATAGATCTTAGTAAGTTTGAGGATAAGTTTTGAAACAATTTTCCGCTACCGCTCATCACCAAGTACTAGCTTAACAAATGAAATGAGAGAGACGGGCGCTCCGCTCGGATAGCGCAATCACATTGATACGTTTATTGAGATTGGGCCGCGCCCGCGGATTTGCTAAATGAGTCGCGGTTATACCATTTGATTTCACTGCTTTTATACGACTTCGAATGAGACTTACGTAGTTTTATTAGAAACATACGTATTGTCACAAATACGTTAAGGAATAAAGCTGCAAAGCTGCTTCTAAAACAAGGAAAAAATATTGTGTAAAGTAGCAGCCTGTAAGTGCCCACAGCTGGGCAAAGGCCTCCTTCTCAAATACGAGTATCAGAGAGGGTTTAGGAGCCGGGAAGGGCCCGACACGCAGCTCCAGTGCGGGTTGGCGGGCTTCACACATCCTCGAAATAATATTTTTATTATTTCTCAGATATGCAGGTTTCCTCACGATGTTTGTCTTCACCGCTGAGCACGTGGTAAATACAGCACTTAAAATTGCTATTAACAAATTTTAGTGGTGCAACGGGGATCGAGCCCAGGTCACTCGCGCTCTATGAAACTAAAGTGAGCGCCCTGACCACAAGGCTACAACGGCTCGTAAAAAAAAAACGACCCGCATATGATCCAATAATGTCCGTATTCCGAGACATAACTCTCTACTTGCCACCTTCCACGATCTCCGCATCGAACTTATATATCGCGCAACCCGAGCGAATTTTGCCAGGACATGTCTGCTTTCTGCAATCCACGCACAACAACGACTGGCGGCGGTGGTGGTCGCCAGGGGAACGGTCGTGCGCTGCGCTGTCGGTCAGCAGACGTGAATTTATTTTGGCGTATTTTCTTCTTTTTATATTACCTCCTAAACTATAAGACGTGACGATAGAGTCATTTGTTTTTGTGAGGATTTAAATGTTGTACATATGAAATACTAGTGGCTTTGGTCACTACATACAAACTACACACATTAAAAAAGTCTAAGCAGCATGTTAAAATTAACCATTCATATTAATTAACTTTACTCACGCAAAGTCCGTAGGTACGTAAACTTAAAAAAAGGTAAAAAAAAAATTCGATTATGTTTTGTTTTTTTCATAAAATTAAATGACAGGGAATTTGTTTGAATTTAAGTGCGTTTTTAATGCTACGTTTAGTCTTGATTTTATAATTTTACCAACCATTTAAATAAAGTTGAAGCGACAAAATTGAATTGTTAGATATTCTTTACGTCATGGAGCGACGTCATTTGACGGCAAATGAAATGCAAAGAGCTGTAGGGATGTTGCAAGCGGGAAGTAATCAATCTCAGGACAAAATGCCGAGTTACCTACCATTCATAGAAGTGTTATTTGTCGTCTTTGGCAGCGCTACAATAATACAAGGGAACCCGCTGAACAGCATTCAGGCCGTAAAAGGAGTACAACCACCGGGCCGGCTCGACCGGGTTAATACCACGACCTCGCAGGATACCGGCGAGAAGTAGAGCCATATTGAGCTTCAGCGTTTCGTTCGGTGAGTGAGGTAAGCGGAGACCTACTCCCCCTTCCCATCTCCCTCCACATCCTCCCTCCCATCTTACAAATACCCTTAAAGACCGACAACGCACCTGCAGCACCTCAAGTGTTGCAGACGTACGTGGGTGACGGTAATCACTAACCATCAGGTGAACCGAAAGCTCGTTTGCCGCCTTATCCCTAAAAAAAAACTTTGCCACATACTAGTGTATCGTGGTAGGACTCCTTTCCTGCGTAGTAGCCGTCTGAGTTCGATGTGTTCCGGCTGGAAGGCTAAAGAGAGTCAATATCATTACTAGCTGTGAGGCATTTCATCATCGTCCTCCAGGTACATCAGTCCTACGATTGAAGTTACTTGTAGGTGTTTATGGGCTGCAGTAGATATTCAACCCTTAGCACGGTTGTTACTGTCGTGTTTTATAAACAAAACACAACAAAAAACACTGTAGGGTGAAGCATGGTTAGTTTTGCAATTCTCTGTTAGTCTTCGTTATCATAAACTAGACCAGTGTCTACTATCGGCGGCGTATGAGGTCTGTCCGAGAGATTGTGATTGTCTTATTTGTAAATTAAAGAAAAGCTAACATTAGCAGAGTTCTGCTTAGAGAAGCCATATACTACAGAAAGAAGAAAGAAGAAGAAAGCTCTGTCGTTATATTAATTTACATTTACTTATAACTACTATTTACTGCACTGCTAACAATTGTTACCCCCTTCCATTGCCGTAAGCGCAACGCTTAGAAGACGGATTGGTGAACACAGTACCAGGCATCTAGCACATTAGTCTGTTACAGTTAATTGGTCTGTATAAATTAAGCATCTGATATTCGGCTATATGACAGAATCCTTAAGACCACATGTTCAAATGCTTAATCGGTCCCATAATAAGTATTTTTTTTTATTGGAAAGGTGGCAAACGAGCAAGCGGTTCACCTGATGGTAAGTGATTACCGCCGCTCACAACATCCGCAACACCTTTAACAAACCAAACGAAACGCAAAAAAAAGATACATCTACTTCACGCCGGTATTCTGCGAGGCCGTGGCACCGATCCGGTCGAGCCGGCCCATTACAGCAGCAGCAAAAGCCGCCGCTTGGCTCTACCACGTTTAAAATTTATGTCTACTCATACCTATCTTAGTAACGGATACAGTATATTATAGTAAAGGATACAGAGGTAACGGATTTCCATTTGGCAAAACCCAGCGTAGTCAAGCAGGCCTTCACAATGCACTTTCCGAATCTCTCAGGTTTGCTCCCGGGTTTTCAAGCGTTTTCTCTAACTCGCCTCTTACCCAATCACGTACTTTTTTTTTTATTGGATTCGGTCGACCAACGAGCTAACAGTCTACATGAATGTAAGTGGTTACCGCGGTCCATGGATACCTCAAACATCAAAGGAGGTTATAAATGCATTGTCACGCCCTGAGGACTGAGATGGAATGCCTCACAGCCTGGGGGTCCTTCCAGACAGGAACACAAAAGTTGACGCGCTGCTGCTTAACGTCAAAAACGAATAAGAGCGTGGTACCTCTAATAAGAAGAGAAGGTGTCCACCATCTTAGAATTATTAATAATTAAATTCATTGTATAATTTATTGTCTGTCTGAAGCATTGTCTAAAGCAGCGGACAATACAATATATCAGACACTAATATTAGTTTTGGCTAGTCTTCTAACTCAGGACACTGGACTGGAGGGTACGCTGATTATAGTAGATATATAGTATTATAGTAGTATTGCTCCACTAGTTATACGAAGAATATTCGTACGTGGTGTATTTATTAGTTCTACTTTAATGATGACAAATGAACGCTAACGACACTAAGCCTCAAAGTAGGCTTCTATAGAGCGCTGGTTGTACGTACACACAGACAAAAAAAACCGGTGAGCTTAATTACAATTGTTTGATTTAAAAAATGCGTTGTTCGTTAGAATACGATGCGTATTGAATAAAGGGACACAATGAATAGGAGACAAAGTGATAGGCACCACGATCCAATTACTCTGTGGCGCAACTAATTAATTCAGGAACTATAGAACTTTTATTGTTATGACACGTGAATTATAACTGTCAAGAAGTGATAAAAACTAATGATATCCAACAGATGACCGATTAGACATCTCGACTCGTTTGAATGTAAACTGAAAAAAACCGGCGAAAAATAAAAACAAAATTTTTATTCAACGACATAGGAACATAACATAAATTTCACTTGTCTTAAGTCTTGTATTTTTTAATCTACCACCCTTTCGTAATGTGCTTTCTCTGACGGAGAAGAAATAGACGAAATAAGCTCCATAGTATTTTTTTTAATACATATATGTACAATACAACTTTCAGAATCAGCTTGGGAGCGATCATTTCATTCCCTGGGCTATATGGCATTCATAGGACTTCGTAGGGAACCCCAGAAACAAACACCGATCACCTGGAACTGTGTCCGATATACGTGGAGTATGTAGCAATTATGGCTAATTCTCTCATTGGGAGGGACCTAAATTCAGTAGTAAATAATGCAACAATGGCCGATGAACATGGTCATGCGTTTAAATATGTTGAATGTGTTAAAACGGGATCCTTTAAGCGTATCGACCGTATGCCACTACATTAAGATAAATAACGGACTTTACGCAATAATCATGGCGTAAGGCTCAGTCCTCACCCGAACGAGATCAAATGACGCCTATTGCATTGTAATTTTATTCCTCTCTTCAGTCGGCTTCGGGATCCTTTATCTTGGGGCTTCCGACGATTTGCATTCATTTTGTAACAGAATAAAATAAGCTCGGGTACGATTTTCATTTAAATATGTCTAGTAGTAAAATATGTGCATTTTTCACATAGATCGTAGGTTTGAGTATAAGAATTAGGGTTTTTTAAGGGTTTTAAAAGTTTAAATAGAAAGTCTCAATAAGGTGTACTTAATTTAAAGTAAAAAGTGTTTGTAAAAAGTTTGTTTTCTTAAGCTACAAATATTATACAATTTACGTTAATAGCTTCTTCGAACACTCCAAATGGATTCGTATCTCCACCAACACCGTGAAGAATTACAGGCGTGCTTTGTACAAACAATGTACGAAGTATTGAGTGTAAAATTATGAACTGATACCAACCGAACAACATTGAGACTAAAATGCACTGTTTATCTTATTTATGTACCAGCAGAATCAAACCACATCTGATTTATTGTTTGTCACTGAATACGTTGTGATAGGATAATAAAACGAACATTAATCGATTGTAATATATTATGTAAATATACATATATTGGAGTATTGACGTTAAATCTACTTATTTATAAAAACTACAATATCATTAAAATGTCATTAGTGTCGAATTATAGATACTGCTGGTACATCAGCCTATTTTTGTCCATTGCTGAACATCCATCTCCAAAAAAACCTCTCAATCAGGATTTGTGGTCTATCAAATTTGATGTAATTGTTGGGACGATCTAAGATATGATCCTAGTCTGCAGTCTATAGTAAAGTACTCGTAACGTCGGGAATATAAAAACAAACATTAAAAGTGACAAAATCCGTACACTATAGTTTCATTTCAAATGTGTAGTGTTCGTGTAAATACAAGAAATAATAATAACGATTAGTGGGACATCATCATCATCATCATCATCATTTCAGCCTATCAGAAGTCCACTGCTGAACATAGGCCTCCCCCAAAGGTTGCCACGAAGTTGGTCCTGAGCCACCTGCATCCATCGACTTCCCGCAACACTGCGCAGGTCGTCACTCCATCTTGTGGGGGGTCGTCCTACACTGCGTTTGCCTGTACGTGGCTGCCAGTCGATAACCTTTTTTCCCCAGCGGTTGTCAGTTCTGCGAGCTATGTGGCCGGCCCATTGCCACTTCAGTGGGACATAGTTGAAAGTTAATTATATATATATAACATCTTTGTAATACCGTTTCGTACGTGGTAGTGCCATGAGGCAACTTTTGCTGCAGCTCGAATGGGCTGGCTCGACCATGTCAGTACCACGGCCTCGCAGAATACCGGCGTGAAGTAGAGGCATCTTGTGCTTCTGCGTTTCGCCCAGATATTCGAAGGGCAGCAGCGCACCAGCAGCTCCTCTGGAGTATCAGATGTAAGTGGGGGACGGTAATAACTTCCTTTATCAGATAACACGAAATAATTGATAAACGAAATGAACATCCTTAACGAGATAATGTTTGACGTCTGAATACTTCGCCAAATAGAAGTTTTTGGCCCCATGTACAGCAGGGTAAACGTTTAGCAACACAAAGCGACTAAATTAAAAACGAAACGAATTAAACCACATTTTTAAAAAATGTGTTCTTATTTAATAAATGTTTAAAAAATCCTCGACCACTAAAACTAAATCTTTATTACGTCCTGGTAGTAGCCAATATTTAGGAGCAGCTTGGCTTCATAACGTAGTATATTAATTTTTTTTTAAAATATAGATTTGAAAATTGAATTTAATTATAATCACCAATACTAATTTAAGTCAACATCATCGCACTGTTGCATCTCTTGGGAGTCTGTCAATGAACACACGTTATTAAAGCGGGCTTGGGCTCACGTGTAATTTCTTTTAAAAATAATTAACAAAGATAAACTAATGTAGTCTTTGTGGGGTTCCGTAGTATTAGAATTAATGTAAATATTTGGTATCTTCCAAAGGAATACGCTCAGCATCTCAAATTATTTTCATAAAGGTTAAGATAAATGTAGACAAATATTTATACATTGCCTTTGAAGTTGTTCTTTTATTTCTTACTTCTTAGTCGTTATTTTTAATTTTATTAAAATTATTTAAGTAAAAAGTTACAAAAGGGTATAGCCACGTAGCTCTAAGTTTTAAAACAGGAAATACAGGATTTTATATATAAATATTACTAGATAGTTGGAAATCCAATTATCTCAACCAAAAATTACTTCATAACACAACAAACATAATTTAATGCTACTTAACCTCAGAGTAGCATTCCTCAACAAAATATAACGACTAAATGCTTGCAGCTAAATTCCTGATAATTTGAAAATATAGGATATAAAAATATAGGCTAATTATACATGCTTTAAAATTTACTTTACGTTTGATTTTAAATATCATATTGAATGATTAAACACTGAACACCGAAACTACAGTAGACAGTTAAAAGCAAAGTTCTTTGAATTTGATTTTATATAGATACTCGAAGGTTTAAACTCGGCTAGATTTAAAAAGTTATTTCGTTGTGTATTGTTTGAAGGAACCCCATAATATTCATAGTAATGCATTAAAGTTTCGTTATCTCGTACCCTCTTTAATGCATAAATTTTTAATAAATTTAAGTGCATCTCCACAGCAGATGCTTATAAAATAATGTGGAGCTTGAAAGCAAAGAGCTTTGGTCGGATTTACGGCAGATTTTTCGAGGAAAATTTACATGGGCTCCGTTAAGCAAGCGATCTACAGCTTCACACATCCAGATTTCGAGTCCAACTGCCGAACGGTTGTCGGTCCATCTGGCTTTTCCACACTTTTCCACAATTTTCTAATATTACGGAGTTCTTCATATTTTCAGTGTGCAAATATACATCTGGAAGGGAAGTCTACGTATTTTTTTTTATGGTCAAGGGGGCAAACGTGCAAGCGTTACACCTGATGGTAAGTGATTACCGTCACCACAGGGGCTGCCTGCTGCGTCCTTAGTACCGTTCCAAGAGGAATAGGTATTTACGATAACAATTACCGTAATATTAAACATTTTTATATTGTAGTTATAGTGATATAAAATAGATACATTAAAAAAATGGGTTTTTTTGATGAAATTAAATAATGCTCTGTTTTTTGAAAAATCTTCCAAATTAAAACAATGATGCCTCATTTTAAAAATAAATAATTAACTTAGTCATGAGCATATGGTTCTTTCGGTTTTTCCTTCGAAGTTTGAAAGTATTGCAAGGATAACCCAATTATAAGTTGCTTATCGCGGATCTCGTCAAATCTTTTACAGCCTGTTATGAAGTTTAATAAACCAGATTAAAGTAACCATGTTAATAAAGCTACTTTGAAATTTATAGCATCTTCCTTGTATTTTTTAACTCATATTCGTTCAGCAGAGCAATAAAAATTTTGTGAAACATTTTTTATATTAACGTCTATTTATCCAAGCTTTTCTTATACCATAGATACGTCAGTGCTATATATTCCATGTCATGGACACGCTTATAATGGTAATGGTAACCGTGATCGGTTTGTGTTTGGAATAACTGTCCGATTGCTTAGAGATCTTTAATATTAGATGACGAATACGAAAAAAAAACTAATAAAATATTTATGAGCTGTCACTTCTGTATACCAAATAATGGGCTAGTCAGAGCTTTCATCTGACCTTACAACGTGACAGGTGGTGAGCCTGTCACCGTCTTAGTGTCCAGACCAACGACACAACCGTACATAAGTTTTAATAAAATCATCGGTGGCTTTTCTATTCTCGATTAATTAAAATATAGACAGAGAGCGGAATAGAGTACGCATATGAATTTCTGAACAGTCTGCCTAGCTAGTTATCTGTGGCCTGAATAATAGAACGTCAAAGTATGTCTAATTAAAAGTTCGATGCCTCGGGACCTTGTTGTATGCTACGTTGTGACTTTTACACTTCCCGATTTTGTTGTGTTACAACTCGACATAACTCCAAAAATATTTACGTATACACGATTTATAAATCATACTTAATGATATAATAAAGTTACAAAGTAAGTTATAACCACTATAAAAAAACAATTATAGTAATTATATGACATGAGGCCTTGTTTATATTACGAAGATATAAGTAAAAAAAGTGTACATAACTCGATGCTTAAAGCTGCGTGATATTTTAGCAGTTCTAAGCAGCAGTAGAAACACCCGAGCTGATGACCGCATGGCTTACTAGATAGCGTAGCTGACTGCTAAGCCATGGATTCGAATTCCAGCCTTAGTCATTATTTGTGCAAATCACAAATTAATTATAATAATAAGGCGAAGGGAAAGGACGATCCCACAGCCCACTAGCATAGCAGTTTAAATGACAAAACTATTGCATCAGTGCAAACATTCAAGACCTTGACAAGATCCGTTGGCACCGTGCCTCTGCAAAAGTGAGAATGCAAGGGCTCATCCATGTCTACGGCCATACCTTTTAAACGGTGCCGGGTTCGTACGTCTCCCGTTACGAAAACCAACGATTACGTACAGGGGCTGCCAGCGTGCGTTTAGACCTGGTGGTGAATGCGGCAGCATGCGGACCGCCTGCCGAGCACCTAGCGGCCCCTTTTATCCCTTAGTGTCCTCTCTGGTCCAGCAATCACCATCCACCACCGCTGGAGTACACCGTAATGTCTGTGCCAAACCTTCCAAGGATAACGTGAACGTGAATTAACCACAAATTCCTGGTGATGTCTTCGGGGAGCGAACGACGACCCCCATCGCAACTGATGGAAGATCACCTTCCATTCGACGAATCCAAGGTACTTAATGTTAAAGTTCTATGTTTGCTTAATTTAGTATCTACCAACTTAAGGTAGTTTAGTATTTTGCTTTCGCGACTATTGAAAATGTTTGATTCGTTGTCAATGGAGTTGATTCCACACAAAAACACACACAGAAAATTTAGTTAAATAAAATATACATTAAAAATGGGTTTTTGATGAAATTAAATAATGCTCTGTTTTTTGAAAAATCTTCCAAATTAAAACAATGATGCTTCATTTTAAAAATAAATAATTAACTTAGTCATGAGTATATGGTTCTTTCGGTTTTTCCTTCGAAGTTTGAAAGTATTGCAAGGATAACCCAATTATAAGTTGCTTATCGCGGATCTCGTCAAATCTTTTACAGCCTGTTATGAAGTTTAATAAACCAGATTAAAGTAACCATGTTAATAAAGCTACTTTGAAATTTATAGCATCTTCCTTGTATTTTTTAACTCATATTCGTTCAGCAGAGCAATAAAAATTTTGTGAAACATTTTTTATATTAACGTCTATTTATCCAAGCTTTTCTTATACCATAGATACGTCAGTGCTATATATTCCATGTCATGGACACGCTTATAATGGTAATGGTAACCGTGATCGGTTTGTGTTTGGAATAACTGTCCGATTGCTTAGAGATCTTTAATATTAGATGACGAATACGAAAAAAAAACTAATAAAATATTTATGAGCTGTCACTTCTGTATACCAAATAATGGGCTAGTCAGAGCTTTCATCTGACCTTACAACGTGACAGGTGGTGAGCCTGTCACCGTCTTAGTGTCCAGACCAACGACACAACCGTACATAAGTTTTAATAAAATCATCGGTGGCTTTTCTATTCTCGATTAATTAAAATATAGACAGAGAGCGGAATAGAGTACGCATATGAATTTCTGAACAGTCTGCCGAGCTAGTTATCTGTGGCCTGAATAATAGAACGTCAAAGTATGTCTAATTAAAAGTTCGATGCCTCGGGACCTTGTTGTATGCTACGTTGTGACTTTTACACTTCCCGATTTTGTTGTGTTACAACTCGACATAACTCCAAAAATATATTCGCATTTACGCATTACGTATACACGATTTATAAATCATACTTAATGTTATAATAAAGTTACAAAGTAAGTTATAACCACTATAAAAAAACAGTTATAGTAATTATATGACATGAGGCCTTTGTTATATTACGAAGATATAAGTAAAAAAAGTGTACATAGCTCGATGCTTAAAGCTGCGTGATATTTTAGCAGTTCTAAGCAGCAGTAGAAACACCCGAGCTGACGACCGCATGGCATACTAGATAGCGTAGCTGACTGCTAAGCCATTGATTCGAATTCCAGCCTTAGTCATTATTTGTGCAAATCACAAATTAATTATAATAATAAGGCGAAGGGAAAGGACGATCCCACAGCCCACTAGCATAGCAGTTTAAGTGACAAAACTATTGCATCAGTGCAAACATTCAAGACCTTGACAAGATCCGTTGGCACCGTGCCTCTGCAAAAGTGAGAATGCAAGGGCTCATCCATGTCTACGGCCATACCTTTTAAACGGTGCCGGGTTCGTACGTCTCCCGTTACGAAAACCAAGGATTACGTACAGGGGCTGCCAGCGTGCGTTTAGACCTGGTGGTGAATGCGGCAGCATGCAGACCGCCAGCCGAGCACCTAGCGGCCCCTTTTATCCCTTAGTGTCCTCTCTGGTCCAGCAATCACCATCCCCCACCGCTGGAGTACACCGTAATGTCTGTGCCAAACCTTCCAAGGATAACGTGAACGTGAATTAACCACAAATTCCTGGTGATGTCTTCGGGGAGCGAACGACGACCCCATCGCAACTGATGGAAGATCACCTTCCATTCGACGAATCCAAGGTACTTAATGTTAAAGTTCTATGTTTGCTTAATTTAGTATCTACCAACTTAAGGTAGTTTAGTATTTTGCTTTCGCGACTATTGAAAATGTTTGATTCGTTGTCAATGGAGTTGATTCCACACAAAAACACACACAGAAAATTTAGTTAAATAAAATATACATTAAAAAATAATAAAAAACGGATGAAGTTTGCAAACTCAATTACCCACAGGTTCTTCGTAATTATATTGAATTAGCCTCGACATGGAGCCCGAGCTATATTTTCTATTTTACCTACACCATCGGGCATTCGGCTATAATTAAGAGACACATCGAATGAAAGAAAAGTGCTTTATTCATAGCCACAACTCAAGAACTTATGTAACACACAATCAAACTTAATTAACAATATGAATTTATTGAGTAACAGCAACAAAACGGCATCCGACTCAGCATAATGCTACAGTAGTGTTGCCACAACTACAGCGCTGTTATTCTGTCGGTACCATGAATAAATTTGCGTGCAGTCACCAAACTTTACCTTCCTGTAATTTTATTTACTATCTAATTATAAATAATAAAATAACAAATAACATCAATGACATATATTAATTTAAAAACAATTATAAGTTAGTTGTGTGATAAATGTATTGTTGTGGTCCTAACGACATCACATGTTGTTTCGTCACTTCAATCCGTATTTGGCTATTTCGAAATCACTTTGCCTAGTCAAGATTATATCTAGTCTTTTAAAAACCTTCCTGTGTATCTATTCCAACAATACTTGCGTTATATCCATATCTATAATAGTTAGATAAATTAGAAACTCAATCGCCATATTTCAGCTTATAATCATTGGTTTTGCTGTTTAAAACATATTCGCAATTTCACTCTAAGTATTTTCACAGTTTTTATTTGGTCCCGTATGTCAGAGGTAGAAAGGAGTCTTTATATAGTGTCGCAGATGTTACTGAAGTCTTATTAGCTGCGCGATTGTACTTACTTATTTACATATATCTATTATACAAGTGCATTATTAACAAACATTGTTTGGAACAATAGCATAGATCTGATTATAGCTCTATGAATACTATTAGCACAGACTTTACACGTCGGGGACTGCAAACCACGGAACGATGCCGTCGACACGCCATAAATTCGAATGGTCAAGCGAGTTTGAACATTGGGCAGGTAAAGTAAACAGTTTTCTTCATTTTAATTTACTCATTCCGTTGCCAACGATATTTATTTTCGTAAAACCCGATGGTCATGTCATAATCAAAATTACTTCTAAATAAAATTTTGTTTTGTTTGTATCTTTAAAGATACCCAAAAAAATACAATACTTAATGATACTTCCAGAAACTATTTCGCAAATAACTAACATACTCTTGATATTTGTGTTAACATTAAACTGCTTACATAGCTGTCGCACTACATTTTTTTTTTTATGGAAAAGGCGGCAAAGGACCAAGCGGTTCACCTGATTGGAAGTGATTACCGTCGCCCACGTACATCCGCAACACCAGATGTGCTCCAGGTGCGTTGCCGACCTTTAAGGGTGTTAGGGAGATGGGAGGGAGGATAAGGAGGGGGATGGGAAGGGGATATGGGCCTCCGGTTACCGCACTCACCGAATGAAACGCAGAAGCACAAGATGGCTCTTCTTCACGCCGGTATTCTGCGAGGCCGTGGTACCGATCCGGTCGAGCCGGCCCATTCGAGCAGCAGCAAATACCGCCGCTTGGCTCTACCACGTTTAAAAACCACATTATCGTACTTCCCTATAAAATCATAGTTTATATATTGTTGTACTTAAAATTAAAATTAAAGTAGCATCCTGTAAGTGCCCACAGCTGGACAAAGGCCACCTTCTCAAATAACTGAGAGGGTTTTGGAGCAGGGAAAGGCCCGCCATGCTGCTCCAGTGAGGATTGGCGGACTTCACAATTCCTCGAAATTATATTTTTTATTATTTCTCAGACATGCTGGTTTGGTCACGATATTTTCCTTCACCCCTGCACGTGGTAAATACAGGACTTAAAATTGCTATTAATAATTTTATGGGTGCCGGCTCCCGGGATCGAGCCACGGTCGCTCGCGCTCTGTGATACTAAAGTGTGCGACATGACCACTAGGCTGCCACGTTGTACTTCCAAAAACGTATTATTTAATCTTATTGTGACTCTTAATTGTTACAAAAACATACCGTAAAGCCTTATTACAACAATTGAAGAAGCAACAATTCAAAGACAGACACTTGCACGAACAGAATATTCATATTACAAAAGTAATAATCTAGATAATATTAAAAGTTGCTCCAAATGTTTGCAACCCGCGCGACAGTCAGACTGCGGTCGCGACGCCCGGGGCTGTTGTATCATGCACAAGTCGATTCTCACCCTCTGTATGCACTACAACTTGACATATAACGCGTTACAGAGCCTTTTACACTATAAGATTCGATATAGGGTCATAAACAAATTCGTCGTGTGCGATTCTTACAAAATGCACGCAAGTGCTAAAAGCATTCTATTGGAAGTAATTGTCTTCCATTAAACGTAAATATGCGTTATAGCTCATGGGATAGTGCGCACCCTTTTTCATGATACACGAGGCTTCGAATTTTAGTTCCAATACCACTAAAACAGGTAATTAATTTAAGTGTTAAATTGACAACGTGCTCGGCGGAGAAGGAAAACATCGTGAGGAAACCTGTGTGTCTGGGAAAAGATAAGTAAACGAAATATTTCAAGAATCTCCAACCCGCATTACCAGCATGGCGGACGCATTGCACACCGGCTGTCGAAAGAGTAGCTGATGCCAACCATGCGAGAGAATCACATTTCCGCGTATCCCTAAATGTCCCAACATGACCAGACAGATGTTCCAACACGTTAGCCAAAACCTTTAAAGCATTGTTTTGTATGCTTCTATTACCGCAAAGTATGTTTTTACGAAAAATGTTTCAGACCATATCAAAAATATGACAAAACACTAACAAAAAGAACCAGAGCGAGATCCATCAGTCGCTAAACACAAACTGAAACGAATGACAAGAGAGAGAACGGAACCAAATTGCATAGTCATTCACTCAGCGGCACAAAGCATTGCGCAAGTTGTCATCCATTTTAAAATCTATTTTCGGGTTAGACCTCCGAGAATAGGAACTTGGTACACACTTTTATGGTGTAAAATTCAATGTTATCTAAACCTGTCTATGAATAGTTTGATTTGAATTTACTAATTACAAAAAATTCAGTCTTAGAAATGGATTTGTCTACAAGACTTCCGCAGACTAAATGGCCTTGGCTTGGTTCAGCATCAACATGTATACAGAGTCAGTGTACATGATGTTTGAAATTGAAAATGAATAGAATGTTTATGTAATTTTTAGATTTTGATTTTTCTTCTAGTGTTTTTTGGTCATTTCATTAAAAACTTTAACACAAAAACTCTCACTTAACAACTGTATATTACTGTCGAGTTTATAATCCATAATAGTTACCTTCTGTCGTCGAAAAATTGTACCTTTTTTTTAATTTCACGTTTTAAATCAATTTCATTCAAATTATGTTACACTCAGTAGTGTCGATTGTAATAGTATATATGCGTGCATACACAGAGACACTCACTCGTCTTTCCTACCAGTATACGATCAAGCGCTTGCGCGATAAGGTCGACCGATGGAAAGAAGATCAGATGTAGTAACGGAGAAACTGGACACATTACAACACAACCAGACTTGTAAACCAAAAATGTATGTTTTGCACAAATATTTGCTTTGGCTGGCATTCACTAGCCACTAAACTATGCTTTTGTCAAATAATCTTCTTACTTAACTATAATAATCTAATTTCGGTTCCTGCGATAACGGACTTATCCAATAAAGAACTAGATAATAAAACAACAAAATAATTGATCAAGAAACCTTCACTACTTTTATAATTGATGTATAAAATACTCTTACGTACTAATTTTGGTATTGTGTTTGCTCTGCAAAAATTGGAAGTGAATAATTTTTTATATTCCATGTAATTTCTTTAATATTGCAACAATATGAATACTTCTGTTATAACATCTGAAGGAATAATGCTGTCACTCTAACATACAAAGTATATTAAGTTACAAATATTACCAATTTTGTTTGAAGTTCTTAGTCATTGTGGTGGCAAGTTGAGGAAGTACGATTTATGGAATGATGCAAATGGGTTACGGTAACAGCAGACGTATGATTGTACCAGAGGGTATAATAATTATGCACGATGCATTTCTGGGCTCAGTTCGCTAAATGGATTTCATTCTTCACTTTCGACGGATATCGAGGAAATGGAGTGTAAGATAATTCGAACGTATACCATTTTGCGCCGATATGAGAATGTAAGCAATTGATTATACGCGAACAATGTATACTATAGACCAATGTCATAAATAAAAAAAAATATTAAGAATATTGATAGGTGGTGGAGGGGCTGAATTATATAAATATAATTTTTTATGTGAGATGATGAAATGTAAAAATTAACTGAAAATTAAATGTGGGTAACTCAATCACTCAATCTGTCAGCAATTACGTGTCGATAAGAACTATTTGCAGGCTGGTATGGCATTATTGCATAATACTTTTTATATCCAATACTTATGAAGTAAAGCTCTAAAAATCTTATACATAATAACTCTAGAGCTTAAAACATAAAAGGCTGAGGTTTTAGATGAAACATAAAGCCTTTGCCGGTTAGCATGCGACCGCAGGAAGGCTGCAGCTTTTAGCTAGGTGGAGAGCTTTTAACAAAAATCACTTGCCGGCTGTGGACTAGCTTATTATGCTCAGATTTTCGTGGCACACGTTTGTTTTTGAAATTACAACAACTCATGAACTAACACCAAATAATAATATAAAGATGTGGTTGGTGAATTACGCATGTATTCTTTTCTTTGTCCTTTATCTTTTACTACATTTGAAAAATATTAAAAGAAAAGACAAGCCAAGTCGGATCTGCTCGGTTTATTGTAAAGTAGCAGCCTGTAAGTGCCCACTGCCGGCAGTTAAATTATTGAGAGGTCGGTAAGGGCCCGCCACGCTGCTCCAGTGCAGGTTCGCGGACTTCACATGTGGTCAAAGTAACATTTTTAATAACTTCTCAGATATGCAGGTTTCGTCACGATATTTTCGTTCACCGCCGAGCTCTTGGTATATACAGCACTTAAAATTGCTATTAACAATTTTAGTGGAATCGAATTCCGGTCAGTCGTACTCTATACTCAGCTAAAAGGGATTTATATTTTACTCATAATACGTACTAGTACAGTTTTGTCCGACTCTAGGTGTATCGAAATTCTTTAGTTACAACTATTGTTATTTTTGTGTCTGTAACTTTACATCTATAATGTTCAAACTTTTATTGTTTGTATGTTATGTGCTTGTGTGTATACATGTATGTGTATGTAAGGGTGTGTATATGGTAAATTACTTCATCTTTTAATATTTTTCAGTATTTCTATGTAACCGGCGCACAGGTATGTTTTGAGCATAATTCGTTGAAGTTTGAGATACAGAATAGAACTACCAGCAGAAGCTTTGAATTTATGAGTTTCATCTTCGCTCGGCTTCAGCTATTCTTAATGAATGAGAAAACACGGCAGCTTAAAACATCCACAACCGAAGTTTATCCGGAATCTACAAGGATTAAGAGACTTAAGTCTGGAGCTCTAAAACGCTAAGTAACATTGCTAAGACTTTGATATTAATATTTATAGTTTTTTTTTTTTTTTGACACAGGGTTGAACTAACAGTCTTGATACATACAGACAGTACCATAACCATACCAACCATAACCCCCCAAGACGCTTTTGCATCTTTCGGGTCTGATCACCCAATCACCGCCAAGCATGACTCCAGGACTCCACTTGGTCGCGTGGCGCTTTGTCTTTTATCTCTAGCATCGATACGACCACTGAGCCAAGGCTAGGCAGGAGGCAGTGTGCGCACCCCCTTCCAGTACCCTCGCAATAGTGACCACTGCTCCTCACCACTAGTATCCTTCCAGGTCCCTTTCTTTTAGTTTAGTTTAGCATAGAGCGCCGCGAGCATTTGTGGATGACATTTGAACAAAAGCGGGTTATCCCCTGCGCACGAACCTATTTTAATATGATGATGAAATTATTATTGTGTCGTGTAGGATCGCCGTAAGAATCTGTCTCCCTTTTTCGTTCTTTTAATCAAACGTGGGGAAGATTATAGCAAATCCTACTTATAGTAGAGGCCTATGTCCTGCAGTATTTTTATGCTGGTAAGGTAAAGTACGCAATGATTTAGAAGCGAATCTTTGGATTTACCTCAATAAAATCAGTCAAAGAGGCAAATACTGTAAGGTTGAAAGACTACTTTTTATGATCCAATAAAAACTTATTGAATTATTTTGTCATTGCTTTGTTTAATCGATATAATATATTATAAGTTCCCTTCATCGATGTTAATATTAGCACAGACGTTTAGCCTAAATCAGCAGAATTCTCTGTTAAGCAAGCGACCACGGGAGTGCTGCAGCTTTCAGTATGGTTAAGGGCTTTTAACAAAAATCACGTTGAGGCCCGGGCGCGGCGTGTAATGTTCAAATTTCAGAGACACGCTTGCATACATTTCGGATAAAAGCATGCTATCAAATTGCATCGGCTTTGGCGGTGAATTTATGTTGAGTTTCATTTCACTTAATATCTTGAGATGATAAAAGTATGTTTTTACAAATTAAGAGATATTTATTCTAATAATATACTTGTTAAAGCTAACGGTCAAAGTAACATCACTACTCGCATTACCTTCATAATATGAGGTTTGTTTTGTGATAGGCTGAAATGATGATGATGATGATGATGAGGTTTGGTCTGTACATGTTCAGAAAACTTATCTCGATTGTGAAAAATAACATGGTATAAAGAAAGAAACAAAAGAAGGAAAAACATTTGTTTTTTAAGAATTATTATTATACAATATTTGGTAGAGTCGGGAGAAGACCTAGGCGAACATTTCACGATCAAATCGGAGACGTTCTGAAAAAAGGCCAGGTCAAGAGTACTGAAGATTGATGAAAGTGGAAGAAGCGAAAGACGTATCTCAGGACCGTAGCTAGTGGAAGTAAATTGTCTTTGACTACCCCGTTGGGAACAAGGCGTGAATATATACATACATTCATACAATATTTAAATACATGTTGGTTACTTATATAAATATTTAAAATGTCTTGTGAAATTAGTACATGAGATAATATACGGATAATAATATAATAATATTATAATTTATATCGGGAAGTCAATGGATGCAGGTGGCTCAGGACCGTGCTTCGTGGCAATCTTTGGGTGAGGCCTATGTTCAGCATTGGACTTGTGATATGCTGAAATGATAATGATGAATAATATAATAATTTACAATACAATAAAGTTTCACAAAAAATAAGTAACCGACCTGTTTCACCTTACGGCATCTTCATGGTTTTTCTGATGTTAATACTTATAAATAAATAAATTGTACTAACAGAAGAAAGAACTAATTTTTTTTTTAAATATTTATATAAATAAATAGAATGTTGTGAAACTAATACTAGAGATAATAATAAGAGTCAACATGATGTATTTTCACCAAGTGACAAACATCACGGGAATAAATAAAAAAAATACTCCATGTGATTTTATCGGTGTTTTATTTTGTGGTATATTTTGTGGCGTAGCGTATAAGGTCCCTGTCTGACGTGGTGTATACACGATTGCAATCCAAATTTATTCGTTTGAGTTTTTCAGGATTCCACCGCGCCCAACAATATTGTCCATATTGTTCGTGCTGCGTGAAATACATGAAGAAATGTTACAGAACGCCGGATTTCACAATGATTTTTTTCATATTTGATTTCATGATTTTGTTTTGGTTTCGACTTCATATTACAAATACATTGTAAGTAATAAAACGGTATGTTAGAGAGTAAGAAATGTTATTCTTTATTTAAACTTTCGTCTGTCGTTTTTTTGTTCATCTGTTTCGTCTAGAAATTTATGAAATAAATATATTTTTTTAAATTAATAATAAACGTCTTTCCATTGCTTTAAGAGATAAAAAAAAGACTAACTATTCACCAACAACGTAGAGTCGGCTTAATATCTGGCTGCGTTAAAGGCGACCGAGTCGAGAAGACCAAATGTTAAGAACGAAATGAAAAATTTGGGAATTTAATATTCCTTTATTATTTCGGTTTAACTGGACATGTACGTAGTCTTAGAGTTTTTGATAAAGGTCGAGCATGGTCGAGGTTTCGCTATGAAACGTTATCGACCTATAAATACAGATTACGTTCCAAAGTCACGGTCAAAACTATTAGACTTCTTTAAAGCACTTACGAACGTCAAAATTTACATCAAAGAAGAACCTTTAGAATCCGTGTTTCATAATAAAATCAATACAATGTTTTTAAATGTCATTTTTGACAATATATCACTAGCCTGAGGACCAGCGAGTGTAGAATAAGAGCTATTTCCACACATCCTTGTCTTTGCTAAAAAAGATTGTTTAAAAACAAAAACGAAATAAAAACTAATTCGCTCCTTACTTAAAAAAATTACAACAAAGAGAACTTAATTAAAGTTCTTTTTTTTATACAAGAAGGGAGCAAACGAACAAGCGACTCCTCTGACAGTAAGTGATCACCGACGCCCACGAACATCCGCATCACCAGAGGAGCTACAGATGCGCTGGCAGCCTTTAAGTAAACGACATAATCAAATAAAAACTTTAAATATAATGAAAAGAAGTACTATGAAGAG
This sequence comes from Bhutanitis thaidina, assembly GCA_029286595.1. Classification (NCBI taxonomy): domain Eukaryota; kingdom Metazoa; phylum Arthropoda; class Insecta; order Lepidoptera; family Papilionidae; genus Bhutanitis; species Bhutanitis thaidina. The sequence goes on along the minus strand of JAGSMS010000004.1, from coordinate 2,673,764 downwards.
ATATTCAGGGCTATTTTCGTCGTTCGCCGCCACCACCGGTTTTTTTTTTATTTACATGCAGGTTTTGTGATCATTGTGGTGCCGGCACCGGGAATCCAACCCAGACCACTCGAGTACTATGAAGCTATAACGAGCGCCCTGACTGCTTGACCACCACGGTTCTTATAATTCATACTAATAATAAAATCAATATTCACATAATTGCTAAATGATTGATGGAGTTACCTACCTTTATATATTGGAGGGTATTGTGATTTTAAAGTTATGTTACATTTTTTGTTTGATGAATTGTATTTAAATTTAAATTGAAAATTCCCGGAATGTAATTTTTCTGTTTATGTACATAATGACCATATTGTTATTTTTTTTTTATTTATCTCTTTAAGTATTTAATTTGAAATTTACAAAAATTGTTATTATCAAATAATATTACAATTCAAAGAGCATTAGCGTATAAGGACATTTATTTTTAATCTATAACCAAGAAATAAGTAAATAAAAAAATTCAATGGCCCATGAGTTGATGACGTATTTGGGAGATTTATTATTTGGAGTGTTATAGGCACTATAAAATATTAAAGTTGATATATTAATTATCAATGTTAGTTGAATAAGGAATTGAGAGGCGGGAAGGCGAATATGGTTTTTTTTTTTTATGGTTATGCGGGTTTATAGAGAAACTATATTAAAAAAAGGTCTACTATGAGACAGATCAATACAATCATCGAGGACAAAGACGTCGTCGTATGGAGATAGCTCTTACTCTGGACACGCGGGTCCCCTGGCTACTGATATATTGTTAAAATAGACATTTAAAAAAAAATCTATTGATTTTATAGTGATTGACATTATATTAGTTATAACGCTATATTAACGTTAAAAAGAAAATAACAGACTCCAGAGTTTCTTGCCCGTTCTTCTCTGAGGTGGTCTTGTTTTACGAAACGACGTAGATTTTTACTTTCAAAAAAGCTTTGAAGCCTAAATTGAATAAAATATTGACATTTGTTGTTTAGACATTGACATTGAATAATACAAATTTGTAGCAGTCTGGTCCGGACAACAGAATCGTTCAAATAGTCTACGAGTTTTATTATCGGAGTCTAAAACTGAAAAATTAATAGACGAAAATAAATCCCAGACTGACTCTGGAGAGTATTTTTCGCTCAACATTTTTTTTCAGCGTAACTGGTAAATATGAACACAACGCATCTTATTTTTACAAGGTATTTACTCTTCGCCACCAATCTTGAATCGACTTAAGCTTAACATCACTTTTAATACTTGGCTTTGTTTAAGCGCGGCTGAGCTTCGCTGAGCTTTGCTGAGCTCGCTGGGGCGGGCTGTTTCACGAACGGTATGGAAAATTTTGTAAATTTAATACTTCTTTGTTTACTATAAAGCGGACAATGCTGCATAAAGTTTGCTTTAAAGCGTATGATGATTTTTAAGACGTAAGTAATTTCAAAAATTATTTGTATGTTGTATGTTGGAGCAAGCTGAAAAGTGGCAATGGGCCGGCCACATAGCTCGCAGAACCGACAACCGTTGGGGAAGAAAGGTTCTCGAGTGGCTAACACGTACAGGCATACATAGTGTGGGACGACCCTCCACAAGATGAAGTGAGGACCTGCGGAATGTTGCGAGAAGTCGTTGGATGCAGGTGGCTCAGGGCCGAGCTTTAGGGCCATCTTTGGGGAGGCCTATGTTCAGCAGTGGACTTGTAGTAGGCTGAAATGAATGAATGAATGCCCGTTACGATATGCCAACTATTTTTCTAGATTTAAACTTGTTCTACGCGTGGTGCATCCCGCTAGAAAATGAACGGGCCTCGGCGACCGAATACTGCTGCAAAACACAAATACCGCAGACTGGTGATGGAGTGAAGCATCAATAGCGCGAGGTAACTTCCATGCAATATGAAAAGTGCCAGCAATAGCCGATATAGCCAAGTAGCGGCTTTAGCTGCTGCTCGAATGGGCCGGTTCAACCGGGGTAGTACCATGACTTCGCGGAATACCGGCGTGAAGTAGAGGCATCTCGTGCTTCTGCGTTTCTTTCGGTGAGTGAGGTAACCGGAAGCCCACTTCTCCTACCCATCCCCCTACCCATCCCCCTTCCCATCTCCCAAATACCTTTAAAGAGTGGCAACGGCCCTGCAGCACTTCTGGTGTTGCAGATGAACGTGGACGACGGTAATCACTTACCATCAGATGCTTCCTCGCTTGCCTCCGTTCCCATAAAAAATATATATATATTATTCTTGGGACGGTGAACGCATTACCTGTAACCTTGCACAGGTGATTGCTTGCATTCTATTTCACATTCATTAAGAATGAATTAATATATTTTTATTGCACACCATGAAACGAAAGGATTAAAAGAGATTAAAAGAGCAAGTCTATTTGAAGGTAGTCTTTTTTATTATTCCGAAAATATGGATGAATGTTCCACCACCATTCGACCCCTAGAACCTCGTTTATTGGATTGCAGGATACAAAAGGTGCAGGTAAGGTTGACAGTTGGAGAAAGAGATTGTAACTTGTAAAAGAAAAAAGAATAGACGACTCTTCACCTCTGTGGAGTATGAGGCCGCAATCACGGCGACAGCGGAAAGGGAGGCGACGGCGAGGCGGTAGCAAAAGCGACAGCGGGCCCGTGAGCGGATCAGCTAGAACTAGCGTGTTCTGACTGGCAGCGGGAATACCGCTCGGAATAACAACACCATAGAGACGCGATTAAGTACTTGCGATGGCGAGTCATTGATGAACTGATGGTACTTAGTAGCAAGTCAAATACTTTGGCCGAAAGATAGCGTACAGCCATGTAACATAGGAAGGAATGCGAAGGAGGGTTTCATTTCAAGTTATGTCCACACAATCGTCGTGAGCGCATCTTGGTGGAGTGACTGAACACCAATAAATGAATCTCCGGTTCTAGTCAATACGCACCCGAAAATTTATCTCATGATGCTACTTATACACTATATACACTATAATAGTCCCTGTGCCGATGACAGCCTCTAATTGTGAACTTCGTAAAGTAGGTCACCGTGGTCAAAGTATGCTTCTATAAAAACTGTCACAGCAGCTTAAACATCTGCTTCTTCTTCCCCTGAAAACCTGGAATTCACCGAGAACAAACCAAGAGATGATTATCACGAACAGTCGCGTTCTGTTTGGGTTGCTGAAGTCTATCCACAACACCAGAGGAGCGCTGCCGGCCTTTAAAATATGTGTACAATATTTGCGTTTTCTAACTTAATTTAAAAAAGGAAAAGTGAAGTAGCAGCCTGTATAAGCCCACAACTGGACAAAGGCCTCGCCTTAAATATTTTGGAGACAGGAAAGGTCCGCGACGGTACTCCATTGCGGGTCGGCCTACTTCACACGTCCTCGAAATAATATTTTTATTAACAGATGTTTAAAAAGTAAAAGTGAAGTAAAATAACCACCGCTGGAAAAAGGGCTTCCATCAAATATTTTAGGAGAGCTTTGGAGATGGGAAAGGTCGGTGTACTTCAAACGTGCCAGAAATTATATTTTTATTATTTCTCAGACATGCAGGTTTCCTCAAGAGGTTTTCCTTCACCGCGATGCACGTCGTATGTCGTAACACTTAAAATTATCATTGGCAGTTTGGCCTAACTAGGCTATCACGGCTCTAACGTATATAGATAATACAGAATTGAACCTAATTAAATTTAATATAAGTGTCTATATACAGGAGCAGTATTTTTTAAGTTCAGTAATGCACTTCGTAGGAAACCGGTCTATTCAAAGCTTAACCGCAGACAGCTTTGAATTAATGGGTTGATGCTCTGCTTACGACCGTTTTTAATGAATAAATACGTAGCACTAAGCGCGTCTTAAAACATCCGCTGCTGGAATAAACCAGCAATCAAGTATAACAACACTCAAGTGCATAATGGAAGTATTTTGTTTCAGCATAAATAATGATGACGTAAATAATGGTATTACTCTAATGCATTAATTATCTATTTAGCAATAACTATTTAGAACATTCGTAATCCTCAGCCACCGATGCGTGTGCCAATAAGTGACTATTGAAGCCCCTGAGCATCTGCATACAACTTCAATCATAGGTGATAACAGATGCGTTGTCACCCCCGAGATAGTAGTGTACGTGGTAGAAGCAAGTGGCGTTAGCCGTACGGCGGCCTTGTAGACTAATGCGTTATTCTGCGTAGCTGTGGTACAACCTTTTGAGCAGCAGGGAAAGCCGTCGCATGGCTCTACGATTACCTCGTACAAGTTTCTTCATTTACCTCTTCGTCTTCTTCGACCTTCACACGTCAACTGCTGGACACATGCCTCGTACGACAATATACTCTGGACAAGAGATGTCTTGTCTGGGTTTTTGGGTTTTTGGGTTCGGCAATATTTAATTAATTTTTCCGCGATCAGTTGCCCGCTATTATTGTGGTGTACCAATAGAAATTCGATAAAAATTTCCATTACGTTATCTGCCTATAACATCGTCATATTAACTTACCTGAAAACCTACAAATTATTTAAAAAAAATGCCTGTCTGTTACGAATTTGATGAAATTTGGTAAGGAGGCTTCTTTTTATCCCAAGAAAACCGCCGGAAAAATTTCCAAGCGTACAAATGTGCGAGCGGAAGGCTGTACTCAAATACTTATTTAATTCTTACATCTTAAGACAATCTAGCTAGGAAAAATCACGATTTTGGTAATATCAAAATTGTTATCACTAGATGAACATCATTATAATAAACTTGTCCATAAAATTCGTGAACAAAGGGTAGAACGTCTGCAAATGCCGACGTAATTTATGATTTCAATCTCAACTGCGCAAACAAACTACGAGGGTAATATTGTAATATAAATCCAAAAGTTTATTTCATAAGGAACCTTGATCGTCTTCATTCCAGGCGTCGAGTACTCAACAAACAAGTGGCCCCGCTGCCACTTCAGCTGCGCCCGGATGAATGAACTTTTTTCATTCCGCCACTCTTGGTGTTGCCACTCGAATTACTTCTTTTTTTTTCGGCCGAGTGCTAGTACTGAAAATGTAACAGCGAGGAGTTTTTGTTTGTTTATATTTAGCGTTGCCAACAGACACGACTGTGGTTGAGGATTATTGCAAGAAGAATTATTTGGCAATTTCCATTAAATGCTATTTCAGTTGCATGGTTTACTGTTGTAATGTCTGTGTTGCAATATTTGATTTGCTAATAATTGAACTAAAATTAAACGATATATAATTAAGTCAATTATTATAATGATTTCTTGTATTTGCGCGAACACTAAACATTTGAAATTAAACTATAATTTACGGATTTTATCGCGTTTAGTTTTGTTTTTGTTTTTTGTTATAAATCATAACTAATGTAAATAATTGTTAGTCACTTATTGGCGACGAATCTTCCACGCTGTCATATCCCATGGAAATCGTAAAATTAGAATGAATAAAAACGGGATAAAATTTCACAATTATGCCGAACCTATCAGGCACGAGGTGTCTGCTTCCGCTACAACCAACTATATTGTCTACCTTGGTGGTTATGACAATGCAAATTGGTAATTCTGCCTATGGGAGATACCTATATTTAAAGACAGTCGGGCTTTTAAAGGAAAAGAAAACGAAATATAAACAAAAAAAGAAATTTAGATTGGATTTTCCTACTTCCATTCTGTCAGGCCGTCGGAGCATACTAAGCAACACGCTAAGGTGATAATTTTTACAGGCGGCTGTTTCAAGAGTCGGACGCTTGGCGGAAAATTTAACGAAATACGCCGAACCCAAATCCCACAGGCTAGTAACGGTGAGCGATATCTTTAGTGCACCAATGCTGCCTTCATGAAAATGGTGGCTTTTGTCCAGCAGTGAACTCATACAGGCTGATAGAGAAGAAAAAGAAGAGGTACTTTTGTAAATCTTCTAACAAATATGCGTAATTTCGAAAGTAAACTCAAATGTCACAATCTTCGTAAGCGATCTCTAGCTCACAGCACTTAAGCTATTTGTACAGCTCAGAAACTATGATCCCGATTTATCGCGGCCACTCGCAGCGGAATGGAACAAAGCGCAGATACCGTGCCCGCACTCCCGAGGACTGAAACTTTGCAGGCGTGTCGCGGAGGGCTTTTACACGGATATATGTTTGTTGGGGAAATGGTGGTAGTGTTGCATCAAACTCAGGTAGGAATTACCTCGTTTATTATTTTCCATAGAGTTAAGAAGAGCCAAACGGGCAAGCGGCTCACCTGATAAGTAATTATAATCGCCTACGTACATCTGCAATACTAGAGGAGCTGCAGGGTGCCGCCGGCCTTAAAAGATATTTGGGGAGAGGATGAGGAGGTGGGGTGGGGGAGAGGGAAAATGGGCCTCCGGTTACCTCACTCGCCGAACGAAACGCAGAAACATATGATGCTTCTACTTAACGCCGGTATTCTGCGAGGTCGTGGTACTACCCCGGTCAAGACGGCCTTTCGAGCAGCAGCAAAAGTTGCGGATTGGCACTACCACAATAGATGTCAGATATTTATACGTGTAATAATAATAAAAAAATAATAATACTGTAAAAATTATTAATTAATAATAGTAAGGTCAAGTACAACAGGACCGTGCTTTGTGGTGTTGTTGAGACTTTAAACTTTTTCATAAGACTTTCTTTCAGCTATGGTTTTCTGGCAGGCTTACTTTTAAAATTTAGTTTAAAAAAAATTCTTCGACAATGATCCTCTCCATTGATCTACGGTTTATTTTAATAAAGGTGCTTTACAATTTAGATCTTCTTAACATTTAGATACTCGTAAATGACTTTTCTCCATTACCCAACCTACGTACCAAGATACATAAATAAGACATAATCATAATCAGTCATTTCTGTTCTATTCTTAGGTCTATGTATAAATAACGAGACTGCGTTGTGCGAGTAGGAAAGTTGCAAAAGGTGCTCTCACTACCCATATTTTGCACGTCAAAGTTCTCTAAAGCACATACTTACAGTGCAACACCAACAAAAGTCCTGCTTGAATGCTCTGAGATAATTTAGTTGTAATTCAGTTCTTTCTAATTTCTAGTGAAAAACGGTAAAGCTTACATTATATTAGCAATTAGTATGAACAGTTTTGCTTATTTAAAATATCTTATCACTTGATACGAAAAGCAAAAGCACGTTTAGAACTACGATTAGAAAAATAGTTATTTAGACAAGCCCATGTCTGAGTAGGCCTGAGTAGTCATGTTATATATTATTATTGTATATAGTTAACCTATTTCCGCTGCCAATCAGTAGTGCAATAACTATTTTCTTTCTGTTTGAAAGGTATCCAGAGTCAGTATAATTACATGCTGCGAGACATTCCATCTGTGTCCAGGGGGGACACTGCATCTCTAACATTCTTCGATTGAAGTTGTTTGCAAGTGTTAATGGGCTGTAGTAGGCCCTTAGGCAGCGACTGTTAGCTTGTTTATAACCCCAATCCATTAAAAACAAAACTGCCGTATGATCAGTAAAGAAAAATATTCCAATATAATTTGGATGCCGAAGCCCTATTTATTAGACAACACTCGCATAAACAGATTAAGTGAAATATAATTAAAAAAATATATCAAATTATGCGATTTGAACACGTCGCCCCGTGCTCTGAAGTCTCTTTAGAACAAACGGCTACGTCCCGTGAAAGTAACATTAAACAAATGATTTCTGTAGATTGGCTTTGTTCCGTGGTAAACGTGACTTGTAAAGTTGGAGCAGCAACAACAATTATTCTGATTATTTCAGTTATGCTGCCGTCGTTGAGTTAAAGTCGTGACGGAGGAGCAAATTAGCATATAAAGCGTAACAAATTCCTATTTTTATGAGAAAAGTTCTCTATCTAAGAAGTGCCGGGGAGAATGGGGTTAATTTGCATTGGCGCTTTATTTCAAGGAATTTCATTTCTCACTTGTTATGTATAAGAATATGCATATTGTGCAGTGTTCCATTTTAATATTATTTCAAATGTGTGTGTATATCTGTGTATATCTCCGGGAGACAGACCGTGACGGCAGGTGAGCCTCGTTGCCTTGTTGGTTCCAGGAGACCGCAATAGGCTTGTGTCAAGGCTTTTAAAAAATATTCCTGATAAGCCTAAATATATAAAGGATATAATAAAATTATATGTAAAGGAGTAAATTTGTATGTACATGATTTATAATTTTTTGGTACCGACTGTTATAATCCAAATATTTCTTAAATGCATTTTTTTTTAATAAACGTTTTGGACTTTTATAATTGGGAAATTGTTAGATAATCCTTTACCGCAGTGACTTTGGAACATAGGGTAATTTTCGTGAAAACTTACTGTTGTTTGAGATTTCGCATTACTTCTCAACCGACTTCAAAAATTAAAGGTTATTTCTTTAAACTAATTGGCTGTGTTTTTATTCTGTGTATGTTTTATATCTGCAATATCTTCGCAGATTAGAAACCGATTTAGGTGATTATTGAATTGGCTATATTCGTACCTTGACGGTCTCTTTTCTTCCTGTCATCTTTCACCTCTAAGAGTGGGAAAATGAGAGTCGAACTTGGTTGTGAGTGAGCTCTTTATGATCTATTCGAGTGAAAGCACTGGTGTTGTCATTATAGGGGCACAAAGTTCATTTTTATTTGTCGGTAAAACAGTCGGTACCGCCGTTTTGCAAGGACTTGTGGACTCGATGATGGTAAAAAAGTTTTTTTTTTAAATTTCGAATCATTTAATCTTTCACATGTGATAACAAAACAATTTCTATTATTGCAATAAGTCAAGAATTAATTTTAATATAACATGTACCAAAGATGTACTCTTTGTTTTTTAATATGAGCTTAAGCCCTCGTTCGTCATAATATTTATCACCATATTTCTAGAGTAATCAATTCAAATGATAAAAAGGTAATCATATTGAATTACGTTTCTATTAAAACACGGACACTGTACAAATTTGTCGAGTATTATACTGCGAGAATTTCGCACGCCCTAACCAATCTCACGCGTGGGAGGCGAGAAGAGAAAATATGTACGATGGGGGTAAAACAGGCTTAAGTAAGGAGCGCAGAGCGAACTAATTTTATTGCAACTATGGCATCATACGGGAACACAACAGCGGTTGTATTGTTGTATGGCGTAGTCTATTGCCTAGTTATAAATCTGTAGTCCATTACTGAACTTTGGCCTTTTGAGCCCCCAAACGCTGACATACAAAGAATGAAAGATTTGCTCATACTCTCCACGCTGGTCAGCCGGGTTGATCGGTGCAGTTAAGGCTTCATAGACACCTTGGGCTTGGTATCGACGTAAGAATCTGCCACTCCGAATCTGCCACCCCGTTTCTTCCCGTGGCGACTAAGGGAAAAGTAAGACAAGTGGCGGGATAACCATCTCGAAAAATACCTAACCAAAATTAAGTAGACCCATGTCGAGGAGTAGAGTCTAAGGTGCGTGGTGGTGTCTGGTACAGCGGTTGTTAAGCCGCTGGCCCGGCGAGGCGATTATCTCAATTCGTCTTTTGTGGGAGATGTTTATGTTTTACAGTGGACTATTTACAGGCAAGGTAATTAAGGTTAGGTATAAATATAAAATACATTTTCCTTATGAATAGTTATTTCTTTGGTTAATAGACTGAAAACTGTTAAAACTACGTTATCTTTCGAGGTTCACGAATCCGAAAATTGGGATTACTCGATGCATAAATAGATAAATTAAATTTATAGCTAGATTATTTTTAGGCTTCAAAAGACGTGGTTGTTGATGATCATAGTTATCGAAGTCCTAGCAGGTATTTTATAATTAACTATAACCTAAATATAACGTTATATGCTCCTCACTTGCACCAGCGGCAATATTCAGACCACGCTCGCTATAATACCAGAAAATATTCCGGTCACAATGCCAGCCCCTCAGGAGTGCGGTCCGCACGCGATAGGGTATCGCCGACCACCGTTTGTCAAGGTTGTGAACGGCACCCGTACAACTTTACGAGTTTCGCGAGAATATTTCGGATTTTCAACGAAAATCCGTGCGTTCTATTTTTTTAAAGCATCCAAATTTTTGAGAAGGCTACTGTTAATATCATCGGCGGGTAGACAGTTTACTGCTGGCATCACTCTCAAGTCGCCATGCTTCTTCCAACAGAAGACACCGAAAACCTCACTTCACGATCATTCTCAAAAACCCAACATGGCCTGCATGTATATACACACTATGCACACCATGTCGATAAACTGTAGGTAGGTTTTAGTCGGTCCGGCACTTTGCTGATCTCGACTTAACCGATCCTAAAAACCTTTCCTCCATGAACAACAAAAAAAATATTTTCCAACACCGACCACCCTGTCACAGTGGGTATGTACTGTACGGAACCTGAGTGGCGGTACCTGAGTGTTCAGATGGTTTATCGGCCATCGGTTGGTCGCCAGAGTTTATTTCGTTAATCAGCTGGGTTCACCATTTTCAAGAGAGTTTATCGTTTGGAGAATAAGTTCACATTTGCCTTTATACCAACGGCATGTTCCTAAAGCTTCTCCGGTCTTTAAAAATCGCCATCGAAAGTTAGTTTCATTTAACTTCTGTCAATGAACATGATTTTAATATTTAACTAATAACTGGAAACTTACGGTCCGCTACTCCGATTTTAGTCCACTACTGGGCATACGCCACTCCAAGAAAGCGCCAGGATAAGCCTACACATGGTTATTGGACAATTTTCGCTTACCTACCTGGGCCTGTGGAGTGCTGCATTACTAGTCTGGTGGATTTGGTGTGCCATCATCGTTCACCATCGATCACCAGACTGCAGCAAGTGCAGGTGAGGTCGGCATTTGGAGAATGAAATGGTATATGCGCTCTGACAATAGTAATAATAATTTCGGTTTTATTTTGAAACGAATAAATCTTAAAAGATAGATGTTGAAAAGTTAACTTCTCTTTTTAATATTCTATGCATGCTTTTTCATACATATGTACTTTTTCTTTCACGCATAAGCGACGACTCGATGTCGAGGACAAGCTGTCGTCACAATGTCCGCCTCGCTGGATCGAGCCACACGTGCCGAAGACTACCTTCATGTTACGCTACTTTAAATAAATTTTAAAATATATTTTGGGATATTTATAAAAAAATAATAAATTCTTATAAGGTAAAATTTAATAAAAATTACTTTTAGGAAACTACTTAAAAAATAACGACTCTCGAGTTCCAAAAGGTTTCACCAACAATTGCTTTTTTTTTTATTGGAAAGGGAGAACAGCGGCCATCGTTCTCAACAGTCGTTATCTGCAACGGACGGCTTCATAAAGCAACAGATACATTTTACGAGAACAATAAATGGATGCATTTAACTGGAACGGCTAACTTTACTCTCGGGCCATTTCGCGACCAGAAATATTTAACTCTTACCATTTTAAAAAACTTGTTTGCTTCTCGTTTTAAAAAGCGTACTGGCTTGATACACTGCCTCAAAATCTATATATATTCTCGAAATAATAAAGAATATTATTTCGAGAATATGTGAAGCCCGCCAACCTGCACACGAGCAGCGTGACAGGCCCTTCGCGGCTCCAAAACCGTCTTAAATATTTGAGAAGGATTCCTTTGCCCAGCTGTAAGCTCTCAGAGACTGCTACTTTATATCATGTACAGACTTTTCGAACGAACTAATTTACAAACATAGTTAATTGTTTTGGGGATATTTATAAAAAATAATAAATTCTTATAAGGTAAAATTTAATAAAATTACTTTAGGAAACTACTTAAAAATAACGACTCTCCGGTTCCAAAAGGTTTCACCAACAATTGCTTTTTTTTTATTGGAAAGGGAGAACAGCGGCCATCGTTCTCAACAGTCGTTATCTGCAACGGACGGCTTCATAAAGCAACAGATACATTTTACGAGAACAATAAATGGCTGCATTTAACTGGAACGGCTAACTTTACTCTCGGGCCATTTCGCGACCAGAAATATTTAACTCTTACCATTTTAAAAAACTTGTTCGCTTCTCGTTTTAAAAAGCGTACTGGCTTGATACACTGCCTCAAAATCTATATATATTCTCGAAATAATAAAGAATATTATTTCGAGAATATGTGAAGCCCGCCAACCTGCACACGAGCAGCGTGACAGGCCCTTCGCGGCTCCAAAACCCTCTTAAATATTTGAGAAGGATTCCTTTGCCCAGCTGTAAGCTCTCAGAGACTACTTTATATCATGTACAGACTTTTCGAACGAACTAATTTACAAACATAGTTAATTGTTTTAGATATATTTGAAAGTAAACCGCAAAGTCTCAAGACGAAAGTATACAACCACTGCGTGTTGCCAGTGATGACATACGGATCCGAGACTTGGTCCTTCACTGCAGCCCGTAAGAAGAAGCTCAAAGTTGCTCAGCGCGCTATGGAAAAGGCTATGCTCGGTGTTTCTCTGCGTGATAGAGTCTGCAACGATGATATCCGCAGCAGAACTAAGGTAACCGACATAGCCGTAAAGATCAGCAAGCTGAAGTGGCAATGGGCCGGCCACATAGCTCGCAGAACTGACAACCGCTGGGGAAAAAAAGTTCTCGAGTGGCAGCCACGTACAGGCAAACGAAGTGTAGGACGACCCCCCACAAGATGGAGTGACAACCTGCGCAGTATTGCGGGAAGTCGAAGGATGCAGGTGGCTCAGGACCGAGCTTCGTGGCAATCTTTGGGGGAGGCCTATGTTCAGCAGTGGACTTCTGATAGGCTGAAATGATGGTGATGATGATGATTATGAAACAAATTTTAACGAATTCCATCACGCTAAGTGACTAAAGGATAACGCCACGTTAGTGCCTCTGTATTTGCGCTTACACTTTGTTGTCACAAGCTTCGGTTGTCGCCTATATGCAACAATGTCCGAGAGAAGCTGGCCTCAGCCGAGCCTAATATACATCAGAAAAATCACGATAGAAGCTACATCTTGAAGCACACTTACATAAGAGTATTCTTCAAGCAGTATATTTTTGCAATCTGGCAACTTAAATGTGTTCTCATGTAGCGCTCTACACCTCGCTAGGTGTGTACAACTCAAAGATAATTTAAAACCCCCATTGAGGAACATAAGTGATGTAAAACATCGACACTCTTGGTAGTCTGTTAACATATTGTATAAAACTGATGATGAATATCCACAACACCAGAGGATATGCAAGTGTGTTGCCGGCCTTTGAGAAAGGAGTAGGCGCGTTTCTTGAAGGTCACTAAGCTTATGTTTCATAATACTCAAAATATAAAAAAAAGTACACGGCGGTGGCTTACCAAACATCAGGATGATCAGGATGATGACGATGTAACTTTGAATTCGATCGCAATGAGCAATGGTGACCAATGCAAATGGTAATTCCACGGAACACTCCTCATGTTATACGATTAAAAAATGTAAACCGAACAAAAATAAGTTGAAAATTACGACTCAAGCCACGCTCCGTTGGTTCTATGGACCAATGGGACTTTACCCTCCAGGTGGCTATGGATCTGAGCATCGCATTATATGCCACCAGCTACGACTGCCATACCAGCTGAAGGAACGGTGCGAAAGCGCTTCCTTCGATATCAGTTATCTCACACGCAAACTTCTCCTTCGACTTTCAAACGTGTTATCGTTGTAGGGGCTCCGCTCCGTGTATTAAAGTTCGCATTAGTCGCCGGAACAACTTTAATGTTCGTCGCAATAAACATTGCTCGCCCGTCTGATATATTTATGGGCGATGCGATATGCGTCTCGAACCAGTGGTTCTACCAGAGCTGCACGTCTTCTATTATGGATGCACAGATTTACTACAGGTCTTGAATTACCTCTTACACGGTAGTTTTTAGAGTAATGTTACAAAACAAATCGATTTGTGACTATTTTCATAGCTTAATAATGTTCATACAATTTAAAGAAAATGCTGGAAACCACTCTAGCCTTTCATTACTCTAAGCACCACGCGCAAAACAGAAATGATTATGGAACTTTTTATTACACATTACTAATGATAAATCTTAATTAATTATTAGATTATCGAGTCTGAGTCAGTTATCGGTCCCTAGAGGTTTGTATGTTGAACCGTATTCTAACTAACGTGGAAGGGGTGTGGCTAAATTTGTATTATTACTAGTTACTATCCTCTAGTTTATTCTATAAGTGGAATCGACAGTTACTCTGTGATGCTTCCGATTACGTAATGTTATTTTTTTTTATTTAATCTTTGATTATTAGTAACGAAACAAATTGACCCTGTCAACGAGTAGCATACTTTTATTTTCCTATGGGATCATATCTATTTTTATTATATTGTATGCATTATAATTAAAAAAGAAAAAGACTCCGTCCGAGGAACTTCATTACGAAACGATGTAAGGTTAAAAAAAAATGAAAATTAAGTCGCTAAATAAATCGAATATTAAAACATTTTCGCTCATGTGAAAAAAAAACTTTTTTATTTCAATAGTTTTACGTGGGGGAAAGGTGCCAACACCTACCAATCACTGGTTATGTCTCGGGATCAACATTTAAGATGTTGGACCGACTAAACCCCCCCACGTTCGATGAGCTGTTGGGCCGGTGGCCTAGACAGCTTCGGCGGTAGAGACATGCGAGCCGAAGGCCCGCATGTTAGGAAAAAAAACTCTGTTCGCAAACTAGGTTGTATACCTGTATTTCTACTTTCGACGCCACTCCCCGTAGCAGTGATCGTCTTCATCGGCTTGCACAAAGTTCACTACATAAGCTTCTTCATTCTTCTTCTTCAGGCAAAGTTTACCTTGAAAGAATGTCATGCACAAAAATTCACCAGCTGGACACGCAGTTGGCGCGCACAGTACCGATACTCGCGCATAAGAGATGCTGCTCGCCATTACTGGTATGTGTGTTCAGGGCTCGCCATAATTGAACGGATTTCCGCCATCAGTTGATCGGACAGAGCATGAAATGCATGGAGATGGTGTTGAACTTTGAAAAAAAAATATCGAAAAAAGATCATCCTCACACACAGTATTTCTTAAACAGCCATTAATCCTGAAGATATACCAAAGATAAAAACGAACTTATTATTATTTCATGTAGCCGTATTTACTTTAAGAACGCAATCCATAAGAATGGATCATATAGATGGACCCTTCATAATTCGCTGGTTGAATTAACGAGGCCCTTGAGCCAGGCCCCTGGTCCGATGTTCAAAGCAACATGGAACGGGTGTTGCCCGGTAGTCTAAACTTTACAATTAACATTGTACTCTTGAGAGTACGTTCGGATTCGGCAACCGACGTCGACGATAACATTTTGGTAATTAAATCAAAACCAATTTTGTGCATGTACTAAATTTGAATTTCCATCTATAATTACAGATGTGCGCAATCTTTTTGCAACTACAACAATAATTGTGTGTAAATCTAATGCTGGACATAGGCCCGTCGACGCGAAGGAGAGCGACAGGAAGAGCGAGAGGGACAGCAAGAGGGAGAGCGAGAGGAAGAGCGAGAGGAAGAGCGAGAGGGACAGCAAGAGGGAGAGCGAGAGGAAGAGCAAGAGGGACAGCAAGAGGAGAGCGGGAGGCACAGGATGTGTCCTTTCCCGAGGAGAGGTTACAGATGTGTACGTGAGCATTTCCGAAGCCATGCCAATATGCGGCGAAGGTGGAACGCCGTGGGGTTTTAGTCAGTGCATGCCCGACATTACCCATGCATTAGGCATTCAACCAAGTATAAAAATAAAAATAGTTCTTAACTACCAAGTCCTGTATATCGATTCTATTAAAATGAACTCAGTATTATATAACACGTTAGTACGTAACGTGTAAACAGATAGTCGTTAAACGTTAAATCGATTTTTATTTTGCTAGTTACATTTTTTTTTCAATATTAAAATAAATACTGAACAATTGTTACTATGATGATTTGTTGTATTTACACGAACACTACTCACTTGAAATGAAACTAATATTTACGGATAAAATCCGTAAATATTAGTTTATTATTTATTTATTATATAGTAATATTAGTTATTTACGGATAAAATCCGTAAATATTAGTTAGTATTTAGCTTTTAAATTTTGTTTTCATATATCCGACGTTTCTCGTGTCTCTAGGAAGTCTGCAGTCTGGGATCATATCCTTCATCGCCCCGACCATTATTACATCAGATTTGATAGAACACAAATCCTCATAAAGAATACCTATTCCTGACACGGATAGTTCGCGAGACTATTGAAATCAAAAAATATCCTAGTTTTAATAAAGAAAGATAGCTGTGTGCTACCACCGGCTTGGGATCCGGTAATAAACAAAATTAAGTCTAAAACCAAGAAGAAAAACATTCTGCGTAGATCGGACCAAAATTAATTAATAAAAGCTGAATGTAGCCCGAGTTAACTATGACATCTGGACGTCTAACACCTCAGTCTCCCCGTGACCAGGCTGCTGTAAAGCAATCGAAACGGGAATATAAAAACAAAATTAAACGTTATTTATTACAAATGTTTATTTTCTCTATTATTCTTATTATTATTGTTGATTTCTCTATCAATGTTGATCTATAAATTTAAGCTCTCAAAACTTCATATCAATCGGGCTGAAAGATATTGAGGACATGAGAAATAAAACATTCCGTTTATATGACGCTCCTGCTATGCGAATGGCCCGAGCTACAAACGATTAGCGATTAGAGTTAATTAACTCACCATTCCGTTTGGCCTGTTGGGTGAGTGAGGGCAGGCAGGTAACTGACTAGCTAACAGTGTCCACCTGTGGCAACTGCAGCCCGTGGACATTTACAAATAACTTCAATCGAAGAAGGTTACAGATGCGTCATCACCCCCTCTTTACTTTTCAAACCGGTTAAACTGCTGATTGGAGATAGAAATGGGTAAGAAGATGCTACCTACCCAGACGACTCCTAGGTATAGAAGGAGTCTACCGCCCAAGTCTTCAGTAGTAGACCAATGCAGAAAAAGAAATATCTTCCACCATGCTGGCGCTTTTTTAAGCCTATGTGAACTTAAATAAGCTTTTCTTCGTCTGCAATCGCAGTAACTTTGGCTGCACCGACCTCGCCACACGGAGGTCCTACCCTCCTCTTCCTTCCCAGTTTTGATGAAGTTACAGACGTGACGCGTAGCCGACGCGAAGGATACATCAGACAAACTTTTGCTGCTGTAGTAGTAGTAGTACCACGACCTTGCAGAATACCGGAGGCCCACTCCCCATCCCTCTTCTCACCTCTCCTTCCGCGAATATCCTTCAAGGCTGTCAACGCACCTGCAGCTCCACTGGTGTTGCAAATGTACGTGGGCGACGGTAATCACTTACCATCAGGTGAACCGCTTGCTCGTTTGCCGCCTTTTCTAAAAAACCAAAACCTCATACGCGGCTCTCACCTGCCAGACTAGGGGGCGTATTAGAGCGTTTAAAACGCCCTCGCCTGTCACGTACGCCGTGTCTCTTTGATGCATTTCCATGCATGTATGCGATAAGTACTGTATTTTCGGTTAGAAAAGTACATTTTGACATGAGTGAAATTATCTAAAGTAGACGCAACGTCGTATGACTTAGACCACTATTACGCAGTTACCGCGTAACGTACAGATGTGAGCTGGACGCGCATAACGAATGTCCAAACACTGAATAGCTGATGAACAATTTGCATACGTGAATCGCTATAAATTACGGTGACATCACATTATCGCCTCCAAAATGGGATAAAATTGATCGTTTTCATTTAAAAGCTTCTCTAAAAGTTTAAAGATTAAATGTAGCGATCTCTTACGTTTCTATTGTTAGTGTAAAGTTGGTTACCTGAAGGACACCTCAAAAATCTAAAATTTGGATGAAGTCTATTTTTCTGAGATGCATTTTCATACAGTTATTAAGTTTTATTAATAACGTGATTGTAATCGTTCACATAGTTATAACGTCATTATCAATCTATATTCCAAAATTGATTAACAAAAGTTACCCTAAAGGTATAATACTATACGCTAATATATCAGTCAGTGAGTACTTATAATTATGATTTTTGAACACTCGAATCACGCAATTAGTCCACCCATGTAGTTTGGAACACTACTACTTTTTAGTATCCTAACTTTACTTCAAAAAATATGCAGTCTTCTAATGTTACTGGTCTCGAAAATAGCAGAAGGTTCGAATAGAGCTACAAATGGTTCGTGTAAATATTACACGTGTGTTCGGTTTCGCTGGCCTTTATGTGTATTTTCTTATTACACAAGCTTACTTATATTGCATTGAAAGTAAGTCAAACTTTTAGTCTACCATCAGCACATATAAAAATATAAGGAAACAGTTTCTCTAACAGATTTTATTGGTGTCACCCTTGTATAGATCGGACGTTAGTACCATTTCATTGATTGAAATGTCCCACGTTTGGTGATGGCACTAAAACAACATGGCGTCCGTTAGTTATAAATGTACAAGCTTCAATCCGAGTTGTATTACTAAAACATAATTCTATTGAAAGATGTAAATCTTTCATAAAATAGGAAGGTGTTCATTTAATTTTATGAAGAACGTTCTGGGTTTTATGGAGTTCACTATTAATCTCTTAAATATATTTACAGGGTAGTACCAACCTAAGAGTCGTCTGGGCCATTTCTTTTTCTGTCGTTAATCAGCTATGCTATCACTACTGTCTTTCGGTTTGAAGTAAGTAAGAAAGTACAAAAATTACAGACTGTCCTCAATAATCCTCAAGCATCAGAAAGAAGTTATTTTCAGGTGTTCATGGCCTGCAGAAGTCATTCAAATTATAGCAAGGTGTTTAATGTCTTGTCTTATAAAAAAACAGTCCGGCTGTGAGGCATTCTTTCCTAGTTCTAACAGTACTACATTCTGGATAATGATCATCTGTCCTCCCAACCCCATAAAAAAAATACAGGCTCCTCAACTATAAAATATTTTTATTAGCTAACATTCTAAAATCTAAACTGATTTAGATAAACATTTTCATGCGAAGCATTAACTTACAGTGTAATTATACATAAAATAAGAATCTGTACACAGATATGCACCTCGGTAGTAAAGTAAAGCTCGATGAAAAAAGTAGCAGACTGTAAATGCCCACGGCTGGGAAATTACCTCCTAAAATATCTGAGAGAGTTTTGCTGCCAGGAAGAGCTGCTCCAATGCGGGTTAGTGGACTTCACGTGTCCTACATACGTGAATGATATGTGAAGCCCCCCAACCCGCACTGGAGCAGCGTGGCGGGGCCTTCCTGGCTCCGAAAACCCTCTCAGATGTTTGAGGCTGTAACTTTTTTCTTCGAGCTAACGGTAAATTCAGTAAATAAAATTTCAATTAACAAATTCCAGTGGAGCCGAAACCAGAAATTGTATTTCATTCATTCAGTCATTTGAGCGCTTTGAAACTTTAAACGAGCGATCTCTTGCTCATAAATATAGTAAATTCACAGTAAATATTGATCCTCTTTTCCCCATGATTGTGTTCCATATACACGTATAATGTGAGATACATTATAGCTCTTCAGCTCCTAAATCGAATTTTACGACTTCTTTATACGGGACTGTGGAGACATGCTCAGTTCGGCAGCGCTCATAGTGACGAGCGGGTAGCGATAAATAGATGTGATATATTTAAACTTCTTTGCAATGATTTCTAAAATTAGAAAGTATTAACTTTGTGAACAAAACATTTGTTTTTTGTTAAATATAGAGAAACTAGCGTCCGTCCGTGTCCGGCTTCACCCGTGTGGTCGCAAATTTAGTTTCAAAATGAACTGTCTTAATTGAGATAAAAATAGCTATTTTCGTAGCATAATCAACATCTCAATCCGCCAAATTTCGTTCATAATCGTTGAGCCCTGTCCTGTGATTGAATGACAAACATACAAACCTTCCCGTTTGTATTATTGTCGTTCAATAAAGCCTCACTTCCTGGAGAGAGGGCTATTGCACTCCTGGAAATAGAATCTAATCTAGAAATCTAATCTAAAACAGTCGATTTGTTTTCCAGTAAAATGCGTTCAAACATACACACCGCACACATACATAAAGACTGATAAAGAATTTATATATTAGTACAGATAAACAACTTGTATCCAATAAAATCCGTATTATATCAAGCATGAACGCCGCTCAAACATTTGTGAATGTGGTGACGTCATACGAAAAATGGCAGAATGACCTTCCGAAAAATTCCCAATCGAAAATACTCAGGATGATGTGAGCAGTAATTTTTTAACGGTCTAGTACTATGCTCGTTGATCCCATAGCAATTACATCAATCATGGCTAATGGATGTTATAGCACAGAAGAAGAAAATAACATCTTATACCAGTAAAACAAAGCCGGAAAAATATAATCTAATAACGTAAAATAATTTTACAATGAAAACTTTGTTAACTTGTGCCCACTGCTGAGCAAAGGCGTCCTTCTCAAATATCTGAGAGGGTGTAGGAGCCGGGAATGGCCCGCCACGCTGCTCCAGTGCGGGTTGGCGGGCTTCACATATCCTCGAGATAATATTTTTTTTATTATTTCTCAGACATGCAGGTTTCCTCACGTTGTTTTCCTTCACCGCCGAGCACGTGGTAAATACGGCACTTAACATTTTTAGTGGTGCTGGCACCGATCGAATGCTGGTGCGGGATCGAATCCAGGTCACTTGCGCTCTATTATCCACGGCTCTAACCTTATGTTATCTTAAATAAAGTAACGATTAAAAACACACTAAAGACACAGCCCTATTCTATGGTCGAGGAAAAATAGAGATTTCGTTTATAATTTTAGATTGGACGACCACTAAGCCTATGGGAGGATGTTTTTTATCATGGGCTTCGGAAATCTTTATTTATAGGATAAGAAAAGTGTTATTTTTTTTCTTTGGGGAGAATTACGTTTGACAATAGTAAAATTAAAATATTATAACAGTCTACAACAACTATATTGATGGGCTATACAATAACAAATACGTTACTTTTATTTATTATTCTTATGATTCCGCTTAAAATTAGCTATCTTTTAAATATAATTTTAGATATGTAAAAATAGTTTACCAAGCTTCTCCAATCGTCTTCTATCTTCTCCACACGGTGAGTAAGCATATTACTTACTACGTACATTAGATATTTTGGTATAGCAACTTTGGTTTCTTTTGTATTATTTGACGACCGCCTGCTTAGTGATTAGCGTACCCGACTACAGCACCACGGGACTTTGGTTCGAATTTCGGCAGAAGTCCAAATATTTTACCTTATCTTACCGTAACAGCCTGTAAATAGTCCACTGCGGGACATGCAGCCATCCTTCGACATTATTGCATAAGCGGGTGGGATATCGAATTGGGAAACGTGTTTGCCATTTGCCACTATGTTTGCCCGTACATTTGCAGCACTATGACATAACCTGCTCAGTTGACAACCGCCGGTACAATTTAGTAATCTTTTACTACGTACTTGTAACAAAACAAAATTGCAAAACAATTGAATGTATTGCCCTAAATCTTCTCTGGATAATAAAATATACCAGACTGATTTCATTGTTTATACCGAAACAAAATACAATTCCTTTCTCGTAACAAATAAAGTTTACGAAAACAAAAATCCAACGAAAGTAAACGCCATTAACGTAAGATAAAACGGTTTATCAACATGAACATGGCAGATTTGATGAAATTTCCGCCCGAGCTCCGTGCCTCTCGTTCACTGACCGGATATTGCGCCGGACCGGCTGACCGAATGAAATGGGTCACGGGGGGGCATTCACTCATTCAAATAGACAGACATCGTTTGCGAATGTCGCGAGATTTTCCATCGTATTCTTAAAGTAACTGGATATTATAAATGAAAACTGCAAGTCATCTTATTTCTGTCTGTCTTCAACACCCGGCAGAGCCTCGGTAACGCTTTCGCACTCATCCCGACCCGCGCAGCTACCCTAAGCAGCCTCCCCTAGGAAAAAAACTCGTTTCCCTTTCCCTCCTATCCAGGCGCGTTGGAATAGAAACGCGCTTTCCTACTCGGCCTGTAATCCCAAGTGGGAAACGGATTCCCCGAGTCCGCCATCCGGAGGCCATGGCGGTCAGGAAGGTAAACCCATGGAAACACCAGCCAGCACGACACCCCGCGGCTGATCTGTCGCCGTTGACCACATTTCGGCTGTGGCCGTTCGGAGGACGGCACCACGGAAAACCGCCCAGCAACAGCACAGTCTACCAACTTGTATTTGTAATGGGCCAAGCCCACTCGGAGCTACCACCTCAGGCCAGCCAACTGTGGCAGGCCAGTTATGTAGCTTTCCGAGGAAGTTGAACTTTACTTTTAAAGTAACAATCTACTTGAACAGTCCCAAGACATTTAATGAATGGGCAATAGTTGGAATTCACCGAAATAGGAAAAGGTTGTACTTTATAGCGATAGGCCA
This sequence comes from Bhutanitis thaidina, assembly GCA_029286595.1. Classification (NCBI taxonomy): domain Eukaryota; kingdom Metazoa; phylum Arthropoda; class Insecta; order Lepidoptera; family Papilionidae; genus Bhutanitis; species Bhutanitis thaidina. Next base: position 2,651,347 of record JAGSMS010000004.1, on the reverse strand, counting down.
TACAACCATAGTGAGACATTTAAAGAATATGTTAAAATATATTCAAAAATATTTTACAGCCAAGTAATTTAAACAATTTTATTTTATTTATTTAATAAGGATTACCAACAAGGTTAACACATAACAAATTATTTTTTATATAAAAATGATTTTTTTTTAAAAAAAGGCATGTGCCACCTTACTTAAAGGCAACCACGGAAAGCCAGTAGACACAGTCTAGTAAAGTTAAATGAAAACCAATACAATTTGAAAAACAAAACAATAAAACTAAAAAACGAGTCTAATAAAATAAAATGACTTGGAGTGTTATAAATAGTGTAACGGAGAAGGACAAATGGCGCAGCTCTGACTACCGACTGTATATTAACAACAAAGTCACGACGAATGATCAGGATACAGGTAGCTGATGTGTGTGAGTAACTCTTTGCAAAGATTTCAATTTTAACTTCAATGTCACTGGATTCTTCTCCAACAGTGTTCGTGATATTATAAAAGGAAAATATAATTGCTTGTATATTTTTTTGAAATTTCAGACAGTTGACTCAAAAGATGTTGTAAAAATGTTTATTATTGTACTCTCAACTATTGAAGTTAAGAAAACAGCGGATCTATGGCGGGATGTTAGTTCTAGTAACTGTCTCTATAACAGATTTAATTACATCTGGTCATTGTATTCAAAAATTGAGTAAAAACTTGTCTATTTCCTGATTTTATGAAATCTAGTAAAGTCATACCATTATTTATATCGGGCAGTACTTTGTACCCCGCTAACTTTACACCTATTTCTGTACCACCAACACTTAGTAAATTTTCTTATAATAAAAAAAAATCCTAGATCAATTGTTAAAACATTTTAATATAAATAAACTGCAACCCCATAATAAATTTGGTTTTACAAGATCGCTCTACAACCGTTGCGACGATTTCTTACTTACATTAGTGACTTGCCTTTTTTAGTAATGGATAAACATGATATAGTATTATTTGCTGATGATACTCCATTAACTTTTAGAACCACGTGACAACTTGTAATATTTCTAGATGAATAATGCTATGTCAAATATAGTTAACTGGTTTAACGCTAATAATTTTTAGGCAATAAACCTAAATATATTCAAATTCTCAAAACCTAATGATTTGAGCCTTATAGATACCACTATTTTTCTTGGAATAACACAATGACTCTATATGCAAATTTTGTTGCTATGGAGACATGCAACTGATATAGAAAAAATATTAGTCCCGTAAAAGAGGGTCATAAAAGACTAAAATAGGTTAATGTTTTTAGATCACCGCTGAGCCACCTGCTCTCCAAAAAAAAGCGTCGGCAACCAGCTTCAAAAAATTGGCAGGTTTGACCATACTGAACACTATGGGTAAGCGGGTTGGATAGCAGTGCTAGGTACCCTAGCACCACTATTGATGCTGCTCCCCATGACTTGTCTCTGGAAGTTGAATTCGGTATATTCAGATTGATATTGCGCCATCTTTCAGTCGCCAAAGTCCCGTTTGTTGGGTACAATACGTGGTAGAGCCATGCAGGGACTTTTGCTACTGCTCGAATGGGCCGGCTCGACCGGGTTGGTACCACGGCCTCGCAGAATACCGGCGTGAAGTGGAGTCATCTTGTGCTTCTGCGTTTCATTCGGCGAGTGAGGTAACCGGAGGCCCACTCCCCCTCCCCATCCCCTTCCTCATCCCCTTCCTCATTCTCCCTCCCATCTCCCAAATACCCTTAAAGGCCGGCAACGCACCTGGAGCCCTCTGGTGTTGCAGATGTATATGGGCGACGGTAATTACTTACCATCAGGTGAACCGCTTGCTTTGGTCAGTTAAAACGTTTGTCGCCTTTCCTATAAAAAAAATAGGACGGTGCATCACATCCTGGAGAGGTTGGCACTTGAAGTAAAAGATGGCATATTTCCCATTACAAATCTAATCATTAGTCGATAGTATTTCCTGACGTTCCTAGTGTCTATAAATCTGTAGTGGTGGCGGACAATTATGGATACAACATTTGTTAATAATATAAATAATAGAAAGAAACATTTTTTTCATAAGTAGAGCTCAACAATTTGCATATACTTTATACGATATTGATACAAAAATATGTGGATATAGTGACCGGTAAGACATATTTCCCAAGAAAACTCTTGGTTAATAATCTGCATCTCTGCCCTTAGCCGTTCAGCCCTTTAAGCAGGATTGAATGACAAACATATAAACGTTCACATTAAAACTCCTACAGCACTTCTAGAAACATAAGGAACATTTAAAAAAGTTTCAGTCAGATAGCTTTTAAGCTTTTAAATACATTCAAATACACATACATACAGAAAATACGTAAATTTATTTAGATCACGATATGCAAATTTTAGTTACTTTAGATAACTTTTATCTTTACCCAACTTGCTCATAAAAATAAAAATTTATACGAATCCCCTATAGTCCAAAAATTTTGCGCCTGTCTACAATACATAGAGCTCCTTAAAGGTTATAATTTAAACATTTAAGTTGGGGTTCAAACTCTCGACATCTTTCCTCTAGTGTCTACGCGTATTTAAGAATGACTTTTTCAAGAATTTGGAACGTATACATGAATTTATATCTAAGTATATTATCACTAAGGTGTGTCCCGCTATCTCGCTCTCACAGGAGCAATTTTAAAGAGACGTCTAAAGTACACCCGGCCCTTAAATAAAAAGTACAATGCAAAGACTTTTGTCTGTCGGTGGAACCAAGTGGATTGTCGGCGGTAGACATAAAAAATGTGAACCAATTTCACTCGCAACCCGCAGACTGTCATGAATATTAACCATTTTGCGCCGTGCTCATAGATTATGTATTTAATTTGTAGACACGTCACTTTGTATAATTCATAAACCTAATCAGTTTTCCTTCATTATTAATAAAATAAGTATTTATTATGTGTTTGCTATCAAAAGCCACGGTCCCCGAGAAGGTAGGCGATCTGACTTCTAATTCAGAAGACTCTAGTTCGACCCCCTGTACGAAGTGCTCATACATATGAGTCATTCGAAACTTATTTCTATTATTGGCTTAGACTCTAAGACGGTGACAAGCTCGCCATCTGTCACGTTGTCCCAAATGAGCTCTGGTGAAAAGTGGGTCGGAAGGACCAAAATGTCGAGACCTCTGACCAATACAATACTGGTAGTTTACTGCCTATTCTTGGGCAAGTCCTGGGACGAGAGATAGTCTCCTGCACTCCTTGTCGACATACGGCATGTTCCAGGCACATAGCACGGTTTTACCCGCGTTCTCGACAATAAAGTAAAAGTTCGTTACAGAAAACAGTGCAGCGTCTTACGCACAGCTGATCCTTTTGGATATATCTGTTGCATTCGACAATGCGTGTTGGCCGAAGATATTACTCAAAGCGAAACAAACTGGAAAATCGATCAATATCTAATACACTTAGTTAGATTTTCCTAATCGTCAAGTTCCGTGTTTTGTCGGAAACTAAACGGTTTGGAAAAGAAGCACTACGGGATGTCCACAGGGGTCAGTTTTGGGACCGATATAATAAAGCCTCCTCCTCAATGACCTCCTATTACTGCCTTCATCAGATAGAGTCCACATGGTGGCCTGTGCTAAGAAGAAAAGGGAAACCGATTGGCCTCAAAATAGCGCCGGAAACTGTAACGCGTAGTTTGGTTAGCTGTAATTGCCTCATGACTGAATCAATAGGGATTGAGTGAAAATAGCCGCTTACTGTATTGTTTTTCCCAGATGTGTGAAAAAGGCACGCAGGGTTGAGTCGGTTTGAAATCGGAGGTGAGAACGTGTGTAATGAGATTGCAGTTTATACACAGAGTAGAGATGCTAAACATAACACAAAGAGTACAGGAAGGCCCAATATTTCAACAGGATCTATATTACTGACTGCAAGATTTTCAAAAGTCCAGGGAAGTTGTGAAGTGACACAGCACCCGACGCTTAAATTAATAAAATACCTATGAGAAAATGCTTTGAAGGGAGACAAAATGTGCGTGGTTTGCATGCGGGTCACCCGAATCTCGGTCCGTATGCCATAGGACCATGGGAGGTGGTGAGTCATAGCTAGTATTGGTTAAACGGCGTTGAGAGCTTATTTCTTTGCTATCAACTTTCTGTCAGGTTCCTAAGGGCCTTGGGAATGCCCTGGCAATCTACGAATGTAACTTGTACAATCTCGAGATGAAGTGAGACCTCGGTTTGGTCACCCGTGGTCGTGCTACGTAAACTTACGTTAATCTTGAAATACAGAGGTTTTTTTTTAAAAAGAGTCAGTATAATTATGGGCTCTGCGGCATTCCATCTTTGTCCTCAGGGGTGACAACGGATCTGTAACCTATTTCGACTGAAGTTGGTTGCAGATGTCCATCGGCTGTATTAGCCACTTACCGATTGACAGCCCGTTTGTGAACATAATCCAATAAAAAAAAAGCTATGTGGTAGGATGTTTGGTACCAGCCACATACCAATTTCTGCCACCGATCAGCTGTGTATACACTGTTAAATTCCGGCTTTTTTTAATGGTTATTTCGCTACAAATAGTTAACAACAAAACAATTTAGATCGACTTACAACAAACATATATGTGACTTTTGCCTTTTTTTTTTAAAATGTGTGCCAAAATAATCTTTGGAAATAAACACAGCGCAACCTCGCGGGTGTTGACGACACTTGCGTTACTTCAGGGTCGTATTTCAGCTGTAACTGCGGCTTACAGATTACGTACAATTTTCTCCTCGAATACATTGGATACGCCTCTGTGAAGGCGTGCGACAAAATAGAGAGGTCCTACGCAATTCATACTTTATTTCTTATCTGTTATCAATAATTAAATTAATAAGAAACGTTACAAAAACTCAATGCCGATTTATTTAAAATTCAGATAAAACAACTCATGGAGTATGATTTTCAATTTATTATGCATTATTTATTTGTACAAATACATATTTATTAAAGATATTGTTTATAATAGGCATTCTATTATATACTCTAGTTTACTGTTGATTAGACTGTAGATATTCAGTTACTGTTACTATAGGTCGTGGGTAAAATTTCGGGCCATAGCCAAATATTCGTGTAAAACACAAATTATTGGTTTTCGGATCTCGTGTCTCTTTCGATCTTATCGCAAACGAATGAAACAAATGAAAACTCTTCACTCTTACACTTCGTACTGAAGGATAATTTCGTTAATCATATGTCAAATTGTTAGATTGGATACGGGAAGGTAAAAACGTGTCAGTGCTTCTGTGATCGCGCTTACTTACGGCTCTATATCGATATCTTTAACGTGGTAGAGCCAAGGTGCCGGTTCAGTTCCTGCCCGAATGGGCCGGCTCGATTTATACCACGACCTCGCAGAATACCGGCGTGAAGTATGAGCATCTTGTGCATCCGCGTTTCGTTCGGTAACACGGTAATCACTTACCATCAGGTGAGCCGATTGCTCAATTTCCCGTTTACCGATAAAAAAAAATAGGTGGCGCTGTGATCTAAATCGTGAAGACTAAACGAAGCATGCATAAGTCCTTTAATCTTGTAACTAGTACTGAAACAACACTAAAACTTTTGAACTATCGTGTTACAACATATTTCTGCGAATAAAAAAACTCGCAGATTGTTAAAGATGTTTGATAGTAAAGTTTGAATAACACGTCTAAATATTTAACCTCCAATCTTCACTATTATGTAACGTCTTTCTCCATTCGATCAGAACTCCTTTAGATAAAATACGAATTTCATCGTAAGCCGATTTCACAAGAGATGCACCACTGGGACTCCCATCGACATAAAAATTCTCGAAAATAAACTCGAATTCAATGAAGAATATTATACGATAATCGATTGCACTCGGAGGTATAGAAAGCGATATGTTATTGTCACACTTTCTGTTAATATAAGGAAAAATACTTGCAATTTTATGAAATCGAACTGTACGAAATATATAAGATTTTTATACTTAAATATAAACAAACATGTCTGTCAGGACCAACATCTATAAGCGACGGAATAACTATCAGTAACACTAATACAGAATTGCAGCATCTTTGTAATGTTTGCGGATTTTATTTTTCAAAGCACAACTTGTTAGAAGCTTTTTTCAATGTCAGGGGTTTAAGTCCAATCCTGAACATAGGCCTCTCCATGAAAGCTCCCATAAAAGATGACACGGATTTCTTGAAAGGTGTCCCCATGCTCATCGGCGCGTTGGTTGAGCGCAATGCCGGTACCCTAGCACTGGTGATGCTGCTCTCCATCTCAAGGCTGTGCGATGTGAGTTCAGCTAATTGGGATGGGTTTTTCATCATCATTCGGTTGCCAGAGCCTCGTTTGCAAGCTTCAAAACGTACTGGTGAGGTTGATATTTGTTGAAAGAGATATCACATTTCTCTCTCAAAGTTTCAATTCAGCACATACATTCGCATTAAATCGAACCCAGTTCACATGCGTAAAAATATTTTGGAGAACGCTCTGCCACTGAGATTCCATGACACTTATCTCTAATAATGTTATCACCACACTAAGCAACAAATCCCAATCTCAGGAATTAACGAGCTCTATATATTGATAACATAATCACACGAACGTGGGTTGAATTAGGCTCGGACACGAACAGACTGTCTGTCGTTACATCCGCTGGCTGGGCCGTAATGAACTATCCAAATTGCTCGGACTTAGTTATTAGCGAAACAAACTAGAATTGGACGTCTTCAATTATTTGTATTAATTAGGCGAAATCACGAATGAAAACGATTTGACATAAGGTATTAGACATTTATTATTATAGACCACCATATTTGATAATGTAGCTTAGTACTTAGCGTAAACAACTGTTGAGTTATGGGTCCTGGGTTCGAATCCCAGTCAATGTTTGTGCAACACACAAAACAATTGATCTTCTAATCTGGTAGTGTTGTTTAACATGTAGCGACAATGAAACTGCATCTGACCCTTCCTTCGATTTTATCACACAATGGTCACGTACCTGTCCTTGACATGATCCTCATTATCATTGCATGGTGCACCTCCTTCGAACGGATTCTCGTTTTGTCGTGCCTTAAAAACAGAGGAGCTCCAGACGTTGACGGCATTAAGGGAAAATTGGGGATGGGGAAGAGGAAGGGGCAGGGGACCGAACGAAACGCAGAAGCATAAGATGCCTCCACTTCAAAAGTCGATGCTTGGCTCTACTTTTAGTACATTTGTAATCCTAAATATTAAAATAGTAGATTTATATTTTTTGAGTTGTCAGTCATTGTAGGAGTAATTCATTTAAATAAACATATTAAAATCATGTGTTTGATTTCAATAATACAGTCTACGAGTATCAACGAATAGTTTTCATAGTACAAACTGTCATTATAATATATCAAAGGCGAATATTTCATGACACTATTTTTACTTTTAATGGTATACAAAAGTACATTAAGGATAGATCAAATATTCATACGTTTGCAATTTCTCAAAAAGAAAGCATTATTCACCGTCACGTCACCACCGGCAGAAGGTACGTAAGTAAAACCCATGATTTCTCAAAGGAATGTTTGTCAGGCCTTTCGTGGGTAGAGGAACGCACGAGTTAACTTTTTGACCGGGATACCTTCAAGTACGTGACAGGAATGAATTGGGATTGGTCTAAGCGATAAAAGATTGGACGAGCAATGTTATTGCTTCCCGGCGCGGCTGGCAAAGGGAATCTTTTGGCTTCGGCGCAATTATTTCTGTAGCCTAGTAGATAATTATTTTCGGTTTTTGAATTTGTCCATGTAAAATTTTTGTGCGTTAAAGGTCATTCCGACACAGTGAGCTAAAGCAGAATTAATTCAAGTTAATCAAATGTCACAGATGTTGGGTAAGTTTTTTTAAGTAATTCGCTGGCTTTTTACTTTCTTTCTATAACCTAATCACACAATAGTAAGTATGGACTACATCTCTAAAAACTGTAACCCGGATTACTGACCCTTTCTTGGAGAAGTATATGTTCAGCTGTGCGCCCAAATAAAATAAAAGGAGGGTCCCTCCGGTTACCTCACTCACCGAACGAAACGCAGAAGCACAAGATGTCTCTATTTCGCGCCGGTATTCTGCTATAATCTATATTAGGAAGAGCATTACCTTATTCATCAGAAACAAACAGGTATACGCTGCGAGCTTATCACTAACACCATATGCCTGTGCAGGGCTGCCGGTATGTTTTTTCGCCTCGATGATTTTCAGTCAGATCTCTCGTTGATCTGAGAGCGCCAAATTTTTAGCCGTTACGTGATCCAGTTCTTTAATATTTTTTGGGGTGTTTCAGTTTCGTCTGTACATCATTGTTAACACGATATGTACGGATGTGAATTTGAATTTTCCTGTATCATCTGACGTATTTACCGAGCAAGTTTTTCGGCTACATTTGTTACATATGCCGTTAAGTTATAATTTTAGATCTTGTTTAAACTATTTTGATAGCCATGTGACTACTACTAGAGCGATGAACTACTTTACATTGAAAACTGCTTATAAATTTTTCTATTGCACCTTATCTCAATGCTGCATGATTTGATTTCTACATCAACATATGTTTATAGGATAACTGTTAAATGTATTACTAATAGAGCAGTGTGGTAACTGAGCGACAATATTTGCCATCCAGTTTCTTCCCGTGGCTGCTACAAAAGGAAAAGCTTTGAAAATCCATAAAAAGCATAGCGATGATGGGCAGCAGCGTCTAAGATACTTTCGCAACCCGCTGCCAAGCTAGGCAATTAGAGCAGATCCAGCTGTGAAATATTCCCAGGCCCAACGATTACAGAGTCCGATAACAAAGCCGGGTCAAATATTAGCAGCGAGATTTATTAATGCAATCTCCTTGTAAAATTAATGCCGGCCAAGGACTGTACGAATACAAACCGTCTTTCCATCGCCGCTGACCTTCTTTAACTTGGAATTTTGCATATAAAAAGCATAGATATAGGTAGTAGAGTGATGATAATCTGTATCTGGATGTAGTCTGAGGGAACAATATGGTCAAGTTGATAAATTTTTTTTTAACGTTATTTAAAATTGTAATCTATGAAATATTGTTAAAAGCTAAAGGTTGATAAAAGTAATTGGCATTCTAAAAATGAACTATAAATGTCATTTCTTTGTTCACAGGTTGGCAATTTTTTTTTTTGTGGGAAAGGCGGCAAACGTGCAAGCGGTTCTCCTGATGGTAAGTGATTACCGTCGCCTATGTACATCTGCAATACCAGAGGAGCTGCAGGTGCGTTGCCGGCCTGTAAGGGTATTTGGGAGATGGGAGGGACAATGAGGAGGGGGTTGGGGAGGGGAAGGAGCCTCCGGTTAACTCACTCATCGAACGAAACGCAGAAGCACAAGATGTCTCTACTTCACGCTGGTATTTTGCGAGGCCGTGGTACCACTTCGGTCGAGCTGGCCAAATCGAGCAGCTAAAGCTGCCGCATGGCTCTACCACGTACAATAATATATAAAATAAATAATATATAAATATTTTGCAATGCCGCAGTAACGTTTAATCTTTTTTAATAGAAGTTTTCCAATGGCCATCGTCATTATAGCGTAGAGGTCCAATTTGAGGATTAGAGTTCGTAAGTTTCAATTTATAAACAACACCGCAAAGTGCAAAAACAGATCAACAAAAGCTTTTCGCGCACTTATTATATATCACTCCGACAAGGAAATGTTGGCATCCCATAGGCAATTACTGTTCTTTGGTTTTTCGGCGACATTGTGATGTTATGTCCAGTCGTGTAGTTCGTATATCTTTCCTGATGTCCGTTGGAAAATCTGGCTTTTTCTATTTAAAAAAATCCTTACAAAAGGAAAGACCGTGATGGATCTTACCTTTCCTTTCAGCTACATAACAGCTTTCATCCTTGATTGCAATATTAGCACTAAATATCCCCGTCGTGTTTTCTATCGTCCTGCAACATCATTCCTTCATGCTGTCATTTTTGAATCATGCGATCTTCGTCTCGTGTAAAGTTTCCATACTTGTTTCTTAACTGGAGAAACAAAAGAGCTAATACTCCGCCAGATGGTAATTGGCTATGCCAAACAACTTACAAAACTACGCTATTGCCCTAGAGAGCTAAAATGGAATGCCTCACAGCCTGTAATGATACCATATAAACCGGAAGAAATCAGGAATAGGTAGAAAATGGTACTTAAGGCCAAAGTGAACAGACATCTAGGCAAGCGTGTACCATCCTAGGCCTCATCTTCGCTTTCCATCGGGCAAGATTGAGGTCAAGCGCAGGCCTATTTTTTTCATAAAAAAAAAAAAAAACTTGCCCAGACAGAAAAAAGAGCCTATCACTATGTTATTCATGTTGGCACCCTGATATATCATACGCAGTTGACAACTTCTAGCATCATATGGAAGATTTATCGCAGTAAAATAATTCAATGTTACTTATGACGTGAGTTCCATAAACGAAAAAAGAAATACTGAATCGGTCTACCGTAACCGAAAACAACAGTACGGCGATGAATTTTACATGAACATGGATAAATTCCATTTCGCGCAGACGTCTCATACGGTGATCGTCCTCGGGGGGCAAAGCGTTACACTGCCGTCAACAATCCCACAATTGTTTTCATCGTTCGTCTAGTACTAAAGACATAAGAGAAACCCACTCAGATATTTTAGAATGAGGTTATATATATACCTTTACCGCTTAACCTTTACCACTTAACTTTTAGTAAAGTAGTAAATGTTTAGACGTGTCATAGCGACGTAAGTATCTGGCACTTTCTTTCGTCCCGTACATTTCTTAATTGTACATACCTTGGATATCAAAAGCGGCTAAACGAAACGAGCCTTGATGAAATCTGCGTATGCAAACCAGGTAACGAGGCTCGCCACCTGTGTCGGATTTAACTCAGATTTTGCTTGTTGAATCTACAATTATTGTATAATGTTGAAAGAAGTTTTAATACCGGCAATTTTTACTCTATACTCTATACTCGATACTAATGCATTACTCCCACCTCTATTACTCCAAGTAAGGGAAAATACTACGTTGGTTTCCCTTTCACCTTGCCAACTGATGTTAAGCAACCGGGGGATTTTAAGACTACTTGCTTCTCTTGCAGCCTCTTGCCAGCAATGGTGCTACTGTGACAGACGCCAAGACCATGTTCTTTAATAGCAGCATTCTCCATGACCATATTCTGATGTAGCTTTTTAAAGGGAAGCTTCCGAGCAGCGCATCTAGCTTTACTTGATTAAATAACACTCTTACTGTTACCCTTACTGTTCACGACTAATATGTACGTAATGTTTATTTTTTCGTTAATAGATGTCGCCACTGGTTGTTTGAAACCCACTATTAAGTGGTCGACACAAAATCATTACCTTAGACAGATGATTTTATGTAATATACGTTTAAATCAAGATATTCGTTGGTTTCATTTAAATTAGTACCAATTAGTATCTAGCCCTAGTTTCAAAATATTCACGTACTCCTTTAGCTCTTAATTAAGAAATATCATTCAAGACATTATATGAAATTTTTTACACCAGCAAAATATTGATTATTATTTATGAACTTGTGAGTATTAAAGCTCACAACAGATATTGTTAATACAAGATGAAAGCGAACGCAGACAGCCTGCAATGATTGATTGAATAAGGATATAGGGTGTTCGGGGATATAATCTCTTTATAATAAATAAAATGCAGTAATTTGCTGGGTAGACCTTTACTGGTCTCAGGGGCAATAATTAAAAAAACTTTCAAATCGATGGAACAGTTAGGACATGAACAAGACTAACAAGTTAACGGATTTTGACTTGATATGACTCAGTGTAGCCAAATGGGTAAAGATGAAAATAGTACCGATAAGACTGATACTAACAGTTCACGTAACTTTACTCTTTTTTTTTAGTAAGCGCTTCGACTAAGGTTATAGAAACAGTCAACAGTACATCAAGGGTACTTGCATAGTGGTTGGCGTCTGGCTATTCAAAGATGGCGCAAAGCTCTTTATGTCTTTCTTTTTTTTTAAAAGTATTATAGCAATGCTATTAATATAACCAATATTCGCGTTAACCACTCCGACTAAGCATTAGAGCTTGTATCGGGAGTGGTACACGACAATAGTCGAATGGTGGGCTCGAACCTTCGATGTCATGTTTCGCAGTCGGCACACATAACGCTATTGAGTATAGTATATAATATATAGTATTTTATATATACAAATACGTTCTCGATAATCATTATTAGCAAAACAATATATATCTAAATCTTTAATTTCGTTGGTAAAACTTTTAAATTTTATTACTGAACACGAATCGCTTTAAGAGCTACCTAAAACCCATACCGTCATTAACAACCTCTAACACGATGTATTGGTACGTCGGACAACTTAAGTGACTTAATTTTTAATGCGCTACGGTCAGGTCCATTCACTCGGGCGGTCGATGCGAGACTGATGTTTTCCGTTCGTAACACCGACCGTAGGCGGTAAGTTATGCAGACTACCCTCATTAATCTTGAGAAGGCTTAAAATCTAGGCTCCTAAAAGCATCCTTTAAACCATTTCAACGTTTCTGTCTCAACGTCTCAACGTTCTGATAGTACATTTTAAACAACAACATGTCAGAATACTTGGATGCGATACAGGGTTCTAAGCCTAGTTGAAGTCAATATTTGTGTAATAGACAAATTATTGGTTTTCATATCTGGTTCTATTGGGTTGCGTCAGTTGTCTCTGACGCTGCGTCTGACTCTTCCTTCAATCATATCGCATCAACGTTGCGTTGTCCGAAAACTGTTGACCGTTAAAACTATGTCCACTTTTATTCCAAAGAATTACAACAGGCCGTTGCATGATAACGTTCTTCAGACCAAATTCGACACAAAGAGTAAGTAATACTTCGAACTGAAATTCAAGCATAGGATCCACAAATTAGTGGTTCGTTACATCACGAGTTTGTTATGATTAGTAATCAGCATTGCTCCATCTACTGCTTAATTGAATGTTGAAATTTTAATTTACTTAATCACAGTAGTAGTTGTACCTAAGTAAGTAAAGTAAAGTAACAGCCTGTAAGTGTCCACTGCTGGGCAAAGGCCTCCTTCTCAAAAACTAGTATCAGAGAGGGTTTAGCAGCCGGGAAAGGCCCGCCACGCTGCTCCGGCGAGCTTCACATATCCTCGAAATAATATTTTTATTATTTCTCAGACATGCAGGTTTCCTCATGATGTTTTCCTTCACCGTTGAGCACGTGGTAAATACAGCACTTAAAATTGTTAATAACAATTTTGGTGGTGCCGGCACCGGGGATCGAACCCAGGTCACTCGCGCTCTATGAAACAAAAGTGAGCGCCCTGACCACTAAGGCTACCACGGCTCTAAGTACTGATATAGTAATTAGTAAGAAATAAAGAAACATGTTTATTCACGGTCCAAGATACTTAGACAAGAGTAAAACTAAGTTTGTACCGCGGAATAAGATCGCGGAAAGGACTGGACTCGGTAATAGTCGAGATTCGAAAACTGAACCACGACACTGATTTTCAGACCGGCCTCACTTCGAGACAACTCCGGCGCACTTCGTACCATTATGTACATGTTACGAATCACTGTATCTGTACACTGTAACAGTGTGTACTATTTTGATTTGAAAATCCTATTTCTTTGACATTTTATATTTGTAATTTTTACTTGCAATTGTTTTCACTTGATGAAACTTTATACCCTGAAGAACCCGAACATCGAACTTGCGAACCACAGCGCCGCAGCTAAACGCTTAGCCACTACGCCACCGAGCAGTCAACATCAAGAAAGATGTTGTTTTGACCACTGTTCGGAGTGTTCATGGTGGGAGAAGTAGCCGCCCCACCACATCGCAAGGGCAGTAGCGTTAAGAGTTTAGTGATTCATGCTCGCGAGTCTCTACCGCTGAAGCTGTAAAGGCCCCTGGGCCAACAGCATATCTACCGTGGGGGGGTTTTAGTCGGTCCGCCATCTGCAGTGCTGATCCCGACATAATCTTTCCCAAAAGTTAAACTAAAAAAAAAAATTGATTCTCTGTGACGCGATCGACATTGTTATAGACGTGAAAATACGTTCAAGTCTTCATTGTTGTTTTTTTTTAGTGTCTTCGGGTAATGAATAAATTTGAATCAGGGCGGTCGCTTTGATTTCATTAAGCGCGCGTGATTTGGGATCCCCGTTACCTGCACCACGAAAACTGTTAATAGCAATTAAATGGAATTTAAGCTAATGTTCAATTTTTTAATTTTTTACATCAGGGCCCTCTCGCCCTTTCATAGAGCGTGAGTGGCCTCGGGTTGAATGCCCAGTGTCGGCACCACTGAAACTTTGAATGCTGAATTTACTACGTGCTCGACGGTGAAGTAAAACCTGCATGTCTGAGAAATAATATCTATTTTTTTTAAATACATTTTACCCTGATCTCTTTGTTATTACTATTTGAAATCCAAGAAAGTGATAAATAATTGCAATTTATTATACCGTACAGTGTAATTTAGAGAGAATTTTACGAGCTTTAATGCTAATATTCTTTTCCCAAAATGCACAGACTACTGGCTAACAACAAATGAAGCTCTGGCGACCGACTGGCAGGAAACCAAACTGCATGATCTGAACCGATGTCCTACAAGCGAGTGATGATGAGTAGCATTATTAGTGCCGCACTGTGCGAATATTTTGATTTAGATTTTGCTAATGCTTCTTAGTCATCTTATTAATCCGTTACGTGATAAATTGACGTGCCGGACTCCATCAATTTGACGGAGACTAAGAAAACTAACGGACAAAACGTTCCTTATGCTCCCAGAAGTGTTTTAAACTAGGCTAAAAACTAGGTACTTGATATTCCAAATGTGAATCCCTTTATATCTTACGAAGTACGAACGTTCAAGATCTGAACGGACATGAACTGAAAAAATTGTACAATATGCCTTGAAATATTTATCTCAATTAAAAGTTATTTTAGCACAATGTTTGTAACCATGCGGACGAAGCCGCGTGCAGCCGTTAGATTTGTAAACATTTTGTTTTATTTCTTGTAGTATGACCTCGTATAAACATGTAAGGTACGACGCTCCGTTCTACCCACGTTTAGAGAATACTAAAACCTTTTTTACCTGAGTTAATCTACATGGATTATCTTCCCTAGCGGGACAACAAAGACATCGTGCTAAATTCCGACCGTCTATAACGTACGTATTCCTCGTCTAGAAATGTTCACAATTTCACTAAAGAACTAGAGGTAGGATAGCGTATTGGGGCTAGAAGGGGTTGGTCTCCGACACGCTACTGTGCTGGTTGGCGGTTTTCACGTACGAAATGATATTGCTTATCATTTGTCAGTCATGCAGGCATTCAAAATTACCATTAACTATTTTAATTGGTACTATCGAACCCGAGTTAGTCGCGTACAATGAAGTTAAAGCAAGCGTCCTCATAGCAACAGGGCTGTTAATTGTTTAAGATGAAAAATTCTTTCACTGAAATAACATAAAACAAAAGCAATGTAAATGTAACGTGGAATAGGTGATCGTACCAATATACGAGCACCATCGCTTTTCCAGTTGCATACTGTTAGGTGACAATCTGGGCTCTGACTGACTGAATATTCGAATTTATCGAACTGATCTCGAAGATTAGATCTTGTACAGCGCTCACCAACCCGTCTGCCTAGCGCGTTCAGTATCCAAAAAACCCTCTTAGCATAACTCGCTGGAGAATGCTGGCGCTGTCTCGGAGAGGTCTAAAATTGAAATAGAACACATAAAAACAAATTATTGAAATATGTATTTGCTTTGATCTGAGAAACATTAATTCCACTTCTCAGTGTGTCTCATTTATTAAAATGTTTAGTCACATTCAGAGGCTTACAGACAGCCTACCCGGAGTCGCTATATTTACAAGTAATGACGCTGAAAGCCAGCCATGACAAGACAGAAACCTGCTACGTAACTGGGTAGCAATTCAACTTCGTCCGATACACATTTAGAGGCTTACAGACAGCCGATCCGGACTTGTTATATTTACAAGTATTGACGCTGAAAGCCAGCCATGACAAGATAGAAACCTGCTACGTAACTGGGTAGCGATTCAACTTCGTCAGATACACATTTAGAGGCTTACAGACAGCCTACCCGGAGTCGCTATATTTACAATTATTGACGCTGAAAGCCAGCCATGACAAGGCAGAAACCTGCTCTGTAGCTGGTTCAACTTGGTCGAACACTTTCTTCAGAATATAGTAATTTATGCTTGTTTTTGGAGCAATACGTTTGTCAATGAAGTTGACTATTATGAAGCTACGTATTGTCAGATGGGCATAGACTATGTCATGTTAAAAATAGTTCCGTAAAATATTCGTTACCGTTGCAGGTTGCATGTACTAAAGAGACTATTTCGTTTTATACATTAATTGTTGATTTTATACTAATTTGTTAAAATTAACTTAGTTATGCCCGTATATGGAAGTTAAATCATGGAAGAGCAGTGCGTTTACAGCAGACATATCTTGCGTACTGCGATTATGAGACAGTAGGCGAAGTACATCGCGCAATAGGGTCGGTGCTGACTGAAGATCTGCGTTGCGGTTGACCCCGCGACACTATGCCGAGTCGGTACCGTTCCATTTGACACGACACGGGTTATAAATTATAAAGTCGACCTCAGTCGACTCTTAAGCCTCAGCTTCTCTTAAATTATTGTATAATTGTATTTCTTGTAACGTTTGTGTTGTATAAATGAATAAATCATATCGTATCTTACTATACTAGCTAGCATTATTTTAAGGCTAGAAGTGATCTATGGAGCAAAGAACTTTCAACTGTGTGGAAGAAAAACAACGTCCTTATCTCACTTCTTACATTTTCTACCTCGATATAATTAAAAAGGTACTGACAATATCTAATATCTATTTCCAACGTTCACGACTCAGTGCAGCCACACTAAGGCTTCCGGGGCTAATAGAGTTTCATCCAGCAGGTGTATCCGGACATATCCGACTTTGAACGGTCATGCTCGGCCAAATATTAACAAAACCGGCTTTTAGTTAACCAGCAGAAATCGCTTTTTTAGTAATTGCTTTTGAATTTACGCATGTTGAACGTTGAAATATACACCTATAAGATGTAGTTCGGTTTTTAGAGAGCAATGCGGTCAAATATAACACCGAGTCAGACTTTGTTCTTAATATAACCTGCCCACCCTATCCGCGACTCATTTTTCGACTCCTCTATCTAGAAGATGCTGCATGGAGAGCGTGACCAGAGGCGAGCTCCGTCACCGATTATGCTCTAGGAGATTTTCAAGACTCTCTCACCTTTCCACACCTACGGAAGAAAAGTAGTAGTAGATTCTTACGCTTCCATGCGGCAATAAAACAAAAAAAAAATGAAAATCTCAATAAAAGCACGATCTTATTTAAAAATAAATTCGTTTAAATGAACCCTGAGTTAAAAAGATGCGAACAAATAAACATAAATCCCTATCTCTTTCGTGAAATCGGTATAATCGCAATGATTTCGCCTTTGCACGGGACTTTACAAAGATTTTTCGTTCAAACCGTCGTAATATGCTTGACCGGGTCGGGCCGGATATGAGGGCCTTTTGACCGGCTGCGTCCGGATCAACGGCTCCGAGCATATTCCGTGCTCAAACGCGATTTGCTGCGAAAATACAATCGGCAGAGGGCGGTTGTGAGATAATATTCTAGATAAGGCAATAACGTTTCTAGATTATTACCCATAATATTTTTATAAAAATATAAGGATTTTTTTATGAATTTTAACGTTAATTTTTGTTTTTGTGTACCACAGTTTGTTTTGAGTATGACGCAAGCTTTTGAGGAACTTTATGCCGACATATATAAGCGTGGTAGAGCCAAGCGGCGGCTTTAGCTGCTGCTCGAATGGGCCGGCTCGACCGGATTGGTACCACGACCTCGCAGAATACCGGCGTGAAGTAGAGGCATCTTGTGATTCTGCGTTTCGTTCGGTGAGTGAGGTAACCGGAGGCCCACACCCCCTCCCTCTTCCCCTCCTCTTCCCTCCCATCTCCCAAATATCCTTAAAGACCGGCAACGCACCTGCAGCATCTATGGTGTTGCAGATGTACGTGGGCGACGGTAATCACTTACCATCAGGTGAACCGCTTGCTCGTTTGCCGTCTCTTCCATAAAAAAAAAAAACATGCGCTGACGCTTTCTTGGCGAGGCCTATATTGAGCAGTGTTCTAAAATTTATTGAAGAAATTGTAGTCTAGTCCGGAAAGACCTAAGCCCAGCAGTTGACTATTAACAAACCACATTGATACAGGCTTATAAAGAAAAAGAATGTTATGGAACGAACTTTTCATCAATAACCTTCAATTCAGCCTGTCGCAAGCGCACTGCTGCAAATGAAATGAAACTAAATTGAAATGAAATTAAAATTGTTTACACTTCGACGTAAGCACGATAATTTTTTTTATAAATATCAGAGTAATATCAGTATATTATAAGGATATAGTGGTCCACAAAGAACTGAACATAGGCCTGTCCCGTAAGACTGTCACAGAGCACGGTCCTGGGCCACCTGCATCCATCGACTTCCCTCAACACTGTGCAGGTCATCATTCGGTCATTTGGGTGGACGTCCCATGTTGCGTTTGCCTGTACGAGATTGCCTCTCAAGAACCAGTCTTTAGCAAATGTCGTTTAGTTACACACAACTAGCTGCTGTTTCATCGCCCCAAAATGTCACAAAATCAATCGAACTTACCTACGATTTCTTTAGTTGACTTGGATACTAATACTGCGTCAGGATATGGTGTTCCCGTGCTATTGTAATTCACCAGATGCACGTCAATGATGAATGTAGTGGACAGATACAAAATGTATGTATTAAATAACCTCACCTCAATGCACCAAGTAGTCGGGAGCTCGAAATAAAAACGAAACAGATTTATAAGAATGGCCAGAGACAATTTTGTAGACACATGTATATAGAAATTTTCATTATCATAATACACTTACAATTGCCAAAATAATAGTAAAAGTTAAATAATTAAAAAAGGTTGATACTTTTTTGAAATAAAATTAGGCATCGAATTTAAAAAGAGAATGAAGATTGAGAAGAAGTAATTTGATGATATACCTAACTAATAATAATTAACTTCCTCATATTATTCTATAGATAATAGATACCCTACCTACTTCAGGTGAAGCGATTAACAAACTATGAAAACTTATAATAAATTTCAAATGAATAACTTTTGAGACTATTCACGTTATATCGTATGGCAATCTTCGTTTTAGATAAGGATCTAGTACTAACATAAATATAAAAAAGCGCCATCTATCTATCGCATCTAGAACAACGAACGTAGCAATTTTTTCTAAGCTTTATTACAAAATGCGCCATCTAGTAATTAACTATGAACAATTAACGTAATCGGCAAAGAAATTTCAATGTATTACAGTGTCATCTAGTACTATTTTATAGAACTACTTAAGCTTAGCTTAAAGTAATTCAACTTTTCCGAGTGTGTTACGTATTTGCTACCAGAAAAGATAGATGGACCTAGAAGTGAAAGCTATGATTGAATTCTTAAAATCAACTACACAAATAAAATATAATGTTGTACTCGGTGTTACCCGTGTTGAATATATAAAAAAGGGTATAACAAAGAACTAAAAAAGTTAAGCTTACCTATTTCTTTCGCAAGATCATAATCAGCTTACTGGATTTGAATATAGACGACATATAGTTAATACATCTTTATATTTTATTTAAAATAAAATAATACTTAATAATAAGTACAGACATAGATTTAAAATACTATTAACTAACAACATTAAATAACAACTACCTTGTGTGGGTGTGGAACTAGATTCTTCCGCAGATACCTACCTACATTGGCAGCTTCTCGATCAGAGCAGCGTGGAAACTTGAATTGGGTAAGTGGCACAAATATAAGTCTCCTAGGGAATATTAATCCCTAGTGTGATTTGCAATAGAGACGATCGATACTCAGGGTGCTTTAATTTCTAAAGTATGTACAATATACTTCTTGTAAAAATAATAATTAAAAAATAACATACGTGCCTTGTAACGCGTTGTTAATTTAAAATGTATAAGGCGATCTACCTTAATTTCAATAAGTTTGTAAAAGCATTTCATTACAAAGTTATTAATTTAAAAATCATTTAGGTAGTATCTTTACATTTCTTTTATATCCAAAAAATTGTGCTATAAAAAATTAATTACGACCGTGACAGGACTCGAACCTGCAATCTTCGGATCCGAAGTCCGACGCCTTATCCATTAGGCCACACGGTCTACACTTTACGTTATAAAAATGTTTATAACAATCTCGTTTATCGATCGGTTTTTTAAAAATGGAATAAATAGATTTTTAATTCTGTTCTAATTCAAATCAATTAACGAACTTATCTATAAATAAAAAGAAACCAGCCTTAAAAATTTTACAAAAATATGGTAATTGAACCAGGCGACGCCCGGGTAATTCATTATCCTATAATAAATATAGCTTTACAAATGATTTCCGCTGGCGTTTTAAGGTTGGTACGTCTGTAATAATAATTATTATTATTCTTATCGCCCAGACCAGCGCGACCCCACTTCTCATACAATTACCGCTACTATTTAAATCCACTGCTGAACATGGGCATCTCCAAGCAACGTCTACCCTTACTCACCACGCTGGGCAAGTGGGTTGGTGGGCGCAGTGGGTTGTCGCTACCCTAGCAGTTGTGATGATCTGATCTCCATTATCAGTCCGTGGGATTTGTGTTCGTCAAACTTGGATGGATATTCCGCCACCATTCGGTCGGCAGAGCCTCGTTTGTTTGGTAGCAAGTTTGTTTCTCCAAATGCAGGTGGCAGGTTGGCATTTGGAGAAAGAGATGTTATATTCCCCCTTACTCCTTACTACCACGATAATTCCAGCCAAATACTTTGATTACGTTACGGGTTAAGAAGATGGTGGAGCAGTGGGTCTTTGTGGTGACCGAAGAAACTTACTTAATTGACATTTAATTAAGGAATGAATACCCTGTAAAGAAATGTTATATTATTGCTAAACTACATGCATCTCTAGAATCACAAGGAATGCTATTTTTTTAAATTAAATTCGCACAAAGTTATGAAGAATTTTGCATACGTGTTAATGGAAATAGGTTGGCTATACAGGTTGCTCGCAGAATAAAGAAGCTAGCGCCGTGTCCCTACAAGACCTATCAACTCTGTCTTTGAGGCGTTTCATACTATTAAAGTTGTGTGCAGGTGTTGAGTGTACTTATTCACCTCTAAACCACAAGACGAAAGTGTTTAACAAGTGCATGTTGCCGGTGATGACTTTGTTTTTGTTCAGGGTCACGGAAATGCCCTCGCCAGCTTAGCGCGGCACCGGCCGCTCTAGGCAGACCTTCCTCGCGAAAGGACTTATTCTCTCGCAAAGAACGACGTGCGCCATTATGGCAAATATGTCATGGGAGTCTGGAAGGCGGGCACATCATCACACCTCTTACCACGCGGCCCCACCACAGGCGCACGCGGTGCGACGCTACCAGAGTCCCAGAAGTGAGAGTGGTCTAACGCAATACCAGCACCCTCTTCCCCCGCGACTTTACTGCATTCTGCAGGAAGAATGGATAGTGACACCTCGCAACACGTCCATTCTTCCAAACACGCAGTCCACCAGCTCGCATCCGAAGTGAGCTCGCCTATCCTGCAACTACGTTATCCGCAGCAGAACTAGAGTAATCGACTTAGCCTTTAGGATATTAAAACGTGGTAAAGCCAAGCGTCGGCTTTTGCAGCTGCTCGAATGTATCGGCTCGACCGGGTTGGTACCAAGGGCTCGCAGGATAACGGCCTGAAGCAGAGGCATCTTGTGCTTCTGCGTTTCGTTTGGTCCTCCATCCTATCTCCCATCCCTCTCCAATACCCTTAATGGCCGGCAACGCACCTGCAGCACCTTTGGTGTTACAGTGGGCGACGTTAATCACTTACCACCAGGTGAACCGATTGCTCGTTTGGCGCCTTTCCCGTAAAAAAACACGTTAAGGTGGCGGCAGCATGACCACGTAGCTCGTAGAATTTATTGGTAGCGAAAGGTTCTCGTGCAACAGCGTCGTAGAGCGCCTCACGCGGTGTAGGACGAACCAGGACTATGCTGTGTGTTTGATGAAGGTGTTACGCAATGGTCAGGTGTCTACTTAATTGGTTGTAATAATGATGATGATAATAACACCGCCATCTGTCCAATACAGACTGAACTAAACAGAAGCTTATCTAGCAGGCGTGTTAGATCATATTACGTGGTTAACCCACGACTATCTGCCACTGCAATATCTACATATATGTATGATCTATGGATCTAGCACACTAGTACGCAAATACCTATAGTAAGAACGTCCAGTTGCATCGAAAGATAATAATGGGAGTATGTTTATTTAATCCTCACGGTCTCTTCAGCTGTATGATAAATATATTAAGATACCTGTTTGAATGATTTCATAGTAAAAGTCTTTCAAATTAACATGCATTATACACATATATAATAAGGGAAAGTTCCTATGCGTTTTTCTTTACCGAATTTTTTAATTTATATTCCGTAGTAAGCGCCACCTAGTATCTTATTTCGAATAAAGTAAGAAATGATCTGTGACGCTAAATTTATGAGTATATTACAGATGGCGCTTCGGTATACTTCATTCGTTTTTAAATATCACAGTAGAGGGCGTTACAGAACTAAAAATATTTTAGGATCATCATATCAATTTTGCAACTTGGATATCCAAGTATGTACATTTACCAAATTTCATAGACCCTTGAATGATTACGTTTAAATACTGACTAAAAGATTCAAAATAGTTTTTAAGCTGTTTAAAAATTGTCAGTCTAACTGTCGTAGTAGGTAATTAGAAGACATAATTTTAACATTGTTCTTTTTATTCATATTGTTAATTATTAAATTTTATTGTTATTATGTAATAATTTAATAAATAGGTATGATAACAGATCATAATTTGACATATATTTTTACCTTATAATTCGCTTAATACGCTTTTCAACGTAAATTCAATTATGGAGCAATCTATTGATGATAAATAACCTATCGATTCACGTCATTTGAAATATAAAAAACATTTACGTTGTTATAGGCTAAATTGCTATGTCACGTGAGTAAACTCCACATATAACGTATGCGTACGGGACGAAAATCATTAGGCTGCTGCGCCGTCTCAGGTTGGCACCGTCGAGGGCCAATTTGTCGGTCCCGGGAAACACTCGGGCGGATGTGTTTGCCCCTTACCAGCGCTCTCGACTCGCCAATTTTGCCATTCTCAAGTGGGCAAGTTTACTTGGCTCGAAGTACCGCACTAAGTGATTTTGGCAAACGTACCTTTTATAGTTAATTTTGTCATTTACTTGGCGTTTCTAAAATTATTACTGCGTAAAAGATTTTTCATGATCTGTTGTTATTTTTTTTTTTTTATTAGAATGTGGTGAAATACGATCTTACAGTTCAGCGCCAATAGTCAAATTGGTTAGGGTGCTGAGTACGAAACGTGACTATTGTCGTGAACCACTCCAGATACAAGCTGTAATGCTTAGTTGGAGGGTTAACAGGAATATTATTAATGTTACTTAATAAGTAGCATTGCTGGTATTCTTTAAGAAATCTGATGGTTAGCGGCCACTGCAGCTGATGGCTGACCTAGAAACGACCTTCATCGAAGAAGGTCACAGATACGTTGTGTAAACTAAGATGGAATGCCTTGCAGCCCGTAATTATACAGGCTCTTTTCAGGCTTCTCTTCAAACCGGAACACAACAGTAGTTGCAGCTGCTTGGCGGCAGAAGTGGGTAAGAGTGTGATGTGCGTCAGACGACTCCCGGGCAGAGAAAGAGTCTACCACGGTAAGAACCAAAATCAACACGTTATGTTGAAAACGTTTTTTACACCTAAATCCCACATTCAACTCAAACACAAAGGCTACTGCGAGAAAGCTCCAGCAAGTGCCGGCAAGTATTACTTGTAACGTTTGCCCACACTCACACCGCTGGGCAAGGGGGTCGGTGAGCGCAGGGCCGGTACCCTTGCACTGGATGCTGCTTCGTATTACTAGTCTTTAGTATTGGGGTTTGGAAAACAATTTGGAATAGATATTCCGCCATCATTGGCTGACTAGAGCCTTTTTTGTTAAGGGGACGGCGATATACGAGCAAGCGGTTCACCTGATAGTAAGTCATATATAATAGTAAGTAGTAAGCCTGATAGTAAGCCAGTAGATTACCGTCGCCGACGTACATCTACAACACCAGAGGTGCTACAGGTACGTTGCCCTCCTTTAAGGATATTTGGGAGATGGGAAGGAGGATGAGGACGGGGATGGGGAAAGTGAGTGGGCCTCCGGTTACCTACCTCACCGATCGAGAAGCTAAAGCACAAAATGCTCAAGGTCGAGCCGGCCCATTCGAGCAGCAGCAAGAGCATCTGCTTGGCTCTATCTCGTTAGTTTGCTCTCAAGATGCACCCCACGTGCAGGTAAAGTAGGGAGTGGTCCTTGGGAACAGGGTTCGGCAAATTCTGATTTTTTTTCCAACATCATCCGGTTGTCAGATTTTCGTTTGTTAGTTAGCGGGGTGCATCACGTGTAGATGAGGTTATCATAAGGAGATAAATGTGCACCTTCCACTCCAAGATATAAATATGATAGATATCTAATGCCAAATAGATATGATATGATATATTTCTTTCTTTCTATATGATATGATATGACACCGTTTTGGTCAGTCATTTGCAATTTTATTTTCCAGTTGGTAATTTGCACTGGGCATAAATAATTAAAAGCAATAGAAGATCATCACTGGAATCAATGACGAAAATATACTGTCTGTATATTTTCTTCAATCCTGAAGACAGCTCTGCAGAGCTCAACCACAAACCGGAAGTATTTCCCATAATCGCCTAAATGCATATCAGAGATCACATTTCTTATTTAACCTGTTTCTTATGTAGCCTTGGCTATATCTACCTAATAATAATTATCTGGTCTATACGTACAACACTGGTGTACTTTTTGAACGCGCCAAGCGGCGGCTGTTGCTGCTGCTCGAGTGGGTCGACCGAAGTAGAGGCATCTTGTACCTCTGCGTTTCGTTCGGTGAGTAATTCCCCCCTCTCATCTCCCTCCTCGCTCCTCATCCCCAAATATCCTTGAAGGCCGGTAACGCACTAGCAGCCCCTGGTGATGCAGCTGTACGTGGTGATGGCGTCGGTAATCATTAAGCATCAGATGAGCCGATTGCACGTTTGTCCCCTTTCCCAAAAAAAAAAATAAAGTGGAACAAAACAACAGGTACGGAGGAAAACATCTGTGTTCCAAATATGAAACTGAACCAGCACTCGGAGCACAATGCTGCCTATCAGATGCGGCTCATGGGACCCTTGCGCGAAAATCGATTCGACAGTGTTGCACCCAACACGCGTGGAGGAGGGGTTTTATCTTATTATGAATATGAAAGATAACTCGGGGCCCCGGTTGAGGCTGGCTGGTTGGTATCAGGATATCAGGAAGGACCAGCGGGTAATTGCGTGTAAAACCAATCACCTGCAACGAAAGGGGAGTAGCGTCCTGAGTGTGCGGGTAGCAACACTACCCACTAAACGGTCTGCTGACCAGATAGGTATGGACAGAACCACGAAAAGTCTATTGTCTTGCTGTGGACTAAGACGAAAACATTTTATGCAGCAGCTACAACCTACAACGATATTAATGCATTAATCATTAAAAAAAAATCTGTTTCGAATATAACCAATTACTAAATCTTTGTTATGATATCTAATTAAGTAAAAATAATCCTTACTCTGTGGTGTTCGACGAGTATATGTGAATTATGGGAGTTGATAGACGTTTATGATCTGTAGAAATGTGTAAATCGATTTAAAATTCTTACACACAAACCTATAAGTTAATTAAAGTAAAAGCCAGTTAATGTAACACAGCTGGGTAAAGGCACCTTTCAATATTTGAGAAGGTTTTTTAGGAGCGGGGACTGAAATATACATATATATATAATCGCCTCGAAATATATTTCTTGTTATTTCTCAGAGATGTTTTCCTTCACCGCCAAGAACGTGATAAATTCACGTCGAACATCGAGATTCGAACCCTAATCAATCGAGCGAGTGCTCCGACTCCGCAAATGGAAATCTCTGCCTACCCAAATAGGTGACAAGCTTGAATGTCTTTTTTTTTAATGAGAAAGGCGGCAAACGAGCAAGCGGTTCACCGGATGGTAAGTGATTACCGTCGCCCACGTGCATCTTCTACACCAGAGGTGCTGCAGGTTCGATGCTGAGCTCTAAGGGTATTTGAGAGATCGAAGGGAGAATGAGGAGGGGGGTGGGAAGGGGGAGTGGGCCTCCGGATACCTCACACACCGAACGAAACGCAAGAAGCATAAGATGCCTCTACTTCACGCCGGTATTCTGCGAGGTAGTGGTACCAATTCGGTCGAGCCGGCCCATTCGAGCAGCAGCAAAAGCCGCCGCTTGGCTCTATCACATTTAATATATTATTAACTTATTATGTTATGTTGTTATTTAAATTAATGTTTTAAGTGTTTTTTACAAAGCCGTAGCCTTTTTACAAAGTACATAAGGATCAAAATTCAACGATATAATTTATAACAACTCTTCGGTTATCTATTTATAGAGAGCTGTCAATTCGGATCAAAGTACCTACTGGAGGTCGATTAAGAGCATCTGCTTTCAAGCCGTTGTTGCTATTTTAAACTAGACTTTACGCTCTGTACACTAAAGTAGAAATTCGTGCGCGCGTAAGAAAATTAAGAAGCCGCAAAGATAGCATCGGGTAGGGTTTTTTCGTTGCATTCCACAAACACCGGGTGGTCAAGTGACGGCTGGAGCTGCATCAACTTCTCGACCAATCGCCGATCTCCATTTAAAGATGAAACAATACCGCCTTTGTTGTGGGCGTGGCCCCCATTGTCCCGCACAATGGGAAGACAGCGGGGCCTTTTGTGCCCATTATCGGGGGCTATTGTTAGGTATTGTTCGGTGGGTGTGCGCGCGGAGGTGTGTTCCAACGTACGCTGAAATCTCGTGTTTTTACATGGAACGCCTTTGAAATTCATTGGTGATTAAACTACAGTTATGTGTTATGTTCGTATTCGGTTGAAAATTCGCACGAAAAAACGAATACACACAACCGTGTTTTGAATTCAAATATTGTTCATGCTATTTGAAGACGAAGTGCTACTGTTTTTATGTTTTTTTTTTATGGGATAGGCCGGAAACGTGCAAGCGGTACACCTGATGGTGAGCAATTACCGTCGCCCACGTACATCTCCAACACCAGAGGAGCTGCAGGTGCGTTGCCGGCCTTTAAGGGTATTAGGGAAATAGGATGGAGTATGAGCATGGGTAGGGAGAGCGGGCCTCCGGTTACCTCACTCACCGAACGTAACGTAGAAGCACAAGATGCCTCTACTTCACGCCGGTATTCTGCAAGTTCAAACTTATTTATATCTTCAAGAAAAATCGTTTTATAACAGATAATCTGTGTCTCTCTGCTTAATGCAAAGGCGTTCAATTTTAAAATGTCCATTGATCATAATTCTATCCTAATTAAACTTATGATAAATGTGAAAGATTGTATGTTTGTACCTTTGTCGCTAAATCCCGCTTCGACAACTGAATGGATTTGAATGAAATTTGACAGTGACGTAGATTAACAATGTTATAAGACAAAGGATGATTTTTATCTTTATCAAGACTTCGTTAGGGACAATTTTAAGATTACGCGGGTGAAGGCACGGGCTGTCGCTAGTAAGTAATAATGTTGACTATCCTCTTAGTGCCTACAGGTTTTTGAAAAATAGCTACTAACAATTTTTTTATTCTATACATTAACCGTGCATTTCTAGTGTATATTTAAATATACAGGTACTGATTATAATTGATTTCGGATGAAATTTTGTATTTTGCTTTCCAAGTTTATCTAGATACGTATCCAGTACCCCTGAGAAAAATATAACCCGGTTACAATTTTACTTACACAATACCTATATAAAGTCATCCCTCACGTATCCCTACGTAGATTTCAATGTGACGTTCACAATCAGAAAGAACATTCTAGACGAATTCTAGATTTCCTAGACAATTTTCGAAATTTACTATTCTCACATCGCTCGTTCTAATTTCAACAACGCTAAAGTGTAACAAGGATAAAGATGCGCGTCTAGATATACGGCGTATACCTTACGGACCGGGTGCGGGTGCTGTCCCAAATATCGTCGGTCCCGAGGCCGCGGCGCTCCGATCGATATCATTGTCTGGCCCCCACAGCCCGCGCCGATGTCTCGTTGCTCCTACAATTTATTGCCGCCTTTACCCGGTGGGATTTATTCGAACATCACACGGAAGTGTTCGAAGAACGTGGCAGAAAATAGTCGTTCCTGACTTTGATGGTGTGGTTGCGTACAAATTGTCTGTTTTCGGTTTTGCTTGTTGTGCTATGTTGTGTCCCAGTGTTTCAGACATTGCTTCTGACCCTTCCTCTGTGACATTACATCGGGCTACGAGAAGGTGAAGATGTGTAAGTGCGTCTGTTAACGTGTGCACTTGCGGCTGTATATTAATTTTTTTTTTTATGGCAGAGACGGCAAACGAGCAAGCGGCTCACCTGATGGTAAGTGATTACCGTCGCCCACATACATCTGCAACACCATAGATGCTGCAGGTGCGTTGCCGGTCTTTAAGGAGGGAAGAGGAGGGGACTAGAGAGGGGGTGTGGGCCTTCCGGTTTACCTCATTCAACGAACAAAACGCAAAAGCACAAGATGCGTCTACGCACGGTATTCAGCGACGCCTCGGTACCAATCCGGTCGAGCCGGCCCATTCGAGCGGCAGCTAAAGCCGCCGCTTGGCTCTACCACGTTAAAAATATAGTAAATTTTCAGTAATATAGTATATGCCGTTAGTATTCGTAAGTTGTCGCTGTGCTCAAACTGATCCTGATCGATATTTCGTCCCATCATCGTTGTGAGGGTTGTTAAAAGCAATAACGTCACTCACACCATCACCAATATAGTAGGGTTTGGGTTCGGCGTTGTCAAATAGTTTTCAACAAGCAGTCTCCGTCTATATCCCTATTGTATACTCAACTTTATGTATGATGATATTTTAGCTGTAGTTTTTATACGTGGTAGTACCAAGCGGCGGAAAGAGGAATGGGTCTCCAATTACCTCACTCACCGAACGAAGAGGCTGTGATCTACCCCGGTCGAGGCGGCACATTCGAACAGCAGCAAAAGCTGACATAATTACAGAAGGAAATGTCTTGGATAAACATAATAAAAGTATTTTTGTATCCGAAATACAAGTAAAATGTTGCCAGCACTTAAATTACATTTAAATATGATTTATCTACACATCGATACGTAACGATTATAATAAAAAAAATTGCATTCACAGCGTAGTTCATAAAACAATTAAAAGAAAATGTTTATGAAAATAAAGCCAAGGTTAGTTTATCTTTAAAACAGAGAAGGTAATACAAAAATCGATTTCGTGTTTTTATATTTTATTCTTTGTCTTTGATTGCAACACTTAATTATTGACATTAAACGACAATTCGGATAACACAAATCTAATGTCATAAATTGTCAGTTGTCGCTTCACTTGTTGCTTACTCTCAATGGTGTTTCGATCCCAATTCCAATTTCTTTAACTGCGACTTGACCTTTGGTATATCGGCTGGGCTAAATATGTGCGCAATATATTTCCTGCTGCGCGGTTTTTAGATGACATATTGGTCATATATGAAAATGTAGAAAATATAGATACTTTTTACATAAGTACCCCAATGTTTGGTAATATTAAGTAAAAATTATAAGAACATGTTTCTCGTTATGTTTTACATATCATATCACGACGAAATTCTTGATTTGCCATACTGACAGACATATTATCGTATTGTAAAATAACTTCAAAATGTTTATCATTTCTACTCTTTCTAAAACAATGGCGTCCTTTTTTAATATGTCATTTAGATATCTGATACACTTAAGATTTTGCGGTCCATCGTGGGCCCAAGACACTATGGATTGTGGGCATTAACCTGTCCAGTCTTGATCTTTACGGTTTAGTGGAAAGACTTAATTAATTAAGGGACCAGTGATTTCATATTAATAGGAACGGGTTTCGACTTTCCTCTCATTTGACTGCTTACCAGAGAACTTACCCACCTACCAGGTAGGTTCTTTCGTACATGAAGAAGAAATTATTAACACCATCCAAACTTTGAATTCTATTTTTAAACGTGGTAAAGCCAAGCGGCAGGTTTTGGTTTGACCGGGTTGGTACCACGGCCTCACAGAATACTACTAAGTAGAGGCATCTTGTGCTTCAGCGTTTCATTCGGTGAGTGAGATAACCGGTGACCCAGTCCCCCTCCCCATCTCCCTCCTCATCCACATCCCTCCCATCTCCCAAATACCCTTAAAGGCCGTGCGCGTTTGCCGCATTACCTACAAAAAAAAATTCTATACAAAAAGAGACTATACAGATACGTCTGTTTTACTTAAGAGATAATAACCCCTATTTATTACGTTTCGCCAACCTGTTTGTTACATTGAACAAAATTTTAATATTCCCCAATAACAGTATGCACCATAGATTGTAGTTTAGAATGGGTGTATAGCGTACCCTACAACGTCTGTATGAGCCTTTTGTGACGTACTGAATAGTTAATTCGGTGCACAATACACCTGTACGTGTATCCGAACGCGTGGGGACGGCGGGAACATATCGATTTTATTTACATGACGCACTAAAGAGTCTAAATGTTGTCACATATATTTTAGTGAAGTGTGTTTTGAAGGCGCCTTCGTACTTTCACATCGATTTAAAACGTCCGAAGAATTACAATTTTTATTTTTAAATAAAATAAACCGCTCTTTTTTAATTTTGGCGGGAATTTCTATTTAGTTATAAAACTTTACCAGCACTATAGGAATTTCTCCTGAATCGTGTAGACGGTTTACATACATAAATATCACATAGACAGACACGGTAGAATTATTTGTAGGCCATTCAATATTCACTGTACCCTTGTATCGTACCGAGTACCAACCACGTCATCACTCGTCACTATACCGCATGTTATGTATATATATATAAATATATAACAACAGCATTTGTTATGAACTAGACATATTCAGTGCATCTGCTGCATCATCTAAACTATTAAAAGGATTAGGCAAAAATTTTAAAATGTTGTGATATTTTGTATGTGGTAGAGCCAAGCAGTGGCTTTTGCTGCTGCTCAAATGGGCTGTCTCGACCGGGGTAGTACCACGTACTCGCAGGATACCGGCGTGAAGTAGAGGCATCTTTTGCTTCCGCGTTTCTATCGGTGAGCGCGGTAACCGGATACCCACTCCCCTTCCCCATCCCCCATTCGGCCGGCAACCCCTTTCGTGTTGCAGATGTACGTGGGTGACGGTACTTACTTACTATACAGGTGGGCTTGCATTTCCCATAACAAAAAAAAATTACCTTACCTTACCTGTAAATAGTCCACTGTTGGACATATGCCCATGAGTAGGATTTGCCATAATCGCCAGGTTCGGCAAGCGGATTGGCTATCGCAGTACCAGACACCTCGCACCTCATCATCGGTACTCTTAAATTTGTTCTGGTATTTTTCGAGATGGCTATCCCGTCATCTATCGTTAGCCAAGGCCTTTCTCTTAGTCGCCTCTCATGACACCCACAGGACGAAAGGACAATGTAAATGAAATATAAATTAAAATTTTATTTCATAGCAAAATCTAAAGGCCACGGTAGCCTTTAGATTTTCGGATCCGAGTTTGATCCCCTACTTGGAGAGGTCCTAGTTTGTCGAAACTCTTGCACAATTTGTAGTCCGTTGGCCTGAACACTAAGACGTCGACACACTACAGCTGTCACCTTGTTCTGAAAAAGCTCCGGTAAAAAGTTGGTTTGGTGCTTCTTAAATAAATGTCTAAACTTCGGAATTCCCCAGTATGGGATACACAGACGTGAGAGACTTTTTTAATATAAATTATCACCGTTACAAAATTTTCGTATATTTTCATAAACGACAGATAATATAAAAATCTTACCACAGATAAGCGAGCGAGTAAGCCTATTTCGTGCGGTGGTACGAGTCAATAGTTTCCTTTTCGCGTACTGTCCACTTCGGCTTATCTCGGCTTAAGCCACTCGAAGTCGGTAAGTCAAGACTCAAAGGAGAATGGGGAGACAAGACGTTCAGACTGGTCACTCGAAATTTTTCTTTCAATGGGGATTCCATTGAAAGATAATCATTGATGCACGTTAGCGTGTTTAAAATTAAATTTAGATTTAAGTTCAATTTTCAAATGTTAACATTGACTTTCAGATAGTTTCAGCCCTGGTTGCCTAGTGATCAGGGAGTTGGCTTAAATATCAGAGAGCGCATGCGACCTAGGTTCAATCACCAGTGCCGGCACCACTAAAATTGTTAATTGCGATTTTAAGTGATGAATTTACGTGCTCGGCGATGAAGGAAAACATCGCGGAGAACCTGCATGACACAGATATAATAAAAAATATTATTTCGAGGACGTGTGAAGTCTGCCAACCCGCGCTGAAGCACAAAGAGCCCTCTCAGATATTTGAGGAAGAGGCCCGTGCTAAGCTGTGGACATTTGTCTGCTACTGTTAAATAAAATACTATATTTGAATTAAAGCCGTATTGAATTCGAGCCAGCTCAGTTTATTTTAACTTTCCAAAGCAGCGACGGAACTGGATTTCAACGCCACGATCTCAAATGCTCGTTCAATTGCGTCCTCCGTCCCGCACAATGTTATCCCGCCGCGAGTTTTCACGAAACGTCATTATAGACAGGCAGTCTCTAAATCTGTAGATTGTCGAACAAAATCATACCAGCAATTGGCAATTAGGTACGCCAACAGAGCATTGTCGCGCACAACTTTGATTGGGCCCCAGCGCGGACCTCTAGAATACAAGCCAATTATATTGAATACAGCGAGCCAATTATTCAGCGCTACGAAGTTTTATTGTAGTGTACGGAACCCGGCGTCACAGCCAGGCCAGGGTTCAATGGGGAATAATTAAAACCGCGCCGGAGATCGGCTTCTTCGTTCGAGAGATTTGCTTTTTAATTAATTGGTTTGTTCTAGTTCGCTGTGCAATGCTACTTGCTAAAGGATTGTTAGGAGTAAGGCTGTTGCACACTAAGAGTAGTTTATTCAAATTGGATATCATTAGAAAAAAAAATTATATTCTTCTTTACCAGCCTCTAAGTAATGGAATGTTTAACCTAGGCCCCTATGAGATAATGTTGAAAACCAAATACAATCGACGACTGCACACGTTATAGTGACGAACAGCGCAATCACAGCATTCAGTCGTCTTCACCTTTCCGTACCCGATGTAATTAGTGTTGCGCGATAACTGATTGTCCTAAGGAGAAGATTTTGCATAATCGCCACGCTCAACTATTGGATTGGCGATCACACTCCAATTTGTTTGGATACCACGTGACAGGCGGTGAGCCTGTCACCGTCTCAACGTCGCTACAGATCGTACATAAGTTTTCGAAACACTCACACTCTTCACATCGGGAATCTAATTACGGTTATGTTTTTCCCACCACGTTGTAAACAAATATAATTTTAGTGATTATAATTTTTAACTCAAATATTCGGGTGGAATGGGTTTCCGGTAACCTCACTGAAATGAAACTTCACATCGGTATTCCAGGAGGCCGTGGTACTGGACGTGGTACCGCGGCCGAGCCGGCCCATTCGGGAAGCAGCAAAAGCCAAAAGCCGCCGCTTGTCTCTAACTAGTTCGTGGAGTAACAGTAACTTTACAGGCCATCTTTTGTCATCATTTCTATCACGTACACCAACGATAGAGTATAATTTTAATTATTTATAATTGTAGTTAGTAATAATAGTAATTTATTCCTAAAACGACTAACCGTTTGAGAAATTTTAGTAAAAACCTTTTTATTATAAGTAATTAATCTTGCAACGATAGTGTGGTAACTTCTGACTACCAAAGGCAAGCGATTAATGAATATCGTTTTCGAAAAAAAAAATATGGCGGTCGATCATATAAAGGTCCATTGACAACAAAAAAAAAAAAAAAACTATCAACCCGTTTGCCTAATCATTGGGTGCAACTCTATAAAAATAACACCTGTCCATTTATTATCGCAATACATTTTATAAGACGGCAAGATGAAAAAAGTGTGTGAAAGAAGAGGAAGTGATAAAAAAAAAGTTGGTAAACCTAGGACTATAAAATTCCGGACCGGCGATCTCTACTTCAATTTTTTGTCAAATTCATTGACAAAATTATTTGTGAACAAAATTCTTTTTTACTCCTCGTTATCATAACACGTATTCGATTTTCAACTTTAACATTTTTCGTATAGATATCATAGACAAATGTTTTGTTTTCTTTATTCAACACAGGGATGTGTCTGGCCGGCTTTAAGCATAAAAGTGATCGTTTAAGCGAAGGAGGTGCAATAAAAAAAGTCATTCACGACGAAACAAGATGGTGGCTAGGAATTTTCGGCTCCCATGGCTTTTTTGGTGTTTTAGTGCATCCGTAACGAAATGTCCTTGTGGGATGGATCTGTTTGTGGTGACTCAGCTAAAATTCAGTAGAGGAGGGCTTTTAATGAATATCGGTCGGGCTCAACCAGCTGTTAAGCATTTATTTGGGCAATAATGTAGGTAATTGAATATTGAAATTTCTTTGCGATGTTTTTTGTTGGAGTTTCCTATGTAGATTCCACAAAATGGAAAAATAACTTTAAATTAACTTAAACGTTTATTTATTTTGAGATAAGTTACGTTTAAATTGCAATTAAACATTTTGTGCAAATCTGAGTGAATTAATTTAACATTTACTTAAAGTTAACAAACAATGACTTATATTAGAGTCTTGTTAAAAAAAATCTAGCATACCATCTGGCACCATCTGGCATGGAAACACATGAAATTTTCGGCTTTTCTCTTAGCTTTCGGGGGGCGGACAGCGGAATAACCATCTTTTTGGATGCAATTAATGCTGAACGGAATATCAGCAGTGATGATGATGATGATGATGATGATGATGTTACGTCAACGAAATAAATTGTTAATTTTGATTTTACCTATATTCCTTTCAGTGGCAATGGTGATATCCTTCTGACTGTTCTCGACCACGGTGACAACTTCCGTATACTATCAGCAGTTGCCAACTGCACAGGAGATATTATAGTGCCGTAAGTGCACGCGGGAATACAGAGCCACTCGCGTGTATTTAATTTCCGCGTAGACAGTTGTGCCATGGATCCAGGGTTAGAATGGAGAACGGTCAGGAGGATATGACCATAGTCACTGAAAGGAATATAGGAAACATCAAAATTGGCAATTTATTTCTTGACGTGTTACGTTCTATTGTTGTGACACCCGGACGGTTAAATTATATTATCATACAATTAACGAAAAAAAAAAAGAATATATATCGAAACAAAACGACTTTAAGATGAAGCATTTAAGAGTTAGTATAAGTAGTATAATATATATACATATATATAATATTTGATGATCGGGCCGTGCGGTCCCCGTGGGATGCAAATCCTAAAGGATTTATATCCGCGATCGATGGTGGCCGCTGGTGACAAGAAGACTGGTTCTTTTCGCGCTTAGAGGCAGGAGATAAGGTGGAACCGGAACTATCGTTCTTGGAATATTTTCTTTATGATAATTTAATTATAATCATCATGATGATTTCGATTGGAAATTAAATAAAAATTAATAATCAATATTGTAAACGAAAATAGATATGTTTAAAAAAAAAACGTTGCAAAACTTTGCGTAAAACACTATACTTGTAAATGATTACAAATATTCACGCTAGTGCCGCTTGTGATAAGGCAAATATCAACGTACAAAAGAGGTGTTATATTAAAGAAATAAATTGCATAATGAGTTGTAATAATTGCGAGAGGCTGTGAGGCACAATGGCGCACCTATAGTAATGAAAATTTTAAATTTAATTAATGGCAAGTGGCGTCGTCGCCCCGATTATATTATTACGCAGGGCCATTGTGGGCCAGACGGCCCCTCTCTTCTCCCTCACCGGTGTTGCCATGCATTACACTTAAAAATGGATAATGTCATGTAAGTCGAAATTATTCAATATAAACAATTTTTGTTGTAGCAGTTTGACATGGCCTATAACTTAGTTTTTTTTTTTTTAAATCGATATTTCCTTTTGGAATGTACTCATATTTATTTGAAGAATGTTGGTTAGGCGAGCTATTCCCCAACTCTAATAAACTAAGAAGAGGAAAGCAGCTGCCTTGTCAAGGTCTCGTTTCTGTGCAGAGAATTCTTCTCAACTTGTTAAAGGATTTGAACATCACATAACATACAAAATATTAAAAAAAAAACTGTGTCGCATAAATACAGATGTGCTTGAGATGTATTCCTTCAACGTAAAGTTCGGGTTAATATCAGCACCGTGAATTCCTAAACAACAATTTAAGTGTTGCCCGTACCGAGAATTGAATACACTCGCGTACAATTAAAACAAATTAATGCGTGCTCCCAGTCCCATATCGCCATGGTCCACAGTAGTAGGTATAAAAAAAATATACGTTGTCCTTAAAGTAGTTTTAACTATGGTTGCCATAGCGCGGGGAACATCTACCCCCGCCCGAGACGACGCGTTAGGCGCTGCTTTGTTAGGCAAATCCGAGTCGCCTTGCTTATACGTACACCATACAAACGTACATGCATTTGAATTTGTTTTAGTTATGAGGTTTCTAGTAAATAACTAACACGTAAAGGCTTCATCTTAAAAGCGTTTTGTTTCGTTTTAATCAGATTAAAAAAAAAAAAGACATTCAATTCTTCTCGCACTGCATAAGAGCTGCTTTCAACTCTGACTTGAAAACTAAATTTTGTTTATTGCACCGTGACTCTAATCTAGGACACGCAATTCTGGTAGGTGATCAGCTTTGCTAGCCTCATAGACGAATTGTCAATAAAAGCTTTAGAACTTTAAGGATTTACCATTTGTACTAACCTGAAAGTTGGGCCTAAAAATGAAGTCGGTGATTTCTACCTGTCGCATTGCTCCAATCAAGCTCAGATGTAAATTAAGTCGAAATTACAAAATTTAAAACGTCTAGATAAATAACCCATCGTCGCTATAGGTCGTGTGGGCGTGAGACTTGGTAAGCCCAATCATTTTGTTTGGGATCTTTCACTTTGAACGTAATAGGTACCTAAATAACATAACTTTATTATGTCATGGTGTCCTGGTGGTGAATTTCGACTACAACAGAAATTTTCGAACGCTATCGGCTCTTGGTGATTGAGCATGACGAGGAAAGTGCCGCAAGGGTGAACAAGTGCCGAAGACATGTTACGCAACACCTTGTGCGGTGCACCACATGTTACCCACATGTTATCACATGTTACGCAACACAAACAAATCCGTAAAAATAGTAACTTGTGTTTGTTTTGTTGTGTCTCATCGCGCGTCTTTATAACTGTAACAGATCGTTCCTTCGATCTTCTCACATGAGCGTAACTTAAGGATGCGCGATGGTGGATAGATAAATAAAGTTTACATTACATATATTGGTCAACTGTCGAAAGTATTCGAATGCTGTCGCCGTGGTAAAAATCGGCCAGGATTCATTCATATATGCAGGTCTCTAAATACAGGTGTATCTAATACTACTGTGAACACTGCTATAAGAAGAGAGCACCTGGCAGTATCGGGACAATTGTGTCATGTATGAGAGATCGTATAAGAGAAAATCATTCATTTAAAGTTATTAATTTTTAAGACAGATTAATGTATATTATAATCTCTTATTCCTTTACTATAGTACAACGAGTTTCTGTTCACTGGTAGGAGCACAGCGTTGTTGTCGATTATACCAAACATAAACAATGCTACGTATAATAAAGACACAATCGCACAATGCCTCCATTACAGATACGAGCGCTTACAAACCGTCATCACGTACGCTCCTCATCGCAATTCAATATAATACGACATCGATGTAGATTCAAACTGGATATACCTTCTAAATACGACAATTCAAGATGTCCTCCCGCTCGATATGACCGTGGCGAACACTTCCGAATACTATCAGACAAGTTGTCAACTGCGCGAGTTATATTTTAGTGAAGTAACGCGTAACGTACTCATTCCGTATTTAATATTATTTATTACAGGAAACAGTTGACAAATCCAAGCATAATTACAAATAAAACTATTATCAATATTACGTTGGTATAAAACAGTGATCCCCACACTAGGCAGGCCTGTATCGCGGGGACCCTATGCCGTATGTTACGCTTATACGATTTGTGGAAGGTTCAGATGCAGTGTCAGTGGTACGGATGCACGGGCACAACAGGTGAGAACCTTTTGTGTATCTTCTTAAAAGTTACTAATTTTTTTTTAATCTGATACCGTTTCGTAATGAGGATCCTCTGACGGAGAAGAAACAGACGAAAGAAACCCCGTAAAACGGCTGCAAAACTAGTGATGTAGGAAGTTTTCTAACACGTCCAGATTTTTAATAGAATTTGGATGACAAACTACACCCACAGTCTGCCTGATAGTAAGTCTTTTGTACGCGGTAGAGCCAAGCCATGGCTTTTGCTGATGCTCGAATGGGCCGGCTCGACCGGGGTAGTACCACGACCTCGTAGAATACCGGTGTAAAGTTGAGGCATGTTGTGCTTCCGCGTTGCAATCTCCTTCTCCATCCCCCATATATATTCCTATATATATGGGGGATGGAGAAGTCTCTCCTCGTCCTTGAGCCCTACCTCCCAACTCCCAAATATCCTTAAAGGCCGGCAACGCATCTTCAGCCTCTCTGATGTTGCTTACCAAGGATTATGTGGAATTCCTGCCTGCCTTTTAAAGCAGAAGGCAAAAGAGGTTACACTGCCGAATAGCGGCAGATAAAGGCAATATCTAAGAAGACCGCTAGTAGGAGGAAAAAGATCCTGCCAACTAGGAAATCTGTTGTGACGCTTACAGTTTAAGTCGCAGCACAATTTATCAAGGCTTTTCTAGCAACCATATAGCCGTACCGTAGCTAACATCATACATCAAACTCGAATAATATCACAAAACTAACAAAAGCTCCGTCTGTACGTATATAAGTTCACAATACGTGAATACGCG
This sequence comes from Bhutanitis thaidina, assembly GCA_029286595.1. Lineage (NCBI taxonomy): Eukaryota > Metazoa > Arthropoda > Insecta > Lepidoptera > Papilionidae > Bhutanitis > Bhutanitis thaidina. The sequence continues at coordinate 2,612,023 of JAGSMS010000004.1, read as the reverse complement.
AATGTCGCGCGGACACAGAACCACGTACGATAACACTGCTGACGGAAACTGCCTCGTATATGTATTGCCATAGAGTACTCTGCTTTAAAACGTTTGTTTAGGGGATTTCAGACATTTTAAGAGTGGCAGAACTAGATGAATTTGTATTTGGTATGGCGCAACGCGGTCTAGAACGTCTTACGACGTTTCGTCTTGTGACGTCACTGAAATAAACATTTCTAACCATGTTCTGCGGCACAAAGCTGCTCCCTTTCTTCGGTTCTTCAAATCTAGATTCTACGCAAGACAGTGACAGTTACCAAATGTATAACTAATTTGGGCATAAATAATATTACAATATAAAAAGTAAATTTTTCTATTTTTGTAAATTTATATTTGGAATGCGAGAAATTTAAATAAATCTATTTTTCAAAATATTTTCTTGACGATGTTTAATTTATCATATATATTCCATGGTTATTTTCTTAAGTAACTTGCTAACCGTCCAGTATTTTTCAATTAAAATCAGGGGGAATATACCAAAAGGTGCGGGTACGCTGTACAATGCGTTTAAATATTTCGAGCACACTGCTCTAAAACTGCTTACTTCTTCTTTGTTATCCGCCTATTTAAGCCCACTGCTGAAGATATACCTCTCCAAAAGAGGGTCAGGTCAAGGCAGGCATTTTTTTATGGTTTGACCATATTCGACACGCTGTATAAGCAGCTTGGATATAGATGGGGAACATCTATAGATTACACATATATAGATATATGCAGATATTTAACATTGCCTGAAGTTGACATTTAGGACACAGGATGAGTCAAATTTATCTATCTGTCTATATATAAAAAAAGATGTTTCTTTGTTCATCCCCTATAGACTCGCAATCCTCTCGAACGGTTTAGCACAAATGTAGGGGTTATGTTCATATCTTTACTGGAATGGTTAGGAGACAAAAAAACAGTATTTATAAAAATAGTCACTGTGAATTATGGCAGGGTACCTCATTTAAACTTTCTTTGTAGCGAAATAAGGTTTAAGACATATTATATTTCTTACTTTGAATAAAAACGTCAAACGATTTTGTTTATTATCTATGTAATGTTGTCAGTCCTGTTCCTGAAAAGGATTTAGGGAAGTTCAATTCACCGATTTTGAGTTTTTAAATAAGAAATAACTTTACATAATATTATTTGTTATTCAAATATTATGACACGTCATCGAAAAACGATGATTCGAAATACGATACAAAAATCAAAATATTAAAAACCCTTGTCTGTACATTTAATACATAGAAATATATAAATTCGATATCTGATATCAAAACCCGACATATAGATACGCTTCAATACGTTTAAAGGCGATATTATCCTAGTATTCCTGATCGTACCATTATCGCGACAATGAGAGCTAATTTTTTTTTAAATTATACACCTAAAAGTACTACGCATACGTATCCATTGTAACGGTCTGTCAAAAACAAATGATTTGAATACGAATCCCGCGACAACAGGGAGCAGCGATTCACAGTATCATCTTTCATATCAAGCGGTGACAGACAGACGGGCGCACGCCCATCCCATTATTATTTATAGAGATTATTATCCAGCGCGTGTTTGCTGATCAAATTTAATTAAGAGCGTTTTAATCATGCCCACAGAGTGGGAAACATCATATCATTCAAAACACTGTCATATGCGATAAAATATTATAGTATTACAATAAATAAAAATGACTCTAACTTATTCATAGCCTAGTCAAAAAGTTGGTGCAAGTTGCAATGGATTTTGTTATTTAATTTTTGTTTTGCCCATATTCGACACGCTGTATAAGCAGCTTGGATATAGATGGGGAACATCTATAGATTACACATATATAGATATGCAGATAGTTAACATTGCCTGAAGTTGACATTTAGGACACAGGATGAGTCAAATTTATCTATCTGTCTATATATAAAAAAAGATGTTTCTTTGTTCATCCCCTATAGACTCGCAATCCTCTCGAACGGTTTAACACAAATGTAGGGGTTATGTTCATATCTTTACGGTTAGGAGACAAAAAAAACAGTATTTATAAAAATAGTCACTGTGAATTATGGCAGGTTACCTCATTTAAACCTTCTTTGTAGCGAAATAAGGTTTAAGACATATTATATTTCTTACTTTGAATAAAAACGTCAAACGATTTTGTTTATTATCTATGTAATGTTGTCAGTCCTGTTCCTGAAAAGGATTTAGGAAAGTTCAATTCACCGATTTTGAGTTTTTAAATAAGAAATAACTTTACATAATATTTTTTAATATTTCTTAGACACGCAGGTTTCCTCGCGTCAGCGTGGACGTGGTAAATACAGAACTTAAAATTGCTATAAACATTCTTAGTGGTTCCGGCGACCGGGGATCGAATCCAGGTCACTCGCGCCTCTATGAATGTGAGCATCCTGACCACTAGGCTACCACGGCTTTGCTCATCTAAATTGCCTCCACGATACAGGAGAAGTTCCTGTACTCGGTTATACTTACATCTAACATAGAAACTATTATTAAGTACTGTTTTCTATGAACATTCTTTAACTTACAAAGACAGATGATGTTTATTTTTAATTATTTCCAGTTTTGAATTCCTTTATGAATATTATAACACCTCTTCAAGACATTCGTTCCCACTTAGTGGAATTGATATCATCGGTCAACGTAATTATAATAATATTTTGTATGCTGTATGTATGTGTATATATGTATATGTATATATATATATATATATATATATATATATATATGTGTATTCATATTTGTTTATATGAATTTATTCCGTCTGTATGTATCTAATTGTAACTGTATTTTATATATTTATTCATTTATTTTAGTTTTTTTTTTAACAAATTTAATGTTTGGCACCCTTACTATATCTCTCCACGCCCCGGGTTGACTGGCAAAGAATGCCAAGAGGCATTAAGTCCGACCTTTGTAATACTTTTGTTTTAAGGTATTTAAATAAAGTTTAAATAAAATAAATAATAATAATATAACCAAACATTGTACGGTTGCAATCTATATTTCAAAAATAGAACGTAGACGAATCAATAAGAAGCGTCAGACGTCACACAAAGGGGACGTCAATAATCAGACAATATATCTGCCGTAATCAATATCACAATTGAAGAGGGTATAATCTTAAAGAAATATAACAGGAGGGTTTTTAAAGTCCTCAGAGGGTAGGGCACAATGGGTGTTTTTCATACGCACAACCCCCGGCGGCCCGGACACGTCGCGGCTGACAGGTCCGGGTAAATTATGTGCTCCGTACGAGAACTCACGGCAACTCGAGTCATCCATTTTGAAGTTTTCCGTTCGATGCTTACAACGATTTATTGGTGTTTGCATTTTTGTTACGTTATACTTTATCGGTATCGAATAATCGATGTTGAGATTTCGTATATTATCTTGTACGTACTTTATGGATGAAGTACGCGAACGACCCGGATGCGAATGGGAATGCCGATGCTGGCAACACTAAAATTTTTAAACGAAGTCAGGAGAAACCGTCGAAATAAAAAGGCACGTCTGAGAAATAATCGGAAATGTGGGATCACAAAAACGCTCTCATATATTACGATGTGGCCTTCACCCAGCGGTGGGACATTGCATGAAATGCGCTGCTTTACTTTAATCTGTAAGATCCGTGTCATCTTCACGGAGGGGAGGATTCAGATTGTGAGTCATACTTAATGTAAAAATACGTGATGTTGAAAGGAATTTAGATACCACTAAAGTAATAATACCACGTGGTCAGCGGAGATAAATGTCACGAGAAAGATCTACCCCGGCTAGCATCCTCACCACCTCACCACGCTTCAATGTGGCTATTTTGAGTAGAGCACTTGGTAAATACAGCACTTAAAATTGCTTTAAAGACTTTTAGTGATGCCGGCACCGAGTTCGAACCTAGTTCACTCGCGCTCTGCGATACTAAAGTGAGCGCCCTGACCACTACACTACCACAGCTCTTTACCTTACATACATTGTTGGATTTAGGGTCTGGAGGTAATGAAACCCAGAATGCCTTAAGAATACAATTTCACAAACCACAATTTTACAAAAAAATAATAATTATTTTACTTTTCTTTCGACTTCAACAGCTGCATGTGTGTGAAGTTAGCGAGTTCGGGATTCGCTGTTCAAGTAAAATGTACGTTAAGATGATTGGTTTCTTGTATAGCAATTTCAATCTTTTTTTTGTTTATGGGCATTCGTTTAATACCTTTGTCGCTTATCAGCCAGTGTGTGGTTACAGCTGGACATTTGCTTTTACACGAACATACCAAAAACAAAAAAAGATATTAATATAAATATAAAAAATAATAAAAACACTTTACTCATTTATAGATTATGGTACAAGTACACATTTCTTTGATCCACAGATTATTTATTCTTTATATCATCTGCTTTTGCCTATAAAGCTTTTTCAATTTAGTTGAACCATAACAAATATGTCAAACTAATACAAGTGTGTTTGAACATCAATCTCAAGTATTAAAAACCCATTTATAACTGTTTAAGACAACTTCAATTGCGTCTTAATTATTATATAACTGCTTAATTATTTAAAATGACGCTTGACTTCGTAAACAAAGGTATTTGCTTACTGAAACTTATAAAACGACCATCCACATAATAATAAGCGTGTACATATAGTAGCATCGTCCGTTCGTCTGTCAGTCTCGTTAACGTTGACAAGATAATGGGTGTCTTATTAACAAAGAAAGGGCTTTGGTTCAGAGTTACATTAATTTAATTACGCAACTATCCAAAAGTATTTTTAGTAGCGAAGATTTATAGAAACATCAAAAAATAAAAAAATGTAAAAAGTGTAAAATGTTTTTGAGTGTAGAATAAAGAATAAAAGTTCGCATGTGAAATGAAAAAGTAATAAAATTGATTTAGTTACTAATATAATACTCTTTGTAATATATATCTAATAAAGAAGAATTTTCGAATATATGTGTTTAAAGATGTGTACGCGAACGAAGACGCGTGTGACGGCTTGTATTTTTATATGTATCTCTATCGTATACGTAATATTAAATGTAATATAAAAATATTTTGAATTGTCTCATCTTCCTGTGCATTTTTTTTGCAAAATTCTTGTTGATACCACAAAATTATGATTATATTTTATATTTATTGAACTAAGGTTTAAATAATAAAAGTAAATATAAGTTACAAAACTCTAGTCACACACTACTAAGCATCGAGTCATCCATTGCCGAAATCTGACGTAAATGATTTCAAGCGATAAAAACAATCGATTTTTTAAGAGCATCTTATGGAATAATTCGACCAACTAAGGCTTCATCATAATATCTGATCTCTCCATAGTATGCTAACTCGTATAAAACGGTTCACGATTGTATGGTTACCATGCACTGCAACGATACTTACGCGAGAGTAGCCGTGGGCTGTCTTTAAAGTCCAGATTAAGATATAACACAAAGAAATAAGGTCTTACGACCGAACGCTCGTATAGGGTGACTCACAAGGTGAGATAATTTTATCTGTTTAAAATCACTCTTCACTTGGGCATTTAATAAATATTATTGTCTTTATATTCTGTGGTCATTAATTGTAGCTTACGGTATTGATATGGTTATATACAGAGCTTATTCATTTATTATCTGTGCCCGCGATTTCGTTCTACGTTCGTATGGTCGATGACAATGTCATACGTACGACAAATTACGCAATATCTTTCTAATAGGTCAGATCGAAAATTCATTGCCTACTGAAATGATCCCGAGACCTGGTAACTATTCAAGAGGTGGTATTTGTTACAGCAATCACGTATCCGACTGCTTAGCATAGCGAAAATACCAAAGACGTCTAAGTCTACCTCGTGAGCTTGCTTACAGTCCACAGCTGGACCTGTCCAGATGGCAAGTACATTGACAATCACAAACACCTCTCACGCTACTGCCCGTCAACATCCAGTGTTAGGCTTTTTGAGATGATGTCTGACTCTCGTGATACCCGCGGGAAGAAAGGTGGTGGCAATTATTTTTAACCTGACTTCTTTTTTTTAACGACTACTTGTGACTAGACGATCACCGTTCACCTGCTGCCTGTTACCAGTCTGGATAATAGTAGCCATGCCATGGTGGCATAGCTGTGGGCCCGCCGGATGCCAGCTGGTCAACTGTTGGGGGAGAGTCAGTCATAGGACTGCTTTGTACGGTTTCTCCTTACAATCCGTAACTAACGTGAAGTCGCTGTGAAAGAGGTGTTGTTAGTATGCGATGAAGAGTCCTTAATTACTAGCTACAAAATGTTTAAATGTTTGCTTACTTTTAGAATGATACCAGCAAATTTACGTACAATTTATATCAGAACAGGTTTATTCAATGTAGTAAAACGTGTGTTTGAAGGATAACCTAGAGAAGACTCTCCGTACGTTTCTATAACTCTGTTATCAAACTATTGTTAGTTCGTAATATAGCTGTTCAGTCAGGGGCAAATCAATTTTTTTGTTCCTTTTTTAAATTCTTAACAGAAAAACAATATAACAATCGAACCAAACAATTTAAATCACAACACTAACAAAAATAAATCGCCTCAATTTAATGTCGCCTGCAATTGTGAATTCCCACTTTAGACAGACTCCTGTCAGTCTCCCGCGATAGCAGTTTAAAGCGCACGCGCCGACACGTGTCGTTTGACAGTTGACAGGTCGGTGACACTTGAGAACTGTCAAATTTGACAGAGATAAAAGGTAAAGGCGGCGGTCAACCTTTTGTTCCGCAAATTGACTTTTGCACGTGCGGGTCAAATGTTTCATAATTATGTTTCATTTCGTGAAATTTAGGGAAGCTTTAACTTAGGCTCGGTAATATGTATATATGTTATATATATATTAGCGTGTAAATTCGTAAAAATCTACTAAAGTCATCTAAACTACGAAAATGTATGTTAAGGCTTTTCAAATACCCGATCACAAAACACTGTCACTGTCTGTTATCCCTTCACGTGTCGTTGTTACAAGTTTCTATTGTTATAGAAACTCTGTTTCTCTCGTGTTCAAACAAACGCGCCAAGAATTATAGGAAATCTGCCGAGCGAGCCACTCTTGTCAGGTCCAAAACCGTACCTGTGACTTTTACTTTAATTCAAAAGATATTATATACAGTTCCCAAAATTCAAGTTAAGAAAACAGTGTGTCTGGGGAGGATGTCCGTCGATGTACCTACTTCACTAATAGACATAATGGCACCAAAGTTTGACCATTATTTTTAACAGTAGTGTATAATCTGGTGTATTTCTTGATTGAACTTGCCTGACGTAGTTCATCCATACCAAAGTAATACAATTATGGTGTGGGCAGGAATTCATTTTGATGGAATAACGGACCTCGTTCGTTTACGGGGCAATGTATGAAAACGTTTAAAAAATAGCGCAATCAGGTGCGAATAGCCTTACCACAACGAACATAGGTGGTTTATCATTTCGTTCTTATGTACGACAATGTCAGTTCGCATGCGGTATTGGTGGTGACAGTCCGGTTGCACGAGCATGATGTTAGTGGCCAGCGCAATCGCCAGATTTCAATCCCATTGTAGCTTCGATTCCACGTGGGTTAAACGGCACATCGTAATACCGACACTCATATGCCCCCGCGGCCCCAACGCGGACGCATCGGCGATGCGACCCTGACCAGAGTCGCGATGTCCACCTGTACTCCTCCGAATGGGGCTCGCCAAGCCCACTCGGCGCGGCCACCTCGGGCCAGCCTTCCCCGCTAAATCAGGCCGGCCGTGTAAGTTCCTCTTGGTTCACCGCGAGAGACCAAAACCACGGCTATGAAGCTCCCTCGCCACGACAAGGCCCATTCGGACAATATTCCTCAACGGGATAATGACCAGCTTTATTCTGAGCGTGCACAAACGATGCCGATGCGTTATTATTGTCTAGGGTCCTTTTACTGATTACTTACTATTAATTAATACGTTTTAACCTTATTATTTTTTTTTTTATTTTATCATTAGCTTTTAATTTTTCTTTATTAAAATCTGAAATCGTATTTAAAGTTTTTTTTTATGGGAAAGGCGCCAAATGAGCAAGCGGTTCACTTGTTGTTAAGTGATTACCGTCACCCACGTACATCTGCAACGCCAGGAGTGCTGCAGGTACGTTACCGGCCTTTAAGGGTATTTGGGAGATGGGAGGGAGGATAAGGAGGGGGATGAGTAGGGGGAGTGGGCCTCCGGTTATCTCACCCACCGAATGAAACGCAGAAGCACAAGATGCCTCTACTTCACGCCGGTATTCTGCGAGGTCGTGTTACCCATCCGGTCGAGCCAGCCCATTCGAGCAGCAGCAAAAGCCGCCGCTTGGCTCTACCACGTAAAAAAGTTTTAAGTTAGTGTTTATTAAAAATAATGATACATTATAATGTGTCATTCATGTGTCATTAAAATATCCCTAGGCCTTGTTGATGTGTTTATTATATCTCCTGCGCGGTAGAGAACTTCGGCTAGCTTACGGAAGATTAGGACAGTACTTCAAAATGTAAACTACAATTTGAAATGTCTGAACCATTTAATATTCACCACGAGTTAAACAATCATTAATACTCAGTTACAACGCGTATCGTATGTCGCAAGAATGACAAGGTAGGAGAACGTAATTAGGGTAATCGAAGGTTCTTCTCGGCCGAGTAATTGCATATACACCAGTCGACAAAGCTACGTATGAATTACGTCTATGCAAACAGTGATTTGTTTCCCTTCGATTTACGTACGTGGTGTAATTTACCGCGTTTCATGAAATTATAATTATAGTTCTGTGCGCTTAAATTGTAAAGTTTTAGGTTAGGTTCTATATTTCATCTTTCCATTCCGTTCCACCCTCACGCCCATTTCAGCTGCCAAACGGCAGCGCAATTACTTTCGGTGTTCCGGTTTGAAAGGTACAGAGAGCCAGTATAATTACTGGCATGTTTTTTTTTATCGGAAAGGCGGCAAACGAGCAAGCGGTTCAGCAGATGGTAAGTGATTACCGTCGCCCACGTACATCTGTAAGACCAGAGCTGCTGGAGGTGCGTTGTCGGTCCTTTAGGGGTATCTGAGACTTGGGAGGGAGGACGAGGAAGGGGAGTGGGCCTCCGGTTATCTCACTCACCGAACGGAACGCATAAGATGCCTCTACTTCACGCGGCTATTTTGCAAGGCCGTGGTATCCCGGTAACCCGGTCGACTCGGCCCATTCGAGCTTGAGAGTTTTTGACACATTAATCACGTTATACCTTTCGCTGTCTACAGTATGAAAACATTTTTACTCACCTATCCATAAAATTACATACTGTCTATTGTGACAGACAGAAAAGTACACTTCGTACTATCTCGGTTAGCCTTGCTGAAATAATACAAATATATGACAAACAAAGATAAGAAAGCTATATATTTTTAGTTGTTTCAATTCACTTTTCATCAGGCACCACCACCACTTCCACCTTTTATACGGCTGGGCGGTGTAGTTGATAAGCGTTTAGATGCGGCGCTGTGGGTCGCGGGTTCGATTCCCGCACGGGAATAGTATTTGTATGGACTACAAGTAATAGTTGTCATGTACAGTTTATGTATTTAAACTCCCTCCGTGACACAGCAGAAATTTCTACTACAGTGAAAGGTATCGTTCTTTAAAATAAAAGATGGAAGAAAAAAACAGAATAGAAAGAACTTTTTTCTAGAGCTTATTATTGTGACACGACTTCGCCTATTCGCCTATGACCGTGTCAATCTCCAAGTCAACGATAAAAATCGTACACATGTTTCGAAAAAACTCATACGAGCTCTCTTACTATCGAATCGAAGTCTCAGAATCGAATTCGGAGTTACCTCGACACTATCGTCGCTTGACGAAAACATATTTACAAAATGCACTTCAAAAGTTTCGCACGTAAGACCATCGTAACGTACATAAGAACGCAAGTGTTGTACGTGTGTACGTGTGCACGTGAAGTAACGCACGTAAGAACGCGCGCGTTGTACGTGGTTACAGTTAAAGTCTCGCTGTAATATTTAATAAACTTTAGTTATATTTATTGAATTATTCGTCCGCTTCAGAGACAGGCTCATTGTGCACTACAGCGTGTATTTATTAGGCGTGATTGTGTTTGCAATGAAAACAATCGCAGCGCTGCATCCGACGCCATTGATTATTTATTTTCTCTCGTTTTGTCATAATAATGGTTGGCTGTGGGGGACTAGGTGCTTAGTCGTTGCCTACAGGGTGATGTTTTAACGGTAAAAAAAGTTGTGAAGTTCTAATATAATACTGTTTTAATAAAATAATATTTCGCCTGTCTTCTCAGCGTAATCTCATTACGAAACGGTAAAAACTTTTTTGTTGTGACAAGTGGAATTTATTTTCCTATACTAAAGAATAATGACTTCTCTTTTTGATTATGTTTTTGTCACTAGTGTATAATTTTTTTTACCTTTTAAAGGCGAAGCGATGCTCATTGCCAATAGCTGGCTCCTTGCCACTTTAATTAGTGTACACAACGGGTCGCTAACGCTGCCTCTCATCTACCCGATTTAGTTGGTGCTCATGCTTCAAACGGCATCTAATTCTTTCTAATGACACTATATTTACACGAATAATAACTATCACGACAATTAGTCTTTTATATAAATCGTACGAACATGTTCCTAATTTAAACGACTATTTATGCGTAGCAGAAAACTAAGCATAAATAGTCACTATAGCCGAGTGGTTAGGTGCTGCCTCCGAAGTGGGAGTCTCGTGTTCGATCCCCCCTACCAATTAGTTTAAGAAACTTATGTACGATTTATATCGTTAGCTTAACACGCTTTCCCATATAAGCTCTGGTGCAACGTGGTTGGATTACAATCTCTGTGACCTCTGGCTACTCCTGTGTTGGGTATACGGTGGTGAGAGCTTACACACATATATATATATATAAAGAAAATCGATAATAGCGTATAAAGTTGTACAATAAAATCAATAAGTACCTATGCCAGTATTGTAACATCCTGTATATTATCACCTTTCACAAGAGGGTTCGCGCAATTGTTTGTGTTATTTCAGCGTATTTTGCCCTACAAAAGACAGCCCAGTTGTTTACTTTATGCCAAATCACTACCCTTACGCCGTGGCGCAATGATATCTATCAAGTGCGCATATTTTATTAAAAAACATAGGGGAGCATTGAAGCGTTAAAATGGACAGCTTTTATTAAAGGTCCAATAAAACTTTGTCAAGCAAATATATGATTTGTTGCATAGTAAACAAGTGTTATATATTAGTTCAGAGCTTTCTGTTTTCTTGGTAATTGTATTAAAGGACGTTTTTTATTATTTTAAGCGATTTTAAAAGTGGAATGAACAATTATAATATCATTATAAATATATATAGCTGTAATGATATGTTGGTTTAGCGTGACAAATTTGTGTTAGCACATTTTGTACTTTTTAATATTTTTTAATACTTAGTGTAGAGAGCACTTAAAGTTAAATAGGGTGTCAAGAAATAAAAATATTATTTTAACTCTTAAATCTGAGGGCCGATTATTTAATACGCTTCAGTGACGAGGTGCTGTGGTGCAAAAAGTTTTGTCTAAATATATACTCAGCAGCGGCCATATGTAAGCTGACGAAGAGTTTGCCAGTTTAGTTGATCTGGTAAAGGCTTCTTCCATTGGGAGATTTTTTTTTATAGAAGACGGGGGCAAACGAGCGTGCGGCTCACCTGATGGTAAGTGATCACCGACGCCCACGAACATCCACAACACCAGAGGAGCTACCGATGCGCTGCCGGCCTTTAAGGAAGGAATAAGCTCTTTTCATGAAGGTCCCTAAGTCGTAACTGTTCGGAAACATTGCTGGCGACAACGAATGGAATAAAAAGTTCCATTCCCTGAAGTACCACATCGGTGACAGAATCTGCAACGGCGTTGGGATCATCCAGCGAGAAGCAAACCTGCCCCCGTGGGTAGGAAGCAAAGAAAGACCGCATTCCATCCCAATCTGCCGACCTATAGTGCCACACGCGGCGGAAGCCCGCAGATCGCGTTCGGGATCGGCGCGCGATAGGCACTACACTCCGGATCAGACAGTGGTCCGACGAGCCAAGAGGGGCATCGACTGATACCGAATAACTGTCCGGGTGTGAGCTCAGCAAAAAGTCCAACAGGGAAGGTGTATGGCCTGGCCTTCGACGTGTGGGATCCGCGTCGGCGAGGTTACCAGTTGTGTCAGGCCATATGCTAATGCAAAGTCGTGATCTCCCCGCATGATCGGTTATGCGAGAACCGAGCCAATCTGCTATTATCGCAACACTCGGCAAGGGGATTGGCCATCGCAGTAGCAGGCACCTTGGACTCTGCTGGCCGTCATCGGTCTGCATCGTCACTAACATGTAGTGTGGTATTTTTCGAGATGGTTATTTACTGTCTTCTAGCCCTTAGCCGCCTCTTACGACACCCACGGGAAGACAGGGAGTGGTAGTTTTATTCACCGATACCACACAGTGGATTCCTGCCATATGACTGCATCTAATACATAACACATGCTATTTTAGTCGCCTGCTGAACATTAGTCTTTCCAAGGAAACGCCAGCAAAGACCAACATACGTTTATTGGCAAATATTCTGCATTATAGCTATTATTTATGCGCGAGTTCAGCTTAATTTTTTAATGGAATAACCTCTTAATATAGAAAATGGTAAGGCGTGGTAGTCCAGTGGTCAGGGCGTTCAGTTAAGTTTCATAGAGCATTAGAGACTTGGGTTCTATCCCTAGTGCCGGCACCACTGAAATGCACCACCACGTGGTCGGCAGTGAAGGAAATCATCGCGATGAAACCTTCATGTCTGAGATTTAAAAAAAAATATTATTTCGAAGCCCGCTTACCCGCACTGGAGCAGCGTGGCGGGCCCTTACCGCCTCCAAAACCCACCCAGATATTTGAAAATGAGGCCTTTTCGTAGCTTACAGGTTGCTACTTTACAGAAAATGGAATTTTCTTTCCGTTGAGCCCCAATGTGACCAGTTTGTCTAAGCATCGCTTTCTGGTACACTACTGTTGTATTGGCGTTCCTTGATGAGTTTTTAATCATAGTAGAGCCAAGCGGCGGCTTTTTCTGTTGCTCGAATGGGCCGGCTCGACCGGATTGGTAAAATGGCCTCGCAGAATACCGGCGTGAAGTATCTTGTGCTTATGCGTTTCATTCGGTGAGTGAAGTGTGGAGTGGAGAGAGAAGTGGGCCTCCGGGTACCTCACTCACCGAACGAAACGCAGAAGCACAAGATGCCTCTACTTCACGCCGGTATTGTGCGCCATTCGAGCACCGGAAAAAGCCGCCGCTTGGCTCTACCACGTTACAATACGACTTATTCACTTTCCATCTCCTAAACCCTTTAATTTGTGACCCTATGGTTTGATAGGATTTTAGCTTATAAAGGAAAGTTTCTGTTGCATTTTTGGTATTTCGAAATTGCAGAAATAAAATAAAAAAAACGCACTCACTGCGTTTCTGACGCCTCGGCGGTCGCTGCAGCGACACACCGACTACAGTCGCTTGCTTCTCCCTACGCTCGTCGAAGCAACCTATTTCTGCATCTTTTTATTTGCGATTACTTTTTTTTTTTTAATTTCTTCACATGAAATGCGAGGCAAAAAGATAATGACGATAACCTCCTGGTCCTGGCAACTTTGACCACGGCAAGTTCAAGTTACAAGTTCCGATTATTGTTCACAGTTGGCGACACTTGCGCTGGAGACATTATAGTGTCGCAAGTGTACGCCCAAACGCAGAGACACTCGTTTTCACACGCGTTCACAATCCCCGCACAATGCAAACAGCCAGGAAAACCGATAATTTGTGTTGAACCAATTTTCGTCCTTGGCTGGGATTCGAACACAGAATCCACCTAACCGAGTGGTTAGGGAATCTGCCTCTGTATAAGGAGAGACGAGTTCGATCCCTGGCTCGTACCGATGAAAAAGTTCTAGAAATATCAATATGTCTAGAACTCTGATCGTCCCAGAAATGGTTATATGGTCGTGAGTGAATATTTTTTTTATTTTTCAACCTATGGTTCAACAGTTAGGTTTGCTAACCACTTAAGTAACGGACGTCAGACTACTATTTATCCGTTTGCGGAAACTGAATCACCAGAACACTGCTTTAGAAATAGATTTTCTTGTTCTGTTTCACATGGAAAGAAAACGACAAAGTGGAATTTTCAACGTTTTAATTTACTCATTAGGTAATTTTTAATAATATTTTAAGTGTCACATCGTACAATCGACGTTACTATACAATTAATTTTACACATAAAACCTTATTTTAATTCCTCATAATTTACATCATAAACTTACAATAGACATTTAAAAAAAAATAGTGCTCACTGGGATATTAAAAAATTATTTTAATTGCAGAACAAGATATACTAATAATTAATATAACTCTTTGAGCATACATTGAAACACTGAAAAAGATAAGAAAAAACCAAACGCTCTGAAAAAGTATCAATCGTTTTTCTACATAGATGACGCGTTCGTCATTATTCAGTTGTTTTTTCTTTTCTTATCTTGGACAGAGCAAAAATTAATGACATCGTACTGGAACAGCTCATCGTAAGCTTAGTGGTTCGTTTGTTTCTTAACTTTATGTCATAATGAACGTGACGTATTATTTAAATACCATCATTAAATGGACTGTCTCATTCCAGGAAATATGGAAGAAGGGCAGCCATTTTAAAGAGTTGCATTTAAAATATGCTTAAATTTTACAGTTTTATTTCTAATTTTATAACAATTTGACTTATGGCAACACATAAATGCAATATTACGGTTTTCACATTCGTTTTGTACAAGCAACCTTATTGTGTAATACAGTTGAGATTTTATTCACAAGATTGCATATACATTGTGTATGTACAATGCTTCGTATATGTATAAAATAATTAATAAGGCCCACGTCAAAAGAAATAATTTTTAACGATTCGCGAACAGTAATGCTATTTGATATACCTTAGCCTATATGTATAGCGTCATAGAGATGTCGTTGTGTTTCAACTTGGACATTTAAATAATTCGTTCGTTAAAAGTAGCTGCGAACTTTTTAAGTTATAAAATTTTATATCCTTTCAAGGGTATGATCATCGTTCATGGAAATAACAAAACCCTTAACGGAACGAAAGATAATTTACTTAATGCATTTAATAAAAAATCTGATGCATTCTGCGGTTTTTTATGATCGGCCGAGGAGTCCCGTCGAGGAGACTCATACATTTAACCCTTCACGTGTCATAAAAATGGAATATCCATTGTTTCAACACGTCAAGAATTATATGTAAGAAAAATATATATATATATTGTATTAGCTGCAGCTACTTTTAGTTCATTGTAAGGTGTATTATTCCTAAAATATATACAATTTACATCGCCTACATTTACGTCACACTTATTTATGTTAATCATGAAACATTTATTCGAAACATTTATTAGTTTAATAAAAGGGAAGAGGAACTTTAATTTTAGAACAATAAATAAAATGCACCCATTTTACAAACATGTTAATGCTACCGCACCGTTCTCAGTTCTTTTCGATTCAAATAAAAATGCTTTTGTATAATTTTCATCGAAAAAATACCGACTGAATACGTAATGAAAAATGTATACAAAATTTGGGTTTAATGGTTTATTAACTAAGTGTTTAATACTATGCCTTTTTGTATCGAGAAGATCTGAAATAGGACCAGAAATGAATAGATGTTTTTAACCAGACAAGTGCCGAGAAGTCTGTGCGCGATTAACAGACATTTAACATAGACATTATTAATAACCTTGCTCTATTTTCACTTTTCTTTAAATAGAAGCTTCGAAAAGCGTTTGAGTATTCCTTTCGATGCTAAATACAATTGCCCTACCAATTTTCAACAATATACACAAGTAGAAACAACAAAGACAAGAACTACACGTCAGGTCAAAATATAACAGTCAGCGGTCTTCTAAACTCTGATCCGCCTTGAGTACTCTGCGCGTACTGGCCAGGGTATTGCGGCATCAGGATACTGGAAGAACTCTGGTAATATGACAGGGAAGGGGAAGGGTTCGATCCCGACGAGGAACTACCTTCAGCACGTTCTTGAGAGTTCTTTGGGGTCATGTCAGGAGATTCGACCGGGGATCGAGGGGAAAGGCTTGATGACGAGTTAACAGTGGAGCTTAAGCCAGCCATAGCAGCAGCTGACGCTTCAGAGTACATCTTGCTTATGTCCATAGGGTACGAGCGTTGTTGCTGTTGATCCATATACATGTATGCTTTAGATAGAGCGGCTGAATCTAAGTACCCTCGCGAAGGATCAGTGTACATGCCGTATCGATATTTTTCCTCGATGGAGTATTTTGACATGTCCATTGTTGAGCCCATCTGAAACAAATACACGAGGTTAAAACTAAATATATACTCATACATATCTAAATTGTTACATTTTCAAATAATATCATGTGGTAGTGGTGAAGTGTCTGCCACCGTCTTTCTATGTGTGGGTGTCATATCATATTTAAGTGACGACTAAGCAGCCTTGAAAGTATCATAGCAATTTCCGAAAGAAAACTGTTATGGCCTGTTATCCGGAGAGGTGGAAAAGGGTAGCGACAGCCCGTATGGCTACTTAAACAAGGCCGACTGAGGTGAATGCTTATTCAGAGTGGATACGACGTTACGACATTAAATTTTACAGGCCTCTAGGTTATAACAACAAATATTAATTATAGAAATACAATATTTTAGTCACAGTATATTTTTCTAGTTATTGTTATTTAGACACTACATTTGTTAGAGATTATAGTTGACTAGGCCAATGACATCCAAATCAACCAGGTCAAATACGTTTTGGACCGTCTGCGCCGATGTCCGTGGCCGTGTTTGTAGTCACCGACGTGCAGATACTGAAATCCAGCGAAGTCGCCTCACTCGCCGAGGTCAATAAACTATTAGTCATGAGACTATTCGTTTTGCGTTTTAATTGAATCATGGTATTTGATTAATTCGAAAAATATCTTTTACATTATTCGTAGAATAATTTTTCACTGTTTCCAAATAATTACGACAACTAATACT
This sequence comes from Bhutanitis thaidina, assembly GCA_029286595.1. Taxonomy (NCBI): domain Eukaryota; kingdom Metazoa; phylum Arthropoda; class Insecta; order Lepidoptera; family Papilionidae; genus Bhutanitis; species Bhutanitis thaidina. Next base: position 2,594,892 of record JAGSMS010000004.1, on the reverse strand, counting down.
AACGAAGTTTTCATTCAATGTCAATAAGGTCGCATCATCTAACCCGTATATAATTAAAAATTAAAAATTAAATGTTGTGAAATGACAGTGGTCTTTATAATATATACCTACCTACTGAGCGAAATTGAAAAAAAATCATCGATTTATGTGAAAAATATAATCAATTTAAAACATAGATAGAATCTCATACCTATATTACTCTAACCCTTGGCGCATGCGCCTCCTGCGGCTGGTTATAATGGTGAAAATTTAGTGCGTATGAATTTATATTCTTCTTATTCATCTTCACCTCTACCATAAAACGCTTGGAACAGCCAGCGTGCATTGCGTGGGGAAATCCACCAATTTATTATAACTTTATTGCGAATGCATACGAAAAATAAATGCAAAGGGTGTACCAAACGGCATTCTTTACCAGACCTGAGGTTTGAAGAAATAGTGCAATATGGGTTATGGTCCCCGTGGTTGCATGTACGTTAAAGTAAGTGTAAGAAAGGTTATCATTAAGAGGGAACGGGAGAATGTTTCCTCCTACAACTGGCTTAGTAAAACCCACTTCCATTCATTACGAATTCAATTTATTTGTGCTAGAAATGTTTGTATGAATGTGATAATATGTTAAACGAAAATGCCATGTGAATAAAATGCCTCATTGGCATTAGGTCTATTAAGTGTCAAGAAATAAACATTCCCGTTATACCAATTAACACACCTGTTAATTTTAAACAAACCACGCGGACAAAATAACAACACAAGTCAAAATATTGACAATTCAGTGCTTCAATTAAATTCCTACGCCGATTATATTTTGTAATCTATATCGCCTACAAATAACGTAATTCACTGAAAATTTAATAAATACAAATTCTTTATCACGCTTATTCCCACAAAAGCGACTTAATGCCGTTGCAGCACGGTTTAAAATTACATAAAGTGAGCATGCTCATAATAATCCAGTGTGCTATACACGCTCAGACACACAAATCAAACGTAACAAAGCCTTCGAATAATGCACGGAGTTTTAAATTTTTTAATGAAGTGAGTCGTACACAATATTGTGAGGAAAAAACTGCCTTCGAAGAGTGATTTACTGCTCTTTCTGTTACCAAAGCTTAAACATATACATAGATATATTTGTATACACAGATAATTTCGATTCTATAAATTTCTCGATAAAAGACCACAATAAACGAGTTGTTAAATTTAAATCAACAGACCAGAGTCCCATTCCCTATGTAAGAATATTAATAGATTATTTTTAATTCCCTCAAGTTGAAGAGTTTTATTCTCCAAGACAAATTTAAAAATGACTAAAAACGTTAAATGTTAATGAGAAGGCAGTTGAATACGTCAAAAAAGGCTTCCACGGCTACTGTTTTTATTACACGTGAATTTAACGTTATTCGCTGTAACTTGTATGTTACCTTTAATATCTTTTATTTAAATAGGTAATATTAGAAGAGAAAGAAGAATTTAATAATTATCAGCGTGTTAGACCGAAAGTTAGACCGTTTTCTTTTTAAATTACATAATATGTATATTACACAGTATGTTTACAATAGAAATTAAATAAAATAATAAGTAAAATTTAAATATTATTATTTATATTGTAAATGTTCACTGTCCTAACTGTCAGTGTGTCTCACGAGTTAACATATAACGTACGGTCAGCGGTCCCGGGTAGTGCGCTAAATCAGGATTAGTCAGACGTTCCGACATCAACTATAGGTTTTACTGCAGCCCTTACACTCTAGTTTATTGTACCTTGTACTTGAGTTACAAACGTAGGGAATGTTCCGAGATCTTCTCTCTTTTTGACTACATATATATATAAATATATATACACAGAAGTTATGTGCTATTCTAAATTTAATCTCATAGCTATCATCATCTCGAAATGTCATAGTTTCCTTTTGTTATTTTAAGTAATACGCATTTCTTTGGTACGATACTAAATAACCAGACAGGGCTACCCTGAGTATATTCAGGTCGTGTTATAGTATTGACAGTAACTCAGTTCTTTAAACGTGGTAGAGCCAAGCGGCGGCTTTAGCTGGCGCTCGAATGGGCCGTCTCGATCGGAATGGTACCACGGCCTCGCAGAATACCGGCGTGAAGTAGAGGCATCTTGTGCTTCTGCGTTTCGTTCGGTGAGTGAGGTAACCGGAGGGCCACACCCCCTCCCTATTCCCCACCTCTTCCCTCCCAACTCCCAAGTATCCTTGAAGACCGGCAACGCACTTGCAGCATCTATGGTGTTGCAGATGTATGTGGGCGACGGTAATCACTTACCATCAGGTGAAACGTTTGCCGTCTCATCCATAAAAAGTTCTGTTCTGTATACGACCGAAGAAGAATCACGTCTGAGATCACTCGAGATAAGTAGCAGCGTAACCCTAAAGCGGACGCTTATATAACTATATGATATTTATTTCTTTTTTATTAGGTATATGGCTAAACAAATAAAAAGAACTGTTTGTCCTTTACAGACACGCCAGACAATCTGCAAAAGGTTAGGATCGAAAAAAAAGCATTTACAAAAATAGCTAATGCGAAGCGTGGCAGGTAGTGGTTGATAAAATGAAAGATAACGTTGTAAGCCTGAACATAAGCCTCTCCAGGAAAGCGACAGAAAAAGCCGGCATATATTTCTTGACAGGTTCGTCCATACTCACCACACTGGGAAGCGGATTGGTTTTTTTTTATATACGAGAGGCGGCAAACGACACACCTGATGGTAAGTGATTACCATCGCACCTGCAACACAATAGGTGGTGCAGGTGCGCTGCCGGCCTTTAAGGGTATTCTGTTAGGCCGTGGTACCAACCCGGTCGAGCCAGCACATTCCAGTAGCAGCAAAAACCACCGCTTGGCTCTACCACATAAAAAATCCGGTGAGCGCAGCGCAGGTACCCTTGCATTAATGATGCTGTTCCACATCACAGTTCTGTGGGATTTGGGTTCGGCAATTCCGGATGGGTATTCCGCCATGATGAGGTCGCCAGAGCCTCGGCTGTTAGCTAGCAGGTTGCACCGGGTGCAAGTGAGGTCTGCGTTTAGAGAAATGGATGGTATGTATTCTACCTTATACCCTAAAACTGTACTATAGAAGCCATTACTTGTTCTCTTAAGACGTATGGAAATTAATTATTTCTAAACTCGGCTGAGACACAAGATTTTATTCCAAATATATTTCAAAAATGTTCTTCTGCCTACCTAAGTCAAGTGTTTGGGAATCAAATCAAATCAAATCATTTATTCTACGTAAGAAACATGCATTTCACTCGTCGAACGTCATTTTGATTAAAATTTTCTACCACCGTTTCGTAATGAGTTTCCTCTGAGGAAGAAGGAACCGGCGAAAGAAACTTCGTAGGTATTCTGTTTTTTTTTTCGACATCAAGTCTTTCCAAGTAAGCGCCAACAGAAGTTGTAATACCCCATAGGTCTACGCGAAAGTGGCGGGGAAAGGGGTGGGTGGGGTGGGGTGCATAAGTGAGCGGAGTGCCGATATATTCACTCTAGTGGTTTAGTTTTATGTTACTAGTCTATAAATAGTCCACTGCGGGACATACGTACGGCAAGCCTATTGACAATCGTCTTCCAGATCACGTCACCAGACACCACGCATCTTAGACGCTGCTGTCCCTCGTTGATCATATTTTTAGGTCTCATATTATACGAGATGGTTATCCCGCCATGACTGTTTCCGAGGCTCTCCCCCCAGTCGCCTCTTGCGACGCTCACGTGAAGAATGGCAGATTCATACTCCGATACCATACGGCATTTAGTTTCAGCCATATGAATTTCGGTCTCTACGTATTATGTTTGTATCTTTCTTTCAATTTTCGAAATTCCTGAATTTTTTTCCATAAAAGCACTCACGCCTTCCAACCAGAGATAGGCAGAGATTAAGGATTTCCATTTGACACTAATCAGCGCAACCAAACAACACGTTACACCTCTACGAGAGTTAGAACAAGGCCTCTCCCGGCGAGATTTTTTAAGTTTTTCCTTTAGCCTCTTACGCCATCCGCGAGGAGAAAATGTTTGTGCATTTATATTTAAGAAACGCTAATATACCAGTAACCTATAAGAAAATCTTCCATTCATTAACTATTCTCCAGTCGAAATTTCTTAAGAAATAAGCACTACCTTTGTACAGACTATTTCCTGCTTTCATATATCTTCTTCTGATTTACTTGTGTAAAATATTAAATAAATAAAAATGTTAACATATTTTGCATCTTATGATCACGACAGAAAATCTATTGCCATACTTAATAGGCCGCCGCTTTAATCAGCGACTAAATGAACCGTGAAAGACCAATAAACACCTCTCCATATAAACCATCGATCAAGATAATCGAATGCTGAAAATCACAATGGTTCGTTAAAACCTTACGGCTACCCGCAATGAATACGCACAGTCACCGTTTTTAATATCAGGTAAACGCGGCGCGTTGAATTGTAGCTGATTATATTGTTTCGTATCGAGTTTTGAGGGCGATTCGATGCGTTAATCGAAAAAAGTGCGATTTCATTGCGATAGTGCGCAGTCTATTAAGGTGGCGCTGATTGATCGGCAGAAGGGCCCGTCGCGTGGCTGCCGGTCATACTCCTGTACGTACGTGTTGAAGTTGGAAGTGGATCGTAATGTATTTGAATGCATATATCGCCTAAGTGTTCTGTGGATATTATATATATATATATATATACATATATATATTTTTTAATAATAATATTATTGTCGTTTGTGATGAACGTGTCACGTGACAGCAGTAGTGTAACGCGCAGGAGATATAATGCCGAGTTAGTATGCACTAACTAGTTTTTACTTCTCCATATCGGATATAAAGCTTATGCGATCCGAAATGCGGTCCAGGGTCATAAATTATATAACGATAGCGGCTCGGCTCAGTGGTCGGTCGCGTCGTGGTGAATAATTCCCAGATTCGAATCGTCAGAACTCAGAACCAATAAATGCGAAATACACAAGACAGGAGCCGTGGAAGCGTGCATCTGAATTACTTGTTGTCTTCTTGTTTAGCTGCATCTAGAGTCCTCTCTTGAACGTAAGCCTTTTACAATGGGAGGTTGGCCGTAATCGCCACGCTTGGCAAGCGTGTTGGCAATCGCATTTAAAGACGCTGCGCCTCTTAGACGATGATTTAGGTTAGCGTCATTTAAATTTGTTGCCAAATAAGATTAAGTAACTTTTCAGGTTAGGTAAACATATTTATGTTTTTTTTTTGAAAATCTTCACTAATCTAAAACAAAATTGAAAAAATTAATGATATATTGTAATTGTTTTCTTATTGTTTTTTAATATTATAAACTCCTTAGTCACCAAACAGAAACAAATCGATTAAACACTACTTGACACACAAACTTGCACAATTAAGCCTCGCAATCCCTCCGGAGGCCATCGCCCTTCGATTTAAAAACTCCTCGATCTTCCCTCGCCCTCTATTTGACATTTAATCTCGTGCCTCTGACGTAGATGTGTTAAACAGGGTCTTTAGGGTGCGATTTAGGGGATGTTGTTCCCGGTTTACAGGATTAACCGGATTTGTAAATCGGCAAATTATTTTCGAGTACTTTTATTTGACTTGAGGTGGTGACTTAGCTGATATGACGTCATTCCAAATGCCGCTGTAAAGGATTTCGTTATGGACGCCATACTTTAAACACAGTAAAAGAATTTTTATTTTTTTAAATTCGATCAAATGACTTTACGAGTATTTAATTAAAAAACATAATTTATCATTAATGGGTAAAGATTGGACGAAATGACACACAGAGAGTCTGTAGATGCAGTTGACTAAAGACTGTATCAGGGGTAGTATTATCTTCAGCATTGAACTGCATGGAGCGCAACATTAATTATACTGCCTTCAGTGACTGGTAAGTGACCGGCACCTTTTCCCCACGTGATCCAAAAAAAAAAAAACATTATAAACTCCTTAGTCACCAAACAGAAACAAATCGATTAAACACTACTTGACACACAAACTTGCACAATTAAGCCTCGCAATCCCTCCGGAGGCCATCGCCCTTCGATTTAAAAACTCCTCGATCTTCCCTCGCCCTCTATTTGACATTTAATCTCGTGCCTCTGACGTAGATGTGTTAAACAGGGTCTTTAGGGTGCGATTTAGGGGATGTTGTTCCCGGTTTACAGGATTAACCGGATTTGTAAATCGGCAAATTATTTTCGAGTACTTTTATTTGACTTGAGGTGGTGACTTAGCTGATATGACGTCATTCCAAATGCCGCTGTAAAGGATTTCGTTATGGAGGCCATACTTTGAACACAGTAAAAGAATTTTTATTTTTTAAATTCGTTCGAATGACTTTACTAGTATTTTATTAAAAAACATCATTTTAAAATAATCGGTAAAGGTAATAATTGGACGAAATGACACACAGAGAGTCTGTAGATGCAGTTGACTAAAGACTGTATCAGGGGTAGTATTATCTTCAGCATTGAACTGCATGGAGCGCAACATTAATTATACTGCCTTCAGTGACTGGTAAGTGACCAGCACCTTTTCCCCACGTGATCCAAAAAAAAAAAAACATTATAACTGGTTCTTTTCAAATAATAATAGTCAATATTCCGAGACCACGTGACAACTTTGTTTAAAGTAATAGACATTTGAGTAGCTCGTGTGCCTCGAAGAATGATCACATACTAAATTACAATACATTCTAATCTTCATGACAAGGTTATTACCCGAACGTGGAACATCGGAATATAAATGTTTTCTTCGGATTCCTATTGCTAAGTTAACGAAGGTGGCCGTGATCTGAAAACTCCATAACTTAATAAGGTCTGTGTGTCCGTTATTTTCACAGCGTTGCAAACTCTTTATTCGTTGTCATGGAAACGATTCTCCTGTTTCCTTGTTTCATGAATACATTATAATGTAGGAGGTAACAGCAGCGAAATGTAATTATAATTACCGTAAAATTATTACCGGTGATAAAATCGTGTATCAAAATTAATAAATCCGTTAAAGTTCACTCTTGTTTAATGGCTAGGGTGACCATATTTTTACATTATGCATCTACGCCACCTACGGAACCAAAATAATTTTTTAAGCCATGTTTCAGGTGTGCCGCCATTTAAATTTAAGAAATATCCCCGTAAAATGCCATAATCATGGTCACAAGCGTAACAAATTTAATCTTCGAGCAAATGATCGCTCCTCCCCATTGTTCACAGCCGGGCGCGTCGAGTAAAATAATTAGCGAGCATCGCAAGGGGCAATGATCATGTCAGCCCCTCGTCTGACGAGATTGTCATGACATCTGTTTCTGGATATTCGATTACGTTGTTGCATAACGTATTGCGGAATTTTAAACCTTAGTAGAAAAAAATATATATATCAAATGCTTTAAATATTTTGAATAAGAAAATTTATAACATTTATTGTATTGACGGACGGACACGACGTGAGAAAAATGACAGGTTCGCACTGAGTGTGATTTCACAAGAAACTAAAATTAAATCAATCATCAATTCCTTATTATGCAATTAAAGGTGTAAAGGCCGTGTGTTTGCGGTGTAAGAGGTTCTGCTACCCCTTAATGACAATATGCGACCACGAAGGGGTCTATTGCGTAACTCTGATGGTAATGGTAATCGGTTTAACTTTAACGTTTCTATAGATTTGACAGTTTGACATATAGTCGTATTTTTCGTCTAGTTTTACATGAAAATAGTCGATTAAACTTCTCGATGGTGCTACATTAATGGTTGTAAATCATCTTAGATTTGTTTAAAAACATAGTTACAGATGAAGCTAATATAAAAAGCAGCATCCATCAAATATCGACAAAACAAAGATCTTTAATTTTTGAAAGTGGTTAGAGCCGAGAGAAGTCCGACACGCCTCTCCAGTGCGTGTTGAACACAAAAAAAAATGTTTTTTTTAGCGTGTTTTTCCTTAATTTCGTTTACAATTAAATTTAAAGCTTGCGCCTTTAACCCTGAACTATTACTCTCTGAAGCTAATATAAGCATGATGAAACTGCTAGTCCCACACACTCAACGAGAATATCGGTTCAAATTATTAAGTCGTCCAAAGATGCAACCGTTAATGGAAAGAGTAAACTCATTGCCTCGTTATTACATTCTCGTTAATTTTTTACACCCACGGCGCTAAAGCGTTCCGAACATATTAGCTCATTGTATTCTCAACGGTTAATAAAGCAGATTAAAAAACGTGTAGGTAGTTGGCGATTTTTTTTTTAGTCCTGAGAGAAGATGACGGGGTTTCATGAGACACTAACTATTTCACACTGTAAATCGCATCAATCCCAAATTTTCCGCCACTCAATCATTAGATGAATCTGCAACTCAGCCATAAGAGATACTACCTTTGTCGGCTTATATTTAAGATGTATCAATAATACTTACCGCCAAAAATATGTTTATTTGCAGGGTTATTTAGAAAATAGCTGCTCTTTTTAGGTCTTAATAATAAAGATTAAAAAAAAATCAATTACGGTTGCACAATGATTTTGTAAAATTATTATTTGTCGATATTGTAATTATAATAGCTCTGGTTTATCATTACTCTGTACACCTCGCAAAAATGGTCTAGGTGAGAACGCACGCGTTTTGGCTACCATTTTTTTCGATACGCTTCACAGAGTTAAATTAAATTGGAAATGTTTATTATTTTTTTTCATTTATTTCCAAACAGAGAGTGCCAGTACTTTTCAATTCATCATACACGTGCAGCATCCCCAGCTTTCGATGAGGCTGTCTCCCGAAAGCCTATGGACTACAGGGTGTGTGAATGACAGCAAAGGAACGCACAGGTAATGTAATTATAATATATTGGATAATCACACGTCTTCCAGTCCCAAACTAGGATACCATAGGTCTTGGTAACTGGATGGTGAAAAGATAGATGTTCAACACCGACATAGATAAACAATCATATAATATATACATATATGAACGTCCATGACTCAATTACAAGCATTGATATCCATCATGTGTGAACAAAAACTGCAATGTAATGTTAAATAGATATTCGTCATTCGTCGTGAAGTTACCTGAGCGTTAGGAGTGAGGGCAGCCGAGATTGCGTTTTGCTGGGCGGCTGCTGCTGCGGCGGCGGCCATGCTGGCCCCAAGCGGTCCATAAGCTGCACCGTAGTAGCCACCCATCGCCTGGCCCATGCCGCCTCCGGCCATGCCTAGGAGTAATGGAAAATAATCATAAATAATAGAGAAACATAAATGGAACCATAAAAATAAAAAATGGAACAGTTTGGAAAATTTAAAATGGCTCAAACTGTCGTGTTTAAACTTATTATTAATTTAAACGATTACAAACAAAATGATAGAAAAAAAAACGGGATCAATATTCAAATTTCTTTCAATAAAAAATTTAAAAAATATTATCAATAATAATGCACATTTCAAAATACTTTAGCGTTATGACGCGTTTTCGATTTAATTCTTAATTGGCGGTCTAAATTTTGCCTGCTGGGCGAAAGCTTCATCTTAATTTTATAAACGTTTTGGAGCCTTTAGAGTCAGTCCGCCACGCTGCTCCGGTGTTGTTGTGAATAATTTAATTTATATATATGTACACTTCTGTCCATTTTGCTGAGTGAAGTGTATTCGGGTATTGATTTAAATTAAGCAAATAATAACAGCCTTATAGCCGCTGAACACTAAAGATTCAACTTATTTTTTTTTTATTACGTGTGAATTGATTGTTGAGTTCTAAATATGCTTCACCGGCCACCTTACGTCAATTCGCTATACTTTGAATTTTAAAAGATCGAGACGAGACATTTGTGAAACAATTAATTTTTAGTACAAACAATACAATATTAAAAATAAGTTACCTCTTTGTTATACAGTGAAGAATTAAAGATTTGCGATAATTTCAAACTCATTTAATTATGGTTTTTATTTCAAATATAGATTTGCGGAATGGGACACACATATTCAATCATGTTACTATGAGTAATCCTGTATTGAAAATCTTGTCTTGATATTTGTGAAAAAAGTTTTTATTTAAGTTATATTACTTCAGGACATTCTAAATAGTCCACGATAGACATAAATCTTTACCATGGGAAGGATTTACCACAATCGCCACGTTTGACGGCCGATTGTACGAGACCTTAGACGCTGCTGCCTACCATCGGTACGCGTATTTTCGGTCTAGTATTCTGTGACATGTATGATTCGCCATTTGTGGGACGCCATCAAATTTCGAAGGCTTTTTATCCATTTGTCGATTCTACCGACGTCTACGGGGGACGCCCAAGGCTGTGGCGGATTTTCGAAAGGAGAAAATATTAGGAGGTTTAATGGATTACAAAATAATTGTGATGAAGGTCCAGTTCATAGGGTGTGCAGAATTTCTATCGAACACCTCTTGTGAGTGGGCTACGTAATGAACAGAACTCCCAGTTAACTCGACACTAGGTTAGGGTTCTCTTTTATTGTGCACCGGAAGCGGAAAACAAAGCGGAGTTTATAAGCGTTTTTTCAATCAACACCTTGCCAGATTTTCATACTAAAGATGGAACAAACCATACAAATGGTTTCAAATATCTATCGTAAGTGAGCGAATCTAGTCATTGATAGGTTATTGAAGTCAGTCGTAAGAGAACAAACATTGATTATGAGTATACCACAGTTCTACTCGAGCTGGTCGTGTTTACGATGAAGATCACAACACAAACAGATTGCGTTTTAAAATTCTACACGTGGGGCAGCGAGGAAAAGCGCAAGAATATCCGATGTGTCACCTCCTTGAGCTTTTAGGTATGGAATAATATCATCACAATGTACAATTGTGTTTAGAGCAAATACACACAGCAACAGACTACTGGAGGTTCGGGATGTGGACGAATTTTGTTAGTATTAGAGCCAAGCGGCGGCTTTTGCTGCTGCTCGAATGGGTCGATTCGTCCGGGGTAGTGCCTCGGCCTCGCCGAATACCGCCGTGAATTAGAGGCATCTTGGGCTTCTGCGTTTCGTGCGGTGAGTGAGGTATTCGGAGGGCCACTCTCACGTCTCCAACTCCTCTCCCTATCATCCCTCCATCACCCAAATAATCTTATGGGCCGGGAAAGCGCACGCAGCTCTACTTGTGTTGCAAATGTTTGTGGGCGACAATAATCACTTACTTTGTTTTTCCCCTTTATTACAAAAATAAAGTATTTCTACAGACGTCTCTCAATCTAGACACCTCTCTCGGGTCTGTGGACTTAAGTTCTAGCATATAAGATGATTATTCCGGCATCTATATGCAGATACGAGATTTATTCATGCACTTCCCTTTGACGATATCTACGACACTATCAGCCTGCAAATGTAAAGGCAAAGCTCTCCTCTTTGAGAGTTTTGGAGCCATGGAAAGTCCACCACGAAATGGAATGCTCCAGCGGCTCCATGAGAGGGTGGACTTCATATGTCCTCGAAAAATATAGCGCTTAAAATTGCTATTAACACTTATAGCGATGTCGATGTCGGTAATCGAAGCCTGGTTGTGACCACAATGAAATTGAAGCGAGCGCCTTGACCACTAATTTACCACATGTATAATCTATACAAATTATTCGTTTGATAAGCTTTCACAAACTTCCATTACACGCTCCCGCTCCGCTCGCTACTAAGCTCAGACACTTATAATAGCGCTCCGGAAACTCCAATTCAAGCACCAATTAATTATTTCATTGTGTCAGGAATAATCTCCGCTGACCCTCGAGTGCTATTAAATGACCGACAGTTCCTTAGAGGTGTTTATTAAACACGCCTTAGTTCGGGGTTAGTTGCCTTTCCGCCTGCGAGATGAATGAGTCAAAATTGTTAAGCGGCGAAGGCTTGATATTATACTCTTTAATTAATTATGACTTTTGTTAAACATAAAACACATGTACCTGTACCATTCATAACAATAATTTCGATAAACTTCAAAAGTGTTTACTTTTATTACTGCTACTTATTAAACTACCATTTGTTAAAAACAATGAAATTGAATTCTAAAAAGACTTTTATAAGCTTCTGTTACATTGTCTTTAATAGCTTTTATCAATGCGACACCTACCAATCTCATTAGGAGAAGCTTATGCCCAGCAGTGGACCCTAGGAGCTTTTCGTACGCTTGCTTCCATGGGTCCTGTCTTATTTCGAAAATATCTCGACTGCCGACTTGTTCACAACGCCGCGTCTGACCACTTAGCTGTGGTCTCAATATTATTTACATCAAATAAATATAGCTTACACTAATGACAGCATGTCTTAGTTAGTCACGTACCCGACCACTTACTCATGGTTGTCGAACTATTATCACTATTCCCTTACCTTCAAGAATGGTTTACGAAAAACCTATGTGCAGGTTTTTCTTTAAACCCTTCTCGACATTACTATAGAACTCCTATTGTTTTAAAACGACAATAAATATGTTATTTAAATAATAAAGTGCCAAATATATTCGTTATATTTATTATGTGGTAAATGGCTACAAATGTTTCAAATTCAAATAGAATGACTATTTAAAGCATTTCGAATAAACTTAAACTTCAGAATTCGTTGTCATATTGACATCGAATCTCAAAGTTAAGTTAGCTAAATAGCCTTAAATATGTTTGTAATAAATCAAATATTTACCCTACCTACTTAAAGGTCATAAAAGTAATTTGTGAAAAAGAATCCATTAATAGGGAATTACGTGTCACGGCAATCTACGATTTTGACGCCATCACACGTAATTGAGCACTCCACGTCTTGTAGCTCAAGATACGTATTTAAATAAAAAAAATGAGACACCCTTATTGTGATAACGTCAATCGATTCTACAATATATTATATACCAGGACAAAACTGTATTTGCCGATGCTGCTATACAACTGAGCTTTAATTGTTATAGGATTGAGGTTGAAAAAAGCTTGGCAATCTACAGAGAGCGTTAGCAAGTGGTTCGAAAGGGACGATGGAGATTTTTTATTATATTTATAATTAAATTCGTTGTCATCTCTCGGTATACTCTGATGTCTCCGCCTGGTATTGGCGTGAATAACGATGAATTTTCTCCTCGAAGTTTTTTTGAATGCTTAATAATTTAACTCGCGCGAAAATCGAGTGTTTTTTTTTTTAATAATTTAGGTGACAGAATGACGGGAGGAGGCGATCAAATTATAAAGCGATTTTCATGTTTAGGTCCGAGCATATAAAAATTAATTCAATAGTTCTACTTCTTTTTTATTAGCCTGTTTAAGTCCAGCGCTGGGCATACTTGGCTTTTCAAAGAAAGTAGGAAAAAGAACCCTCTTACTATTAGACGGGTCTACCGTTTTTTGGGGTTATTGCTACACTAGGTATAATTATTAATGTAAATTTATTCCTTTATGGTTAAATGATTACCGACGCTGCAACACCAGAGGATTTAACTTAAAAGCTATTTCGTTGATTATGATAAAAACTCTTTAAAATGTTGCTTATGATGCACCAGCATTGATGATTATGAGTTTGGCATTTGGAAAAAGACCTGGTATGTTCCCCCTTCCAGCCACATTGGTCATTTAATCACACTTAAATCCTGACAGACGAACGAGTATAGTAACGAAATTCGGTAGAGATGTAGATCATGCCATAGCATAGGATAAAGGACACTTTGCGGGCAGTCGTATACATCACATGTGAATAAACAAGGGTAAGCTGAAGCCTTGATCCTTACCTGAACAGCCTGCAACACTTCTCTTCAGAGCATAGCCACTCCCGTGACGAGGATTTTCCATGTTTCCGTCATGGGTCTGTTTAATTTTGAATAGGCTTTTTTCGGTCGGTAGCCAATGCGTCTATCAAAGCCCTTCCCTAAGCCGCCTCTTACATCACTCACGGAACAAAGAAGTGGTGGTTAATTCTAACGCCTTGATTACACGGCTGGAAGGGATGACAATAAATATAATTTACTTCGACTAGACTCGTGTAACTTACATGTTTTTTTTATAATATAAATTATGGTAATGGAGACTTCGTCTGGTTACAATTATGCGCTGGAACTGTAAGTGTTATGTTAACTTAGAACTTACTATTAATAACTTATTAAGGAAGAACTTGCGAGTCTGCACGGTCCAGACAGAGGCCTTATGGGCAATTCCTTAAAATATTTCACAAAAAATTTGTCATTTCAATCCTTGGAATTTCTGTGAAATATCATGATGCATCCGACGACTTCGTGTGTGTTTCGTAAACACTATTTACAACAGAGCGAACGAGTGCGCTGTATAATGCGGTCGAGAGAAAAATGAAAGCGCTACACGATCACGCTGTGTATGATATTCATATTTCAACTTACCTTACTGTCAAAGGGAAAACTAAAATTCATATCTCATTCCTATTCCTGAAATGGATATAATAATGAAAAAAAAAAAAAAAACGTAGCCGCGGAATCGGGTTCGGCTGTAATTTCATAGACGATTCACCCTAAAGCATATCACAATGAGTCCATTTTCACCGGTCACCATTCATGCCGGTAATGACCGGCTTCCTTCGTATGTAGGCGAAGCATTGTGCATACTGAATCGATCCAGAAAAGGTCCGACACGCGGAGGGATTTCCATTGAAGTCGCCTTTTTCATTTTTTTTTTCTGTGTTGCAGGTACGCGTTAAATTTTGCGGAAAACGTGAACGATTTCACGTATGGCTGTGTTGTGGTCTATGTTTCACGACGCCGAGCTTTCGCGTTTGTGGTTTATGGGATATGTGCAAATGAATGGGTGCTGCGTTAATTTGACGATTCGATAGCCTAGTTGGTGGTGAGCCTGCCTTTGGAGCTGAGAGTTGCGTGTTCGAATCTCGCTGAAGGCAAACATTTGTATTATGTAATTGATTTTTTTTTATAGAAGAAGGGGGCAAACGAGCGTGCGGCTCACCTGATGGTAAGTGATCACCGACGCCCACGAACATCCACAACACCAGATGAGCTACGGATGCGTTGCCGTCCTTTGAAATTGAATCATGAATGTTTATATATGTATATATGAGTATTTATATATGTATGTCTGTCTTATCATCAACGAGTTACCAAGACACAGGGAATCCTAGTTCGGGACTGGATGTCGTGTGTGATTGTTACGAAATGTAATGAAACGAAAATTTCTCCCATGGCAACCCTGAACTACCAAAGGCGATGTATTATGTCCACGTGAGATCGGCATGCGGAGATGAAAACTTTTTTCGTTCACCTTTACCACATTACGGTGTGGCAGAAACTATCTATCTACCCCTCTACCCCCTACCCCTTTTCTTCCAGTGGATTTCGTAAAAAGAGGCTCATGAAAAGCCACGAAAATCTCATGGCAATCTCTGGGATAGCCCCGCCGGGATTATATGCCGGATTGGCAGAAAGTCGGTTGCGGAAACTCAGCGCTTTGGCCACACCAAGTTGTGCCAAATTGAAATAGTTGTCTTAGTACCAGGCGTGAGTACGTTCACACCATAATGTCAATGTTACTTCATCGAATGTATTTTGTATATTTTTTACAATAACCACGTAACCTTAAGTCGTACGTAAAATATATTAGATTCGGGAGAGCTAATTTTAAATTTACAAAACATTTTTAAAGTGTTAATAAAATATCCAGCCGGTTAGCATAACCTACGCACCTTTACAGCTAACTTTAAAAAAAAATAAAGGAATCCGACAACGTAAACCGACTACGGCATTTAAAAAAAAAATAAAGGAATCCGACAACGTAAACCGACTACGGCAATTAAAAAAAAAAAATAAAGGAATCCGACAACGTAAACCGACTACGGCAATTAAAAAAAAAAAAAAAAAAAAAAAAAAAAAAAAAAAAAAAAAACAATGTTTCGTTAAAAGACATGGGTACTCGACGCAGAAGTCAAAAGAATCATTTATAAAGCACGAAATTCATAAAGAACGCTAAAAAATACACTAAAAATGTCTCAGAATCCGAATGCAATGGAAACAACTTCCTCGTACTTAAAGCGTACAAGCTTAAAAACAAGTGCCCACTCAAAATTGTAGCACAGAGTAAAAATATAAAAAACTTAGCGACTCCGCGGAGTTCTTGGAAGTTCGTCCGCTGTAATTAAAATTAGCTAAATGCTGTTTCGTGGTTGTATTTTTACGGTATCGCTCGGTAAAGGTAATGTTACACTTGACTGCTACAGCTGACTGGCCGCGCTACCGTTAAAGGTCTCAGGAGGAGGTTCGAGTCGGCCGCGTCTTTTGCACCGATAGCCGTGTTGTTTTGTTTTACAGCTATCGAATTTTACCCGCACCCACCCACTTGTGTGGTAGTTATTCAAATAATGTACAGTAAATTATTATTTCAATCGCTTCTGAATGCTGCGAATATAACAGAGTTGAATTAACGAATCGTACATTACACAATGTATTGGTAATGTCTTCCCGGACAAATGGACACAGTGATAACTCTCAAATACTATCTGTTATCACCGGGGCCCGTGCCAGGAACCCCCCCCCCCCACCCCTCTTCCACCACTCTCTTTATTCTGGTGATCTAAGGGAAATGCCTACCGCTAACAGTCCCGAATACTCGAAAATATCAGTTGAAAATGAAGCAGACCGATGGCGGGCAGGTGTGTCTAAGATAATTATGGCAAATCTTCCTAATGGTTGAGGCCCATGTCCTGCAGTGGACCACTAACAAGCAAGTAAGGCAAGGTACCCGCTAACACAAACGCACTCACTCGTCTTTATCTTCCTTATGCTTAAGCGATGACATCGGTGGATGAGTCAGACGCAGGGTAACAATAAAACATATCTAGACCTGTAAAACCAGTAATTTATGAGACGCACAAATATTGAGCTCATCATGATTTTCACTCTTGGATCCACAAAGCCACGCGGTCGTCAGCTTAAAATATGAGCTGAAACTTGATATCGTAATTTTGAGCAGTTCCGGTAATGGCGATTTACACAATCCAATCTAAATATAAAGTATAATTATTTACGATGCTATAATCAAACGTACAGTCAAACGCAGTGTGGGCCGACCCGCCACAAGATGGAGTGAAGATCTGCGCAGTGTTGCGGGATGCAGGTGGCTCAGGACCGAGGTACGTGGCAATCTTTGAGGGATGGCTATGTTCAGCAGTGGACTTCTGATAGGCTGACATGATGATGATGATGGATCCATTTTTTTTACTAAGAAAGTACTATAAACAAACATTATACCTTCTAGTGGTCTTGAGAGTTTTTCCACTAGGATTTGTTTGACAATAAAGTCGAAAGACTACATACCAGGTGCGAGATTTCTTCACTCTTGAAACACCAAGTTTAAATTAAAAAAAACATAACCGACACATACACATCGTGTACCAAATTTCAAGTCGATCAGACACGTGGTAGTAAAATATCCATTGTATAGCTGTGAATCATTTACACCAAGTATGTTCTACCCTTCTGACGTCAGCGGATAGAAAACATTAAAAATAGACAAAATTATATTAAAAATCTTACCGCCGGAGCAAAGTGATATGAAATGGTGAATACCAGCCCTAACACTCAACCCTTTCTTTAGAAAAATTTAATTGAATTTTTTTGGCAATGTCAATCGTGAATTAGAGCAATTTAAGGGTTGGCGTACGCTTTGATTTTTATACGGCCTCGCCCTTAGTTTCATGAAAGTCAGCGTTAAAAAGTAAAAGTGAACAGTTACTGCGCTTTCACGAGCTTCAAAAAAACGTGTACGATTAAATACCCTTCGAAAATAGCAACAAAATGTAGATTTTTTACGTACACTTAAAAACAGCGGAACTTTGCACTTAAAAAATAAAAATTTGATTTTTGACATTCGTGATCGTGATGTTGGTATTGTGCTGTTAAAAATATTTATTTAAAGAGTGTAAAATGAGTAAAGTCCCACCGCTGGGCAAAGACCTCTTCTCACTATAAGAGAGGGTTTAGGTATAGGGAAGGGTTTGTCACGCTGCTCAAATGCGTGTGGGCGAACTTTACATGACCTTTAAATATATTTTTTATTATTTCACACACATGCTGGTTTCCCCTAGATTTTCTTCGGCACCGAGATTTAAAGCCCAGGTCACGCGTTCTATGAAATTAAAGCGTCTGAGTGACCTAACCTAAACCCTGAGTTACCGCGGTAAGAATGAAAGTTAAGTTTCAATATGTTAGTTTTTTAGTGTAAATTGAACCTTTCTTTTAAACAGAAGCAAACACTGATTACATTCTGTTGTTATTAATTGTAACGTATTCATTACACTTCTTAAGTGTGCAATGACAGTAAAATGTATGTAATATATATTGTAACGCAGATAATAAAATTAAATCATAAAACACTTGGCCGCATCCCCCGCGTAACCTGCGCCCCGATTATCCCCGCTTAAAAAGCATCCCAACAAATGACATGGCAAAATTTCGCGCCAACTCATCCGAAGATACACCCCACTTGTGAGTTACAGACGCAACTAACAAACCGTGGTTAAATTGATAGATTAGCAACAGTTCTCGCAAATCATGTTATCTTTGTGTTGACCGATATCATTGGACGGTTATCCACTAAGGAAAAAATTTTAACGAAATAATTAGGAAAAAAAATATAAATGTTCGGAGAGATTTAGGGTATTAGGACAAAATGTATTAATTTAAATCTTAATTAAAGTGGTGGTCAGAGGTGTAGGACATTTATTATAGTCATTAACTTTTCTCCAAAACTTTTTTGAGACCATGTGACAGTTTGGGTCAACCTTTTGCTGTCAAAGTGTCCAATGATCGTGAACGTCTACACATATTTCGACAAACTCATTGGTACATGCCTTCCCCATAGGGGATTGAGCTCGAGTTCCCCGATCCAGAGGTAGATTCTCTAACCACTCTGAGGTTCCGTAGGATATTTAAAAATAATATTAAAAAAAATGGAACCATTTTTATACATTAAGGATCAGTCGGTGCGTTGCAGGCGCGGTGTTTCAAATACTTATGTCGAATGAGACTTTAATTATACATTATGAAATGGATTCTAGAGGCGATTTCTTAATCTATTTAAAATTTATAAATAAAAAGTTTGTCAATAACGAAAACTATATACAATAACAATTATGAGTTACACATAAACTGATTAAATGTTTTAAATCATAGAACAAGTACTTATATATTTTAACATAACCGCAGACACGACAGCCAGATGCAAGCAAAGGTGAACAAAAATATCTTCGCTGACAGCTTTCGCCTTTAGATAATCATTAATATAGAAAGTGAGCATTGTAGGTTTCTTTTTAACTTAACAAGAAGATGTGTATGTCAGTGGGACAAGATCAATTAACATTTGAAGCACTTTGAACTTTCGATTCAGTGTATCGGCACACGTTTCGATATAAATTCACGAGTAATTATAATCGGCCAAAGCTTGCAACACTCGCTTTTTCACTATGAATTTACGTAATTGATTCTCTATGATTTAATGCTGATCGTTAATATGCTTTGTTTATTAAAAAATATGGTAAAAAAAAGATTCATCGTAATCAACTTGAAGTGAGAAAGAAAAAAAGAAAATTTATTTGTTACATCATAACCGACAAAATTAAAAAAAAGATTATAATAAGTAAAAAAAAAAAGATTTGTTACATGGCTACAGTACAACAACAAAAGTGTCTGCGCTCAGAAAAGTTATAGATACCCTGATTTTATATCCCATATTTAATCGTATTTATTCTGAGAGCTGTCGTATTTTCGTAGTAGTCTAGTGGTCAAGGCGCTCATTTTTAGTTTCATATAGCGTGAGTGACCTGGGTTCGATCCTCGGAGCTAGACACCACTTAAATTGTTAATAGCAATTTCGGTGAAGGAAAACCTGCATGTCTGAGAAATAATAAAAAAATATTATTTCGAGGGTATGTGAAGCCCGCCCACACGCACCGGAGCAGCGTGGCGGTCCCTTCCCGGCTCCAAAACCCTCTCAGATATTTGAGAAAGAGGTCTTTAGTTTACATTGCTTTTAACTCAGCAAAGTATATACTATTAGTATAGTAAAGTCCAGAATCGATTTAATTAAAAAGAAGAGCTTAAGCGCATTATATTCGTAATCATGTATATTTTTGTAAAAAAAATCAGTCTGATTCTACAAGTCATCTTTCCTTTCATTGACATAAAACAGCATTATAAGCGTCTTTACTGCTCGGCGTCTTACTGGCGTCTGTCATGTAAATGACGTCACGTGACCGGAAGTGTGCTGGGTGGAGGGGGAGGGGCATCCGGCAGCGCACGCGATTGGTCACTTCCGTTCAGTAACAAACTGCTGGCGTAATATGCTAATCATGATGCAGCAATTTATTGGATTATGGTTGGAACCAAGCTGGGGTGTTCCTTTCAATGTTTGCCGAATAAATTTTCTTTCGGGTAAGCGCGGGAAATATTCGGTAGGCTATTGTCATTTGGCTGTTTTTACGAATTCATATTTTGTTAATATTCGGCAACGTAGTGGGATCATAAAGGAAAACGTAACGGTATAAAGTTAATCTTAAAACACGATCTCAAACTTTGATGCCAACATTTATAATAACATACCTATGTATCGGTATATATGTATATCCACCACTCCCTACCCTGTAGGGGGATGGGGAGAGGGAGTTGGCCTCCGGTTAACTCTCTCACCGAACGAAACACAGAAGCACAAGATGCCTCTACTTCACGCCGATATTCTGCGAGACCGTGGTACCAACCCGGTCGAGCCGGCCCATCGAGAAGCAGCAAAAGCCGCCGCTTGGCACTGCCACGTGTGAAATCGAATTCGATCACCAATGTGAAGGGCTATTATCAATGAAGATTTTCGAAACTTATGTGCGTTTTGTATCGTTGGCTTGGACACTAAGGCCAAGACAGGCTCACCACCTGTCACCATATCCCAATTAGTGATAAGTGGATTGCAACTTTAGTTGAAACTAAAACTCCCCCTGTACTGGGTATACGGCCATTGTAGTAATTTTATTTTTATAATATATTACACACAAACACTAAAAGAATAGGACCTTGAATAATTATTGAGTTTAATTCGAACTTGGGACTCTGTACTCGGGTTCTTTAACCGCTAGGCCAAACGAATCGTATCACGAGGATAACAATATTTTTCTAACCTTGTTAGTCATTGTAAGTTAAATACCAGCATTCACCACCAGTACAATAGAGACAAAGACTTAAAAAAAAACAAAGAAGGTGTTTACGTCAATTAGCTTTGTTAAGTAATTTATATAATAAACACAATGGCGAAGCTGTGGCATGTTATCTATTGAGAAGCATTGTCTTGTGTTCTCTACACGCTAATCTAAATGAAGGAATAATATAGATATCGTAAAGCTGCGAGCACACTATACGTAACAGGAAGAAACATTTTAACCCACCAAAAACTTATTTTCTTTATCGTCCTGTAAATAGTCCACTGCTGGACATATGCCTCTTCTGGATTGGCTAAGCGAAAGGCAGCCAACGAGCAATCGGTTCACGTGATGATAAGTGACCAATTACATATGCAACACCAGAGGCGCTGCAGGTTGGTTGCCAGCCTTTAAGGGTATTTGTGAGATGGGAGAGAGGATAAGGAGGGGGATGGGGAGGAGATGTGAGCCTCCGGTTAACTCACTCACCGAACGTGATCATAAGATGCCTCTACTTCACGCCAGTATTCTGCGAGGCCGTGGTCAACCCGGTCAAGCCGGCGGCCCATTCGAGCAGCAGCTAAAACCCGCTGCTCGGCTCTTCCGCCTGGTAGACTCTCACGGTGGTAAATTTCGTTACGTGCATTTTATTTAACGTTAAAAATTTATTTAATTTAATTCTAAGAATATACTTAAGATTAGAGGCCTCATACGCTATGCCTCAAATTATTTCATAAAAACTTCGTGTGACGTCTTTCTTCGATAAAATCTTACGGTCATATATTTCACAACTAAAATATAGTTTCGTTTACTAGTAACCATGTCTTGGTTTAGTAATTGTTTAATATATAAAAAAAAACCACAAACAGTATATCTAAAATGCGTCAGAATTTTTTCAAGGTATGTATAACTAAAATAAAATCGTTCAATCGGTAACCATGTCTAGACTTTTGCAGATTATGTATAATATCATTAGTGAATTGACTATGTTTAGTGTCTCAGTGTTGTGAATACGTCCAGAAATCTAAGATATTACTACTTTCATTACAACCTTTCTACATAGATCATTTCATTTATGCCGTTGTCGACATTTAAAAAAACTTATCATTCGTGCTAATTTAAACTTATCATTCGTGCTAATTTAAACTTATCATTCGTGCTAATTTAAACTTATCATTCGTGCTAATTTAAACTTATCATTCGTGCTAATTTAAACTTAGAACACCAAAAGCTACATTAATTTTTTTTTTACATAAATCTAGTGTCAGTTAATTTGTTATCTGCAGTGTGCACTGTGCTTTAGCTTATTCAGTGAAAGAATGACAAACACTACTTGCACAATATCGAGCAGCGACACTTGTGTCTATTTGACGAAGCTAGAGATATGTACAGTCATCGACAAGAGTTACAACAATGTACATTGTTAGTGTAACTAAATTAAAAAAAATACACAATTATGATTTTTGAACAGTTACTACGATACTACTATAAGCGAATATACAGACAAATACGGATTGCGACTTTGTTTTATACAATTTAGAGATTTTAATATATTTAAGTCCACTGCTGGACATATGCCTCTTCTGGATTGGCTAAGCGAAAGGCAGCCAACGAGCAATCGGTTCACGTGATGATAAGTGACCAATTACATATGCAACACCAGAGGCGCTGCAGGTTGGTTGCCAGCCTTTAAGGGTATTTGTGAGATGGGAGAGAGGATAAGGAGGGGGATGGGGAGGAGATGTGAGCCTCCGGTTAACTCACTCACCGAACGTGATCATAAGATGCCTCTACTTCACGCCAGTATTCTGCGAGGCCGTGGTCAACCCGGTCAAGCCGGCGGCCCATTCGAGCAGCAGCTAAAACCCGCTGCTCGGCTCTTCCGCCTGGTAGACTCTCACGGTGGTAAATTTCGTTACGTGCATTTTATTTAACGTTAAAAATTTATTTAATTTAATTCTAAGAATATACTTAAGATTAGAGGCCTCATACGCTATGCCTCAAATTATTTCATAAAAACTTCGTGTGACGTCTTTCTTCGATAAAATCTTACGGTCATATATTTCACAACTAAAATATAGTTTCGTTTACTAGTAACCATGTCTAGACTTTTGCAGATTATGTATAATATCATTAGTGAATTGACTATGTTTAGTGTCTCAGTGTTGTGAATACGTCCAGAAATCTAAGATATTACTACTTTCATTACAACCTTTCTACATAGATCATTTCATTTATGCCGTTGTCGACATTTAAAAAAACTTATCATTCGTGCTAATTTAAACTTATCATTCGTGCTAATTTAAACTTATCATTCGTGCTAATTTAAACTTATCATTCGTGCTAATTTAAACTTATCATTCGTGCTAATTTAAACTTATCATTCGTGCTAATTTAAACTTAGAACACCAAAAGCTACATTAATTTTTTTTTTACATAAATCTAGTGTCAGTTAATTTGTTATCTGCAGTGTGCACTGTGCTTTAGCTTATTCAGTGAAAGAATGACAAACACTACTTGCACAATATCGAGCAGCGACACTTGTGTCTATTTGACGAAGCTAGAGATATGTACAGTCATCGACAAGAGTTACAACAATGTACATTGTTAGTGTAACTAAATTAAAAAAAATACACAATTATGATTTTTGAACAGTTACTACGATACTACTATAAGCGAATATACAGACAAATACGGATTGCGACTTTGTTTTATACAATTTAGAGATTTTAATATATTTAAGTCCACTGCTGAACATAGGCCTCTCCAAGAAGTCGCCAGCAAAACCCAGCAGGCTATGCGTAGAAGACTTACCACGCTCACACTGGGCAAGCGGGTTGGTGAGCACAGCGCCGGTACTCTCGCAGCAGAGATGCTGCTCCCCGTCTATAGTCAGAGGGATTTGTGTTGGGCATAGTCTAATTCATTTTCGGGAATTCGGTAAGAAAATGGGTGGCAGATCTTCCCCGTTACTCCCACAAGGCAATATTTAAAATAATAAGACAATAAATAAAATTTCATATGTTTCACAAAGGTTTTATACGTACCTGTACTTCTAATAGTAATCAAAAGTGGGCCTCCCGGTTTCCTCACTCACCGAACGAAACCCACAAGCACAAGATGCCTCTACTTCGAGCCGGTATTCTGCGAGGCCGTGGTACTACCCCAGTCGAGCCGGCCCATTCGAGCTGCAGCACAAGCCGCTTGGCTCTATCACGACCGTTGGTTTGCATTAACGCATTGAATATATTATTCAGTCCTTTCCTATTTGCTCAGCATTTTAATTTATTTATTTCGATTTTATCTAGATTGCGCACACCACGTACGTTCAATATTTTTTAAATTTTCATAACATCGCAGTTACGCAGTTGATGTTTTTTGTATTTTGTACATTTTCAAAAAAACATTTCTTATTTTATTTTACATCGTACCAGTTACATAGTGTTTTAAGGATTAAAGTAGTTTTTCAGTAGCAGACAGAGAATCAGGCTTTGATGGGATTACAAACCTTTTTATAAGGTAATTAGTAATTCTGTGGCATTTATTTTTTATTAGGCTTTAGTAAATGAAACTACATAAAACCATTACGAGTATAATAAGCCATAGCACAAAGATTGACGAGATTGACGAAAAAGATTAACGAGATTATTTCGTGGCTCAATGATTATTTGTTAATTTCTTCAACGTGTTTCATTACTTTAAAAAAAAAATGTATTATGATTAGTTCATTAGCTTTCTACTTTATTACAGATAGGGAAGTTAATGACGATAGTTATAAAGTCGGAAACCAATTAACACTGTGATCTAAACTAGTGGCCCAGGCATTGATAACAACGAGTATAAGAAAATTTCCCTTCGACATTCTAAATCGTTGTTTTAAAACATTTTTACGTGTCTATCCTCTGAAAGTCTTACCAGGTATATACCCTCTAAACTGGTCACATAACTGCTGTTAGCAACATCGCACAGAAAAGCACATAGCAATGCTGTAAATAGCAGTTATACACAATCGCAGTTAGCTTATGTAGCAGTTATGAACATGCGCCTTCATTAGATACTTTAAAAAAAAACGAGTACGTG
Source organism: Bhutanitis thaidina (assembly GCA_029286595.1). Taxonomy (NCBI): domain Eukaryota; kingdom Metazoa; phylum Arthropoda; class Insecta; order Lepidoptera; family Papilionidae; genus Bhutanitis; species Bhutanitis thaidina. Next base: position 2,569,665 of record JAGSMS010000004.1, on the reverse strand, counting down.
TAACATTTACGTGCGGTTGAAGTGACTTCTTCAGCGTCGGTACAGCTGTTACGATAAAACTAGTTGTTAAGAGATTACCTTTCACAAAATGAAGCAATTGAGCCCAATCATAGAATATTTAATAATAACACATGTTATGAATAATAGCGTAGCAAGCTACTTGTTATATTTGCTTGAAAATTATTAAGTTTTGTAAATAATTATTAACAGAATATATTTACAGTGTAAATGTAGTATCGAAGCGCTAACTGCGTAAACAGACTATAATTTTAACCAACTATTTTCATGTTTTACTGTGACACGATGATTGTTCAAGGGCAAAAATTAGGTTAAAAATTAAAAAGTCTTCTGTATCTTTAAATAGACGCATGAGAACTTTTTAAATATAAATATTTTTTACAAATCGTCAAGCTAATGTAGTTGTGAATAAATTCAATAAAAACGGAATAATAATTATAGATAAATAAATAGATAAAACATATAAATATGATAATAATATGATATTATAAACGGGGTAGAGCCAAGCGGCGGCTTTTGCTGCTGCTCGAATGGGCCGGCTCGACCGGATTGGTATCACGGCCTCGCAGAATACCGTCTTGAAGTAGATGCATCTTTTGTTTCTGCGTTTCGTTCGGTGAGAGAGTTAAGCGGAGGCCAACAACCCCTTCCCATCGCCCTCCTCATCCTCCCTCCCATCACCCTTATACCCTTAAAGGCCGGCAACGCACCTGCAGCATCTCTAGTGTTGCAGATGTACGTGGGCGACGGTGATCACTTACCATCACGTGAACCGCTTGCTCGTTTGCCGCCTTTCGAATAAAAAATAAATGACGCATTTATTAATAATAATTATCGGTTAGAAATATGAGTGAGGTTAATAGGCATCTGACTCGGCAATAGAGACATGGTATTTTCTAGCCGCCGATGTCGCACGCGCACACATTTGAGTTTAAACGTGAACTTGGCGTGAGACCCTACCATAGTGTACATAACCCACTCATTGGATCATTGGATCATTGACCCACAATATGCAGATTAATTAATATTTAGAGCTTTCGTAATTTTTTAACCGAAATTTTTTTAAGAAATATCGAGCTTAGAACAAGATTGCTTGTTTTTTTTATAAAGATATCAATTAATAACAATATTGTAATTACTAAATCGATTCTTATACTAATTGGTATGGTGCTACCTCAAATCCTGGGCTACTGAACTAACATAGGCTATCTCTGAAAAAGTATTCTCGCGGATGTAGCGGGCGGAAGCTAGTATAGAACTCCAAAGGTTTCTTTTTTTTTTTCCAAATAATTCTCTAGTATAAAGATCATGACGGTGTACGTACGGCCTAACAGTAATTTATATGGTCACAAATCAACAAGAACATTTATTTTTCTCATTTAATGATATATCACGGGTCATAATGATCTTATTAGCTAGGAGCATGGGAGACAAATCGGTCAGATTGCCCTTCAGATTGTGACAGTGGGCGGCGACGCGTGCGCCCGCCGAGTGCGTCTCTACCCTAATGTTTGCGGCAGCGTCGCCGCGGCACGCGCACGCCGCGTGTATAGCCGCCCTTTTATACCGCTTTTACCTTATTGAAATACAAATAGAAATACTTCACTCGCTTGCATGATTTTCGTCATACTCCCGGGCATAGTGACGACGATGAGGATACTGATTATGATTTAGGCCTAGCAACCTTTGGATTCCCAAACTATTTTGGGCAAGAAACCCCTTTTTCAAAATGAACTCATACTTCAGACCCCCATAGCCAAATTTCTTTAATTCTCTCTAGTTTTTTTCCCATTGATACAAAATACTTACCAATCCTATTGATGCAAAATACTTATCAAAATAAATTCCCATGGGGGTCGATGACGATTGAATCCCTGATATAATCTAACTTATTTTTCGAAGGTATTTACGTCCTCCTAAGTAATATCGACGCAAGAGAGAGAGACAGAGAGAGTGTGTAAAAAGTTATACAGACGAAAAATGCGTTAATAATATGATAAAACGGATTATAATAATAAAAATAGCAATTAATGTACAATCTGTGTTTACCGTTTCTACGCCAAAACTAATTTGCATAAAAAAAAAACTATTAAAATCTTATGTAAATACGCTTTAAGAGTTTCGTCACCAAATCTTTTAACTAATTGAACAAGCGCAATGCTTAAAACTCACCCCACTAAAACATCCGGAATGAATTCGCGTATGCAATTAACTTAATAGCTATTGCAGAGTTCAGTGCGATTTGACCCTTAAATAAGGGTCGCGTTACACGTGTCCGACCACGCCCATTTTGCCGCAGACCGTACAAATGAGTCGACAAGAAGATGGATGTCAGAGTTTTCTATATTTTAACGTTTGTTTATTTCGAACATATCTTTTTCATATAAATAATTCTATCCTAGAGCAGATTCTGCGACATTTAGGAACAACTTTTGAAAGTTACGTACATGTTTTAATGCTTTCCTCTATTTACGACTCCCGCGTGATGGAAGCTAAGATAGATATTTTTAATTTATCCCCACGGCTCGTAACCATATGAACCTTTTTTTTTTTTCAAATTTAACTTGTAAAAGTCGCGCACATTATCAGCCTCGGATTGATTTGTCTCTTCATTAAATTCCTAGAAGGCTTTCGCTTGTTACGCTTCGGATGATCTAGACGCGGAGCGGTCATGCCTTCAGACGTCAATGAACTTGTGGCTCACGGTACATGGAATTATGTTTCGATTATTTCGTGTTAATAACTTTCTGTCTAATTATCAAGCACTATTATTTTGAGTTATGGCTAACGCTGCTGCGATTTTAATTTAGAATGTCGGATTATGTTTCCTGCAGTTTACATATATATGCACATTTAACGTTTAAACTTCTAGATTTGGTTTCGTGATTAAATTAAGAGAAATACATCGCAAAAATTTTACAAAATCTAATGTTTTTAAAAGCCGTCGCAGCGCGTTAATTTCAATATCGAGATTTATTTCACCCGTTGTATTCAGTTCGTTGAGTTCTACAGCGAGTGATCAAGGTTCGATCCTTAGCACAGATGACATAATAGTAACTTGGCAACCCCTAGTGACGTCATCAATAAACTTATTCACCGTAACGACTTCACATCTTCATGTGAAGTCGTAATCGTTAGAGTAGTCGAATATCGTAAGAGGCGTCTAAGAGAAAAGTTTTTGAAAATCGCAAAGGATTTCGACAAATATCGGGATAACCACGTTGAAAAGACCAAAGTTAAACTGATCGATAACGGACAACAGCCGCTAAGGCACTGCCATAGTTATAGCCATTTCGCTTACCGAGCGTGGCGATTTTTTTTTTATTGTAAAGGCGGCAAATGAGCAAGCGTTTCACCTGATGGTATGTGATTACCGTCGCCCTAGTACATCTACAACACCAGAGATGCTGCATGTGCGTTACCGGTATTTAAGGGTGTTTGGGAGATGGGAGGGAGGATGGAGACGGGAATGGGGAGGGGGTATGGGCCTCCGGTTACCTCACTCACCGAACGAAACGCAGAAGCACAAGATGCTTCTACTTCACGCCGGTATTCTGCGAGACCGTGGTATCAATCCGGTCGAGCCGGCCCATTCCAGTAGCAGCAAAAGCTCGCCGCTTGGCGCTTGGCTTGGCCACGTTTCTCTACTACCTACAGCAGTTGCACTAACCACTTGTGTAAATAACGGGAAATAGTCTTATGTTCAGCATTGGGCTACTTATAGGCTTATAGTAACCTAAGTAAACATAAGATGAAATTGCTCCTTTATTTAAATTATCTTTAATATCTGATCTAGAGTAAGTCATCATCATCATCATCATTTCAGCCTATCAGAAGTCCACTGCTGAACATAGGCCTCCCCCAAAGATTGCCACGAAGTAAGAGTAAGTAATCTTATATAATTACAATAGTCGGTAAGTCTGTTAGTGATCGTGTAACTGAATGAATTGTCCGATTGAGGTCATATTCATAAAATTGTATTGTTTTGTAGAGACCATGGTTCATGCTAGTACCCGAGAGGTGGCGCTGTAGTCAAACTCAACGCGCCACCTTTCCGCAAAGGGCAAAACAACATCTGATCGAGCCGGCTGGTTTTTTGTGAGTGTTGGTATAATAAAGGTAAAGTAGTAGCCTATGAATGTCCCACAGCTGGGTAAAGGACTTTTTTAAATTTTTAAGAGGGTTTTTGTGCATGCGTCTTCTTTCTTATTCCTCACGATGTTTTTCTCCATTTGAATACGTGGTAGATTCGACAATTAAAAATTCAATTAACAGTTTCACTGGTACCGGGATTCTGTGTGTGTGTGGGAATGAAATTATAACGAGCGACCTCTTAGCTACCACGGCTCTGATGGTTATAAACAGATCAAAACTTAGTACAGGATTGAAAGGAATGCGCCGCCTTTGATAAAAAACTTTGTCAGCGAAGTCTGCCTTAATTCAAGGTTACATTACACCGGTGAACGTTGCGCACTGTTTAAGATAAATCCGTGGCGGATACACCGCAAAGCTTCATTACATCATTGATTGTTACACCAATTAAAACGAGATTTTAATCTCCTGTTAAAATAGTACTGTAGATTATTTTACGCAGATTAAAACGAGATTTTAATCTCCTGTTAAAATAGTACTGTAGATTATTTTACGCAGATTAAAAACGTATAATAGATAAGATTGAAGGATGCACGACTGGATTTAGCGATCCAAATGAATGAAATGAAGTACACAAAAAAAATACTGATTTACGAATTGTACTGTGATTGTTCTCGTGTCTCTTAGATTGCATCCCGCTGTACGTATCGTACGTAGTTTGTATCGCATATGTTTAACATAACATAAGGGTAGGTGTCTGTTTGCGTACTAAGTTTAATTTTTATTTAGGATTCTGTGTGTCTTGGTAACAAGATTAGAAAACAGATACACATTTATATTTAACATACAAATGTTTATATAAATCTCAGACATTTGACAAGGAGGCCTTTGCCCAGCAGTGGACATTGACAAGCTACTATTCTACTTTACCATACAATTTTTAACTTCTAAGGGATTCCAGCCCTGGTACACACTGGTTCGAAGGCATTGCCACTATCAATCATCTATTGGGCAGTCAATAGGTACTACATACCAGTATCACGTAAACAACTTTTAGTTCTTAACTGCACAAACACAAGTATACAAATTTCTTTTATATATTTGTTGTATGCCGTGTGATAGCTGTGTAATAATCTGCTACCCCCTTTTATCCTGTATTTGTTTTAAATGATGCCCAAGTAAAGAAAACCTTATGGCGATCTCCGGGATCGAGCCTAACCTTGCCGTTATCATATTCTACCCTTGGAGAGGCAAAAGTACAATGGCGTGCATAAGGCATTGACCCCGGGTAGACCGTTGGTATAATAAAGGTAAAGTAGTAGCCTATGAATGTCCCACAGCTGGGTAAAGGACTTTTTTAAATTTTTAAGAGGGTTTTTGTGCATGCGTCTTCTTTCTTATTCCTCACGATGTTTTTCTCCATTTGAATACGTGGTAGATTCGACAATTAAAAATTCAATTAACAGTTTCACTGGTACCGGGATTCTGTGTGTGTGTGGGAATGAAATTATAACGAGCGACCTCTTAGCTACCACGGCTCTGATGGTTATAAACAGATCAAAACTTAGTACAGGATTGAAAGGAATGCGCCGCCTTTGATAAAAAACTTTGTCAGCGAAGTCTGCCTTAATTCAAGGTTACATTACACCGGTGAACGTTGCGCACTGTTTAAGATAAATCCGTGGCGGATACACCGCAAAGCTTCATTACATCATTGATTGTTACACCAATTAAAACGAGATTTTAATCTCCTGTTAAAATAGTACTGTAGATTATTTTACGCAGATTAAAAACGTATAATAGATAAGATTGAAGGATGCACGACTGGATTTAGCGATCCAAATGAATGAAATGAAGTACACAAAAAAAATACTGATTTACGAATTGTACTGTGATTGTTCTCGTGTCTCTTAGATTGCATCCCGCTGTACGCATCGTACGTAGTTTGTATCGCATATGTTTAACATAACATAAGGGTAGGTTCTGTCTGTCTGGTTTGTTTGCGTACTAAGTTTAATTTTTATTTAGGATTCTGTGTGTCTTGGTAACAAGATTAGAAAACAGATACACATCTATATTTAACATACAAATGTTTATATAACTCTCAGGCATTTGAGAAGGAGGCCTTTGCCCAGCAGTGGACATTGACAAGCTACTATTCTACTTTACCATACAATTTTTAACTTCTAAGGGATTCCAGCCCTGGTACACACTGGTTCGAAGGCATTGCCACTATCAATCATCTATTGGGCAGTCAATAGGTACTACATACCAGTATCACGTAAACAACTTTTAGTTCTTAACTGCACAAACACAAGTATACAAATTTCTTTTATATATTTGTTGTATGCCGTGTGATAGCTGTGTAATAATCTGCTACCCCCTTTTATCCTGTATTTGTTTTAAATGATGCCCAAGTAAAGAAAACCTTATGGCGATCTCCGGGATCGAGCCTAACCTTGCCGTTATCATATTCTACCCCCTGGAGAGGCAAAAGTACAATGGCGTGCATAAGGCATTGACCCCGGGTAGACCGTAGGAATAAAAAGAAAAGTATTTGTATAACAAAAAAGTGCGTTACCATTTCTTAAGAAATTAGCTAGGGCTGCCACTGCCTTTTGATACGCACACCCCTGGGGATAGATGGGTTAAGGAAGTTTTGGCAGCTCTGAGTTGTGATAAGTGGAATTCCGAGAATTCCGTGGTCTCACTCTCTACTTCAAGGGAGGCTTGAGTAAAAAGGATTAAAGTACCAGCATGTAAATATCACCCGCTATGCAAAGGCCTTCTTTGAAGAGAAATTGGACCCAGGAAGGGTCCTACACGCACCTCATTGCAGAATAGATTTCTAACGTTTCCTCACGGTGTTTTCCTTCACCGCCGATTACGTGGGAAATTCAGCACCTAAAAGTGCTATTCGTGACTTTAATTGTTCCGGCACTAGGATTCGAAACCAGGTCAAGCGCGCTGACCATTACAGCGGCTCATGGAGACGTAAGTGCTTAGGTATATATGCTTAGACATTTCTTATAAAAAGATGTTTGGAGCTATTGATGAAGGTTGATATAGAAAGTAAAATTAAAAATTATATCAGCAGGTCAGATATAAGGATAAGAGATATTTTTTTCTTTTAAGCCACTTTCCACAGGCTGATCCCATCACCGTTTAAAGTCCAAGCCAACGATACAAATCGTAAGTATAGGTTACAAAAAATTTTAACTCGAGTCTTCCAATTCGGCAGCACTCGACTATCGCTTTTCATATTGTTGCCATTTTCAACATACAAATAAATATACTCTGTTAGCTAAGAAACAAATTGTACATCTTAAGAATACATCACTATAGAGGTCTTACGTCGATTTCAAAACACTCAAACTCAACAAAAGAAACCAAATACGCAAAACCGTTCCGAAACGCACCGCATAGTTTAAACCTCCTTGACTGCTTTTGACAGTTGACAGTTTTCGCTGTCAAAGCGCGAAGGGGGCGGGGGGGGGGCGAGGACAATGGGTTTAGTTGTGGGGGTGCGTCAAGCTTCCCGGCCGGTGACACGCGATTAAAGTTATTGAAAGTTTACGCTTTTTAAAGGCCAGTTTTGGGGTGGTGTTGGACTTTGAAAGGGATGTTTTGCGGCCTCGCTTATTATGGCACCGTCGAATTACAATGAGAGTAAATGTAATGCTGTTATTGTATTGCGCGATAGGGCTGCGTGGTCGCCAATAATGTTAGGGTTAGCAATATTAAAATCGATGGTACTTTGAAAGAATATCTTGCTCCGAATTATAATCTATCCATCTTCAAGATTAAATACAATTCATACATCGTTGAATCCTTCTCTGCCGAGGAGTCGGCTGTGTAGGCTCAAACCTCTTACTCTACGTTTTGTTCTGGTTAGAAAGGTATAGAGATATATTTACGATTGATTGAAATCTTGACGATATATTAAGATTAAGACCAAAACGAAAATCTCATTTTACTTTATATCAATACATAGTTTATACGTCACTATCAATATTATACAACAAAACACGAAATACACAGAAATAATTTTTAATCTTCTTTAACAGACATACAGTCTTCTGCTGGCCACAGACATCTCCCATTTTCCCAGATTTTTCCATAATCGCCACGCGAGGGAAACGAATTGACGCGATCGACAATTCTTAGTCGATTCGTTGATATCAGACGAATTTACTACACGATGTTGCTGCCAGTCACGAGTCCTTGTGTTTTCGGTTCGGTATTAGTTGAGATGGTTACTCTCTTGCCAAATATCAAGTACCGCCAGATCTTCCAGGCGTATTTGCATACCTGGTTTATTTTAAGTAAATCCTTATAGACGAGTGGCCTGCCTCTAGGTTTTTTATCTATGGATTAATTTCGGAGAGTGTGCGGAGGTTTTGCATAACCTGATACCCCCTTCCCCTTTCCATCACCGAACGACTAGACGCGTCGAGCATTTCCACCCTTATGTTGTAGACATTCCTCCATTATGCACGAAGCGGTTTGCCTCTTCTTTCTTTATGCGAACGGCTAAGGAGCGGAACTACCTGCCGAGATCAGTTTTTGCGGAAACCTAACCTGGATATCTTCAAGGCCAAAGTGAACAAACATCTAGGCAAACGTGTACCATCCTAGGCCTCATCTTCGCTTTCCATCGGGCAAGATTGAAGTCAAAGCAAGCTTATTTTTCATAAAAAAAAAATCGGCTTGTAAATAGTCAATTCTAGAACATAGGCCGCACCAATAAGGAGAATTTGGTTTAATCGCCACGCTGGACAAGCGGATTGGCGATAGCAGTACCAGACGCCTCTCACCTTAGACGCTTCTGCCCGTCATCGGTCTGCTTAATTTCGGTCTGGTATTATTCGAGATAGTTATCCCACCATCTGATGGTAGCCATTTTGATTGCCAAGGCTCTAGCCACCTTCTACGGGAACGACGGAACCCACGGGAAAAAAGAAGGTGGCAGTTTCTTACGCCGATATCATATTACGAATTCGCTCAGTTCGTAAAGTACATTTATAATATGTATGTTTTGTCTATGCCCTCATCGTCAATTGATATTTTTTATTTTGTTTTTTTTTTACGTATTAACTTCTAAAGTTAAATTTATATTAAACATTTGGAATAGAGGTAATCATCACTGTTATCCCGTTATCTGAACAATACGTCGAACGATAGAACATAATATTTTTTTATAAGAACAAGTTCCATCTTAAAGCGCTTTAGCTTAGCAGTCACGAGAAATGATCGTGACAGTGTGCGTGCTTTTTGTTGTGCGAGCCAGGTGAGCCGGACCGTGCCTCGTTTAGTTTTCAAGTGCACTGGGGCAAGTAGCTAGTATCTATTAATTATTATCCCATACAGAATAGTACAATTAATTTTCAATATGTGTAAAGAACTAATTAGATATTATTAAAATATTGGTTTGGACATGTGGAGAGGATGAATGAAAGTAGGTTGACGAAACAAATATATGAGGCGAGTGTAAACGGTTGAGTCGGGAGAGGAAGACCTAGGCGAACATTTCACGATCAAATCGGAGACGTTCTGAAAAACGGCCAGGTCAAGAGTACACTAAACCAACGAGCATGCATGCGAAGATTGATGAAAGTGGAAGAAGCGAAAGACGTGTGTCGGGTCCGTAGCAAGTGGAAGAAGGATGCCTACCCCGTTGGGAACAAGGCGTGAATATGTACATACATAAAAAAAAATGGTGTTTGTGAAAGACGGATGTAATTTCTAAAAGATTCTTAAACAGCACACAACAATCGCCTTAACTAACAGGTCTCCTGGCTCTTGAAATACGCGGTTAAATATATATAATATTTTCAAAAACATTGGTTCAAGTTCTATGTAAATATAACTTGCAATATCTTTATTCTACTCATGACAGAGAGCCTCGTACCATAAACCAACTTAAGATTCGCATTCCACAACACAATACAGGATACTATAACTCTTCTTTTATTGTTCAAACTACACTCCTCTGGAACGCCCTGCCCGATAAGATTAAAGCAGCTCCTAATAGGAATACATTAGGGAGACTAGTTCGTGAATACCTAATGAATCATTGACATTATTCCACTTATCTATTTTCGATTATTTTTATTCACATTTATATATTTATCTATGTACCTATTAATATATTTGTGGTATACATTATGTATTTTATATTATTAATGTACATTCATTATCAAATTACAAAATGTGTGTTTATTACATATAAATTTTTGTTTTTTGTTATGCACTTGCAACCTACTTTCCACTATTACAAGGGTTTACTGGTAGAAAATGACACATTACATTAAGTCCGCCCATTGCAATTAAAACCAAAAAATAAAGAATATATAAATATTTAAGCATATATATTATTTACATAAGTGATATAGTCTTGTCTGGCTTCGAGTGAACATTTTGTAAGCTATGTCCGTTTGAACGTAGCACGGCAGTTGTGTAACTCCCGATGCCATTACAGGACTAGACGACATCAACCGTAGGTATTAGGTTAGTCTGTGGCCGATGTCACTGCGCCCTATTAGTACGATTCGTGTAATGGATTCCCTTTGATAAACAATATATATTAAGTTATTGTTTACTGTATATACGCGAACTGTCAAAAGTTTTTGGGCCGATCTACGCAGTCTGCAGTCTGTGATCATATTCTGAATCGCCCCAAGCATTACATCAGATTTGACAGATCACAAATCCTCGCAAAAGAACACGGATTCCCGCCAAGGACGATACGCGAGGCATTTATAATTTTAAAAAAAAAACATGTCAATTTTAATAGAGAAGATGGCTAGGGATCCGGTAATTACAAAAATTAAATCCAAAAGCAAGTCTACCACTTCACGATTTCAAGATAATGTGAGCTCATTCAACGTATAAAGGACCAAGAACCCGGAGCTTTGTAATCAATTGATTACAAAGCTCCGGGTTAACTACAACATTAGGACGTCAAACACCACTGTCTCCCCGCGACTACGGTTGGTGTAAAGCACCCAAAACGTCAAGATTTAAATAATGTATTCAATCGCGATAAATCGGTAAATAATAGTTTAATTTCAAACATATTAAGTTTATGAATCTCCTATTTGGGCTTTATATTTCGTATCAAATAAACGCATCAAGATGTTCTTAACATTGTCCATGTCTTAATTAGTTGTCATAACCAACATCAATTATGACCATCAGAAGACGTTTTTGTTTTGGTCAGGGGTGATCTTGAATGTAGTCGAAATATAAGACTTCCCTTTGTGAGGAAATTATTGACACCTGCCTGACTTATTACTGACGCCTAGGCGTTTCACGTCTACGTTAGAAGGTCTAAATATTCTTTTCATGAACAACTTATGATCGCGCGGTTAAATGTTTAGCTTACAAGACCGTTGCGCTATGGGTATCTAGCTTGGATCACATTTGGAGTTAACATTTCTACAACACACAACTGTTGGTTTTCAAGTTTAGCAGTAACGTGCTGCGTACCGTAACTTTCACACGGCGTCCGACTCTTCCTCCGATTTTGTTTCACTTTAATAGTAAGTGGCCATCGTGGCACATAGACACCTGCGAGCAAATTCAATCGAAACAGGTTTCAGATCAGTTGTTCACCCCTGAGGGATAATCTGAGACCATCTGGATCGCCTTACAGACCGTTATTATACTGACTCTCTATACTTTACCGGAACGGAACATACCTGTGGTTGGCAGTGCCGTTTGGGAACAGAATAGATTAAGAGGGCGATACCTATTCACAGGAATCCTAAGCAGAGAAGGAGCAAGTGAGTGTCTCTATGTTAAGGAGTACACTTCCGGCACTAATATAATATACCCTACGCATGCTGCGGTAAAGCAATTGAAAAGACGGAATAATAAAAACAAAAAATGAAACGCTACTAAATCCGTAAATAATAGTTTCATTTCAAATGTGTAGTGTTCGCGTAAATACAAGAAATCATTATACCCTACGCAGTTGATAGCCTAGTGGTCAGAGCGCTCATTTTAGTATCATAGAGCGCGAGTGACCTGAGTTCGATTCTCGGTGCCAGCAACACTTAAATTTGTTAAGTATTCACCACATGCTCGGCGCTGAAGGTAAACATCGTGAGGAAACCTATATGTCTGATAAATAATAAAAAAAAATTATTTCGAGGGTATGTGAAGCCTGCCAAACCGCACTAGTGCACCGTGACGGGCCCTTCCCGACTCCAAAACCCTCTCAGGTATTTGAGAAGGAGGTCTTTGCCCAGCAGTGAGCACTTACAGGCTGCTCTGCTTTACTATACCTTACTACGCAGCTGAGAACTTCATATCGTATACGGAGGTTCCCACCGGGTTCTAACTTCGAATTTAGACTGATTTAGTTTAGACACTGTTTCCGCAAAACAGTTTTCATAGCTTAGTCACGAGTGTTTTTTCAGAGTATCGACATTATTAGTTCGTAAAGCTTTATGAAATTGATTTGTCTTCCGTCTGTTTACCTAGAAAGCGTCCATTCGTTACGCTTTACAGACCTTGATCTTGACTTAATCGTTTATTATTTGCGATTACAAAGAAAATATAAACGAATTTGATGGTCCGGTGGTGTATTTCAACTTTTATACCGCCAATCGGTTACAACGCAGCACCCTAAAACATCTTCTTTCTCCTTTAAGAGACGGTAGTCAATGTATTGCTGAACACATAACTGTCCCATAGGGAGGCATTGGCATATTCTTTATGCTTGGCAAGCGGGTTTGCGAACGCATTACCAGTTTCTGCTTGTGCTGCATTGTCAGTGCATTCTTGGTCTTAAATTGTTTCGGACACTCAATTCACCATCTATCGGATGCCTGGAGATTTTTAAGACTTTTCCCTCCGTAATCCGTAAAAGTATTATATATATTTAATTTAATATACGGTAATTGTTATAACAATAACAAAAAAGAATAACTTAAATATATTTACCGCTTATTTAGTAAGAATTTGAGAATGTTAAAGTTAATCTTCGATAATTTAAACCACTAAAAAAGATAAGCGTAAACGTGTTTGCTGCAGACAAAGGTAATATGGAATTAAAAATGTAAAATGGCGTTCTTAATTCAGTACGATGTTCATTAAGCCTCATTTGTAACATCAGGGCGATATCTCCGACGATAACTTGTAACAAATGTTATAGCGCCTAAAGTATTTTACAACGCGTAATGGCTGGTTTCGAAACGCGCGCATCGCCGCGCCAAGAACAAACATGTCTGACACTGACAGTTTCCATAAAATTATTTAACCGCTAGATTGCAAAAAAAATATTTAAACTTTTTTTTCTTTCGTCCATAAAACTATTTGAAATAAAACTAGTGTTCCAACTTTTTTATTAGCCCGATATTTCGAGTGATTTATAGCAACCACTGTCAGGGATGGCTGAGGTGTTTGACGTCTTGATGACAACATTAAATTAATGCAAAACAACACTGATTTCGCAAAACAAATTGAGAGGAAGACTATGTTTCCTGTGGAAGTTGTACAGACGGATACAAAGGTTACAAAAATAAACTGAATTCCAAAATTGAATTCACTTCCAACACACTCCTAACATATCATAAATCATAAATCGAAGCACGAAACTCATTTTCTGAAATGTTTTAAGATAGCCTTGCGTTTTTTCAGTATGAAAACTGAATGGCAAATACGTAGCATTTTAGCTAGAGTTTCTAGTAAAAATTACGACTTCTTCTCGGGGTCCCGTGCGATAGGGCCTGTATCACTTAACACATTATGGGCCCAATGTTGCTTTACTTCAACTTCGAGAACAAAGGCTTTTACCAGTGTTCTTTGGCCTACAAATAATAGTACCGGGTCTGGATGTTTGTCCATGCGCCATTTATGTGGACCGTACCGTGGAAGGTAACCTTTTTTTACTAATAAAAAAAAGTATTCCGAAAAACATAAACGACCAGTTACTTTACCATCGTTTGAATGACGATTTTAAACATAACGCATTATTTATAGATTATATATTATTACATAATCATACATACAATTCGTTCTCCACCGAGGCAACCGTGATAATAGTAGTACAGATTTAAAGAAAACCAAAGTACCCGGACAATCAAGAACTGGATGTTCTGGACGTCTGATTAATTATTTTAGGAGAAAAAAATATTTTGACTAACAGCGCCATGATTTCGACAGAAACCACGTCCGTTAATCGTTGAGGAATGAATGACAAATGGTAACTTAGATAATTTATGTAAGCTCTTTTGTTTAGTTCATTCTTACGATACACCTCTCTAAATACATAAGTTGAAAAAAAAAACCGCAAACTCAGCTTGACTAGTATTTGTCTTTGGTTTCAGACATTTGTGTAAATGTTTGATCAACTGCTTTTATCGAAATCTATGTCGACATGGATCGTATGTTCAATTGTTCTACATTTACATAGTATTTCGATTATTTAAATTCTAAATACTTCACAAGAATTTAAATTTTAATCTGGTTAGATATCAATAAATTGTTACCTAATTAATGTATACATAGATATAATTTTCAAAACCAATAAAATCAAATAATTTGTTCAAATAAGAAGCATACAATGAACTATTCAAATGTATTTTTTTTAAATCTTCTACCGCTTCGTAATGAGGTTCCTCTGACGGAGAAGAAACAGGCGAAAGAAACTCCTTAGGTATCCGAGTTTTTAGTATTTTTTTCAAAACGAAACTGCATGGCAGTGATCAACTCATTCCCATGGGTTATTATCAAATAGTAATGTACATAATGTTAATCAAAATAATAATTATGCATATCTTAAATTGCGTGATGGGTAAACAATATGAGTTTTTAAAAAAAAATTTGATTTTTGATTTTCAAAGAAAACAAACTCTATTCATACATTTTAAAAAAATTATAAACGATTAGAGAGCCTAGTCAGCTCAGTGGCTGGGCGCTTGTTTTGCATTTCATAGACCACGAGTGGCCGGAGGTCGATTTCTGGTACCGGCACCAAAAAGACGTTAAGCCCAATTATAGGTGACGTATTACTTACTGTATGATTGGCGTTAAAGAAAACGCCGTGACGAAACTTGTATGTGGGAGGAAATTTAAAAAAAAATTCAGGACAGACGACGTCTGTCTTCCTGCATCTCTAAAAACGAAAAAAGATCTTTGCCAGTAGAATCTCGCTTTTTACTTTTTTTTACGGAGAGTCTGGAGAACAGCTACCAGGAAGTTATAGCGTACAAAAAGAAAATTCTATTTGTTTAATTATTTTTCTTTGTACATTCAAATTATTTTCGGTAAGAAACTGTTATTTCACCTGAATTACCTATATATGGCACTTTGACGAGCGATACCCATCACGGCACTAGGACCTTATACTCTATTCCACAAAAAAATGTCACATGTATTCCACATAACTCCATTCCTCGATAAAATGATACCGTGTTTATTTTTCACATCTTCATCAAGACACCCTTATTGTTAATTGTCACTTGGATAAACGAAGACATGTTAAAAAATAACACGTCGTGATTTTATGAGGAAACGACGTCACACGGAATTTGTGTGAATTACTGATCAAGTCGCATGACATAACGGCCGAGTCTATAAAGCGATCTTCGGGACCACTGAATTATACCATCCGAAGCATGGATAGGCTCTAGCTTAAATGGTACAATGATCAACCACCCAATAAGCGACCATGCGAAACGTTGCTCAACATCGACAACGAACGAACGACGAAGCAATTTGTTTTCTCCTATTTGATTGTTGTTGTTGAATTTGCTAACAGAGTGGCGGCATCAATAATGCCGCTCATCGTATTCTTCTTCCTCTCCATCGGCCAGTTTAAGACCACTGCTGTACATAGTGATAGTGTTCAGCGTAGTACGCTTAGCAAGACTCGACGATTGGCGCTAAAAATATAACGAAACTAACAGACGACCACAAGCAGCGTGCTGCTTTATAACTAACAGCCAGAGCCCTAAATTAACACCCCGCTTTTAACGTTCCCGGTCCGTGAAGGTCTCTACGGGCGAGACGTTTACCAGTAATATATCATATAAAACAACACGCTGTAATAATTGTTTATTGTCTCCAACGCGCTGTTATCATATATAGCGTTTATGAATAATACTAACCTAAGCCACTCCGATAAAGAATAAAAGCCAACTTTTATTGCTTGAAAGGCTTACCCCACGCTGGGCAAATCGTTTGGTGAGTGCAGTTTTCGTGTCCGCGATCCTGCTCACAGAAGTCTCAAATCTTCGGTGATGGGGAGCTCTGTTCGACACAGAGCGGAGGTATTTGAGTTCGGCAAACTCCGCTTGGAGTTTTCCGCCATGATACGGGCGCCTGAGGGTCGTTTGTTAGCTGGCAACCACGTGCAGGCGAGGTTGACTTATGGAGAAAAATAATGGTATACTCCCTTGTTCCCTACCTCATCGTCTCTAGTATATTTGTACTCGGGTTCGGCATATTTAGATGGATTTTTGGCCTTAAGTCCTTAGCTAGAATATTGTCTAGCTAAAGCGTTTCGGATACAGATGATGTTGGGATTTTGAAAAAGTTGTCATATTCCCATTAAAATTAAACTTACCAGCTCTCAAAGCGTCCATGGGCACGCTCGGGTAGGGTATGGAGTAGGGGTAGCCCTCCTTCCTCAGGGTCTTGGGCTTCCGTCGTGGACGGTACTTGTAATCGGGATGCTCCTTCATGTGCATCGCTCGGAGCCGCTTAGCCTCATCTATGAATGGCCTCTTTTCATCCTCCGACAGCAGCTTCCATTCAGCACCTAGAAAGAAGATAATACAGTAAAGTTGCAGCCAGTAAATGCACACTGCGGGGCAAAGGCCTCCTTTTACCACCACTCCTCGGTGGAGGAGAGAAAAATATTTATATATAATTTTAAAGAATAATTAAGAAACTAGGTATGTGTGTACATAAATAATAATACAGTAACTATTATAATTGGCTATAAATTATATTTATATTGTGCTGAGTGTACCGTTTGTTTTAATTATTTTATAGTAATATGTTCAAGGAATCTTTTTAGAACAATTAGAAATTCCAATAGTTATAAAGGTGTCTCAAAATGTCTTTCGTTTTTAGATGTTAAATAAAAAACAAAATATCAATTAAATCTCGTTTTATTTAATGTTAATTTAAAGAGCAATTCTTGAAGTTTATTTATGAAAAACAACCGTTTGCACATGCGCACCATTCATTTGTTCACACTCATTTAACCTGGAGCTAAAATTTTCAATAACTCGCTGGAGCATCGCTCTTGGAATAGAGTTGATTTCTTCAGTTATTCTTTGCTTCAAAACATTCAGGTTGGGTGGCAATGGATTTTAAACATTTCTTTTTAGGTAGCCCCATAGGAAGAAATCAGCAGGCGTTAAATCAGGGCTCCTCGGTGGCCAATTGATGTCTCCTCGGCGACATCACTCTTCCAGGGAACAAATCGTGATTGCCATATGATCCGGACTTTTTTGGCTACAGAAATGGAAAACCAGAATGGCTACAACCGCAACACCTTTTTCCAGCAAGATGGAGCCACTTCTAATGTACAGTTCTCAGTAGCTGGTCGACGAGATTTAATTGATACTTTATTTTTTATTTACCATCTAAAAATGAAAATCATTCTGAGACACCATTTATATTACCGATAGTATCTCACAAAATTTCCATTTTCCTTCGTATATTTTTATTATTTCCGAGACACGCAGGATTTCTCACGTTTTCCTTCACATCCTACTACGTGTTTAATTAGCCAACGCAATCTAAATCTTTGTCACTCGCATACCGTGAAATTAAAAATAAACAATTATAAATTACTAAGATTAATGAATAAATGAAATAACACTTTAAATTAAAAATTAAATTAATATAAAAATGATACATGTGTTGTAGTTGAACAAGGATGTGTTAGCTCTGTATTCAAAACAACAATTATTGGAGAACGCCTCATGAACAGTTCAACGTCTATTCGAAAGTCCATCGTTCGTCACAAACTATTCTATTAAGACAAAAAGAGTAAAGTAATTTGCTTTAACATCCCTCATTGCGCTCACAATGGCATTGAATCGATACAATATAATGAAAAGCGCGAACGACCAGCCCGGCTCGATTCAAGAGACCAACCCTTTGTCTCCCCCCATTTATGGAAAGGCTTTATTCATCTCATCGATACCGTGGAGGGGCGCCACCGTCCATTCAAACAGACAAGACAATCCTGATTCAGGCGGGAACAAAAGGGAAAACAATGTCACCAACATTGAAAGGAACAATCCGACAGGACGATCCTCTCGCTCCCCCCCCCCGGTGGGGATGGAACGGGACGGGAACAACAATGGCGGAAAGCGCCTCCTAATGACGAATTTGCGCTTTTCATTCCGCTACACAAGTTTTTCCCGGATCCTCATTATTCTGTCGATACTTTGGGGAGGCTACTCTTTTGTCGGTCTGTGTGATAGGAATCGTAAAACGATAGTAACCACGCATTGATTCGATTCCGACGCGCAAATACGATACAATATCGAGTTTTTATGTAAAATATTTTGTTTCATTTTTTTTGTTTAGCAGTAGCACCTTGAAATATATTATTTCTCTATCGTAAGTTCAAATAATGGCAACTAAAATAACTTGACTTAACTCGACGAAAAATTGTGATAATCGATGCTCCTGTTGGCTTTGATATAAAACGATATACCAAAATAGATAATAAGGTCGTTTGATACTTGTTACGTAACAAAACAAAATGTATATTTCTTCTTCAAAGATTTTTCGCGAAAAATAAAAAGTATCTCGAAATTTTCGTCACACATTTTCGTGCTCACCATTAAGATATCTTTAAATATGAATACAAATTAATTAAATTGATGTTTGAAATTAGTCCATATATGACCTAAGCATTTTACTAAACTTCCCGACATATAACAGGCAATGATAGTACTGGGTTAGAAAATCATAACTGTAATAGAATATACTATCTGTATGTATTTAATATAACCACTTTTTTAAATCTTATAAAATTATAATAAGATTTAGCTCTGCAGCATATGCTGTTAGAAAAATAAGTTGTAGTCTAACTGTGAAAGATCTAGAATAGTATATTTTAGTTATTTCCTTAGCGGAATGTCAAATGGTATTTTGCTGAGGCATGCAGCAGATAATATTACATTATTAAAAAAAAAAGGATACCTACGGAGTTTCTTTCGCATGTTTCATCTCCGCCTGTGGAGTACCACAGATTAAAAAGTTAAACAAAGATGGACTATTGTCGAGTAAAATTTATGTTCCAATGAAGTCGCATTTTGCAGCTCAAACAGAGTAGACGTGCATCAGACCTAGCTGTATGGACTAAAGTCCTTTGCCTTTCCCATTAGGGATAAATTAATATCATCATTATGTTCCAATGTCGAAGAACAAAAACTTTGATTTCGATTTCATCTTAAAGTTTTCAATTCATCAATCATCACTACGTATTTAAAAATATAAGGAAATAATTCATGTGTTCTTTAAACGTGAAACTTCAAATAAATCCTTGTGGCAGTACGAACAGTGAAATTACCAAACAACATTTCAAATAAGGCTTCGCAAACAATCGAAACACGCTCCGCTTCGGCCGAACTAAATTAACATCTAAACTAACCATTCATCTATCAATAAACCGAACTAATTACACATCGTCCTGCATAACAACGCAGACATTTGCATCGAACAATATGAGCTAAAACATACACGTCTTGAGGCATCGCGATTTCCCGTTTCCCAACAATGCGCGCACAGTGCACGGCTGTCACTCCAAGTCGCAGGTTTTGTGCGCATTGTCGCGACACAATGTCGACACTATAGGCAGCCTTAAGGAGGACAAATGTCGCTAAGAATTTTTCCCTATGCTTTTGTTTTCAACGACAATGGCGCCGAGTAATTGTGATGTTAATGCACGTTTAACATTGATATAGCGATTGTTAATGGATGTGTCTGTTTGTTTGTTTAATGCAAATTATTACGTTTTAAGTGTAGAAATCTTTCCCTATTGACGGTCTGTAATAATGTGTATAAATGTTTGTTTCTCCTTGCAATGACTTATTGTAATCATTCTTACAAGGCACCGCTAGTTTTTATCATGTAAAATTAATCCTTTTATTTATCATTACCCTTTGAAGTCATTGCTTCTTGTTAAAGGTACGTCCACATAGAAAAAAGGTGTAAGTGCTTAATTTCAATATTTCGATAATGAATCTGTTAATAGCCCACCAAACAGAATTTGCCATAAAAGCCTCGCTTGGCAGGCGGGTTGGCTATCGCAATATCAGGTGGCTTGACCTTAAATAGACATTTTTTTTTGTGATTTTCTATGCTTTCGTTTGTTGTCTTTTCCATCGTTTTATATTCCCGTGGTAGTTCAGGTTTCTGGCACTCGTTTTAAATTGTATGTGTGTGGGTGTGTGGGTGTGTGGATGTGTGTGTATATGTACGTGGGTGTGCGTGCGTGCGTGGGTGTGCGTGCAGTGTCGTATGTTAATATAAATAAAAAAAATCACTAGCATAGTAACCGAGTTCTTGAAGTCTACTTGCAAGAATTATTTTAAATACTCCGAATGATGTGAACTTGCTCCATTTACTACTTTGTTAGTACTGTTAAAACTTTTTATTACAGTACTCAATGATCCGTTATTCTAAATTTAATTAACAATCACCAATCGAACCCGCCGGGGACACGTGCTGCCACTACAAAGTGTTGCCACTCTACAATAATTATTTCCTACAGCCCGCCTCTTCGTTAAACAATGGCGACGCTGGCAATATTCAACAACGATTACCCCGCATAGAAACGTAAGTAGGTATTAAATAAAGTTTGTTTTTTTAAATCTGAAATGCTAATATGCAATGGAAAGGCAATAAACATAATAAATGTATTAATTTCTTATATTTACGCTTATACAAAACAAGAACAAGCAAGAAACTAATTTTAGCTAAATTTTGGATGTAAATTAAATCTAATAGAATGTTTATTATTCTTGTCTATGAAATTATATCAATGTGTTGTGTGCAAGTTATGCAAGTTCAAAGACGAGAGACATCATTTCACTGAGTGAAGTTAAAAATGCGAATCAGCCTCTACTTTTGCACGACAAAAAACCTTAGTATCGCGATAGAGATGTTTTACATTACATATCTTTGTCAGCGACAATCGCACAAACAAAGAGCAAGACAAAAAACAACGGGGCGTATGTAACACACTCGCATTCGGCACAATACACAACGCGACAAAGGAGTTTCCTCTCTGCGTTGTATTAAAACGGCCATTGTACTCAGAATCGGACGAAAATGCTCTTCATTACTCTGAAAGCTTGTGTGCCGTGCGACAATGGTGGGTGTAGGGGGGTGGGAAATGAAGGGCCGGGGGAGGGGAGCAACAAAGACGGCATGGCGAAGGCGCGCGCCACCCTTTCGTCCGGAAAATTGAAATGGTAAGAAATGGTATTTAGGTCATGATTTTATTAAATCTTAATAGATTTTTTTTCGGGTTTCAGTAAATCGACAGAACGAAGGATGGTAAGATTTAATCTTAAACTTATCTTAAAAATAAATAAAAACATTCTGATCTTTGTCGTCTATGGTAGTAGTCAAAGTCTACGACGTACAAACACAAACAAATTGAATACTATAAAAGTTCTGTTACAAATAGTTTCGTAACTTGTTAATGTCGTTAAGGAAAACCAAATGGTAAATAAAACTAAAATGAAAAACATTTTGAAACAAATAGAAGTATGTGATTTTTTACGACTTTTATAGAGTTTGAAAATAGAAGTTCCACCAAGAGACAACAATCGCAACTATAATATATCAAACAAATTATAAGACGTATTTTTTTTTCATTTTCACACAGACCTAAATTACATTGCTATATACTGGATGACTAATAGTAGCGATTAGATCAGTGATTTGTGCTTTATGATTATATAAATATATTTACATTAGTCCAAAAAAGGCTTATCAGGTAAACTGTTAAAAAAGCGAACCATTTGCTATTCATTTTCACAAGTTTATTTTACAACTGCTTGTCCAAATGAAAACTAATATTAATATATGTAATAAAATAAATATTATACGAGTAATAGACATCATACATTCGGTTTTCTTCAAAGCTGTTTTGATAAAACTCCGTTGTGAATACGTCTTTACAATGTGTATACAGAGTGTATCATTAACAAAGATTTTACGTTGTTATGAATATGTTAAACTCTATCTTCAGAATAATTTTCTTTTTCGTAACTTACGCGTGGTATTGGCATAAGAATCTTCCGTCCCTTTCTGGTGTCGTAAGACTCGACTAAGCGGAAAGCCTTTGAAAATAGCAATGGCCACCGATAGATGGCGGGATGACCGTCTCGAAAAATACCAGACTAAAATGAAGCAGACCGATGGCGGACAGCGGTTTCTTAGAAAAATACCAGACTAAAATGAAGCAGACCGATGGCGGATAGCGGTTTCTTAGAAAAATACCAGACTAAAATGAAGCAGACCGATGGCGGACAGCGGTTTCTTAGAAAAATACCAGACTAAAATGAAGCAGACCGATGGCGGACAGCGGTTTCTTAGGTGCTTGTGGTGTCTGGTATGTTATGTCAAATCCTTCTCATAGTAGAGGCCTAAACCCTGCAATGTATTATTTTAAGAATGTTAAGGTAAGATAAGATAACTGATTTCACCCTTCTATTCTACCAGTTCTAAAAGTTTTAAAGGTGCTAAAATTACGTTAATGATAAGGTCATAAAAACTCATATTCGGATGAGTTAGATAGAGAGATTGAGACTTCTAAGCCTATGCAGTTAAAAACGTCTTATAATTTTTTTTTACGATTTACATTAACTATGGGCGCCGGGCGGAGACAGACTAGTATGCTGATACATTATATGACAGACATACATTTCCACATCCAGAAACTACGATTGCGATTCGGGGGATCCAATTTCGTTCCTCTATGAGACAAGAAAGGGTTTGTTATTCTTGTTAAGGCGGAAAATCCGTCTGAACATACCGAACTCAAACCCCACAGATGGGCGATGAGGACCAGCATCACAAGAGCGAGCAGACCGCGAATGGCCGAATCAACTTTAACTTAAATAAGCATCGAGTTATTTAAAATTTTCGAAAAGCATTGCAAATCTTTTTAATTGAAAGTTACAATATAATTTTTTAAAACCATGTAAAAAATTTAATCAGCGCACCAACAGCAAGACGCACAAAACAGTGATCGTTGAACAGCAAACAAAAGCACTACGAGAAAATGTTTCGACAACGATAACTTTCAATTCGTAACGAAATAATAGAAAATAAACTACGCACTCGCTGCAGCTAAAAACGTAACGGCTGAAAAAAAAAAGTATGTAAAGAGACAATGCTGCCAACTTTGTTACACTGAAGGCCGGGAGACGGACCGCGGCGTGCTGTCGCTGTGCGAAAAAAAACCTACGCGGTAATTAAACAACGGGACAAAAAAGCCCCCTTTTTGCGAACAACAACAACAAAAGGGAAACAAAAGTATTTTCGCTGTGCGCCTCCGGTCGGGGGCCTGCGAGGCTGTGATAAGCGCTCCTATATAACACGCTGTATGTTCACCGCCCACGTGATGCCACCGACACATCTACATTGGTCTCGAATAATGTTATTAACCTGAGATATACAACTAACATTTTTTCTTTAAATTTCCTAAATTACTCTATGAGCATCTTCAAAAGTAAGACGTGTGTCCACCATCGAGATAATTTCAACCTGTAACCTCTTTGTACATTGCCGAAATTAGTAATCGAATCGAATCAAATTTATTTTTATTCCGTATCATCATCATCATTTCAGCCTATCACAAGTCCACTGCTGAACATAGGCCGCCCACAAAGATTGCCGCAAAGCTCGATCCTGAGCCACCTGCATCCATCGACTTAATTTTTATGAACATGTAACACCAGATATTTAGGGATAACATTCTATTAAATTAGTATTTGTTAAAACTCAAACTCACTTTTTACATTCACTGTGTCAATTGTTAATCTATAAAAATTATGATGTTCAAGGACAACGACATCTTGCGGATGTTAAAATAAACTATTATCAATGAAATCGCAGACAGTGATGCATTTTTAAATTAGCACAAAGGATCGATAATCAGTGGTCCTTTCTCCATATGGTCTGATACGATAGAAAAACAAACGTTACTTACGTTTGTTTTTCTCAAGCTCTTGAAGTATTTATTAAAACTCCCACACGCGATAGATTAGGGTAGATTACTATTGTAAAGTAAATCTCTAAATACTGAGTACTCTCTTATAAGAAGAATTTGCCACAATCCTCACGCTAGGCATCAAGCAGTCTGATCATTCTTGGCCTGGTATTTATCGAGATGGTTATCCCGCCATCTGTAGGTAGTAATTGCGATTTTCAATGATTTTCCCTTAACGCCTCTTACGTCCACCGAAGGAAGTCAAAGTCAAAAAAAAATTTTATTCAACTAAAACCTTCTTTAAAGCTCTTATGAAAAACACGACCTACATAGAGAAAACCGTCATGAAAACTTTGGAGTCTGTTTTTTTTTTAGACTATATTGTCATTTATAATCTACAATAAAATCAATACAATGTCAATCACAATAAAAAAACAGCCAGTAGCCAGTAGTAGCCAGACCCGCGTGGGCAGAGTAAGAACTTTTCTACATATCTTTGATCTATTTTGAAGTAGGCCATTTTTTAATAAAATTTCTTCCTTTACTTAACTTTCCAGTTTTAGCCAATCTAAATTTAGGACCCGTTATACAGGAGACAGTAATATTTTTATTAAATATATGCATATTTTCCGTACGTAAATAATGTTCTCAAAAATAAACACCCACGGAACTGTCAAGATATTAGTCTCTTTGAACAGGTCGTGTAGCGAAGAAAGGGGATGGCATATTATTACGCCCATACCACACGCCAGGCAACACATTTAGTTTAATAAAATCAGTTCAGATAACCGAAGTGTAAGGTTAAACAAAAAAAAGCTCCTCATTTATATAATATTTTGCAACCGGAAAGACTCCGCCAAGCTTCCCGAGAATGGGTTGGTGGACTAAATATTCTTTGGTTATTTCACAGATATGCAGGTAATTTCTACATGATGAATTGTCATTGGTTTTTGTTCTTAGCATGTCGTAGGCTAGATCTTGAAATTATAAGTATTCCAAGTAAGGATTCCCGTTCTTTAAAATTTAAGAGAATAATTATTTTTTTTAAGAGACCGTCTGGCATTCTGTCCTGTTAAGGGTAGCTAGTACAGTAATCCTTTTTTTAACCGATTTATATGATATTTATAGTAGTGTGGAGATACATTGAGCACTGGGGAAGGACTAGGAGCTACCATTTAACCCGAAAAAGCCACGGAACATGATTCCACGCGGACAAAGTCGCGAGCGAAAGCTAATGGATTTATAATTTTCAATATTGACACAACGCCGAGGAATATAGGTAATATACTGTACATTAAACATTTTAATATTTGAATAAGCAAATGTTACGTTTTTATGTTAGCCAATTTTAGCTCGCTTGTTGAAACTTCAATTGTTTATTTTGTAAAAAGCCGGTTTTGTCGATCTTCGTACCCACGACTCGTTTAAGCAATTGAATGTTTGTAATATGTGCCTTAAGAACATTATTATATTGACATATTAAACAACATTGAGATTTTGTTTAAATTTGCTGTGTGAATTGTTAATGTATAAAAATGATGACGTTCAAGGACAGTGACATCTTGCGGTTGTCAGGAGAGACTATTATCAATCAAATTGCAGACTGAAGAAACAAAACAGTGAAACATTATACCTGGTTACCTATACTGTACTATACCGGTTCGTAAACTGCGACAGCTTACGAATTTTCTTTTATTTGCGTTAAAGGCGACAAACGAGCAAGCAGCACACGTGATGGTAAGTGATTACCGTCGCCCACGTACATCCGCAACACCAGAGGAGCTGCAGATGCGTTGCAACGCAAGGATACTTAGGAGATGGGAGAGAGAGGATAAGGAAGGCGTTGGGGGAGAGGGATTTGGGCCTCAGATTACCTCACTCACCGAACGAAACGCAGAAGCTCAAGATGCCTCTACTTTACGGTGGTATTCTGCGAGGCCGTGGTACTACCCCGGTCGAGTCGGCCCATCCGATTAGCACTTGGCTTTATCAACAGTTATCAAGTATTATATAATTTGTGTGTTGTAGAAATATGCACTTGGGTTGAAATTTCATTACACTAACTAAGCAGCTCGGCCATAAAGACTACCCACTTCTGAACTCATATGCAAGGGCTCTCTTTATTTACTGTCATGTGAGTAATTGTCCAGTTTGCTACGCTCGGTGAGGTGAGTCGACAGCCAGAATATGAACTCCTTAGTTAACATTCACGATAGCCATAAAACCTTTTAAAGTCGAGAGAATTTGTTTTGCAGCTCTGTTAAAAGACAAAGAAAATTATTTTATGTATATTGATTAACAATTACAACACTATCGACATCGAGGAACCTATTTTGTTTTTTGGTTCTTTATAATCTCATTTTTATCTTCCAGATTAAATTGATCTATAACCTGACCGGTTTGCTTGTCAAAACATATTCCCTTTCACTTCAATCAAAGTTGCATGCTTCCAAACAATCTACGGTGTAACAGCCTGGCGAAAGAAATGTTCCTAACGTTAATCGATTCAGTATCAGTTACCGGCATAAAAGTTCGTTAACAAAGCCAGCTCCCGTTTCGTCGGAAGAAAACAGACAGTCATTCCAACGCATTCACAGTGTGTTTCGACCTTAATAGATTCCATGGGGCACAATGCCTAGTTATTTGAGGCGGCCGTATACACTGTTTCTTTGTCGCCCGGAAAAAACGCACCTTTGTAGAGCGATTGCTTCTTCTTTGTGAGATAACGAACGTGTCTGCTATTGGATATAGCTCCACGCTGCGTTGGATTATAGCCAATGGCGTTAGGTAGCGTTGGCGCTATGCTTTAATTACTGCATCTGGCATAAAAAAATGGGGCAGGCGGGTAAAACAAAAAAAAAAACTAAAGTAAAAAGTTGGCTATGTAGTAGAGCGAGGAAAATCGCTGTAAATTAGAATCGAACGGCAACATATGTTCCTATTATGTAAGTCGAGTTTGAGAGGGGCGTGGATGATTAGATGGGGTAATGACTCTGACGGCGATTGCGGGGGTAACAGCGTACACAAAAAAAAAACAAGTAGCTTTATCTAACTCTTACATTGGTACCCAATAAAGGCACCATAGTTAGTCGATATTAATTTGTGAATGAACATTTGATACAACTTTTTCTAATGTCATACGCGTGTACTTCTGTATGACAATTTATTAATTGCAATTATAAGTGTCCACTATCTATGTGCACGGTGATGGAGGAGAACGTGGCGTTCAAAGCTGTATAATATCTAGGAAATACGAATATTTTCTGAATACACAAAGCCTACCGGCGTGCATTAACGGCGGGCTCTTAGCCCGGCTCCATGGCTCTCAAATGCCAATGTTTAAGGCCTTTGACTTTTATTCTTGAAAAAAAAAAAAGTTTTTTTATTGTACATATACAATAACTTATGAACAGTTTCTGCTTGGGGAGGCTGGTCTGCTCGAGTTTACATTGCATTTATTCTTTAATTTTGTCGATTTTATATTCTTGTAGCAGACATTTAGCTGCCAGAAAGACTTGATCTTTTATTTTAATAGTTTTACTTAGATTAAAGTTACTGAAAAAAAAAATAGAAGAGGATACTCCCGGAGTTTCTTTCGCGTGTTGCCTCCTTGAAACATCATTACGAAAATTAATGTTGACTATTGACAAATGAATAATTTTCTTATATCCTGAAGAATAAGGAATTTCTAGTTTCATATTAAATATAACTAGAATGAAAGTAACCTAGAAGTTGCCAGTTGCAAATTGGCGACTGCTTTAAAGAGGTCCGTTTTCTATTGTGCAAATGATACTTATAAGATACCTTCATCATACATAATAAAGATTTGTACGCTTAGTTGTAAATTTCTAAGACTATTTATTCATCACATTCCGTTGCGGTTTTATTTTTATTCTGTAAGGTTTACAAAACAATTCACAAAATAATATGTCGTAAAATTTGATATCAAAATATCAATTCACAATTTCATCCATTTCCTAAACAATTCCAATAGTTAAACGCGTTCGAAATAAAGTGCTAAAAAGGCATCAACACTTGTAAAATTTTTGTGTACATTTCACAATGATATATTCAAGGTGAACGTCTCACGTGTTAGGGTTGCACAACACCTCGGCGACGATAAATGGAAACCAATTACATGAACTACAATACCCCACCCCCACCCTTAATTAATATTAACTACGGAGCGACGCCCCTAACAGTTGGCGGATAGAATTATTGAGGAACGCTGTAGGTGCATCAGACAGCGATGAAAACAAACATGCGCGACACACTGCAGCGATGTTCGGAAAACTTTTTCTATTTATTATATTTTGTTTACATTTAACGATATTTATTAAAATTTTATTTTCACCAGAAAAAATTAACAAAGTCTCGGCATTACCAAGAGGCATTCTCTACCAGTCTACATTTGGGTTTGCATCAATTTGGACCTTTAACCTGTCAGTGAAACTTATTTCTTGAATCGCTTCTGAAGTTTCCGAAATAACTATCTACAAACAAACTGTTCAAGAACAAGCTGGTGGTAAGTAATAATTTAAATTCTCATTATCTCATCAACTTAACTACGAGATATTAATAAGACAGTAAAAACTAATAAAGTCAAATTTCACTTTAATAACCAAAGTGGGTATATAAAATAAATCTCGTTTATCATTAGATCCATTTTAATTTATAAGAATTGTACCTTTTGAACAGCGTAATTATTCTATAAATTAATAAATAAGCCGGTCACATCGCCCACAGAACTGATAACCGTTACAAGGAAAGGTTCTGGAACGGCAACCTTGTATAGGAAAACGCAGTGTAGGGTCATCATGCTCATACAACGGAGTGGCGACCTGCAGGGTGGCATTCGATTGATGCAAGTGAATCAGGACCGTCCTGTGGGAAGGGCCATGTTCAGTGGTAGACTTATTGTAATGATGATGATTAAGCTAACTCAATCATTATCTTTTGAAGAACGATGCAGCTGTAATGATAATTGATAGACAGATCACGTTGCCAATCGCAATGGTCAATGTTTTATTTTTCATTGTTATCGTCTGTATGTATGAAATATGGTAAAACGATAGAAGGCGCATTGTGCACGAGAAGCTTTGTTACGCGCATCGACATTTGTCGGGTAACGTTTCGATTGGTTACGCGAACAAAACGCGTTTTGTGCACCGATTTATTAATGCCGGTAAACAATGGACGAAACGGAACGCACCCCGTTCATTATCGACAGGTATTGCACCCAAATCTGCCATCTGTACTCGGACGGATTACATTTCTTTTTTAAAGGTTCAAAATTATAATTCGATTGTATTGGACAAGCTTCTGTTCAGACAGGTGATTTGATAGATTTTGGAATTATAGTAAAAATTATAGTAACTGAAATATATATTATCTGATTTTAACTTTGCATGATCCCCTAATACTCTTTTGCTTTATCTATAATGAAATCCTTGGCTGAAAATACATAAAAAAAAAATATCAACCGCCTTTCTTTCGCTTCCCTTACAAAACCTAAAATCCTCCTATGAATAAACGATGCGCTGTTTGTAGAGGACAATGTAAGTCAGGCTGCGTTTGCAAAAAGAAACCGACTTCACACCCCTCCCGCTCGAACGGTAGTCAAGTTTTTTTTTTTTTTTCACTTTGATCGATGTACAACTGTTTTATGATGGGACTGAAAAAAAAAAATTCCTTTGCGCTTCTTGGCTTTTAAAAAATGATTATTTATTTGTATTTACACTTGGAAATCGATTCTGAGTAACATTTTCTAAATTATTTTTTTCGTCGTTTTTGCTGTGTATAAGCAATACCACGTGGCGAAAGATGTTAATAGCTTAAGTTAAGGGTAAAAGCCTAGCTAATCTAATAGCCGTCTCTGGTAGAAAGCCAGGGCTTCTCACTCGTTACGATTTATTTCCCGTTCACGAGTGGTGAAAAGTCGCTTGCCGAAGCGCGTCTGGCTACACAGAGTCGTACAGAAAAACTGTAAATTAACAGCCTGATACCCACAGCTGGGCAAAGCTGGGGAAAGGTGCTCCAGCGCGGATGGTCGGACTTCGCATGTCCACGAAATAATATATTTGTGTAATAATTTCTCCGGCATGCAGGTTTTCTCGCGTTGTTTTCCTTCACCGTCGAACACGTCATGTGTTGCGTTGCACATGTCACGAAGATCGAACAGTTATATATAGGTACAGATTAAGTATTCAAAAAATATGTCCTGTGTATATTCACTTTGAGTGGATCTTGTAAAAAGGCTTACCTAAAAAAAAACTATACATTTATATCAAATGCAGTAAGAATAATTATCAGCGCTGTGGTCATTGGCCGTATAATTTTTCCTTTTTAATTGCGACCGTCGTAAAAATAATACCATAAATTACGGAATACGTAGTAAAGAAATATCAACATTGTACAATGAACAGACTAACACAACGCGTCCAAACAGTGTATCTATCCACAGCGAACCACACAAGGCACCGTTAAAAAAGGAGGGAAAAAATAGAAAATGGCGCTTCCTCTCGCCGTCACCGCCAGAATGGCGGGCAGCGGCCGGTTTTATTTTTCCGTACTCTTCCGCCCCTGTCTCCTCTTTTCTGAACATTTTTAAATTCTCTGTTAGGCTTGAGTTTTGCTTACTTTTCGTCGTTGATTAATTCGGTGGCCGGTGTCCCGCAGCGACGCTCCTACCGCTTGATTGCGCCATCTTTTTTTTTTGTACACCGTGCAATTTTATTTCTATGCTTTTAATTTTAAACTTGCTTGCAGTTTTCGATCGTCTTGCAATTAAACGTCGTATGTTTCAATTTTGTCGATACAACAAGTGAAAAATGTTTTTAGTCTTTTTTAAATGTCCAGCCATTTAAAATTAAATAAAACGAATAGTATTATAACGAACTGAGTTGATTTTAAATAAGTTAATGTTTCTTTTTTTCTAAATTTTTGACTCCAATTAATTTCTATTTGTGGCTGATTAATCAGCACGGTTTTGAATTCCTAAAATAGACCATATGTTTAATCTATGTATTATTTAAGTACAAAACTAAATTAATTATGACATTGCATACATTAAAAGTAATGAAAACAGAGAATACCAACGAAATTTCTTATCTGTTTCTTCACAGTCAGAGGAACCTCATAACAAATACGATTGAAAAAAAACGTCTAACGTAATTTAATATAGGAACGTCGCTTATTAAAGAATTTTTATTTGATTTCTGAATTAATATAAACTGATAAATTCCACCAACTCAAACTATATATAATAGACCTACTATTAACTTATAAGCTAAACAGTAAATGAATTTAAATTTGGAATAGGTAGATCCATTGAACAAAGGATCGCGGCCCCGGTAACCAATAATTTGCATTATAACCGGGGTGTTATTAAACAATATATATTTCCAGTATTGTCTTCAGATCTCGGTCTTAATTAAATTAATTGATTATACTTCAATGATCCATACCTATCTGTACAGAATTCCAGAACGAAGTGATCCACAAAACAACCTTATTGACTTTATAAAACTCGTCTACTGATACATAAAATATTTTGAATGTATGGCCATGTTTGACGTTAAATCACACTTAAAGAACTGGAAGAATACGAAAGAAATTTAGCAGATATATGGAATATTCCATCTTATAGAATGAATGATACGTTTTATCTCAATTAAGCGTACACTCGGAACATAGTTTATGACAGGGCGAGCGGAGCAACGGGCAGTCGTTAGTGAATAGATGAAAACAAACTTACCCAGTCTCTTAGAAATCTCCGAATTGTGCATCTTTGGATTATCCTGCGCGATCTTCCGCCTCTGCAGCCGCGACCACACCATGAACGCGTTCATGGGTCTCTTGATATGCTCCTCTTGGGACTTCTTCTGCTGCGCCTGGCCATTCATGGCGATCGCCCCCATTGTCCCTATGGCACCCATAGCGGACATGTGGCTCATGGGGAAGTGTCCCATGGTCGTCCCATAGCCGGTGCGGTCGCACATCGCGCCAGCGGCACTGGAATTACACAATTTATTATATAAATCAGTGCTCACGACAGCTGCTAGCGGGGTATCCGCTTTCGTTACCAGGAGACTCGAGTTCCGCACCAATGTATTTGAAACATGACACACAAACTTGACTAACGATTTGTACCGTTGACCTGGGAATAGCGACCGGCTCATCGCCAGCCCACGTTGTACCAAAATAAGCTCTGGTGAAAGGTTTTTTTTTTATGGGAAAGGCGGCAAACGAGCTAGCTGCTCACCTGATGGTAAGTGATTACCGTCGCCCACGTGCATCTGCAACTCAAGAGGTGCTGCAGGTGCGTTGCCGGTCTTTAAGGGTATTTGGGAGATAGGAGGATGAGCAGAGGGATGGAGAGGGGAAGGGGCCTCCGGTTACCTCACTCACTCACCGAACGAAACGCAGAAGCACAAGGTGCGTTGAGACGACTAAAAACGCCCTCCGACCACCTCTGTATCACGGCCCACCCGTGAGAGTATTTATATGTTATTTGCAACCGGAAGTGCTTATAATGTAATTTATAT
Organism: Bhutanitis thaidina; assembly: GCA_029286595.1. Classification (NCBI taxonomy): domain Eukaryota; kingdom Metazoa; phylum Arthropoda; class Insecta; order Lepidoptera; family Papilionidae; genus Bhutanitis; species Bhutanitis thaidina. Next base: position 2,536,800 of record JAGSMS010000004.1, on the reverse strand, counting down.
AACCACCGCGTGGTTTTGTAGTTAGCGTACATGACTGTTGAGTTATGTGTTGAATCTCAGTCGAAGTCAATATTTGTGCTAAAACATTAATTATCGGTTATTCGGGTTTGCGTATTTGTGGAAATACATAGTACCGTCCTTTTCACCAAAAGCCAACCTCACCTGAACTTACTTTCTATGATAAACATGTACAATAAAATCCGTCCGAATTATGATGTCCATGAGCGACACGGCCGGCAGCGCAGGTGAAATGCTATCTCGTTTTACACCGCAATTCGACTCACACTCGTGTAACAAATAACAACTTTTTAATTTACATCGCTTTTAGCACAAATTGTAATACAACTCTGTATTAGGTGCTATTAAAACTTTGTGATCCAATTACACCGACGCAATTTTGCATAACATCAATCATTGTAACAAGACGTACGCACAGTGAAGTAATGAAGACAGAATTTCCATGGGAACGTTACTTGGGGACTAAACTTTTATCGTAACGAACCTTGTTACGTGTTCGTTTGAAAATTGCAATTAACAGTTTCAGAATTCGCTACTGTACACAATATGCACAATTGTTGCTTATGTTATCGCTAAGTTGCCAAGTTGCTTGTAAGTCTACGACACTACGTGGTCATATAATAGTGCAACAACTATGTTCTTTTCTTATCTCGATCACATGTACATAGAAACACCCTTCATTGGCCGCCAAGAAGAGTACATAAGCACGTGTGAAGAAAAAGGTTTTATAATCTCTTTTGTAGAATAATGAATTAAACTACATGTAAATTATGAAAGCAAAATAGATATGCTAATAACATTTGTTGTCGTATTTGTTCTTAAAATTGTATAGAACCATCTACGAGTACAAAAACTATAATTCTAAATTGGAATTATCTAGTAAGACTCTAGGTAGAGCTGCAATTACAAGATAGTCAGGAAAAAAAATTAATTATCCTAAAAATATTTCGCGCATCGCCCCAAACGGTGTTGCCAGCATTGTTAATGCCCCTTCACACGTGCGTAACAATTGCGACTTTTAATACTCCTGCGACAATTATTGCGTGCATAGGAGCGGAAAATATTAATACATCGCGCATAAGAAAGAGGGCGCTTTTTTTAAATTGGCTGCTTATAAGCGATCTGGCGCTTGTTTCTGATTGGCTTAGAGTCCCTTATAAGGATTTGGAATTCAAGAGTCTTATTCTAATTTCGTTAAGTAAGTTGCCTTTTTGCGGTTTCTGAACGCGAGGAAACGTGAAGAGTCACTTCAAAGAGTGAAACGATTGGGACGAAATATATTAGGTTAACAACTTTGTGAATTCGATGAAACGACATTATTAATCAGTTAGTACAATACGGGGTGTAAGGGAGAATATACCACCCCGTTCTGCTAAATGCCATGGTGGCGTTAGAGCCAAGGAGCGGCTTTAGCTGCTGGTCGAATGCTCTGGTTCGATCGGAGTAGTGCCGCGACCACTCGGAGTACCGGCGTGAAGTAAAGACATCTCGCGCTTCTGCGTTTCGTTCGGTGAGTGTTGTAACCGGAGACCCACTCCCTCAGGATGGGGATCCTTCATCCATCAAGAAATGCATGCCGAATTATGCTAGCGCATTCTTGGTGAGGCCTATGTTCACCAGTGAACTTAAATAGACTGGTGCAGTAGTGTAGTAGCAATATTATAAAACGATCTTGTGACCTTATGGCGCTCCTCGGTTGAAATCCGACACTAATTAAAAAAGGTACATTAATAAACATTAGCAATTAATCAGAATTAAGTATTTGAAATAAAGTTATTTAAGGATTTGTTTAATTTCTAATGTGAAGTGTTCGCGTAAATTACAAGAAATTTCAGCTTCGCATATTTCTTTTATCAGTTTAGTAAAAATATTTCTAACTGCTAACCGCAACATATTGAGTCTTCGAATTCCTTTTCGAACCTAACCCAACCTAACCTAACCGCAACATATTGAGTCTTCGAATCGAATGATGATTATGCCCGCCTGGTCGATATCCACCACGGCGACAACTTCCGAATACCATAGGCAGTCGTCAACTGTGCAGCAGATATTATAGTGCCGTAAATATACGCGCAAACACTGAGTCACTCGCTCACCTTACCTTACCATGTTGGAAAGGCCAGATGCAGTCTCAGAGACACGGCATGAACAAAACGCAACTAGACAAGCATACCAACAGTTTGTTTACCTTCGGCTGGTATACCTACCCATGGGACCCATGGCTTAGCAGTCAGCCGCTCGGTAAACACTCGAACCGAATACGAAGTCACTAACTACAGAAACCCTACATTGATATCAATTGTAGTAGAAAACCACCGCGAACTCGAACAAATTTCTAATTAAATTACTGAAACAAATTACCCGGTGTCGTTAGAGATTCATACAGAACGCAATAAACCGAATAGTGAAGCTGAATTAGATGTTGTTACTTAAATTTGTTCATGCCACAAATCCCAGCGGTGGGGTGTTGACATCTGAAACACCGAGTTACCCCCTCCTATAAACAACACACCCACATGAACCCAACCCCAGAACAGCACACCCATGCCATTACTGAATCACTAAACACGATTTAGACAACACATGCATAAAAATTCAACACCCTCGCGGGGGTTGGTTTCAACTAATTATTTCACGTTACTTAATTATAGCTATGAAATTTCAGTTATAAAAAAATATACAGGCTACATACAACTTAAATAAATTTGAGATAAAGAGTATAATGGAGACATAAGGAAATAATGAACTGGATATGATAATATTTCTGGGAATGAAATTTGTATTTCTTACGTGGTCTAATAATTTAGAATAAAAAATAAGTAGTTAGTACGAAAAACTTTGAAAATACATTTTAATATCAAACGTGTACACACTTCTTTCAGTAAAAAAAATCCTGATTGACATAACGACCCTTTAAACAAACAAAAAGAAAACATTCTGATATGCCACCTGATATAAACATATTCGGCAGGAACCAGGAACACTGTGTCTGTCCATTGTAAAGAGTACTATCTACATGAACATATTAGCGTATTTAAACGGAATAACAAACAAAATCTTAGATTAAATACAATTAAATTGTAAAACGGAACATGAAACATTTATTCGTGCGACACCGTAATTAAGTCAAGTGTTGCCGCTAGGGTTGCCAACGTAATTAAATTCAAAACACGGATTAACTTACACTCTGTCAAGGTTCGTTAAATAACATGTTGGTTACTACGCAATATGGTACCTAGCCGTTCCGGGAATAATGTATTTGGGTCAAAGAGTCCATATTTGTCCGTGCGATGTGTCAATATTTGTCGCACTGCACTTTTGTGATATATGCACAAGATTTTTTGAAAGAACGTGAAGACACTGCAACTTTTTTTTAAACTAATGCCTAGCTTTTAGAACTTTTAGAGCTTTTTTAGTGTGTTTGTTTTTATGACGATATTTGGTAGGGTTGTCTAGAAAATTCTCTTATAACAGATTATGCAAGGGAAGTAAGGTCAGAACGGTGGAACGGGTCAGATAGATATATATTATTATATAATAGCAACAGTTTTTTCTTTACTTTTTATTCCTAATCGACAATTTAATCTTTTAATATTGTACCATGAACTTTATTGGTTTCATTCCTATAATATAAAAAATTGACAAAATAATTAATACCTGGTATCTGTTACCATTATTATATATTTGGATTTGTTAATTGCGTGAATGCAAAGCATAAAAAATGATCGACCGTGACAGGACTCGAACCTGCAATCTTCGGATCCGAAGTCCGACGCCTTATCCATTAGGCCACACGGTCTCATGGCAATATTGCGAAATTTAGACATAGTTATCCAAACATGTTGCACAACTTTCTGTAATCCTAGTCTTGATATTTTTTTTTATAAGAAAGTTTAAAATTTTTGTCGCTAAATCACACGAAAAGAACTAAAGGATTTAAATAATTCTAGTCAGAAAGTTAGATTTCGATCAAGGGTTTCGCGGAAACAGATTCAAAATTTAAGCCCACGTGAACGAAGCCGTGGGCAGGCAACTAGTGATTTATAAAAGAATACTTGGATGATACTAAACCCTGGGAATGAGTAAATCGCTCCCAAGCCGTTTCTAGAAAAACTGTTGTTATATTTGATTATTAAAACGTTTTGCTTATTTAAAAAAAAAAGTGGATTCCTACGGAGTTTCTTTCGACGGTTTATTCTCTGTCAGGGGCACCACGAAACGGTGGTAGGTTTGAAACAAAATTGACCTTCGCCTAGTGAAATGTAATATACATTTCACTGGTTATTGAATAAATGATTTGAATTGATAAGCTTATCGAATTTAACCATCGGCCGGAACACAAAGACGCCGTCAGGCTCACCATCTATCAAGTTATTTCAAATTATGGGTAAGAACGTCTAGATCTCTGATCGCTCCTTTACTTGTGTAAACGGTCGTGATAGCTTATTTGTTTTATAACTAAGAACAGGATTACCAGAACAGACTGGTTTAGTTTTATTCAAGTTCCGATGTGAAAAATCTAGACAAACCGAAGATCATTGAAAGATAAGCAAATGTTAGTCGGTTCGGTTCTTTGAAAAAAGATAAGAAAAGTTCGGACAAAGTCGATAATTAGAAATTGGATGCGGTGTTGGATGAATTAAGGACTGTGCATTCGATATGGCTTTAAATGAAATTTTGTTTTATATCCTGTCCGTAGAAACACCATCACAATGTGATATGGTAGCTGGCAGTTAAACGGGAACATCTTTATAATAACGCAGAGATATTCAGCATACCACATCAGTCAAACAAAGTTTTAGTGTTTTACGTCTTATAGACATGGAGACATTTACGTATTGTGCATGGCGTAAAAAAAAAAGTAGCAGCCTATACGGGCCCTCTTCTAGGCAAAGGCCTCTTTCTCAAATACGAGTATCAGAGAGGGTTAAGGAGCCAGAAAGGGCCCGCCACGCTGCTCCAGTGCGGGTTGGCGGGCTTCACATATCCTCGTCAGGATGTTTTCCTTCACCGCCGAGCACGTGGTAAATACAGCACTTAAAATTGCTAGTAGCAATTTTAGTGGTGCCGTCACCGGGGATAGAACCCAGAACACTCGCGCTTTATGAAACTAAAGTTAGCGTCATTAAAACAATGTTGATGTAATTTCAATTTTGGATATGAACTTTGAAATTGTAAAGCAATTGATAACAAATTTACATGAAGATTGGTTTAAGCTCTGGTATTATTATTTATTTATTTACAATTGATTGACCATGTGTTTTACGACAGTATGTTGTCAACCTTTGAAATTAGCCGAAACTTTAAAGCGTTACAACAACAACTTGAGTCACAAAACTTTTTACACTTGTATAATCATAATAGATAGAACAACCAAATATAAAATATATATAAATTTCAATTAACATAAGTGTTTTTAGAAAAACATGTTCACTTCAAATGATGGTCATGGTTGCTATAATAAGTATGAAGCCTGTCACTTAAATTAAAGGCCAGCTTATATCATCAGGAAGTGTATTCCAAAACCTTGCGTCTCGAAGAGTTGGATATAAATCCTAAAATGATAAAGTGGTCCAGAAAGAATAATGTATTAGATCTGATGGTATATCACCATATCTCAGTAACTACATTTTTTCTGGTTTTCCATGAACTGAAAAATGTCGTATTATACCTCCTTTCAGTGCTTATCGCCATAAGTTTTTATGTTGATGACGTAGGATTGATTTTTTTTTTAAATCAGACTTCGCTAAGAATGCGAAGAAGAAATACAAAACAGACATAGAACAATGTAAATCTTAAGAGATCATGTTTAATTTTGTGTAAAAAAAGTTAACGGTTAGGTTTAATTTTGTGGAAAAAAAGTTAACGGTTAGCTAAAACACAATATATAGAAGGTAGGGAGAAATGACCGCACAATTAGATGTTGAAAATCCGATAGATTATGAATTTTCACGAGCTGAGAAAACGTTTGCTCATTTTTCAGAGAGATTTCATTCAATTAAAAAAAAATTAAATGTCAATGCCGACATTTTTAGTCGTTTCAAACCAATTTTCATCAGAGCTTATTTGGGATACCGAGACTAGTGGTGAGCCTGTCGCCTTTCCCAGGTCAACGGTACAAATCGTACATAAGTGAAATGAAAAATCTGGAGCATATCTTGCGACAAATTCGGTCAATTTAAGCCCTTCGCCGTCCTAGCGTTCAGAAAAAGTTTCGAAAAACTCATAGGTGATTAAACTCAGGGTCGCATGATTCGGACCTACTCTACAAGTAGCATTTAAGGTAACATGTAATTCAAATACCATATCCGTCTACAGTCCAGCGAATACAGAGGTGTGTTAAAAAGCAACAAGAGAATTAAACCACTAACACTACATCACACTGACAGCGGTGTCCAAACAGGCTACTGTTTAAACTACTTACGAGTAGAGGTCGCATGGCGAGCCAGCGCCGCAAACACGCGGCCCGCTTTGTCTAACTCATTAGCGCGGGGACGTCGATGCGCCGAAGGATTCGTAAACTCCGAGCGGTGTTCTTTATTTGTATTTGCTGGAAACAGCCATCGTGGGGGTTGACAAGGTAATAGGTGTAGAGCTCAGGTATGGAGCAGAAGTGGTACGGTCAATTTGACGTAACTTAGGCCGTAAATTTATATAAATCAGATTAATTCACTAAGATCTGCATACAAAATATATTAACTGGTTTCATTGAAACCACCGTCCAAGTACGTACTTATAATTTGACTTCCTCACATGACTTCATCGGACTATTTCAGTCCAAAGATATCTCCGTGAAAGCGCCAGTACAAGCTGGCATGCATTTGCCCATACTCACCACCCACGGCAAGCAGTACCATCAGACTAGTAATAACATCCCATAACTAGTTTTTAATAGTCTGAGCTCGACCATTCGACCAGAGCATCGTTTGTTAATTAGAACGGTGTTGCCATGTGCGGCTGCGGTTTGACATTACATTCTAAATTTAAATGGAAAAGTTTATTTAGGCCCCCCAATTTTTGAAATCATGTGTCGTCCACGAGAAGAAAGGACGACCATCTAAAACAGTTATACTTAATCTCTGAGTGAGAAAACTAGTTTACTCGTCAGCAGTGACAACGTTCTGTCGCGGATATTCTCTAATGGAGAAGCGGACGGGCCGATCGGTACTTCGGCCAGTGGTATAATAATCTCAACAATTTAATATATTTTTGCTACTTATCTAATTCAGCTGCATGTGGTGGCGTCGGCTCTGTGCTGTACTCTCAAGATGAGAGGATAATGTACATATAGCATCTCATACTTTGATTTGCAAATGGAGATTTATTTGTAGATTTATCATTGTCGGTCAGTTGACTATCCTCAATGAAACTTAAAGGCTTCTCTTAGCCGTTAAGTTTCAAACCGTCAAACGCTAAGAGATATCTTTGCGTTTGACAGAACACGAAATGACGGAAAAAGTGTAGGACATCCATCGGGAGAGGCCATATTCCTCCTCCCGATTAACAAGCTGATGAGGACGAAGAAGAAGAAACTCAATGTCTTGTTAATTTTTATTTAAATTCAATATTTATTTATTTATTTATTCTTTATTGTGTCCCTAGAAATAAGGTATACAATGGGCGGACTTAATGCCTTTTGGCATTCTATACCAATAATATATGTAATAAAAAATTACAGCTTGTTATGACAAAATACTGAAGGTGAGTACTAGGAAAACAGAACTGCACGAAACATTGTCGAGTTCGAGCGAGTGGATCTTCTTAAATTTGTTTCGAACAAAGAGCGGGCTCGGGAACCCGCTCGGGCGCCGCTAACACGCTGCGCAAACGCACGCATGATCTACTGTTTGCCCGGCGGCGAGTACTGAGGCGCGGATTGTTTTTACCAATTACTGACAAGTTGAAGAATTTTCTATGATCACTTAAGAGAGTATTATTACTACTCGAAAAATTTCTCCAAAACACCACTTTCTACTTTGAAACACGGTCTACGATTACCCGGAAAACGAGCTATAACTAAATCAGTAAGCTAGATTATTAGCACCGTGAAGTAAAGAAACTAGAAACCATTGAAACCCTTTCTTCAGCAATTATAAGACGAGATAATTTCATCACAGAGCTATTTTCATCAAAGCAGGCCTGAAATCAGTCTCACGTTTCAAGATTACATCAAAAAAACTGCGAAGGTCTTTAATGTATCCAATCTATGTTAGATCACCAGCTCACCGTCAAAAAATCTGTGTCCCGGTAGGAAATTTAGGACATTCCCAGTGTCGGAAAATTAATTAAGTAAGTGCCGGATATGTGCCGGAATATGCTGCTGTGAGCAGATAAGCCCTCCTCTTCCCTCCCTTCTCCGAAATATCCTTAAAGACCGGCAACGCGCCTGCAGCATCTATGGTGTTGTAGATGTATGTGGGCGATGGTAATCACTTACCATCAGATGAACCGCTTGCTCGTTTGCCGTCTTTCCCATATAAAAAAAATACAAACTTGCAATTAGACAAGAATTGACTGACATCGAATATGACTTTAAATATAAAAGAAACATTGGACTGAAGGAATTGCGCCCGTGCCACGAGGCTGTTTACATACATAAAATGAACAAAAACAAATACTCGAACCCGCGACTCCCAGTGCCGCAGCCAAACACTTAGCCATTACGTCATATTCTTTTCCAAATGCTAAACTCACCTGCACCTACTCGCTAACCTATGGTAGATTGTAAGAAAAAAAAATTTGAGACTGGCGACCCACTGATGGAAAAAGTTTTTCTCTCAGTTTTAAAAGGGTACGAAGATATGTGAAGTTCGTCACCCCCCACTGGAGGAAGGTGAACGACCACACTTCGATTACGAAACCCTTTCAAAACTAACTATACTGATTTTCAACGGCAATAAATCTACAACAATAGGTGTGCGGGAATGTACCATCTTTTTATGCAAATGCTAACCTGACCTTCACGCTCTGGACCCTGATAGCAAACGAACAATACTATAGCGACCGAATTGTGGGGTAAAATCCATCCTCATTTACTGAACGCACAATTCACATACCAATAAAGTAACTAAAATAAACGAATGAGGAAAGTAAACTAAAGTTTGTTCAACGTGGTAGAGCCAAGCGGCGGCTTTTGCTGCTGCTCGAATGGACCGCCTAAACCGGGTTGTACCACGGCCTCGCAGAATACCGGCGTGAAGTAGAGGCATGTTGTGCTTCTGCGTTTCGTTCGGTGAGTGAGGTAACCGGAGGCCTACTCCCTCTCCCCTTCCCCTTCCTCATCCTTCCTCCCTTCTCCCAAATACCTCTAAAGGCCGGCAACGCACCTGCAGAACCTCTGATGTTGCAGATGTCACACAGTCACAGTCACATGGGCGACGGTAATCACTTACCATCAGGTGACCCGCTTGCTCGTTTGCCGCCTTTCCCATAAAAAAAAGTAAAAGGGGTTCAGCATCACTGGAGCGATGGTACCTGCACTGCGCTCACCAACCCGCATGCCCAGCATGTTAAACATGAGCTAACCTTCTAAGGAATATAAATATGCTGGCTTGCTTCAAGATGCCTAAGTTCAGTAGTGTGTTTTCAATAAGGTTAAGCAATTCTATGGTATACGGTAAGTGCTCAGCGAGTGCTTACGAAGTATAACATTAGCTAAAGCAAGTGTAGCTTCAGTATACATATCGTTATAACAGGACTGACTTTCAAATGAGGCGCATTTAAGGTCAATAACTCAGTGAGAGCAAATCAGAATCGCCGGCGGCGCGCCACAAAGACCATCTGCTATTGTAAAAGTGTAAAAATAATAAAGGTACCTTTACGACGTCCACAATAAAGATGGAACGATTGTACCTTCATTAGGCGATCTGAACACACCTAATTGGCTTTATGGGGTATTGGCCAATTTTGCATACGCATGCACATTTTGACCGACTATGAAGGGGAGATAATTGTCGTATATCGAATAGGTTTCGTATTTGTGTCTGTAAATGCTGATTAACCCTACGATTTCAATATTTTTAATATTAAAAGTAATAAGTACCCCGCTTTAATATTCTTTTCATTGTAACCTATTACTAAAATATGTTTAGTTCTTTCACTTTTTCTAATATTTGTGTTTTTGGAAAAGATCTAATTCATCAGTCACGAATTTTTTTTAAATACTAGCAATTTCTTACAGTTGATTTTATATTATTAAAAATATCAACTGTCTTGTAATGATTTTTTAAGATTAGGTAAGTTTTGGCAAATTTCCACTATATAGTTTTTACTACGTCGTTAACGCGCTGTGTATAGAGTAATACAATTACAGAGCTTTTATTATTTTCTTTAACCTTTACTTTTTGGACATATTTGATATTTATACAAAAAGGTCAAATTTGTGGTAAATAATTTTAAGTACATATTTAGACCTAAGCAGCGTAGAACAAACTCGTGGTCAAAGTCTATGGATGCAGGAGGCTCGGGACCGTGCTTCAATGCAATTGTTGGGAGAGGTCTATACTCAGCAGTGGACTTGAACTGATGATAAATTCAGACCTAAATGGTTACAGGTATTCGAAAACTACCTTTCAACTGTTCTAATAACCCTTGTTTGTCTATATAGATGAATCTCGGAGGACATACTTCAAATACACAAATTATTCGCTCACAATAAATAAAAATAAAATAAAATATCAAAATGGGATACAGCGACATCTTTTAGATACATAGTGAACTGTATTGTTTACATTTTAGATATATTAAAATAAAAATAATAATTGAGTAAAAATGCCGTTTTAACTTTAAAATTGAAAATCTTAACAAATTGTTGGACGATATTTTTTAACAACTTAATATTGATTCCAGTAAGATTTATTGCATATAGTACGGAGCTTGATATTCAAGTAATTCCGAGAAAAACGTGTAGATTGAAGAACATCTATGATTTATCTCGACAACAAATATGTATAATTTTTGTGCCTCAGTGTGTGCAAATAATTACGCATTAAGTCTAACAAAATACAACATTACAAGAAATATTATATAATACAAAAAGATAATGTAAATATGGCTTCTGGAATATTTATGCCATTGTGGTGACGGTGTAGGAATGTCATTTCACCTTAGTCCCGTGGGTGTCGAAGAAGTCGAGTGAGATAAAAATCTGCTAGGAATATCTTAAGCACTTCGACGGATTCTACAAATACAAAGTAAATATTTTAAATTCTATTCTTAACATTAATAAACTAGACTGGTGAATGAGTGCATCGAACATTCGAGGCGTCTGATCGATCGACGACTGATCTATGATCGACAATTGTCTTGTCAAGAGGAAGAACTGCAAAACTTCCCAGCAGGTGAGAGAACTAATTACTTCATTGGACTGTAAAGTTTGAAGAAGAATCTAATATACCATCGGAAAAATATTTAAACCTAAAAAGTTCTTTCAAATATTATCGGATTACCAAAGAAGAAAAAATCTGATAAAAGTCCAATAAGTATATAATTTTGCCGTGTGCCCAACAGAAATTTATTCGCGCGGGTGTTCTAAAATTAAAATTTCGGATAGATGGCAGAACAGCGATCACATACCAGACCTTAATTATCCAGACCGGTACGGACTGCAGCGTCTGAAGTACGAGTGTATCTGATTCTGGAAAACCCAATTCGCATGCCAAGTGTAGCAACTTGTACTCAAAATAACCGGAGGCCAACACCACCTTCCCATCCCCCTCCCCATCCTCCCTCCTATCTCCCTAATAAGACCGGCAACGCATCTGCAGCACCTCTAGTGTTGGGGATGTACTTGGGCGACGCTAATCACTTACAATCAGATGAACCGCTTGCTCATTTGTTTCTCATAAATGAAATGTAATGAAAATGCTCTAAGCGTTCTCTCTCTCTCTCTCTCTCTCTCTCATGAGGTCAAGGGTTTACGCATTTCCAATCTACTTGTCACCAGGAGTTAATTTAGAATAGCTAGCTATGTGGTAAGCCCGTTGCAGTATTAGCGTCCGAGACAACGATAAAAATCGTTGATAAGTTACAAAAAACTATTAGTACGAGTACATTATATATGTATATATATATATATATAAATATATATATATATAGGATATTGAACCCTAGTCTCTATGGGATAGTCTATAGGGTCTTAGGTCTATAGGGGATAGACTATCTTATAGTAGCCAATTAGAAACTAATAAGAATTTAACTTTATATTAAAGTCATGCAATTCTGTATATTAGGTATTGTAATGTGTATATCCTGGTACAATATTTAATTAAGTATTGTGTAAACACCCTGTACTCAATTAAGGAAAGGAATATTTTACATTATTGAAATATTTGGAATAAACAAAATTCTTAGGAATTATTTTAAGTTTCGATTTCCCCAAGCGCTGGCCGCTGATGTAGGCTACTTGAAGAAACATATGTGTCTGAGAATTGAACTATATTTGTTGTAAGGTAAAGTAAGTCTAGAGTAATATCTGAGAGGGTTTTGGAACCGGGAAGGGCCAGGGGGTCCTGTACGACTTATCCTCCAAATATTGTTTTTATTATTTCTTAGACATGCGCGTGATAAATACAGCTATTAACTTTGCTATAAAAATTGCTTTCAACAATTTTAGTGGTGCTGGCCCGAACCCAGGTCACTGGCGCTCTATGAAGCTAAAGTGAGCCCCCTCTCCGCTAGACTACCACGGTTCTCATATTTGTTGGACATGTGGAATAGCGCAGCAGGCTTACTCGAATTCCATTAACCACCTGGTCCTCCGCTGAGACATCTTTATTACTAATGTAGGAAGGCCGGTGATCGTGTGATAACTATAGAGAATCTGATGTACCATTAGAGCCCTTAGGTGTGGTTAAAGTCCAATAAGGGAAATTCCAGAAAAAACATGTCTCCGATCTCCGACCGTTTTGAGTAAGAACCGTTCTGTTAAGTTTACACCTATTTAGTTGGTTCTTCAGTCTGTTGTATTATGTGTCTATCCCATGAGCAGATCAATCTGAGGATCGCTCGGCTCTATGGTCACCGTACCTGACGGTTGCGCCGTAGTGTTTCGAAACCTGATCTGATTGTATTGCGAAGCATCCCGTGTCACCGACACCGCATCCTACTCCACCGATCGATCTCATCGCATCCATCGATATGGAAAGGCGAAGAAGTGTAAGTGCCCCTGTGTTTGTGCATACACAATACAACACGTTAAGCGTGGTAGAGCCAAGCGGCGGCTTTAGCTGCTGCTTGAATGGGCCGGCTCGACCGGATTTGATACCACTACCTCGCAGAATACCGGCGTGAAGTAGAGGCATCCTGTGCTTCTGCGTTTCGTTCGGTGAGTGAGGTAACCGGAGGCCCGCACCCCCTCCCTATACCTCTCCTCTTCCCTCCCATCTCCCAAATATCCTTAACGACCGGCAATGCACCTGCAGCATCTATGGTGTTGCAGATGTATGTGAGCGACGGTAATCACTTCCCATCAGGTGAACCAATTGCTCGTTTGCCGTCTTTTCAAAAAAAAAAAAAAAACACTTGCGGCACTGTAATTTATATCCCGCAGTTGCTGACAGTACTCGGAGGTGGTCGCTGTGGTCGAAATCTTTTAGGAAGATGTCATCAATGTGATTAACCTAACCTAACCTACTTGTAAGCTCCCATATCCCCGTTTCTTTGTTGTGCTCCGACCGTCCTAACGAAGTACGGACTAAGTGAAAACACAAAGAGTTTAATTTCATTTGCCCGATAAGCGTGACATCGAAAGTGGGGAGATGAAGACGAACAAGGTGTTTCAAAATTTCTTTGAAACTTGTATTTTAATGCACCTAACCAATATTTCGCCACGTCTCTGATCGACTGGCGGAGAATGTCAAAAGGCTGTAAGTCCGCCCTTTGTGTTATTTATTTTATTATATTATTTTAAATTAAAAACAAACGTCTCAATTTAGTGAAATATGTTCTATACTACACGACCACTATATAGAGCACCTTGCGCAAGGACCCTTGATAGTAAATTGGAAGAAGTCACCGTGATCTTCATCATCACATATGCCATGAAATATCTCTTTTATCGGCTCACCTCATGGTAAGTGATTACTGTCGTTCATGTACGTACACAACAGCAGAGGAGCTGGAGACGCGTTGCTGACCTTTAAGGATATTTGGAAAATTGGAGGGTGGAAGAGGATAAGGGATGGGTAGGGCGAGGGGTCCTCCGGTTACCCCACCGAACGAAACGAAAAAGCACAAGATGCCTCTACTTCACGACGGTATTCTGCGGCCCATTCGAGAAGCAGGCGCCGCTTGGATCTACCGCGCACGTTAATATCTTCATCCTCAACATCATCACAGCGTATCACAAGTTCACTGCACATAGTATCCTGCTTCAAAGAACGAACCCAACGCTCCTGAGCCACTCGCATCAGAAACAATACTCAAAACCGTAATTAAAACGGGAACTTTAAGATTGTACTGTTAAGTTCTTCATAGGATATTTTTGTCTATTGTATTTGGAAGTAGTCATCTATTATACAGAATTACGCATGTAATCTGGTGTTAATATTTAAATAATTGAGTATGGACCATCCGCTATTGGGTACAATGGAGAAGATATTACTTTATGTAGACTTTAGGTACCTATAATTATAACATCATGGTGAAATTAAGTTGGAAGGTACTCGCTTGCCGGGACTCCTATCTTGTGTTTCTGTGTTTCGTTCGGTGAGTGAGGTACTCGGAATCCCTCTTCCCCAACCCCCGTCCTCATCATCCCTCCCACTCCCCAAATATCCTAAAAGGCAGGCGACGGACCTGCAGCCCCTCTGGTGTTGCAGATGTACGTGGGCGACGGTAATCACTTAACATCCCGGTGAACTGCTTTCCGGGGACAAACGGTCCCCTTTCCCATAAAAAAATTGTATAATCGTTATACTACCAACCTATTGTTTTTCTTACTTATAACTAAAACAACATATCTATATAAGAAAGAGCTAAACGCGTAACAATATGTACATCAGTAACGTAGAAATACTTTATAATATATCAAATAACGTCCGACAGCGAATGTCTCATGAAAATATTTAATTAATGATACAGCTAGCTTCCGCCCGCGATGTTGCACGCAAGGGAAATTCCTTATAAATAAGGTTATGTGCTTTCCCTGGGTTCCAGATATACCAATTTCACCAAAATAGACAAGAAGACCATAGAGTTACCTTCGCTTTTACAGTACGATTTGGTATAGATTACCTATAAATTAACATAACTTAGAATGAACTTGGGATATAGTGTAGGATTTATATTCACAGTTTATAACAACTGTGAATATTATTAATACTTAGCTACCGAAAATTGCAGCCCTTATCTCGCTACAGGTGAAGCAACAATCAATGCGCTGCAAGCTAAACGACACTTAACGATTTATAAACAAATTGATAAGCTAGGTTTTATACTTAAGTAACAATTAAACATTTAATTCCGCGAAACGGTTTTTTAATTTACTATTTTAATGTTAATGATTTTAAGATCTACTTTGAATATGATAAAAAATCTGTAATTGTCGATGAAAATATCAAAATAAATGTCAAAACATTGTCATAAATACCCACCTCTTTTCTTTCTTTTTTTTTTTTTTTAATTAAATATTTTAAATTCATTTTTCTTCTTTAAAAAGTGAAGATCGAATTGTTCTAATGCGAAATAATTGATAAAATATTATTGGAAATTGTCTTTTTACCTCATAAAGTGACCGCTGGCACGTTGATGTAGTTCTAGATCCACGATGTTGCCGTAAAACACCCAAAAGAAATAATAACACCTCGGTTGTCCGTCGACACAACACAAACACTGTTCGAAATTAAAAAAAAAAAACAAAAGGCAAGACGAACTACGGTAACCGTGTCATAATCGAATGACAACGTGACGATACGATCGATGTGTTGAATTGTTGTCGGCGTGCTCGCGTGTCGCGAACGTTCGAGCGGGCGTCGTGCGTCCGCCGCTCGCTCGGTACAATGGCGACAATCGACAATCGTAAGCGGCTGCGGTGACGCCGCCGCCGACAAATCGTGTGATAAACTCACGCGACTCGGCCAATCGGAGCCCTCCAGTCCTCCCACGAAAGCTCGCAGCGCGCCCCCATTGGCCAAGCAACTGCCATTGCCTTACGGATGTTATTATGCGGAAGGAGACCGACTGTTCGAAATTCGAAATAAGAATTTTAAGCGTTCACCAGCCGCCTCACAATGCAAATTGGTTGCGCGCGTTGCGCGGCGCGGTCTCTTTCTATCGCCGTGTTGTCGCTTCTTGTTTTATTTATGATGCTCTCAGTGAAATAAGAATAATTTTGTTTGGCAGGTTTTGATCGTTATTCTGTATAATACCAGAGATTGTTTGTCTCTGCTAACGCTGTTAAACTCTTTCGATGAAAAAAAATTACATTGGTACATATAACGCAGTTGATTTGATAAACAACCTAATCATTTGGTTGAGATTATAATATTATGATTTTATGAAACCTCTAAAAGGTACTAATACCTTTTTTTAATAAATGCCTTTTACGTGTAACGCCGAAGTTGAGTTTTGAATAAAATTAATAATTTTTTTTTTGTGTTTCCTGAAGCTTTGATAAACTTACAATTATAAAATGAAGCACGCACGACCGTATACCCAATATGGGGCGGTCAGAGGTCTAGACACTTAAGAACTTACAATCCAATTTTCACCGGAGTTTATTTAGGGCAACGAAAGCCTAACGTCGTCTTAGTATCCAAGACAAAGATATAAATCATACGTATGTACCGAAAAACACATCTGTACTAGCTCATCGACTCATCTGACTTGGAGGATGGACCAGGCATTGTTTTTTTTTTTTGAAGAAGGGGGCAAGCGCATGCGGCTCACCTGATGGTAAATGATCACCGCCGCCCACGAACATCCACAACACCAGACGAGCTACAAATGCGCTGCCGGCGTTTAAGGAAGGAATAGGCTCTTTTCTTGAAGTTCCCTTTTTTATATAGAAGAAGGGGGCAAACGAGCGTGCGGCTCACCTGATGGTAAGTGATCACCGACGCCCACGGACATCCACAACACCAGAGGAGCTACAGATGCGCTACCGGTGTTTAAGGAAGGAATAGGCTCTTTTCTTGAAGGTCGTAACTGTTCGGAAACACTACTGTCGACAGCTGATTCCACGCAAGTCGAATCGCGTGGCAGAAAAATATTATTTACAAATTTTATCCGGGTTCTCTTGTTTTTTTTACTCCCAACATTTCGAGTGCGTTACAGCATCCGTGGCCACGGGGGAACTGACTGAGGTGTAAGACGTCCAGATGTCATAGTCAACTCGGACCACCTTCAGCTTTCAATTATTAATTTTGGAACCGGTGTTCTTTTGCATGGATTTGTTGTCTAATAAATCTGATGTACGCATATATATTTAGTGAAACGTTTTCGAAAATACAAGAAATCATTATCTTGGTGTAAGTTTAGTCTTAGTACCTTAAGTTATGAATATGGGTTAATATAGTACCTACTTCTATGTTCTTCTGATTTCGACATGACAGCATTAGTTCAAGATTTAAGTGTCGTAAAGAGGCATTACAAATTCAAAGGTATTAAAGCCTTACCTTCCCCTTTCGAAACAAATACGCTTTTATTTTTGTTTTACGTGGGGGGAAAAGTGCTACACCTACCAATCCAAGGCGGTGAGTGGAACTTTCGGGATCAACATTGAAGATGTTGGACCGGCTAGAACCCCCACGGAACACCCTAGACACGCTGTTCGCCCGGTGGCCTTGAAAGTTTCGGCGAAAGAGACTTGCGATCAGAAGACCCGTAAGTTAGGGATGCTCCACAAATGCGGATTGGAAAAGGTCAAAGTTAGAGTCAGATCTGGTTCTAGACACAAGGAGAATAACAGTAAATCCGACCTGAAATTAGATATTCCTCAAATATTTAAACTTAACCACACTAATAGGTTTTAATGTATGGCTTTTGAAATTTGTTTTTTCCTCAATCGTAAATATAACGAAATATGATGGTAATTTTGTACATGGTAGAGCCAAGCAGCGGCTTTTGCTGCTGCTCGAATGGGCCGGCTCGACTTCGCAGAATACCACCGTGAAGTAGACGTATCTTGTGCTCATGCGCTTCGTTCGGTGAGTGGGGTAACCGGATGCCCACTCCCCCGTCCCCTTCTCCGAAATATCCTTAAAGGCAGGCAACGCACCTGCAGTCCCTCTAATGTTCCAGATGTGCGCGGGCGACGGTAATAACTTATCAACAGGTGAGCCGCTGGCTCTTTTGCCCCCTTTCTCTTAAAAAAAAATATAACAGTTTCATATTTTTCTTACACATGCAAGTCATAACGTATTACGCCTGTGGCGAGTCAGTTGGGAAAGCACACCACGGTGAAAGAAGAAAGAAAGAAAGAAATACATTAATTTGGCAATCACTCAACAAAATACAAAATAAAATAAAAAGGAATAAAAAGATTAATTTGTTGTTCGATGTCAAAAAGGTTCCCGTCTCAGTGATATCACAGCACTGTTCTTCAGTCGGGTCCTTCATTGACTTCACGAACACGGTGCAACGATGTTATTGTCGAATGGCTTTTCTAACAGAAAATGTATTAATACAAAAGATAAATCAAAATAATCGTTTGGTTGTGAAACTAGATCATAATGTAAAATGTTAAATAAAATATAAAAAATGTGTTTAGGTTTTATGCAGTATTGTCATAAGGTTTTGTTCTAACCAACTGTTTCTTTATCATCAACCCTAATTTTAGCAACCAAGTAGTTACAAGAATCGTCTGTAAAGTAAAATAACATCCTTTTAGTATGTACGACTGGAAAAAGGTCTGCATCTCAATTATCTGAGAGGGTTTTGGAGCCCGGAAGGGCCCGCCACACTGCTCCAGTGCGGGTCGGCGGGCTTCACATATCCACCAAATAATATTTTTTATTATTTCTCAGACATGCAGGTTTTAACACGATGTTTTCCTTCACCACCGAGCACGTGATAAATGCAGCACTTACAATCGCCATTAACAAATTTTGTGGTACCGGCACCGGGGATCGAACCCAGGTCACTCGCGCTCTATGAAATTAAATTGTGAAACATTACCAATATACTACAACGGAGATTATAGAATGCAGCGAATGACCAACATGGTTAATATACTTTGCATACTGTGTACAGTATCAGAGGTTAACAATCTGTGACGTCTTACAATACATAAAGAGTGGATTCTCCAATGAAATTAATTACTCCGCTGAAAATATTAGCTGGCACCTCTGGCTATTCAGTACGGCATTACAAGTTGGAGTTCTATAACGATATAAACATGTTATATTTACTAATAAATACTAAATTTTAAAACTAATAAGACTAATGAAAAATACTGAAACAAACCATGATTTAGTACAACATTTGAATATTCCAAAAGTAATCATTTACATCAGCATTTTCTTCTAATAAGCCAAAATAAAATTTAATAATTCTTATATTAAAATAACTGTAATACGCCCGTTTAATAGCGTTATTAATTTCAATAGTAACGATATATACTTGAACAACATTTTTTATGAACACAATAACATCAGGATTTTCACACGTAAAGTTACCGGATGATTCTCAAACGCAACAATATGATATCGATTACTAAAGAGACCGTTGAAAATATCTAAGGTCAAGAGGCGGTTAATAATAGATATCAGAAAATTTTAACATTAGAATGGTCGTCACAACGGTAACTAGATTAAAGAATAACAATTCCAAGTATCGGCGTATAGAGCGTGGAGCTCAATAATTCCACTCGCTCGATATCCAACCGTTTGCGAATACAATTAAAAGGTATATGAAAAATTATCATACGTCTGTCATCCAAAAAAATGATCCAATAACCAAACAATACTACCAACATGCAAATTTGAAAACGATACGTGAAGACGTTACGAATTTCTATCGAGCATGTCACTCGATTCACATTGAAATCGGAAGTCACGAATGTACTTGACAACCGAGATATGCATGATCGTTTAAAAAAATATTTATGAATATAACACAATCGTGGATTCGATAATTGAATTGTTAAGTTATGTGAAATGTCGGCGACACGGGGGCAGCGGGTCGCGCCCCAAGGGCGGGAGCTGCTTCTCGTCATAATGTCACAATGCGCGGTCTGCGTTGTACCGTACGCAAATTAACTGTGCGCGCATTCAATTTTTATTGCCAATAAAAAATATTCCATTCATCGATTCGCGACGCACCGCACATGTGCCGTGATAAAAGAAATTTAAATGTCGCTAAATGATTTTTGCATATGACTGGAACAAACCAATATCGGAATGGTGTGTTCACGTACAAATTGTAACGCGTGTAAGCAGGTAGACAAACGAACATAACGCCTCGCCGGTGTGATTCAAATTTTCATTGTTGTTCTAATAATAAAACTCAGCGGACCGTTACAAATATGTTCATTGTTAATGTGTTAAGTATAAATATATTATTACTATAGAGAGGAATATTTACTCCTACAAGATTGACAAATTTAAGATTTCTGCTAAGAAAAACACCGAGTAATGAAGGTGTATAGCAACCCGCAAGTAAACCCGATCTTTGCCCGTGGGTATCGTAAAATTGACTTAGGGAAATGCCAGTGCCAGCGAAAAATACTAAACTCAAATGAAACATTAGCTGTACGCGATAGCGCCAAGCGGCGGCTTTTGCTGCTGCTCGAATGGGCCAGCTCTTCCGGGGTAGTATCACGACCTCGCAAAATACCGACGTGAAGAGGCGTCTTGCGCGTCTGCGTTTCGTTCGGTGAGTGAGGTAACCCATGGTCCTCTCCCCCTCCCCATCCCTCTCCTCATCCTTCCTGCCATCTCCCAATTTTTTTTTATTATCTAGTTGTTTAAAACTGGTCTCCAATACTATGCATCGCGAACATTGTTTTTTTTTAAAAAGAGCATTTCTCAGTGTAAGTTTCAAATTCAAACTGTTAGTTTAAATACAAAATTTCAGCTCCTCATTACTCATGTGCTATCTTAGTTCGTGATCAGAGACTGGTATTTGGTTTTTATATGTAAATATATCATGTGATGGTTTGACCTCAATTTTGAACGCGGCCACAGATACCGAATATTACCGGTAGTCGAAAACTACACAGAAAATATTGTTCAAACGTATGCGCGAACGCATAGGCATTCTCTCGTATCCGATGTAAGATGGGGATGGGCCAGATGTGACAGAGACATGAGAATCAGCACAACACAAACAGACATGAAAACTAATAAATTGAATTTTGCACAAGTTAGGACTGGGTTTGACCCAGGGCTATTGGCCCAGCATATAGATTGATGCATAGGCTCTGAAATGTTACTGATAATTCGTAAGAAGGAATTGATAAAATTCTAAAGAATTCACAAGAGGTCTTACTCTAGGAACAAATGTCGCAATTAGGTAAAATATATTGAAAATTTAATACTACGTTACTGTACTTAGTATGATTAACCGTTACTTTGAGCAGATCGTTCAATCAGTTGTATAACTTAATGATGAACTTTTGTGTAAAAATTGTTCTAGTGCGTTGCATGCATGCAATATGGCCGCAATATGGTACGTTAAATTACCATAAAGTTTTAACAATATCAAATCGATTTGAAGTCAAATATGGTAATACGATTGATGTTCGAAACGGATTCGATTTTAGAAATTTGTTGCGCATTATGTACATTCTTGTACCGCGTGTAAATCCCTTAGTGATAGATACTGTCATGCAAATATTTTTTTTTTTTCACAGATGCGAAATCGATTTTTTACTGCTTCATTGTTGTATGAATAGGCGTGATCGCTTATTCGGATCGCTACTAAAATGTAAATTTTCATTTATCGTCAATTCGTTTTAACAATCATTTCATACGTAAATAATACGACTGTACTCCACAGTGTTCAACTACGATTACCTCGTCGTGATTTATTTATGACAAAGCGTTTATATTTCTACCTAACGATTAGCTTACTCGCCATTTGATATCTTATTAAATATACTCGTATTATAATTGAGAATTAATAAAGAAAACTGATTTTGTCGCTAGTGGCGTAAGAAAATGTAACTTCCATTTTCTTCCCATGCATGCCGTGAAAATTCCCCTATAAATCATACCCTGTAATATTTTTATAATAGTTTACTTTATCTAAGATATGGTTACTAATAAATAAAACCATGTTTTGGATGTGAAAAACAACACTGAATTCCCAGCCCCAAACTCCTCTCCCCATATACCCTCCCATCTCCCAAATATCTCTAAAGGCCGTCAACGCACCTGCAGCAGCTAAAAAAAAACAGGCAGAGGCCTGTTTTTTTGAGGGATTGAACCATCTCAAGAATAAAAGACAGAAAATACACAGACCGATGACGGACTGCAGCGTTTAAGATTTTGCCTTGAAAGTATGATGATTACAGCAAATCCACCCAACAGAGAGACCTATGTCGCAGTGTACATTTAACAGGCTGACGAAGAAGAAGTAGAGGGAAAAAGTGGATTAATTCCATGTTAATATATAAAAATCTTGTGTGCATCTGTTGTCGTGTAACTTTTCGATCGACATTACCGATTGAGGCCATATTCCTATAATATACTCGTATTTGTACTGTCAAGAAGATGGTTCTTCAAAAAGCTGTCCCGATAGGCGGCGCTGTGGTCGAGTTGTCAACACATTTTCTATTTAAGGTCCAACATGATTCATATTCATTATATATGTTGATTAAGGTCAAAAACGGAAAATTACAAAGTCTAGACTCGATAGATAGATCGCATTGGTCAAGTTATTAATAAATTTTATATCTCGTACTCATCGCGACACCTACCGGCAAAACGAGAACATCGCCTGCCGAGCCAGCTACACGTAGTTTATTGGAAAATAGACGAGTAGTTGTATGTATGTTATCTTGTCTATTATTCAGAAGTTTTATTCAAATAATATTTATTATTATTTGAATTTAAAGTGTTTCTTAAACACGATTTTCCGAGAAAGTCATCCACTTCGACTGTGCAGTGTTTCTTTGTTGTGTGAAAGATTTCTTTGATCTTACTATATAGCCTATTTTCTCAGAAATTAAAATTTATAGAAACTTGAAAGTATAGTACTAATCGTTACTTTTTTAAAGCCACATATATGTGGAGTATACTCCACTACTTATATAATTAGTCTTGTGTTAAGTAGAAAAATGTTTATCGTTAAAAGGAAAACATAAGATAAATTGCGGAAACATTTCATAGCAATGGACAGACGGCGAAATGATACTTTTAAATGCTAGTCCTAAAATATCCCGACCGAAAAAGCACAGCTAAGCGTCGCAGATGTGAGACGTCTGGTACTGCAATCGCAAATCCACCTCCGAAGCGAATGGACAATGTGTCCAGCAGTGGACATTTACAGGCTACTACTTTACGCTTTTACTCTAGAAATGATCGACAAACTAGTTAAACAAAAGAGGGGAGCGTCTAAAAGAACAAAATATGGAGCAGACAACGTATCTTACCAGGACGTCCAGCAGTTGCTGGAGGGCTTCTCCAAAGTTCGCTTCGGAGGTGGTATGTTTTCCTTTTAACGATAAACATTTTTCTACTTAACACTAGACTAATTATATAAGTAGTGCACTATACTCGCTCAAATATCTGGGAGGGTGGGGAAGGGCGGACCCACGCTGCTCCAACGCGGTTTGGCGGACTTCACATGCCCTCGAGATAATATTTTTTAGACATGCAGGTTTCCTTGCGATGTTTTCCTTCACCGCCGAGCACGTAAATTCGGCATTTAAAATCGCTATTAACAATGTTAGTAGTGCCGGAATAAGGAATCGAACCCAGGGCAATCGCGCTCTGTGAACCTAAATAAAATCAAATTTACCTGCTAATAGGTAAAGGGGTACTTATAATCTTATTGACGAGTCTCTGGAGCGAAGAACACCCGGTTCAATTATTATTTGATGAGCAATTATTTTCGAGTCGTAATTGTGGAAGGATTCAGTAGACCGCTGTCTACTGAAAGGCATCGGCCTCTATTCTTCATCAGAAGATCAAAACAGTTTATGCAGATTTTTCTCCAGCCTATACAAAACACAACTGCACACCGGAAATGTACGGTATATGTTTTCGTATAGAATTCTGATTGCATGGCGAAAACCGTTATAGCGGGAAATGCATTAACTATATGAACAGAATGACCAACCTCGAAAAGATAGTTGATTTGGCTGCACTACGACCTAGGTATTTTTTCTTGACGACCTTTGAACGCGTACAAAAATTGTAATTATTTTTGAATCATCAATATCTAAAGAAGGCTTCTGTACGATGTTTGTGATGATATGAATGAAAATGTTCATTTGTCATATATTATAATTAAATAAGCAAGAAAGAATAAAAAAAAGTATTTAACATAAACAAAAACTTTTTCCAAAAAAATTCCGAAAACATACAGGATGTACGAGCAATTGGCATAAATAATTCACCGTAAATGTAGATAGAAAAGGTAAAGAAAAGTATTCTTAATTAACTTTATATGTTAACACGAACTCTCTATTCATTCCGATAACGAATTCTGTTTCTATGGAAATAATTGTATAAGATAATACCTAATGTCCTGTCTGATGAACATTTTGAATAGTCTTTATAACATGTCAGACCATTCGTGGCTATACAGTAACTGTATATAAATACGACCGTCCACTCGACTCTGACTCTATGGACTCTATCAAGGCTTCCTTCGATTGCACCGCTAGCTCTTCTATTGGATACGAATTCGTAAAGTTTGAATAAATATCCGTGTGTTTTTGTAGACACTAACGGAACTATAATATTGTATCTTGAACAGTTCACGGTCCAGTGATAAAAGAGAGCTGTAATCATTACAACTCGAATGAAACTGTGGGCGGAAACATTTTTTTTGGGCTCAGATCAGTTCATAATATATCGTAGTAATTGTCGTTGTTAAGAAAATAGTGTTTGTAATATGTGGGTCACTCGTACTTCGTTTAAATACATACGAAATAAGTGTAGAGGAAATTTAATGTTATCTTTGAAAAGATTTTATTACAATTAAAGCTGGAGCCGAATAAAAAAAAAATATCTTTGACTTTTTTTTTAGGGAAAGGCGGCAAACGAGTTAGCGGTTCACCTGATGGTAAGTGATTACCATCGCCCACGTACATCTGCGATACCAGAGGTACTGCAGGTGCGTTGCCGGCCTTTAACGGTATTTGGGAGATGGAAGGGAGGACGACGAGTGGGATTGGGTGAGGTACTGGGCTTTCGGTTACCTCACGCAATGAACGAAACGCAGATGGACAAGATGCCTCTACTTCACGCCGGTATTCTGCGAGGCCGTAGTACCATAAAATCCTTGACATATATATATAACCCAAATAGATATTAAATGCTGAGGTTAAATTATTACAATAACCATAAAAAGAAATCTATTTCTCATTTCACATAAACGGTTGGCGTGTCTGTATGTAACATACAAATTAAGTAAGATGTAACAACATTTAGAACTCTGGAATGACGCAAATCTCCGTCACAAATGTGATTATTTACATTTCTCACAATGCCTCGCAGTGTTGGGCATTCGGGCGAGCATCGATTGTCGACGACACGAGTTGTCATGACATCGAGTGGTGTGCAGATGCCGCCGTCAGTGTGTTGGGTGTGTGGGTTCGAATTTCTGTTTGTGGCACATGATGTACAACGACAGATATGAATCAAAGGTACGATGTTCAATCGTAAATGGATGTGTATCTATTAAACATAATAAAATCAAAAAGTGTATGTATTTTTGTACATGAATAAGGTTACAGTTAGGTGCTCATCTAGAGTAAAACGTTAACTAAGGTTAAATAAGTGGAAATTACAAGTAAAAAAGAAAATAATCTGCAATGATGCCTTTTAAAAAAAAAATATTGTTTACGGATTTTATCGCGTCCAATTCACTTTTTTTAAATCGCGATATGAATCTTTATACAATAATTCTCTTGGACGAAGACTTGACCTGGTATTATAACACATTTCGACAAAAGACATCGCCTATTGGTCGCTTATTAGCCCCGGTTACCTTTTGTCTGTTCCAACTTTGTTTGTCTCTGCGAGGGAGATGTTTAAGGAAACGTGAGTTAATCTCTCCGGCCGTTTATGATACGGCAAATAACTGTCATTTTAATGCAGCGTATAAAGGCTTCGTATGAACGGAAATTGGGTTCGCAATGACAGAATGTGAGACATATTTTTATTGTAATACTTAAAGAAATATGAAAAATATCTTTATATTTTTATAAATGAATACATATTAATAATTGAGCAGATGAACGCGTGCGATATGATAACTTCTTATTATATAAGCTCTTTTACCACTGTATACCCAATGATGGGTTGGTTGGGGGTCTAGATAATTATACAATATTTTTGGTCGTTTCAAGACTGTTTTCACTATAAATTCTTTTGATAGAAGCGTACCTGTATAATTTTTTTCTTCTCTTTCTTTTTCACCAGGAACTAAAACATCGATAAAGGACAACACTATCGCGGAAAAAAATTACGCACACCAACTCAATTATCCCAACTAGTGCTTGTCACCAGGCAGCGGCAACTTTTCGCATGTCGAATTTTATTCATAGCGTCGCCATTCTCGCATTGTCGGAGCCCTCCAAATTAAGTGCCTTTTGGGTGTCGATAGAGCGTAAGATCCATCGCCTAATCTCGGTTGATCATTTCACGTGTCCGATTGTGGGGTTTCGGGTGATTCTGACGCGAATTGACGATCGGTGCAAGATACAAGCGATTGTTTCTGGAATAGAATATTCTTTCAATATGATTTAATTAAAATTGTGTAAGTTATTCGACTATGCTATATTGGTATAGGACTGTATTATATTAATAAATAGTAAGAAGTTCAGTTGAGCCGTGATAGCTTAAAGTCAGTGGTGCTCGCTTTAAATTTGTAGTGCGCGTGTGACTTTGGTTCGAACTCTAATGCACTAAGGGCACCACTGAAATTGTTAATAGCAATTATGAGTGCCTACGTCCGTGCAGAATTTACCGCATTCGAAGGTGAAGGGAAACATTGCAATATAACCTGCGCGTCACTGTCACGTGTCGAATTTCGAGGACTCCACGTCCGCCAACCCGCACCGGGTCAGCATAGCCAACCTTTTAAGTTTAAAACCATCTCAAATATGAGAACTATTTTTCCCTTTTCTCAGTAGTGAGATATTTTAAAGATTTATTTTTCCTACATAAACTGTATAAACTAAACTAATACCAAGGTTAATATTTTTAAATACCGTTTACTTTTTTAAATAATGCCTTAAAACTCATTATTGTCACGCGTCGAGCGAAAACAAGATTATAAAATATTCTCTATTAATTTTCTCTCTCGTAAACTATACTTTCCTACTTACCTACATTCCGTAATATAGAAAAAAAAAATTATCCGCTCAACGCTAATAAATTGCCCTATTGCCAAAACGCAGAATGAAGAATCTCATATAATTAAATCTCTTCACATTTTAAATTTGCACCACCAACAAAATTATACCTTAATTTGTTATGATAAGATTATAATTCCCTTAACACAATTTAATACTCTATTTATTTAGGTGCAATGATATCCTTGTGGTAAATTAGCTCGTTGGTTATGTGGTTTGTTAAATCCACCAGAAGTAAGTGGTCTATAACAAACCTGAACGCTATGAGCTGTTTACGATTTGGCTTTTTATTTCCTGATTAATTATAAAGCGCTA
This sequence comes from Bhutanitis thaidina, assembly GCA_029286595.1. NCBI lineage: Eukaryota > Metazoa > Arthropoda > Insecta > Lepidoptera > Papilionidae > Bhutanitis > Bhutanitis thaidina. The sequence continues at coordinate 2,508,995 of JAGSMS010000004.1, read as the reverse complement.
AAGAAACCTGTTACAAAGTTTATGAAGCCCCGGTAATCTCCTCCTCTGTCTGAATGTAATGGGAATTGATCTCGTCGTGTTTGAAGATTGATGGTTATATTGATCTACTGGGAAAGGTGTGCCGTGGTAGCCTAGTGATCAAGGCGCTCACTTTAGTATCATAGAGCGCAAGTGACCAGGGTTCGATCTCCGGTGGCGGCACCACTAAAATTGTTAATAGTACTTACTTACCACTTGCTCGGCGGTGAAGGAAAACATCGTGAGGAAACTTGCATAATTGAGAAATAATAAAGAAAAATATTATTTTGAGGATATGTGAAGCCCGCTAACCCGCAATGGAGCAGCGTGGTGGGCCATTTCCGGCTACACTCTCTCGGATATTGGAAGAGGCCTTTGCCCAGCAGTGGACACTTAGAGCCTGCTACTTAACTTTACTGGGAATGGAAATTATTACACACTCGTCGTAGTCAAATGGGCATATATACTAGATAGATATACTGTATGCTCCATCTTTGCCTCGGAGTCGTCTTGATTGGTACCACGTTTTTAAACATGTTCTGCCGCCAAGCTGTATGGTATTCCATGTTAGTCCATGGCGGTGACAATGCTTGGGTAACCTCCTTCGATTGAAGTTATTTGCAAGCGCCCATGCACTTCTAACGACCATCAAGTGAACTGCTTGTTCGTATGTCAACTCAATCCATTAAAAATTAAAGATACGAATATACGAATACCAAGGGTAGAAATGCACCTAGTAAAAAGGGTACATTTTATTTAATAACGTAATATTAAAGATCTTAACTGTTCAGATACTATTACAACGGAAGGAACTATGTTCGAGCATGTTTAACGTTTCTCGTTACACCAAACGGCTTAGGACCATCTGTTGATCTTCTCACAATCGAATCTCTTAATCTCATCAATGAAGAACTTGGGGAAATTAAAGAAAAAGAATTAACTCAATTCACTGATGCAGCTCCTCGTTTTATTGATGTTTATTGTATTTCGAACTACGAGTATATTCCAAAGAGCCCACCACTACATTCATAATGCATATCTTATGACAATATATAGGTAGATGACAATAAATTGGCGGTCACTCTTGCTCTTCTAAAGCTCTTCATTTAAACATAATGAGAGCTATCATCGGAAAGAATCACACTTTCTTCCGTTTAAGTGCATTTGACTGGACAATAATCATTGTATCTTTTTTTACTTCTACATAGTGACGCGTAAAATTAGACTTTGGTGCGCAACTTTAAAGTTTATAATGCCCTACATCTCTTCCGCATGGTCAGACCGGACATGTGAAAAAAAAATAACTGGTCGTATTAGCACAGATAACAATCAAAACCGAAATGCAGATTTACATTCAAGACAGACAAGGCTGAGTGCGGCTTGTGCCTTTGTCAGAAACATTGTTTGTAGTCGCTTCAGCTTCTGTTATTTATACAACTGCATATTTAAGTTTGTCTTTCCAATCTGTCTGAGAGACGACAAACTTATGTTTGCATTTGCGAGTGTATAAAAAAAATGTTAGGAAGTTACGTGGAAGGTAACGTTGTTAGTGGAGAGGATTATCGATGTTCGATTCACTTTACGGATTCCCACAGTCAAGCGCGATCGGATTTGCTTTAAATGATTCAGTAAAAGGAGGTCTAGTTTGTTTTCTGAACTTTTTGATTGAAATATTTTAACCTTAAAGCCTGTAAATAGTCCACTGCAAGACATAGGCTTCTCCCATAAGGAGGATTTACCATAAACACCACGGGGATTAGCGATCGTAGTACCAGATACCTCTCATCCCAGACGCTGGTGCCCGTCACCGATCTGCTAAATTTTGGTCTGGTATCTTTCGAGATGGTTATCCCGCCATCTGCCGGTGGCCATTTTTCAAGGATTTTCAAGGGAAGAAAGTGGGATGTAGGTTCTTACGTCGATACAGGGCATAATTTGTACACATTGAAAGCAAATAAACATAAAGAAATACACAGACACACATACAAGGACTCAAATTATTTCTATGCATGTAATAAAATACCATTGTCTCCCATTTAATTCGGACAAGAATAACATCCTCGTCTGGAGCGCGGCTGCCAAACCATGGCTTGCCAACATTCTTTCCAACACGAACACGTTCCTGACCTGGTTTGGAGGACTAGCGATTGAAATTGTCGAATGTGTTTTGTTTTCCCACCAGTTAGAGTTTTCTCAAAAGTATAATATCATAGTAACCTAAAAATGACACATTTCTTTTGTTTACCTCACTCACCGAACGAAACGCAGAAGCACAAGGTTGTGGTACCACCCCGATAGAGCCGCCCATTCGAGCAGTATTAAAGGCATCTCATACTCTTTACTTAATGATACAGGATCAGGTTATGTGTCGTGTCAAATATACAGAAGCAATTATAATATATAAATAGAATCTTAATCTACATAATCTGTGCCACACTAAACATTTCATTCAGTTCTGTTATCTGGCCTGGACTGGCGAGGTCGTCATATTAATTTTACCCTCTAGAGGTCTATGCTGAATAACATCGCGCGGAATCCTAAGTAAACAGGCTGAGAGGTTGTCTGATCTTTATTGCGGTACGAATATAATATCGATACATAAATAATTGTAAACTACTTGTATACAATCAGCGAAATTAATTCAGAATAAAAGAACGTAATCACATAAACATACGGTGCGTTTTCGTATAGCTGAAGTTGAAGGCAACGGTCGACGTTTACCGGAATTTTATTAAACACTACACTAACAACGAACGTAAATAAAGAGCAGATTACCAGGTATACCACAATACGCAACTGCCACTGAAAAACGTATGGAAGCGTTATTATCGATGTTGCATTCCGAACTTTCATTCAAATTTGAACTTTATCATTACACTTTAGATTTTTTTTTCAGTTTGACAGTTTAAATGTTAAAACTCTCAATGAAGCGCTATAGACGTAAAGTTCTTTTTCCTCCGGCATTTAAAGAGACATCGGTAGCGTTTTAATATGCGAAGTAACGTGAACCGTCATTGTAATATCGTTTAGTGTTGTCCCGTGAACGGAAGTGGAGGAGTAAGAGTTGTTATTGAGCACTGTTTGACATAAAGGTGTTAAATCCACGCGTGTGCCTCTGGTCGTTCATTCATATTTCGAATTCCAGGATATTGTTAGGTTTGGGAGTCTCTAAAAGCATTACCATATAATAACTTTGTTAATATTGAAGTGTGTCGGATTGTATTTGTCCGAAGAAACTTATTACCAAGGTAAAGTAAAGTAACGTACCATCACGATTTTAAAAATACCTGTGTAAAGTAGACTCAAACGTTTGTATGCATAAAAAGTATTTAATAAAAAAAAATTAAGTATATTAAATATATGGACAGAGTCAGCGGTCCATTTATTTTAGTAATTTCCACCCACTCTACGTGGTTTGTAGTGTTTAGTTTGGACCTACAAATCGGTACGAAAAACTCAATCAATACGAACACTGGCCTCCTGATTCGAAGGCAGATGTCGTTTCCACTCGACTATCCAGGCTCTTCATTTTTTTTCAGGTTTTTTTTATTTAGTAAATGTTATGTTTACTAAATAAAATTATGTTAATACAAAAAATGGCGGATTATCATTCAAATAACAACATTTGTTACACTTCTCTTTTGTTTGTGATTGTTTTGAACTTTTATAACACTGCAAATTGCACGTCAATGCTCTAGCTAGAACGGTACGCGAGATAATCTTTATTTGATGCGCTTCACATAATAGTTCAAATAGTAAATTTAAATTCAAGAAGTATTTATAATTATCATTGATTTATTTCCGTGTGGCGGCGTCGTAAAAATCTACCCTTGTCGTGGTTGTTGTAAGAAGCGACTAAGGGAAAAGCCTTGGAACTTGCAATAGTTACGGTGAGGCGGCGGGATAACTATCTCGAAACATACCAGACCAAAATGAAACAGAACAGTAGCGTCCAATTCGCTTGCCGAGCATAGCTATTATGGCAAATCCTTCGTATGTCCAGCAATGGTCTTAATGGTAAGGAAGGCGTGAAAAAAAATTCTAAAATGGTTTAAACAAAAGTCGTTAGTTTGTATAAGCTGATGGTAATAATTAAAACTTTGACAGTGCTGCTATGCAATACTAATTATTGACAACGTGATACGCTGCGCCCACGGTGATCTGCTGGAAATATCATGAATAGAGGACGGGAGATAAAGTTGCGAGAACGTAGCAAAAAATTCGAGCGGGATGAGTCTACTTTACAATTGATTTAATCAAAAAGCTTTAGAAGTTAGTTGTGCTATTACTGGTAGAAGGCCCAAGAAATATTTTCTGGCAGGGTCCTGAACTGCGGATTGGAAGTCTAAAAACCCATTTTTACCTACCGCCGCTAAAACATTGCTTTATATCGAAGTGACTTTGTGGATTGTGCAAAGAGATTTGAACAAAGGAAGTGATGGTGGTTATCAATTGCGCCTCACATAAACCTGCAGCTATTCTCGATAAAGAATCACAGTTGAAGTAGCGGGAATCGTGTCGAGTGGTGGCGGCATAAGGAAATCTGCTAGCCCCTGTCGTCTTGTGGATAGCGAAAGAGTCGACTGAAGGAAAACTTATGAAAATCTCTTGACGAGCGACGGATGGCATCGTCTCAAATAACACCAGACTGAAAATGTAAAGACCCTTGGCTGCAGCGCCTAAATCGCGATACTGGTACCCACCGGCGTGGCGATTTTTCCAGCAGTGCACTGTCAAGGGACTCATGAAGAATAAGAAGTATAAAATGAAACACATTTTCGCAACCCTACGAATCTCTTAGCAAACTTTGTCACCTTTTAAGACATCGGAAATTATTCTTAGTTCATACGTTATTGTAGTATTCGATACACGCCGTTGCTCTCCCGTCACCAGTCGTCTGATCCTCGTATCAGCTGCCCAGTCGTCGTCGTTCTCACGGAACCCACCGCCGCGCCCTGTGACCTGTCACACTGATTGTGCGCAATGCCCGGCTATTGTCAGCCGTTCTGGATATGATAGGGTTGTCAAATTTCTTCCGACGATATTATTTTTCAGATGGTTTCATTTTTAAATTTTGATATTCAGAAAAGTAAAGCTCGTGGCTTCCAATGAATGTCGAAATAACCATCTCTAAAATACCAGGCCATTAATAAATAGATGTTAATGCTAATGGGTAGCATGGTCTATGGTGCCATTGGTAATCCAGCTACGTAGAGTTGCTATTGGAAAAATTATTGTCTACTTAGAAGAATTCTATGCCAATCAGTGAATTAGCTACTGGCTGTTCACGTCGATTAAATTTGAAGAATTCAAAAAAAAAACATATTTTATTTAACATCGTCGGCAACCCTTAATCTCAAAACACAGGAAGTACAGGGGTGTGAGCAAGTATGACCTCAAGTTACCCATCATGCACCCTCAGCGCAATCTTTACTTTTTTTTTCTGAATTTTTTTCCATTGTCAAACTATCTGGAGCATTACACAGCGAGTATGAATACGATCGATCGAAAGAAAAAAAAACTCAATAAATATCATTCAATTGTATTTAAAAAGGGTTTTAAATTTAATATTAGTTCGATTGGGGTTGGTACGTTCATTGTTGACACGTACTGGAGATGCGAATCTGGAACGATTTTCTGCTTAATATTTTTTATTTGCGATTGTCTTCTGACATTCGCTGACGGATCTCTTTTCAAACGCACAATGTCTGTCTGTTGTTAATTTCACGTGTGTACCGTACATTTTGTTGGATAATAAAATTAAAAAAAAAAGAGTCGTTTAACCAGTTTTTCGACCTTTTACAACTGCGAACTCCGAACACTTCCGTGCATTAGAAATATCTTAAATAAAAGAACGTTGATAACACCTAGAATATTACTATATTATTGAAAATTTTTAATTAATTATCAAATAGTTTATACATGCTAATGTTGTCACTTCATGGAACACCATCTTTATTAATAGGCACAACTAACTACTAAATAATCTGTTGCTATCGGGTGAAACCGGTCAGTTATATGATTGAAATGAATACGTGAAACAAGCATAATAAAGTGTTGAACATATAACCTTTTTTTTTTCTTTAAAAACTGAAAGATTTACGGTGGTAACTCAGCTGGGCACGCGAACTGGCAGATCTTTAGCTCTGTCGTCGCCTTTCTCGATATGTCACATTAATTAATACGTCATGACCCATCTCGTCAGACAACATCAGATGCAGCAAAATTTGTGGTTGGAAAATCACTAGCATATTTAAAATAATTTATATATTTTTTCAATAATTTGAACAAAATATTTGAAGTAGATAAGTTTAGATAACGCTCCCTTATCCTTGGAGACATTATCGGTATTCAGAACATTATCAATTAGAGGTCGTCCGTGACCAAAAATAGTATAGAATTGAATAAATATGTCGGGCATATTTAAATGCTTACAACGGTTTTCCCGCTATTAATCTAAAGTATTGAACGTGGCATTATCGTATCGTATGAATTACTGTTAATTAAGTAAGGTCGAATGTAATTTTTAGGCTTAAAAATTTCAGGTTCAACCTGATGAGACTTTTATATTAGTGAATTAAGGCTGAGTACGGGACTTTATTGATCTCTGAGCGAGTTCTGAAGCCAGTAAAAATCCGTCGCGCTATGCCCCGTGCGGGTTATCAAATTTCACGAGTCCACGAAATACTTCTACTTCTCTGTAAAGCTATTTCAAGAAGCCCAGAAATTTGTAATTTCAAAGTATAACATTGGCAAACAGGCTCTTCCCCCGTGACCACAGGCGCTGTAAGGCACACGAAACGTCGCGAACGTAAAAAGAAACATTATAGGCGATAAAATCCGTAAATAATAGTTTTATTCGAAATGTCAGCGTAAATACTAGAAATCATTAATGCGGTCAAGTTGAAGAAAAATAAGAATTATCTTTTTTTTGTACTTTTTCATCTTAAATTGAAAAGTTTGTGTTTCATTACAAAGGGGTTTAAGCAGAGAAGTATTGGTCGCAAGGGTGATAAGCAAACACTTCCTTGTTGAAACCGGTATTTTAATCTTCCTATTGAAAACTACAATTTAATTTACCTTAAGCTCTCTTTAGTTTTTAGTTTTTTTTTTTTTGGTAGAATTAGTTCACAATTAGGGTCGCAATACAATACGACCAGACCGGACCAGAAACTTTCACTTGCGGACCGGATTCAATTGTTTCTTTCCATTAGTATAAGGCTTGGGTCGTATCGAGGCTCGTCTTGCCGGACAAGTTTTTACCAGGATAAGGCCAAGGAAAACATTGGAGAAAAATATATTAAATAAGCCTATTTATTAATAAAATCATCGAAAATCGAATTTATATGTATATGGAAAAAAAATATGTTTATATGATTTAATAAACATCGAAAACATACGATAATTGGCTCAAATCTAATTAAATTAACTTAGATTTAAATTATGAATGTAAACTTAATTGTTTAAATAACTTGCAGGTGAAGATCAAAGATCGCTTACTACTGAAAAGTACGAACATATTTCAAGAAACTGTATAAAAAGCTCGTTTAAGATATATAAATGTAGCTTCTATACTCACGCCGTTAAAAGCACAATTATCAAAACTGTATAAATATAAATCTTGTGAATGTATCGATATAGTATCGAAATTGGAATAGCTTTAATTGGTCCATTACGTCAGCTACCCAGTTTCTCTAGTATAATTACAAGGTGGTTGTAAAATCCATTTCGGCTTCGACATGAATATTTAAATTATTCCGTGTATAGTTATTAAGTTCACGGTCTACTGTACATTGAGCCGAGTTTATTCGTCATTAGGAACGTAGTAAAATTCAAAATGAATGAATTAAAAATGTGGAATCGAAAAAAAATGAATAAATTATACCGAGGCTGGCTATATACGTAGATGTCATGCTGTACCCTAATTGTTCTTCAAAATGATCATCTTGCATCTTGCGTTTATCGGTCTTAAGCATTTCATTCAAAGAAGATACGTCTGTATGAGTATGTTATTGCGATGTAATGTATAATACGCTATTTACGTTAATATACGCATTATTCATGGTCGGTTCAGTATTAAAATCATGCATTAACACAACGAACGACATTTTGTATAATTTAGCAATAAACAGAATGTTCCGATGTCTTCATTCGGAATTCATAGGGTTAACGTCTGTTCCTTTTTTTTATCCTACATTCGATAGAGATGGAAACATGTTGAAACTTGTATAGGGCTATAATATTGTTTCCCTTTAATGGGTTGTAGATTTGTAGCTGTATTAGGGTGAAGTGGGCGTGACAGTATGTCGAGTTTAATAAATCGTGAGTAAGATATTGCCGATTGTGCTAAAGCTCCTCTCATAAATTATCTGTCATATTACATTTGCAACTATTACTTCTAAAAGATTTCAGAGAACTGTGAGAGCATCAAACTCTCGAGTTAAAACAAATTCGCGTATTCGGTAGAGATTTATCGTTTACAAAAGATTGGATTTTCTTTTCTGACATCTAGTACTACCACACTCTATATTTTAAAAAACGACAAGAATTCTTGTTTACGCTTTGGGTAGCATCATTCCTTGGATTTAATTATTTTTGTTAGTATAATTCAAATATATATATATATATATGTATATATTCACGCCTTGGTCCCAACGGGGTAGGCAGAGAGAGATCTTCTTCCACTTGCTACGGTTCTGACATACGTCTTTCGCTTCTTCCACTTTCATCAATCTTCGCATCCATACTCGTTGGTTTAGAGTACCGATTTGATCGTGAATTGTTCGCCTAGGTCTTCCTCTCACGGCTCTACCATTTACACTCGCCTCACCTACTTTCATTCATCCTCTCCACGTGTCCAAACCAGCTCAGCATCCCTTTCTCAATTCGTGTCACTACATCGTATTTCACACCACAACGCTCTCTGATCACATTATTTCGAATACTCTGTCAGTTATCTAATAATATAATTTAAATGAACTTACTTAATGGAAAGTATATATTTACTCTTTATATCTCGCATAAGTCTAAACCAATAATAGTACCAACTAAAGGAGAATCAAATCATGACTTAATCTTCTTTTCTGAAAACGTTCCTTCTAATTGGTCTGTTATGACGAATTATCCACCCTTGTAGAATTTAGTAGACACCTTGTCATGTACATTATATGTCATGTCGGTACAAATTTGTCACCACAGACAGTCGCTCCTATTTTGTATAGTTGTACTACCTCACCTTAACAGTCTGTAAAGTGGTCCAGTGTAAGACATAGTCTTCTGCCATAAGGAAGATTTTCCGCGATCGCCGTGTTCAGTAAGCGGATTGGCGAATGCTGTACCAGGCACCCAGCCACTTGGACACCGCTGTCCGTCGATGGGCTGCTATTTTTCGAGATTGCGGCTTTAGCTGCTGCTCGAACGGGCCGGCACGACCGGATTAAGACTACGACATCGCATGATATCGGCGTGATATAGAGGCATCGTGTGCTTCTGCGTTTCGTTCGGTGAGTGAGGTAACCGGAGGACCTGTACCCCTCCCCATCCCTCTCCTCATCCTCCCTTCAATCTCCCGAATACCTGCAGCACCTCTGGTGTTCCAGACGTACGTGAGCGACGGTATCGGTTCACCTGATGGTAAGCACTTACCATAAGGTGAACCGATTGCTCGTTTGACGCCTGTACCATAAAAAAAAACATCTGACTGTAGTCATTACGATTTTCAAGGTTTTCTCATTTGTCATAGGTAATTTTCGACATTCTATTATTCATTCGACAGAGCCTAGTTCGCAGGAGAGATTGACATTTGGAGAAATTGTTGGTTTATATTCAAACTAACTATTACCAACACTCCCTTATCACCTTTTAATATATTTCTATTAAAAACGAAATACTTAAAATCTTATTATCATACTTCTAAATAAGGTAAAAATGTTGAGCACCTAATATAAGACTATTAACTGCTTTTCTAATAAGATTTATAAAGGCAGTAAAATTGGAAACACCTAATGGAATTCCATAACGTTTTCTGACAGGAAAAGTTTAATAATGAATAAAACAAATGTGACATTATTCGCTTGTCTTATCAATAATGTCGCTTTTTAATGAACAGGGTCTTAATAGAATTCGGGCTCAAGTGACAAGTGATACACTAATATTTAATAATCGTGTCATTAAAAAAAATTTCAATTGTTTGAACACGTGTCAAGATAAATTGATTAGACGATATTGTGGCGAAATTACACATTAACTGCATATGTATAAACAAAAGCTTAATAAAAAAAAATAGAACAATACATTTCAGCAGTTTAGCGGTTCTGGCGATTAGGAGAGTTTCGAGTGATGGTACTCCGCTTGGCGATAGGTTTGTAATGACTCTGTCCATTGATATTGGAAGTATTCACGCCTCTGTCTACACCCCGAACGCTGCTCCCCGCTAATGGCTTTTGGTCTGACATGCAAATCTGGTATCTGACATGAGGCCGCACCATTCTTTTTTCTTAGTCGTCTTGTCTTTAGTCGACAATTACGAGGTCCAAGAAAAGATCATTGAACAGGGAAACCTAGTACTAGATATTATTTATTTATTTATTAAACTTCATATACATGAGAATGTATATAGGCGGACTTAATGCCAGAAGCATTATCTACCAGTCAACCTTTGGACGATGCAGAGATGAAATGAAGTAGGTGTAGGTGATAGAATAGACAGAACTAAAGAGAGGAAAAAAATTATAGTAAATATATTATAATATTATTATAAATTTACACGATACTATTTAAATTAATCAAGTAAACACATAATTTTGATCACGCTGTATTCTTATAACTTAGTGTAATAGTTGTAAAAGAGCGCACGATGTTCCCAGCCAATCATAAATAACGTAGTAAACTTTGAGCGCTCGAATATTATAATTTGACATTATTCATTAAAATTTACTTCATTAGTTTCACCTTTTCACCTGTTAATCATTAAACGTATGCAAATAATAAAAGAGTGTAATTAAATGAAAAAAATAAATCAGCCAGTGTTACATTCAAATTTTAAAAACGTTTGAATTTTTGGGTCTTGCTTGACGAATACCATGTTTAACGCATCAAGGTACCGCTGGTTACCATAATCGGAATAAGAAAACGTATGGTACCAGAAAATATGTGTATATTAAGATATAGTATTCCTAAAATCATTCACTTTTTGTTACTTTCTTACAACATTGCTCTTTAGAGATGTGTAAAGTTTCATTTAAAGCCAGGACGGTTTACAAACGGAAACACAGACAGACAATTTTTATTTTCACCTGATGGTAAGCGGAAACTGCAGTCCATGAACACTTGCAAATCATTTCAATTGAAGAAGGTTACAGATGCGCTGACACTCATCTGGACTTAGATATGACTCTCTATACATTTCAAATCGGAACAGAACAGTAGTTGAGCTGCTGTAATGGCTGAAATGGGTAAGACTGTGGTACCCGGTGGACCTACCCAGACGACTCCTGGCCAGAGGAGTCTACCACTAAATTATGTGTGATGACTAAATAATGCCTGATGATGTGAAGTGGTCTTTGCGGACTGAGGAAAAGGTATCCTTGTCGCCAGTAATTAAATCTCAGGCTTACTCATCATACAATCTGCAATAGCGTTAACAATAATCTTTATTCTTAGTCCGATGTTGATGAAGCAGCTTCAACGACTTAAAGTTTCATTTATACAAAGACAAACATTTCTGTAAAACAATGGTACTCTAACAGAGTGTGGTCCTTCTTCGAAGAACACCATTCACTTACACATACACTTATAGAGATTGAAGATTTCCATTTGCCATTTACCTCAAGGGGAGATAGACTGTGGTGGGTGGCGAGCCTCTTCGCCGGCATTGTTAGGCCTTAGTCGCTTTTCGCTTTGGCCACGGGAAGAAAGAGGTGACAGATTCTTACACCATGGTTTCATCATGAGGGGATCTCCTAAATAAAAGCTCAAGGTAGCCTGTGTTAACTATGACATCTGGACGTCGAACAGTACCTCCGTGACCACGGCTGCTGTAAATCAATCGAAACGTCTGGAATATAAAAATCACAATTAAACGCGATAAAATCCGTAAATAATAGTTTCATTTAAAATGTTTAGTGTTCGCGAAAATACAAGAAATCCTTGATAACGACTTAAAACATTAGTTTCGAAAAAGAAGAGTGGGCTCGGAGCTACCACTTCCTAAGGAAGTTAGCGAGGATGTTCGGGTGATCTTACGTCACGACCTTTAAAATACGGCACTTATTAACTGTTACGAAGCTTAGGAAACATCTTAGTAGCTTACGAAACTGAGAATCTTCAAGATGTATTCGAGGATTCCCAGGGTCGAGTTCAAGGATCGTAAAAAAAACAGTTTTTTCTTTTATGGAAAAGACGGCATACGAGCAAGCAGTTCACCTGATGGTAAGTGGTTACCGTCGGCCACGTAATTCTGCAACACCATAGATGCTGCAGGTGCGTTGCAGGTCTTTAAGGATATTTGCGAGATGGGAGGGAAGAGGAGAGGAATAGGGAGGGGATGTGGGCCTCCGGTTACCTCACTCACCGAACGAAACGCAGAAGCACAAGATGCCTCTACTTCACGCCGGTATTCTGCGAGGCCGTGGTATCAATCCGGTCGAGCCGCTAAAGCCGCCGCTTGGCTCTACCACGCTTGAAAAAAGTAAAGTAGCAGCCTGTAAGTGCCCACTGCTGGGCAAAGGCCTCCTTCTCCAATACGAGTATCAGAGAGGGTTTAGGAGCTGGGAAGAGCCCGCCACGCTGCTAAAGTGCGGGTTGGCGGGCTTCACATATCCTCGAAATAATATCTTTATTATTTCCGAGATATGCAGGTTTCCTCACGATGTTTTCCTTCATCGCTGAGCACATGGTAAATAGAGCACTTAAAATTGCTATTAACAATTTTAATGGTGCCGGCACCACCGGGGATCGAGCCCAGGTCACTCGCGCTCCTCGAAACTAAAGTGACCACTAGGCTACCGCGGCTCCAAGGATCGTATTAGTAACTAAACTGATTTATTAAAAACATGTAAATAACTGATGTAACGCTCATAAAATAGGCTGTAGAATACAAGTTGACATTCACAGAAAGAGTACACTAACGTCAAGCTATCGATTATAAATTCAACAATGCACAAAAGCGAGGCTGGCACACAAACCGTGCCTAATTAAATCGCTTCATACATTGTGCTAACAATAAATAATAAAGTAAACTTTATATTTATGGGCCGTGTTTTAAATCTCTTTTTATGGGAACTGTGGTCATCGTAGATTAACGGCGATTTAGCAGGTGGCAACCCCGGGGCCGGCATTGTCCTGTTGCGTCCGGTTCAATCTGGTTTGGACTAGGTAAATCACTATGATAGGGGAGGGTATGTTTTTTGCTAGGTCATTTTGAAAGAAAAAATGTCGCCGTTTCGGAGTTCTTAGCGTCTTTCGACGTTTCACGTACCAGGATTACCGGCACTATAAAATATTCTTAACTCTACGGTTGGAAGATGGTCTTGTAAACATAATCATACGTTTAAACATAGATTATATTTTGTTTTATTGTCTTGAATTATCCGCTAAAGTTGTTTATCAACAATTGCTGTAGCAAGAAATGCGAAGTTTCTCCAGATTCTTATTTAAGATTTAAAAATCTTCTTCAGTTTTACTTATAATTGACACTGATTTATTGCTGTTTCTTCCTTTCTTCGCTTCTGTTTTTCTTTTTTATGGCAGAGACGGCATATGAGCAAGCGGTTCACCTGATGGTAAGTGCTTACCGTCGCCCACATACATCTGCAACACCATAGATGCTGCAGGTGCGTTGCCGGTCTTTAAGGATATTTGGGAGATGGGAGGGAAGAGGAGAGGAATAGGGAGGGGATGTGGGCCTCCGGTTACCTCACTCACCGAACGAAACGCAGAAGCACAAGATGCCTCTACTTCACGCCGGTATTCTGCGAGGCCGTGGTATCAATCCGGTCGAGCCGAATAGCAGCTAAAGCCACCGCTTGGCTCTACCACGCTTGAAAAAAAGTAAAGTAGCAGCCTGTAAGTGCCCACTGCTGGGCAAAGGCCTCCTTCTCCAATACGAGTATCAGAGAGGGTTTAGGAGCTGGGAAGAGCCCGCCACGCTGCTAAAGTGCGGGTTGGCGGGCTTCACATATCCTCGAAATAATATCTTTATTATTTCCGAGATATGCAGGTTTCCTCACGATGTTTTCCTTCATCGCTGAGCACGTGGTAAATAGAGCACTTAAAATTGCTATTAACAATTTTAATTGTGCCGGCACCACCGGGGATCGAGCCCAGGTCACTCGCGCTCCTCGAAACTAAAGTGACCACTAGGCTACCGCGGCTCCAAGGATCGTATTAGTAACTAAACTGATTTATTAAAAACATGTAAATAACTGATGTAACGCTCATAAAATAGGCTGTAGAATACAAGTTGACATTCACAGAAAGAGTACACTAACGTCAAGCTATCGATTATAAATTCAACAATGCACAAAAGCGAGGCTGGCACACAAACCGTGCCTAATTAAATCGCTTCATACATTGTGCTAACAATAAATAATAAAGTAAACTTTATATTTATGGGCCGTGTTTTAAATCTCTTTTTATGGGAACTGTGGTCATCGTAGATTAACGGCGATTTAGCAGGTGGCAACCCCGGGGCCGGCATTGTCCTGTTGCGTCCGGTTCAATCTGGTTTGGACTAGGTAAATCACTATGATAGGGGAGGGTATGTTTTTTGCTAGGTCATTTTGAAAGAAAAAATGTCGCCGTTTCGGAGTTCTTAGCGTCTTTCGACGTTTCACGTACCAGGATTACCGGCACTATAAAATATTCTTAACTCTATGGTTGGAAGATGGTCTTGTAAACATAATCATACGTTTAAACATAGATTATATTTTGTTTTATTGTCTTGAATTATCCGCTAAAGTTGTTTATCAACAATTGCTGTAGCAATAAATGCGAAGTTTCTCCAGATTCTTATTTAAGATTTAAAAATCTTCTTCAGTTTTACTTATAATTGACACTGATTTATTGTTGTTTCTTCCTTTCTTCGCTTCTTTTTTTCTTTTTTATGGCAGAGACGGCATACGAGCAAGCGGTTCACCTGATGGTAAGTGCTTACCGTCGCCCACATACATCTGCAACACCATAGATGCTGCAGGTGCGTTGCCGGTCTTTAAGGATATTTGGGAGATGGGAGGGAAGAGGAGGGGAATAAGGGAGGGGGTGTGGGCCTCCGGTTACTCACTCACCGAGCGATTCTTCTAATTCTGCGTTCGAGTATACGTTAGGGTTCTGGTCATATGCCTGCATATTTTTACGGATTTCTATTTCTTTTAGATTCCTATGCATACTACAACGATTTTAGCCACCATGTGTACAGTCAAAATAAACACAATCCGTCCAATGCTCGTGAACACAATACGAAAAATTGTTAAGTCACCGAGCCCGGTTCCCACGTGTCCAGGAGCAAGGCAGCAAAATAAAAATGCCTCCAACCCACTCTGTATTAATAAAACCCTTAATAAAAGAGCGCGATGGCTTTGCGATGCGCGGGCGCTGTTGTGGGCGAAGTAGAATGAAAATTCGAAGATGCTTCATTTAAAAATTATACATTTGAATGCAATTGAATCGTCGAAAATTATTTACATATAATAATTATTGGTAAATAACGAAACAGTCATAAACAAAGTAAGATGTAAATTGTTATATAATTGTTGTATTAGTTCAAATAAGTTTTGTGGGAACTTATTTAATGAGATTAACCCTCTTATCAGAAATTATTTTCTTTTTGTAAATTTGAATTTAGGTAATGGCTGTATGCTATTATCACATGCGTTACGAGTATTTGTCTTAAATATTAAATCAGATATTCAATATCAACAAAGGTTGAACAGATGTGAAAACACACGCAACCTCTCTAATCTATACGTGTACTGTCAGTTTAATACACGACATATTCGAGAAATATCATTCCTCACACGTTTAAAAAAAAAAAACACTAAAAATATATACCCCCTCATCGAAGATAACACTCTATAATGACGTGGGTCAGCGCGGGCGGCTAGAACAAACAAAATCGTGCGCGCGCCATCTTTTTTTCCGTTTCATTCAAAAGGAAAAGGAACATTGCCGCTATCCCGCTTTTGTGTGGGCGTCGAGCACAAGACGGAGGGAGATGGAAGAGGGACAACCAGGTAGGTGCCGTAGTGTCTGCCACTACCAGACAGAGAGGCACCAAATATGGTATTTTGATTCAATTCAGTTACCACATTCTTTGCGGTGATTAATATCTTTTAGATAAAAAGAATTGAACGCATCTACTCGTAAGTTTTGTAGAACATCATGATTCGGTTGTGAAAGTTTAAAAAGTTTCAAGATGTTAATTTCTGATTTATGGTCAAAAACTTCAGTCTTATTGTTATACGTTTAAGGAGTTCAATAACAATTCTTTGTTGTATGTTTTTCAGGAAATCAGGATTAAAGAGTTCTTATCAATGGCGGGAGAGTATTTCCAGGAATAGAGTATTTTTAGATACTATTTAATTTGTGAAATATACAGTATCCAAATGTCTTTTCTAATATAAAAATCTTTCGCTATTTGAAGGATACTCTATCTTGATGGTCATACGCTATGTCAGGTTCAAAACAAAAGTGCTCAGAAAAATAATGATATGTAAATATATATTGAAAAAGTGTTACAGGATTGTATTAAATTCTGTCCGTGCGAAGACGGTGCATTTCTCTAGTATATTTTGATAATAACTTTGGAAATCCTTTCTAAAATAGATAGCGAGCACTTGATATTTATTAAAACACATTTTCTGTCGACTCAGAATTGTAAAATGTATTTATTGACCAAGAATATAGAAAATGTACGTATTTTAAATAAATTTTTCTAGATAACATCTAATATATGTCTGTCTAAAGATAGATATTTGAAAAAAAACTTGAGTCATGTCAAATGCTACCTCGCCATGTACAGATAGAATTGGATAAAACCCGACATATAGTAAGAAAGGTCGAACAGTGAACAAGTTGTCTTGCTTGCTGCTATTTTGACTTAAAATTATAATTGTATTAATATTTCTTTACCCCTTGATACAAGGCGATGGAGCGCAACAATCCTAAGCAAGCAGCTCGAGGCGATTTGGAAACACGTTTAGGAATACGGAATTATATTGACATGTCCGTCTCTTTCCCATGTTATGACAAACGAAAAAGAGGTACAACTGGGGTAGAAACAGGTTCGATGACGCCCGTTGGACTAGCTGAGAACGTGGGTGACTATTGTCGGTACACAAGATGTATAAAAATGCGCTTGGTAATCAGATAGATATTAAACTCGTATAAAATATGATGAATGATGAAATTTATAAGTTACCGCAATGAGATTTTGAGGAGGTTTCTGATTTTCAAAACATATTTATCTAACTCATATACTACTTACTATATCTGTCTATTTTAGACCACTGATTAACATAGGTCTCTCCAAGTAAACGTCGGCAAAAGCCGGCGAACATTTCTTGGAAGGATTTTTATGGTAAAGGCGGCAAACGATCATGCCGTCGGCCGGCCCATAAGCGTATTTGATAGATGGGAGGGAACTTGAGGAAGGGGGATGGTGAGGGGGAGTAGGCCTCCGGTTACCTCACTCGTCGGACGAAACGCAGAAACACAAGATGCCTCTACTTCGGCCCATTCGAGCAGCAGCAATAACGCTTGGCTCTACCATGTCAACACCGCTTGTCAGTATTCACCACACTAGGCAAGCAAGTTTGTGAGGTCAGTGACGATCATCATCATCATCATTTTCAGCATTTCAGCCTATCACAAGTCCACTGCTGAACATAGGCATCTTGTGAGGGATCGTCCTACACTGCGTTTGCCTGTACGTGGCTGCCACTCGAGAACCTTTTTTCTCCAACGGTGAAGGCAGTGACGATATTCATTCACAAATGACTGAATAGAGGTGACGTACGAACTATCAGTCCACCTGATGGTAAGTAACCACTGCAGCCCATAGACACCATAGAGGAAAGGTCTTCAATGGACGAAGGTTACAGTTGTCACCCCTGAGGGATAAGATGGAATGCCTCACAGTTATACTGACTCTCTATACCTTTCAAACCGGAATATAACAGCTGTTACACTGCTGTTTGCCGGCAGACATAGGTAGGAGCGTGGTACTTACCCAGACGACTCATGGACAGAGAAGGAGCCTACCGCCTAGTTCAGCTAGATGCTCTACCCCATCAATAGTCTCCGAGTTTTCGGTTCGGTCTAAGTCACATGATAATTTATTAAAATATTACCATGCCTTGGATATGCAGTCAGTCAAACGTCAGTCAGGTTGAATACTCCCGACATCATTCACACACAAGGAATGAAGGCCCGGAATCACCAGGTGGTAGATCTCCTTTTCTCTCTAGAGCCGTCCGGTTAGCTATCATTCTCTTACCATACAGAAATCACTTAAGGTATTCAAAGTTAGAGACAAAACTTTTTTGTTCAATTTAGGCTTCTTTAAAGCTCTTATGAACAAAATCTACACCGGTTCGCAAAACAAGACCTTTTAGAGAAGATTCGTGAAGAAAACTCAGTAGACTTTTTTTAACGCAGTGTTGTCATCTATAATTTACAATGAAATTTATGTAATATGACAATCATAATAATATCAAGTATTATTTGGACCTGGCTCACGAGGTAACCGACATGTGGAGTGGTATGCCGACTGAAATTATTCCGATAGTCGTCTCTGCGAATGGATTAATCCCAGTCAGCTTCTCGGAACATCTGAGGCGGCTGGGACTTCGTGTCGGACCGCTCCGAGCTCAAATGCAGAAGGCGGTGCTACTCGATACTGCTCGCATCGTCCGCCGGTTTCTTTCCCTTTCTCCCTAACCCTCGGCCGTCTGGTCTCCCCTTGCCGGGGTGTCTTCCACCTGGTTGGGTTTTAATTATCTATTTAATTTTATAATATATACAATTTATTAAATCATATTTATATAATGGTATTTAATTGTATCTATATGTATTTATACCTACAACCCAACCAGATGAGAATATATAGAAATACCCCAAAAGAAAATCAACTATTATATTTTTTTACAATATATCAGTAGTTAGGGAACTTGCGTATGCAGAGTTAGAGCTGTTCCATGTAACATCTTTGTCCTCGATGTAATTGATCTATTTTATCATACTGTCAATTTTCTAAGAATGCTATCTAGTTTTAGCCAATCTAAATTTAGGAATCTCTGACGACAGCAAGATCCTTATCGGGTACCTTCTCTTTGATGAGGCAGTAGCACTCCAGCTCCACCACAACTAGTACAGAGGGTTTTCCTTACACGCCATTCTTTAAGTACCAGGCAGCGAAGCTTGAGCGTCATTTTGAGGAGGGCATAAAAGAAAAAGTTAGGGAAAAGTCTATAAACGTGAACATACTTTTCCACTTTCTACATGCTTTGCCCACCGCTCATCTGAATCCTTTTAATCGGGATATAAATCGCCTGTTATTAAGGTCGCAATAACGAAAGAAGTTTCCGGCTAGCGGCCCGCTTTGCTGTACTTTCCTCTGGACGTATTAAAAGTTATTAGTATTGACTAAGCTGTCCGAAATCGATTCAATAAATATTCCTTAAAAATATAATTTAATAACTGTGCCTTAATAAAATTAGCAAATATTATAGTATTCGTAAGACCGATCAAAAATTTTCACTTCTATCGGACCGCTTTATCTAGATCGTTTCCGGTACAATTCACAAAACAAGCATTCTCCAAAAGAACCTTCACTAACAAGTCACCTACTGGACAGCAAAGCCGCCGACAAAGGAAAATATATTCAAGTGCACTCCGTTAAAGGGAGGCATTTTGTTCCAAAAATACTCTATGAATTTTCATAGAACAAGATCAAAAGGGAGTTTTGTATGGGAAAGGCACTTGCGCTCATAACACCACTCGGAGCTTTCGGCTTTGACTTCTGACATTCAACGAGCTTTTTAAATCGAACTGTTATGTTTTGAAGTCCATTTTCGACTGTACAGAGATTACATCAAATATTTTTGCAAGCCTTCAATTGTAAATGGATTGGGTGATAGTTAAAAATTTTTTTTTGGAGCTGAACATTTATATCAGAATAGGAACGGGTTCTAGAATTATTGTACTTTTAGTAGGTCTCATCACCATCATCATCAGCCTGTGAAAGTCATACTGGACATGGGCGTTTCCCTGAAAGTGTCAACCGAAGCTGGCATGCATGTAAGTTTTACTAATTCACACTATCCAAGGAAAGTGGTTTGGTGCGCGCACTGCTCACCAGTTGGTGAGATTTGGCGACGGCATATAGAGCCACAAGCATCAGCATGCTGAAGTGGCAATGGGTCGGCCAGATAGCTCGTCGAATTGACAACCGTTGGGGAAGAATGATTCTCGAGTGGCGATCACGTACAGGCAAACGATTCGACGATTCTCACCCGTGACGACGATTCTCACCCGTGACGACGATTCTCACCCGTGACGACGATTCTCACCCGTGACGACGATTCTCACCCGTGACGACGATTCTCACCCGTGACGACGATTCTCACCTGTGTGAAGTAGACGAATACATGTGGCTCAGGGCCGTGCTCTGTAGCAATTTTTGGGAGAGGAGAATTGATGATTATGAAAATGGTTATTACTAGTGGCAACCTGGTACAGGCAAACGATTCGACGATTCTCACCCGTGACGACGATTCTCACCCGTGACGACGATTCTCACCCGTGACGACGATTCTCACCCGTGACGACGATTCTCACCTGTGTGAAGTAGACGAATACATGTGGCTCAGGGCCGTGCTCTGTAGCAATTTTTGGGAGAGGAGAATTGATGATTATGAAAATGGTTATTACTAGTGGCAACCTGGTACAGGCAAACGATTCGACGATTCTCACCCTTGTGAAGTAGACGAATACATGTGGCTCAGGGCCGTGCTCTGTAGCAATTTTTGGGAGAGGAGAATTGATGATTATGAAAATGGTTATTACTAGTGGCAACCTGGTACAGGCAAACGCCGGTGTTGAACGATCCCCCACAACCCCAAAGGTTCAGCATCGTGCTTCGTGGCATCTTTTGAGGGCGGCCTGTGTACATGTTACAGACCTTAATGATGATGATGATGATGATGTTCGGTAAATTATTCCATCAGATGTAGCATAACAGATAATAAAATGACTTATTATCCAAATTAAAAAATCATGTAACATACAAAAATTATACAAGTGAGAAATATATTTTAAAACGAATAGGACTGTGTGAAATTAAATGTAAATTGTAATTGTAGCACGTAGTTGATGTTATATTTACAAAACCCTGTGTCGGTGGTGACTGGGGACAAATATAGACATTTGTTCAAATTAGAAGACAAACAGAAGCATATGGCGGCGGTCAGCAAGGTCGCAATGCCCCGTATTCGTAATTTGATTTGTTTTATTACGTCACGGAGGCACACTCGAAACACTTTTGTCACCATCGTGAATTAATCATGTATTTATTATTTACATTCTGGTTGGTAATGGAGGTAATTAATTAAACAGCAAATAGTTTTTTCGTCAAATATTTCTCGCTTGCTTATACGAGTTATTTTGGCATGTCAAAATAGCAACTCTAGCAGTTATCCAAGGCGATAAATCATCGTTTACTTATGGTTTAGACTATGGATTACGAGATATAGCGTCTCAGGTTCGAAGTCACTATTTGACTTTAATAACTATACTTAAAATTGTGGGCTCCGGGACGTAAAAGTCTGACACTACGTATAATCTCGTAGGTTTGTAAAAGTAGACTCTGTAGGAAGTTTGTGAGAACTTTTTTCTTTGGATGCCGCTGATGTTCGATTTATAAATCCATTTGCTCGTTATGATTTTCTCGCATATGATAAAAAAAAAATTTTAATGATGTTATTCATATCGGGTCTGAATGTATCGTTTTAGTGTTGTACAACTATTAGCCTAGCCTAGCCTACCTGGGGTTGGAACCCACGTCTCACACTGAAAATATAGAAGGTTCCTTTTTGATATAAAGAATTCAGTGTATTTATAAATTTGAAACGATACTATTGTTTTAATTTATAATACATAAATGATAGTTTTGTTTCAAACGTGTAGAAATCATAATGTTTTTTCTAAATGACAAACATATTTCTCCGTCAAACCTTTAAGAACTCTTTCTTATAAGTTTTTCATACACGATTAAATGGGTCAATACGTCATTTGAAAATATGAACGTATCCCTGTCAACACAGATAATGCAAAAAGCATCCATTCGAGCGTCGAAACTTGTGAAAGTCACCGTGTTGACGAATGCAACGCATTTGTGCGATCATAAAGCATGAATGGGACGGATCCTCTGCCCGCATTAACATCAGGCCAGACACACTGGAACCGGCCGTTCATCCCTAACAAATAGCCGAAAAAACTACGGGCATTATTTATCCGTGTGGTGTGTGGTTGGTAGTGACGTACTTCGGGCCACATGTACGGTCTTCTCTTAAAATTTAATTCAGGTGATGCGTAATCGTACATCAATGGAATATCACATAAATTTCTCAATTCTATCACCCACACTTACTTCATTTCATCCCTGCATCGTCCAAAGGTTGACTGGTAGAGAATGCTTCTGGCATTAAGTCCGCCTTTATACATCTTCAGGTATATGAAGTTTAATAAATAAATAAATAATATGTAGAAACCTTCACTAGTTTCGAATGGCATAGAAAAGTTTGTTACAATTTATACATTTTTTATAGCCAATATAATACTTATTTTTGGCAGTGTCACCTTTATTATATATTTATTTCTTATAAAGCTAAATAATCTAAAATGGTTAAAACCTTCTGTTACATATATCTTATTAGTTATATATCTCTATTACAGTTAAAAGAGCAAATCGTGTATTGTTACATTAGTAGCTTTTCTCTAGCTCTTTAAACTCTATGATCTCAAATATTATATTAGATCGATCTCCGTGGCTCGTCCCATCACTACCTTCCAGTCCGGCCCCGATATATTAAAATACAAACATGAACAATGACATTTCATTGTTGAAAGAAGAAGAAAAAATATCAAGTTATTTATAATGCCCACCTCCGCCGCGGACAATGGTGCGAGGCGGTGCTGGAGCTCTAAAAAATCATCAACGACACTGAGCATTCGTATTTCTGGGAAACATTTCGGACGCTTATCGGGGTTCAGTCAGTAAAATAGCGTGAAATTTGCTCACTGAAGTTGAAGCTCTTTATGATTCGTTTAATCAACGTAACATAAATATAAGAATAAAATATTTTGAATGATATGTAAAGTAAAAAACAAAAGAAAAGTAGCAGCCTGTATGTGCCGACTGCTGGACAAAGGCCTCCTTCTCGAATATCTGAGAGTGGGTGTGTAGAAGCCATGTAGGTTTCCTCACGATGTTTTCCTTCACAGCAAAGCACGCGGTAAATGCAGCACTTAAAATTGCTATTAACGATTTTAGTGGTGCCGGCACCGGGGACAGAACCCAGGTCACTTCTTTCATCGGTCAGCTAGGCTACCACGCCTATACGAGTTATGTTTTTTTTTTATAGAAGAAGGGGCAAAGGAGCATGCGGCTCACCTGATGGTAAGTGATCACCGACGCCCACGAACATCCACAACACCAGAGGACCTACAGATGCGCTGACGGCCTTTAATGAAGGAATAGGCTCTTTTCTTGAAGGTCCCTAAGTCGTAAGAGTTCGGATGTACGAGTATTTATTTATTTATTTATTTATTTATTTATTTATTTATTTATTTATTTATTTATTTATTTATTTATTTATTTATTTATTTATTTATTTATTTATTTATTTATTTCTTCCTGTCAATGCGTTAAACCAAGTGTTGCAATAGACGGACTTATCACCTTATAGAATTGTCTATAACTCATCCCCGCTGATTTTACGCATGTCCCACAGGATGGAGTAACTGCACAGTTGGTGGTAAAACAATGGATGGAAGTGGACAGACAGGTGTTTCGTGACAATCTTCAGCTGTGGAAATATCGACACGCTATGGTGATGGGGTTGGTGAAGTGTTTAGTTGTGTCTTTGCGATTGCAGAAGCTAAACTTAAAAGCTTGTAAATAGTCCACTCTACGACATAAGCCTCACCCGTAAGAAGAATCGTCTTGGTGGTGCCGGCATCGGGAATCGAACCCAGGTCACTCGCGCTCTTTGAAACTAAATTAAGCGCCCTAACCACTAAGGACAGTTTATATTGCACAACACTTTATTTGGTGATTTGTTTGCGTTTGTATAAAGTTCAAGGAAAAATTTCAGACATTTCATAACGTATTCACTTACCAGCGCAAGGTCCGCAAACCTTATAACCGTAAGTTAACAAGTAAAAACGAATTCAGCAACTTCGAGACTTTTTT
Source organism: Bhutanitis thaidina (assembly GCA_029286595.1). Taxonomy (NCBI): domain Eukaryota; kingdom Metazoa; phylum Arthropoda; class Insecta; order Lepidoptera; family Papilionidae; genus Bhutanitis; species Bhutanitis thaidina. The sequence continues at coordinate 2,484,508 of JAGSMS010000004.1, read as the reverse complement.
AACGTTTACAGTTTTTTTCCGTATTTATTTGTTTAATGGAAATCCATAATTTATTCTTACCCATTGCTGACAGGTGTAAGTGGCGGTGCCCACGTGGCTTAGCGTTTAGCGTATCCGACAACATAGCCATAGGTCTTAGGTTCGAATCCCAGCCGAAGTCAACAATTGCATAAAATACGAATTATTGATTTTCAAGTTCGACTTCTACCATATTCGTTGTATTGTGTTGTGCGAAAGTTGGTTGACGAAACAAATATATGAGGCGAGTGTAAATGGTAGAGTCGGGAGAGGAAGACCTAGGCGAACATTTCACGATCAAATCGGAGACGTTCTGGAAAAAGGCCAGATCAAGAGTGCTCTAAATCAACGAGTATGCATGCGAAGATTGATGAAAGTGGGAGATGCGAAAGACGTATGTCAGGACCGTAGCAAGTGGAAGAAGATTGTCTCTGCCTACCCCGTTGAGAACAAGGCGTGAATATATATATGTGTGTGTTCTCCCGTGCCTCTAACACTGCATCTGACGCTCCCTCCGATCTTATCGCACAAGCGTTACATCGGATATGGGAAGGTGAAGACGAGTGAGTGCCTCTGTGTTTGCGAGTACATTTACAGCACTATAATATCTCATATTCGGAAGATATCGCTGTGTTTGTAATCGAGGCCGTAATGAAGTATATATTGTAAGGTAAATCTAAAAGTGCATGGCAGTAACGCTTAAGGACATTATAAATTTTTATTATAATGAACAAACTAGATTCTTCATGAATCAGAAACGAATGGAAATAATTGGTAAAATTGGGACGATGTGATAAAGTTTTTTTTTCTTCATTTTAATGTAAATGAAATATTTTGACAATAACTTCCGGCGTGTTCATTATAGTGTTATCTTAATAATGATATATTGTTATTTAACAAAAGTGCAGTACACATTTTTCAGAAGCGATTTAAGTTGGTTAGATTGCGTAACCTTAATAAGTCGACAATAATACTAAGACGCTTTCGAACTCTCTTTAATCTAACCGACCTACCTACGTATCTCTTCTATGAACAAAGACGTCGACGTATAATTGCGATTCTCATCTGAAAATGAATCGAAGAACGGACAGTCAGTTAAATAGAAATTTCATTTGTCATGCGAAAACTGTGGGTGGTCGGACACCGTCGAAACAAACCGTCGCCTCCATCAGCAGCACAGGCAAAATATTACAGTATTAAATTCAACGGTACCGAATTGAGAATGCATTAAGAACAAAGTGATCTGACGACTCTATATATAGAGGAAGCGGTAGGCGACTGAGATACCATTGTCGCACTGCCCATTGTGCCGGAGATGAGTTTGGGAATTGAAATTAAATGGAAATATCAAATGAAACTCGCGCGAGTGGCTTTCTTCGGATGCTTACAGTCGATAATGGCACTTCACGAGTTGTACGGGGATGAATGGTTTTGTACAGGATGCTCGCTTCACGAAACTTCGCACGTAGCACGCTTCGGCTCATTTCATTTGTCTAATTATAACATAAAATAAAAAAATATATAACTCACTGTGACCTCATTGCAGCGAATAATCATCATAGAGAGAACTATGATGAATATTAGACAGGGTTTACCACACCACTGTTTTTTTAAGGACTAATATAGACTGATATAATTAAAAGATAAAGGATGGTAAAGACGAGTGAATGCTTGTGGTTTCGTGAACACTAGAACACACCGATAGCGCTCCGAACTTTTCTTCTGTGATTTTAATACCCCAAGATGACGTCACACATTCAGCTTCTCTGTTTAGTTATTAATAGATATATCTAATAAATTATAAAGAAACATCATCAGCCTTTGAAAAGTCCACTGCTAAATAATAAATCAATAATTTTAAAGAACATTCACACAACGTTCTGTAAAATGATTGTTTAGTTGCTCAGCGGGCTATAGAATGGGCTATGTTCGATGTTTCTCTACGCGATAGAGTCTGCGACATAGCCTTTAGTGTCAGCGAGCTGAAGTGCCAATGGGCCGGCCACATAGCTCGCAGAACCGACAACCGTTGGGGAAGAAAGGTTCTCGAGTGGCAGCCACGTACAGGCAAACGCAGTGTGTGACGACCCCCTACAAGATGGAGCGACGACCTGCGCAGTGTTGCGGGAAGTCAATGGATGCAGGTGGGTCAGATCTTGTGATAGGCTGAAATAGTGATAATGTCGATGAACTAGTTTACGAAGTTTATATAGTTTGTCTTATATTTCATCTATATTGCTACCGCACATCGTAGACATCGTTTGTACACAAAGCCTAGTAAAACAGCATTATTTCAGCATAGTGCATTGCATGATATGTTATTAAAAATATAACCCATTAGTATTCATATTTTCATTTCCCAAATGATACAATGATATATCTCATTAATGTGATGATTAGGAATGTAGTTCCATCAATAATTTTATTTTTATTGATTCCATGCTCAACGGCAGATCGCAGATAATATGTACATACTTCTGTTTAATTATATTATAAGTAATTTGTTAATATATATGCCTAAGCGTTATCATTGATGAATAACCCTGTAGAATTGGATGTGGCACTCTCACGAGCGGATAATGGGACGCAGCGGGCACCGAGCTAATCCCGGTTTCGATTCCATAGACATATTGTAGTCATTCCGTATGTGTAGCGGCCATTGTGGTGGGTTTAATCAATTAATTTTATCGTGCGTCGAGCAATGAGGATCATACGCTCGGCTTGTTTCAAATACGCGCTTAAGTGATCCGCTCGACCGGGGGACGCATTTGGGAATGCGCAAAATATTTTTAAGCACGGTAGAGCCAAGCGGCGGCTTTAGCTGCTGCTCGAATGGGCAGGCTCGACCGGATTGATACCACGGCCTCGCAAAATACCGGCGTGACGTAAAGGCATCTTGTGCTTCTACGTTTCGTTCGGTGAGTGAGGTAACCGGAGGCCCACATCCCCTCCCTATTCCTCTCCTCTTCCCTTCCATCTCCCAAATATCCTTAAAGACCGGCAACGCACCTGCAGCATCTATGGTGTTGCAGATGTATGTGGGCGACGGTAAGCACTTACCATCAGGTGAACCGCTTGATCGTTTACCGTCTTTTCCATAAAAAAAAAAAAATATTTGATTGGGTTCAATATCATATAGGAGGTTCGTAGCCGTGTCTTCTTCTTCATTTTCGACGATTCGAGCGGTATCGTGAAGCACCGCCTTCTGCACTTGAGTTCGTAGCAGTCCATCACGGAGTTTCGGCCACCTCAGATGGGATTAACCCATACGCAGAGATGACTATCGCAATTATTTCGGTTCAGATCTTTTGTCTTCTAGTCTGTTTCATCTTTCACGTGGTCCAAAAATATCCTCCTCTGTGCTCGGTCCATCATCACTATTTCAGCATGTTGGCAAAATTGTCGTGATGATGGGGCGGTCTATTGTTATTATTATTTAAGCCGGTTATTGATCAATGCCCTCTCCAAGAAAGTACCAGCAAAAGACAGCATTAATTCCTGGATAAAATTATATATTATACCATAGTCAGGACAAGCGGGTTGATGAGCAGAATGCCGGTAAGCGTGCATTAGTAATGCTGCTCCCATCACAAGTCAGTGGGATTTGGGTTCGGAAAATTTAGATCAATACTTCGCCCATATTCACAAACATAGATACAGTCTTGAGCCACCTGCATCATTGATTTTCCGCATCATTGTGCAGGTGTGATGGAGTTCTCACTCCATCTTGTGGGAGTTCGTCCTATCCTGCGTTTGCTTATACGAGATTGCTGACCGAGAACATTTCTTCTCCACCGGTTGTCCGTTCTGCATACTATGTGATGTGTTCATATTATAGATTTGTATACTGTAAATTGCAATGCAATATATATTCCTTATAAATGTTATCACAAAACTTAATGTTTATTATTTAGATTTCATTAACAAGTTAAACCTTCGCGGCAATACAAATATACACCGGTAAACCAAACATGCCGGTAGCTCAAAGCGAGTTCCCAACATAGATTTCTTCTAAACAGACGATCCTAATCCCACTTAAGACGTTTTCACACAACAATGCACAGTTTACCCCTCAACTGACACAAAGAAAGAAGGAAACAACAAAGAAAAAGATACTGTGGTTGTTAATGAAATAGTAGATAAGGCTGAAGATAAGCCTGGTGCCTTACAGTCTGAAGTAACTCGGCTCCTCTGTAGTTCTCTCACAATCGTATTCGATTTTTCGACCACTGGGAGTAACGAGTCAATTGTTGATCTTTCCGGCTCAGCCTTTGCAGTCGAACATAATCATGAATGAGCAATACGTAAGCTTTCTTCTATTAATCATTAATAGAATACTTGAAATCAATGAAAGAAAATCTAACGGAATTCAAAGCGGCAACAGCAGATTCGCTCGCCTAGTTGGCTGAAAGGATATCTTTATAATTACTAATGCGTTGAGGAACAGCTGCCTGCAAACGTTCTGAGTAATTGGTCAAAAGAATTACGTTACAATGATTAGCAAGGTGTCAAGTAGGTACTACATTATGCCATAATACCCTTTCAGATGCCTACTTGAAATACGTTATGTGATTAAAAAAAAATACCTCTATATTCAATTTTAAATATCGTTCCATAGTAATCTAGGGCAGGGTAATATGACAGGTAACACAGCTTATGAATATGAAAAATTTACCAAATAAGAAATATAACAAATAAAAGACTAAGAAGAAAGTTAAAATTTACAGTAGCCGAGTTGGTAGGAGGTTTGCATACGAATCAGGTGACGCGATTTCTACTCTTATGTGTTTAGAAACTTATGTACGATTTGTATCGTTGCTCTGAACACTAGCACAGCGAAAGGTTCAATACCTGTCACGTTGTGCCAAATAAGCTCGGATGAAAAATGAGTTGAATACTAAAATGAACCTCTGATCACCCCTGTATTGAATACACGGTCGTGAGTGCTTAAAAAGCTACAATTTAACCTTCCTTGTTGATTTCACCTACAGGAACATCATAAGATAATCTCGATTTCCCAAAAGTCACTTTATACCAAGAGGTGAAAGACAATATTTGTCTATTCTAAAATCGTCAGCTGGTGTTTTAATTAAAGTTATTGAATCATAACGTGGCTGGAGTAAGAAAGATACTTCAGAGCAGAGATAATCAAAACAGCACACTTAAAATTTATTCACAATGCAACGCCAGCACAACAAAAAGAAACCTACTTCGGCTTGCTTGCTTGTTTTCATGAATGAATCCAGGAACAAAACGCGGATTACGGGGCTGCCGGAGTATCCACATTTCTTCGCAACAATAGAGTTGTATCAATGAAATTTCTTTGCGAACAGTGAAATAATGAAGACGCATTCTTCTCCGAGCGTACCGTTCTAATTCCGCTGTTGTAAATATTTGTGAATGAAGCTAAGCTATGTATTTCATCGGCCTTAGCGGGAATAGCTTGGCTCAAGATTCTGCGTAACAATATTGTATGTTCTTTTGAAATATTTATGTGTCCATTATCTAACCAATCGTCTAAACGGTCAGCAAAAAGAGCAGTAATACAGCAAAAAGACGTAATAACTTATTTGTTATTCGAGTATCTGACATTGGAATTGCTCAATTCGAAGACTGTAGTCAAGTGCCGTCTGGTAGCAGCGTAAGACTCTGCCACCCCCCATTTTCTCGAGGGTATCGTTAGAAGCGTCTATGAAAACGCCTAGAAAATCTCATGGCTCTCCTCTCTATCGTCGAGAGTCAAATCGTTGATTCAGAGAAAGAAATGGAAGAGGGACTTGCATGGTATACATTTCTTGGAAGGTTTACCCATACTTATCAGGTTGGGCAAACGGGTACGTGAGCGCAGTCATTACTAACTTTTAGTATTGAGGTTCGACAAATTGTGATGGATATTCCGCCATCTTTCAGTCACTAGAGTCTCGTTGGCTTGCTCTCATAATAAACCACGTGGAGGTGAGGAAGGCATTTGGAGAAGAAAGGTTTATTCTCCACTAAACTTCAAGTATCAACTCCTCTTTTATCAATCTGGTATAAAATATAATACATGAAACTTTTTAATTTATCTGTGACTGTAGTCTCAAGTCAAAACTTTACTTTATATCATAAATATATATATATATATTACATAATTAAAACTCCTACGAATCGCCTCTAATAATGCATTCTAAAATTAAAATATCGAGGAACCTAACATATATGTAATGTTTGTCCAATATTGTAGTATAGCGAATAGCGCACATCAATTTCTATGCAGATCTTTAACAGTCCTACGGCCCACTAAATTTAAGAGGATTTTCGCCTTTCATAATCCTCTAAAAACTTGTCGATTCAATCAATGTTAAAATCCCTCTTCAATAATCATTGTATCGGAAAGTTGTTACAGAGATACTAAAAAATATTATTTCATGGAGGTGTTAAATCCACGAACCCGCAAAGGAGCAGCGTCACGGACCTTTCCTGGAGAGTCAAAGGAGGCCTTTACTCAGTAGTAAGTATTCACAGATTTCACTTTAATCCGCCATCCCTCAGCCGCCATGAGATTGTCAGTATTTTTATTTAGTCGAATCTAATTAAACAAACAAATACAAAAGAGCTTGATCACTTGACTTTTGTCTTGCATTTGCAATCCAGCTGCTTCAAATCTAGATAGACATATGTAATAACTGTTGCTTACATCGACATTCCTTTTACCATCCTTTTACTTCTAACCGAAATATTTATAGAATTCTTAACGTGTATGTACTTGTGAAATTTGTTGTTTTTTTTTTTGGTATTGAACAGAAGTAAGTTTTTATTGTAAAATAGTTTATAACTTATTTGGTCTTAACAGACATCACATTACATTACCTTTAATGGAATCTCCTTCTTTTATTTTGATCCTCACAGTTTATACAGTACGAAAGTTTTGTAAACAGTTGACGACTTCATTCTCATTATTTGCTGTGCTCAGTTACTATTTAACTGTTAACAATCATTGATGAAACATACTATATAGAAAAAGGTCAACGAGTTTTATAAAACCATAAATATACAAACAGTGCGTGTTGCTTGTGATGACGTGGTCTTTCACTGCGTGGTCGTATGAGGAAGCTCAAAGCAGTTAAGCAGACTATGGAAAGGGTGTTTCTATGCGAGATTGAATCTGCACCGATGATATCCGCACCATAACTAGGATAATGGAACAAGACTGAAGGGCAGGTTATATAGCTGCATACAGGACTGACAACCGTTGGGAAAGATAGGTTTTAGAGTGGCAAACAAGTAGACGTAATATCTGTGTAGAATGATCTTCCACGAGATGGTGGGACGGAGACAGGTGGGTGAGGATCGTGTTTCGTGGCAATCTTTGGTGGAGGTTTAGTTTTGACAGTGGACTTGTGATTGAATGAATGATTACGATGCTGTAACATATGAACATTTTATAACATTAAGATGATTATTTCAATAGAAAACATTACATTATTTACTGAAGCGTCTTTCTTAAGCGCTAATTCTTTAGATCTTTAACAATTGATTGAAGGTATTCTGACATCTGTCCACGTGATGCCTCAATTGTGCAAATCAACCAAATTGACCGGATGCACGAATCCTTCACTTCTGTGTAGAGATAAACACTTACAGTGAAAGTTATTTCTGTACACGCAATTGCAGCTTCTAATATGAATGTAGTAGAGCTTGAAATCAATTTAATAATAACAATAAATGCGTCTGAACTGACTACAAACAACCGAAATTGTATCACGTTTGTTAGATGATTCGCGACAATGAGAACTATGGAGACAAAGTCGTGTGAATGGCGAGGAAGGCCGGATGCGTGCCACAGCAGTGCTCATTATACCTATTGGAAGGTGGAAAAATAATAAAGGGCATGTGGAGACAGTTTCAGATTCCAATAAATCGTTTACGTGGGCGGAACAAAGAAATGAGCGGAGTAGCTGCGAAAGGTGATCTTTTTTTTTTTTAAATTAACTTCATCTAGAACATAATCAACCAATCTATTAGCTTATATAATGATCACGTCTCCTAGTTTCTATGCACAGTATGCAAAGAAAATAGAAAAATTGTTAATTTTAAAATGTAAATATATATTCTTGTTAAAAATTACGCATACATGCGTGTGTACTTTGTTTTATTTAATATTGTTGCAGTATAAGTTTTGCCGCCTAGTTGCTTCTCGTAACTGTCAACAACATTATTCTACATATACATTATATTAATCCAAAAGGATTTGTCTGGCAAATCTCGTGGTTTCTGATAGAATGCTGGTGGAATACCCACCTAAAAATATCAGACTGATGTACGCAGAGGATTGACAGCGCAGCGCTAAGACGGGACGTATCTGATACTGGGATCGCCAATTTGCCAAACGTGGCGATTCCGTCACGTTCTCTCTATGTGACGAGGCCTATTACCAATGGCAGATAACTTCCGATCAATTAAAAAATTAAAGAAAATAAATAATTACAGGGTTTAATTTTATTTTTAAGTAAGATAACTACTCAATACGTCCCATATCCAAAACATGCACGGAAGACGTTTATAATTTCATAATATTAAAATGTTTCGCATTGATCCGCGCCAACAATTCATGTGAACAATTCAACAATAGGTGTAGCTAACAATGACACTATGGCAAACATATGAAATGCCATTTGCACCTCCCAATCTTTAACGTAACAATTCCTCAAAAATACAAAACTCACTATCGATCTTTATTTGAAATCTTTAAGGTCTATATTTGTTTATCAGCCTCTACGGACCTTAGTGCAGTTAAATTTTGTGTACGTTCATTGTAAGTAAGCAAAGTACTATTGTGATAAATAAAAGAAAAGCTAAGGATGGGCGCATTGTCGTCCATTGTAGCGGGTGTGCGCGGACAATGCCGATATCGCGTTTAGAATTTTTGGACAATTTCTGGCAGTTTTTGCAACGGGTTGCACCTTGATGTACAGGGACGCATTGAGACTGCGTTTGTAAATTGAGATATTTTTGTTAAGCAGAATTCATAAAATTACACCTAATAAAGAACGAATCTCTGGGTTAGTTTATTCAAAGATGAATAACAGTTTTACTGATTTAATTAATTATGTGTCAATTCAAATCAAAATTAAGCTTAGTAACATATCAGTCATAGGGGTAAACAGAGATTACGACTTCTATTTCGCACGACTCAGCGTAACTTTCGTCTTTTAGGACCTTCAGTAATTTACTTATCGCAGGATTGGTCATAAGAAGCCAAGGAAAGAGGTTGATAGAATATTACGTAGTCATACGGCAAAATTGTGGTATATTTGTGGTGTAACGAGGAACATACCATTTATTTCTTGAATCTCCCTGCACGTGGTGTATCCTGCTAACAAACAAACAAACGACCAGAGCCTCGTTGGCGAATGATGGCGGGTATATCGGGTACGGAGAGTAGCATCACTAAGTGTGGGATTATTGGCACTGCGCTCACCCACCCGCTTGCCCTCCCTGCGTGGTTCATACCTCACCTTTGATGAAACATAGGCCAGTTTTAATGTCGCTTCTTAGAGAGGCCTATGTTCAGCAGTGGTCTAAAATATTTAAAGATTATGGGCATGGATTAAACAAAAAGAGTTTGCAGTATGGACTTTTGATAAAAGTCAATTATGCAACTAATACCTTTTGAGTCCTTACAACTATAAAGTTCTCAACAACAGATAACCTTTAAATAGTATAAAACAAAGTAGAAATCCGCGATTCTGTGTATACCGTCCGTTAAACTTCTAAGTAGATTTCATAGAGGTTTCAAACCTTCCTCATGATATATTCTAAAATCGACCTGTAATATTTAGCATATATCATAGTTCGTTATATTATAATATTAGCGAACTACTACATAGTAGTTCTCTAATATGAAATAATTGTTAAACAAAGTCCGTCTCTGTTCAAATTAGTATCACAAACAGGGTGGTATATTTTTCCGAAACTACTTGTCACACCACAATGGGACGATTCGTGCGGACCGTCATTTTAGCCGGCACAAAACGGGGGCAGACATGCGCAAAATGTGGGTCCGCCGGGTCCGGTGGGTCTTCACTGTGGACATTAGCCGGGCAATGCACGCTCGCCGGACAACAATCTAAAATCGTGGTAATTTGTTCATATCATAAAGAGAAGATTGCTTTATGAATGATATTTTTGAACATTACCACTTATTTAACCTTTTTTTTTTTAATTCAAAATTAAAATGTTTTACTAGAAGCTCGCTTTGAGATACAGCTAATCTTGTCCGTGACGTTTTTGATGTATGGTAGGTAATACAGCATTCATTTTAATTACCTTATCGTTGTGCATATCTATGGCACAGTACCTTTAGAATGATTTATTTATTTATTTAATAAGGATTACCAACAAGGTTAACACATAACAAATTCTTTTTATTTAAAAATGTTTTTTTTTTTTAAAAAAAGGCATGTGCCTCCTTACTTAAAGGCAACCACGGAAAGCCAGTAGACACAGTCTAGTAAAGTTAAATGAATATTAATAATAATAATAATAATAATAATAATAAGCGGATCTATTGCTTATCTAACGTAACACTATAGCATGGAAAGGTAATAATAAAAATAATGAAAAAAAAAAAATGACATAAATTTCATTCCTCTACGTTAATAAAAATACATAAAAAAACGTACTCAAATGAACGTTGTTCACATATTTATATAATGATTCCGTATTCAGAAACTTAAAGGTATTCCGTACCAAATGGACGTAAAGTCCACTGCTTAGCTAAGGCCTCCCCGCGCCATCGCTGGCGATGTTTCAATGAGGTTTAATCGCCAAACTGATTGAGCGGGTTCGTGATCACGATGCCATACATGTTACCGGTCTGAAATGAAATGAAATGTTTTTGTGATTATTATCACCAACAGTGTGCTTGTTTAATTAACGTTGCATAATTAAAAAGTTAATGATTTCTCGTATCTACGCGAATAGTTTAATTTCCAACGCGTACATAACACGTTTTTGTCACGATTAATTTGTTATGATTGTTATGATTCTGTAAACCACTACTTGTATTCGGAGTGGTTCATATACAGTGGACAATAGTCGAATGGCAGGTTCGAACCTGCGCCGTCATGTTTCGCACACCCTATCCTAATCCAGTGGGCTATTGGCATATCGACTGACATTTATACACAATATAAATACACGTCCATAGTACGAACAAACAACAATATTTATCATTTAAATGTTTACTTTTGACGAGGAAACTCCCTGCGTTCATGGAAGGATCATTATCAATTAGCCTATGAACTATGAAATGTGTGTATAGATATTTTTTTGTTTTATCTCCTGTATATATAAACATATGCATAAACATACATGCGTCTACTATAAATAACGACTATATCTCCTCCTCCTAATATATTTCATATATATAAAGAAATGAATGTTTTTGCAAAGTTTGTTTGCAAGAATAGACTTATTAACTAGATTGTGATTTTTCATAGTAATTATTTAAGAAAAATCTTTGTGATTCTTTCTTACTGTCTTCGACAGCGACTAAAACGACTACCCCAGTAATTAGTTATCCGGTAGTGAGAGCTTATGCTTTATTCATATTCAAAGAAATGTTTATGATGTAAAGAAACTAAGGTATGTACTAGTTTTAATAAACAAATCCCTTAAGATAACTCCACTGTGTGCTAGATATGGACGTCGAGCACGACGCCACGGTAGATGGGATCGTTTCTGATGATAAAATATAAACTGTAAACCAGTTAATGCAAAAAAATGCAAAATATGTAAGTTAACGCATACTTGTTGAAATATTTAGTTCTGTTACAAAATTGTTGACTAGATGTTTACAAATCTGTCAACTTCCCATACGGTCTGGAATTAATTAATTTATAAAACACGTATCAACGCTGCCTGCAATCTATAGAGGCACATTAAAAAAAAAAGATGGTTTTTTGAGAAATTACACACTTTAATAATAAATTAACACAAATTGTACAGTTTGATAGATAACGCTTTCTTTCGTTATTGTGTGAAAAGAAACGCATAGCCCTTATTGAAAAAAACATGTGTGTAGCTTCAGGGTATGCCTTACACTGCAGCCTGTTTCATAAGAGGTAGCGATTTACCAAACGTACCCATTTTTTTAGGCTTTAAAAAACACGTACATTCTACAAATTAAATATTACAGTTTGGTTAAGTTATTCATATATTTTTGTTTTATTTACAACTTGAACTTGGGTTGACTGGCAGAGAATGCCAAAATACATCATGTCCGCCCTTTGTACTACTTTTATAAAGGTATTCGAATAAAGTTTAAATAAATAAATCTATGTTCGCTTACGTGCAGGTAAGGTTTTTTAGGTTTGTATGGTTTTTTAATAACATAAAAGCATTCACACCAGTTATCTACAGAGACGGGTAGAGATTATAGATTTCCTTTTAGCACGACCCAGCGCAGTCAAAATGGTGGAAGACTTTGTCACCGGGTTTGTTTGAGATTTTCAGGACCTTCTCTTAATCACCTTTCACGACACCAATGGGAAGAAATAATGTAATCAGCAGTGCAACTAATGTTGTGTTCTAAATTTGAGTGTATAGAGACAGTATGATTATGGACTGTGAGGCATTGCATCTCAGGTCACAGAGGTAACAACGTATGTGTAACCTTTTCCGTTTGTGTGCCCAGGTGCCAGGTGGCTGCAGTAACGTTCACCTAATGGTAAGTCCATCAGGTGAACTGTTGCCTTGATTAACGTTTCAAAAAAATATATATTAGATGTAGAGTACGAAACGCGACAATCACAATCGAAATGCGTACTAATTAGTACGCATTTCGATTGTGATTGTATGTGAAACCATATTTATATTTAAATTATTTAAATGATCATACAAGCAAGCGGCCAATCGTCACCCGATTTCTTTTCCGCCCGTCTCTTCTAACTTAGCCAGGGTGTGAAACAAACCCAATCGCTCGACAATAGTTTGCAGAGCAATTTGCAAATATAATAAACAATGCAGAGTTTTTGTTCGTCCACGTTTCGCCATATGTTTTCCTTTGTTAATATAATTTCCCCCCGAGGGGTCCCTCTGCTGTACTGTGTCTGTAAAATTGATTTTAAGTATAAAATGCAGTAAGCTGTAATACCCCTACAATATTTCCGAAAGAACCCAATTGAATTCGTATTGAGATTGCGGTGAGGAAAAGTATTACCTTTTTTTTTTAAAGGTTTCCAAAGTTTCCCTTATACTGTATTTTAATTGCTGCAAGATATAAAAGCATGTAAGTGATTCCATAAATATTTAGTATGAACATCAAAATAGCCATCGGAGCGCAGTAAACTACAATACTTTACCTTAACAGTCCACTGCAGGACATAGGCCTCTTCCATAAGGTGATATACCACAATCGCCACGCTCTGCAAGCGGTTTGGCGATCACAGTACCAGACACCACGTACCCAAGACTCTCTGCTAATCGGTCTTTTTGGTACGGTATTTTACTCTCACATCTGTCGGTAGCTATTGCGATTTTCAAGTCTTTTTCTTTAGTCGCCTCTTATGATAATGACGGGAAGAAAGGAGGAGGGGGATGGGAAGGAGGGGGAGGGGGGGGGAGGCAGTCAGATTCTTACTGAAATATTTAAATTATTTAATCGTCTTATAAAAATATAAATTAGTCTTGCATTATAATTATTGAAAAAAGTTAATACCTTCGGAGTTTCATTCGCTTATTTTCCTTCAGGAACTGACTGTCAGGATTAAACTGACGAAAACACATTTATCTTTTGTAATGCCATTTAATATTGTTGATCCTCAAAGTCGAAAAACTTGGTATTACGTTTATGTGACCCAAGGTTTTTGAGCGGCTACTCGAGCAGGAAGGACGATCCCCCGCAACGTGGAGTGATGACCTGGACAGTGTTGCGGGAAGTCGATGGATGCTGGATAAAAGCAAGGGATCCTCCTGCGTGCGAGTCTCTTTCGCTGTAGCTGTCAAAATCGCCGCGTGTCTCTCGTCGTAGGCTGTTTAGTAGGTCCCGCGCTTACCACCTCTTACCACGACATAACCTGTCATGCACATTTTCCTCTCGCTAAAAAAAATCTTTCAAGAATTGGAAAGAAATGATCTACGTGCAACGGAAAATATAACAGAAATGATCATGTTGATTGACGGACGTGCTTTGATAAATTAATGGTTGTTTTTTTTTTTAAATATCTAATAACACAAACGGCTACATCAAACGTTCTAAAATATGATAAAAATTCCAAACGGCGTTCATTTTTACACGCGCTGTGACTTCACTGCTGCGTGCTAAGGCTTTCGTTTATAAATAACGCACAAATGAGGCTCGTTGGCCGCGCCGGCTAATCCTGATTTACTGAGGTACCCGGGGCGCTCTGCTGTAGCCATACGGGCTATCTATACGAGTACTTGGACACTTAAATGACAAAGGAAATGAAAATTCATTCGTTGTATTTCATTAGAAAAACTACATAAAAATGATAGCACCAACCGACGTAAGAAACTTTTTAAGAAAGAAAACACAATGCTGCTTTTATGTATCCTTACTACTTTTGATAATATTATTGTTAAAAAGTGGGGGGTTTTTTTTTATCTGTATTAGTTTACTAACTGCATGCTAAAGATAGTAACCAATTTATAAGTAAACGTAATTTATTCACGTAAGGCTGCCATGGCAAATGGTTTACTAGATGGCAGGACTTCTTTTCTGCCTGCGAGCGGTTAGGGTAGCCAACATTTTTTTTGACAGCCCTATTACCCTTTTCTTACACTAATCAGCAGTACGATCAATGCTAGTCGCTTTGATCAGCATAGAAAGTCAGTATAATTATAGGCTGTTGCTTAGTCCACAGGGATGCAGACGAACTTATAAGCGTTTTCTTTTGCAATGATTTTCCTGTGTCCTCGACGGGCTACGGTGTCCACTTTCTTTCAGGTGGACTGTAAACTCGTTGGCGAATAAAAAAAAGGTAATTTTATCATTAATTTTACTGCAAAGAATTAGCTCGTGGGTATATATTAATTTGAAAATAAATTAGATAAAAAAAAATGACGACCGATGTAAGTGTCAGCCCTGGCTAAATTCAGATTATAGCTTATGATGAGGAGTTAAAATTCAATTTCTAAAGGTGTGTGTACATTAACATAGAAGAGGCGAGTTCATGATCCGGACAGTGCGTTGAGTTGACTATGGTGTGGTGATTTACGTGACAGTTGCGCAATTAACGGGTGACTCTAAACATTATTGATGGCATAGGATCTATTTATGAGGCGCGAGCCTTTCGAATATCCTGTTTTGTGTGCACTCGAAAGTAGTACGTTGAATTTTTTAGCAAAGTTAAAGTACAGTACTCTAAGGAGCCGTGGTAGCCTAGTGGTCAGGTTGCCCATTTTATTTAATCTGGGATCGTTCCCCGGTGCCGGCACCACTGACATTTTAAGTGCAGGATTTACCATGTGCTCAGCGGTGAATGAATACATTGTGAGGCAAAGCTGCATTTCCGAGAAATAATCAGAATTCTATTTCGAGGAAGTCCGCCAACTGGAGGAGGTCGGCGGACTTTTTCCGGGTCCATAGCTCTCTCAAATATTTAAAAGAGCGACCCTTTGCCCAGCTGTGGGCATTTACAGGCTGCCACTTTACTTTACTTTTACAGAGCTCTTGTAAAAATCACTTCATCGTCCACGCCTAGTACTATAGGGTTGCAATGGACAATCTGTACGCCTCGTGACATTCTCCACCAGCTAGCCGCTAGCTAGTGATGGAGAAAAATACGTAATTGTTATTCAATAATGAGATAAAAGTAAAATTAGTTTATTATAAAATGAAACAATAAATCTAAAAAATGAGAGAAAAATCGGAATCAAACGCATAAAGGGATGTTAATTATTATCTGAGGTTCTTTAGATATACACTCGTCTGGTTGGGTGATATATGGATATAAATATGTATACGTACATTAAATGCAGTAAAATTAATAAGTTTATTTTACTGTATTTTATATTATTATTATGTAAATGTTAAAAATTTCTTTTATTTATACAAAGCTTTAGTTTATTACATATAATCATACAAAAACAATTAACTATTTGGCAGTTTTATATCTATGACTTTATCGTAAGTTGTATCGTTGGCCTGGAGGCGGAGAGTGCGACAGGTTCTCCACTTCTCACGAAGTCCCTAAGAAGTTCCGGTAAAAACGGGGTCTAAAATAATAAGGGTGGAACTTCTCGCCGCGTCTAGTTGTTCGGTGATGGACAGATACAACACGATTATACAGACCGATGTCAGGCAGTAGCGTCTTAAATGCAAGGTGTCTGCTACAGCGGTGGTGATTGTCATTAATCGTTCTATCGGAAGAGGTTTATTCCCAGCTGTGGCCTAAAAACAAGGAAATGAGCCTAGATTGATTCATATTTACTTACTTTTTATCAGTTTTTTTATTAGATTGGGTTTAAAAACATGCTAACAGTCCCCCTGATGGTGTCCACCTGATGGTAAGTAAGTCGGCTTGATCCTTTGGCCTTGAGAAGAGATGTTGCTTTTTTAGCATTTTTTACTAAATTTACCACGGGGAATGTTCTGAGGAACTGTTCGGATTGATCCCAGCCGCTGAGTTTCACTATCGAACATCGCGACAGAATTCGAAGTTCCATCGATACCACCTAGATGGTTGGCATTCCACCACAGTGCGTTTTAGTCGAAGTTTTCTGCCACGCACTTCGACTTTGTGGAATCAGCTGTCGCCAGCGGTATTTACGAACAGTTACGACTTAGGGACCTTCAAGACAAGAGCCTATTCCTTCTTTAAAGGACGGCAGGGCATCTGTAGGTCCTCTGGTGATGTGGATGTTCGTGGGCGTCGGTGATCACTTACCATCAGGTGAGCCGCATGATCGTTTGCCCCTTCTTCTATAAAAAAAAACATAACTCGTATAGACGTGGTAGCCTAGCTGACCGATGGTAGAAGTGACCTGGGTTCTATCCGCGGTGCCGGCACCACTAAAATTGTTAATAGCAATTTTAAGTGCTGTATTTACCGCGTGCTTTGCTGTAAAGTAAAACATCGTGAGGAAACCTGCACATCTGTGAAATAATAAAATATTTCGAGGATATGTGAAGCCCGCCAACCGCCATTACCGGCTTCTACACACCCACTCTCAGATATTTGAGAAGGAGGCCTTTGTCCAGCAGTCGGCAAATATAAGCTGCTACTTTACTTTAAAAAAAAATAGCCACAGCAGCCCATGGACACCTGCAAACAATTTCAATCGTAGAAGATTACAGATGTGTTGTCACCTCTGAGGGCTAAGATGGAATGCCTCTCAGCCTGTAATTATTCTGATCTCTATACCTTTCAAACCGGAACATAACAGTTATTCCACCGACGTGGAGTAAATCGCCTGCAAACTTAACATTCAAGAAGCCTTCAAAATTGGATACGGTTGTGTTCTTCTTCTTCTGTGTCAGCCTGTATTAACCCACTGTTGGACATTGATCATTCTTGCAAAACACCGACAAAAGCAGGCGTGCCATACATGGAAGACTGGCTAATTCTCACTACGCTAAACTAACGGATCAGTGAGTGCAGTGTGATGCTGCTGCTCGTGACTAGTCTTTGGGATCTTTGGTTCGGATAGTGAGTTGGATTTTTTAACATCAATCTATTGTGTATAGACTTTGAATTAACATATCTTAGCTACTTACAGCGCATATTGCTAACTTGATTGAAACCTCTGTCTAATTAGATCTCAAGTCATAATCGTTAGTTAAACAATAGTTGATTAACGCCGTGGTGGTTCAGTAGTCGAGGCGGTCGCTTTAATTTCATAGTACGTGAGTGACCAGGTCCTATCCCCGGTCCCACCACAAATATACTAAGAAAAATATTATTTCGAGGAAATGTGTGCGGATCCTTCCCGTCTCCAAAGCTCTCTCAAATATTTGAGAAAAGGCCTTTGTGCCCAGCTGTGGACATTTACAGGCGGCTACTTTTCTTTTCTTTTACTCGGGATATTAACGAATATACATAGAGATAAAGGATGGCTATAGTCTTTCAATTTTCATGTTCACAATAAAATTTTATTTTTCGTTGTTCCATTCACATATATCAACGAGTCATACATTTTATTACTTAAAACGCATTTATATCAATTCCAATACGCCATCGAATCGGGCGCACATCAAATAAATTCGCATGAGAGCATTGCGAGAGTAACAGAACCTCCGCGAGGCGCTCGGAACAATCGCCGCGCTCAACCCAATGCGTCACACCTTCACGCCTTTGCATTTTGAGTCCAAACAGCGAGACGAAATCCTGAGTAATGTCTCGGCCGTCCTTTACGGCTACAATGCACAATCAATTACAATTTCAGAACGTGTAAGCGATGTTGATTTGTGTTACGCGGCGCGGGCGAGGGTAACCGGTGTCCTGGAATGCAGCAATAACATGGTTTTCTGTTTATTTTGCAGATCCCTAAAATAAATTCCTTTACGCGACGGTAGGTATGCAGGTGGTTATGTATCGGCACCGTGTCATAGGGTTTTTTTAGTCCTTCTGCTGGTAATAAATAGTGTTTGAGACATCGGTTAGTAAATAATCAAGGTCTCTAGGTGTCGAAAGCAGTGCAGTACTAAACATTAAGAGTGACACTTGCCATGTGGTGAAGAGCATACCTTCGTAAAAAAAATCAACTTGTTCGAAGTCGTACAGGATATGATCACTAAGTAAGAATATCTGCTACCCCCTTTCTTCCCATGAGTGAGCAAGGGAGAGGGCCTTTAAAATCTCATGGTAGTAAATCCGGCTATCTGACTCTTACGTCGTCTTAATCTATCTCCTAGAGCTAGCGAAAAATGGGTTGCGGTTGTCTGCTTACCCTTTTGGGTGACAGGAGTGAGTCCTCATATTATATTACACAAAAAAAACCCTACTTTTTTATAAATTATTTAGTTAAATGATATTGTTACGAGGAACGCGTTGCGAGATTGGTGTTAAAGGCCCCTTAAACTTCTATTTATTTGTCCACTTACAAAGAGTTTCGTCCAGATATCCCTCCCTTTCTTCTTCTTTCCTTCCCTTTTCTCTTCCTTTTCTTCGTGATCTTCCGCGTCCTCTTACTTCATAACTCACTACTGAACTGTCCTTCTCCAGTGCTCATTTTACAGTCCCGAATTTCGAACGCCATTTTATTTTAGGTTATTCCCAAAACGATTAATTTTTATTGAAGACCAAGACGTTAGAATTGTCGTTGAGAGCTCCTGGTTGATTTAGAACCCGGGGTCCACTTCCGATTTTCATCAGCTGCTGTTAACCGCGCAGTGGATATTATAGTGCCACAAGCGT
The DNA here is from genome assembly GCA_029286595.1 of Bhutanitis thaidina. Classification (NCBI taxonomy): domain Eukaryota; kingdom Metazoa; phylum Arthropoda; class Insecta; order Lepidoptera; family Papilionidae; genus Bhutanitis; species Bhutanitis thaidina. The sequence goes on along the minus strand of JAGSMS010000004.1, from coordinate 2,465,129 downwards.
ACGCGCAAACACAGAGGCACTCACCCGAAGCCAATATTTGTGCAAATATTGGCTTCGGTTGGGATTCATACCCAGAACCTATGTCTCAGCAGTCTGGTTAACAACAAATCCACGAGGTCGTCATCTCAGAAATACTATTTTCATGTAACGTTTACGCCGTTTAGATTCTATGTTCGTAATTTTTTTTTAAGCGTGGTAGAGCCAAGCGGCGGCTTTAGCTGCTGCTCGAATGGGCCGGCTCGACCGAATTGGTACCAAGGCCTCGCAGAATATCGGCGTGAAGTAGAGGCATCTTGTCCTTCTGCATTTCGTTCGGTGAGGTAACCGGAGGCCCACACCTCCCCTATACCCCTCCTCTTCCCTCCAATCTCCCAAATATCCTTAAAGACCGGCAACGCACCTGCAGCATCTATGGTGTTGCAGATGTATGTGGGCGACGGTAATCACCTAGCATCAGGTGAATCGTTTGCCGTCACTTCGTTAAAAAAAATATATATTTTCAAGTAATTCTGTTACAGCGGAATTTTCGTTCAGATTTAGTCTTAATATATTCTTGACCGGATTTTCTCATGGCCGGCGCAATATATCTTTATTAATTATACATTCTCGTACAATGTAAACATGCGTTATTGTTCCGTAGTGGGGTGCGCGATCTCTACCGCCGCAGTATCTATTTGTCTATGGCATCTTGAATACGACGCTGCCCACCGTGCAAACGACTATATAATACTCCTAATTATTCTTTATGCTAATTTTATGGCTAAAATGTCTTTTTATAGTTATGCGGTGTATAATTTAAGTGCCGGGCATGTGTTGGTCTCGTTCGTGATGCTCTTTTGTATGGGAATTCGAATGATTTAATGTTTTCCGAGTGACGTTTTAGTGTGAGGATTACTTGTGCGACGTCAGTGGACACGTATAATTTTAAATTGATTAAAATATGACGGAGGGGCATGAAAACGGGGCAAGTCGAGAAGGACACTTTCCTATACTCTTTCTCATCTCACATCAGGACTTACACTTTTATTACCTTTATTGTTTACAGAGCAGGGGCCTTATCAGTTATGCCAAAAAGATATTTCACAAAAATTCCACGAGAAGTAATTTCCCGTTAAAGTTATGACTTTACCCACGGTATTCCGTGTTATATTTTTTATCAATGAATGATGTCACGCGAAATGTATTTGATATTTATTGTGTCATAGCGATTTAGGCCCATGAATAACGTTTTTTGTAAGGCGTAATCCTTGCTGTCGATCACGACCTACGTTATGATTGACTAGCAAGAGGTGACACTGTCTTAGAAGTTGAGGGTTCGAATCCCGACAGGAGCAAACATTTGTAAGCTGGATATTAATTAAATGACTGTAACCGAGTCGTGGGTGTTCATGTTTAGAAATCATTTAGTTATTTATCTATGTATGTGTCATACAGGTAGATATTTATCTTATAACAGTAATAATCAATGTCTGTCGGTAGCAATACCTCAGAAAAAAACGGTGGAGTAACAATCTCAAATAATTTTCGAGAGCAAGCAGGTCACGTTGTATCAGGAATAATCAAATAACACCTTCAGTGATCCCCAAAAATTAACTAAGTAGCAGTGATTTGAATTATTGTACTCCTTAGATTAAATGAAAGAAACATTAATCATACACATATATAAAATTAAATTACCTTTTAGTTTGTCCGTCTCTAAGAACAGATTTACCCTTGTGAACCGCTAAAGGTTGTCACTGGGACCAACATATACTATGTTTCATCGTGTTTGTATTACCGGTTCCGAAATTATAAACATTGTTTTGAATGATATTCGTCATCTATAGTATAGTAGTGAAACCCTTGACTATCGAAAACTTTGTCATAAGCCGCCATATTCATGCTTCACTCAATTTTTTAATAACTTGTCTCAACAAATATAAAAGTCGCGGGTACAGCTAGAATAAAAATGTATGAATATAGCACGACAAAAATTGATGTAATAATACCAGTTAAAAATATTCGTTCTTGTCATAATAACTTTAATACAAATATTAAGCACCTTCTCACGATATTAAAGAGTCGCCAGAAATTTCTTTTTTAAACTTTAATACATTCACAATATTAAACAATAAATTGTAGCAGCAATGAGAGGTGTTGGTACTAAGTATGGGCGCAAGTGAACACTGGTTTCTTACATTACCTTAGTGGAGAAGGCGTTACGCCCAGCGTGAATTGTTCCGCCCAGTATCCCCGAGGTACCCAGGACCCCCACATGCCGTACCCTGCCGGGCTGGGCCGCTAGACTGGGAAATGAAATGGGAATGAGCTGAGAATGAAAAAAAAAATCTTAATTTTATATTGGTTGAAAAAGTTTATTACACAATACAGGAATTTATTTGCCATAAAATTTGACTAATTATATAGATATAATAAATTACTTTTTTTTGTACATTTAAATTTTATTTTTAACTGATAAGGAAATTAGACATATAGATTTATTTATATTGTTATTATTTTATTTTACTTTGATCAACAATTAAATATAAATAAATAAATAAATCAAAAGAATTTTATTTGTAATAAAAATGTAAAATATTTAAGTGTATCATACAATTAAAACAATTTCAATATGCAATAATCTACGTTTACCTTTAACGAATGTTTGATTTAAATTACAGAGTAAATCAATCTAGAATATAATCATAACCATAGCTTATCTGGTTACCTTACCTTACTACTACCAGCCTGTAAATACTCCACTGCAGGATACAAGCCTCTCCCATAAAGAGGATTTACCACAATCGTCACGCTCGGTAAGCGGATTGGGGATCGCAGAACCAGTCACCTAGCAAGTTAGAGCATGCTGCCCGTCATAGGTTGGTGTTAATTTTGATCTGTTATCGAGACGGTTATCCCGCCGTCTGTCTGTTTCCATTGCGATCTTCAAGGCTTTTCCCTTGGTCGCCTCTTACGACACCCACGGAAAGAAAGGGAGAGGTGTACAGCTTACACTGACCTTTAAGTAATATCAAATAGACTGTCTATAATTTTTTTTTTTTTTTGGGAGAGACGACAAACTAGCAATCGGTGCACCCGATGCTTAGTGATTACCGTTGTTACTTAATTATATTTTTTATGTGGTAGAGTAATGCGGCGGCTTTTGCTGCTGTTCGAATGGGCCGGCTCCATCGGCTTGCTACCACGAGCCTCGCAGAATACCGGCGTGAAGTAGAGGCATCTTGTGCTTCTGCGTTTCGTTCGGTGAGTGGGGTAACCGGAGGCCCACTCCCCCTCCCCATCCCCCATCCTTCTTCTCTCTCCAATCTCACAAATACTATTAAAGGCCGGCAACGCACCTTCAGCTCCTCAAGTGTTGCAGATGTTCGTGTGCGTTCGTGGGCGAAGGTAACCACTTAACATCAGGCGAGCCGCTTGCTCGTTTCCCACCTTTCCCATAGAAAAATAAAACATATAGCATTTTTAAACTTACACTTACCATTAGTAGTAAATTAAAGTCTAATTCATCTAATAACGTATAACAATATCACCACTTGTATTATCGCAGCGGGGAGCATTCTTCCCCGCTGCAAGCTCTCTGGCTATATTCCGCAACACCTCGGGAAGTCGAAGATGGGCCGGCTCGTCCTGCTGAGAAGTGACTATGAATGCAAGTAAGTTGCTTATGAACTCATGAGAAAACTGGGCGTACACGGAGAATTTAAAGTGGGTGTAACTTTTGTAAAATGTCAAATACAACAATGCGCGTATTTAAAGTTTTGTGAGAAATGATGTGGAATTGAATTTTCACGCCTGTGTGAAATCTGTTCAATCAATTATTTAGAAAGACTAATAACCGAATTGAAATATTTTAATAGCCGTGCTAGCTCAGTGATGCGTTTTATGCGAAAGCGAGAGACCAGGGTTCGAGCCCACGCGAGTGGCGACTAAATTTGTCATTAAATACTGTATTTGTCACTTACAAGGCAACGAAGGAAAGTTTCGTTGGGTAACTTGAATATCTGAGAAATAATAAAAAAAAATATTTCGAGGATATATGTAATCTGCTAATTCGGATTGGTCAAGCGGTGCGGTAATCTTGTGGATCCAAACTCTCTTAAGAAATGAGAGGAGAACATCGCCCAGAGGTGTGGGACCTTTATAAGCTGCTTATTTTCTTTAATTAAATATAATTTCGTTTAAATAAGAGACAATAATAATATGTCGATTTAAATACTTAGGTCAATATTTGAAGGTATTATCATAATTACTTTTAATACATCATATGCGTTTCAGAGATAAATGCATAAGAATTATGTTATAAAGTCCCGACATTAAAGTGGCGTTGTGACCGGTCGTCAATTTTTGGACAATACTGTACGGCGTTTTGGTCAAAGCAGAATCATGACTTTGTAGGCATGGCCTACGACGTACTTAAGACGAATGATTATTAATATTAACAGTAAAAACTTTGTTGTGAGTGTTTCTTTCTTACTTCTTCTTTGACACGAATACCAATTTTAAATAAAAAAAAACCACTCTTTCGCTTTGCAAAAGATTTACGACCCCTGAAGTGTTAGAAGAAGAATAAACCTATTCTAACGATGTGAACTATATTCGTCAATTGTCTATTCTTAAAATTCTTTTAGGGTTTAAGCTTGTTACGCACTATTTATAGGTAAAATAGTTTATGATAGTTATAACTCTCCTTAACAACATGAGACCAAAAACCCTTACATCCGGGATATCTCACCTCTTCAACGGAGGCGGTTAACAAAGGATCAAATTGATCAGCCATTACTCCATTCACCCCAAAAAGGGATCTTGGATTCAGGTGTCAAAATTATAAAAAAAAAAACTATTCATAAAGAAGATCCGTCAACGTATCAAATCTCAAGATAAAGAATTAAAAAAAAAACAAGGCAAAAAATTGTCACAATGGAGCGCATACGCAATCCAAGAATCCAATATCAAAGTACAATAGATGATGTTATTTTAGGTTCGTAAGATTTCGTGATATTTTTCACATTCAGTGTGTCTAATCAAAAGTCGATTGATTTATCCATTCATGGAACAGTCGCACAATGGTATGTAGTTGCATTGAAAATCAAATTCAGTCAATACAGTGCCGAAAGGTTTTATTATCATACAAATGTATTGCGGCAGCGGCGTAAGAATCTGCCATCCCTTACCTTCCCGCGGGCGTCGTCAGAGGACAAAGCCTTGAAAATCCTAATATGGCTACCGACAGATGGCGGGACAACCATCTCAGAAAACACCTGATCAAAATTAAGCAGACCGATGACGGGCAGCGACGTCTAAAGTGCGAGACGTCTGGCGCTGCGATCGTCGATCCGTTTGCCGAGGGAGGAGGATGAGGCGGGGAAGGGAAGGGGAGTGGGTCCCCGCCAACCTCACTTACCGAACGAGACGCAGAAGCACAAGATAGGCATACCTATACTACTTCACGCCGGTATTCTGCGAGGCCGTGATATTAACCTGATCGAGCCTGCCCATTCGAGTAGCAGTAAAGCCGCCGCTCGGCTCTACCACGCTTAAAAATAGTCTATGACAAATCGTCCTTATCGGAAAGGCATAAGTTCTGCAGCGGCCTTCGTTTTAACAGGTCACATTTTTTTTTTTTTTTTTTTTTTTTTTTTTTTTTTTTTTTTTTTTTTTTTTTTTATAGAAGAAGGGGCAAACGAGCGTGCGGCTCACCTGATGGTAAGTGATTACCGTCGCCCGCGTACATCTGTAACACCAGAGGTGCTGCAGGTGCATTGCCGACCTTTAAGGGTATTTGGGAGATGGGAGGAGGATGAGGCGGGGAAGGGAAGGGGAGTGGGTCCCCGCCAACCTCACTTACCGAACGAGACGCAGAAGCACAAGATAGGCATACCTATACTACTTCACGCCGGTATTCTGCGAGGCCGTGATATTAACCTGATCGAGCCTGCCCATTCGAGTAGCAGTAAAGCCGCCGCTCGGCTCTACCACGCTTAAAAATAGTCTATGACAAATCGTCCTTATCGGAAAGGCATAAGTTCTGCAGCGGCCTTCGTTTTAACAGGTCACATTTTTTTTTTTTTTTTTTTTTTTTTTTATAGAAGAAGGGGCAAACGAGCGTGCGGCTCACCTGATGGTAAGTGATTACCGTCGCCCGCGTACATCTGTAACACCAGAGGTGCTGCAGGTGCATTGCCGACCTTTAAGGGTATTTGGGAGATGGGAGGAAGGATGAGGCGGGGGAAGGGAAGGGGGAGTGGGTCCCCGCCAACCTCACTTACCGAACGAGACGCAGAAGCACAAGATAGGCATACTATACTACTTCACGCCGGTATTCTGCGAGGCCGTGATATTAACCCGATCGAGCCAGCCCATTCGAGTAGCAGTAAAAGCCGCCGCTCGGCTCTACCACGCTTAAAAATGGTCTATGACAAATCGTCCTTATCGGAAAGGCATAAGTTCTGCAGCGGCCTTCGTTTTTACAGGTCACATTTTTTTTTTTTTTTTTTTTTTTTTATGGTAAAGGCGGCAAACTACTTCACTTGATGGTAAGTGATTACCGTCGCCCGCGTACATCTGTAACACCAGAGGTGCTGCAGGTGCATTGCCGACCTTTAAGGGTATTTGGGAGATGGGAGGGAGGATGAGGCGGGGGAAGGGAAGGGGGAGTGGGTCCCCGCCAACCTCACTTACCGAACGAGACGCAGAAGCACAAGATAGGCATACCTATACTACTTCACGCCGGTATTCTGCGAGGCCGTGATATTAACCTGATCGAGCCTGCCCATTCGAGTAGCAGTAAAAGCCGCCGCTCGGCTCTACCACGCTTAAAAATAGTCTATGACAAATCGTCCTTATCGGAAAGGCATAAGTTCTGCAGCGGCCTTCGTTTTAACAGGTCACATTTTTTTTTTTTTTTTTTTTTATAGAAGAAGGGGGCAAACGAGCGTGCGGCTCACCTGATGGTAAGTGATCACCGACGCCCACGAACATCCACAACACCAGAGGAGCTACAGATGCGCTGCCGGCCTTTAAGGAAGGAATAGGCTCTTTTCTTGAAGGTCCCTAAGTCGTAACTGTTCGGAAATAATGCTGGCGACAGCTGATTCCACAAAGTCGAAGTGCGTGGCAAAAAGCTTCGATTAAAACCCACTGTGGTGGAATGCCAATCATCTAGGTGGTATCGATGGAATTTCGAATTCTGTCGCGATGTACGATGGTGAAACTCAGCCGCTGGGATCAATCCGAACAGTTCATCAGAACATTCCCCGTGGTAAATTTTGTAAAAAATGCAAAGAGAAGCCACATCTCTTCGCAAGGCCAAAGGATCAAGTCGATCAGAGAGAGCTTGGTCGCCGACAATTCGAGCCGCTCGACGTTGGATGCGGTCAAATGGAAGGAGTTGGTACTGGGAGCCCCTGCCCAGAGATGAGAACAGCATTCCATGTGGGGCCGAACTTCCGCCTTATAAAGTTGCAAACGGTGGACCGGCATGAAATACTGGCCCTTAGAGGCCAATTTGGCCTTTCCCTGCAAGTGACCACGGAACTGAACGTCACTCGATGTGTCAACGCCAAGGATTCTGATACTGCCAGAGGCAATAAGGAGAATGTTCTCAAAAAGAGGAGAAACGACAAAGGGATTCTTTTTAGCGGTAAACGCCCAAACCTGTCTTTTAGGAGTTGAATAGGACCAAATTACGTTGACCCCAATCCGTGACTTTGAATAACAAGGTCTCGACTTCAGACACAAGTTTGTTCCAGCACTCGTCGACGTGTTCCCGAGAAATATTCGCACGGCCTGTATATAGGGCATCACCCGTGCTGTCGTCTGCATAGCAATGAATGCTACTGATTTGTAGCATGTCGTTGATATGCAGAAGGAACAGAGTGGGAGATAGCACACAGCCTTGTGGAACACCACCATTCACGCGTTTGGGGTCCGAGCGTCGACAACAACCTTGATGCTCCGATCCGTGAGGAAGCTGGTGACCCAGTTGCACAATCTCTCAGGAACCCCGTAAGATGAAAGCTTTGAAAGAAGCGCTTTATGCCAAACCCTATCAAATGCTTTCGCTACGTCCAGACTAACCGCCAAAGCCTCCCCCTTAGACTCAACTGCTTCTGCCCATCGGTGAGTCAGGTAAACTAGAAGATCACCAGCTGATCGTTATGGTAAAGGTTATGGTAAACATTATATCCACACTAAAATAAAATTATAAATGCTGATTTGAATATTACAATTTATGTTAGTATGTATATATGGTAAACCAAATAAACCAGTAAAATTAAGATATCTTGTTTTTTCTACAACAGATCTGAAAATTATTAATTAGTATAATCATATGAATACATTAGTAATACATAATGCGAAACTAACTCTAGCTGACGGTTATGTTTTCACGGCTGAACCGCTGAACCGATTTTGATGAAATTTGTTATGAACCATGGGAAAGGACTCGGGTATATTTATACGTAGACGTAGTCTCGGACGGAAGTTGGTAAATAGATAATTTTACGGAGTGACGGCATAAGAAAAACTGCCATCCTCTCTTACGCTCCCATCTTACGCGTAGGATGTAAACACCTGGAAAATTGCCTAAAATACCAGATCGCAAATACGCATGATATGCAGAAGCGTTGAAAATAATTTATTTTAGAAAATATTATTAGTTTCTTCATAAACTCGTACAAAATAAAGAAGAAACAAAAGTGTAAAGAAAATTGCGTTTAATCCGAATTTTGACCCAGTTTCGAATGAATATTGGGCAACGTAACTCGATTTAATAAAACAATTTCGAACAATTAAAAGTAAACAACAGCCCGAGATACAGATTCGATTCCTCGCATTGGACAGTCTCTCTCAAAAGCAACATGGCTGTCGTTGACACAACGCATTGTTCAAACAGAAAAACGAGACAATCTTTTTTTTATTTCTTTTATCTTTTATTCTTTATTCTATTTCGTCGGCACAATGGCGGCTCGCTGCGGCTGTGGTATTTTAGTTACCTATCTCGATTGTTTTTTGGGTGTCAACATTCTTATTAAAGTGTTTTAATAGGTGATAAAAAAGCGGGCCGTAACGAATTTTTCATTCCATCAACGTTTAATAGCGAAATAAGAATGCGACGTTGAAATAGTTAAGTTTAGATATGGTTCGTAGATCTGTTTTAATTAAAGTTTTATCACGATTATCAAAATCAAAATGGTGTTCGAATTTCAAATAAAACGAGACGGGAAATATTCGATATATTGAACTATTTTTTTAATCTTGTGTTCATATTCATAGGCTAGATTCTTCTACCAAAATGGTCATGTCGGACCTTATGCATTTTATTCACTCAATTTATTATGCTTAATTATGCCTAACCAAAATGAAATATTAAAGTCTTATGAATAAACTAGGTTCTGATTGAGTTGTATTTGAATAAAAACTCCCGCAATATGTGTGCCCCAAACCTTCCTTACTGTTATTTTACATTTTGTCAATACGATTAAATTGAATTGCACGAATTATTATTAGTAGTTAATGTATAACTCCATTTCAAGACTTCGTATTGAACCGTCAAGGCGTTTTACAGCCAATAATTATGCATGGATCATCACTCAAACCTTTGGAGAACAATTGTTTTTAGGCCTTTACAAATAATTGTCCTGTGCGTATTTCGATGCTGCGTCCGCAGCGCTCTAACCGATCGCTTAGTCTCTCCACTAACGGAAGAGGACTTTGTTATATAAAAGAAATCATATATGAATCCAAACATATATCTGCGTGTTAGTGTGAAATATTAACATCGTCGCGAACAATGACGCAGCGTCCAAGCATCCGGAGCATCTAATCTCCGAATTGTACAAGGCTCAAGGTCCCGAAACGTTCGCATTGTCGCCGTTCGGCTTACGAAACGCTCCGAATATTATCCATTCATATCATAACGTTTATAAATACGTTTCACGGTGGCATTGTGGACGTTGTCTCGTCTCCCTGAGGATACGTTGAACAAAGAGCCGCTCGCGACTGAAAGTACCTCACAAAGGAGATCGTAACCCGTCATTTCTGTACCTATTGGCTATTTTATGACAATAACCTTATTGTTGTCGAGAGGGATTGTATTGAGAGGCATTGTGAGAGTAGGAATTCGCGAAACAGGAATTGTCTCAATGCGCAGCGCTAACGAACGTCCCCCCGGGCTGAGTCGATAATAATGCCTTCACATCTCACTTTTGTGACGTACTTATTAAAGTATTGCGCGTTTCTGGCAGCTGTCATAAATGAATGTATTAAGCCGCCTTAAATTTGACTTGTGCAAAACTTTGACTATAACTTTTGAAATACATATTTTGATTAAACTGCACTAAAACTATTTTGAAGTTTTTTTTTTATGGTAATGGGGACAAACGAGCAAGCGGTTGAACTGATGGTAAGTGATTGCCGTCGCCCAAGTACGTCTGCAACTCCAGAGGATCCCCAGTTGCGTTGCCTGCCTTGTAGGATATTTCGAGAGGCGTCTATTTGGGCGGATGAGGATGGGGATGGAGAGAGGGAGTGTGCCTTCGATTAACTTAATCATCTGAACTAACGACGAAACGCAGAAGCACGCGGTTGTGCCGGCCCATTCGAGCAGCCGCAAAAACCGCTTTCTTAGCTCTACCAGATACAAAACGTCACTGATTTCTTAATAAGTTTATTTATATCATTCATGCATTTATTGTACAATTTTGAATTAAAGTGTTTATATACAGGATGCACTGATTAGGAGCTAAAGAAACTTACTTATTGTGATAACTTAAATGTTTTCATTATATATTCATTGTTCAAAACGTGACAATATTTACGTGAGTTATTTACCAAAAGGTGCTATAGTAACAGATTTTGCGGTTACAATTTCAATATGAAATTACATACATAGTTAATCCATATACAACTTAGACCTACTTCTAAGCCCAGGAAGTCTTGAAACTACAAAAAAAACTTTTGTACATCTCTGACACCTCTGAGTTTAGGCTGATTATACCGAAATAGAACTTACACAATAACACTTACCTACACAAACTGTCTGAAGACAGTGCTTATGATATACTAATAATAGACATACGTACTTTAAAATTAAAATATATTTTAAAATTCATATAAAATACCTCGCGAAAATTTCAGATCACAAAAGCTATGTGTTATCTCTACAGTTATTTTAGAACTGCTGATATACTGAATAATCATCAGTGGATAACATAACCTTATCGCTTTACTAAAATTGCAACTAATTCGTTCGCTTCATTTAACGTCATACAACGTAAATACATTATTACTTAACGTAAGACGTCGGCCCGACCGGTCCATTCATCCTTTCCCACTATTGTTTGCACGAATGTGTTGGTCTACTCGGGCTGCGTGATAATATTTGATTTGCCAGCAACCTGACCACCTTTGTCGTATCCAGACGGTCCGGCCACTCGAGTAGCCCGCTTTGTTTGTGGAGACAAGTGAAGATAAAAATTCAAAGGTTTTGTATATTTAAATCTCTCTTCGGCTTCTGTATTGGTGAATGGCTCCTGTTATACAAACATTGGCAATTATGACGGTGTTGGTTGCTGGGCGTTCAGTTTTCCCGGGATACGCGCACTTTTTGTCCGGTCATACAAAAAGCTTCACCTTCTTTGTCGCTTACATTGTGGCATCGACAGGTTTTAAGCATTCATTTTAAATTTTTGTTTCGTGTTGTATTATTTGACTGGTTTCGAAAGTAAGTCAAGATCTAATTATACATATATAGTGATGAAATGCGTTACATATAGTGGATAAAACGGAACTACATCCAGCTTTTTACATACACTTTTGGTTGTTATTTACTTTCTGCAATGTAGGTTGTATTTTAATAAATAAAAATGGCTCGATTTTGACCATTCTTATCATTGATCATAATACAAATTCTCCGTTTTAAGCGGGATACATATCGTGTGAAAATCTATTTATACGTCACCCTCATAGACAATCCAAATTAGTTGATTCAGTAGAGGCATCAGGGCGTAAAAATTAACTCATGCGATATCTCGGGCTCATTTTTGTATATCGTAAATTTCTTTTAGTTATATATAAAACATTGGTCTCTATCGCTTTCCTTTTAAGGTCTTTAATTGCTTGAAGTTTCTCTATCGGAATATCGTAGTTTAATATAAGTAACACCCTTTGCTTTTATAGAATTAACCGGCTCTTGTCTTATGCAACTGTGGTCAGGTAACAAAGAGTATTGAATTGAGATTGAATATACTCTACCTCTGATTTCTTATTGTACGAATGCTAACCATTGCTGTGGCAGTAACAATGTTACAATAAAAAGTTGTTCTTTGTTATTCTTAAAAATGCCGTATGGTGCTTACGTAACAATATGCATTCCATCTTATCCCTCGTGTGTCTTGCGATTCGAGCGTCATGTATCATTAGACTCATGGCTCCGACAGATGGCAAATAACTAACCATTAAAATTTGTGATCGGTAAAGCTGCCTGCTAAGCCAAATGATGATCATGGAATATCATCTTATATGCTATTTGGCCACCGCTGTGATACAAGCAGATAGTTAAACATATATATTTAAATACATCAAAGTCACGGTGCCGGTGTGAGAATATCCCAACCTCTTCCTTCTCGAGGATGTCGCAAGAAGCGACTAAGGGAAAGCCTTGAAAAACGCAATGGCTCCCGACAGGAAGCAGCTTCTAAAGTGCGAGGTTCACACAGTAAAGAAATATGGTATAAGACCATACAACCATATCTATCGCGAAATCCCTGGTTTTATGGTGCTGGTTTGAGTAGGGAGCAAATAGTCATTGCTCCCTATATCATGGCTTCGATCTGGCCATGTGCCACTGAAAAGTTTTGGGCATCTGATGGGTAAAACAAATACAACTAACTGCACAGAGTGCGGGGGGGTAGAAGATGTATATCATATGTTAAACGTATGTCTGCGTTCCGAAGATGAAAGATGTAATTTTTTCATAAGTTTTCCAAATTTTAAACAAGAAACTGTTGGTGTTTTTAACACTATTCTTGCTTTTCCAATTGCAGAAGAAGCAAAAGTACTCTATAGATTAGTGTCTAAGTATTTTAAGAGAAGATTGTTATAAGTAGCACGATTGGGTTGACGTGGTCACTGCGTGACAAAACCCTATTTAATTAATAAAGAGAAAAAAAAAGGGCGAGGTGTCTCTCACTATATCCGATCTGCTCGCCGAGTTCAGCGATTTTGGCTAATTATTTTTATGGGAACGGTTCATGTCCTGCTGTGGACTATTTACAGACTGTAAAGGTTAAGGTAAATTCGCGGTTGTCACCATCATATAGAACATTTCAAGAGGAGGGTTTCCACGTCGCATTGCACATTCACATTTAGTTTAAAGGAGTAGAGAAACATCGTCATTTCGTGATCTTAACGACAACAAACCTTTTTTAAAGGCGCTTACATGTAACCCTCGTTATCGCTGACTAAACCACAATAAATACAACAAACTGATGTAGTACAGAATTGTAGAAAGTAAAAAGTTTTAAAAAAAAGTCGGCAACAGCATACCTGTATTTTTTAATGATAACCCACAATAATCGTTTTTGTTTTATATTTCGAATCCATTTTGACTCTGAAGTTAGACTGCTTTAAAACCTATATTTTCTTCGTCTAAAATGCTCTTCGTTGTAATAATCGTGTGCTTTACGAACCGCATGTTAATATCCATAAGTATTAGAGAATTATATACATATAAGTATAACAAATATACATCTCAAAAAGAAGTACTTGAAAAATTTTAATAGACCTTGAGCGGGTTGTCGTAGGCTCTACGGGTCGTAGGATTTAATTCAAAAGTCAATGTTGTACAACGCTCAAGTTGTTGATTTTCTTTGCTGTAATTTTCCTTCAATTATACTGTACGGGAGAGTATGATATGTAAAGATGTATTTCTAATTTCGTCGCTCACATTATGCGAAGAAATTAATCGCTTTGTTAGAGGTTGGAATTATAGAACCCATGTTTTTAGATACTTGGCTTTAGTAAATAATTTCCAGTGATTGATACTTCGAAATTAAATAGAGTATTTCTCACACGAAATAGATCAGCGTCACCATCTGTCGCGTGGTCCCAATTAAGGTCTGGTAAAAAGTGGGTTGAAAGGACTAAACCGTCTAGGCCTCTGACCACTTCAGTAATTAGTATTTTTTGATATTATTCTTTGTAATGCCTGCTATATAAGCAATACAAAACCAAGTATTCTTTCGGGCAGAGCTACTTCAAATATATTGTAGTTTATCGTTCATATTTTTCTAATATTTAGATCACTTTACCACTTTCAATTCGCCTATTTTAGTCAATTGCATTAACCTTGTTGCGTCCTAATATGTTGTTACCATAAAAGTATTATCAAATAACCGAACAAAACACAACAAATACCTCAAGCACCCAAGTAACATTAATCGAATTTACTTCATTTATAAGTCATTTTAAATTACGGTCAGATGTTTCAACATTTATAAAGTAGCAATTAGAACCCACGTACTTGAGACTAAGATTTATCAAAGCAAAAGAAAGGAAAGAATCTTGACTTTCAATCACTTCACCGGCTCGACTGTCTCAAGTGTCATTACACCAAAAGTTTATGACATTAATTGTACAATTATTTCTCTCTATTGTGTTACAACGAACGGTAGTTAGTCTCTTTGTATCCAGCGTTCGGTGACTGGCACGTGGTTGTATAAAGGACCACTTCTTTAGCCACTCATTACGATTTAATGGTCTTACATTAAAAAAAAAACTTGACGTTTACAGGGTTACGACATTTTACTAAAAACGAATACGACAAGCGACTTTACATCTTGTTCTATAGGTGTTTAGTGTGGAAGAAGGTGAAGTACACAGTTTGCAATAAATGCGATGAAAGATTCGTTATTTAAATTTGACGGTTAGTGTGTGTCAGATAAATCGTCGGCCTCGAAATCGGTTGTTCAGATTCACCGTTCGTAATTACAGATCCCCGTTTGTTTAAATTGTATAGATGTGCACTTTATTATATAACTTTTCGATGCATTCAAATACTTAAGATGATACGTTTAGTTCTCGGTTTAGTAGAAATGTAAGTCAGCGTCGTATTTAACGTCCACAAGCGTCCATTTCAATCCCGGGTCCGGAACAGTTAATTGCAAATTTAAGCGCCAACTTTATCCTGTGCTCGACGGTAAAGGAAAAAATCGTGTGGGGCCCTGAGTGTAACAGATATAATAAAAAAAAATATTTCGGAATCATGTGAGGTCCGCCAACATTACGGGTTGGAACAGCGTAGACCCCGGCTCCAAAACCCTTTCAAATACTGAAAAGAGACCTTCGCCTTGCAATTTGACTATTACAGGGTGCTAATTGCCTATAGAGTGTTATTTCCAAACAAACATAATGAGCCCCTGAAGTAAAAATACTATTTCTCTGTCGTAAGTTAAAAAATTATTTTAAATATTTTTTTAGCAATTTCTTGTTCAGAAGTTGCCACCTTGGTCGAAGTCGGTTAAGAAAAGATCTCATCTCACGCTAACCTTTATGCCAAGCGGTCTCTAGTAACATATATTGTATATCAAAGTCATATGTGACATGAAAAGGTCGCAGCCTGTAAGTGCCCACAGCTGGGCAAAGACCAAAGGTAAATACGAGAATCACAGAGGGTTAAAGCCCGCCACCAGCTTAACATATCCTCGAAATAATATTTTTATTATTTCTCAGATATGCAGGGTTCCTCACGAAGTTTTCCTTCACCGCTAAGCACATGGCAAATAAAGCACTTAAAATTGCTATTAACAATTTTAGTGCTGCCGGCACCGGGGATCGGACCCATGTCACTCGCGCTCTATGAAACTAAAGTGAGCGCCCTGACCACTAGGCTACCACGACTCTTGTTGTGTCATGTAGTTACTAAAAACTTATTGTTTCCATCTCTGTTCCTATGTGTTGTAGAAATATTAATTCAAATATTCGTCTTGTATATGAAGTTAAATAAATTCTTCTCAGTACATGAAAAAATATTAGAGGCCTAATGAATAGAACGTTGTCTAATGGAATGGTGATAGGGATGAAAATATTTTTATACTTGTTTAAGTATTCGTAAGCGATAATGAAAAGGTAAAAAAAATAAAAAATAAAATATTCGAATCGATTTTCGTATCACGTATCTTTTAATAAACTCCTAAGCTGTGTTATGTACCAAACTATATTTTAGACTTATTAACTCATCAGATCTAATACGCTTTCTCTATAAACAAATCTATATATGAACGATATTTTGTTTGGAGCCCACGACTATTTCAACCGGTCCAAATTCCATTGGCTGTTGTAATAAAAAACATAGACATCAATAGGAAACCGCTTTGACGTGGTGAATTGAATATTGAGGTATTAAGGTACCAGTTCGGGAGATATCGGGCCGGGCCAGACAGGTCGACGCCGTCCGGGATTTCAACCCGCAGTAATACGCGGTTATCTGATTATATGTAGGAGGATTAAATAGTATCATAAAAACAATTGTAACGTGGAAATTTGAGAAATGTTTTAACACAATTCGATAACACAGTATTAAAAGATCTAAGATCATTTAAAAACAACAGTTTCAAAATAGCTCCAAAGAAAATTAACACCACAAACAACCAAACCAGGAATAATTACCGTTATTTGTTATGCGTAGGTATCGAAGCGGCGACAAATGCGCCATACGAGCTCATTTTACTTCAACTTTGTTTACTTTCACGTTTCCGTTTTTTTTTTCATCCGGCAATATATAGAAGTTTACTTGGTTTCCTAGCTTTCTTTAGGTAGATTTTTGAAGAATATATTTACAAGATAAAATGATAAAAATAAAAAACTGATTGGTAACGAGCCCTACGAAAGGGGATAGATTTAGGGCCTACTCATTCGAAGGCAGACCCCTAATTCGTTCAACTAAGGACGCGTAATAAAAAGAGTTAAAGGAAAAAAGAAAGGGTATACTAATTTAAGCAAACTCGCGGATACTGACAAGTCATTTTTAAAATAAACACAAAGAATGCATTCAGAAGAATGCGTTACAAAAATATGTAAAGGATTCAATGCGTCTTTCTTAACAGGTGTACGAACTTCGACGCATAAGCTGTCATACGAAAACGTTCTTCACTTAAAATAACCTTTACACCTTGTCGTAAACCAACAAAGTTCAATATCGAATGATTTCAGCAAACGAGAAGGTCGGCTGTTGAAAAACAGGTTCGGTTAAAGGAAGGTCCGCTCAATGAACTTTTTTTCTGTCTACTTAATGCCATTTTGTTCTTATTCGACGTATACATATGTTTTAGGGTTTCGTATTATTGTATAGTAAAAACACCACGAGTAGTCACACAAGACCGGTTGGTTTTATTTATATGTATCCCTGTAAAAGTCTACCGCTGTACATATGCCTTTCCATGAGGTCGCAAACAGAAGATGCCATGCATGGAAGGTTTGCCTATCCACCACTTTGGGCTGGCGGGCTGGCTGGTGCAGTATCGGCCACGCACACGATATGCTGCTTCCCATCACTAGTCTGTGGCATTTGGGTTCGGTATGTTTTCCGTTAACTATTTAGCAGCAGGGTGCACCGAGTACAGGTGAGGTTGACAAAGAGATTTTTGTAATAAATAAAATACCAAGGTCTTTCAAGTTGCCAATTATACACTTACCATTTTAAGAGATGGCGTTATTATTGATTTCAATTGATAATTATTTCACTTATTTGTGTGAAAACAAAAATTCACACCAAATACACAATTTCATCCAAATCGTTGTAGTCGTTTCCGAGAAATCGAATTCATACAAAATATATAAATAGAAGAATTTCTAGTGTAAAGTGTAGGTAAAACATTATGTGTGATATGTACTGCCACAAGTGTCATTAAAGAATTTTCATAATAATGTTATATTGTTAGACGGAACCCCGGTAAATTTGAATGAAGCCGGCTCTTGGTCGCTTGTTTCTGTACCGCGCCACATTCCATCTGATTAATAGGAATCTGTAGTTAGAGCGATCGTATCTCTATAAAAGGGTGTTTTGAGACTTTTAATAGACCGCTTTATTTTTTGACGTTTCGCTTTTTTATTCCTCTTCGTGTAATTAAAAGCGTTTGTAGGAGTTCGTTCGTTGTTTAAAAAATAATAATGATTTGTATGTTGCTTTTCGTGCTTAATCTATGCACGCGATCTTGCGGCCTAATTTGTACACTATAGAAAGTTTTTACGTTCAATGTCTTTTGTTGAAATTTTGACAATTAAAAAAAAGAAGAATTACTAGTCACGTGATTATTTACTGTTCGTAATTAAGGGGGGCAACATTTTCTGAGAAAGCGTCAAATTTTGTAGAGCTATTTTGTTTTAAGATGAATAGAACGTTAAATAAAGATTCGTATAGATCAAGTGACGGGCGTCAATCGTCGTAATCGGGCATTTGCCACTTTGTTTTGCATCGATATGTAATATAGGTACCGACATCGGTGATATTTATCTCAAATCAAATGAAACTCGTTACGAAACGGTGGTAGATTAAAAAAACTGTCGTTTGACAGGAGACATTTAGATTTTATCCCTTCGTGTGACATCGTTTTGTTACAATTGAAATTCTGTTATTATATGTCATAGTGGGACGTATGACACCAGAAGTAAACACTAGAAGTAGACACTAGAAGTAAACACAAGAAGTAGACACTAGAAGTAAACAATAGAAGTAGACACTGGAAGTTTGACGTTGGAAGAAAATTGGATTTGTTTTTTTTTTATGGTAAAGGGGCAAACGATCAAGCGGTTGACTTTATAGTAAGTGATTACCGTCACGCCATTTATAATGCAAGACGGAGTGTCTTGCATTATAAATGGCAGTCTTGCATTACAAATGGCAACTATAAATGCCACGACTTTAAACTAAACGAAACGTTGCACTCAAATTCAACCTTGAAATTTTGCTCGTATTGCCCCCCCAAAGAAGTTTCACTTCAAAAAGACCATGTCCGGTAGTGACCAGGTCCGGTAATGCCCGTGTCCGGTAGTGATCATGTCCGGTAGTGGACTAAGATATGCCGATGTCTAATAATAAGAAAACTATTGAGATCGGTAAGAGAGTCAGTTGGCCACAAATAATATATAGGTCATAGAGTAATTTTTTTTTATACTTTAACTAATGTTCCCATACGGTTACGACGTACGAACATTCGCCACTCCCATTCTTCACGGCGCCCGTCAGATTACTTTGATGGTATTAATTTAACCTAAAAGGTATTTTTTTCAAATCATTTATGAAAAAAATTCCTACGAAAGTATCATGAAAAAAAATGATGATTGGTCTTTGGTATGAACATTATGAAGTAATCGTATTATGCATTACGGACCCATTACCTTTAATAGCTCGTCCAAAACTTTATTCACTTCTATTTAAAAAATAGGAAGTAAGTAATTATATTAAAAGGTGCCGCCACAAATATAAATCCTCCATAAACGGAAATCTCATATCATATCCTAAAACCATTATAAACTTCAATAACTCATCAATGTATGCTTATTCGCGCCTGATTTGGTTTACGCAAAGGCACCGACTATTCTATTACGCCGCCATTTTGAGTCACAACTATTGGTAGCTACGGAAAAAACTTAGACGAGGTAAACGGCCGATCATACCAATAATACATCACGATAAATTATTTTATTTTTGTTAATATTTCGTATCTATTCGTAGACACTCGAAGTCTTAAGTGACAAGGAATTCCACCGTTAAATATGCTTTATTCCGACTAACTTACAGTTTTAAATCGCATACAAGAATGCATTCTCTGTCATTAAGCAGCGTTCACATACGCGCGGCACGTTTAATTCCGCACCATTTACCGCATCGGATCGCAAGTTTGCACAACAATCGCTCTTTACTCGAATCGATGCTTTTTCCGCCGATTTTTAACGCGCCTGTATCTCATTGTTCCATTGATATAATGTTTCATGTAGTTCGCTTTATGTTTTGTCTAGTGGCGTGGAAATTTGATTAGTTTTGTGCACATGGCTTAATAGTTTATTTTTTTGTTCGATTGAAATAAATCAAAGATTTTAATATGGAAGATTTTGTAGGGAATTGTTGTCATGTACGTGCAGATTATAATAATTAATAGTTTTGAGAGCATTTTTTTCAACGATTTTCTGCAAAAAAGATACCATGATACCCTATGGATTTACTCTTTCTTTCAAGACGGTACGGTCTTACTGCAAAGCGCAGTAAGTTTTATGTATTTGTTAATTTTTAAAGAATAAAACGTAGCCAGGCTCAGTATCCATGCAGCTCCGTCACAACCAGACTACAAACTTCTATGTTCTTTAGACATATAAGTTTCCCCATATTAAATTAGAAGTTATGTGGTCGGGGTATTTAAGAGGGGCAGGGTATGCACCCTGCTAGCAAACAAACGATGCTCTGAAATACGAATTATGGAGGAAAATCCACCCGCATTAGACGAACCAAATTCTACAGATTGGTGATGGGAACCAGCACCACTGTGTGGGCAGTCCAGCGTGGTCAGTATTTGAAATCCTTCGTCAATGAAAACCTTTGTCAAAATGTACGCCGGCTTTTATCAACCGTTTCTATTGGAGGCCTATGTTCAGTAGTGGAAAAAAATAGACCGATGATAGAAAATATTAACGCTGTTGGAATAATGTAATAAAAACAGATTACGGACCTTAGTGTGTTAATTTAGAAGACTTTTTTTATTGGATTAGGATGACAAACGAGCTAACTGTTCACCTCATTGGTAAGTGGCTACTGGAGCCCGTGGACACCTGCAAACAACTTCAATCGACAAAGAATACAGATGTCTTGTCACTCCTGAAGTATAAGATGGAATGCCACACAGCATGTAATTACACTGGCTCTCCATACCTTTCTACCCAGCACACCACAGTAGTTAAACTGCTGATTGACAGCAGAAATGAATAAGAGAGTAGTACCTACCCAGACGACTCCTATGCAGAGAAGGTCTCTACCACCTAATCTCTACTAGGTATTAGTGTGCTGGTATCGTGGTTCAGACTCGGAAAGGGCTCGGAAATGAATGTGATGAATGTAAGCGTGATACGAAATTAATAGTGGCTGCTAAAATGAATCTGCCATCCCCTTTCCTCCCGTTGGTATCGCAAGAGCCGAGTAACAAATGAGGTTTGAAAGTGTTATGTCGTTTAACTAATGGTACATTGTAGCGCCATCTTAATGTGAATCAGAATTAACTTTCTCTAATAAACAACAGCCACAATCAGAAAAAGACTCAATCGCTTTAATACGTGCTGATAATTTAATACTGGCTCGAGATAGTAATATAAATATTTCTTCTTACAGTAATAATACTGGGTTCCGTATCCTATTATTAACAAATCGATAAAACATACGATTCATGTTTTCTTGTTAACGTAATCATTAACCTTAAGAAATTACATTACCTTATTAGTACCGTATTAGTATTTACCTTATTATTTTAATTTTATTTCAAGGCTTGTCTTATACTTGTTTTCATATTTTTGCAAATAAAGATCTGTTCTATTCTATTAACGATAAAAGTTTAGATTGGTGTACCAAAAATTACTGATCATTATGCAAATCGCGTATAATTAATCTTAAATAGTTTAGCCGGCGGACGACAAAGGATCCGTGAAGCACAAAACATTCGTAAGATTGCAGTCGCCGGATGCGAGGGGGACATGATATAAAACCCTTTTTTCGAGTGTTAATGCCGTGACAAATGCCGAATTTATGCGAGCGCGGTGGCAGCTCGCCGCCCCGCTGCGCTGACGCAGCGCGCCGTGCGCGGCCCGCTGACCGTGTGTGAACGCGGCCTTATGAAACTTTTATTGAGTCCGCGGAATCATTGACTTTGATATGTATTATATTTCCCTACGAAACTATGACGTCGGCGATGCCCGCCTGTTGTTTAGGTATACTAAGAGCGTTACTTTTTACTTACTAAATGACCGCAGTGTTCACGCAATTCTAGCCGAGTTCTTTTCAAGTCTTTGAGCAAAACACAATTTATCTTTCTATCTTGCTTATTTATTTCTTGTGTATAATTTTCTAGTGCAGTTGTATTGTATTTAGTGACCGTATCGTTAACACTGCATCTGAATAAAAAACTAAAAATTTATACGACTATGAGATATTTACGACTGACTTAAGTACAAATTATACATAATATTATATGCATGATTGTAAACAAATCCAGATTTGAATTTGTAGATATTTAGTGGGATTGTTCACTGCCTAGGAGCTGTCTGGGTAGTACCACCACCATCTTACCCATTTTTGCCGCTTATCAGCACCCGCTTTTGTGTTCTGGTTTGAACGGCATAGAGAAACAGTATAATTTTTGACTGTGAGAAATTCCATCTTACTCCACAGAGGAGACAAGCGTGTCAGTAACCTTCTTCAATTTAAATCGTTTCCAGTAGTCTATTGGCTGCAGTAGCTTCTTACGATCAGGTTGACTTTCAGCTTGTATGTCACTTCAATGTTTTTAAAAATATAGCCATAGAATAATGTTATTTGATAGCTTGCTGTGTGGGTAGGCGTTTTCAGAATAGGCTGTAAACATATAAGCACACATCAAAAATATAAAGTAGTTCATGGAAGGAGTTAAAAAAGATAGGTCGTTGTTACTTATATACATTTGCACAAAATGCCGGATTTGACTGTTATTGCAAAATGAAAAGATTGATACATTCAATTGAAATATTGTATGCTTGGTACTTTAAGGGTATATCTCGTAGCACCTAAAAACCTACGCAGTTTCCTTACGCTGTTTCTTCTCCGTTAGAGGAATCTTTTTACGAAACGGCGGTAGAAGATTTTAACGTGGTAGAGCCAAGCGGCGGCTTTAGCTGCTGCTCGAATGGGCCGGCTCGACTGGGTTAATACCACGACCTCACAGATCATCGCCGTGAAGTAGAAGAATCTTGTGTTTCTGCGTTTCGTTCGGTGAGTGAGGTAACCGAAGGCCCGCTCCCCCTCCCCATCCCCATTCTTATCCCATCTCCCAAATACCCATAACGGCCGGTAACGCACCTGCAGCGCCTCTGGTGTTGCAGATGTACGTGGACGACGGTAATCACTTACCATCCGGTGAACCGATTGCTCGTTTGCCGCATTTCCAATAAAAAAAGTTGTAAAAACATGTATTTCTCATGTCGAAATTAATGGTTAAATTTTTATATACTCCACATTTCCCGTTTGCACCAAAAGGAACTGCCAAACCGATTGGTATTTTTGTTCAGTATATTTTTTACAATTTCACATTTTGAATTCATTTTAAATCTTTACCTAGTTTTGTTGTTTATTTAGATCGTTGCTGGGTTATAATAAAAATTTTGTTAATTATACCTATATTGCTTCCAAGTGCTTTCAAGCACCTACCTGATGGCCCAGCGGGACATAAATCTCTTATCGGCTTTAAATACAAAACAACAACCCGTTCTCGTAACACGTACACGCTGACATGCTTCCACCGCCACTCACTTGCCACCGTAATTTTGATGAAAATAGAACTTTATTGCGCTAGCAATAATGTATATATTGATTTTGCACGTTTGCAAAAAAATTGCAGGTCGCGTTAATCCGGTGGCCGTATATATCTTTGATGCCGATTCTTTTCCTTAATTTAATTTGTATAAGAGCTCGTATTTTGATTAATAAAGAACATAACCGGAGTGAAATCTGGACATTTTTTGTTTCAGTCGCAGGCTTAAGCTTGTCTCGAATGCTAAGTTTTGTTTGTGCACGCTGAATATGAAATGTACAATTCAAAATATAATCGCAAAATTATTAATTATGTATTTATTAAAATTGTTTAATAAACATATATGTTTACCTTTTTTATGTTATTTTCTGTTCATATTCATTTTGTACTACACCGATGTCTTCATCAATAATTCTTTTTGCAACTTGATGTTTTCAATCAATATTTAGTATATTTTTAATTTCTCTAATATTATTTACATCAGTAAACCTAATCAGAGAAAACCTATTAGTTAGTTAAAAGTACTGTTCATGGTCTTTTGTTTGACTTTTGTTATATTTTTTTAAATTGACTTACCATCAACCGCTTGCTTGTTTGCCCCTTTCCCATGATAAAAAAAAATACGCTAGTTGAGTCACCATGCCGCGGACCTTCATTCGTGGCAACCTTCGAAGGAGACTTATGTTCAGCAGTGGTCTTGTGATCGGCTGTAATCATGATAATGCTATAGATACGTAATGCGTAGATGAATGTGTTGATTCCTTTCAACAAAGTGAAACAATACGAGACCACACAAAGATAAATGCAATCGACTTATCACTTGTGAAAGAAAGAAGCTCAACCCGTCCGCGCAATAAAAACTTCAATTACTCCGGGCTGGACCAGAGCTGGCGTAAAAACGACACTTTGACATTTACGCGGCGGCCATGCGCGGGAGTCCACAGAATGTTAATTGAACGCGATGCTATCTCGTAATAACTCATTGTGCCGCTAGGGGGCGTATTATCGGCCCTGTGCCACCGATCTTATGCGTTATACGCGGAAGCCTCTGTCTACTGTCACTACTCTGTGACAGAACGAACACGGCCATACCGATAATTGAATATTGAGTTGCAGTTTGATTATTAAAAAATCACGAATGTGTTACTTGAAATATTGATTTGAATATGTATTTTGTTTTTGTTTAATCGTTTAAAGTGACAAACGAACTATTTGTCCATCTTACGGTAAGTCGTTACAGATGCCCATTGGCCGTTCACCACCCAGAGAACTGAAATTGTGACGCACCAATCTCAAACTATGTCGGCTTGGTATAACTCTCAAGCCAGAACTCAACAGTGGTTGCACTTTTGAAATGAAACTATTATTTACAGATTATATCGCGTCTAATTTTGTTTTTTTTATATTTCCGACGTTTCGAGTACTTTACAGCAGCCGTGCTCACGAGTGGATCGAGATGTTAGACGTCCAGATGTCATAGTTAACTCGGGCTACCTTCAGCTTTTATTTATTAATGTGCTCATAGTATCTTGAGGTCGTTCAATGGTATGTTTGGTTTTAGATTTCATTATGTTTATTACTGGATCACAAGCCGGTGGTAGTACCCAGCCATCTTTTCTATTGAAATGAGGATGTTTAATGATTTCAATAGCCTCGTGAATCGATTGGCAGGAATCGGTGTTCTTTTGCGAGGATTAAATAGGGACGGTGCTGACTGAAGATCAGCATTGCGGTTAACCCCGCGACACTAGGCTGAGTCAGTACTGTTTCATTTAACACGACACGGGTTATAAAGTATAAAGTCGACTGAGATTTCTTTAAAATTATTTATTTTTTGCTTTTACTTATTTCTTGTTTTTACTTAATTAATTGTATTTCTTGCAACTTTTGTGTTGTGTTAATTAATGAATCATATCATATAGATTTGTGGTCTATCAAATCTGATGTAATGGTAGGGGAGATAGTATGATCACAGACTGCAGACTTCCTATAGCGTCGGTGTTTCTACAAACTTTCTAGAACACCATACTTTGATTACACATATACTTACCAAAACATCAGAACACTTTTTTTTTTTGAAAAATTGGAAATAGAAGCGCCCTTATCTACTGATAAGCTAAAGCAATAAGTGCTAAACTTAGTTTGATTTCGTAACTTCTAGTCAGCCATTCGAATATTGTCCGATCCATACAAACATTTATACCAAAGCTTTACATTTCTTAGCAATATTAATAGAAAAAAAAATAGATGTAACTGGTTAACTAGCCATACTAGCTTAACAGACAGAGCGCTCGCTTTAGTTTCATAGAGCGCGATTGACCTGGGTTCAAGTCCCGATGCCGGCACCGCTAAAATTGTTAATACCTATTTTAAGTGCTGTATTTACCACGTGCTCGGCGTTGAAGGAAAACATCGTGAGGAAACCTACATGTCTAAGAAAAAATATTCCGAGGACATGTGAAGTCCGCCAACCCGTAACGGAGCAGCGTGTCGGACCCTTTCGGGTTCCAAAACCTTTTCAGATATTTAAGAAGGAGTCCCTTTGCCCAACAGTGGGCATATACAAGCTGCTACTTTTTGTTTCCCCTTGCCACGTCCGTTGCGACTAATTATGTCATAAAAGGGTTTAATGTGCTACATAATAAACATAATTTACAAACAGCTTTAGCGATAACAGACAATAAACCAAACATCACCAACATGAAAACGTCTAAATGCATTTACAACACATAGGAATAACAAATTCACGTTTCACAAGTTTATTGCGGCTACTGTGGCGCAACAATAAACATGAGGCGGACGGACGGACAGACGGACGGGGGAGATGATATAGTGAGCAATTAAACCTGCGCCGTAAGTTCGCGGCGGTCTCTAATGACGGGCTACCGGCGATACCTTCGAGTCACGCCTTGAAAATGTTTAGACACGAACGCAGAACAACGTACGGTTCTATAGTTCCCTCTCGTGCAAAGAGTGAGAGAGAGGACCTCGTCACATGTGACTCGTATTGCCATGTTTGCTTCGAAAAATACAACAGAATGGAAGGAAAGATAAAATCTATCAGAATTGTATGTTAGCCACTTTTTTTCATTGGATTAAGGTAAAAGTTCAACTTCAATCGAAGAAGAATACAGATGCGTTGTCACCCCGGAAGAATGAGATGGAATGCATCCCAGCCTGTGATTACACTGGCTCTCCATATCTTACAATCCGGAACACCACAGTGGTTAAACTGCTGATTAGTGGCAGATATGAACACGAGGACAGTACCTACCCAGACGACCTCTAATCAGAGAAGAAGCAACCACCTGGTACAGCATTTAATAATTAAGTACATTAAAATAAATTAAAAAACGGTTAATTTATTTCAATAATTGAAGTCTTTTTACAAATAAAAATGTGTCATACAACTTTTGTACAATAAATAAAAAATCGTTGCCTTAAATATTTAAAAATAAAATAAAAATGTTATGTATTAACGCACGTCAGTCAATTCTGGCACAAAGTCATTCCTCGCTCTAAGTTTCTAAAACACATTTACAACATCGTAAACGGTTTTTAATTAAGGATACGAATCACACGATCATCGCCCCGACCGCGATAATTTACTACCTCTGTATATTCCAATTAGCACAGTGAGTCGTTAAGAACCATTATAGAATGATCGTCTTTAATAGAAACTACCTACAGATATTTCTTCTATGATTTTTGTTATTATGCTGTGAAAAAACTCTATGGTATCATTTAACAGCTTTAGTATATATAAATGTAGTGTCAAATTGGTCAAGCTTGATCATGTTTAATTCGCTGCGGTCCCATGTGTTATGTAAAAATTAATATTCCCGCCATTTGTTAAATTGTAATTATGTTATTTATATTGTCAAAAATTAGTAACTATGATCTTTCTGGTGGAAGGTCTCTGTAACTCTAGTTACTAAGGTTACTTAGATGTACATGAATCGATTCGATTTAAGCGGAATAGAATCATAATTTATTACAACACGTTATTACTGTCGTTGTCAGCTACTGTTTTACGAATGGGATGGAAGGGGCAACGGAAATAACGGAGTAAACCGGATTACTATGATATAATTAATTTTTTATTTAATACATTAAGTTTTTTTTTTTAAAGAAGAAGGGGGCAAAAGAGCGTGCGGCTCACCTGATGGTAAGTGATCACCGACGCCCACGAACATCCACAACACCAGAGGAGCTACAGATGCGCTGCCGGCCTTTAAAAGGTAGCAGTAAAGGAAGCCTTTATCCCGTGGTTGTCTTAGGAAGCGACTAAGGGCCTTAAAAAATCATGTCAATATCCGGGTGTTATTCCGATGGCGGGGGGTTGGCCTACCGTCACGATCCATATACCGGAGAGGTCATCGCTGAATCACGTTTGACTAAGCTCAGTATTGCTAAATGAAAATTTAGACTACCTGTGTACTACTCTGTCTACCTTGTGGTTGACATATTAAAGAGACGTTAACTATGGTACTCATATATCGGCTGCTTATTACGCTAGATAAGGTTTCTCACCGACCGTATTTCAGTCCTTTACAATAAAAGGAGTTTAAATATTCTCGTTGTAGTTTTGACGATAAAAAAATTATTACGTGTAGTCTATAAATATGCCAGTCTCTCGCTAATACAAATTAATTGCTAACAATAAAAAAATAAAACGCTCCCCGACATTCTTGTGGTTCCACAATGACAGCTCTTTTATGTTGAAACAGATCGAGCATCGCCTCATATAGTTTAAAAAAGGAATTCGGTTTTATTTTTTGTTCAAAGGTTTTTAATCCTAAAATCCATACTGAGTTAGACAGGTAATGCAAGTAAATACCTCAACAACTGCGAATGTGCATAGATGAAAATGATGAAAATAAATAAATGATGAGAAAGCCCAGACGGACCCAGTTCTGCCCTTTCTGACAGATATCGCGATGTGTATATGTGAAGTTAAATTTATTAATAACACCACCAAAGCATCACCTATCGGATCCAGATTTTGCATTTTCCTATTTCGGCGCTTAAACAACATATAATGTTTCATTTTGGTTCATAAAGATAAAATGTATTAATAACTCGACTACAGTGCCATCTATCGGATCCTTGCAGTGCTGTGAACTATCGTCTGAACGGTACAATTATATTGTTGGAATATGACCTCAATCCGTCAAGTCGTTCAAAAGTTACACGATCGCAAACATTCGGAAGCAGAATTCTTGTATATACCTAAAGATTTAAAAAAAAAAAAGTTTAATTACTGCGATATTAATATCTGAAGACGGCAGTAAAATATTATTACCACTAATATTGATAGTCGTAATAATTGTAGTATGTAAAATGTATTTCAGAATAAATCCTACTATTGTAGGACGTGTAAATTGTATAATAATAGATTATGATTTCGTCAAGGCATTTTGAATAGATAATTTAAAGTAATGTATACTTTAAAAGCTTAAAAAAAATCATTCTTTAGCGTGGCAGCATTTTTCTATTAATAATAAAATTTATATATACATTTATACATACACATATATATATGTTTGCGTATATATAACAATTACTATTTATTAGTAGTATTTATGTTAATGATAATTTTTTGTTGGTAAATGTTTTAATTAAATACATGTTAGTGATTTCGGAATTTCGTAAAGCGACGCCAGAAAGTTGAGATGTTGAAAGAAATGCGTCTCGGCGTTTGTATGCAGCAGAGTCTAATAGCTTGATAATGCCTTGTTGCAAGGTGAAACACGTGTCGCGTTTAAATGTTGGTGGTGCATTTTACCTAGTGTCGAGTGTGGTGCTTGTGCGGGTGGTAGATGTGGTGAGGGTGGTGGTGCTCTTGTTCTCTTCGGACCTTTTGTCCGAATTTATTTTTTCCAATTTACTTTAGAATTAATTGAATAAATTAACAATAATAATGCCTTAACGTAATATTGTTTTTATTATAAAAATTAAACATAGAAATTTAGGTAAAATTTGTCAACTCCATCGACACAAACCAATGGCGTGACCACGACCAAACCGAATTCTATGAGAAGTTGTTATATAGTACTAACGCGGGATAGATACTTAATGACAAATTTTGGAACGTATTGTTTCTTTGAACGTTCTCGACTATCTGTACTAAACTAATGTCTGTAAGTACCCACTGCTGGGCAATGGTCTCGTTCTCATAAATCATTGAGAGGGTTTTGGACCCGGGATGGGCCTGCCACGCTGCTCCAGTGCGGGTTGGCTAACTTCACATGTCCTCGTAATAATATTTCTTATTATTTCTCAGACATGCAGGTTACCTCACGATGTTTTCCTTCACCGCTAATCACGTGATAAATACAGCACATAAAAATAGCTGTTAACAATTTTAGTAGCGCCGGCGTCGGGGATCGAACCCAAGTCACTCGCGCTCTTTGAAACTAAACTGAGCGCCCTGACCACTAGGCTATATCTGGAATATATGTCAATGACTTATAAGCATAAGGCACGGATCGTGGATAGATATCTAACACTAAGTACGTTAAAAGAAACTTAAACTTTAAATATAATGTCGCAGTGAATATATATATATATATATTGATATAATAATCAGCTAAACGTTGAAATAAATTTGGAATAACAAAAATCGATAAGATGGCCGCAATAAAAATCGTTACGGACACAGCTCGTAAATTTCTCAGGTCGCAAACATCGACCGGACGTATTTGAATTTGTTAAATTGGTTATTAAAACCCAAGGTTTTAGCTGCGGTTTGTTTTGGCCGAGGATAATGTTTACCGTGAAGACGGTCGGAGAATGCGAATTTTATAAATCATGCCCTCCCGTCACGGACGTTGCATGGTGAGTTTCAAATTCATTTAAAATTAGAACAATTTTATTGTCAATAACCCTTCAAATAAATTATTCGTGGCCAGTTCTATTTTAACTACTTTTGTTCCTTTTTGATAGTTTCTTTCTTTGTATGGACAGGCAAAACGTTGAAATAAGTTTGTTTAGTTGAATTAAGTTTGCATACAAACGTTGGGATAGCCTAAAAATGTGTGCGGTATAATATGGATTTCTCACGTAATCCAATATGTATCGAAACATATTATTTTTACGATATGTTTTAAATTTACGTCATTGAGAAATTACTCGTTTATTATTTAATCCTCAAAAAATAAAAAATCATAACAATTTAAAAAAATTCAAACCGTAGGAAACGCAACACTATCGGTCATACACGCTTATGACTTTTATTCAAATTCAAATATATTTTCTCGAGTCACCTGTCCATATACACATAGGTACTCGTACATTAACAAAATAATGAAGAACTAAGAATAATTACTACCAAAAAAATTGTAGCGTAACAAAAGAAATAAATAATGTTTATTGAAAACTCAAAAACACTAAACTGGAACACCGATCAATGTGCACCCTTGTGCGGGTCCAGTGCTCCATGACTGGACAGCCAGTGTCCAACCTTCCAGCTATCGCCCGTACGTATATCATGGAGCTACAGCACACCCTGGACTTCGGTGTGCTATAGACTAGGAAACATCCCAGACTCACCACAGAAGTGCGGCAGCCCAACAAAACACTAAATGCATAGTTTTGGACTGAAAAGATTGGCAATAGGCTTTGCAGAGAGTTGTTTTCACTCTTACGACAAGAGCTCTACCACTCAGCGTGACCAGCGTGATCCCGCCCGTCGGGCGCAATCGGACTGATTGCAATAGCAATATTTAAATAGCGATATAAACTCGAGTGAAAGGCTAGAGTAATTCGTGAGGGCTAGAGTAGTACGCGAGCTTCGCCTATAACCCACCATACACCAGGAGATCAAACGCCTTTGACATATCTAAAAGGCTACCTTATATTACAGTACTGGACTTAACAAAAACCAATGGTATAAGCAGGCATATTACTTTTAGTGCAGGTTATTAGTTGAAACCGACAGTTTTAGCTTTTTATTGAACGTGACGAATTTCCACAGTTACATTCGAAAGGGTTCCATAGAATTAAAATACGAAGCTAATAAAAAAATAAACGAAGTGATTCATTTAGTTTTTCAAGAGATATCGCGCTCACCACACGTGTACAGACCAACAGACGTACACGATTATTTTTTTTTTCATTTTAACTTTTGTTTAATAATCGTATACATAAATGAGCTTATAGCTATTTTAGGATTGTGCCTCGAAATGTCCTCATGCAAATGTGTTCCTAATTTTATATCGTGTTTTTATCTGGTGATATAATAGAGCACTGCCTATCCGCAGCGCAATACGAGGTGTGCAATATGCAAAAAATATTTATATTCTACAATCCTTTTGCATATGTTATACAGATAAGTAATAGATTAGAACTAGTATGATTAAAAGTCTCTTTTTGTCGACCATAATTTGTGTATGACGTGGTATTATGTATTTCTTCCATTTTTTTTTTATTACAAACATAACCTTGATCTCCTTTTTGGCTATAACTTAGTTTTAAAAGAGGCTGTTTTATTATATTCAGTTAATTCTAATGTAAGCATACTTTTTAAGTATAGATATACGTCACTTCACTACACATATTTAAATATTACTATTGAATTTGCACAGTCGTCATATTTAAATGTTACGAAACATTTTAAATATTGAAAACAGACATAATTATGTACTATGCTATATAACGGCACACACGCCAAACCCACTTGCCCAGCATGCTTCAGCAGTGGACTGTTGTAATAGATTCACCGTTGGGATCGTAGAATACGACAAATTGCAAATATGCGTTACAACAATATGTAGACATATTGTTGGTAGTATCAGAAGATTTTTTTTTTATGGAAAAGACGGCAAACGAGCAAGCGGTTTACCTAATGGTAAGTGATTACCGTCGCCCGCATACATCTGCAACACCATAGATCCTGCAGGTGCGTTGCCGGTCCTTAAGGATATTTGGGAGATGGGAGGGAAGAGGAGGGGAATAGGAAGGGGATGTGGGCCTCCGGTTACCTCACTCACCGAACGAAACGCAGAAGTACAAGATGTCCTCTACTTCACGCCGGTATACTGCGAGGCCGTGGTACCAATCTGGTCGAGCCGGCCCATTCGAGCAGCAGCTAATGCCGCCTCTTGGCTCTACCGCGCTTAGTCTACGATGAATTATTAACATGTCACATTTTGATCTCGTAAACGACTTTTTGTCAAGAATGACTGCTCATACCGTCTGCGTGTCTTAAGTCTTAATAATAACTTAACATTGCATCTATATCAAGTTGAAACAAGCGTAAAACAACAGACAGCTTGAATAAATCAGTGCTCTTCGGTGATAAATCATACAACTACCGCGTCTTATAAATGATGACTCTGTCATGCTTAATAGCATTGACGATCATTGGGGATAAGACAAAGATCTAAAGTTGCGAACCCCTGGCAATGATCTTTACAAATTTTATGAATTCCGTATATTTTTAGATGTAATCATTAATGTTCTTTTTTTTTTTGTCATCACATCAACAGTTACCGACACTCCTCTCCGGACTCGACACTAACATGAAAGACAAAAACCTTTACAGGTATCTACGAATCAGACACAACACGGTATGCTCCTGAAAGGGAGTATACCATCTTTTCTCTTCCAAATGCCAACTTCACCAATGCAACGAGACTGCCGACCGAATGATGATAAAATTTTCATCCGAATTCTGTCGAACCGAATCCAAATCCAACAGACTAATCATCGGGATCACTAATGCATGCGCACCGTGACTGCCCTGACATACCCGCTTTCCCAGTGAGGTGAGTAGGAATATATGTCGGCTTTTGCAGACGTTTTCTTTGAGAGGCCTGTGGTCAGCAGTGGATTATAATAGGCTGATGTATTGTAACATATTTTGCACCAATTATGAACACGTATTTAATAAATTAGCGAGGATGTTAGTCCTTAATAGTCATAATTAATAGTTTTAGTAGACGATATTGACTAATATGATTTTTTTTTCTAATTTAACCCTTAAAAGCCTGATTTTTTAAATCAAATTTAAAAATATATAAATGTACCCTTTACTGTGTTTACTAATGAGGAAAAATTGTAAAATAAATTTAAACGATATTTTTATATATTTATTTTGAAAAAAAGATTTGGTATCATTTTTGATACTTTAGGCATCACGGTAATCAAAATATTGAAATTTATTTAATAATGAAATAATGCAAAACAGGGATTTTCTTATTATCACATAAGGAAAATTTTCATTTTACATAACCATGAAGTAAGCTTTCGACAATTTTGATATTTACATTTATTTCTTGAGTCCATAAAACTTTTCATGTCCCACTCGATCATAACGTATGTCAGTTGAGGGTAAGACCTGGACACAAGACCGTGATCTTTTGGAGGGTGGTTCAACATCATCATCTTTTCGACTTGTACTTGGCCTTCCACGTTTATTTTCAGGTCGATTTTGATACTGACATAAGGTGTCAGCAAGCTCTGTTCTGAAGTCACCTAACTTCAGTATGTCCTTCTGGGGTGTTCCTCTTTTGACGTTAACGTTTTGTAGAGTACCCAAGAGTTGATTATTGTAATATCAAGTAGATGATAGAACAACCTCATTGTCCACTTTCTAGATTTTATGGGTATATGGTATCGCCCAATGAAGCTGTCCATCAGGTCAACGCCCCCCATGTGGGCGTTATATTCCTTGATTACGCGAGGACAAGGTACTTGAATATGTTTTTACGTTTTATTTTTTTTTGTCGTAGCGGGTTATAGCTCTGCTGGTTCGCAACTAACATAAGTGGAAAGCAATAGCACTTGCTTATTGTCCTTCCAACTTGTTGCCGAGAAATCCATACCTTCAAAGGTAGCAATATTTTCATGATAGGCTCCTCTTGTTACTATGGACTTCAAAACTTTTATCTTGCAACTTGCAAGTCTTGCCCAGTCTGTTCCTCTGGACGGTACCAAGACAGTAAATACCTTCTTTGGTTAGGTAATGTAATAAAGGAATATTGGTATAAAAATTGTCGAAATATAGGATATGGTTAACATTCCTTGGTATTGGTCTTAGCAATCGAACGACTGTATTCGATACCACTCCTAAATCCGGTTCGTGTGGTAATCTCTCAACATTCTTAGCTCCTGAGTATACCTCAAAACCATATGCGTAACCCGAAAGGCTGCACAGCACATATCATTTCAATCCCCACTTGTGGGGTTTGTTGGGCAAATATTGCTTCATAAAATGTTGTATTTTGGTGGCACACATTTGCTAGTCCAGTGATAGCCGATGGTCAAAAGGTCCAGTAACGAATCTTTTATTCAAGTGGTCTAATACTGGGCGAACCTTGTGCAGTCTGTCGTGTTGAGTATGATCAGGTGGCAAGTGTTTATTGTCATCATTCATGTGAAAAATTTGTCTAATCTTATCAAACCTGTTCCGATTTGGGGGAACCGGGCAATTGGTTCAAATTTTGATTTATTCGACCAGTACGATCACACGCTCGGATAATGATAAACACTTGTGAAAATAAGAATGCCAAAAATTTACGTAATTTAAGAGAGTCACAACTTCTGTGAAGTTAGGATTTTTGGATCGGATACTTGTTTGATTCTTCTACAAGGAATTTTAATAATTTCTCAACAAAGATCAAAATCATCTTCATTTTAACTGGCCTCATCCTCAGAATTTTCACCATTTTCTAGCATCCGTAACATAGCCTCAATATCATCCGGCTTCATTTTCAATTATAATATACAGTTAAGTAAAGGCTAAGCACATTCATTCCAACACCAAACCAAGCGTATAAACATGAAACAATACTAAAATCAGTCAGAAATTGAACCAAAACAGGTAGGTAAGTAAGGCGGATTCAAACAGCCCAGAATGCCTGTAGTATCAAAATTGATACTTACAAAAACATCAAGTTTTTCTTCAAGCAAAGCAGGTGTAAGAAAAAAAATATAAATCATAATAAAAATAAGATACTCACCTATCGCACAAGTCTTTTTAATTTACAAAAAAATTTAAAAAATCAAAGAAATTAATAAGCGAAACTTTTTGTAAAACTATGTCACCCATTCAATGCGGCGGGAAACCGAAATGTCATATTGTTTGTCATCTTTCGACACTTTACGTTAGTTTTTGTTTTCTAACTTGAAGATTATCAGTCAAAGGTTACATGTAAACAGCCTAATATTAAAATAAAATCGATTGTAGGTGCCCAATGCGATTTATAACCTCGGTATCAAATTTAAAACTTCAGGTATTTAAGGGTTAAGCGAGTTACATAGTGTTAAGGATTAAACCAGAATGAGCTGTTTCGATCATGCGTAAGGTCACTAATATAATCGATGTATTAAGAATTGTCGTTACTTCTCAGAGACTAGAGGGCCACTGAGGCTTGTGGTCAGGGTGCTCGCTTTACTTATATAGAGAGCGAGTGTTCTGGGCTCGATCCCCGGTGCCGGCCCCACTAAAATTTTGAGTAGCAAATTTAAGTGCTGTATTTACCACGTGCGCGGCGGTGAAGGAAAACATCCCGAGGAAACCATATCTGAAAAATAATAAAAAATATTATTTAGCGTAGCGGGACCTTCGGCTCCAAAACCCTCTCAAATTTCTGCTACTTTAAGTCTCATTGTCAGGGTATGTCAGTTTGAATTTTCCAAATATAAAGAAAAAAAAAAATTGTCTGCGTGATAATAATAATAGTCACGGAATTCTAAATCTCATTGTGTTATTCTGGTAAAACTTAATATTATTAGTGTGCCGCATGTTTGATACAAATGGTAGATGACCAATCGTTTATGCATTATCTTAGGATCTCCGGATGACAAAGGGCCGGCGCGCCGCGAGCTCTTTTGTCAACATCACTGCTATCAGAGGCATCTTAAAAGCCAACCCGGTCCGGAACAATAAGTGAATCTTTAATGTTGCTCTTATCACGAATCGTTAAGGAGTGGTTCGATCCAATATACTTATAAATGTTTTAAAACCATTTTTATAGTTTAGATTCTAAAACCAATTCAAAGCTACGATTATTACTTTTATGTACTATATAGAATTTTATTATTATTAAATAATTTTACAATATTAAAAAAACTATACATATTACATTACTGCTGGGCAAAGGTCTCCTTTTAAAATAGACATGTATTGTTGTTGCAACAACATATATTGTGTCACACAAGTGATTTTTAAAAAATGCCGAGATACAATTCAATACATACAGTTATTATGAAGTTAATTTGTGTTACACGTGACATAATTATGTTCAATAAGCTCCATTATGTTAGACTCACAATGCACTTTTTACGAAACATTCCATTTTACGGTCACACGTGTCCAGTCGCATCGCTGTTTTCTTTTTTTTTCTTTTTGCTGAACCGTATCTTTGATAATTATAAAAAAAATGTTTTAAGAACTTATTAAAGTCTGTCTTATTCTTCTATGGGGTTAATGTCTTGTCGCATTTAACAAATGTCTAAAATCGATATCTAGATTTTTTTTTTATGGAAATGACGGCCAACGAGCACGCGGTTCACCTGATGGTAAGTGATTACCGTCGCCCACATAGATCTGCAACACCATAGATGCTGCAGGTGCGTTGCCGGTCTATAAGGATATTTGGGAGAGGAGAGGGAAGAGGAGGGGAATAGGTAGGGGGTGTGGGCCTCCGGTTACCTCACTAACCGAACGAAACGCAGAAGCACAAGATGCCTCTACCAATGCCGTGGTACCAATCCGTTCGAGCCGGCCCATTCGAGCAGCAGCTAAAGCCGGCGCTTGGCTCTACCACGCGCACTACTAGATGTATAGTCTAGCCTAATAAAGACAGATATTTTACAGAAAGTTCTTTACAAACTACGTCAAATTCTGAATCTGTGCTGACAGATATATATATCGAATACTGATGTCAGCCGTTAATCCAATATACTTATAAATGTTTTAAAACCATTTTTATAGTTTAGATTCTAAAACCAATTCAAAGCTACGATTATTACTTTTATGTACTATATAGAATTTTATTATTATTAAATAATTTTACAATATTAAAAAAACTATACATATTACATTACTGCTGGGCAAAGGTCTCCTTTTAAAATAGACATGTATTGTTGTTGCAACAACATATATTGTGTCACACAAGTGATTTTTAAAAAATGCCGAGATACAATTCAATACATACAGTTATTATGAAGTTAATTTGTGTTACACGTGACATAATTATGTTCAATAAGCTCCATTATGTTAGACTCACAATGCACTTTTTACGAAACATTCCATTTTACGGTCACACGTGTCCAGTCGCATCGCTGTTTTCTTTTTTTTTTTTCTTAATATGTCAATGTCGACGTTACTGGCTGCCTCTTTTGTACGAAGGTTTTGCTGTAGTCGAGTTTTCGTTAAGTTTTTCTTGCTCCGCCTTCGCACTGGCTAGTTGATGTCTCACGTGACCAAAAAAAAAAAACAAAAGATTCATTAGCAACCTTTAATCTCCGTGGTCGACATTAATGAAAACGTACATTAACAAGATCAAAACCCTCAACCGCATGACCTGAATAGTCCATAGCGCGCTTTTGTATGTTTTTTGTAAATATTTTGCGGCCATATCAAATCGAGCGATTGTGATATCCGATCGTGAGATGATTTCGATAGCCGCATTTATTTTGAAAATAGTAACTGAAGTACGGCGTTATTATGTTTTTGTGCGAAAGCAGAGATGGCTCCTTCTAATGAAACTAGACGACATTTTTCTTTTTTGCTGAACCGTATCTTTGATAATTATAAAAAAAATGTTTTAAGAACTTATTAAAGTCTGTCTTATTCTTCTATGGGGTTAATGTCTTGTCGCATTTAACAAATGTCTAAAATCGATATCTAGATTTTTTTTTTATGGAAATGACGGCCAACGAGCACGCGGTTCACCTGATGGTAAGTGATTACCGTCGCCCACATAGATCTGCAACACCATAGATGCTGCAGGTGCGTTGCCGGTCTATAAGGATATTTGGGAGAGGAGAGGGAAGAGGAGGGGAATAGGTAGGGGGTGTGGGCCTCCGGTTACCTCACTAACCGAACGAAACGCAGAAGCACAAGATGCCTCTACCAATGCCGTGGTACCAATCCGTTCGAGCCGGCCCATTCGAGCAGCAGCTAAAGCCGGCGCTTGGCTCTACCACGCGCACTACTAGATGTATAGTCTAGCCTAATAAAGACAGATATTTTACAGAAAGTTCTTTACAAACTACGTCAAATTCTGAATCTGTGCTGACAGATATATATATCGAATACTGATGTCAGCCGTTAATCCAATATACTTATAAATGTTTTAAAACCATTTTTATAGTTTAGATTCTAAAACCAATTCAAAGCTACGATTATTACTTTTTATGTACTATATAGAATTTTATTATTATTAAATAATTTTACAATATTAAAAAAAAAACTATACATATTACATTACTGCTGGGCAAAGGTCTCCTTTTAAAATAGACATGTATTGTTGTTGCAACAACATATATTGTGTCACACAAGTGATTTTTAAAAAAATGCCGAGATACAATTCAATACATACAGTTATTATGAAGTTAATTTGTGTTACACGTGACATAATTATGTTCAATAAGCTCCATTATGTTAGACTCACAATGCACTTTTTTACGAAACATTCCATTTTACGGTCACACGTGTCCAGTCGCATCGCTGTTTTCTTTTTTTTTTCTTTTTTTTTTCATAACACGAACAGTGCTGCACTTGATTAGGAACTTTTTACTCTGTGACAGAGGTTGTACAAGCGAGATGTAGAAGTAGAAAGGTTAAATACGTCTATTGCGTGCATTGTCGCTTCGTGAACGGTGATCAGGCGACAAAGAAGCTTTAAAATATACACTGATTCGAATTTACCACTATTACGTTGCCTTAACTTTTAGTGAATACATATCTTGGTGCTGTAGTTTTAGAGCTTATATTACTCTGATGTATGGTCTGTTAAGCGAATGATTAATCTTTGTTAAGTGGGTTGCTTATAATAACGTTATTATTTGAGGCGGAATCGTGTGAGATGTGGATCTTTTTGTGTCGAGGAGTAAGCATGAAAGTGTGTATTGTGTCGGCTTATTCTCATTTTCGAATATAAACAGCGATAGTTAACAAAATATGTATGCATACGTTTACGCTAATAGGTATTAATAAAATATAATCAAAAAATTGTCCGTGTACTCGTTTACAACTTTTAAACAATTCAACGTTTTAGAGGCTTTTGCTGCTGCTCGAATGGGCCGGCTCGATCGGGACAGTACCACAACCTTGCAGAACACCGCCATGAAGTAAAGGCATCTTGTGCTTCTGCGTTTCGTTCGGTGAGTGAGGTAACCGGGGCTCGAAATATCCTTATAGAACCGGCATCGCACCTGCAGCCCATCTGGTGTTGCAGATCTATGTGGGTGACTGAAATCACTTACCATCAGGTGAGCCGCTTGATCATTGTACCTTTTCCCATTACAAAATAAACCTGTTAGTGGATTACATTGCGCTTCCCACAATTATTTCAAAGATTCCACGAGGAAGGTTTGTATGTATGACTCATTCACATTTATTGCATATTACAAATTTGTCCGAACGAAGCCGGCACAATTCGCTAGTAAATTATTGAGGAAGTCTATTTTAACAAAGAATCTTCTCCCGAGTAATGGAGGCGATTTACAGACATTAATTGCACATGAATAACCACGCCGATTTGGCGCAATGATTAAGCTCCATGCAAATATTTGTCTCGTGCAGTAATCGAACCCGTTACCCGCAGCACCGCAACCTAATACTTGATCTCTTTTGTACCTGGTAGACCCTAGCAGTGGCTGTTGCTGCTGGTTGAATAGGCCCGCTCGAACGAGGTAGTACAATGGCCCGCAGAATACCGTCGTGACGTAGAGGCATCTTGTGCTCCTGCGTTTCGTTCGGTGAGTGAGGTAACCGGAGGCCGTCTCCCCTCTGCCTCACCCCATCCCTCCTCCCGAAATATTCTTAAGCTCGGCAACGCACCTGCAGCCTCTCTGGTGTTGTAGATGTACGTGGGCGTCGGTAATGACTTACCACCAGGTGAGCCGCTAGCACGTTTGCCACCTTGCCCATAAAAAAAAATCATCAAATGATGTTGAACAGCTACATGTACAGACGACAACCATATGTAATCAATCACCAGTGCCTAGTTGCGGGGACAGCTGGGTGCACCACATGCAGATGGATTGGCATTTAGAGAAGATGGTAGTAAATTCCGCCTTGTAAGGGTAATAATTATTATTGTAATATCGATAATACGAAAATTTGCTTAAAGTAGGGACTGTACTGCATATTAAGAAGTACAAACGAAAACTTTAACGTACTAATGAACAGCCATCTCTTTAAACCTTCATTTCAATATATTATGATTGATTGGC
Source organism: Bhutanitis thaidina (assembly GCA_029286595.1). Lineage (NCBI taxonomy): Eukaryota > Metazoa > Arthropoda > Insecta > Lepidoptera > Papilionidae > Bhutanitis > Bhutanitis thaidina. Next base: position 2,424,180 of record JAGSMS010000004.1, on the reverse strand, counting down.
TGAAACTTGTCTACTGTAAAGATGGTGCTACACTATTGAAAATATAAATATTTTTTTATTTTTCTTATGTGGCCATCAATGTTAATTATTGATCATGTTACTTAAGACCTTTATTAATTAAACACTAGCAATAGATTTATATATAAACTGTTTCAGTTCCACGTCGTAACTAGACCGCATTCCATAAGCAAAGCAGCCAGACCTTTTGACGCCGCCACGTACGCTCTAGCGTATACTGCTCCACACGTGTGTGCATTTGATAAGTGGCTACGTGACTGTGTGTGTGTTTTAAAGCAGGAGGGTTTAAATACGGGCTTATAATATTACATTTTTTTTGTTTTTTAACCTTTAAATACATTCAGACTAAATGATAAACATGAATGTTTTCCGAAATGCAAATGCCTAATCTGCTTTGACTTTACAATTCTGTAAAAAGTAAATGTGGTGTAAAAAGATAAATGAAAATATCAGCGTAAGTATTTCGGTGTCTTTGGGGGAGGCCTGTATTTAGCAGTGGACTTGTGATAGGCTGAAATGATGATGATGATGAAGTATTTCGGTTTCCAATTTGCCAAAATCGTGTCAATCACGACATCAGCAGGCTGCACGCTTTCGTTATCCGATTAAAAACATCCGTTTTTTTTTCATATAGAGTGATGAATGAAATATACTTCATTGTACACACAAATATTTAACATACAAAGATTATTTAAAGAAACAACAATATTCATTTGTAGTCTAAAAGGATTTGTATTGAATTTGGATTTAATCAATTAACACAATTTGTCGTTTATTTGTTTCCCATACAAGCTTTCCCAATACGCAGAGAAGATTACCTTAATGTTGGTAAAAAGAGAGCTATAAATATTTTACATTATTGTGAATTTCTAGAATTCAACACCTAGGACACTCCCATCCACTCTGGAATAATAAAAATAACCATTGAAATGAATGGTATCGCCAAGTTGTTTTTAAAAATGTTCTTTTAATTAATTCTGATTAGTTACAACATGTTAAAATAATATCGGAATTACTTCATTTAAATATTGGCGAAAGGCCCAACAACTACAACCGAAGCGCACCCGCGTCACAATAGTTTTTACCACAAAACTAAACACTGTAACTAAGCAGAAGCCCCCCTTTTGTTGGCGACAATGCATTGTAAATTTATTTTCGTATAATACAATCCATTCAATCAAGCGTATCCCGAAAAAGTCGAAAACAATCGAACCGAAGCCCCCCGTGGATCAAAATTCGTAATGACAAGTAAAGGTGTAGCCGATTCTTGAAAATCCCCTTTTTTACGTGTCGTACACTAAAAATAAACGCATTATCATCCTTAAGTCTTTGTAAAAAGAAAAAATGTAATTTAACAATTTGCATTAATAAGATTGTTCACGTGCAAAATCTAAAAAATAGTCTACAATTAAGTTACAGTATTTTGCGATGGACTTAAAGTTCAAAATCCAATATTTACTATTTACATCCTTGCATCGTAACATTTCATATATTTATTTTTATTTTTTCATCCGTGAAGGATCATTACCGTGCATTGTTGGATAATTTCACGCATTTGGTGACACTGCGGGCGTTTTGGTGTGGAATTTAGCGGGAATTCAGTCCGCAAAAGGCCTGTGCGAACAAAGTGTGTATTGTTGTCGACAATTCGAACGTTTTAGTGTCCTTCATTGTCAAATAAACATTTGCGTATAATAAGAAGAAACCTCAAGGTTACCAGCTAGGTCCACAACTATTAAATGTTTAAAGGCAAAGCAAAGTTTTAAAAAAATAATCCCTTTAAGTTTATATTAACTAAATAAGATAGATGCCAAAAATTTAATATTATTAGTGAATTTCACATATCTCATGTTTGGCAGACTGGTTGGCATTCGCTTTACCAGATGACTCGCCCTTGTATTTTCGGTTTGACGTTTTCTTAAAACGGTTAATCCGATATCTGCCGAACGCAAAAACATTGTTAAGCTTTGTTTTGGTAGACTCTTAAACTGAAGCTCATCCACTGAAAGATACGTGTGCTTTTAATGACGACGTAAGAGAGCGGATGATTTTACCCTAATTATAAATGCAAAGGCTTATTTATATATATTAAAATACAAAATTACAAGTGAACCAACCACGATATCTGTAATAAATATACTAAATGTGAATGTGTTATAAACCTTTCCTGTAAAATTATCTAAACGAGAGTGAAAACCGCATAGAAATCCACTTACAAGTAATAAATGAATACGTAGACAAACACGGATTGCGACTTTGTTTTATACTATTTTGAGATAATTTATATTATAGAACCTTCAATAAATAGAACTTCTTTCAAACTATTATTTTAGTGTTCATTGCTTATTATTGATCAGAACAAACGATAATATCTGGTAATGCAGTATAATATAGAGGAGCGGGGCAGGTGCTAGCTTTGGTGCCCCGATATAAATTTACGAGAATTAGCGCAATGATGCACGCGGGCAGAATCAAGGTGGAATCTATTGACCATCGCATTCCATTGTGTTGTCCTCTTATTCGTTTTCACATATTTCATTGAGTTTCGCTTTCATTCATGATCATTTTAAAAAGTTCTTACATTTCATGACATGAACATGAATAATCTTTCTATAGGTCTAATCTTTTAGCAGAGTCAAAATATACCTAATGTAAATTTTCATAAAATTAAAAAGAAGTTGAGGATATTTTACCCAAAATCCGCGATTTTTTTGGAATGTCAACCTCAACTGCCAGTTGACAAACAAGGCTCTGACGATCGACTGATGGTGATCAAAATTTGCCAAACTCAAATCGTAGACTAGAGATGGGGAGGAGTATCGTACGTTTCAAATCATTTATTCAACGTAAAAAACATACATTTCACTTGTCGAACGTCATTTTTATTTCAAATCTATCACCGTTTCGTAATGAGGTTCCTCTGACGGAGAAGAAACCGGGGAAAGAAACTCAGTTGGCTTTCTCTTTTTTAGGTAATTTTTCAAATATACAATACGTTTTGATATACTAATATTACAAGATTTTTTCTAGAAAGCTTTTCGCTTGGGACCGATCAACTCATTCCCAGAGTTTATTATCATCTGTGTGTTCCTTTGTATTACAATAATCTTTTTTTATAAAGACTGCGCACTTGCTGGGATTTTGTTGCAAAATTGTATAAATTGCCCATGAACGAGTTACTAATTCTAGTAAAATTAAAGTATAGTAACTAACCACAGCATGAAGATACCGACACTCACCAATACCAACACGTATGCTCATCGAAACGAGTACGAAATAATTCTCCATGTAACGCTGGCTTACTGCCGACATTTTCTTGGAAGGGCCTGATGTTCAGCAGCAAACTTAAAAATACTGATAAAGAATCAGCCTATTTAGGTTTTAGTTTCAGCTAGCAAATTTGTGTTCACGGTTGAATAATTAGAAATACATATTTTTCCAACAAACAATATATACCATCATAATATTCTTTTCAATGCTATAGACATTTCATAAGAAAACATTTACTATCCTTAAAACTCTTGATGTAACGTCATATATTCTAATGCTTCATGGACCTTTACAATACCCACCAGTCAGGATTAACGCCTTAGAAAGGTCCACTGCAGTCAAATAAGTTTTATTCCCACAAGAAATAACTAGTAAAAATCTTTGAATGGCAATGACATTTAACACCGAAGAATAAAATATCGACTTCGAATGGCTGATATTACGTGGCGCCATTTCTATTTGACATCTCCCCTTTTCCTCGGTCTTCCGTATTCAGTTCTCGTTAAAGGTGACATTCTGATCGCTGTACATCCTTGGGGTGTCCGAATAAACTGGTCGACTGTTTAGGTACGTTATTTACATCGAACTGAAGTGAGGTTTTTTGTATAATCGAAAGAGGCCGATTGGAATAGAAAATATTGGACGCCTCTTGGGAAAAACCGTCGGTTTCTCACAGTAAAAATGTAAAACAGGTGTATTAAGTAAATTCATAGGTTTCTCTTTTTATATTTATATAGAAATATACCTTTTATTAACTTAATTTTTACACAATACAATAAATCTTAATAAAAACACCAGTAAATTCTATTACCATCATGTGTTGGTAAGTACGTACGAATAAAAGACATCCGCAGGTTTCTTCAAAATTGTTAATATGAAAATCTTATAGTCCGTACTGCGCATTTGCATAGGTTTGCTCATCTACGCGTGGCGCATTCCGATGTCGGGACGATGGCGAGAGGAGATCAGAGACGTGGCTCTGGCGATCGACGAATTCGCATTAAAGTTTCACAGACTGTTTACGAGAAGCAGCGTCACCAGTGTTAAGACATTGACACTAAATATGCTCACACATCGTGGTAAGTAAATGCAAATTTTCAAATTAACGAATGCCAGTTTGAGTTTTCTTCGAATGGTATTATGTCCAGCTGTGGACTTGCAAATACCGATAATGATGAAAGTCAATAAAATCAACCGCTATGAAAGTGTGTTTTTTTTATTGTTTAACAATTACTCTGCGATATAATGCAGCATTAACCTATATCTGCCGCAAATATGCGAATTCACAAAGCCACCCTGACCTTTTCTCGAGGAGGTGTTTTCGTTTACGATTTTTCGACGCTACTTGCATTATCGTCAAAGATTTAGATGCGAATGCATCAACGTAATGTACACAGTTTTAATTTTCACAATTAATATAAATGCCTCACATTTACAATAATTCTTTAAAATTGATTGAAAACACATTTTTTTTTATAATTGTAACAGGAAATATACTTACTTTTTTCTCCAAATGTTAACCTCACCTGCATGCGTGCCAAATGAAAACCGAGTCCTCTGCTATCGGCCGAAGAAGAATAAATCCACCCGAATATGCTGAACCCATATACCGTGTACTAGTGATGGGGAGCAGCAGCATCGCTGGTGCGAAGGTGCTGGCGCATAGCTCGCCAACCCGCCTAGCCGTAGTGCAGGTCATCAATAAATATACTTTATATACCAAATATACCAAATTATTAGTAGTAGTTTTTTTATTTACCCATTTCAATCATTTATAGCGTATGTCTTATTTAACTTTTCTTTTGGTCGCGCTCTTTCATGAATGGCTGCTTTTATTGGCGCTTTTATGAAGAGGCCCGTGTCCAGCTGTGGGCCTTTACAGGCGGATAAAGTAAAGTAAGTGTGGTGTAATTTTAATTAGAACTGTGTTGCGTTTGCGGGAATAACTTTAGTTTTTAAAGATATGCGCAGGCCATATACGAGCACCGTAACGAGAGTGACAGATTTTCAAGTCGATTTTTGATAGAATCAACACGGTCTCCTTGGAGTGCTGACGCGATTTCGATAATGTTTTCCCCTCTTATAAGAGACGGTTTCTGAATGCGAAGTAAAATTTAGTTTGCAAAAGTCGACGAGTACAATGAGACCTCGGTGAAGTTATAGATTGTTATTCTGAAGGGTTAAAAGGTTGATTTAGTTTATTGTGGGGAAACTTATTTATTTAGATCGTGGAAAACTCGCGTGAGGTTTCTGCACAATACGCTGTGGAAACGTAATGGATTTTGGTGACCTTTAAATGAAATGGTATATTTTTCCACATACCCACACGACTGAAGTTTTATATAAATTTGAATTTAATATATAATGTTTTTTTTTGTATCGTAACGCTTTTAAATTTCTAATTGATCGAACATGTTACATCATTCATCACCATTATCATCATTCCAGCTATTCATAAGTACTGCTGACCATAACCCGCTTGGGTCACTGCAGATATATTTTACCGATTATATATCTATTTATGATTTTATATTATTTAACTCATTTTACTTCGATAGTTAAACGAAGTCTTTAGACCGTCTTTACGGAAACTTACGTATACACGTCACACACGCGCACACTGACATGCACGATGCGCATTTATAAGAACTTATTACCCACTGTCATAAATACGCCTAGACAAAATAAAATTTATAACCATATCATTGTTTAAGCATTCCTATATATCACAATTCACAATTCACGTGGCACTAAATCAAAGTTATAATTGAAACAGGTTTAGTATTACTACTACTTACAACTCTCACTTGACACTTCATCCACTCATACCACACGTGGAGTTGTAGAACCGAATCCATAAATCTGTGAATACTTACCCGCGTCGTACGTCAAATAGTTCAACTTGAACTGGTCGCTTTAAGTGCCTCTAACATAAAGGTAAGTTATAGCACGTATATTATTGTCATATAGGCTGAGACGTCGTTACAGACAATAAAAGTAATTTTTACGACTTGCAACCCTTCGTGTTAATAAATTAAATAGTTAGTTGGGGCTGTGAAACAATAGCGATGGGCCTTGAGATGCACAAAAATGCGAGTAGAAAGTGACATTAAGAAAACTTAAATAAAAGCGCAAGTGAAGTTTATACTTAGAGGTATTAAACATAGTTCTTATGAATTGTAATCAGAGTTTTGTTAGTATAAGATGTGGTCCAAAATGATATCAGACACTGATTTCCTTAGCAAGCTCTGATATTTAGAAGGAAGGAAGGGTATGTGTTTCTTAGTTCCCTCAATTGAAGTAAAGTAGCAGCCTGTTAATGCCCACTGCGGGGCAAACGCTTCCTTCTGAAATACGAGTTTCTGAGAGGCTTTTGGAGTCGGGAAGGTCGCCGCGACGCTGCGGGTTGGCGGACTTCACCTATCCTCGTCTATTCTTACTACCCTATCTTTTTATTATTTCTCAGGCATGCAGGTTTCCTCACAGTGTTTTCCTTCACCGCCGAGCACGAGGTAAATACAGCACTTAGAATTGCTATTAAAGATCTACTCTATCTTTTTATTATTTCTCAGACATGCAGGTTTCCTCACGATGTTTTCCTTCACCGCCGAGCACTTGGTAAAGACAGGACTTACAATTGCTATTAAAGATTTTAATGGTGCCGGAATGTACGCTCGTTGGTCAGCCTCTCTTATCAAATCGCTATCGCTTATAGATGGATTGTTAATCGCAGTACAAAACAAACTGTGCTTCTTAGACGCTGTTAAACGCTACTATGCGCTATATATTCAATTTATTAATGGAATTGAATAAAAAAAATTAAGAATGTGTGGCGCACCTCTGTTAACTTGCCTTTACATCTTTATCCTTATATCCACATATAAAATATTTGAGTTGAAAAATATTCAAGCTCTGTACCCTCTCAACCCTTAATCAAGGGTCGCATGATATTGGGTGCGTACAACTGCATTTCGTTGAGTACCCCAAATTAATATTTGAGAACGAACCCATTAGCGATTGAAGCTTTTTCTAACCATTGTCTAGCCTTGTCACATAATTTACGCGGGAAACTCGATTGCATTCGCTTTTTAAGCGATGGGGCGGCGATGCAAGTAATGTAAAATTAATTGTTATTGACAGTTACTCTAAGAGAACATGGACTTTATTTTCTTAATTATAAGGTATAGATTTCTACACAATTGCATTGTAAAATGCAAAATTACTTGGTAACCCACGGAATGGTAAATAACATTCGGTTTATTTATAAACGAGTCTTATCATAACTAGGGTAAAGCACAAAATTGATAAAATATGAATTTAAAAGTGTCAGTCTAAGTTGGTTGAACGTGTTTTCTTGTCAACTCTCTGATTTACGACGTCCGATTGTCTATAGTTCAATGCGTGTAAAGAGAATATTTCTATTTGTATCATACCATAGAGCACTTTATCGTTTTTATGTGCGGGTTCACGTTTAATTTGCCATTGTTATGTTGGTGGCATTTACGGCTCGGAATTTGTGGGAGCGAAAGAGTTATTCACTAGCTTCGTTTATTTTTTTTTTCGCTAACATAAAGATGTATAGTTAAGGAAAGAATTGCAGAAATAATGATATGCTTAATTGCATATCTTGCAATATACATTTATTTTAATAATTTTAACAGCACAAGTGAAAAGAAAAACCTGCATAGTTCGATACCCTAATACAACATTCTTACAAGAAAGATGATAGACAGGTGATTTATTTTCATATAAACCTAAATTGTGCAAAATAAAAAAAAATGCGTATTCGGTGGCGAAGGAAAATGTCGTGAGGAAACATGTCTGATAAACTAATAATAATAAAATATTTCGAGGACATGAGAGGACCGCCAACACGGACGGAGTAGGGAGGTCCGTCGCGGACTTCCGGAATATTTATAGGATACCTTTGCCCAGCAATGAAACTTTTTAAGGCCGCTATTTTTTCTGCGGATTTTAAAAATAATACAAATAATTATGAGATCCAAAAACTGGATTACGAAACGTACAAATCGAATGCAGTATGCTACACATAATATGCGCTCTGTTTACTGAAAAAATTAAATAGCTTAAAATTAACATCGACCTCTGCAGAGCCCGCCATATTTACAAGTTATTAAAAAATAAAGACTGTAACAAAGGCATTTACCGGCGATTCGCAAACAGCGAACTCCATTGTTTCCGAGAGCATCAGCTGTGTACATTCGAGCAACAATAACATAATACCCCATTCCGTATTCATGTTGGATAATCCACACAATAAACCGTGTGTGCGTCGATCAAAATAACTATAAAAATACAATAAGCGGCTTATACGTGTAGCCCTAATGTGCCCGAGTGTACTAGAGCGAGATGGCAGTGCGTGTGAGAGCGGGAAACAGATAGGAATATTCAACTTTTGAGTCAATAATTTGTTTGGTCACGGCTTTTCATAATACGAGAAAAGTCCTTTGCTTTGTACAATTGTTCGGGTTTATGGTGTTTCGATTGTGATCATCTTTTCGGTACGGGGCTGGTGCATTCTCGATAACAGTCAATGAAACAGAGGTTTGTTATCACGTTGACAGTAAGAGTTTGTTCACGAGTTGTCATCCAAAATAGAGTCCGGACCACAACAGGATTCTGACATCTATAAGGGTGTTTTAACACAACCTAGGTCAGACATCTTGCCAAATGTTTTATATATCATTGCGACTCTGTTTATATAAAAAAATATTTTATACTTTTTTTTTATTTATGTGTGATTATGTATACATATATGGACATATTTAGATGGTATATGTATTGTATCATATTTAATTTTGTGCCATGTAGTTTATACGTAAAAACGTTAAATGTAGTTACTATGTATTACATATATATAGTTTCGACCGACTTAGATTTTTCGGTTGAACTTCGGGTTGAATGGTAGCTTTATAGGCATTAAGTACGCCAATTATACTTGTTTGTGCAATAAAGTTGTAACTAAAAATAAACCAAATTTATGTTTTTTTTATCTAAAAGCAGAAAAAAAGACAGAGGATAAGTCAGAAATGAACCATTTAAATAGTTTTTTTATCTGTAATTCCGATTTTTGAATAAATAATTACTTGCCTACTGTTCTTAATGATATTGATCATTGTCCTTCAACGGTGCAGTGCTGAACATGGCCCTTCCATAGATGTTTTTTTTTTATCTAAAGGGGCGGGAAGTGAAATTGGCGTAACCATGCATTAGGTTTGTAAGCCAATTGCAAAGACCCGTATGGTGATCCACATGGCTTACTTTAAGAGTTCCGCACTTTGATAAGATAGATTCTAAAAGCTTTCGTTTAATTTCAAAGCTGCGGCATTAGCGGATAGAAAGTACACGGTAAAAGTACACTTTTATAACTCATACGGTTTAAGTGACGAAGTGTACTTACGTTACTGTTAACTTTGCTTAAAGCTCGTACTGTTACCTCGAACACCCTAACCGTTACAACTCAAGTTCCTACATGCAATTTTGTAGACTGTTATCGGTAGGTACCACGTGTTAAGGAGCGAGGGACAACATCGTGAGGAAACCTGCATTGTATGCTTAAAAACTAAGCTAAGTAGCAGCTCCTGAGGCCTCCTTCACAACAATCTGAGAGGTTTTTCATCGTCGGCATGTTTAAAATTATTCCACAGACATTTCGAACAAAGTCCTCCTCCAACCCGGTCTAGAGCAGCGTGATAGATCCAGGAACAAGGCTCGACTCGCAGTAGGAAATAAAAGTAAAAATTAAAGGACTCCGTTCAAATACATGAGAGGGTTTTGGTGCCGGGGAAAGGCCCGCCACGCTGCTATAGTGCCGGTTAGCGGGCTTCACATATCCTCGAATTAATATTTTATTTATATTATTCATCACATTTTTATTATTATTTTTAGTGGTGCCGCCACCGAGGATCGAACCCTGGTCACTCGCGCTCTATAAGACTAAAGTGAGCGGCTTGACGATTAAGCTACCACGGCTCTGAGTAGGACATAAAGTAAGTTAATAGTTTTGTGGTATTTGCAAACATAAAAGCGCAAGTAAATAGTACCGTAGCGTAAAAAGCAATCTTCCGGTGTCACCTTCCGCAGTAACTTCACAGCGTCAGGAGCGTCGCACAGCTGCCCCTTATCGCCTCACCAATCTTAAGCCCAGCGTACACTTAGCGAAAAAACCTTATTTTATCTTAAATACGATCGGGATCGTCCCTAATCTGTCCTTTGTGCGCTTCTATGTTTGTTACGTATCATACCGGGGGATGTTTTTGTGCAATTAGCGTTTCGCTCAGATTGGGGTGTGAATCCAGATTGTTAGACATCTAAACGTTTCCTCGAGGATTTCGATTGATTGTTTTTTTTTATGTTCGGATTTATTTCATACTCCCTCGGCACTTGGTAGATTAGATTTTTGTTAACTAAATCAAACTCAATTGTACACATTGAGTGTCTGAATTAAATATTACGAAAAGCTTTCAACTTAACTGTTGTCATTAATGAAACTATGCTACAATAGACCCCACAAAACACAATTCCCACAGACAGACTAGTGATAGAGAGTAATACCATTACTGAGAGGTTAACGCACTGCTCTATCTATAGCTATATGAACTTTCAAGAAATTCACGTCAGATTTTCTAACGCTTTCACCAAGACAGAAACAGGAAAATAATTTGAAATTTGAAAAAATTGGTTTATTATATAATAAACCTAGTTAACTAACTATTTAGTTAGTATACGTGGTAGAGCAAAACGACGGCTTATGCTGCTGCTCGAATGGGCCCGCTCGACCGCGTCGATACCGCGGCCTCGCAGAATACCGGCGTGAAGTTGAGGCATCTTGTGCTTCTGCGTTTCGTTCGGTGAGTGAGGTAACCGGAGGCCCACTCCTCATCCTCCCAAATACCCTTAAATGTCGGCAACGCACCTGCAGCACCTCTGGTGTTGCAGATGTACGTGAGCGACGGTAATCACTTACCATCAGGAGAACCGCTTGCTCGTTTGCATCCGTTCCCATAAAAAAAAACGATAAGTTCTGTTACACATTAAAATGCATATCTCTTTTGAAGAAACAGTGTTATAATAATAATACTATGAGTATGTAAAGTCAGTTTTCGAAGTCTAAGTCAATTAATTAAAAACAACTGCATCCCAATTGGCATCTTTGACTTTGATACAGATCTTTAATCTCTCTGACCACGAATCTATGGATTTACACATTGCCTGCGTGCGGAATTCCGCAATCCGACCCGCCTGTTTCGAATTTCAAAGTATAAGCATTTGGCCTCGACTATCCTTATTTGAGAAAAAGATCATCTTGTTTTTAGTCCTTTAATTTGCGTATACGCGTATAGTATCCTCGATACTTTATACAGCCCACATCTGGATATTGGTATATCTCTGTAGAGAAAATTAAAGCTCCATATAAACTAGAATCGCCGAGGTCTTAGAAAATTTAATTCTCAATTATCATAATTTTCGCTCAATACCGGCTTATTAATAGTTTAATATCCAATCATAAGTTGTGGATCAAACTTGCCCATCGAATTTTCAAATTTTCTGCTAAGAATCTGAAGCGGAGGGAAAATGTAGATAAAAAAGAAGAGAACTGATCAATTAGGCGAACTGTCAACAGCAGTGGCGAGGGAGAATGATAAAAGTCGGTAAGTTTCAAAGATATTGGTTTTAAGCAATCTGGGAAATGCGATCATTCGTTATTGATTTGTTTTGTAATTCGTCAAAAAAAACGTCCTGTTGTAGTGTTTTCATTATAATACAAATGGATTGAATGAATGCTTCGAACTTAAAAGAGGACTATAAACTACATTCTTTACAAACTGCTAACGTATGAACACGAATGATTTATAAATTTAATAAGTTTAAAAATGGAATAGTTTTTTTCAGCGTGGTAGAGCCAAGCGGCGGCTTTTGCTGCTTCTAGAATGGGCCGGCTCTACCGGATTGGTATCACGGCCTCGCAGAATACCGGCGTGAAGTAGAGGAATATTGTGCTTCTGCGTTTCGTTCGGTGAGTGAGGTAACCAGAGACCCACTTCCTCTACAACTGGCCGGTAAAGCACCTGCAGCACCTCTGGTGTTGCAGATGTATGTGGGGGGTGGTAATCACTTAACATCAGGTGAACCGCATCCACGTTTGCCGCCTTTACCATAAAAAAAAGTTATTATGAAGTTGTGATAGGATATGATGATAGTGATAAAATATTCGTTCACCATCGCGAGCGGGAGAAATTCAGTAACACGAATACGTTGAAACCGTACCATAAAAGTAGTGTCGATTTAAAAAAAATGGTAAAGAAGTAAATATCGCCATGTCAAATTAATAAGTAAGCATGAACGCATTGCTTGGTTTATTTCTATGGATGAAGGAGTAATTTGCTAAACAAAATATGGTACCGAATCAGCGGGGGACAAGGAGACATGTCAAGCAGATATAGATCATAAATACGAGTGGCTTTGAGATGAAATTCCGTGAAGATTACTCCCGAAAATTACAACATTGCGGCATTTCCAACTGTTTTGTGATTACTTCAGAGAATCGAAAGTAATGAATACAAAGAGGTGTCCACAAACATTCATTGTAAATTAAGTATTGGAATTAATATAGTTACGACCGGGCTTCACAAAATTTCTATAGAAGCATGATCGTAAGAGATGGCTCTACAAAAGGAACTATTACCGAAGGACTTAAAACAACAGTTATGGTGGTGCTATGAACCATTACGGTTGAAATAGAAACTAAGGAATGTGTCTTTTCTTTTATAATGCCTCTCTTTTGTTGTTAAGACGTCATAAAAATTAACTTCAGAACCATCGGCGATAGCTTTGAAGGTAAAAGACATTGCCTCAACAGCCACAGTCCTAAACGGTTCAAGTCGATTTTGTGTATAATACAACTTGAACTCTTTCTTTGTTGCTTTAAGGTTTAGATTCGACTACATATTTTTAATTACTAATACTACTGCAGTAACAAACGAATGCCTTTGTCTAAACAATTACAGCGAGTATTGTAACGGACATTCATTATGTTTCTTGTTCTTTTGGTAAAAGTTTTTGTTGCTTGGGTGTCCGAGCCACATCATAAATCAGATGTTATAGGCTTACACGAAGCATTTTGCATTCTAATGAATTCGATTTAAACGATTTTCTGCTTAAACTTTAAGGCCATAGCAGTTCTTATCGTCTCTCCGGTAGCTCGGAAGTTGGAGGAGAAGAAAGCCAAATGATGCTGTTTACTTTTGATGTATCTATTGAAGGTAAATGTGAAGCTGATGTTTTTATAAACGATAAATTTTCAATTGTCAGCCGCCATTGTGAATTGGCGCGTTCGTAAACCAGTGCCAAATACAGAATGCGTTCGTACAGATTAATAATACTCAAAATTATACTTTATGGTATACAAATATGATTTTGATATATTAAAAATTATATTTTCGATTTGGTTTACTTGTGTAATGTTTGGGTAATTTCGTCGATTCTATGAATAAGTTCGTTGCTGTACTTTATTGGGCGTAAAATGAAGATGTTATTTAAAAAAAAAAATTACCAAAGTAAATTGTGCATATTCACGGATCAGTCGTGACCGTTCCGCTGGACGAGGAAACAGTGGTTAATCAGCTATTTATCCGTGTAATTGTACATATTCACGTTAAACAGTATTGTTGGAAGTACGACATGATGTATACATTTGTCTGTCGTTCATTTCGAACATTTGTTTGGTATTTACCGCTTAAATAAGAACGCCTCATTTTCCTGTACGCATTACAATATAATGTAAGATAATCTTACTGCCTATCCAGTTCTGAAGATGCGAAATAGTGGAAAGTCATCTCATATAGGCGGCATCAAACAAACAAGATTAGAGTCACCATCTCTTGTGTCATTGTTATGGGTAGACTGTCCATCAGGGTTGTATGGTGTCCCGTGTCTCCGACACGGCATCCGACCTATCCTCCGATCTTATAGCTTAAGCGTTACATTATAGAGCTTAAGGTGAAGATGAGTGAGTGTCTGTTTTTGCACGTACATTTACGGCATTAATAATATCTCCCGCACAATTGTCAAGTGCCGATTCTATTCGAAAGTTGTCTCAGTTGTCAAAAGCGGCTACGGGTACATCATCGCCGTTAAATTATTGCACATTTACATAAGCACATACGCTTCCATTTGACACAACTCTGCATTGCCAAACGGACTTCGGCAACCAACCATTCGCCTGTCTTGACCAGGTCACGGCTGGTGATTACCGTATGACATTTGACTATCTGAGAAATCTTAGTTTCTTAGCGTCTTTGGCTTAATTTCCGGAAATGGTGCTACTTTATCTCCGGTGACGCTTTCGCCGTATTTTTTTTTAAGGAATACTAGCAATGCTATATAACTAACATATTCCTATTAACCCTCCAACTAAGCATCAGAGCTTGTATTTGGAGTGATTCACGACAATAGTCGAATGGTGGGCACGAACCTGCGACGTCATGTTTCTCAGTCCGCACCCTAACCCATTAGGCTATTGGCGCTTATAAGTGTTTAAGTATTAACTTACAATCGGCGACGGAATTGGTATCACAGGTATGGACAAATTAATGTAATCTCTCTGATTAGCTATTGCTATTTGCAAAAAAAAAAACTCTAATTAACAAGCGCGTTGAACTATGAATCTAGTGTATTTTAATAACCCTTTGCGATTACAAAGCGATCTTAATGTTTTATACATAAACATGCAAAAGAATGATAGTTTCTATATAAATAAGACACAGTTGATTATTTATCTATTTGAAATGCATCATCATCATCATCATCATCATTTCAGCCTATCACAAGTCCACTGCTGAACATAGGCCTCCCCCAAAGATTGCCATAAAGCTCGGTCCTGAGCCACCTGCATCCATCGACATCCCGCAACACTGCCCAGGTCGCCAACTCCATCTTTTGGTCGTCCCACACTGCGTTGGCCTATACGTGGCTGCCACTCGAGAACCATGTGGCCGGCCCATTGCCACTTCAGCCTGCTGATCCTCACGGCTATGTCGGTTGCCTTAGTTCTGCTGCGGATATCATATTTACCCTTGAGGTTTTGAAAGTTTACTCAGCGAGAAGATATGACGTAGTTTTGCGAATGCAGCTCAGCCGTCGATTGAACTCTGGGTCGAAGTTGGACTTACCTAATGGAACAATTTGTCCTAAGTATACGTACTTGTATACATACAGCACGAATAACACTGCAAGTCTAACTATTGCCTAACATACGCGTATACTGCGGTTATCCAGCACATATGTAGATATAGACACGGTTATAAACATATGTAGATATTTTTTTTTTAATGGAAAAGATGGCAAACGAGTAAGCGATTCACCTGCTGGTAAGTGATTACCGTCACCCACATACATCTGCAACACCATAGATGCTGCAGGTGCGTTGCCAAGTGATTACCGTGACCCACATACATCTGCAACACCATAGATGCTGCAGGTGCGTTGCCAGTCTTTAAGGATATTTGGGAGATGGTAGGAAAGAGGATGGGAATAGGGAGGGGATGTGGGCCTCCAGTTACCTCACTCACCGAACGAAACGCAGAAGCACAAGATGCCTCTACTTCACGCCGGTATTCTGCGAGGCCGTGGCATCAATCCGGTCGAGCCGGCCCATCCGAGCAGCAGCTAAAGCCGCCGCTTGGCTTTACCACGCATAAAATACCGTATAGAACTCTCTTTCCTGTGATTAAGGTTCATTATCAGAAAGCTTGCATGAATTTTCTGCAAGATAAGAAATTTTCATTAACATAATAAAGTCACAACCTCCTCTCCTATACAGCAACCTATTTCCGCAGCAGCATATATGGATATCGATTAGAATAACTTTATTGATATTGAGATATTCAAACACGAATTACCAAAAAAAAAAACAAACAAATCAGTCGTCTCCCGAAAAGGGCTTCATTTGTAAAACTGGCCGGCAAAGTTTCCACAAGAAAATTATACGATATTGTGTAACATTTTGTTAGGGTGGAGTTTTTAAGTTAGGGATTTTTTTTGTTGCTCTCCATGAAAGGTATCCGTGGAAAGTTCCTGAAACAGTGGCGAAGAAATTCACAAGTATTGCACAGGTTATGCAACTTACGCAAATTGTGTAATGGTTCACGATAATTTGCTTATTCAATTTTCTTTCTGACAAAGAACCGGCGGCAGTTATGCAAAAGTTTAGTTGCTTGTTTCGACGACAATTTTTCGAAACAATGATATTTTTTTTTTTCAAAAGTATGAAATAATTTGATATTGGTAAACATTCGACACGTTGCAAGAAATTTTATGCGACTCTGAATTTATTATAATTCTTTGGGTCGAGGAAAAAGATTTTTCCTATTTTATATACTCAAGATATTTTTAACGTAGTTTATTTGTTCGATAACTTGTTGCCATTTTGTAGTGAGTGACATAATCCCATTGCTGTAGAAATGTTGGGACTTCTCATCGTAGTTTTGACAGTCCTCTCTTGATGTTAACCTAGCACTACCTAAAGAATTTTGGCAGATACCGAAACAGGTGAAAATCTGAGAGTGCAAGGTCAGAGCTAGATTGTGTATGCATTAACACTTCCCGACCAAGCTCTCTCAACATTTGCCGAGTGGCTTAAGATGTGTGTGACCTGGCGTTATCACGATGAAAAACCACACCCTTTCTTCTGTTGATCAAATCTGGATGATTTTTCTCTATTTCTTGCTTGAGTCCTATCAGCTGTTGGCAGGAGAGATCCGGATCGAAGCTTTTGCCTGTCGGTAAAAGCTCATAATGAACGATGCTTTGAGTTAATCCGGCTTTCGCTATAGTCTGTGGAGCATGACTGCCCTTTGAACATGATCTTTTCACACTTTCTTGTCGAACGTTTCACACTCTTCATCACCAGAGATCAATTTCATTGATCAGCTCCAATGGAGAATCGCATATGAGTATCCATAACGTTTCTCTCAGTGAGCTGGCGTGCCACCCAAATATCGAGCTTTTTCGTATATCCAGACGTTTTCAAATGGATCACAACTGTTTCGTGGTCAACCCACAGTAACAGGTCGATCGGGGAGGGTTTCATCTTTGCCGTCAAAATTCCCGGCACTGAAAACGCTTGAACCAATTTTGTGCCGTATTAACAATGCGTTAAGTCCATAGATCTAAATTTGTCATTTCTAAAATATGAAATAATAATAATAAATAAATATATAATGAAAAAACGAATATAACAGTTCAAAGCGATAAGGCCGCCAATTATACCTTTTTATACTTACGTTTATGTAAATTTCTTTTTTTTCCATTTTTGTTAATTGGAGCACAATAAAATATATTTCATTTCATTTTATTCATTCATTAATTTCAGTTAAATTATGTGCCTTGTCCTATGTAATCGATAATTAATTATAATCTAGGGAAGATATGTAAAGCATAGCAAAAGCATGTAGATAATTGAGATGTAAATACGTGAGTGACTTTTAAATAGTACATTACTAGTGTTAGTATTTATTTAAACTTTATTTGTATACCTTAAGCAATACAAAGGGACTTAATGCCTTTTGGCATTCTCCGCCAGTCAGCCGGAGGTCATTCCTACCTATTGCTGTCCTTTATCCTCAGTGTCTGTACGTTACATCGTAGTCCTGAGGGGTGCCAACATATCTATAACCTCCTTCTATTGAATTTCTTTTTTCGTTATTTGTATGAATAACATGTTATTAATAAAAATTATTTATACTTTGACGTAAGAAAGATAATTTCGTTTGTCAAATCTAATTATTTAATTTTTGAGAATCTACCACCGTTTCGTATCGACAGGCTCTTCTGACAGGCGAAAGAAACTTCGTTGAGAAAAAAAGGATGCATCGTTTTTGATTATTTTTTATAATATTTTGTATTTGTATCCATGGGCTACGGTAGTCACTCACCATTCGATGGACTATTGGCCTGTTTGTCACCTTAGTTTTTAAATAAATATATTTAACAAATAAACTAATTATACGATGTTGTAAAGTATTAAAAGTTTTCGTCTATGATTTGATGCTTCTAACGACAAATGAACCACTTTAGATTTTCCCCATCAACGCCTTTAAACGTTTGTCCCGTTTGAGGACCAATTGCCTCTTCGTGTTGCCATTGTGCGAAACCGTCAGCGCAGTGTCACATTTTGAAGTCCCTCAAAAGATTCCCGCCCACGCACAATGTTATAATTAATGCAATTTTTGTACACCAAAATACGTCTTAGTACAAGTGACGTAAGCCGCAGAGTTCTTTGTGAAGTTAGATAAGCCAAACACGAGCTCGGTGTTTAATTAGAAGTTCGTTGGTTGAAAAGTCTGTCTCAGCGGTAATGCGGGGGCTTTGCCAATTAGTTCATGGTAAGTTTGTACAATTTTAACGAGATTTTGTTTATTCGGCAGCGTTTCAGCGATTCCGCGGTGAATTTTGTTGATTGGTTTACAACTGCATCTTTGATGCGTGCCGCTTTAAACGAAGAATAATCTTCATTATGAAACGTTCTGTTTTTGATGTTTCCATTGAGTTATATTTGGGATTTGCATTGAAATAAGTAAGGGCTGGGTGTGTAACGGTTATAATTAATTTTTTTAATGTTTGTAATTCAGGTCTCAAGTTCTCGTTTCTACGAAAATTATTTAGTCAACAGATCAAAATGAATAACTTTTAACGCAGTAAACGACAACTCCCCTTTCGGTCGACGACAAGATGAAGTGACGACCTGCACCGTGTTGCGGGAAGTCGATGAATGGAGGTAGCTCGGGCCCGCGCTTTGTGGCAATCGTTTGACTTGTAACGGGCTGTGAAGATGAACTTGAAATGTAAAACGAGTGAATTGTGATGTGAACTGGTATGGTACTACACTAGTAAAAGTTACGTAAAATCCCACTGCTGGACAAAGACTGGTCAAAATATTGCCTTGCCGGTTTCCTGCCGATATTCGCCTTCGTAACAAGTTCGAAGTATACTAGTACCTACAACGAAATGGTGGAGTGATAAAAATCAGACGAATCGAATAGCAATGACTCTGAAATATTAAAATGTTTTGGTTCCTAAACATTCAAATATTAAAGTTTCTCTAAAGCCGTTAAACTGTGCGCACACCTGGGGACACCAAACACTACGGCCCTACGGTATACGACGTCGGTGCGATGTATCTCCGGGAAAAATCCCAAATACGTGGCATACAACCAGTCACCTTCTATATACCTTCTCAAGAAGCGAAAAAAGATTGTAGGGAGGCCTTTGAATTTGACTACGCTGAAAAGCATCGAACCAAATGGAAATCCGTAAGCTCTACCTACTCCTATGAGCGACAGGCGTGAGGGACTCCGGCAGATTTTTCCAAACTAGGAAAATTCGCCCTAGCAAACGTAAACACGATCACAATACCTCATGCATAGCGCTTTATATTTTCAGTGGTGCTTCAAGCCGCATTCGTTTCGTAACGCTTTTCACCGAAGACCGCAGGGCTTAGCGCTTATCCGACCCGACTGCTGAGCCTTGCGTCCTGGGTTCGAATCTCTACCGAATCCAATGTTTGTTCAAAAGACCAATAAATGGTTTTTGGAGCTAATGGTGTTTATGACACTGCAACGGTGTTTTTCTATCGTTATCTGTTACCTTTTTACCACATACCGCATAAGCGTTACATCGGATATGGAAATCAGAGACGACTTACATTTACCTGCGCAGTTGCTAACACCTAATAGTATTTGGAAGTTGATGGCGTTGTCAAAATCTACCAGGACGACATCAACATTTTACTTAGAGTTAGATTTTCTCTCTCTTATTAGACAGAAAATTGGCCAACATGCGGTGTTTAATCCTCGTTTATCATGGTTGGCCACCTTCGACAGGTTGGAAATATACGAATTATTTCTCCAAAATGGCAACATTCCTGGCACGTGATGCACCCAGTTAGCTGATAAAGAAGTCTCTGGCGATTCTGTGTGTCACTCCTTTTGTACCCTGAGTGGCGCAAAGGACTGCAGTAGTTACGCAATCTTTTTCTCCAAACGTAAATTTCACCTGTACGTGAACCCTGAAGCTGACTAACAGATGAGTCCCTGGTAATCGAGGGATGTTAGAAAATCCGTCCGATCATGCCGAACCCAAATATCAAAGACTAATGGGATAAATCCATGGCTTGCCAGTTTACGTTGGCGCTACCGTAGATGGCCTATGTTCAGCTGTGGGCGTGCATAGGCCAGTGCAGAAGATGAAGAGCTAACAACGGGCCACTCCTTGTCGTTGTCTGTTGCTTAACTAGAGTTTAACAAGAGAGCGAAGATATTCCAAAGATCACCAATCTGTCATGTGATTACAGGCATGAGACTGGCTTAAAGTGAAAACTTAACCCTTATTAGATAAGTCCTGTGTTCATAAGTCAGTCAGTTCGGACCTTAAAGCCTCTAAAAACCCCAATCAGGGCTGAGATCTCCTCTCAATTTTGAGAGGGATAGATCCCATAAAACGATTTTTTTAATTAGAAGAATTAGGCGTAACTTTTCTGCACTTCCTTATGATTCATAATTTTTATCATTTACTTATCACGCAGTTTAGTTCTAGATGACGTGTTTGGCTTAAGAAAAGCCCAGTGAATCTTCGTAACATAAGCTACCCAGCTCTCAAACACTTGCTTATCTAATTTATTTCAATTTATTATACGGCATATAAATGTAGCTAGTACAGGTGAGCTATATATTTCTAACAAACTTCCTCTCATGAACCAGTGTTCTGCAGCGAGAGATATTACCCTTACATACCTAAATCGAACACACCGAGCCTCTGTCATAACAGAGAAACAAAAAATAAACGTGTGAGCAATTAACAGAGCGGCCTATTCACACGTGTATTAGTCGAACATCAAAACCACTTTTATATTTCCTTTTACGCCGGCACAAACGCGACCGATAATAAACAAACAAACGAAAAAGTTTATCGTTAGCAGAGCGCTCTCCGCCGATCGAAACGATCCTTTGCTAATTAATGTCTGAATAAATTAGTACTAACCGAAAGTCGCGCGCAACTGAGTAAAAAATTAAACGAGTGAAAGGCTTAATTAACGCGGCCGCGCTTTTATATCGATATTTTTTTTAGTTTAAGACACCCTCTATAACAACATCGAGGCAGGAAGATTTTTTGAAGCCGTTTATGGATGCGGATTTTTTGTTTCGATTATTATTAACTGGCGACTTAATTATTAACGTAACGTAGTCATAATCGAACCTAAACGACCTATAACCGCGCTCTAGATAGCCTTATATCCAGCAAACGACTGTCTATTGCTGGATATGAGGCTGTCTAGAGCAAGAAGGATTTCAATCCGAATAGTTTTAACGTTGTTGTTTGAGATAATTTAAGCGTGGTATATTTGGATATTCCATCATCTGTCGAGCCTTGTGATTCTTCTAGCGCATCTCTAACTTCGATTTTGTGGAATCAGCAGTCGTCAGCGGTATTTCAGTTAGTCGAACAGTCACGACTTACGGACCTTCAAGAAAAGAGCCTATTCCTTCCTCAAAGGCCGGCTGCGCATCTGTGGCTCCTCTGGTGTTGTGGATGTACGTGGGCGTCGGTGGTCACTTACCATCAGGTGAGCCGCAGAGATTCTGCGCCATAAATTTACACATGAATATAAAATTATTGTCTCGGGCTGCAATATCAACCTGGATTTACTGCTCTGTAGACCAGTTTATGTCCTTTGAAATACAAAGTTGCCATTTATCTGTAATGCACTGAAGAAAAAGAATTTTCCTTTTTGAAGTATTTGTAGAAGATAATCCATAAGAATATTATAAATTCGAAAGTAACTCTGTGTTGTCTGACTAAACCGATTATGATCAAATTAGGTACGGCGATACCTTGTACCCTGGGTAGACATAAGTTACTTTATATGCCTGGAACGCTCCTGGAAAATTGTCCACGCGGGTGAAATCACAGAAAGAAGCTAGTTTCATATAAATTTTATTCTGACTATCTACTGGCATAAATACTTGGTTAACTGAAAGAAATACACGTAAATCTTTTCGGTCATATTGGGGCCTTAATATTTCAAACTTAATTCCAAATTCATAATTCTCCTAAACGAAACCATATTCTGGATGTGAACAATAACTAAGTATGATTATACCGAAATATGATGTCACACGGATTTTTTGTGACTCATCGCGGATAAGGCCCTATGGTTTTCAAATTAGGGGGTGGGGGAGGGAAGGCGCAGGCAGGTGGAATGTGTTGAAACGTGTCATCATAAATTGTCACTATTATTGTTTAAATGCGCTGATTTGATATTCAATACGAACGATAAAAAAAATATTAAAATTGCCGCATCCTGTCTATCCGGAATCTATGTGACCTCAACTACTCGACGTCATAATTGCACAAGGCGTAAGAGCAAGCGTCGGCAGAAACGCTAACTAATTGCCATTGAAAAAAGGCGAAAGCCCGGCTGAAAACATTTCCCGGCCACCTTTGAAGTTTTTTCTAAAACCCAGCCTTTTGCCTCCGAGCTTGATAAGCCATAGTACATAGAAAGCCGGTAATAAGGTACTTTTGCCGCAGGTGTGACGTGCATAGGGATGAGTGACGCTTTGTGAGCGACATCTTGTGCAGAGTTAAAGGTTTTCTTTAGGGGCGTTTGGCGGGATTAGCGGGCGCGGCGGTTTTCGCGGGCCGACTCGCGCGTCGCCTCTCGACTAATTAAACGGAGGTGCGTCCGTGCGGTCGGATGAATTTTATTTTAATGATTATTAAGTACTTTATTTACGTACGTTAAAGCATACTAAAATCGTGTCCGGTGCAAATCTGACACTAGCTTTCTTCCCGTGGATGCCGTGAGAGACCGGGAAAACTCAGGAATAATAAAAAAAAAACTAGTACGATTATGGATATGACCTGTAATGGCCAGTCCGGATGCCAAGCGTCAAATTCTTCCATTGGGAGAGGCCAATATTATGCAATAGACTTTATTATTAAGACGGATAATAAGATAAAAAATAATACAACAGCTTAAGTAAACAGAATATTCACTTTTCTATAATACTTATAACTTTTTATTGATCACCTGTAAAAGTAAGCAACATATGTTCTTGGTGGAATATTTTCACAGACTTCATAATCTCTCCTCGTATCCTATCTTTCGAATCAATATTACCATGATCTTTAAGATTATCAATAAAATAAAATAAAGTTATCTCGCCGCTGACACCTTAGCTTCTGCATAGAATAAAAAAAAGTAGTGGCAGGAGGATATATAAAGGCTGTCTCAGAATGATTCTCGTTTTTAGATGTTAAATAAAAAACAAAATATCAATTAAATCTCGTTTTATTTAATATAGTTTTTATTTATTTAATTTAATGGCAATCACGATTTATTCCCTGGAAGAGTGATAAGCCACCGAGGAGGCCTGATTTAACGCCTGCTGATTTCTTCCTATGGGGCTAACTAAAAAGAAAAGTTTAAAATCCATTGCCACCCAACCTGAATGTTTTGAAGCAAAGAATCACTGAATAAATCAACTCTATTCCAAGAGCGATGCTCCAGCGAGTTATTGAAAATTTTAGCTCCAGGTTAAAGAGTGTGAACAAATGAATGTTGCGCATTTGCAAACGGTTGTTTTTCACAAATAAACTTCAAGAATTGCTCTTTAAATTAACATTAGATAAAACGAGATTTAATTGATATTTCGTTTTTTATTTAACATCTAAAAACGAAAATCATTTTGAGACACTCTTTACTTACGATCTTAGTAGTAATTTACAACGCTCTAACACCATCGAGATCAACTTCAAAAAGGCAGTTGCAACACAGAAAAACCAGTCCGTTCAGTCGTCCGTCTTACACGGATCAAGTCTAAAAACCTGAGTAAGCTCACAAAAGCTTATTTTTTTCGTAAAGGTGATGAACAAGTTGACCTAATGGTAAGTGATAACTATTTCATAGACATCTACAACAGTTATCAATGAAAACAAAAGAATAAAAGAAAAGAAAACCCTCTAAGATAAAAAGTTTCCTTCCTTCTTCTAACTTCCTAATACTATTCGAATGCAATCAACAGTTGTAACTGGATACATTTTAATCACGCCAGTGTAACTATGCGCAAACACATAGACAGTTTTAGTTTATAGTGAACTGACTCAGTACCTCAAGGCTATCTTCCCGTCTCAAGATCGGATGCTGTGACAGAAACACGGGTTACACAATTACGTAAAGGGAGAGGCACAGTACAGCCAGACGCTAAAACAAAAATAATTTGTGTGTTAGAAAATAGAATTACTGTTTTATTAATATATAGATGAGCTGTATCTATTGCAGACACTACCGGCTCAATAGTGGTATAAGGCTGCGCTGAAAATCAAAGTTGCGGAAATCCGTAACATAAACTGAGCGTAGACCCATTTGTTGCATCACACTGTAAAGCAGAAAAAAAGTCCAAAATTCTTCTTATTCTTTTGTAGTTTTTATTATTTTTTTAATTGTTTTATTAATAACTTGTTAACTAATTGTGGTGTAATGATTAAGGTTTCTTTCTTTCTTTCATTAACAGTCTCTAGTCTATTCAAAATACAGTTTTACTGCTTGTTTACTGGTAACTATGTTAAGCGGCTGTTACCCGGTCGAAGTGGCCAAGCTAGCCGGCTGCGGCGCATCCCTGCTACGTACAATGCGAGGAAGTTGAGCCATTCATGACGCACAGATACGAGACAACGTCGAAAAAAGATCGAACAATGGTTCTAACACCTCGCTATTGTGAGACGGATGCCTACTGCATTGTTGAGGATCATTTTTTAAATGTTACACTCACCCACGTATGCCTAATTATGTGCGCACCTGTTCCGGCTACCTCCGGCCCTCTTGTAAGGTGTTTTCGTGCCAACGTTACGGATTCGACACGACGTAGTATACAGGAAGAGCTTATTCCTTCCTTAAAGGCCGGCAGCGCATCTGTAGCTCCTCTGGTGTTGTGGATGTTCGTGGGCGTCGGTGATCACTTACCATCAGGTGAGCCGCACGCTCGTTTGCCCCCTTCTTCTATAAAAAAAAAAAAAAAAAGGATACAGACCTCTCTCAATGCGAATTTGGCGTTTTGATCACCTCGCTTGACTACCGCAGCACCAGACAATTCTCAGATACAGCTCCTCGTCATCAGCTTATCTATTTTCGTGAGGAATTTGGTGAGACGACTGTAAAAGTATTTAATTCGTTGAAATAAGTTACAAGTGATATGACGGACCCGCCTGACTTTGTTTTTTTTTTAAAGGATTAGTTTATCTAATGTTGATTTAATTTGGGGTGTAATTAAATTTTATGGATATTGTAAAATTTATAGGAAACATGCATTTAATTGCATTCTATTAACATCATTAATTTAAAAACTTTAAAAATTTCGCAGCGCCTGAAAAGAGAAATGGAGTCGAAAGCACATAATAATATTGAGATGCTTTATGTAAACTTAGTTGGCAATAAATACAGGGTAAAATCTTACTTGAGATGGTTAATCCGCCATCGGTAGGATAACTTGAGTTGTATTTCTAAGACTTTTACACACATTTGATGGATGTACGTCACAAGAACATGAGCCTCATAGGACATGCCACAAAAATATTAAAAAAAAAACAGTAGTAATAGCGAATAAGTCCCCTGAAGTAAAGCCCCCAAGATAATATGAACGAAAGTACAAGATTGATGCCGATTAAAAGGAGTCACATATTTCACTTCAAACCAACATACTTCATCGTTCAGTTCTATTAAAATACTTACAATTTTCAACTTAAGACATGTCAGCTAGCTAGGTGCTGTGAGGTCTTAGATTTTTTTAAAACTTTATCTAATTTTTTTATTGTTAACTAACCACTTGCCCATGTGATAATAAACTTCGCCCCAATAGAATTGTGAATGAATGCAAGCTCTTTACTTTTCTCAAAATACAATGACATAAAATAAAAGGCGTAGTTCCTTGGGGAACTGGAAGCATGCTACAAGAATATAATGACCCACAAAATTAAAGCACACGCGCAAACTAGCCAGTTGTTCGAGATAAAAAGTGTTATATGTTTACATATTTATATTTATTTATTCTTTATTGTGACAGCAAAAAGTAATGGGTGGCCTTTTGGCATTCTCTACCAGTCAACCCTGAGTGAGAACGAAATACATGTTGGCAGGTTTCAAATAAATATTCAATGTAAATTAAATATTAATATTAAATACATAACCCTTATAATACACTTATATACTTATTAAATAATAAAACTCTACATAAAAATAAATATGTTTAATTTCATGATTTTTTATAGATGGGTTGAGCTGGGAGTGACAATTCCGTTAAAAATGTATAGTGATCCATTTACAAATAACAAGATAGCGTTGATGGAATTTTGAATTATTTTTAATACAATTATGTATGTGATACGATCTACGACGCAGGAATATTTGATTTTTTTTTCCGGAATGAGGGATAAAAAAATGCAGAGATGCAACATTTCCTTGCAAGGCCCGATGAAGGAATACATTGTGGATCAAACTGATCAGAAAGAATTTGATCGTGGACGATTCGAGCCCCTCTTCGTTAGATGCGGTCGAGTGAAAGCTGACATCGAGACCGAAGCACGGCGCAGAGGTGACAACAGTTTTGTGACTTGAAACGGAAATGTTATATTAAAATTTCAGCCGACATTCACGACAACTACAGCGCTTTGTCCGTTGCGCCACAAAAATATTTCACAAAAATTTCCCATGACACAATTACCTAATAAAATCATAACGTGCAAGACATGGCTTCGTTAATTGGCAACCATGTTGGGGAAGTTTAAAAGTAACACGGTGTGATTTTATCGGTGACTAATGTCACGCGGAATTTCGTATTTTTTTTTGTGTCAACCGAAAAGGCTCTAGAGATTTTTTTCATCGCAACCACAGGTGATGATTTCCATAATTATAATACACTGTTCACTTTAATTTTATACATCATAATGATAATGACGAAAAAATACATCAAATATATCTCGGTTAGTTTCTGTAAATAATTCTGCGAATTTCTTTCTATTTGGTGGATATTATGTAGTTCATTTTAAAATCAAAACAAGTAAATCATATTTCGCTAAGAATGCTTAATTATTTCTGGTCTTCAAATACCCAAAAGTGCCCATTTGTTTGTTAATTTAACTTTTTACTGAACTCCATATGTCGTGGTCGCAACACCATCTCTTTAACTTACTACTTATTATTCTTGTTCCATTGTTTTCGTTGATGTTCAACTTCTGGTGTATAATTGTAATAGTTATATTATACATGCATGACCTATTGTTGTTGATTTCTTCATCCATAAGAACAGCCAAAAGTTTAAAGACCATACAGCCGTTAAAAACAATATAAACTTTTAATGTTTTGTATAATTAGAACATACTATTTGTTTAGTGATATAAAATTCTAAAACCAAGCGTTTTACTCTGTGAAATTATAAGCTAAATAACATTATAGACGTTAAAATAAATAACAAACACTTGAGAAAAAATTTCAAGACCGAGGCCATCACCTTTCTAAATATCCTTGAATATTTTGGGAAGGTTTCATCACAACGTTTTCTTCACCGCCGAACACGTGGTAAATGCAGTAGTAAATATTGCAATTAACAATTTGAGTGATGCCGGTGCATCGGGGATCGAATCCCTGGTTACTCGCGTCATATTAAAGCGAACGCTCTGACTACTGGGATACCACGGCTCTGTATTTTACTAAACACGTAAAATCAATAATTTCAAAGCAAGCAAATTATTATTTTCCACCTAGTAATAATAAAGACATCCAAATGCCGAAAATGGTAAAAATCAAGTTGAAAATTAATCATTATTACTTTAATAGTCCATCATCGACTTCACAGATTCAAAATATTAAAAAAAAAATGTGAGACAAAGGGCGGCGTGAGTTGCAGTCGCACTTCGGGTTGCTTCGGGCCGACGCGGGCGCGCACCGTGCCATTGTTTCGCTATCTGTGCCGCGCTCCCGCCACCGCTTCGCTCGCATTAATTACAAGTAATTGAATTTCGAATTGGGACGATGACAGTTGATTTTTGGCGGACCAGGGTTACCATTCAATCGAAAACTGCATTTTTTGTTCTTATTCTTACGAATTTGTTACAGTTTTGATTAAGTACAAAACTGCAATAAGTAGTTTAATAGCAGAATAGATATAGTAATTAAAAGTTATTAGTTTCAGAAAAATCAATTACTCAAACTTCCTTAGTAGGGTTTCTTTAAACGTTTGGCATGGGACTATTCACTCGCTTTAACTTGTATCCAAGGTCTCTAAGCTATATGTTTTGACTAATTCCTATCTGGCGAACGATGTGAGTCAAGTGAAAGTCAAAAAAAGACTTTATCAAACAAAAAATCATAGTACTTCTTAATTTTCTAATTTTTACATAAATATTAATCGTAATTGACAAGGTCATTCCCAATTTTCTTCCTTAGATAACAGACTGTAAGAAACTATGTAACTCTCTGGAGGAACTAACTAAGTCATCTCAAGAGGATTAGTCAAGTTGACGATTGCAAATACCAACTGCTTATCTGAAGTCTTGAGATCTTTCTAGAACATCCGTAAGACGACTTTTAAGACTGACGGGATGAGATAGGGTGGAAGATTCTCTTACGTCATTACCATTCGCTTGTAAACGTAGAACGTAACATAATTTATAGCCTTTAAAAGTTCACTGCTCTAGGCATTTCCATGAAAGAGCAAACATGTACTATGCAAGGAAATGATTTGTTCGCGAGGATCCCCGCTCTGATCGCTAATCTGTGATGTTTGGATGCGGAACGTTCGTTCGTATTCCACGCGAGGCTCCGGTTCTAGACGAGTTCTGGAGCCGCGTTCGTTAATCAGTTGAGATTGAAATTGGGAGAGGAAGTTAGTATATATCCCCCTTACTACTTTTACTAAAACTACCAGATGACAAAAAAAATCAAGATTGCACACTTTAATAGTTTTCTGTTGCCACTTGTCCTGTAGAATGGTAACCCTAAATAGAATCCGTACACCCGGTAGTGATGTGCCACAAAGACCAAGATAGCTAGAATCGAGACCGCCCGCGGCTATGCATAATGCGTTCTAAAATCGACCGACAACATCGAATAGAAATGTGTGTAATGAGAATTATCTGGATTGCTTCTGTTGTATCGACAGTCTTGTGATGCCGATAGTTTCCATTGTATCGCTGTTAATAGCATTCTTTGAAGCGCCCCCTCTATTCTGAAGATTATTTTGTACAGTGCTCCCTTTATGAAGAGGAAAATAGTAATCAGTTACTTTATTAGGTGCGTTACTTGCGGAATATTTCTTCATGCCGCACAATGCCGTGAATAGCTACTTCGTTTATAAGTTTATAATTAAGTGATATCGATATTTGTCATGATTTCCTCACAGAGTAAAAAAAAAAAAAATCTAATAGGTTCGATGGAAGTTTGTTATAATTTGAATCATTTTGTCGCTGATCTAAACGGCTTACTTCAAAGTACGTCATTTTGCATCAGTATGTATAAAAAATCACATATCAGTACTAGTACCACCCAGTGACAATAAAATCACACTATTCAATACATGCACTCAGGTCTGTGAAGCATTCACACAGAGAGTTAAGCAGAGATTCAGAGCAAGATTCTAACTTGACACGAAGCGGAGGCCAATGGGCTGCTGCATCCTCATTTTCGCATTTTCCGGAGAAAGAACGTGATGATGAGATAGCCGTGGTAGCCTAGTGGCCAGGGCGCTCACTTTAGTATCATAGAGCGTGACTTGGGTTCGATCCCCGGTGCCGGCATAACTAAAATAGTTAATAGAAATTTTAAATGCTGTATTTACTACGTGCACGGCGGTGAAGGAAAACATCGTGAGGAAACCTGCATGTCTGAGAAATAATTAAACAATATTTCGTGGATATGTGACGCCCGCCAACCTGCACCAGAGCAGCGTGGCGGGCTCTTCCCCGCTCCAAAAACCCTCTCAGCTATTTGACAACTGAGGCTTTTGCCCAGCTGTGGAAACTTACTGACTAGTTTACTTCACTATAACGTGATGTTCTGCCACCATCGTCTCTAACATTATACGTTTACTTAATTGTTTCGCCGATTTACGTGAAAACATTAAAACGATTTACATAAAAAAGGAAAAAAAATCATGAAATTCAACGCTTTTCATTTTAAGTTTTTTTCTTTCCGAAGTTTCGGATGCTTCGTAGCAACACAACGCATTGTTAGCAGTCTTGATGTCAAAGTTGACTCGGGTCTCTATTTTAATCTGGCTATGAGTTATGGAAGGAAGAATTTTACAAGTAAGTAGTGTGGCGATGACCTCTCTGTATCTCCCCTTGTCACCTTTATATTTATGGAGGACTTTGAGAAGAAAGCCCTTAAATACTTCCCCTGTAAACCCAAGATTATACAAGCGGTATGTAGATGCCATTTTCACAGTTTTACTATTAGACTATGTTACTGCATTATTAGATCACCTATAAATCTTAAAATTCAATTGGCAGTGAAGTTAGAAGCAAATAATTCTTTATCTTTTTAGATGTATTAGTGATTCGAAATCCTAATAATACCTTAAATTACACTGTATATAGAAAAATATCTATACTCACAGATGTTAAAACGGTGAATTTCACTGGCATCCATCTCAGCTAGCTACGGGTGGAAAGTCTTTGTTACAGAGAGCACGAAAGATCTGAAACGGTAACGACTTGACCACCGTGCTTCAGCATGTCAAGCAAGTGCCGAACGGCAACAAGCTTTGGGTCTCATCACACACCTACGTCACAATGGCCAAGTGTAACCGGCCACAGTCTGTCGGGAGCCTGCCTGCCATGCAGTACCAATATATCAGAGGCGTTATGTGCATTTACCATATGTCAAATGCAATATCACTATACATGATGCAAAAGTTTACAAGCTTTGAGGGAAAAATAAAAGATATGGTTAAACCCATGTTAAATAGCACACTTGAAACATCTACGCTTTAAGAAGGCTGGATCTGTGATCATATTCCATATAACTCCAACCATTACATTATATCTTACAGACCACAAATTCCTCATTACGAAACGGTGCGAGATTATAAAAACAAAATTTCTTACGTCAACGTTCATTCATTCTTGTTAAACAACACCGATTCCTGCCAAAGATGAGTCGCGGGGCTATTGAAATCAAAAACATCCTAATTTCAATACAGAAGATAGCTGCTACCACCGGCTAGGGATCCCATAATAATAAAAATCCTGTACACCTTCTGTGTAAATCGGAACAAAAAAAATATAAATATAAAATATAATTGGATAATCCTCATAACTCTGTATGATTAGTTGTATCATTCGTTTACATTATTTATTAAATGCGAAATATACTTCTAAATTAAAAAAAACGCCTGAATATCAAATAAGAACCGTGTTTAATGCACAATTTATTAGGAATACTGGTAAGATTGGGAAACATTTAGGACCCTTATAGTTCGATTCATATAATGACTCAAACCACGTGCCCTGATCGATCTAAGTTCGCCTACGGACTATATTATTTTTTTTAATCCACGTGGTTTTATTTCACATTCAAACAAACAGGAAAAAGCTTGCACAAGTTCATTCCATCGAATGTTAAGATCACGTGCCTAGAGGGAAAATTAGTGTGTACTTGTACTTGATTTCACTTTTATAACAACGTTATAAAACAACTTTATTTTGGAACGGATTTATTCTGTAACTATATTGTTTAAATGGATAAAAATTTCCTTTTCCTTATGATCCCCGAAGTTTTACTGACTCCTTCTCTACCTAAGAGTCATCTGGATTGGTAACATCCTCTTACCCATTTCTGCGGCCAATCAACGGTTTAACCACTGTTGTTTCCGGTTTGAATTACCCCGTCCGTTCGTTATTCAAATTTTAGTCCTCAGGTATTTGCTTCTGTAACCTTCTTCGATTGAGGTTGTTTGCAGATATCCATGAGCTGCAGCATTCACTTACCATCAAGTGGACTGTTAGTAAGCTCGTTTTTCACCCAATCTATTAAAAAAAAAGTGCTGTTTGTTATCCTTCTCAATATTACAAACGGAAAGTTAGACTAAACGGAAATGAGTCAATTTGGGAGAAATGTACATTATGCTAAATAAAAGAATAAAGGATACATTGCGTTCTCTTGGGGCATTTAGGCGCGAGGGCGAAAGTCAACCTTTAGTACAACAGATATGGAAATAATAAAACCTTTGATTATTGCTCAATTGAAAATCAAACAAAATTGATATCAGGTGAAAGTGTTTACAGCGCATTAAACAAATTTAGCATAATCACTTCATGAGCTCCCTCGTACCGATTGTCGGTAACATAATTAGCATCTAAATATTCATCATAAACCGACGCGTTGATCATCGATTGTCTACATCTGCAATCTATAAACTACTTTATAATAAAGCGACAGAGTTGTTTTTATACCGTTAGTGGTACGTGCTTTAATGATTCTCTCGCGTCGCTGGTCGCATCCCCGGTAGCTGGTGGCCACGTGGGGCGCCCCGTGGTGTCGCTTATTGCCAGCGAGTGCCGTTTCACGCCGCAATGGACGGCTTAAAGTTTTATTGAAAACTGGCAACCGTTTTTCGGCACAGGTCGCTCCCGCTTTGTGCAATGTTCAATTTAAATTAGTGATGCAACGAATACGTACATTTGTATTCGCCGAATATACTCATGACTTTCTTTTAAAAAAAAAAAGAAATACGATTTTTTTTTATGTTTTATTGAGACAGAACACTACAGGAGCTTTAAGTTGTTGTATGTATTAGATCATACCGACTTGATGACGTTTGAGTTAGATCAGTTAGACCCTCAATAGAGATATTTAGCCATGTGCCTCAAACCTCAAATCAAAGCAATCAACAATCGGACGGTTGGTATTGTGTTGTGGTATCTTAGTTTTCTTTTTAACTTTTAATTTAATAAAATTACCCTTTTAATTTTGATATTGACTAGAGTGTTCTATTTACCTTTATTTTTTTTGACAAATAATTACGTTCTTCTGGTAGGGTACTAATATACGTATTCTAAAATGTATTATTAGTTGCAACATTATTTAAAATTTTAGCCATATTGAAATGAATTGTATGTATGTATGCCTTGTTCCCAATGGCGTAGGCAACGACAATCTTCTTCCACTTGCTACGGTCCTGACATACGTCTTTCCCTTCTTCCACTTTCATCAATCTTTGCATACTGCTCGTTGGTTTTGAGTACTCTTGACCTGGCCTTTTTTCAGAAAGTCTCCGATTTGATCGTGAAATGTTCGCCTAGGTCTTCCTCTCCCGACTCTACCATTCACACAAACTATTGATTTTCGAATCAGGTTATGTTGTGTAGCACCCGTGTATTTAATTTTGCATTTGACCCTTTCTCCGATCTCACTATAATATCGGACACAGGAAGGTAAAGAGGCTACCTTTGTGTTCGAGTACTTCTTCATTTCAGCCTACTACAAGTCCACTGCTGAACATAGGCCTCCCCAAAAGAGAACTTGCAGAACTATAATATTAAATTGCAGTTGACGACTCCCAATAGTGTTCCATAAACACCGTCATGGTTGAAATCGGCGAGCAGGACATCATCATGAAATAATGCATTAAAGGGAAGAAATTAAAGAATCATCATTCTAAATCATTACTAAAATATAAAACATTATGCTGCATATTGCGTTAGAAAAGAAACTGTATTGCTTTAAGTTACAAAACCCGGCGTCAAAACCTTTGTTCTTAGAAATGAAATAATAATTTGCGTGAAATTATATATCACCTTGTGGCACCTGTTAATTATAGCAAGAATAACACATCGGAACAATATGCGGTAGCTGCATATTGTCGAGTCACGGTCACTGTCAGTGGGAGGTAGAGAACAAAAAAATCAATGCGACTGGCTTATTAATGTTATTGCACAAAGTTATTTGCACGTAAACCGAATGTTCTTTTTTATTTTATTAGGCTCTTTAATTGCATATTCAATAAAGTAGATAAGTGTTTAGGAAAGTCTGCTGGTTTATTTTATTAGTTAGTAACACACGCAAGTTGTTGCAACAACTGCGTATTCTAATTATTGCCTATCTCAGACACCAGCTCCTCACACTTCCTAGACTATGAAAACATCTATATTTAAATGGATATTAATTTTTCATTAGATAATCATGTATGGTCTGTTTTTGTGGAGAGAAAATAAACAAATATTATTATTATTATTATTTAACTATTTATGGTACACACGTACATTGATAAAAAAAAAGAAAAACAGAATATTAGTACAGAGAGTCATGGCTGGAAATAAAGCCGATACGGTGGGTTTAAATAAAGTTTAAGTTACATGAGGACCGGTGATCGACGTACATAAGCAGATCGAAGTCGTGTTTCACTATTCATGATATGAAATTAGCCGATCGAGCTAAACATCTTGTTGTTATCGTGGCAACAGAAGCCTTCATCGAATCAATCCGTAATCGCCGAACGAATGATTTCTAGATCGAGAAAGCAGAACGGCTGTCAGTACGTAGGTGAATACTGAGTCAAGCACAAGCAGTTAGCTATTTTAAGTTCGTCTCCTTCATCGGCCTGTATGAATCCACTGCTGGACAGGAGCTAAGAAACAAGCTGATAGCCTACCTGATTGTACGTGGATACTGCAGCTTATGGAGCAACAGCAAACAACATCGTAGAAGTTCACAGACGTGTCGTCGCACAGGAATAAGATGGAATGCCTCACAGCCAGTAATTGTAGTGGATTTTCAAATTTAAATTCATTGCTGTATGGCGGTGCAGTGTTGTACTTACCTAGACGACTCTTAGGCAGAGAAGGAGTCTACAATTATAAGCAGTGAACGGTCAGCATAGTTTTTTTTAAATGCAAATTAAAGGACTAAAAACAAGATGTTCCTTTTCTCAAATAAGGATAGTCGAGGCCAAATGCTTATACTTTGAAATTCGAAACAGGTGGGTCGGATTGCGGAATTCCGCACGCAGGCAATGTGTAAATCCATAGATCGTGGTCAGAGAGATTAAAGGTCTGTATCAAAGCCAAAGATGCCAATTGGGATGCAGTGGTTTTTAATTAATTGACTTAGACTTCGAAAACTATGTACACATAGTATTATTATTATAACACTGTTTCTTCAAAAGAGATATGAATTTTAATGTGTAACAGAACTTATCGTTTTTTTAAGGGAATGGCGGCAAACGTGCAAGCGGTTCACCTGATGGTAAGTGATTACATCTGCAACACCAGAGGTGCTGCATATATGTATATATATGTATTCGATGAAGTTATTGCTGTTAGCCGTTTTGGCTTTTATAGCTTCATAGGTTTGCGCCTGCGTCCTTGAGGCCGCGGGCGTTTATGCTTTAAATAGATGTACAGGAGTACATCTACTGCTTACCTCTTTATGGTAAGCAATCTAAGGACCGTCCGAGGGAGGTTCGGGCCTCGTCTCGGACGGTCGTGGTGTTTCGGTAGTAATGGGCGGTAAGGACCGCCCTGAATCCCGGGTGCAAGGTGTGTACGCGGGTGTTTGATTTGCACGATACGCTCTTACGCGTCGGCGGGGGATTGTGTATGTGACTCTACTCCTAACTGTATGTACAGTGTGTTCAGGTTGAGTAGTGTTAACCGAAACTAGTTCAGTTTGTCGGTCTGTCGGTGCTGTTACGTCTTCCGGGTCGTCTAATACGTTACGCGGGCGACGGTGACGCACCGTTGCGTTTAATATCGGGGAATATTTGTTGGCGTTTACCACCAGCGGGTTAGGGTGTACGGCGGCCGATTCGAAGTAGCGCCGTGACGTTTCCCTGAAGAATGCTTTGATCGTCGGTATTTTACAGTCCTTGTGTAAGTCGTCGTTACGCTGGTACCAGCTTGCACCGGTGGCGCTACGCAGAAACTTATTTTGGACGGTCTGTAGCGAGGCGATGTGTGTTTTCGCCGCGTGAGCAGGCTACCGAGGCATAGGCCATGATAGGTCTTATGCAAGCCTTGTATAGGAGTATTTTGTGTCTAAGTGACATCTTGCTTGAGGAGCAGATCATTGAATGTAGGCGGCCTGCGACGAAGGCGGCCCTGTTCCTGACTGTCCTAATATGGGGGGCGAATGTCATCGCCGCGTCTAAGGTTACCCCTAAGTATTTCGCCTTCCTTTCCCAGGGGATCGGTCGATCGAATAGGGTGATAGTGCCTAATTTACGAGATTCGTAATTATGATTGGCCGTGCTCGTTCCCCTTGTGAAGAGAACTCCTACGCTTTTTTCGGGATTAACCTCAATTCTCCATTTCCGGAACCATTCGCCTAGACGATTGGCAGCGGCTTGGAGTCTTAAGGTGATGCGACCTTTGTGGCGGTCGGAGAAGTATAGGGCCGTGTCGTCCGCGAATAGTGCGAGGTTGACCTGGGGCTCCTTTGGAATGTCACTCGTGTACAGTGAGAAGAGGATCGGGGAGAGGCAGGAGCCTTGAGGGACTCCGGCTTTCAGAGGGCGGATTGAGGATCGCGTGCCCTCTACTCGATAGCGAAAGGTGCGGTTGGACAAGTAGGCTCGTAGGATGTGCACGAGCCTGTCTGGGATATTGAAGTTATACAGTTTATAGATTAAACCGTTGTGCCAGACTTTGTCGAATGCCTTTGCGACATCGAAGAATAGTGCTCCCGTCCTATTGGGCTTGGGGGAGAGGTTTAGGTTTTTTAATATGTGCTCCGTTAAGCGGTGCACTTGTTGGACGCACGAGTGTTCTCGGATCGGAAGCCGAATTGCTCGTCTGAATTATGTTGTTCTCAAACACAAATTGTCTGAGTCTTTTCAGGATTATTCTTTCATACATTTTCCCCATAGAGTTGAGGAGACTTATAGGGCGATAGCTGGAGGCGAGGTTACGGGGCTTGCCTGGTTTCGGAATGCCTATGACGTCTGCCTCTTTCCAGGCATCCGGGAAGGAGCAGCTGGCGAGGAGTACGTTGAAGATGTTTGCCAGTAGGCATAGTAGTGGGGCTGGGAGAGTTTTAAATACCCTGTTGCTTATACCATCCATTCCGGGTGCTGACCGGTTTTTCAGGTTGCTTACTATCTCAGAGACTTCTTTGGGTGTCACTGGCTCTAGTGGATCGTCCACTGGTGGTAACGCGTCCCTACGTGTTACTTCCTCGTCCACCTGCCGCAGGTGGTCCGGATCCGTTGGTTCACGCGAGGGGGGTGCATTGGCTCTCTAGACTGTCCGCGAGGCATTCGGCCTTTTCGCTGTCGTCGAAGGCTAGCGTGTCTAAATCGGGGCGTAATAGCGGGGCATTGTTGCCACGTTCTCTACTTTGAGAGATCGGGCCAGCTGCCAGTAGGCAGTATGCGATGGCTCGATGTCTCCAAGGAGAGAATCCCACCTAGTGTTCCTAAATTCAGTGATGCGCTCTTTTACTTGCCTCTGTAGGCGTCGCATGGTTTCGCGGTTTTGTTCCGTTCTATAACGGTCATGTGCTCTAATAGCTGCGTTTTTTTCTCCTAATTAGGCGTCTAAGACCTGCCGGGAGCTCCATGTGCCGAGCGTTCGACTCAGGGACCGTCCTTTTGGATTCTTCGACGGCTGACTTGAGATGGTCTGTGAGTGAGTTTATTGCCCTATATGCTATTTCAGGCGAGTCTATCTTGTCCGGTATTTTGTCTAGGTGCTGTGATGTCGTAGCTTCGAGTTTGACTTCGAGGGTACGCCAGTCCACGATGGTTTTGGTCTGAGGGACCTCACCATGCGGCTGGCCCAGCTTGAGTAAGACCGGTCTGTGGTCTGAGTCGAGTTCGTGAAGCGTATCTATCGAGTTAATAGCTAGGCTTACGTCTTTAAGAATCGCGATATCGAGTACGTCCGCCGCGTGAGTGTGATACGTCGGATATCTCGTAGGCGAGTCGGGTGCGATTACGTCTAACAAGTAGCGGTCCCGTATGTCGGCGAGCACGTTGCCGTTTGTATTATTGACGCGCGAGTTCCAGAGGTGCTGCAGGTGCGTTGCTGGCCTTTAAGTGTATTTGGGAGGGAGGATGAGGAGGGGAATGGGGAGGGGGACTAGGCCTCCGGTTACCTCACTCACCGAACGATTAAGCTGATAAGTTAAGGGCAGGGATGAGCATTAGAAATGTGAAGGTCTGCTCGAACTCCATTTAGTTATGTGACGGAGCTTATCCCCGAAAACGGCGCTTTGTGCTCTGCGAAAGACAGAACGGAATATGATATGCGACACACGTTTATGCTTTAGAGAAGCAAGATCTGAATAAATGTTTATTATACGAATTCAGTCCGAAACAGTCCTGTCAAATATCATTTTAGATCCTTTGCCGCAAAGATACAAATAAGGAAAAATTATATTTCTATAGTGAATGTCAATTCAATTTATGATTTTAGATATTTGTGCTGAATGTGGTCTTAAAAAAATTCCTCATAGCTTCAACGATAGTTGGTATAATTGCTTTCTGGCTCTGAGTCGCACTTCTTGATTTAAATAGTTATTCCACTACTACATAGTAGTACTGTATTTCACCACGTCAACGCCAACCACGGGGTCCCGTTGACGTGGTGTAAAAAAGGGCGGACTTAATGCCCACTGGTATTCTTTACCAGTAGGCATAAAGTCCGCCCTTCGTTACCTTTATTTTAAAGTATAAGCACAAAATAATGGTAGTATAAAAAGGCGGGTTTAATGTCAAAAGTCATTCTCTGCCAGTCTACCAAACAAATAATTTTTTTTTTACGATTAACAATCATTTTAAATTTCTATTAAAGTTTGTCTAATATTTATTCATACAAATTTGTTTGCTTATCAAACCAGCAACTAATTTGTATTACATGAAGCGCATTGATCTATGA
The DNA here is from genome assembly GCA_029286595.1 of Bhutanitis thaidina. NCBI lineage: Eukaryota > Metazoa > Arthropoda > Insecta > Lepidoptera > Papilionidae > Bhutanitis > Bhutanitis thaidina. Next base: position 2,384,946 of record JAGSMS010000004.1, on the reverse strand, counting down.
CACCGAAAAAATCGCGAAAATAATTGGTAATTATATTGGTATATTGGTTGAGTTTACGTTAGTTACTTGTTTTTATTGCATAATGTTGTCCAACGGACACTATGCAACCGCCAAACATCGAAACCTAATTTCCTGTCTCAGATACATCGACCGTTCCTCTGTAAGCCTAAAGACAAATATAGTGGACATGGACCACTGTCGTTAGACCTTCCTCTAATCCCCCGTTCGTACTCTGAATTGAAAATAACGGATATGACATAGAAAGCCATGGATCATTTTAAATTGGTGAACAGTCCGACGCTTGCTAATGAATCAGTTGGACGTAGAATTGAAATCGAACTCCATGTAAGTTGTCGTGTGTATAATATGTCTATATCTATGGAAAAGTACGTGTATTTACCTTAATCTTTTCTTCTGATATTATTATTAAGATGTTTTACATATTACAGCAGTGTAATGGAAGAAGCAGAATGAAAAAGAGCAAAGCTGCGAAGCATAATTGCTCCGACACCATAATTTCATATATAAAAAACCCGAGGAAATGATTTCGAAATAGAAAATGATCGAAACATTCATAAAATAATTCTGAGATGGTGAGTTGTATCGAATCGTTCTGTAAGTAGACGGCTTTAACTACAGGCAAAAAAAACAGCCAAGTGCGATTCGAGCCTTGTTCTATTAGGATTCCGTATTTTTTTATTAAAATGCAGTATACTTCCACTGTACTCAATGAGCTCTAGATGTCCCACGTGCTAGAGTCAGAAAATGTTTTTTTTTCCAGCTTCATTATCATGTATGGGGGAAAATATCTTATTCAATATTCACCAAACCGTATTTCAAGTCTGTAACTCATTCCATTCACGAGCCAGAGATCCGTAATACATAGACCGACAAAAGTTTTGCCCTTTGAATACGAAGCCCTAATAAAGACGTCTTTCATAACCGAGAACATTGAAATATGCTGCAATACTCGAAGTTTCCTTCGAAATCGATTGCGCGATTAATTCAACTAATATAACGTCTTCATTGGGTAGAATTAAAAAAATTACAGCGTATATTGTTTTTTGAAACAGTTTTAATATTACACACGAATAATATTAATTGTTGTGATAAATCTAAGAGAAAAGTATATTTCACCTGCCAGTGAAGGTAGTGGTTGATAATGTCGAGCCCTGCAATATCAAGGACTTTGCAAAACGCCTAAACCCCTACGGAATGGTGATGGGAGAACGCTGTAGACCCAGCAGAGGAAACTCGGGAGCAGGAATACCAGACGTAAGAACTACTTCGCACCTGGAGCTTACCCGATGTTCAGTGTCGCAACGCTGCCTGCTGTTCTGTCCTTTATTAAGCAAGAAAATTTCTCGTCAACAACAATCTTTAGCTTGTATACATAGCTGTTTTGAAAGGTGACGTTGTCATCAGGTTGTTCTACCAGTAAAACCTCGACGAAGACTTCTTTCTCGATGTCTTATTTAGTCTTGTTCGTCATTGTATCTGGTTGTATACAGCTATATAACGAAACGTCATTACTTACTATACTTAAATGTATCGCTGAAATTACGAAATTAAAAAACTGCTTGAGATTTAATAGTAGGACAATAGCGTAGGTCATTGCAGTAATATGTATATTAAATGTCATGAAATATGTTTGAGTTTTTGTAGGTATATAGTATGTATGAACGTATACAAAATAACAGTACATTTTTATATTAAACGCATATCTATTTGTTTGTGTATATGAATATAGTTAAATAGTTATTTATTATTACATTATTTCTCCACGCCCCGGGTTGACTTACTGAGAATGCCAAAAGGCATTAAGTCCGCCCTTTGTAATAATTTTTAAAGGAGCAATAAAGTTTAAATAAACCAAGTAATCAAATAGGACCACGAGATGGTCCCAATTGGCCTGTTAAGAGAGTGCCATATCCATTTTGGTCCATGTTAGTCAGCTAATCGCAGTTGTATACCTAATCAACGCCCGGCTCCACGACAATATGACCGAAACAGGTACGATTCCTAATTTGTACCGAGCCGCGAACTTTTTCATTACTTTGAAATCTGAAGTCCGACAAACAGCGAGGAAGCCTTAGCTGAGGTAAGTTGTTAAAGTTTACCAGCTGCTTTACCTCGGCTTTTTTACTTTGTTTTTTTATTTTACGACCAACATTTTTTTCGAGAATCACAAAGTTCGCCAACATCGGGCCACTGATTTCGCTACGTGAAGTTTTCGTTTTTGTTTTTTATCAGAATTATGTTTTTTATCGAGCGGCTTAGGAAAACATGTATCCAAGGAGACGCAATTCACGTGTACTGAAATGTGTAAATATGAGGAAACGGTAGAAACAAATAAATACTCATGGCTTGTTGGGAAAGCGGCGTAAGAAAATAATTTTTATATAAGTAAAGAAAAGTACAAGCATGTAAGCACCGCTGATCAAAGGTCAGAGGGTTTTGGAGTTGAGAAATGACATTCAGGATTCCTCGTGATGGTTTCCTCGACCGCCGAGCACGTCGCCGTCGTACATGGACTCGGATCTCGGTGCCGTCTAATTACAGCGAGTGTCCTTTCTGGCATCACCTTTAGATTCCACTTTATGTAGGTAAGGTTTTTAAGTCATCATCATCATGTCACAACATAAGGGTCTCCCAAATATTGCTACAGAGCACGTTCCTGAGCCACCTGCAGCCATCGACTGCAACGGTCGTCACTCCACCTTTAGGGGGATACACTGCGTTTGCATGTATGTGTGCATGTATGTTTGAAGTTATTGCTGTTAGCCGTTTTGGCTGCAGCTTTGGCAGCTTCATAGGACCTTGAAGTCGCAGGCGTTGTTTTAAATATATGTACAAGTGTACATCTTCTGCTTACCTCTTTACAGTAAGCTATATATGGACCGTCCTAGGATGGTTCGGACCTCGTCTCGGACGGTCTAGATGTTTCGATAGATTTGGGCGGTACTTACCGCTACACTGCGTTTGCATGTATGAGTGCATGTATGTTTGAAGTTATTGCTGTTAGCCGTTTTGGCTGCTACAGCTTCATAGGATAGCACCTGCGTCCTTGAAGTCGCAGGCGTTATGTTTTAAATAGATGTACAAGTGTACATCTTCTGCTTACCTCTTTACAGTAAGCTGTATATGGACCGTCCAAGGGTGGTTCGGACCTCGTCTCGGACGGTCTAGATGTTTCGATAGATTTGGGCGGTGCTTACCGCTACACTGCGTTTGCATGTATGAGTGCATGTATGTTTGAAGTTATTGCTGTTAGCCGTTTTGGCTGCTACAGCTTCATAGGATAGCACCTGCGTCCTTGAAGTCGCAGGCGTTATGTTTTAAATAGATGTACAAGTGTACATCTTCTGCTTACCTCTTTACAGTAAGCTATATATGGACCGTCCAAGGGTGGTTCGTCTCGGACGGTCTAGATGTTTCGATAGATTTGGGCGGTGCTTACCGCTACACTGCGTTGCATGTATGTGTGCATGTATGTTTGAAGTTATTGCTGTTAGCCGTTTTGGCTGCTACAGCTTCATAGGATAGCACCTGCGTCCTTGAAGTCGCAGGCGTTATATTTTAAATAGATGTACAAGTGTACATCTTCTGCTTACCTCTTTACAGTAAGCTATATATGGACCGTCCAAGGGTGGTTCGTCTCGGACGGTCTAGATGTTTCGATAGATTTGGGCGGTGCTTACCGCTACACTGCGTTGCATGTATGTGTGCATGTATGTTTGAAGTTATTGCTGTTAGCCGTTTTGGCTGCTACAGCTTCATAGGATAGCACCTGCGTCCTTGAAGTCGCAGGCGTTATGTTTTAAATATATGTACAAGTGTACATCTTCTGCTTACCTCTTTACAGTAAGCTATATATGGACCGTCCTAGGATGGTTCGGACCTCGTCTCGGACGGTCTAGATGTTTCGATAGATTTGGGCGGTACTTACCGCTACACTGCGTTTGCATGTATGAGTGCATGTATGTTTGAAGTTATTGCTGTTAGCCGTTTTGGCTGCTACAGCTTCATAGGATAGCACCTGCGTCCTTGAAGTCGCAGGCGTTATGTTTTAAATAGATGTACAAGTGTACATCTTCTGCTTACCTCTTTACAGTAAGCTATATATGGACCGTCCAAGGGTGGTTCGGACCTCGTCTCGGACGGTCTAGATGTTTCGATAGATTTGGGCGGTGCTTACCGCTACACTGCGTTTGCATGTATGTGTGCATGTATGTTTGAAGTTATTGCTATTAGCCGTTTTGGCTGCTACAGCTTCATAGGATAGCACCTGCGTCCTTGAAGTCGCAGGCGTTATATTTTAAATAGATGTACAAGTGTACATCTTCTGCTTACCTCTTTACAGTAAGCTATATATGGACCGTCCAAGGGTGGTTCGTCTCGGACGGTCTAGATGTTTCGATAGATTTGGGCGGTAAGTACCGCCCTGAAACTTGGCAGTACGGTGGGTACGCGGGTGTTCTGTTGGCTCGATACGCTGTTATCCGTCGGCGGGGGATTGTGGATATGTTGCTACTCCTAACTGTATGTAGAGTGTTTGTTTGCGTAGGATCAACTGAGACTGGATCGGTTGGTCGGTCTGTTGCTGCGTTTGCCTGTATTTTACAACAGCTGTATTTTCGGCGCACAGTATGTACTCACCGAGAATCCGCGTTTTCATTTCATACCGTTGATGTTTCGCGAGCAGAAAGCCCAGGAGAAGAAAGTAATTTAAGGTGCGACGATGCTGCAGGCGCTCACAAGATGGTTGGCGTCACGTCGTTGCCCGCCGCTGTTTCGCGCTCCGATCCCTGTTAACGAAAAACTAGAAGGGAGCTGGCAGTAACCTACGAAATTAAGATGCCACCACTAGCACTTCCTTTTATCGACATAAAGGAGAAATTTGTCGAACCTCGGACACGAGGCATATTTTATTTTATTTTAATTTTGTGTCTCACAGAAAACAATAACAAACAAAATGTTGAATTACATACATCCTGAAACACAGTTTTTACTAGTTCGGGAGCCTATGGAATCATTGAACATAATTGGTCACATGTTTATGTCCAATAAATTTATTATATTTCGTATAGCCTATCGAAAGCGGTACGGGATTCAAAGACAAGATCTCTATACTTCAACATGGGAATATAAAATTCACTTGTGAAAAGTCATTATTGTTTTTTTTTCAATCTACTACCTTTTCGAAATAAGTTTCCTATGATGGAGAAGAAACAGGCGCAAGAAACTACGTACGTTTTTCTCTCCGATTTGTCTATGGGTCACGTACGCATTATTTGCACAGGCGATGATGTTTAGGGGCGCCTTTGAATAGGTGCGATTTCTCGCGCGGCGTATGATTACCCAGCGCCGCCGCTAACGGGTTAAAATGATCTTTAATTTAATCAAAACATCTTAAAGATATTGCTTTAATATAGCCCGCCAGAGAGGACAAATTTATATCGCGGTGTAAGTATACATTCCGCACAAAGGGAGGAGCTCCAGTTGGCCGGCGCATTAAACGATTTTGTATCGCTTGTGTATCTTAATGATGTTTTAGGAACGTGTACGAACACAAATGCTTGCATAGGACACAATATAGGACACAATTTCTTATTTATATTTATTTATCTATCTACATATATAATAGTATATATATATAGTAAGGTTCGGGCTATACTGCTCTGGAACTCCCTGCCCGACGAAGTTAAGAAATCGGCAAGCAGGAACTCTTTTAAAATATTAGTTAAAGATCATTAAATTAATTTAAATGGACTTATTTAGTTATTATTATGTTTCTTATTAATGTTTATGTATCTATCTACATATGTAATAGTATATTATTATCTATATTATTCATTATCAGTTATCATATTCAGTATTAATTTTTATTCATTAATTTTATCATATCTATTTATATTTGTTTATAGTTATTTTAAAATAATTTTATTACTTAGTTAATTTAATAAATAAATACACCTGCTACGGCCTTCTCAGCAACCCATGGGTTGACTGGCAGAGAATGCCAATAGGCATTGAGTCCGCCCTTTGTAACCTCAAATTATATGGGCTGTAAGCAATAAAGTTTTTTAAACAAATAAAAAAAAATATGGTGTATGCAAGTTTTGCATAGTAATAGTTTATCTATATCTTAACGTTTCCTTACGACGACGACGTTTGAAAGGGTATGTTGACAGTTATGAATAGCACTTTATTTACGTACATTTTTTTATAAAAATTAGTCTATTATTTATGGCACCTAGATATTTTATTTCTGAGACCCATGGGACGGGTCTGTCGAAGAGTGTAATTTGGAGAATTGTTTTAGGGAGGCATACGTTTTTCAACGATCATTCTTGTGAACAAGACTGCATGGTTTTTTTTTTCGGGATTTACATCGACTCACCTGGTCTCAAGCTAATCGCTTAATACGTTGCTTACGTAATCAGAGCACTGAAGTATGCCTGCATTTAAGGATCTGCTTCCAGAGAGCTTCCTTCCGAATCTGCAACGGAAAGTGCGTTTCGATAAATAGTCCATCGTAGACTCTCGTCTCTTGGATTTATGTCCGGGAACCTCATCCGACACGAACGGGACACGACACGTTAAAAATGTAATCTGCTCACACCATTAAGAGTAACATAGTTTAATTGTGTACAATGGTCATAACTGGATGATTGTATGCAGCGATATCGTCAGTTCCGAAGGTACGTCACGATCTGGTAAAGTTCCAACCGGATAAAAAAAGACCATCTCAATCTTCAATCGTTTCCTCTGGATTATCCCACCTACCTTATAGATTATTAGACAGACAAAAGTATACAACGAATGAAGTACAATATCTTAATATGGAACCGTGAAATTGTGGTGTAATTTTTTTTCATTGTTGAGAGGCTTAATGCGCCCCGTTAATATTATACATTAATTACTTTCTGCCTAAAAGTTACTAATCTATACAATTATCTGAAAATGCTCGCCAAAATTATATTACAATCGGCCATTTGAGAAATCAATTGAAGAAAAGACAAAAAATAGTGATGTACCAATTCATGACTAATGCAGTTGTCTGCTGGCAGAATAATCGGCTCCAATATGCCATGGCGTAAAATCCAGAATAACTATCAAATTCCGTTCTCTGTAATAAAGAATTTCTGTTAGATAAATAGCCCATGTATTTATTTAAAATTGCGCATGTTAAACACACACGTACGCTTTCTTTTACACAACGGAACGATGTATTGTTAACAAAACAAAGTCACAAAAAAATCTTCCCATGGCACACCGTAACGGTCCATCGAATTAAAAAAAAATAGCAAACGTATCTTAGTGAAATTTGATTGACAGAAGTGAACTTGTCTATTGAAGTCACAAAATCACAGACAACAGAGTTCGTAGGTCGTGTTGCGCGGACAGTTCTTTGTCAACCATAAAGGTAGTGTCGCATCTTTGATAGGTAAACAAAAGATCTTTTGAACCGTCATTTTTGTATACACGACCTTTATAGTGACAATATCAGAAATGTAAAGAACAATGTCTTTAATTAGCATTTGTTGTGTGCATGTGTTTCGGCATTTGTGTGTGTCAATGTACGTGCAAATCACTGTTGTGTGACAGTCCAGACGTTACTTCCTTTAAACATTTTTACCATTAAGTCATCCAGTGATGATTTACGGAACCGATACTTGGTCCGTCCGTCCGACCGACACTTATATTCTTTATTGTTGAGCGTCATAGTGGACAAGAAAGTATATTTTTATTACAATCTTATGGTTCAAGGCTTTTCTCTTTGATGAGATTTTCACCGAAGGGATAGTAGAGGAGTGGTAGATTCTTGCTATGCTATCGCACGGCCAGCTCTAGGAATCTACAGATACTACACAGAATATGCAAAATTTTTAAGCATATGCGCCGATAATTGCCTCTCACGTCACGTAATGCAATGCTTTATTTCCTTAAGTTACACGAACAGACAGACAGTTTCGCAGACAGACAGTCGATCAGCGGTATCTGTTTTATCAATCAGCAGGGTGAGAATGGTATTTGGAGCTAAAATGATACATTCTCTCTTACAGCCTTGGTAAAAGACTTTAAAAAATTGATCTTTAAAAAATCAATGGGTTGTATAATCAGTATACAACTTTTCCAATCCCTAACAATAAACGATAATAAAACTGTTTTTTTTAATTTTAAAATAGTTTGTGTCTAGATAAAAACTTTCCGCGCTTCGGACTCGCATACAGAATTAAACCAAATCAAATGCAGCTTCTCGACCAACCGCCAGATTTCCCTATTCCTGGGAACGAGTACCATAATAAATATAATCCTTTATAGTTTAGATATTAAATCACGGTGCGCGTCATAAATCTGAAGCAATGGGAGTGACCCACAAATTTGGCTCGACAATGGCGCACTCAAACTGGCATTAGCGCATGTACCCTGTCCCCTTTGTCACATAATAAAGTGGACCACAAGCAAGGCTTTGCATATAAATCTCCTAATTAACGTGATTCAACTGGTGCTAATCTCGACTAGCCTAGTCTCATTACCATAGACTATTTTTTTTTCTTCAGTGACAATTGAGCATGATTTAGGGGACCGGATTTTTTGTTTAATACGTCATAACTTAACAACGGTTAGGAAGAAAATATTAAAACGAAAGTAAAAATTTTAAATTCAATTATATTAACGTCCATTAATACTGGTGGTTTTAGTGATATCTATGGTCTCAGTATTAGTTGTCACAACCGAAAATCGAACCCAGGTTAAATCGAGCTCCAACGTTTTTCCACATTTTAATTAAAAATTAAAATATTAAGTAGCAACTAATAAATTGCCCAGCAGTGGGCTGGGGTAGTCCGCCACGTTGCATTTTATATATACGGGAGGATTTTACATGTCCTTTTATTATTTTTCTCTGACATGTTGGTTTTTTCACGACATTTTTTATCACCGCGGAGCCTGTGATTACTCGACGCGTAACTAAGATAACCTGTAGATAACCTTGTACGTGACATGCCAGTAGAGTTTTATTTGTTGCAACATGTCAAGTCATTTTATCGATATCATAGCATCGGAAATTAAACGCAGATTTCTAGCGAGCGTCTAATATCTGAGCTACCACCACGGCTTTGTAAACGAAACGAAGCTTTAAAAACACTCATCTCTTTCATTTATCTCCTAATTGGAACAAAACTAAACAAATGTCAAAGTGCATTGCATTTTTTTTTAAATATTACTCGACCCAATGACATTCCATCCGATTCTGACGCGTTACGTCTTCCGTCGACATCGCTGGCACAAAAAAAAAGCTCGCGACACGCCATAAAATGGATTAGAGCAATTGAAGGTTGCTTATGCATTGTAGTTTACGAACAATGCGCGTTGTCCCCCGGTCATTTCTCTATTCACACACGAATTTATTACATTAAATATAAATTAACATATTATAACCGGAGCAGAGTACCGTTTTGTTATAGTTGCGCGGAGATTTATAACGTAAACATGCGTACGGGAGACAGTGTCTTTAAAATGCAAAGAGGGAGACCTTAACGAAGTATTGTGTCGTGTATGAGACGTTTTTTTTTTTCTAAAGAAGGTGATGCGTCATTGATGAGAACTTATTTCTAATACTTAGATCTAGTTTACTGAAGTTGTGAAAGGTTCGTGTTAAGTTAAGAGTTAATTTAAGCATCACTAGTGCAAGGATATATCACATATTAAATCACCAAATCATCAAAAGAATAACGATCTTCTATTAGGTGATTTAATATGTGATATATCCTTGCACTAGTGATGCTACTCCCCACTAATATTCTGAAAATTGGTTTCAAAATTCAAGTTTCCGTCCGCAGTCAGTTAAATAATTTAATTAAAATTTCTTCTTCTTCATCATCCTATTTAGTGAACATGCGTTGCTTGTGGGGTTGGTTCTACCTCAGAATATGCTTCAATTGCCAGTAAAACTGTTCGTCTATTTTGATTTGTGTTATTTGGTTTGTATATACAGGCCTGCATACATATAGGGTTTATTTATTCTTAATTGAACCAAATACAATATATGATCTGAAAGCGTTCATAATGCTAAAAGCATTGTCTGTCTGTCAACGTTTGGGAGTGATAGAACATCGAAAGCGGTTACAGAGTAGATAAAACAAAATAAAGGTTTAATACACAGGATTATATAATAATACCCAAAATACAAAATACATACATATATATATATATATAAATTATAATATCACTGTGGACTATGATAACGAAGACAACTCAGTAATTATGAGCAATTTTTAAGAAATATTTAAAACAGTCATCCTAGCGTTATTTTCGAATGTGTGTTTACTCGAGGGTATGTATATATACACGCCGTGTTCCCAACGAGGTAGGCAGAGACAATCTTCTTCCACTTGCTACGGTCCTGACATACGTCTTTCGCTTCTTTCACTTTCATCAATCTTCGCATGCATGCTCGTTGATTTAGAGTACTCTTGACCAGGTCTTTTTTCAGAACGTCTCCGATTTGTTCGTGAAATGTTCGCCTAGGTCTCCTAGGTCTTCCTCTCCCGACTCTACGATTTACTCGATAGTTGTCTAAACTTTTCAGGCGGTGGTTTGTATGCTATCAAAAACGTGGTAGCAGAGTTTAGATTAGTTTCGCCTGTTTCTTTTCCTTCGCAAATCTGCGATGTGTAAATGCCCCGCATCAGACGCCCTCAGCGCAGGGCGGTGTACTGGTGGTCGGCAGAGATTTCACGACTCCGCGCATCAACCACAATAACGAAACCGTAATAGATTGTAAATAATATGACAATTGAAAAACGAAATTTGAATTTCAAGTCATTATAAAAAATAATCTCTCGAAGTCAGACTCGATTTCGCCTACCCATAACTCAAGGAACGCATACATACGCTGCCCGCGGTTACGCCCACAATTTTTTTCCCGAGATTCTTCGTCAATGGTATAATCTACATATCTGTCAAAATACATTCAAATAAATACATTTATAATATAATCAAGATGAGATCTGAAGAAGTTTCAATACATACAAACACTAAAAATACATATGCACAGTATTTTTGGATGGGATTCGAACAAGGACTGATGATTCTTCAATATTCCATGCGTCCAATCCAAGCTCTCCAATCCGATGCTATCGGATCCATGCGATCGGCAATTTCTACAATAATTGATGCGGATTGGCACCCGCTGCCCATCAGTAAAGAGTCCTTCACTCGATGGGCTTATCTGCCTGCAATAAACATTGCCAAACAATTAAATCCCCAATAAAATTAAACAGTGTACCGAGGGTGGTAATTCCTCTTGTATAGGATTAGTGATTTACTTCGATATGGTTTTAATTTTAAATTCGTCTATTTATTATTACGGTATAAAACACGAAATGTATGGACTAAAAACTTACGTATTTTTAAAATAAATTATTATTATTTCGTTAAAAATAATTACACTTCTAAAAAAAATCACATTTATGTGATTTACACGTAAACCTCCTTCGACGTGTAATTATTCATGTTCTAAGAGTTACTCGAAGTATTTTTTTTTAATTTTTAACAGAAACCTATTAAAAAATAGATCAATGATTGACCTAATGCGTTACACCAACGTCGAACTGTATTATATTTTTTTTATGAGAAAGGCGGCAAACGACCAAGTGGCTCACCCGATGGTAAATTATTACCGTCGCCCACGTACATCTGCAACCAGGTGTTGCAGATGCGTTGCCGGCCTTTAAGGGTATTTGGGAGATGGGAGGGAGGATGAGGAAGGGGATGGGGAGGGTGAGTGGGCCTCCGGTTACCTCACTCACCGAACGAAACCCAGAGGCACAAGACGCCTCTACTTCACGCCGGTATTCTGCGAGACCGTGGTACCGACCCGGTCGAGCCGGCCCATTAGAGCAGCAGCAAATGCCGCCGCTTGTCTCTACCACGTTTTAAAATTATTATTAATAGAACCGCGAATTGCAATTACAGTAAATATAAATGCATATTTCTAACACCATACACACGCTAAATGTACACCATAGAACCGTATCGAAGTTCCAAATAGCTCGCCCCAGGACACCCCACGAGAATCACACTAGCGGGCCTAACGAAGCTCGAAGCATATTGTTTGCGTGACCATGGTTTAAGTTACCATTAATAATAGAAACGTACGTACCCTTTTATCGCTGCATATGGCTTTAAAACGATTTTGTCTATAGCTCACTGTGATTTTGTTTATGGTTCAGTGTCACTATCGTTCGCAAATTACAGAAATGTTTTAAAGTGAAACTTATAATTATTAGGTCCTTACATATGAAATTAGCGTTAATAAGCTAAAGAAAAATTAGTTCATAATTATGAAAATATATGAAAAAAGCAAAAACTAATTTTTCTTTATGAAATTATATATTTAATCAATCGATGTATGTACCATTATTATCTATGCACTTTCGCCATTTTATAAGTAGTTCATTGATTCCTTTGCAGAAAAAATTTTGATAGCGACAATCAATAAAATCTTTGAAAGGGGCTTGGACTACATACCTCATGGGAATTGAACTTTTTTTCTTGCAAGAAATTGTCCAAATTTCGAAAAGTGGTAATCTGTCTGGAGCAAGGTCCGGGGAGTATGATGAGTATCGAAGACATTCCAAACGCAGCTCCTCTAATATAGCGACCGTCTGTCGTAAAGTATGGAGTCTAGGGTTGTCACGAAGCAGCAGTGGGCTAGAGCAATTGACCAGTCTCGGTTGTTTAACGGCTAGATTTTACATCATGGTCTGCAATTCTTGTCAATACAGATCTGCCGTAGTCGTGTGGCCAGATCTTAAGAAGCTGTAGTGTAAGACACCAGCACTGGTCCACGAAAACCCTCACCAGTACCTTCTGAGTCAAGTTTCGCTTGGGACAGGATTTGGCCAGTTCTCCTGGGTTCAACCGCTGTGATGAGCGTTCCCGATTGTCGTACAGTATCCAGTTTTCATCACAAGTAACGATACGTTTCAATATTCCCTCGTTATTGTGACGGTTGAGTAATGTAACCCAGCACTCGATGCGTGTTTATTGGTGTGCTTCATTCAATTCATGCAGTACCCTATTCTCGAACTCTTCGCTTTTCCAATTTGTTTCAAGTGAATAAAAATTGTTTTGTCACTCACACCGAAGCCTGCCGCTAATTCTGACGTGGTTTGCGATGGATCCGCTTCCACGATCACCTTTAATTCTTCATTGTCAACTTGGGTCTCCGGTCGTCAGCGGGGTTTGTTTTGGAGGTCAAAATCTCCAGAACGAAAACGTTGGAACCTAAAACGCACCATGCTTTCTTCTACAATAGCTTCTCATACAAATCGTTGATCCTTCGAGCTGTTTCTGCAGGGCTGGTTCTACGGTGGAACTCATATTCGTAAATGACGCGATATTTCAAGTTTTCGATTTTGTTAACAGAAGGATGACGAAGAAAAATTAAATGGCGCGAAAACAAATGAATCACAATTCAAAACACAAATACACAAGCCTAAATTTGAAATACATTCGAAATTGGAATTCTTAACCAAACGCCAGATTATTTGAGATCAAAGTGGCCATTTCGACAAAACGTCAAATTCATATGTAAGGACCTAATATTAAAACCTAATTCAAATTGAAAAGGAACCAAAAAGATGTTATTGTCAAAAAAATACGAAGAACTACAAGTTAGTGTAACCTGTACTGGAGCAGAATACTCCAAAACCCTCTTAAACCCATGATGATACCTTTTGTATTTTGGATATTATATAATACGTATACGTCTTTAACGTAGCTTATTCATGTTAATAAACAGCAGCTGCCCTTTGTGAGCAACGGTCAGATACAATACACCCAGATCGAAAAACCAACAATTTGTGAATCAATCCAGTAATATAGATTTGAGCTGAGTATCGAACGCATGACCGGCGAGTCAGCAAGCGTTTTCGTTTTCATACGCGTTCGTAAGCGTTGTATTTAGTATCTAAATAAAAACGGTTTACTCGTACTCCGTGAAACGTAAACGTGTTACGTATTCTCAAACACGTTAAGAAAAACTACTCATAATTACTACCTCAGTTTAGGAACAAAGAGAACACACAGACAAATGAAGAACGCATGGTCACGCATACTATCCTTTGTGATGGTGACTATCGTTGTGGAGACAGTTCACTACCGTTTGTAGCGATTAGACCTACTACCGTGGCGGTAGTGTGGCTTTCAATGTTGAGACAATATCTTGAATAATGAATACTTGTTGCGCTTTGTGATTGGCTGTATGAACTACTTAGTTTAGTAGAAACCCACTAATTATTATGTAGGTTGACTAATCTAGAGCACGTGAAACATGCGCTGGTATGAAGCAAGGTACTTGTTGGTCTCGTAATTGCGATCTTAATAAATCTCTTTTCCATTTGTCACACACTTTTGTCCGTGAGTAATGGAGTAAATAGACATCTCGTAGGAAACGGCTTTTGTGGAGTGTCTGTACTGAAGTACCAGATAAGTACCATCCCCACTATAATATTGTTTTCAAATCAGTCACCGCGAAGCACCAAGTGCTCGCAAGATCGACCATTCACTCTGCTAAGTCTGCTAAGCTTAATAAATTACTCTCCATTTTTAAAATCAATACTAAATAGTTAGATGAATACGTACAAGAATCATCATATCTATCAAGATCAATCATATCTAGAAACCTACGATAGATTATGATAAGTAACATTGTCTGTCTTAATCATCATAGCGACGAGCGTGAATCTAATTACTATACCAGAAAGAAAATTCGAGACATCGAGAGACTTTTCTTTATCGATAATAAAGTGAATGAACGCGTGAATATATCGCTATAACGCAAGCTCTGTGATGATGAAGGTAATGGCAAATCATCATCGTAAGTGGCACATAAGTCCAGTTGTGAACTTTCAAATTGATGATTATATTGTGCTATCTCCTGTAATTATTGAGACGAAACAATATACAAATTGTTAACGTACTAGCCTTATATTGTTAATTACAATTCAAGTAGCGTATCGATGAAATCTGAATGAAAAAACATATAGCGTGTAACACGGCTCACTCGAACACTGGCCCATTGTTATTACAAACACTTTGCCCAGCCTTTGGAATCTCTCACTCTTTGTCTATACAGTTGCTGACGTTGAAAATTAATGAGCGACTCCGTCCGAAGACATCTCAATTCAGTGTCGTGTTTGTTGTGAACGCGTTGTTCCTTTTGTCTAGGTAAGGAGACTACCGCTATCGTATTTACCGATTAACATTTATGCTTACATGATATTGTACTAGTGTGCTTGGAAGACAATCCATTTATAAGCAGTGTACAATATTTTTTATCAAGATTACATGTTAGCGTAGAGCAGTTGGTGAGTGCAGCAACATCATCGCCTGATCATATTGATCATCCTTCTACAGTTTGCAGGACTATAGCATGGGTTTTTTCGAATGGATTTTCAGCCATCATTCGTTTTTCAGGGGCTCGTCCGTCAATCAAGATGCACTCTGCTGGTTTCCACAATTTTTACATAATTGTAAACTTCTTCAACATGTCTTGTTGCACGACTGGCTGCCTAGAAAGCGCTAACAAAATCTGTCATGCCTGGAACTTAAATGAATAGTCAAGCTTAGAGTAATATTTATAATACTATTACCAATATGCACGCTATTTTAAATATGCTTTTAGAATAATATATTTTATGTAAGTATTGAACCATTCGCTTTCTCTTCTTACGTTTGCCGCAGTCTGTGTCATTAAACGCAGGCTTTAAGCACATTGACATGAAATTCCAACACGATGGAACCAAACATCTGCTACCTCTCATTGCTCAACTTCAATTATATCGTCGAATCAGTTTACTAAATAAAACATGGGTTAATTCAATGGCCTTCAAACGCAAACGTTTGCGTTTATTGTAGTTACAATGGGACTTGTGTTTCCCTGTCACTCAAAGTTAGATGTAACAAAAGAGATGCGCTTTAAGTTTCTGTTGCAACAATGGAGTATGAATAGCAGTGAATATAGAGGTGGAGAGATAGCGCTATGGGTGATTATGTATGTACGGTTAGGAAAACAAAATATTTTCGTGTTTTTTCAAATGAAAAACATGAAACAAAAAAAACTGGTCAATCATTTGCTACTTAAACTAGGTATGCAATTAAACTTTAAAATGTGTTTAGGTCGTGTGGGGGAATATCATCTTTTTCTCTGCATGGCAAAGCAAAAGAGGAGATTTTCTACCTGTGAGTAACGAGGCTCATACAATTCGGTTTTATTATCAATATTAAAGAACTCGCTCTCCCATATTCTCATCATGGTTTTCATAGAAGGTGTGTATGTATATATTCGCACCTTGTTCCCAAAGGGGTAGGCAGAGACATTCTTCTTCCACTTGCTACGGTCCTGACATACGTCTTTCGCTTCTCCCACTTTCTTCGTGGAAGGTGTGGCTGACTAATAGAAAATATACTTAGTAACGTGTGCAAAATCACAATTTATTGTGAAAAGTTGGTATTCATCTCCGTCACAAGTATCATCGACTCACTTACCTATCACTACCACTCACTACCTATAGTTATAGGCGTGAGCTTTTGTGACACCCATGTTTTTGTGTACGTCACAAATAGCTAAGAGTAAAAGAAAGAACTTTATAATAAAATCTTAAAAAATTACTTATATTTAATTGATTACTTTTTTTGCAGACTGTGTATCGGCCAACATCGGCAGAGGATTAGTGGATCTACGCGCAGGAGTGACGTCATGAATATAAAATTAAAACCTTACGAAACACTAACGCGGGCCGACAGCGCCAATTGTTGGGAACATATTAACTATAATACAGAGTAACGTAACATAGAGAGTTTATGATAAAATATACATATGAAATTGGTATGCTTTGCGACTCAAGAAGTAAAACTTTCTTTATAGTTCATATGTTATTTGAATGTGCCAAGATTGTTTATGACAGAGCGGTATGTTTAGTTATTTATAAGACAAAGTTTCAACTATTTTTTTGGTAACAACGGTATCTTGGAATCTGCCATGGCATCTTACTCTTACGACAAAGTCTACTAAATGAAGTGCACTGCTTATGTACCGTAGTAGACTTTCAAATACACTCTCCTTCTGATAGTAAGCGGTAATTGTTCGGAAGCCTCTCCGAAATCCAATCAATTCGAGATGTGTGTGTCTTAAGATTGGGAAGGAAAACTTTTTTTAATAGGAAAGACGGAAAACGAGCATTAGATTCACCTGATGGTAAGTGATTACAGTCGCGTTATCGGCCTTTAAGGGTATTTGGGAGATGGGAGAGAGGATAAGGAGTGGAATGGGGAGGAGGAGCGGGCCTCCGGTTACCTCACTCACCGAACGAAACGCAGAAACAAGATGCCTCTACTTCACGCCGGTATTCTTCGAGGTCGTGATATTAATCCGGTCGAGCCGATCCATTCGAGCAGCAGCTAAAGCCGCCGCTTGGCTCTACCGCGTTAAAATGAACTCTGTGAGAACATAATCCATCCTTTTTTTTAATGCATATGATTCCCTGTGTCTTAATGACTGGATGATAATAAGATAGATATATATATATATATATATATATATACATATATATAGACACATAATCATACACACTCGTAAATCAAATCGACATCCATGACTTGGGTACATATTTTTAGGTATTTGCCATATAGCGTCGATGGTAGAGTTACTCACAATTAGTACTAATTTTTTTTTTAATAAATGCAAATGTAAATACCTACATTTATGGATATATAAATTTATAAGTTAATTGTGTTTCCAACTTCAAACATTTAAAAAAAATATCGATAAATACTCTCTGTAATTTTATTACTCTGCCTAAAACAGCGTATTGTACAAAATATATTGCGTGTTGTTCCACTAAACAATGATGAATTCGGAGTATTTGGCCTATGTCTCTTTATTAGTGATGACTGATTTGACCAGTGATTATTCGCTATATTATTTTCGTCAAACACAATTCTCATAGTATTTAGTAATATTGTATTTTACAACGGCACATTACCTTCATAGTTTAAGAGATTCGTAGCAAGAAAAGCAATCCTTTTAGGATAACTTAGTCTGTCATACGTGTGACTATCTGTTTTTCTGTTTGTACGTCTATCGATTAAGACACTTTTGGTATGTAGTAAGTTCTCACAGTACTAGGAGATATCCGAAATTTTCGATTTTATAGACCTTGCGCAAAAGAATGAAGAAATAAAAGACATTATAATAGCCACAATATTTAGTTCAATCTTCCCTTCTAAATATTATTTTTATGGAAACGGGGGCAAACAAGCAAGCGGCTCACCTGATAGTAAATGACTACCGTCGCCCACAAAATTATAGCACAAGTATATTTACGAAGCCTTGTAATAAAAGATAATATTAAACCTTGTGTGAAATCCTTCCGTTCCTTTCCATTCACGCTGGACTTGTTTTTAATTATTGTTAATCATCAGGACAAAAACGGTTAGCATACACATTCGTATATGATGTTCTCTAATTAGTTCAGAACTT
This sequence comes from Bhutanitis thaidina, assembly GCA_029286595.1. Taxonomy (NCBI): domain Eukaryota; kingdom Metazoa; phylum Arthropoda; class Insecta; order Lepidoptera; family Papilionidae; genus Bhutanitis; species Bhutanitis thaidina. The sequence goes on along the minus strand of JAGSMS010000004.1, from coordinate 2,366,390 downwards.
GTTATATGTATGTTATATACTTAGATAAATATATAATCTTATATATATATCCATCTAAACGTGTCTAAGCTAAATCTCTGTCAAATCTCTCACTCCATTACACAGCCTGCTTGCTCAGTGAAGTGAGTATGAGAAGTCGTTATCCTCAACAATACATCCAGTCACAAGTCCGCTGCTGAATATAGGCCTCCCCAAACATTGTCCTGAGGCCGACACGGTCCTGAGCCTCCTGCATCTATCGACTTCCTGGAACACTGTGTAGAAAGGACTTAATCCTTATATATATATTTACACAGCAGTGCCGATACCCTCTGTAGTCTGTTGGATTTGGGTTCGGAAAGTTAAGTTAACGAGCCCCATTTGTTAGCATTGCAGGAGCATGTTAGGTTTGTATATAAAAATATCCAACTCAATTAAGCTTAATACTTTAAGCGAACAATATTTATATAATATAATGATTTCTCGGAAACGACTCTGACGATTAGGATGGTTTTTTGTACTTAAATAACGTTTTACTTTGCAATTTTATCTAGATAAGTGTCAGCGCTCCAAAATTTGTTTATATAATTATTAATTATAACTACTTTTATTTTGAGTTCAATGTAAACGATTACCAGTTAACCCTTACCAGTTATTTGTGTAGCTAATATAAGAACAACAAATGAAGATCTTCAGTAAATAAATTTTATTGCAAAACGTTAATTCATTCAATGAACCCCTTGATACCTACCAAGAAGCTTGCACGTATGCATGTCCTGTGTCAGTATAATATAATAACGCCTCGGGCTATCACGTAAGGTGCACAGTAAATCGTACCACGGTATCGTTTTCTTAAAGATGTGCTACGAGCACCTGCTGTTAAGCTAAAGCGAACAAAGTCTGAACAGCTCCGGTGCGGAAGCTGTTCGTTGCTATTGAAAATATAGCTAGTGCACTTTACATAACAGAAAGAGATATAACTTCTTGACAGAGCAACGTCTTCTCTTTATCTTCATGCAGTGTCAGCTCGCGGCTATAGACAGTCGCCTTAGATTAATCGAATAACAGGAATTCGATTCCGCGGTCTTCAAAATTGTTAAGACATTTAAAAAAACTTCATAATTTTTAAACCCTACTAGTCTACAATGCTTTATAAATACGTTTAATAACATAAATCCCGTCGTAAATAATATAAAAAAAATATCTTTTGATCAATCCAAGATGCGACCCAAAGTGTTAACGCCAAACGCCCGGTACCGACAGAGTCAGCATCTAGCTCTAAGAATTAGTAAGCAGACGCACCCAGGTCCTTGCCTGTAATAGACCCGGACGTTTGATGAATGACTTAACGCTTCTCGTGTCATAAGTCCTGATGTGACTCATAACAATGGAATTCTGTTGTAATGAATCCATAGAAACTAGTAGATAGTGTATATGGGGGAATATACCAACTCTTTCTTCAAATGCCAACCTCATCTGCACGTGGTGTACCCCGCTAGCCCATACACGAGGCTCTGGCGACCGAATGATGGCCGAATATCCATCTACAAATCATAAACTTGTCGAGCCCAAATCCCACAGACTAGTGATCGGCACTGCGCTTACCAACCCGCATGCCCAGCGAGTGGACTCTGGTGGAGCGATAGGCAAACTTTCCAAGAAATAAACGCCGGCTCTTGCTGTCGTTTTCTTGAAGAGACCTATGTTCACCAGTGGACTGAAATAGGTTGATATAGAAGATAGGCTTTTCCAATAAAACATCTAGAAAAAATTTTTGTATTTCTTGGAGGTATAACCAATCTTACCACTGGGTGCTGTCAAAGTTTGCCAAGACCATCTTCATATTGACCGCACAATCCTTTTTACCTTAAGAACAATGGAACTGTTTGTGAGTATTTTAATAACCATAACTGCTAAAGTTAATATACATAGTGTATACTATTTGTTGATCCAAATAAATCTAAAATAAAAAAGTTAGCACCATTCTACTATGCATTATTTTTGTCTTAAAACAATTTAAAACTCCATAATGTGCCTCATAAACTCACATGTAATTAAATAATTAATTGCAAATACCTACATTATTGTTAAATAATTGTTACATATATCAATTACGAGTCAAAACAAGTGAACTCAAACTTAAAGGTGTAATAAATTGACCTATTATTATAAACAAAAGACATTCTGACCCGCTTCCATAACAAGTCTTCGTAACAATTCTTGAAACAATTTGAACATTACTTGAACAACTTAATTAACGACTTAAACCAAGATTAACTTGTACCGTAACAATGGACGTACAAAAATGCAATACCGTGCCAAGTCAAAATAAATCGTGCTAAAATACTAACTTTGAACCTTTATGGGTCTCAGCTTTCGGTTACAAAACGTCTTAACATATAACGAAATATGTAACTTGACTTTGTGTGAAGTCAATAAAGGTTAAGTAGGTACTGCAAAACTTTTAATAGATTCGTTATGAATCACAGAACGACTTATTACAACTTGTAAAAAGGCTTGACAAAACAGGTTTATCGACTACACAATCGCAGCATTGAATAAACTTATTTCAAAGCTTTTTTTCATAATTTAAGTGAAAGTATTCTATATTACAATAATGTATTAATTGCTAGAAATCGTTGGTAATATAGGTATCCGATCGAAAGATGGCAGTAAAATAGTCGTAGCTTAGCCTATCAAATATTGAAGGCACGATTCTCGTGGACGAAAGACAATACTAAAAATATTGTACAACCTGCTACAATTTAACTTATTAGCTAATTATCTCACCCGAGGAAGTCAAATTAAAGTCAAAGTCAATACATATTTGTATTCAATTTAGGCTAGTTTAAAACTCTTATGAACGTCACAATCTATTGGTTAGATAATGAAGAAGTTCGCAGAAAGGACGCAGGTTCGGTTAGAAACTCTGGGTTTTTTTTAATGCAATGTTAAAGTGTTATCTATATAATGCAGTCGTACAATATAAAATATGTACATATCTTTCATATATAAAGTAAGACCTTTAATTTAACTAACACCGTTTTCTTAATATAATGATAATTATAGTAGACCTTCTGTAACAAAACTATTTTTTTTTTAATTTTTGACATTTTCTTGCACTATATTCTCGTAGATTTTAATATAACATGTATGCATTAACTCAGATAAGACTAGTTTTTTGCAAATCAATAATATTAAATAAAATAATGTATTTGCTATAAAAGTAGCATTTACAGGCTGCTACTTTTATAGGCTAACAGTATAAGCTTTCGCAGCTCCTACTAAAGTACACAGATCTTTGCTAATGAAAGAACATAAGGCAAAGCTCCATCCACTGCGATCTGTCGGTATGCTAACAATATAAGCTTTCACAGCTCCTACTAAAGTACACAGATCTTTGCTAATGAAAGAACATAAGGCAAAGCTCCATCCACTGCGATATGTCGGTATGCTAACAATATAAGCTTTCACAGCTCCTACTAAAGTACACAGATCTTTGCTAATGAAAGAACATAAGGCAAAGGCCACTGGGATCGGTCGGCAACAACAATACTTTGCGAATTGCGTTACAATTTTTGTTTCTTCTTTACTCTTTCTTAACCGAACATTTATGCGGGGCCTATTACAACATCACGCTTTTATTGTAGGTTGTTTAACAATACTACAAGAGATGGAAGACGCTCTAAATCATGAAAACGCCCATCGAAATGCATCTTTGTTTTCCCCAACAGCGAAAGATCTTATTGCTTTGCGGTCGGGATGCGTTCGAAATCATCTGGAAATGCAAGTGTCTTTGCGGTTTTTTGCCTACACTTCTTTGCGATTTTGAAACGTTTCGCCGTGAGAATAAGGTAGCTTGTATAGTCTGTGCCCAGTAAATGTATGTTTGTGAAAGTATATCGAAATCAGACGAATGAAGTCATACGTCAAACGAGTCGAGCGGTTAGGCCGAACGAGCTGGCTTTGAGGCAAATTTTACGAGACAATATTTCAATATACTTACGAGGTGCCGTCCAGCTGTCCGTTTGTTTCGACAGCACAAAGGCGAACATTTCTCTTCTTCCTTTTGTATTCCTTTTAGTTTGCCTCTAATTGCTTAAGTCTTACTAAAAATTACTATGCCCTTTTTGATTTGATTGTTGCTAAAAGTTTAAGTTAAAAAATAATTATGTTCTTGCATGTTAATCATTAGTAAGACTTGAACTTCTCTAGTATGCACTTAATAATGCAATTTCAGCTTGTTTCAATAAATATAAGAAAATAAGCCCGAAAAATCATATACCTGATACGGGGTGGACAGAGCTCTAAACATTTTAGTCATTCCAGTCCAATTTTCAGAGTTTCTTAAGGTCAACGCGACAGTCGGTGAGACTGGCGTCGTCTTAGTATGGAACCCTCCACAGGGCGACGTGCTCGCGTCATCTGATTCGGAGTTAGATCCTCTAACATTAGTGTAATACAATTTAAAACTTATCTCAATGTAAAACTTTAGTAGCTTATTTTCGTTGAGTTTTTGATGTTATGTGTTTTGAAAACTAAAGTAATCGAATAACTGAGCAACGCGTAAGTAAATACTACTTATTATGCAGGGTTATTTAATAAACAGCGACTCCCTCTAAGATTTCACATATTAAACCTTATATTACCAAATATTCGGGGGTATATACTATCTGTTTCATCTTCAAATATCAAGTTTAACAGCACGGGATGCACACTGCTGAATAATGAAAGCGCGGATTTTTTGTGCAATGGCCCATATCCAGCAGAAGACTTTATACTAAATAGCCCATGTTAACTGTGACAACACCCAATACCCCCGTGACCGCGGGTGCTGTAAAGCACACGAATTGTCGTGAACATAAAAACAAAAATTGGACAACAGTTTCATTTCAAACTAAAAACTACAACACTAGAGGTTGGCGTAAATACAAGAAATCGTTAGGTGTTCAAATATTTGTTTCAACAACTAAAGTCGTATCTCCATGTTCCGCCGCTGAGCGCTACTAAATCAAAACACTATTAAGCTTAATAAGTTCGTGCCTAAAAAGATGTGAATAATAATCAACGTAAATGTGTTATATTTAGTCTATTTATGAGATTTCAGAAAAAAAGAATTTAACAGCTTTTGTGCATAAAAAAATATCTAAATTCTGATAAAAACTCATACAAAAATACAACAAGGTTTAAACAACCTTACGGATGTTTGTTTATTGTATGTGTTTTTTTTTATGGGAAAGGCGGCATACGAGCAAGCGGTCTGATGTTAAGTGATTACCGTCGCTCACGTACATCTACAACACCAGAGGTGCTACAGGTGCGTTGCCGGACTTTAAGGGTATTTGGGAGATGGGAAGGAGGACGAAGAGTGGTGTGGGGAGGGGGAGTGGGCTTCCGGTTACCTCACTCTTCCGAACGAAATGCAGAAGCACACGATGCTTCTACTTCACGCCGAATACCGCGCTAACTTAGAAATACTGTACTAACTTAGTTACCATGATAGTTAATAAACAATACGCAATGGGTGGTAATAACATCTGGGCGTGAGTTGAACGCTCTGATGCCGTTTCTAGAAATAATATCGTTAAATATAACTAATCTAATATGACTATTAAAACGTTTTGTTTAGAAAAAAATACAAAAAGTTGTGGCTACCTACGGTGTTTCTTTCGCCGGTCTCGTCTCCCTCAGAGGAACCTCATTACGAAACGAAGACTTTAAAAAAAATATGTTCGACAAGAGAAATGTATGTTTCTTATGATGAATAAATGATACATTTCTTAAGCAGTGTGAACAGGCTTTTATGTTATAGTACCAAGGTAACAATGAATACTAACATAACTTAACTCAGGTATTGTGACAAAAGTCCCGTGGACAGCGGCCCTTACAAATACGACCGAATGACCGAACTCTCGTTAGACATTGTTAGGTTAGTCTGTAAATGGCTCTTGATAGAGTTCGATAGCCTTAAATAGTTGTAATACGTCATTAAGCATTATTCATTTACGTTATTGTATCAAAACCCGTATATCAATAAACGTTTGTTGTAGTTGGCACCATTGTAATATTAATAATATTATGTTAACACTGCGAATTTTCATATTGAATTTTATGTTAGTTATCAGAAGCCACGATAGCAGATTGATTACAGTCCTATGGTAGATCCCCTGTGGCTCGAAGCAATGAATCGGAAGTCATTTACGATTTTTACCGTTTGCTTGATGCATGATGCCACTACAAGCCCGAATAAGCCCCCGATTCGCATAGTAATTAGCATCATGAATAGACAGACAGTGTTAGAGACAGTCCTCTGTGCCGAGCGTGTACGGAGGAGGAAGAAACGACGGCCCACGTCCTGTAGCAGTCTCCGACGGTCGCGGGATACAGGGCTAAGCATCTCGCCTCGCCGAGGTCACCGGTAACTTTAACGGTTTACAGAGTTTCCTTGAGGAGCTCGGTTGGCTCGAATAATTGATGTTCTTGCTCACACGCAAAATACGCGCACAGTCGTGGAGTTGCGGATACCGGGCCGTCATAACATAACATAACATAACATCGTTGGAATGGACACTCAGACGGCGACAGGCTCACAACCCATCACGTTGTCCCAACAATAGAAATTCTATTGTTTTGACAGGTTAACTAATTTCTCACTTGTTGAAAGCTCGTAACAAGATAGGTTTTCGTTTATTTTTTTAATCTATTTCAAGGTCTTGGACAAGAAGACAAAATGCAATTTTCATGTATACGCACGGTTCTTTTTTCTTCTGCATCAGCCTATTTAAGTCCACCGCTGAACATTGGAAGTGTCAGTAAAATTTGGCATGTAAGCCTTGCAAATTTGACTCTTACGATGCTGGGCAAACGGTTTGTCAGCGAAGTCGGTACCCTAGAAGAGTGATGCTGCTCTCGAGTTCGACTTAACTTGGTGGGATTTTTCGCCAGCATTAGGTCCCCGGAGCATCGTTTGTTAGCTGGTAGGATACACCACGTGTAGGCGAGGTTTGGTATTTGGAGAAAGAGACGGTATCTTCCCCCAGACATACCTACGGTCTGGTACTGTGATCACAGCAGATCCTCCCTATGTGAGAGGCACGTCGAACAGTGGCTGATCAAAACAATAAAAAGGGGATGATATACATTATTACTCTTTAGACCCCATACGTTATTAAATTTAGAAAACGAAATATTAGATATTTATTTTATTTATTCTTTATTGCCTTAAGCTTAAGGTTACAATGGGCGGACTTAATGCCAAGTGCCACTCTCTACCAGTCAACCCTTGTTATGCTGAAAGGTAGTTGGCAGGTATAAAACAAAGAATAAAAAATAAAATAAAATAAAAAAACTCCAATAAAAATAAGTTGATAAGTACATATAAATAAACTATATAATTAAATAAATATTTATAACATAAAATACACAAATACGTATACAAGTATATAAAAGGATAAATAAATAAATATATAATAAAAATCAAAAATAGATAAGCCGAATATTGTCAATGATCTATTATTCTATTAGGTAATTACGAACTAGACTCTTAAACAGTTTCTTGCCAGGAGCTGCTTTTATCTTATCGAGCAGGGCGTTCCAGAGGAGTGTAGCTTGAACAGTAAAAGAAGAGTTATAGTATCCTGTACAATGTTGTGGAACTCGAATCTTAAATCGTAAATATGTGTATATAGGGTATTTTTCAACACGATCTCGTCACTATCGACCAGAATACCTCATGGTGTTAACGACTTTGTGAAAAGCGCAGAGTTGTCACGTGTTTGCTAGCCTGTCGGCGGAGCGTGTCGGCTTCGATCACTTTCATTATTTATCTGCCATTGTCCGACTCGCATAAACAGTTCGGTTTACGACCGCCAGGACTCAGTTTCTTAACAACTGCTTAGTGGGCAATAAACGTTGCTTAAGACGCTATACGAATTTATGTTTTTTGTTCGCATACAGCGCGGTATTGCGCTTGGGGTCGACATGAGATTAGGTACTGTTTCTTATTATTTTTTTTAAATTCTGTTTTTCACTTGTTCCATCTGGCGCATTATAGAAATTACGAAAACGCATCCATTGATAAGTATATTTTCGATTGATGATTGATTGATAGCTGTTTTGAGGAATATAAACACGAATAAAGAAAATTGTATAGTGAAGTATCCATAATGGATCAGAAATCAGACTGAACTTTTAATGCAAATTAGAAAAGTTAACTTCTTCAACTGCCTCTAAATACGCCACTGCCTCCCTTTTTACATTGCATTAAATATAATTGAGATGGCTTAAGATTACCCTCCGATATCAAATAACGATACGAACTTAAGAAGTTTAATTATCCTACTACTGGTTATTTGCATACCTTACTGGTAACAGAACTGCTAAATCATCATTGGTGTTACAAATCGCTGCGTAAACATGTCGGGTTTTTTTTAACAAGTAGAGGGCAAATAGCGTATGCTGCCTGCATTGAAAAGTTAAATCCATACAGACAGCGTACAGTAAAATATACATTTACATTGAAAGCCGCCAACCCGCACTGGAGCAGCGTGGCGGGCCATTCCCTGCTCCTACACCCTCTCAGATATTTGAGAAGGAGGTCTTTGTCCAGCTGTGGGCACTTAGAGGCTGCTACTCTACTTTATTCAAAGCGAACTACAGCGTGGTGCGCCCAGCAAGCAAACAAATGCGGCTCTGGCGACCGAATCCCAAATCCCACAGACTGTTCATTAGTATAGGTGTTGAATAAGTTAATCTAATGAATCGAATCGAATCGAAGAAATTGAATCGGTCGAATCTCTTTTCTAATTACTGAAGCTGCCAACCGATGACTAATAACCCTGATTTAGAGAGTAGGCTTATGTTCTACAGTCGTCGACTGAGAAGTTATTATGATAACAAGAAAGGAATACATGACTTCAAACAGACCGCACATTCATCAGACACACTATTACATAGTAGCATTATCTTCGATATTGTTATTTTCAGTTGTCAGAATGCGGGGGAGTGGACGTGTGCAAACAGCCCCACGTGGGTGCAAAGTGGTGCCACTACACACCCCGGTTTGTTTAGGTAATGGACTATGCCAGGAACATTGCTTCTAAGACGAGTGGTGTGCATGGAGTTGGTGCTAACTAAAATTCTTGGTGACCATTTCTTTATTTCTTAAAGTTTCCAAATCAACAAACTGTAATCATTAGTTGGAACTGAGATCAATCATTAAGTCAAGTACAAATTTTACTTAAATTAAGCAGTCATATGCTTATTGACCTAATATGTATACCTGCGAATATTAATTTGTTAACAAGAATACGTCGAAGACGCAAAAAGATCTAGCTCTCGTTTTTTAAGTAGTATTAGAAATTTTGAGCAACAACTTAGAAGTTTTTTTATTCATCATCGAGTTATTTTATGTTTCATTTAAATAGAAAAAATGTACAAGGATCTTTGTGCATTTAATGCACTACTTAAGAATATTTTTAAATTATTATTTTTCTAATCACTACTCCTTTCAATTACAGTTCCAACATCGGCGCGTACTACAGAAGTCTCTTTTATTTTCATAAACTACCCACAATATCCTTCCCAGAAGCGTCACACACCCACTAAGTGGAGCTATGATCATTATTTGACCAAATTAACACTTTTAACCAGAGTCCTCTCTGAAATTCCCTGTATTTCGCTCGAAAGTCCTTTTCTTGGCCTTAACTCGTGTGTGCCGATGTTATTGACGAATTCTTGTCGATCATAAACACTTGGTTTTCAATAAGTTTTTCATTTTAATACACATTGTGCGTTGCTCTTGTCGATAAATATGTCTGTGTGCTCCTGGTGCAGTTAACTAACGAGACGAGACTCGGTCAGATTCCCCAAAATAGTGACTGACCAAACACCGAGTTCACCGACCCACGTGCCCAGTGTGGTAATTATGTGCAAATTCTCCATGCATAGGAAGACAGCATTTGTTAAAAGGCCTACGGCCAGCAATGCAGCTACACAAAATGATCGAGAAACACTAATTACTTCTTGAAAATTCACAAACGAGAAACTTTTTATAAAAAAAAAGACTCGATGAAAAGAGTTATTATAATATAAAGTAACAAGGGATTACAATACAAGGATTTGTATTGTAAACCCTGGTAAGTGTGACTTGATCGCTTCCAATCTGTATCCCAAAATAACGTAAGGGCGTTGAATTAAAAAAAATAGAATGACTAGTGAAATGTATGTTCCTGTGACGAACAATATAGATTTTGATTTTGATTTTGAAAGAAATCTTCTCTTCCTATATCAGTTTATACATTAGTATTCTAATTAAAAAAACTATGAAACTAATGAATGAATAGAAACTCCATGATCCAAAATTGATCAAGGTTTTATTTTAGTTCATTTTTCATGTCTCAATAAATCTTTACAAAATAAACGGCATTGAGTTTTCTTAGAGCAGTGCCAGCAATTGCTTACCGTGAAGTCGCTAAGTCTAATCCATAATTTAATCTACATTAGGGTTCTGATATTAATTATATTCAAATATTACAACAGTATTGTTTATAATCTCAAAACTGGATTCGCAGGAGTACAACAACTCGATTAAAAAACGTTATAAAACTCTTTTTAACACGCAATTGTCAGGTCGATTCTTTTTTATATTACCATTTCTAAATGTTATATGGTCTACGTTAGCAACGGGAGCTAACCCAACCCCGATCTAATTTTTCTCTTTATCTCTTCAATTATCGTCCGGTAGAAACAAGCTGAGCGGAGCCAACAACGCTGTTTGCTGAACAATACAGCGACCACCGGTGCTAAACAGACACACAAACATGGAATTGGGTCTCGTTTGAGTGTAAGATTGGTAGCTTTTGTTTTCTTGGAAGTCTAGGTGATAATCACTGCTTTGTGAGTTTCGGAATTTAACTATTCATTGGATAATTTGTTGTGAAGGATTGATGCCGGGTAATTCACTCGTGCCATAACTTTGCAACCTTACGTAATGACTTCTAACTATATGTAAACTACTTATCATATAATGTAATGTACATACATAATGATCCTTTTTGTACGTAGTAAATTGCCGTGTGAGTAGTAATGGAATTATAGAAAATTTTAGGTCCACCCAAATATAAAATGTTCTGGAAAAATCTAGAAAAAGTCATTAGTACGTGCCCTTCACAAAGCGTAAGGCCTTATCCACGTTAGATACAAGAAGGTTTATATAAATTAAACTTTTTTTTTTTATGGGAAAGGCTGATGATATGTGATTACTGTCGCTCACGTACATCTGCAACACCAGAGGTGCTGCAGGTGCGTTGCCGGCCTTTAAGGGTATTTGGGAGATGGGAGGGAGGATGGGGAAGAGGAGGAGGCCTGCGGTTACCTCACTTACCGAACGAAACTCAGAAGAAAAAGATGGTTCTACTTCACACTGGTATCCGAGGCCATGGTAGCGGTCCGGCCGAGACGGCCCTTTCGAGTTTATCAATACACAAAAAACCCTGGTTTGGGACTGAATGTCGTATGCTAATGTTCGATATTATTATTGTGTGTATTGTTTATTCATGAGTCTGTATGTGTGTACGCTTCTATTTGATTGGTGTGAATATAAAACAAAATCATTTAGAACACTCATTGTATCATCTCGAAACTAGAACAAGCTCGCAATCGCTCGCAACCGCTTCCACGAGATAAACGAGCTAAGATTATAGACACAAAACGACAACAGACGCGACACCCGTCACAAAAGCAAACAACAATGAATGTTTAATTTCAGTCATTACGCAGACAGGTTTTTATCTCCGCTAACAATCCATTCGGCTGATGAAAATACTCAAAGCACGAAAACACGATGGGAATAGTGCTGTTATGAGGAAAGGACTGTAAAGCAGATGTAGCATATTCTTCTCCTGCACTTCGGAGACCTCCCTCAAGAGCATCGTTTGTTAGTCATCTGCACTATAGACTAACGAACGTGGAATCTGGCGACCGACTGATGGCGAAATAACCATCCGGTTATGCGGAACCCAAATACCTCCCAGTCTATAGTCTGTAGTTAGTATATAGTCCTCCCAACGGCGAATCCCACGAGGACTATCGATGTTTTACTATCTTATTGCATCGCATGAATACCGTAATGTAACACATACCTTCCTTCTAAGAAATATATCATTTATATTAACTTTTGCCTTCGAATATTTGATCAATGATTTGCTGGCGTAGGCGTTTCGTTGCGTATGGAGTTTTATTTCATGAACCGTGCTGATTCTAATTTAATTATTTTATTGAGCAAGAACACGCGTACACGCTACACACTTTAGTTTCATAGAGCGCGAGTGACCTGGGTTCGATCCCCGATGCCGGCACCACTAATATTGTTACTAGCAATTTTAAGTGCTGGATTTACCACGTGCTCGGCGGTGAAGGAAAACATCGTGAGGAAACCTGCATGTCTACGAAATAATAAAAATATTATTTCGAGGATATGTGAAGCCCGCGAACCCGCACTGGAGCAGTTAGGCGGGCCCTTCCCTGCTCCTAAATCCTCTCTGATACTCGTATTTGAGAAGAAGGCCTTTGCCCAGCAGTGGGAAATTATATGCTGCTACTTTACTTTTTTTTTTATGAAGGAATTATTTTACAGCAGAAATAAGTATCACCTGTTTTTCTTTCACGGTGACGTCATCGCATACGTTGGACGGGGTTGTCAATCAAGAAAGGTAATAATAACTGACACATGCTCGTCAAGAGTTGTCCAAATCGCATCGGGGCTGGTGACCCGTACTAACGACTCAGACCAAAATCCCCAGCAATTTGTTTTGTCCCATTTCCCGTCCACCGACACCCGTCTGTCACAAAGCGTTAGTCCCGGATTCTAACCCTTCGAACGGCGCGACAAAGAAACGAAATGTTTTCTTAGTCTATACAATGTCGTAAAATAAACTATCATATAATATCAATAATGTGTTCACGTAAGCACGGACACATGTATTTTAAATACGTATTATGTGGAACCAGTTGATAAGTTGCCGGGGAAGGGTTCAGGTGGGCATTGTTGTCGGATCGCTGCTTCTGTCCGTGTATCTATGGGCATTTATTGAAATTCCCATGCTTTCGGTGTTTGCACAAACAATAGTACACTGTATCGATTTGTACGGTAAATGAAATAATTCAATATTAAACGTTATGACGTGTATTTATATGTTTCTGACGGGAGCGTGACGTGTACTCTGATCGCGTATGATTTACTAAATAATTTTAAATTATCTTTTTTTAAATAGGGTGTCAAACATACCTATACTTATTAAGAAGATATTTGTGAAGTAAAGCTATTAGAGAAATTAGATTTTCAAATAGGAAAATTCCTGAGAAAAACTCATAAAATTATACTATATCTTTGTAATTTCGAGTCGGTCACCATGAGCTGACAATGTTAAAACAACGTAATGTACATGAAGATAACATAAAAACATATAAAATTTTTCAGGTGTGTGGAGACACTACCTTCTCGGTTTAATCCAGCAGTCTCAAAACTACCAAAGGGTGGTTATTGAGACAACGTATATAGTATATACATACCGATACACGAAACGTGAAGCAGCCTGCGTCTGACATTCTAAGATCGCTTTCGTTATATGCCTCAAAGAATAGGGAGGATAAACAGTTTGGATTTACTAGACCGTCAAACATTACGAGGGAACGTTCCTCTTCATCAGCCAATTTTAGTTCAAATGTAAGATAGAGCACTCTCCGAGATAGCGCCAATATAGCATACTCAACACGTATGAGAGAACTTCGTGGATTAGTGAACGTTATACAGGTAGTCGCGTATTAATAATGCTCCACGTATTCGTTTATCTGTAAAATTTATATTCGACAAATACGAATACATCTTCCACCATCGGACGATCGCCAGAGTCTCGTCTGTTGGCATTTCGAGAAAGAAGCACAATCTCTCATAGAACCTACACGATGTAGGTTATCTCAACTGGTAGGGTTCTAAGTTCTTCGTTGTTTAAAACCTACATGGTTTCCTAGACTTACAAATAAAAATGTCGATTCGACAACGCCTACATCCACATGAGACACACCCGTCCAGTGCAAGGTGACTGTCTAAAAAAAATACCATATCCAAAATGAAAGAGGCCAGTTCAGCATTGGGATGTTTTAATTTGTTTTAAAATAGAAGATTTTTTTTATTCATACGTCTTTTTAAACTTAATGGCATACCTTTATTAAAGCAAACAAATATTATAGAATACGCCAATCACAAGCATGGACGTTAACTTGTCCCATTAAAGGGTATAATACGTGCCTTCAATCAACTTTTACGAGCAATATCGCATAAAAATATTTAACTATTTGTTTGCACATAATATTAACGACATGCACCATTATACATACACTATAGACGAACACGACTATCACCTTTATAACGTCGTAATAAGAACTTTGATATCAATGCGTTAGCGAAATATCGTAACTCTAAATGACCCTTCAGGAGAGTTAAGTTAATTAATATAAATATTAGTTTTGGTTAAATTACAAGGTGATAAATTTTATCTATCTACATAAGCTAGTTCGTGATTACCTAATAGATCATTGACAATATTCGGCTTATCTATTTTAAATTTTTTATTATATATTTATTTTTATATATCTTTTTATATACTTGTATACGTATTTGTGTATTTTATAAATATTTATTTTTATATATCTTTTTATATACTTGTATACGTATTTGTGTATTTTATAAATATTTATTTTTTTATATAATCTGTGTTTATATGTACTTATCAACTTATTATTATTGGAGTTTTTAATTTTTTTTTTTTTATTCTTTGTTTTGTAACCTGCCAACTACCTTTCACCATAAGAAGGGTTGTCTGGTAGGGAATGCCACTTGGCATTAAGTCCGCCCATTGCAACCTTAAGCTTAAGGCTAACAATGAAGAATAAATAAATAAATAAAATAAGCTTCAAAGTTTCTTTGCAACATCCAAATAATTGTAATTGATGATTTGGCGGAAGGGACAGGATAAGAGAAGCATTAGATGCCTGGGTGAGATCTACGATCTATGAAACATTTTATGCGTGGTAGAGCCTAGCGGCGGTTTTTGCTGCTGCTCGAAGGGGCCGGCTCGTCCGGGTTGGTACCACCACGGCCTCGCAGAATACGGGCGTGAAGTAGAGTCATATTATGCTTGTGCGTTACGTTCGGTGAGTGAGATATCCGGAGACCCACTTATCTTTAAAGGCCCAAGGCACCTGCAGCACCTCTGGTGTGGCAGGTGTACGTGGGCGTCGGTAATCACTAACATGCCACCTTTCCCATAAAAAAATCTACGACAAATCAAAGACAAGCGCTAATTACGGAGTTAACAGTGTCGCGAGAAAACCGAGGCTTTGTACCAAGTAACATGTTATGTACTACCGGACGAGGAACAGGGATAAGTTTTACTCGCACTCTTATAACCAGCGTCTGCACCCATTGCCTGTGTGTTCCGTAATGGTTGTCTATGAGATTAAAAGTATTCTATATCTTATTTCAAGTCTTCTAACCCTAATTGAGTGTGAAACATACAAATAAACCAATTTTTACAGTAGGATTAATAACAAAAACACAGCGTAATGTATTGTTATCCGTGTCGTTTACGATATTTAAAGTGCAAGATACCAATGTCCAGTGCTGCGATTACCAATGCGCAAACCAAGCTCAGCTACAGAGATAAATCTTACAATACCTTACCTTAACAGCCCGCAGCGCTTAGGCCTCTCCCATAAGAAGGATTTGTTACCAGTGTCACGCTCGGCAAGCGGATTGGCAATCCTTGAACCAGACACCGTGCGTCTCAGACGCTGCTGCCTGTCATCGGTCCGCTTAACTTTTGTTTGGTATTTGTCCAGATGGTCATCCTGACATCTGTCTGTAGCCAATACGTGAATATTTTTAAGGCTTTTCCCTTAGTCGCCTTTTACGACACATTCTTAAGGCGATATCACACTACAGAAAAATAACAACGCAGAGACAGCATTTAAAAGATATTGAAAAAAATTGGCATACATTATCTATACCGAAGGGAAGAAGAGCGCCATCTCCTTTACCACAACTAACATAAACACTAAACTTTTGGCAAACTTTTAGTGTTGTTAACTTTTGCTGTTGCTCGAATGGGCCCACTCGACCGGGGTAGTACCACGGCCTCGCATGAAACCGGCGTGAAGTAGAAGCATCTTGTATTTCTACGTTTCGTTCGGTGAGTTAGGGAAGCGAAGGCCCACTCCCTCCTCCCCCAAATATCCTTAAAGGTCGGTAACACACCTGCAGCTTCTCTAATGTTACAGATGCGTGTGGGCGACGGTAATCACTTACCATCAACATACGGTGTGCCGCTTGGTCCTTTCCATCTAATAAAATAGGAAACCTTACGTTGAGTAATATATACCACGTTTTACCTCGCAACAAGGCATTATCGAGCGATTGTAACATTAAAGTAAATGATTTCCCCAATGTAAGGTCTGATTCTTTTTAGTTTTTTTAATGTCATTCAAGAGACATTATTCAAGTCCAGAAAACATGACTTTGAAGTTGAAATTATATATTCAAAAAAATCAATTCAATTCATACATACAAAATTTTACAAAATAAAATTAAACGATAGTGTAAAATGTACATGAGAATATTTCTCAATTGCATTTAATCATTCCATTCGCCCATTGTGGGGTATCGGGCTGGTGTACAGTTAGATAATAAGTTTTTATTCAAAGTAGACGGACTATTGATGCGACGTAATGGGGGTCGGGCTGTCGCTGACGACAGAGCCGAGGGCGAGGGCGCGGGCTCGGCGGACTTATGGGATTTCATAAGGAGTTCTGTTTAAATTTTAACCCGGACATATAAATTCTCTTGCTTGACACTTAAGCTACCATGGAACGCAAAGGATATATTTAGATGACAATAAACTTTCTTAGCCTCTTAGCCGTGGTAGTACTAAGCTACCACGTCAGGGCGCTCACTTTAGTCGCGCATCATAGAGCGCGAGTGACCAGGGTTCGGTCCCCGGTGCCGGCATCGCTAAAATTGTTATTAACAATTTTAAGTGCTGTATTTACCACGTGCTCAACGGTGAAGGAAAACATCGTGAGGAAACCTTCATGTCTGTGAAATAATAAAAATATTATTTCGAGGATATGTGAAGCTCGCCAACCCGCACTGGAGCAGCGTGGCGGGCCCTTCCCGGCTCCTGAACCCTCTCTGATACTAGTATTTGAGAAGGAGGCCTTTGCCGAGCAGTGGGCACTTACAGGCTGTTACTTTCCTTTTTTTTTTAACCTTTCCTTGGTACAAATGTTATTGTGAAATCTATAAACACGACTTAGGTATTGCTTCGACCGTGTGTGTGGCTTAGTGGTTTGCGTGCCTGTGTCGAGCCGAAGTCAATGTTTTTGCAAAAATACAATTTATTGGTTTCGGGTCTGACCGTGTTGTGTTCGTACCGTATCTCTAACACTGCATCTGACACTTCCTCCGATCTTATCGCACAAGCGTTACATCGGATATGGGAAGGTGAAGACGAGTGAGTACTTCTGTGTTTGAGGGTACACTTTCAGCGCTATAATATCTCCTGCGCAGTTGACAAGTGATAGTATTCGGAAGTTATCGCCGCGGTTGAAATCGGCCTTGAAGACATTCTCTTCACTAGTCATCATCATTATCATCAAGCTTACTCTTGGCAGACTAAATCTTGAACACTTCTTATTTATATGCCGATAATCTATGATTAAGCTGAGCATATACCTCGTAAGTAACGTTTGAGCCAAATCTAAGTCGGATTTATAAATTTCAACCACTCCACTCCCTCATTACTAAGTAAAGTAATACATTATCCCATTATCCCTCCCATCCCCAAATATCCTTAAAGTCCGCCACCGCACCTGCAGCACCTCTGCTCCCCCCCCCCATCCCCCGCTCATACCCCAACTTACCATTAGGTGAGCCGCTGGCTCGTTTGTCCATTCACACACAAAAAAAAAACGCTCGACATGCGGATTGCCAATTCTACTCTGTAACTATATTATTTTATCATTACGTATGTAATTAATAATTATATAATTATTATTACTATTACAAATATTTTTACTTACGCGTCCAAGTGCCATACGACTCTTATGACATTTATATCTAAAGCACGCTGTTGTTTAAGATAATCTAGGAAATTGAACATACATTGAGTACTTGATGGATTAACTGCATTACGTAGCACCATCGCCTTCGATTTCATCGATCCGTGTTCGACGTGGACACAGAGGAACGGGTTCCATGAATGTCCTTATACTTGCTGCCTTATCAGAATCTAGATAGCGCCTAGTTCATGGAATAACGTCTTTACAGCACTTCATTGTGGGACTCTTACATCTTTCCACCTCGAACTGCAAGCTTGCGTAAATAATAAGCAGGGCCAAGCAAGAATGTCTTCGTCGTCTGTCGTATGATTTAATATCATTAAAAGTAATAATTATTAATAAATTCATGTTTCGAAATTGTCTTTAACCAGGTTTGAAATGAAACAATTATTTACGGTTTTTATCGCGATTGATTTTGTACTTTTCCCGTTCAGTTACCTCAGCCCCCGTGACCATGGCAACTGTAAAATAATAAGTAATAATAATAGTTTCATTTCAAATGTCTAGTTTTCGCGTAAATATAAGAAATCATTATTTAACCAGGTTTACCACCTCTTCACCTCTCCAGTAGACAGAACGTGACTGATAGTCTTATCGCTGTGTTTGCTCTCAAATATTATAGAATTTTCAGGGTTTTTCCTTAGTCGCCTTTTACGAAACCAACGAGATAAAAGAGTATATTAGTATCATAAGCACGACACTTATTAAGAAAGAGTAAAATAAATAAACAACTTGAGAGAAATTAAGTAATAAGTGTATTTATTGCTTAAAATAAAAACCACAGTACATGTAAATTTTTCTTACTAATTTTCCACAATCATCTATTGTAGGTCCCATTACAGCGCGACAGTCTGAAGCTTTGGCTTAAACTGATCCATTTCAAAACCGTCTCAGTCTCCTCAGATGTACCACAACACAAATCCAACTTTAAGTTTTTAAGACCTTGTAAGCGAAGACGAGATTAAACCTGCATGACAAACGTATGACAAGTTATAATCGTAACAGTTCAATGAATATCGCTCTGATGACGCAAGTTTTGAATCAGATAAAGATGGACCATCTCTGATTTATTTAAAATCACATCCATTGTACTAACAGGACTTTTATCATAGGCAGTGACCAAAACTAACAATTGGGTATTTTTATTGAGACAACAGCTCTATTTTTTGTGTTGTATACGAAATTTTTTGATATATCTTGTCACAGATATTATAGGGTTAGAACTTGAAGCGACACGTTGAAGCATAATGTTGAGTGTAAAATACTTACGCACGTTTGCCGATTAACCCGTTCTAGTGTCAATAGTCCTGTGTGACTAATTAACTTATTATGAAACAGTATCGGAAACAGATAAATAACCACAACGATCCGGGATTCCGTTTCTTTCGTCTTCTTGTTTATCATCATGTTCATTTCAAGAAATAGTCAGCAAATCTGGCTTTTCTTGAAAAGTTTTCCCATACTGCGCTCACCAGCACGCTCGCGAGTGCTCGTCTCATAATTATATAATTTACTTAATTTCGGGAAATCTAAGAACCCAATACTAAAAAATGTCTAATTCCAAATAGTCACACAACTATTAAGACAATTTTTAACCTGGTGTTTGGTCTTTGGTGAAATAGATGAGATGAATAAATACAAAATATAATACCCACACAACCGAATATAATGTCTTTGATGAAACAGATGAGATGAATATACACTAAACATAATACAGACACAACCGAATATAATGTCTTTGATGAAACAGATGAGATAAATATACACTAAACACAATACACACACAACCGAATATAATGTCTTTGATGAAACAGATGAGATGAATATACACTAAACATAATACACACACAACCGAATATAATGTCTTTGATGAAACAGATGAGATGAATATATACAAAACATAGTAGACACACAAAAAATAATAATAGTACGTAGTAATTCGACTAACCATAAAATACTACTCCTCGCTTGAGAACGATCACCGAAACCACGTACAATGTGGCACGATACTTTAAATAGATGTTCAACTTACTTGCGGGACGCAAGCGCAGCGTCCGATGAAGCTGTAAGAGCAAAACATGGCAATAATGATATCTTGTATTTACGCGAACACTACACATTTCAAATGATACTATTATTTACGGATTATATCGCATTCAATTTTTGTTTTTATATTTATATGTCATAGTCAACTCGGGCTTCGTTTATTAATTATAAATTTTTGGTCCCTTCAAGCCGGTTATAATGCGTTACAGTATATCTCTATAAAGCACTCGTAACTTCACACATTTCAGAAACGCGATAACATCCGTGAATAATAGTCTAATTTCAAACGGCATTAACTTCGAAAATACTAATATTCTGTAGATGTTTTCAATATTCGTAAACACTGCAGCGATGAATTCGTAATGGCATTGATAGAATATTTGACTAAAAATTTTCAGCATTATCACCGTTGCAATGAATGGCATTTTTCAACTTACTTAACAAAATTCGACAATCGCATGACAGAAGCGGTGCTAAGTGGCAGTGGATTGTGTACAAATCAGACTGAGGAACCCTGTCACAGGTGTCTTCGAAATTGATAATATTGCCAAAGGTTTCGTATGACACGATCAGCACCAGTAACTAAAATCGACAGCTAAATATTAGTTACAAGAAGAAGGGGTTTTTTACCTGCAGATCCTCAGGTGTTGCAGATGTACGTGGACATTTTTTTTTTATGGAAAAGTCGGCAAACGAGCAAGCGGTTCACCTTATGGTAAGTGATTACCGGCGCCCACATACATCTGCAACACCATAGATGCTGCAGTTGCGTTGCCGGTCTTTAAGGATATTTGGGAGATGGGAGGGAAGAGGAGGGGATGAGGGCCTCCGGTTACCTCACTCACCGAACGAAACGCAGAAGCGCAAGATGCCTCTACTTCACACCGGTATTCTGCGAGGCCGTGGTATCAATCCGGTCGAGCCGGCCCATTCGAGCAGTAGCTAAAGCCGCCGCTTGGATCTACCACGCTTAATGGTTACCAATAAACGAAACCACGTCCTGGATGTGAAGTCACGGTACACAGAATCTATCTGAAATATGTTTGTGATATAGAGGATAAGGCCTCAGAAAGAAACGCAAAAGATTGAAATTTAAATGTCGAATAAATAACAACAATAACAACTTTAATACCTTTGTTGTGATACAAATAGATCAGTTTCAAGTTTTTAAAACTTAAGTAAGCTAAGGTTAAAATTGATAGCGTTATTTAAATAATATTCAAGCTAACGTTTAAAATACGAATGAAAAAAAAGCGGTGTTTGTTTTTCGTGCTCACAATGGCCGCTATGAAATCACGCGCCAAATACAACACTAGATATAAAAGACGACAGTGGATTGTGGCGACTTATTATTAGAGTCCTGCGTTTATTGAACAATCGCTTCGGAGTCCGAAAGGTGTGCTATTCAATATTCGCGTTGACAAATATGTAATAATCGATTAGAAGCAACATTATCATACATTAACATATTTATTTTTGTGATGTCACAAGTATACAAGGCCGTGGTAACAACCCGGTATCACACATAGTGATACCGGGTTGTTACCACGACCCCGCAGAATACCGGCGTGAAGTGAAGAAGAGGCATGTTATGCTACTGCGTTTCATTCGGAGAGTGAGTTAACCGGAGGCCCACTCCCCCTCCTCATCCCTCTCCTCATCCTCCCTCCCATCTCCCAAATACCCTTAAAGGCCGCCAACGCACCTGTAGCTCCTCTGGTGTTGCAGATCGGTAATCACTTGCCATCACGTGAGGCGCTTGCTCGTTTGCCGCCTTTTACATAAAAAAAAAATGCTGAGCGATAACGAATACACAAAAACATAATACAGAGCAACACTGGCTGCAAAGCTCTTAGTATCGATTTTTTAATTACAGTGTGTTTTGAATTAAGAGAAATTACACTATCTATCAATTGGTCATGTCATTTTGAAATTGGTAATTTTGTAATAGATTTAGAATAGATAGATTCAAATGAATGAAAAGTAGATACTCTAATATGAGTTAAAAAATAAAAGGTTTTATTGTTCATTGTTTAATGATTGGTGAAAACTGAAACGTAAATTATTAATGTTTTAGCAGTACCGTTTAAGTTCTTAAATCGTAAGTAAAGTAATAGTAACAGGATGTAAATGCTCACTGCTAAGCAAAGGCCTCTTTCGCAAATATCTGAGAGAGTTTTGGAGCCAAGAAGTGTTCGCCACGCTGCTCCAATGCGGGTAGACGGACTTTACGTATAGTCGAAAAAAAAATTTTTTTTTATTTTTCAGACATGCAGGTTCCCTCGCGACGTTTTCCTTCACCGCCGAGCTAGTAAGTTTAGCACATAAAATTGCTATTAACAATGTTAGTGGTGCCGGCACCGGGAATCGAACCCATGTCACTCCGCGCTCCATGAAACTAAAGCGAGCGCTTTGACCACTAGGCTACCATGGCTTCCTAATATAATTTATGTACACACAAGTAAGACAGAAGAAGACATATGATAGCAGTGAATGGTCCGTACAAAGGATTTTTTTTTAATGATTTACAGTTCATTAAAAAAGATTTCTTGATTTCACCCAATTATTTAAGTTCTCTTAAAGAAACACGCTTCAAAACTGGTATCCTTTTTGAAAGCGATCTGAAATAAAACTTATCATCTGAAATTCTTTTAAAAATAGTTGACTGTAAAATTATAATGGTCGCCATACAAAAGCTAATGTTTCTCTCTCCAATTCTACACAGTTCTCACAACAATGAACTGTCGATCCATCTACGTTGAAATTTATGTAACTACTAATAACATCATTAATAATGTGTAAATTTTCGACACACACAAATTATGTAGACATTTTTGTATCAAATTTAAAACTTACATCCATCAAATGTGAATCATTCAAATATCAGCCTTAATACATTACATTATGGATTCCTTTTGAATCGTGAAGCGCAAATATAGCATTGTCAAGGTGTATTTCTTCAGCAATTAGTCCACTAACTCGGTCGACACGAGCCACTTGTTCAAACGCTTTATGTTAACCGCCTTCAGATTTTCCGAGCGAGCGTTTTGTAGGTTTTTTTTTTCAGTCGTGAATGGCACATTTTCACGGCAAACAATGGATACAATATTTTTGACAGCGGCCTATACCTCTTGAGTGATGTTTTGTAATCTTTTGGCTGAATTTGTGTCGGTTCAGTAGAGCTAAATGTGTAAACTATTGTAATTAGTGATTTCGTTTAAATGGTAATAATGTTGAATTTGTATATATCGCTGCTGAACGCTAAATTATTAATAGGTTAATATTACAATAGGGTATATTAAGAAACATACCAGTAGTAAGTAGTAGATATATGACGAAGTTCGTTCTGCTTCTTTTTAAGTATTTATACGTGCGCCAACAGAAGTTGCACGCATAGAAGATTCGTCCACACACATTACGCTGGGATGCCAAGTTTATGAACGCAGTGCCGGTACCCTCGCCAGATCTTCGTCCATTATCACAGTTAACTTCTTCACTAATTTAATATCAGATCTCCCGAACTGCCAGAAGACTTTCGTAAGCTACTATGTAAAAATCTTAATAATCATGGAAGGATGAAAAATCTGTTTTATCGGAACTTAAATAAGATTTGTTTTCGATCTCATAAAAATCGTTTCTTATATGTAACTGTCTAAATTACAAAGCCAAACTGTTTTTATATACAAGTCCCATTAATTAAGTTACGTTTCGAAATTATTATGTTAGGTAATCGGGTCCGATAGAGATAATATAGACTAGAAGACAAGACTTGGATAGATACTCTTAGAAATATTTTCATCTTTAAGCACCTACTGCGCTATAATATAGTGGTCAATCAATTTCAATTTATTCCTCTAAGCCAACGCAACGGACCCATAAAGACGCTTTTACTAAATTTGCAATACGCAATACCACTTAAATAGCTCTCAATATATTCAAAGCGTGATACTTAGACAATCAATCTTGAACGGGGCCCTTTTTGCATAATGGTATGTTCACATCAACTGGCGCGGCAGTAAAAAACATCATGGAAAAATATTAATATACTTTATAATGACACATAAATCTAATAATCTTAGATTTATGTACTTCGTCAATAAAGGCACATGTGAAAATGGTGCTTAAGTAAAATTTATAATTAATTGATATTTGGTGATAAAAACCTGATTGTTTCTTCAAAGAAAAGTTACAGTGAAAAATATATACAGACAGTAACAGAAATTAAAGTTACATTCACTTCTTTTGTCACGGTAGAGTAACTTATTAAAGCCTCACGATAAATTTACCAAATGTTTTGAGCATGGCTCTCTCTCTTCCTCTCTGTCTCCCTCTCCCTCTCCCTCTCCTTGATACTCCTTGTTACCTCTGGGGACTCAGATGGAATGCCTCACAGCTCGTACTCTCTATTCCTTTCAAACCGGAACACAATAGCGGTGACACTGCTGATTGGCGGTAGAAATAACTAAGATGGTGGTAAAATGGTGGTACCTGCCCAGACGGCTCCTAAACAGAGAAGGAGCTAATCGTCTCGTAAATCCATAATCTCTGCCTACCCCTGTGGATGACAAGATTTAATTCACTTATTTAACAATTTATTGGTTTTAGATGTTATGATACATGTTTAAAATATGTATTTGAAGATATAATTTTTTCATTCGAATATACTATTCTGTATTCAATAGATTTTTTAAAAGAAAACGTGTAATTTTAACTACCCAATAATATGGATAGACCACGTTCCGTAGTGATTTTAGGGTTAAACTGGCGAGTCACGCGTCCAGTCCCCAAGGATGCCGTGGAACAGTTTAATGCATAGTTGGAGATTGTTAGGGGTCCTTCGTCCGTCGATTAGGATCAGCGAGATTCTGTGGAGATAACGTCAATTGTTCCATGATAGCGCTCTGTTGTGATTGTAAAGACCAGAGTACTGCTATGAACAAGATAATAGTACTTCACTTCAACATAATGTAATTCACTATACCATATTTTTGTACTTGTATCAAAGTACCCAAATATAGTAGTACCCTTGATCAACTTTACAGGATTCCAGTCAAGTTTATAACGCGTTGGTTGGTTAACCGTTGAAAAGCAACTTCCAATGAGTTCTGTTTTTTAAGCATTTTCATAGTTCATAGAATAAACAAAGTTTTTTACATTGGTCACGTGACGTCAGTTTTTGAGTTAGTTTAAAAGCCTCATGTGACAATATTCGTTTCTGATAAAGTAGTCGCATTTATTTTACTTAACATAAGAAAAAGCTAATGCAGACTTTCAAAGTAAAGAGTACTTTAGATTAGTAGAGGAGTAAGAATGGACGTGAGAATGAGAATAAGTAAGTTCGTTATATAGATATGGTTATTTTCGGCGACTGTAATCGGTGGTTAGAAACGATTGAAATAAATGTCGAGACCTCAGGCCACCCCAGTGTACGTTTGTGAGACCTTACAATAAATGTTTAAAAAATATATTTTAGATCATATTATAACCACAGCTTCACTTTTTTATAAGCGGCATCAGCAGTGCGGATGGCCAGGGTAATGAGAATCCGCAAATCAAAACTAATGTAAGATATACCAGCTTAGTGATACCAGGGTGTAAGACGAAATATAATATCACTCTCTTCAAATGTCAACCTCCCCTGCACCTGGTAACAAACACACGCATCACAGACAACCGAATGACGACGGAATATCCATGCGAATTTACTAAATCCAAATCCCATAGATTGGTGATAGAGAACAACGTTCTAATGCTAGGGTGTCGGCACTGCGCTCACCAACCCGGTTGTCCAGCGTGATGAATAATGGGTAAAATTTCCAGGAAATTTATACCGGGATTTGCTGGCTTCTTCTTGTGGAAGCCTCTGTTCAGCAGTGTACTTCAATAGACTGATGTAGTATACCAGTCTTTGACAGCGTTTTCTTCTAGAATATGTCCAGCAAAGGGAAAGACAAGTTTCAACAGATGAGGAATTATGTTTCTGGAAAAACTTTAGACCCAAAATACACTGCCCGATGTCGGGCTAAAGCATTTAAGCTGAGAGGTGTCTGATGGGATGATGGGATTACTAACCTGCTCGCCAGGTCTGGCAATCATGGCAATTCCTACCATTGGACTGGGCTATATCTGGCAGTGGGCAATTTAAATACAGAATAAAACACAACTTTTGTTGTCGGTCGTGGCATGTTGAACTTTTTATACACATAGATGCTTAAATTAGGAAGGATTTGGCCGAAAATGTTAAACATATGGTTTTTTTTGCATCGATTGTTCTTTATTAAGTTCTGTTATTTAGATCTGTCTTAAATCACAAAGTGTCTTCTGATTTAACGAATACGAGATATAAATATCATGACGATGATTCAGCCCTAGTAGATAGCGTCAACTTCCGAACACATGATAGTGTTACAGTTAACACTTGCGCAGAGTATATTAAAGTGCAGCTTACTCATTTGTCTGTTCTTACTCGTATGCAAAGTAACGCTTATGGGATAAGATCGCAGGAAGAGACAAAGACAGAGACAGTGCCAAAGACATGAGATGCAACACAACCAGAACCAAAAACTAATAATTTACATATTGCAGAAATTATCTTCGATTAGGATTCTAACCAAGGACCCGTGTCTCAGAAATACTATATACTAATCACTAAAGCTCGAGATCATATATATGCGTCCTTGTATTTGGGAGGCATCTACCGCAAGCGGTCTGTTGGTATATCGGCTTCAACGTTTTTAAAACTGAAGTATGTATTCAAAGCACATTCTTACTCAGTATCGTTTTCAGTTAACGTGACCACTTATGTGCATAAACAAAAAAATTGACAGAGAGCATAAAGACCAATAGAAATTCGACCTTATTACAATGGAACACGTGATTGTTGAACAGATCAAAAAACCCGAATGGAACAAAGAGCGGTTTGAGTGAGCGGATCCACTTGAAGACCGGAAAGTTCCCGTCAGTTTTCGCGCGCGACCGACTCCGAATGAATACTTTTTGTACAACGTACCTATATCTCTTTAATAGAATTATAATAACGCAATTTAATAAATATGTGAAAAGAGCGAATACAAAAGATATAGATCATCCTTGTTACACGAATGTATTCAATCATCTTCCATTGATTTTGTAGAGGGTATTCCTGTTAGTTTTTGTTGTTGAACCATTGTACGATATGCAAATGTGATATAATGTACTTTAGTTTTGTTCTTTGTTCTCTTGCTTAATTTAAAATAATCCAATTATTCTTTGTTTTTATTTCGGTCATACAGAGAAGTTCCAAAATTTACTATTTATTGAACTAAAGTACATATTGTTACATAAATACATTTATGATTACTGAAATTTCGAGCACCATTGATACCTATATTGAAATAACCATGCTCTGTGTATGATTTGGGTAAAACGCATAAGTCTAAGCCACGATATCTGCATAGAAAGAGAATCTATCTCCGAATCAGGAGACCTGAGTAAATCCTCTATGAGCAGGGCCGGTCCCTTTGAGTTTCTGGAAACTTATGTATGATTTGTATCTTTGACCTGAAAATTGAGAGGGTGGCAAGCTCATCACCAGTCCAAATTAGCTTTTGTGCGTGAGCTTTTACAAAAACACGAATTTCTTATTACAAGTATTACTTTAATTGAAAGTTATATGCAAAGACATAGTATATCTCTGTCTTTGCATATAAAGTAATGTTCTTAAAAAGACCCAATTAGATAAATGAAAACTTGGAAAATTTTTTATCACATCAAACGAGTTTCATGAATCAGTTAACAACCAGTGCTTATTGTAACACAACGACGAATTGTATTTAATAAATCGATAAACGGACGAAGCAAACTATACAAGCACAATCCGCAGAATCCGCGCCTCATGAAGTGCGTATGATACGCAATGCCTTGTTATAGCACGTAGCCACGAGCCCTTGGCGACAAGTCGCACGTGAACAATTTGCGGTAACTCCCCTCCACGCGTCGTTAGCGGGACCTCGACGACGATCACCGATAGTGGATTTAGGAATGAAATAAAGGGAAAAATAAACCTACTGTATGTGTGTATATTCATTTGCAATAACATTCGTTGAGGGTGGAAAATAGCAATTAATGTATATGTATATATTCGTACGCCTTGTTCCCAATGGCGTAGGCAACGACAATCTTCTTCCACTTGCTACGGTCCTGATATACGTCTTTCCCTTCTTCCACTTTCATCAATCTTTGCATACTGCTCGTTGGTTTTGAGTACTCTTGACCTGGCCTTTTCCAGAACGTCTCCGATTTGATCGTGAAATGTTCGCCTAGGTCTTCCTCTCCCGACTCTACCATTTACACTCGCCTCATATATTTCTTTCGTCAACCTACTTTCATTCATCCTCTCCACATGTCCAAACCAGCTCAGCATCCCTTTCTCAATTCGTGTTACTACATCATCTTTCACGCCACAACACTCTCTGATCACATTATTTCGAATCCTATCAGTTATCTTCACATCAATCATACTTCTTAACGCTCTCATTTATCCTGGTTTCATGCCTCTTCTGCTGTACCCAGCTTTCTGTTCCATATGCAATTAAACGCTAATAAATTTAAGAGAAATGTCATCTCTCTGTCTGTACCTGTTATCTTGGACGGATATAAGTTATCCTACCATATACTAGTAATTCCGTCTGACAGTTATTCTGTCATTCATTAATGTCAGAAGATTGTACCATCTCTTTAGTCTACATTACCACCGTTCAGGAATGAAACGGTGGCATATTCTCTTACACTGCCAAACTGTACATAGTGTTTACTTTGAAAAAAAAAACATCGTAATTTTAAATATAAATCCTAGATATCCCTGTACCAAACAAGGCTAAGAAACATACCTTTTTTTAATTAACTGTTTTCATACAATAGAATAAGACTTTATGATTACTCATAAATTATATTAATTCACTACATTCATATACATGTGAATAAAAAAATGCAAGTTAACACATTATAATAGATGAAGAAATAATACTAGAACACAAGGCTAACATAGCCGATCCTAATGCAATTTAGCAAATAAACATTATCATTACATATGGCGGGAATACCGACCAAGAGCCCCTCGCACAGATAATAAAACATATGCAAATTAATTTATTGCCAAATAGAGGGTGTCATACAATGAATATGCGTGAAAATTGTACTAAAATTACTCGTATATCAGATACTACAGACAGGGCCGGATTAACTTAAAGGCAAAAGCAGGCAATATAAGCCCAGCTACGGTTAAGGGTCTCGAGGTTCAAGAAAAAAAGTTACATATATATAAATATTATAAATTGTTACCCTAAGGTGCCTCAGAGCTCACGCAGGAAAAGAAAATTACATGAATACAAACAAGAAAGAGACATTGCTTATTGCTCTACAAGGTTTAATCCGTCCCTGACTGCAGGGTGAGAGAAGACAATCTGCTATGATTTACGACGATGTAGAGGAACTGGATGATCGAAGCGGATCGAAAGACGTTAACGTTATTCATCATCATCATCATCATCATCATTTCAGCCTATTAGAAGTCCACTGCTGAACATAGGCCTCCCCCAAAGATTGCCACGAAGCACGGTCCTGAGCCACCTGCATCCATCGACTATATTACTTAAATAAAAAAGTTAATTAATCCGCAACTTGCTTGGACTATTGTGACGATTTTTTAAAAAAAATATACTTTACTAGCGCCTGCCCGGGGCTTTGCCCAGTTTACCTTAAAACTTATCCCAACCGTGATCGATGTTAAAAGTATCCTATATCTTAATTCATAAAATAATCTACCTGGATGCCAAATATTATTAAAATCCAGTTCATACTTGTGGTTTGATTGAGCGACAAACATCCAAACATTTGAAATTTATCATAGTATTTGTAGGATTCAATTTCAGTCACTGAAACACTCTCGACACGGGTTACATTACCCATTCCTCCTTTATGTTTGTATATCTTTATCTTTCCTTTTCACTTTTCCACGTTGTTTTTTTTTAGTGTTAAATTTTAATACTTTATTTAAGTAAGTAGGTTATTTTTAATATATATGTTTTTTTTAATTATTATTATTTATATTTTTTATCATTATACTATATGTGTACCTTATTATATTATATCAACATAACTATTAGCACTATGGAAAATCTCGTCGTTTTTGAAGATAGTTTCTTATCATCTACAAGTAGTTTTGTTAGTGCGGGAAGTGAGTCCGTCTACTACTTTAACTCTGCATGACCACATGAACTCTCTTCGTTTTGAATTTCCAAATAATTTCAACGTCGCCCACATCAATGTCCAGAGTGTTCCTCGTCATTACTCCGATCTTCTGGCATCCTTTAGCAGCGCTCATCTAGATGCCTTATTCATTTCTGAGTCGTTTCTCAAACCATCTCTCCCTTTTGCGCATTATCAGCGCATCTTCTTCCATTTATTCTGAATCTGCTGAATTCCTTTTTATAGAAATAAATCTCAACCTCTCATGTTATTTCGCATGCTTCTTTCTCGTATCACTATTTAATCTACCTCTCTTACCGCCTCCGTCCGCCCAAACAGAAGTCCCAGTGTTTCTTTCTTCTTTATTGTTTCAATTCAATGCATTATCACATTGAATAAGATCGTCGTTTTTTTTTTTTGTTATTCATGCTCTCGCTTATCAAAAACAATCTATTATACATGTTATCTGGGATTATAATCAATGTTGTTTTTCTGATTCGTAATCCTGGAACAACCTTACCACCTGGCAAGTTTTATGTCTGTTTGGCTGCGCCGAGTAGTGGTAATCTGCAAGTGAGTTAATATCTGTATGTGTGAAAGGCTTAATAATTATTTTGTACATTTCTTAACGAAAAGGACATATCGGAAGGTATTGTTTTCAATGAGATACAGATAATGAGTAACAGATAATATATCAATTTAGCATTCAGCATTTATTTAATTTCAGACTGTAAAGTTGGAGAAAGGGCTAGATGCAGAATAGAATTGAATTCTAGATGCAGAATTTCGTTGGAACAAATATTAGCTGAAATTCATATCATTGACCGTTCGCCACGGAATCATCTGGACTTCCATCGGACGATCTCTGTATCTTAATTTCATCATCGGCCAACGAATAATTTCAAATATTAACATCACATTTAACTATACTAAGTTGACAGCAACAATAATGTATTATACTTACATCGCAAGCGGTTCCCGCGACAATAGAAATCATATTTGTTCAAACAATTCATAAAAGCCATTGTAACCGATATGAAGCATTCGAAATAATAAATCAAAAATGTACAAAAAAATCCATTGGCGTATATATTTCCTTATACGCTAATGGAACAATACGTCCACTCGACATTTACTTTTAAACCATTGAAAAGAAAAACAAAATTAATGATTGCGTCTAATTCGCAATAAAAATGCCGCATGCGAGCAAATATGAGATGGAGGGACAATTATAACAAATTAATAACGTACACTACCCTCAAAACTCGAGTGGAGATTTGCATTGAATGGCATTTTCGTTTTTGTTGGTTATTCATGCTATTGCCAAACAAAAATCATCTTTAACCACGCACATTTTAACATAAAATTGCTTTTTATCGTTCTCGGTATTTAAATCATTTTCAAGCTAAACAATGGTTGAAGGGTCATCTGAAACAATCGCAACATTTTCAACTTTATGTTCCATGCTTTAAAACTCAAAACGATTCCAGACGGAACGTATGAAATCACTTGAATATTAAAAGTCTTGGTAATTATTCAGGAATCCATCCATCATTAATCACACCCGAGGGTGGGATGCAGGGAAACGCTGTAAAAATGATTGTTAAAGAGATAAATCGCGTAAGACATGGCGGGTGACGTTTATTCGCGGATTGTTCCGGCCACGTGTGGTTTTTTTTTGAAGCGCACACAAACGCATACCCTATGATGTGTATTATTAGTGGGATTTATTACCAACATTAATTCAGTTATAACGGAGGATGATTTTTGTATATTAATTGGTAGATTGTGACATTGTGCGTTACTTTTCATATTAGGGTGACAGAGCAGCACGGTGCATCTGATATCACATAACTGAAGTTGCGCGGTCACCCAGAGGACTGTAATGAAATGCCTAGTTGCCCCCTAACTGGGGTTCCGATTGTATTCGGTCCTCATACAAATGCGCCACGACATTTCATTTCATTCATCAGCCTATTTAAGTCCACTGCTGAAGAAAGGCCTCTCCAACATAATACAAGCAAAAGCCAATATATGTTGGCTGTTGCTGGTGTTAAGAAAGGTTTGCGCAGACATCACTCACACGCGAGGAAGTCGATTGGTGAGCGCAGTTTTGTTGCCTCCTTTTTTTTCAAGCACATGTATCGCTAATTCATTCATAAATTCATTAAAATTCGCACGAACGTTGGTCATTCGACCGTCTCCAAGATCATGAAGTTAATGTACTCGGAAATATTTGAGCCCAGAGCAACCTATGGTCCTAAAACAACACAACAATGGAGTAAATAACTATTGTAACACCGCGGAACACCATTAACCCGACTTGTGAGTGTCAGGAACTTTAACAATTAATGCCGACTACAATAATAGAAACTGTAGCACAATACTAGGCACTACAAATTAATATATTCATAGAGGTCAGTACCCTTTGTGCTTTAAAACGAACAAAAGTCAACTTTATTCAAACACGTTAGGATTAAAATTTCCTTTCGTTATTTGACATGCGAATTTTTCTGCGGTGAATAAAAGTGGACTTTAACGTCACAAAATAAAAATACAATTTTCATTGCCGATCTGACGTTGAACGGGAGTATTTTGTGATGTTTTATCATTATCATTACACAGTACTGTAATAGGATCGCGATTTTTATTACACCGAACATCACCAATGATAATACATTCGCGACAGTGTAACAGTGAGCATTATTCTTTGTTGCGCCGAATCAGAGCCCATTGTGGTTTGAAAAATCGTGTGCGAAGTACATTTTAATTGAACTGTTATTGCATTAATTCATTTCTTTACAGACTTGTCGGCTTTTAATATATCTCTGTCGGACTTTAATGGTTTGTTTGGCGGAAACATTGTTCGCGGTTTAAGACTCGTGAAACAAAGTTATTTAAGTAAGAAGTTGGACGACACCATTGTGGTGCTAGTTTGTACCTAATTCGAATGTTAGTGTGATAAAGAATTTAAGTATGACTTTCTAATTACCTTGATTCCAGCGCAAGACTAAGAGAAGCGAAAGGAAAATTAAATACTCCTTGTTTATATCCATCCGAATTTGTCTAACTCAAAACCTAAAGTGATAGTAACCGGCATCTTAAATGCCGGGGTATCGGCCCTGGGAATCTACTGTGCATGCCTGCTTATGTCGGCCTTCATCTAAATACCTCTGACCACTGGTCGACTTACACAGACTTGCAAAGAATACCTTCATATTATAAGAAAACTATGTAGGGTTTAGATATTTTATTTTATTATGTGAAAATGTAGATTAACAAAAAACCTCACTTAATATAAAAGGAATTAAGTAACGTCCCCTAGATGATGCGCTCCTTCTCTACCAAGAAGTACGTCTTACCTATTTCTGGCGTCAATATTTGCATTACAACCATCGGTGAGTTCCGGTTTTAAGGGCATACCGAGCCTGTATTATTACGGGCTATGTGACATTCCATCATAGTACGCAGTGATTACAACGCATCTGGCACCTCCTTCTTTTGATTGAAGTCGTTTGCAGGTGCCCATGGGATTCAGTAATCACTTAACATCAGCTAGACTGCTAGTTCTTTTGTTGCCCCAGATAAATAATAAAAATAAACAATCGAATGTAAACACGGTTTACTTCTAAATCTATTATGCTTTACATTATATTTGAAAGTTTTAAAGACAGAACTTCTGAGACGGTTACAAACGAATACGGAAAAGAAAAATTATAAATAGGTAAGTAGACGAGGATGATACTAATTGCACAGACTCTAACAAACCATAAACAGATCGTAAGGAGGGTTGCGGTCCAAGATAGTGAACGCCACAAGTTTTCCAATAATTTACATTACTCACCAAAGGAGACGTTGCAAAACATATTGTGCAAGTTCAAATCTCTGCGTTCAATCGTCGATCGATACTGGACGTGAAAGAAAAGTTTTTGAAACGAAATCTATTGTCCAATGAAAAATGAGGAAAACAAGGAGCCACATTTTAACGTTTCTTATTAGTAACACTCACGTAATAAGCAAAACATCAAAAGTATCATCTAAGTTCGAAAAGTAATGATTTGTTTGTTGCGCATGCGAATAATACTTAAAGAATCAATATTCTGCCATTTGTTATTGAAAAAACTAATTACTCCTTCTATGTCCGAATTATGTCATCCATTGACGCAGCTTTTCCTAATGGTAGAATTTGTAGTAGTATGCGCGCTCGGTCTAGAACTAGTGATCTAACATTAAAGACGCTGCTGACCATCTACGGTCTCGAAGTTGCCGGAGACCACGAGATTGGTCTAACATCTCTCCTTGTCTTCGATGACTACGGAATTTCCCATGACCCGTCTCAGGTTGGCCAGATACAATGAATTGAGATCTTTAAAACAAACAAATCTTTGGTTCTATTTCTTTTTTTGCTGTCGATATTTTTCAGAAAATTAAAGTTGGCTTGTAAGGGGGTCTTTTACTCCAAACGTCAGCCTCACGTGCACGTGGTTCACCTGCTAGCTTACAAACAATGCCCTGGCGATCGAATGATGATAGAAAATCATATTGCCAAACCCAAATCCCTTATACCTGTGCAAGGCATTGCGTTTACCGACCCTTATGCCTTCTGCCGCAACTTCTTCTAAGCCATCATTTCCATGATACGCTGAGAACTGTTATGTTAAATTCGAAATATTTATTATTCCGAAATGAAAAAGGGGCATACGGGGATTTTAAATACACTTGAAATGTAACTATTATTTTTAGCGATTTAATTTTAATTTTCAAGTTTTGTGTACTCTAGTGGTGGTGGTCGTGGTCACGAGGGGACTGAGGTGTAAGATATTGTGATGTCATAGTTAACTAGGACTTTTAATAAGCTAAAGCTCTATAACTACCCGCGTAAAATAACACATAGCTGATGTGAAACATCAGCGCTCTAGGAAGTTTGGAGTCTGTGATCATATTCTAGTTCGCCCCGACCATTACATCAGATTTGATAGAGCACAAATCCTCGCAAAAGAACACTGATTCCTGTCAAGCATAATTTGCGAGGCTATTAAAGTCAAAAAACATCTTAATTTTAATAGAGAAGATGGCTGGGTGCCACCAACGGCTAGGCATGCTGTAATAAATTAAATTAAATGTAAAACCCAGCATAACACTGCACGACCTCAAGATACTGTGAACAGTAA
Source organism: Bhutanitis thaidina (assembly GCA_029286595.1). Lineage (NCBI taxonomy): Eukaryota > Metazoa > Arthropoda > Insecta > Lepidoptera > Papilionidae > Bhutanitis > Bhutanitis thaidina. The sequence continues at coordinate 2,330,796 of JAGSMS010000004.1, read as the reverse complement.
AAGCTGATGGTAGCCCCAGTTACCTATGACATCAGGACGTCTATCACTTCAGCTCCTTCGTGACCTCGGGTCAACTGGAAACGTTGAGAACTTAAAAGCTAAAATTAAAACGCGATAAAATCCATAAACAATAGTTTCATTTCAAATGTGTAGTGTTCGCGTAAATACAAGTAATTAATAATACTGCTTCAAATCTAAGATTATGCTAGAACTATAGCTCTGTTTAAGACAGTTTTAAGGTTGTAGAAGATTGAAATAACACTGAACCAAAAATAGCCCGCTTTTCCGTCTTGTCACAGGATACAAATCAAATAAGTCCCTTTGACGGTTACAAAAAAAAATCGATCGTATTAAATTCAAAGCGCAAGTCTCGAAATAAGGGTTCGCATTGCGAGAAAAATCACAATAACATATTCCTTATTTGTATGTGCTCATTGAAAAGCTATTTTATTTATTTCTTTACGACTCTTAACATACACGCATGGGGGAGAGAATAATCCTCCTGTAGAAACGAATATCGTATGAGAAATATTATTTGACGGATCAACTATTACAAATATACGGCCCGATAGCCTAGTCTATAGCGGCCCTGTCTTCGAAGCTGCGGGTTGCGTGTTTAAATCCCGATACGGCAAACATTAGTATGTTGAATATGAATGTCTATAACGTGTCATGGATTTTTCGTTCGCATATATGATTATTTATGTATGTATGTATGTATATCAATGTCACCATATTAATTAGTGGGCCTCCGGATACCTCACTCACCGAATGAAACGCAGAACCATAACATGCCTCTTCTTTACTTCACGCTGGTATTCTGCGAGGCCGTGGTAACAACCCGGTCGAGCCGGCCCATTTGAGCATTGGCTCTTACACGTTGAAAAAAAAATTTATATATATGTAAATAAAGTACGTAAATACACTATATATATATATATGCAAACATAGTGTGCAACGAGTTTCATATAATATCCACCGATAATTACATGTATGTCTAAGGGGCGGTCATATATAAGTATTCCATTGTAATACATATTTAAACATATCATTCAGTTTAAACTTATCTCCTCAGTACTGTGTAATCCTTTAACATTGCCTCGAAAATGTCTCTTGGCATTAAGTCCGACCTTTTGTTATTCTATTAGTACAAATAAAGTTAAAATAAATAAAATTCATACCTACTGAAAGAATAACATACGGGTCTATTTATCTATTTCTACAGAACACTAAATGTATTGAACATATATACGTAGTTAAATAGTAACATTGGTATGCCTCAAAAGATTTCATTCGCATGCACTCTCAAGTCAGAGAGAACAATATCGCCAGCACGGCTTATTGGCCATTAAAATCAATGTGGAAATTTTCCTCTCCTTCGATTGTCTGCGGTCACTGACCTACTGACACATTACCAGTGTTAATATTTCAATACTGCCAACTGAACAGTTACGTAAAACATACAAAAAAAAATATATATTAAATAAACACTACCCACAAATCGGTACACAAAGCGCCCATTAAAAGAATCACCCTAACTATGCGACTGCCTCTCAATGGACACAAAAAGCAACTCGAACCATTGCCTAACTAACTATTTAAGCAACTCTTTGCCTTTAATTAATCTTGACAACGCCATTATACGCGATCGGCATATCATTTATCAATTTCACACCATCGAGGTGTCCGAGCGAGAAATTTTAAAACACGCTATAAACGGAATTGAGCGGAAATGCCTGGTGCAGCGTTCAATATGGCGAAATACGGGGAGAAGCTGGGATAACATCATGCGTCGATGTTTACGTACATTCAATTTATTCTCCACGACCTTTTTTTAATTTTTTTTTATGCGCACGACGGCAAGCGATCAAGCGGCCCGTTAGATGGTAAGTGATTACCGTCCGCCCGCGTACAACAGCATCACCAGAGGAGCAGTACCTAAGTAAGTTGGCTTTAAGGATATTTGAAGGATGGGAGAGAGGACGAAGACGGGGGATGGGAAGGGGGGGGGGGGTGCCCCCGGCTATCACACTCACGAAAGGCAAAATCAAATGATGCTTTTACTTCACGCGCCGGTATTTTGCGAGGTCGTGGTACCACCCCGGTCGAGCCGGTCCAATCGAGCAGCCGCAGAAGCTGCCGTTTGGCTCTACCATGTAAATAGATTTACAGTCAAACAAATAAGTTTCTATATAATATTTAAATTTTATTTAATACTTAGCACTCATGCGCTCTAAAACAACGAGCATGCATGCGAAGACTGATGAAAGTGGAAGAAGCGAAAGACGTATGTCGGGACCGTAGCAAGTGGAAGAAGATTGTCTCTGCCTCCCCCGTTGGGAACAAGGCGTGAATATATACACTCATGCGCCATATGTTATTCTCACAAGGGTAGGCAAAGATAGCGGATTCCAATTGAGGTTACTCAGCGTAGGGATACGGGCTTCCGTAACCCACTTTTCGCTAAATCTTCCATGCTTAATGCGTCCGTTGCCCAGCAGTGGACATTTTAAGGATGGGTAAAGTAAGTAAGTTCGGCAATAGATTAGCGATATGATGCGATAATAATGATATAAAGTTCTTAAAATATATTGGTAACCTCAACAACAGCTATAGTTTAAATTCTTTCCGATATATTATTATGATACAAAATAGAATTCTAATTATTAATGCGACTGAACATTTCACCGGACGATTCTAACAAAAGCGCGGGAAGGGTTTCAATTATTTGGGCACCCGTTGCCTATACGCTGCTGGTCTCGATTGCCTGCCTGATTCTGAACACGGGAATCGAACCCGAGTCTACAATGTAATATATCTAAATAAATAACGTGGTCCTTTCCAATTGTTGTGCGGTCGCCGTACAAAATATATTTTCTCGACAATGCCGATACGTAACGGGGGAAAAATGGGGCACACGCTAGACGGGAAAGAACTCTCTAGTGTTCTGGCATCACTCGCTGTAATGCGAATTCGTTGTATGAATATTTAAATAAATTTCGAATTAATGTTACGTAACTCGACCTCATTAACAAAAAAACTTTTTACATTTTTAATGTTGTTGGAAATATTTTGAACTATAGTATAAATTGTTTCAAGTGAATAATTTTAATTGGTTTAATTGGATTTTTATTGTTAAATTGCTTTTTTTTTATGGAAAAGCGGTAAGCCCACGAACACAACACCAGGGGGGCTAGGGGTGCGTTACTGGCCTTTAAGGATATTTGGGAGTTGGGAGGATGAGTATAGGAAACGCAAAAGTACAAAATGCGTCAATTTCACGCCGGTATTCTGCGCGTGGTACGACCCCGGTCGAGCCGGTCCATTCGAGCAGCATAAACCAATGCTTGGCTCCACCACATGCTGTTTTGTTTACCTCTGATAATCTTGAAATAGTGTTAGATAAATGTAAATACTTATAATAAATTGTGGATTTTTGTGTGGCAGATCTCAGTGAAGCCAATCGGACTTCAGCAATCCACTTTTGACTCCTCGGAGATTTCCATGAAATGTTATTGCTCTTCCTTTAGTTTCCTCTTAGCCCAATGGCATGAAAGATTGCCGTAGACTAGGCCGCTATCACATGATACTATTCAAATAGTGGTTATAATGTTGTTGAATCCTTAAATTTAATGATTATTCATGAATGATAAATTCATAAGTTATTTCATCATAGACTTCAGTCATTAGCAAATTAATTCACTTCCTAAAAGATAAATCCACTTTGCCAATTCAACAAAGAAGTCACCAAAATCTCTCTGATTCCTTAACTCGCGACAATGACCCGGCGGACTAATGATTAATTCAAAAGTTGTTGAAATATCCCACGGCGTGTGCCCACTAAACGAGCGTCAGGCAAATAGCGGAGAAAAAATTTTTTTTTTCTGGAAAATGGTGTGTTCAGAAACATAAAATAAAATAAGCAACACCCACAATAAGACTTTAATCGACCCTTTGACAATTTATTTGCTAATAATACACATTAATCATGTTGTATAACTTTTAAATCTTTTCGATGGCGTGTCGTAATCGGCGAGCGAGTGCGCGGTGCTTTTTTTGTTTTTTTAGTTTAACGTGGGGGAAAGGTGCTCGCACCCACCCGTCACCGTCTCCGGTGACTGGTTATGTCGGGATCAGCATTGAAGATGCCGGACCGACTGAAACCCCCCCACGGTGGATCTGCTGTTGGCCCAGTGGCCTTTACAGCTACATCGGTAAGAGCTACATCGGTAAGAGTGCGCCGTGCCTCTAGCCGTGATTGTTTTTATTTTCTCACCCCTTTCACCCTTCCCGCGCTCCTTGCAGGCCCCTGCCAGACCCTTATACTTTAGATGAAGCGTCAACAGGGAGCAAACGTGCTAGCGAATCATCTAATGATTAGTGATGGCTGATGACGTACATCTGTACAGCGGCAGCGGAGGAGCTGCAGGTGCGTTGCCGGCCTTAAAGGGCATTTGGGGGATAAGGAAGATGAGGGGAGGAGAGTTGGGAGAGGGCCTCCGGTTACCTCACACGCCGAACTAAACGCCAAAGCACAATATGCCTCTACGTCTCGAGATCGTGCTGCTACCCCGGTCGAGACGACCCATTCGAGCTGCAGCATATGCCATGGATAGCAGGTCTCTTGTTGGCGTATTTTAAAAGTTGTATTCTACACCTAATATCATCATCGTCACCATTACAGCTGTGGTGGCCTAGTGGACGGGGCGCTCACTTTAGCTTCATAGAGCGCGTGTAACCTGGGTTCGATCCCCGGTGGCCGGGACTACTAAAATTGTTAATAACAATTTTATGTGATGTATTTACCACGTGCTGGGCGGTGAAGATAAACATCGTGAGGAAACCGGCATGTCTGAGAGTTAAGAAAAAAATAATTTCACTGCTGGGCAAAGGTCTCCTTCTCAATTATCTGAGAGGGTTTAGGAGCCGAGAAGGGCCCGCCATGTAGCTCCAATATGGATTACCTGGCTTCACATATCCTAGAAATAAAATGTGCCTGGTATTGCGATCGCCAATCTCCTTCATCATCATCATCATCATCATTTCAGCCTATCAGAAGTCCACTGCTGAACATAGGCCTCCCCCAAAGATTGCCACGAAGCTCGGTCCTGAGCCACCTGCATCCATCGACTTCCCGCAACACTGCGCAGGTCGTCACTACATCTTGTAGGGGGTCTTCCTACACTGCGTTTGCCTGTACGTGGCTGCCACTCGAGAACCTTTTTTCCCCAACGGCTGTCAGTTCTGCGAGCTATGTGGCCAGCAGCAAATCGTCTTTATGAGAGAGGCCGATGTTCTGTTCTGCCGTGGACTATTAACAGGACCTTAAAGTATGATTTAGGTACTGTTTATTTCTTATATTTACGTAACGTTTTTTTATTAAGTACAGAAAGTATAGGCATATTGCGTTATAGCTTTTAAGGCAAATAATAGATCCCATAATGTATAATTTTCGCAACAAAGTACGTAACGATATCCTTCGAATACCACCTCTAAAATGTTGTTTGGCCGTTTTATATTGGGAATGAATCATTAATACAAACGTTGAAAGAAAACTTGACGAACAATATGACTTAATTAGGATTTTGTAAGGTTAAAAACTGTATAAAAGCCGATCACAATAAAGTTTATCTTTTATAAAAGAATGTAATAAATCATCACAGTCAATTCAAACATCTAGACGTTAAATACAAGCTATAAATGACTCACAACTTTTTGTTATATGACGATCAAAGATTTCCATCTGCTATTATTCCAGTTAAACATTTTAACTTTATTTAATTATAAACTCGTCTGGATTTGTTTGTTTGGTAAAACTTATAAATATATACATAGAAGGGGAAATTTACCAAATTTTTCACCAAACTTGAACCACTGCACAGTGCACCTTGCGTAGTAACGAGACTCTGGTGACTGAACCATGGCGGAAAAACTATACCGAGTTCAAATTCCACAATTGACTAATCTTTAGAGCACCAGCAGCAATACGCACACAATCACCAGCTTTGCTAGTGTGGATGTCTGTCTGTGTGTGTATTGGAGTAATACCACGGCCACGCAGAATACCGGCTCGAAGTAGTCACCCACCACCCCCTTCCCCGAATATGCCGGCCGGAAACGCACCTGCATCTCGTCTGGGTGTTTCTGTACGTGACCGTCGGTAGGTATTCACCATCAGGTTAGCCGCTTGCTTTGCGTTTACCCCTTCTCCCGTTAATACAAATTCAAGAAATGTCCGGTCTAATGAAATTCTAGGTTCAGAAGTGGACTTGTGAAGGTGAGTAGTTAGAAGAAGATATTAAAAAGCAATTTAGAGACGCATATACGATGAGTTCGTGCCGCGCAATCAGCTGATTTCTTTTCATGTACTCTTTTTACTTTACGATTTGTATCGTTGGCTTGGGGATGAAGACAGCTACAGACTCATATCCTGCTGCAAGAACTAAGACCTGACCATCCCAGTGTTTGGTATACAGCCGTGAGAGATTATTGAGGTTGGCAATGGTATATTTCCCCTTAAACTTATAAAGTAACTTAATTTATATAGAACTTCCGATTAAAATCATGTTCCCGCTAACTTAGATGCCCCGCAAAATAAAATCCAAGGAAGGTTTAAAATAAAACAATCCAATTGAAAAACGCCCCCCAACAGAATAATACCCTCGTAATTATTAAATTGAAAACCATGTTCCCTCCCGTCAATCTGAAATAGAGGGTTGACAGAGAAAACTTTGATTTTACAAATACAAGTCAATGCGCTCGAAGAAAACGACATAAAAGTCTGAGTGCCATTGTTCCCTATATTTACGTAAAGTTTTTTTTAATAAAAAATTATATAGGTTATATATTACAACATAAAAGTGACAACCATTGGCGACGAATGGTTGTCGGGTGGCAACCTCGTACATGCAAACGCTATGGAGCACGACCCTTAGATGGAGTGACGACCTGCACAGTGTTGCAGGAAGTCGATGGACTCGCCAACCGAATTTGCCAACCGTACTATAATAATTAGTACTTTACTGTATTTCGGGTTTGAGTACGATTAACTGTTGAAGAAATGTATGTACGCAAATATACTAGACTTCAGTGCGTCGAGAAATACTAACACAATCAGCCGAAAAAAGCATCCCTGCTCAGGACTGTGCTTTGTTACAATCTTTGGAGACCCCATGTTCAACAGCGAACTTCTGATAAGCTAAAATGTTTGTGATATTGACACATAGCAACTATACTACTAACCGATTATATACAACATAATTTATATAATAGAACAAACAGCAAGTTTGTCATAGTAACAACGTTCAAATCAAGTTAAGGGCCTTATCCGCTATACCACGAACAATTTCACAAATATTTCGTTAATCACGATAATAATATGTTTATTACGAAAATTATCAACATTAGAGACATAACGTAGATACGTTTAACATTATTCCCCTATAAAACAAACCGTGTTATTTTTCACAGCCCCACATGGCTTCGTTCAATGAAATCGTGTTAAAAAAAATGTTTTATGGCTTAGCGGGCAAGGCCTATGGTTGTTTTCTTAGCGCTCATGCGCTACATCGAGTAAATGGTGAAGACCATAGAGCACCTCTGTGATTGTGCGTTCACTTACGGCACTATAATATATCCTACGATGTCGACCACTGTCCAAGGTACATGAAAATCATCAGCAACTAAACACGCTTAAGAAAAAAGTATGTTATGTGACTTATAATACCAATAAAAACTCTCATTTTTCTGTGCGACCATGAATAAATGATCAATTTCTTAAATTTATATTTATAATTACAATTTATAACGTAAAAAAGCTAGGTTAAAAAAACATCTACCTGTACTTTCGTAAAGCATTTGTAAAGTTAAACAGCTAGCGACACCTAGTGTCGGAACTACAATACAGCAAAAACAAAGACTAATATGATAAGTAACATGATGTACTCTGTTGTACATTCTATATTTAATAACATATTTTTTTCAGATGATTGTTGACATAATTAATAAAATAATTTGGCGCTTGGATGCGGCATCAGAATCATCCCAGTCCCTTTTTTTCCGTGAGCGCCGTAAGAAGCGATTAAAAGTAATGCCTTGAAACCTCATGTCTGTCTCCACGAGCCAAGCTCTATTACCCAAGCACGAGTCTCACAACTCGTCTCGTTCTATCCACCAGAAAGGTGAAAAGTGGGATGCGTAAGACCGTTAGGCATAATAATGATGGAAGTATCAATGCTTGATGCAGTGTTAACGTTCATGTTTCCTCTCCTATAAAAATATAAACAGAATTGTTTCTCTTCCTTTTCTTTTATGTTAATAACGTCTGTATATTATAACAATATAAGATCATAATAGTGTATATAATATATAAATAAATATATTAGAACAAATCTTTAATTATAACATAATATAATTAATGATGTGTTGTAATACATTGATTACATTATATTATAATTAAAGATGTGTGAAACGTTTACTACTACAGATTTCAAATATAATTTATAACAACTTTTTTTGTAAGAGATAATTATTGAACTAAAAAAAATTTAAAGTGTAATGAAGTCTATTAAAAGTATGTAACTACATATGTTCTTACTTCGTTATTTTATGTAGTTAGGTATAGACAGACACCAAGCATACCCGGTATAAATATTTTAATTAGGCTAGTCTTTGATCTTTCCCGTTGCCTATTCTAGAAAATGTATTTGAATATAAGATTATTAAAACGTGTTTAAAAGAAAAACAGGATGCTTTCGCCGGTTTCTTCTGCGTCATTTTAAAAAAAAGTTACGTTCGACAAGTGAAATATGTGTTCTTACGTTGAATAAATGATTTGATTTGATTTCGACAAAGGCAAAGAAACCAATTCCATCAAATTTGTAAATGGTGCAAATTTGTAAGGAGATAAAAAAGATAATTTATCATCAAAGAAATATTTCGTCACATGGTCACACGAAGTAGGTATCTCCCCATTATAGTTGTATACCGTTCCATCAACTTAAACAAATAGCAATTAAATAATAAATAAATCGAAGCTTGCGTATAAAGTTGTATTTCCTCTCTGTTTTCGATTCGCAGACGCCTTATTTAAATTTTATACCCTTTGTCACTCCCGCAATGAAGAAGAGTCTAACGACACGTTATATGTTGAAACCCATCAAGGCGTTTAGGCTACAGAACGTCCCAAAGAAATAAACATACGTATACATACATTCGAAAAACATTACACTCCTTCTGTGTCAGTCGGGTAATGAAAGAAAAATAAAAAATATAAAAAAAAAGGAGAAATAAGTAAAAGCATAATAAAGTGAAGTTAATGAATGATCTGAAAATATCATAATTCTACATTTATTTTTATTATCTATTATAAATCAAATATATTAATTTGTCTCAATTACAAATATCTAATCAATAATATTGAATGCGAAACAACGTGATGTGGGTCTGGTTAAAAAATCGTTATAAGAATATAAAAAAGTAATTAGTTCAGAAACTACCTAAACCTTTGATTACTTTACCTATGTATTGCATATGTATTGCATGCAACATATTATTTAAACTTTCTTTAAAATAGATTTAATCTTCAATGCTAAACTTTCAAAGTCTTAAAGCAAACTAAAGTCTAAAGTAAAATCTAAAGCTTCATTCGGTTCTGAAACAAAAATCTTTCTTGCCTCATGATTAATCTTTGCGACGATCATTGTAGAAATTATTGTTTTAAATAGATATAGGTTCTTATGTAATCTGGTTGTTAAAAAAACACCCTAAGAATAAAATTATTGAATATGAAATTAAGCGATGGCACCTTTAATGACTCAGATAATTTCTAAACTAATTTTGCATTTGCAAAGCCCTTTCGAATCAATAATGTATAAAAAAATATATAGGTCCAATAAATGGAGTAAATGATCTCTTACTTACCTGCGGAAAGGAGGTGCAGTAAAAGAAAACAAATTCGTAAAATAAAAACAATTTAGTGTTTATTTCGTATGGCGTTAACAAACTTTTTTTTTATCTCAAATCCTATAATACATCGTTGGTAATGACATCGATTCCGAATTTAAAAACTAATATATACATTTGCGAAGAACTATTAAACTTACAACTTAATAAACTAATTTACAAATAGACCTTCAAATCTACACTGGGTATCAATAAATAAATTACGCAGCACGTTCAAAGTAAAAGCAAAGGAATCATCGGATTTAGTGTATCTAACAATCAAACTTAACAAAACGGACAATAAAAAGGACATGAAGAACAAACAGACGGTAGTTCACATCGATACAGCTTAATTACACGGTCTAACATAGTGACAACTACGGATAATAATCTCTTTTTGGTACCAATCTCACTTCACGTAGCTGATTGAAAGGAACTACTTATACTAAGTCGAGAAAAGTTCCGAATGCCTTAGGTAAATCACAGTTCTGCAAAACAATCCTTTACCCGTCTAGAGGGCCTACGTATCTCAACACATTTACATGCCACTTGATATGGGGCGCACTCTCGACAATTCTCATGTAATTTTAATTCTAGAAATCAATAAATAAAGTTTTTTTTTTTTAAACATTCGTCACTGTCCGTAACACATAGTCTATTTGCCGAACCTTAAAGGTGAGCCCTTCAAGGAAGGCAGGTTGGTCTTCAATATATAACGGACACCGGCCGTCTCAGCTGATCGTCATGAGGGCTGTGCTGTGTCGGCGTCACTGGGGAAACCGGCGAAGAAGGCGCCGCTCCATACTGATGGAAGAGCGGAGATGGGAACGGTTTCGGCGGCGCCGCTGGCGATGTATACAGCGATGAGTAGAACGATGATACTACAGCAGCGGCCGAGGATGCCGTCGGCATTTTCTCAGCCGTCGGCGCCATGAGTTTCGAGAATTGCAGGTGATCCAACTGATGCGGGAAATATGGCGGGCAAGCGGAGTAAGACAGTGCGTCCAATGGTCCAACCGTAGGTGCCGGCCCAGCGAAATACGGCAGCGGGAAGCTAGGGAAAGCTCCAGCGCCAGGAACACCGCCAGGGGTGGGAGGTTTGGGCTTCCTGCGCGGTCTGTACTTGTAGTCCGGGTGCTCCTTCATGTGCAGCGCACGCAATCTTTTCGCTTCATCAATGAACGGCCTCTTTTGCATTTCAGACAACAATTTCCATTCGGCGCCGAGCCTTTTCGATATCTCCGAGTTGTGCATCTTGGGATTGTCCTTTGCGATCTGTCGACGCTGGAGTCTCGACCACACCATGAACGCATTCATTGGCCTCTTGATGTGACCTTCCGATTGAGGCGAAGACGCGGGCAACGGCTGCGGCATGTTCGGATACTCCGGCAGCATGCCGGGATGCATCGAGAACGCGTACGGGTGATGGCTCAAAGTTGACATGTTTACTGAATAGAATAAACGTGTAAAGCTCTGTTAGAGCATTAGCTTATGGCACAATGCGGTGAATGGGACACAGGCGAGTGGACGATTGTGTCGCGTCGAAGGCGAGCGATAGACTGACGGTTCGGTGTGCGGCGAGTGTGGGTATCGGTTAGCGGGGGGCGCGGTTTTGGGGCGGCTTGGCCGTTGCCAATGGGCGCCTCGCGTGTAGAGCCTTCGCCCCTCCTCGACGGCGCTCACCGTCTCTGTTCCTCGCACAATGGGCCTCGTAGACACCGCTCACACACAACAATGCCCGTACCGCGGCTCCCAACACCGACACCGACACCAGTACAGCTGTTTAGAGGCACGTCACGGGCTCGGCGACTTAATGCATGATATAACCGTTGTAATAGAGCGGTGCTTTATATTTATAGCGTTTGAGATATTTCTTTATTCTGCATGTAAAATTATCTATATCACTAGCATCTATTTTCTAAATATTATCATTTTTCGGCTACCTTTGTTAGATTGTAAAAATATATATATTTTTTTAAATCAATATCAGATTCGTAATTTTTTTTATATTCGGAAAACAGTCGTTAATGTTTTGAATAAGTTTATAACACAAAGAATTATATTTGACAATGAATCACTGGATTAAATCGGAAGCTTTTATGAGCTTAATAGCGAATGTTTACGAAATGTGTGTTATTAGATTTTCCAAGTAATAAGAGACATATATTATGTTTTCGATCCTACGGTATTTTTTTATTCATACTATTGTGGGGTTATTTGGATATATACTCGTCTAGTTGGGAGACATATATAAATATGTATACATAAAATATAATAAAATAAATAAATTATCTTTAAATATATTATAATTAAAATACTTAAAGTAAAATAAAATAAATAAATAAATTATAGCCCACGGAAGCCCTCGGGAGGGGAGACCAGACGGCCGAGGGTTAGGGGGAAAAGGATATTTATAGGTTATTCATACTATTATTATTATTATCTTTGTTTGTATTGAAGAATCTTGTAAATGTAACAAAGTATTGTTTCGATTCTGATAAAATTGGTATTTTATGTAGGTACAGTGTAATTAACAATTATATGGTAGATTATTTATTAAGGTTAACTTTATTATATTCGATATTTTACTTATTTATGTATCTATTATTAACTGTTAGCTTAAACTTACAATGGGCGACTCTCTGTTAGTCAATTCTGGGTAAGATATAAATAGATGTTAGAATGTGCAAACGTTCATATAAATATGTATAGAAACGACATAAAAGAATAGAAAAAAAAGTATAATTTATTTGAATGTTGTTAAAGTCAAACTTATTGTATTTTTTTAATGTACTATGTAAATAATTTCATATGTGTCTGGATATGAATATGTTATAATATAATAATGCATCAAGATAAAAAAATAAAATAAAATTCATCAAAATAAATTTTCGTCTTTGATTTTAATAGAATTTACAATAGAGACCAATTAAACATCCCGGTCTCCAATGAAGAAAACATAAAAAAATTATAATTATTATTCCACGTTTTTAAGTATAAGGTAGGTATAACTACTGTATCCCCAAGTTACTATATACACCTATATGTTATGAATGCAATGTCGGTCTTTACCTACATGCCTAGTAGTACGCGACAAAGACGTCTTATTGTGTACGAAGATACACTACACCGAAGCCTAGATTGGATATAGAATATAGAAGCACTACGATCACGTGATTGGAATTACATACGTGTCCGAGTACTGTGCCCGGAATGTGTGTTTTTAAATATTACTACAGAGTTTAGAGTCTATTACAAAACGAACTCCTACCGGTTAGATTGGGAAACTATTTAGTTTGTATAAACATAGCAAGTTAACGGTAAATCTATATTTATAGTTAACGCTCACTCAGAATGCAGATATGACAAAATGGTCGTAGGTAAACTGTTTTAATTTGGGACTCAGTGACGGCTTGTACCCATTCGTCCGTGATCACACAACTAGCTCCATCTAGTGGCGGTTGATAGCAACCCATTATCTATGTTTATATAGTAATGAGTGTTGGATTTTTTTTTTGTAAGAATATCAGAACAACCGTATTCAGCTGCAATAATCTTTTCGACTAGAAAAATGTTGATTGTCTAAATTTAATAAAACAGTTATGACTTTGACATTAAATGTAAGATTTTGAAAACCTTATGAACATCAAATCTACACCGGTTCGCGAAATAAGATCTTCCAAGAGAAGAAGCGGCAAGAAACCCAGAGGTGTCATTTGTCAATTACAATTTATTATAAAATCAATACAATGTCAAATGCATATTAATATTTTTTTTAAATGTAAATTATTACGATATATCGGGAGATTTGCAAGTGCAGACATTGTACGGTTTGTTCACCTGAAATATAATTATAACTACAAAAACAAACGCCCATGCCTGTCACCTAGATGGGAAGGCAGAGACTGCGCACTTCCAATTGGCACGATCCTGACACACCTCTCTCGGCTCTGGCATATCTACACAAGCAAGCTGAAAGGAACATAATTATGTAACTAAAATACATACACATAGTGTAAAATGGTAAATAGAATTAATAATAAGTGAGTAGGTACAGAGTTTGAAATAAATGAATGAATGAATGAATGTATGAAATATACTTTATTGTACACCAATTAGCAAAAATAGGAAAAATAAATAAATAAAAAGAAACATAAAATACACAAAGGTACAATTGGCGGCCTTATCGCTTTGAAGCGATCTCTACCAGGCAACCACTTTGCAGAGGAAACAATGACCAGTTGCTAAGTTGCAAGTTACTAAGAAGTGAAAATGTTATATAATAAATATACATATAACAAATATACACAAACATATAGATACTCTGACATATACTGATATATCTTAATAAATACACAATATATACCCTTATTTTGTGGTTTATTCAGATTTAACATTATTAACCTAGGTTATACTTTATTATTATCACCATCCTATTTTACTCTTCTTACTTATTTACCACGTACTCGGCGGTGAAGGAAAACATCGTGACGAAACCTGCATGACTGAGAAATAATTTCGAGGACATGTGAAGCCCGCCAACCCGCACTGGAGCAGCGTGGCGGGCATTTCCCGGCTCTGATACTCGTATTTGAGAAGAAGGCCTTTGCCGTGGGCAATTACGAGCTGCTACTTTACTTTTTTACTTAAACAAAATGTATTTTACATTTTGTCTACTAAACTATGGATACCTTTTTATCCCTTCACGTGTCATTACTTTAAACAGCTGTGAGGCCGATGTTTACAGCTATGGTACATCACTATTTACAATTAATCGGAGTAGCAGCCTACAAAAATCCCACTGCGGGGCAAAGGCCTCCTATGAAATACTTTTTTTTTTTTTTTTTTTTTGAGAGAGTTTGGTGCCGGGAAGAGTCAAACGTCAGCGTCACGCTGCTGGTAATACAGGTGCAAATAATAGAGCCGTGGTAGCGTAGTGGTCAGGGTGACCTGAGTACGACCCTCGGTGACGGCAACACATAAATTGTTAATAGCAATTTTAAATGCTGAATTCACCACTTTCTCGACGGTGAAGACTAACATAGAGAAAGCTTAGTTACAATAACAGTACTTAATTCTTCATAAACTACAGACACTTTATAGTTGTATATTCCTTCCGTATGTTTCATCTTTAATTCATATGATTCTTTAATATCACCACATTTGTCCGAGTTATACCGTACATCGACATTAAAACGAGGAGTTTTTGAATACACCGTAGCAGATTGAAAACCACTCATACCTGTCTTAGGTTTCCTATTAGATAAGAAAAAAAACGAGCTCAAATTTAGCTTAATCCTTATTGTATATTTACTTATGTTGTGTGAGATATAATTAAAAACAGTTTATGTTTTCTGCCACGCACTTCGACTTTGTCGAATCAGCTGTCGCCAGCACTATTTCCGAACAGTTACGACTTAGGGACCTTCAAGAAAAGAGCTTATTCCTTCCTTAAAGGCCGGCAGCGCATCTGTAGCTCCTCTGGTGTTGTGGATGTTCGTGGGCGTCGGTGATCACTTACCATCAGGTGAGCCGCACGCTCGTTTGCCTCCTTCTTCTATAAAAAAAAAACAATCAGGAGACTAATTAATGAACAATGGTATATAACAAATGGCCACATTCAAAGAGTCGGCGACACGGTGATGGTTTGACGAAAAGGTTCGCGGGCTGATGCGCAATGATCTTTAGCAACGGGATGAACACCATAAAAATATTAGAAACAATCATAAAGTGCCTCATACCATTATACTT
Organism: Bhutanitis thaidina; assembly: GCA_029286595.1. Classification (NCBI taxonomy): domain Eukaryota; kingdom Metazoa; phylum Arthropoda; class Insecta; order Lepidoptera; family Papilionidae; genus Bhutanitis; species Bhutanitis thaidina. Next base: position 2,315,103 of record JAGSMS010000004.1, on the reverse strand, counting down.
GCATTCACTGTCCGTTAAAGGCTCTCATGAAACCCAACGTAATGTACAAAAATAAACTCTATGTTGGAAGAAGCAGGATTCAAATTTGCTTCGGTACAATATTCTGCAGCGTCCCGTTTCTTTATCCCATTGTATCCGCGAGCATCGTTTCTTAGAAGAGAAACAGCTTTTACACAGCATAATAAAATAATTATTCCTCTTTCCAAAGCGCTATATTTCTCGTTAATGTTTTATTGCTTCGCGAGTTTGCTTGCTATTATGCGCGTCATTGTCTATGGATTTTATTGCAGTTTGATAGTTTTAAAAATAATTGTATTTGCGCAAGGGGTTTTGCAATGCACGCGCCGTTTTATCGTCGATTTAATAAAAGAAACAAACGGGACATTTTAAAGCATTTTAATTCACCGCGTATAAATTTATTATTATTAAATGAATATTAATTTAACGAAATTAATATCTTTTTTTTTTATCACGAATATTGAACGTAGATTAAAACATGATTTTAAGTAAAGAAGCATTGTATATGCAAGTAATAATAACATCACAATGTCACCACTTAATATACCAGCGGCTTTTGTTGTTTCTGGAATTAGCCGGTTCGACCGGGGTACCAAGGCCTCGCAGAATACCGGTGCGAAGTAGATCTTGTGCTTCTGCGTTTCGTTCGGTGAGTTAGGAAAGCAGAGGCTCACTCCCCCTCCCCCAAATATCCTTAAAGGCACCTAAAGGCGTTCGGCAACGCACCTGCAGCTTCTCTGATGTTGCAGATGTACGTGGGCGACGGTAATCCCTTACCATCAACATACGATGTGCCGCTTGCTCGTTTTCATCTAATAAAAAAGAAAACCTCACATTGGGTAATATATACCACGTTTTACCTCGCAACAAGGTATTATCGAGCGATTGTGACATTAAAGTAAATGATTTCCGCAATGTAACGTCTGATTCTTATTACTTTTTTAATGTCATTCAAGAGACATCATTCAAGTCCAGAAAACATGACGTTGAAGTTGAAACAATTTATTCTAAAACACTCAATTCAATGGATACACACAAAATTTTAAAATAAAAGTAAACAATAGTGTAAAATGTACATCGCTCTCGTCCCCAAAATATCTCCATGCATATGTACGTGGGTGACAATAGTCACTTACCATCGAGTGAGCCGCTTGCTCCTTTGGTCCCTTTGCTTTAATTTGCGTTCAGAAATATTTGATCAGAGTGTAAGAAAACATTTTGTTTTGTCATAATCGTAACGCATAATCGAAAACTCGTTAGAACAAGTCGCGCCATCTATTGGCCATTCAAATAAAAAAATACGAATAATTGTATATGGTATTGTAATGAATAAGTAACACAAAGACGATGGATCCGTATGATTCCCACGTTTAATTATATAAATGAATTACTATTATTTCAATCTTATGTGTATCTGTCTGTCTCAATAACAATATATTCAATGAAGTGGTAAAAGGCGAATATGGCATAAGTACTTATTTTTACTTCAAGGCAGATTAAAGATTAAGGTAAAGGCCTTAAAATCTCTTGGCGCAACACAATTTAAAAAATATATGTCATTACCTATTATTCATAGTCCTGTTACCCACTCCAACTAAGCCTGTATTTTATCTGGAGTATTTTATGACATTAGACGAATGGAGGGCTCGAACCTGTGACTATATGTTTCACAGTCCGCAACCTCAAAAATTAGGTTATTGGCGCTTTAATCTATATTATGATTTTCCTTACCTAAACCTGTCTCTAATCATTTATTATCGTATAAGTGTATAAACTAGTACAGGGTTATGACATCGGCTGAGAACTTTTGAGCTTACGATGAATATTTTTTATACAGGACTAGATAAAAAGCATTACTAGATATTGTGACTATAACTAGATACAACTATCATGTGTATCTATTTTGCAGTGGCACCTAGAATAAGCACTAACGCTTTTCACCCAAAGATCGTTGTTAATCGTCTATGGAGTAGGCAGAGGTGTCGATCCTTCCAAGTGTAAGAAATATTCATATTCCGTAATGAAAAAAAAAACCTTTCGTGAATAATGACAATAGTACAGTATATCATAAAAATAAAAATACCGTCATAAACATTTATCACTACTCAAAACTAGCGATCTCCTTTGTCATTGATATAATAAACAACTGAGTTAGTAATTAGAACCTATTATATGACGCCATTTTGAATGTTTGCAGTAAAAAGTAATGTAGATTAAGAGCTTTTTCTCATAATACCGTATTCCTTAGTCTGCTTTAGCGATTAAAAAATATCTATTGAAAAATTTTAAGTAATACAGCAACAAAATGTGGGGAATTTACCTTTTTTTTTTTCTAACGCTAACCTCACCTGCAGTTAGTGCACCGTGCTGGCTAACAAACATGGTTCCGGTGAACGGATGATGAAGGAAAACCTATCTGCTGAACTCAATTCTCACCATTCAGACTTCAAAGTACTCTCAACTCCAGACTACAAACTCAGACTTATAATGGAGAACAGTATCACTAGTGCTATAGTACCGGCTCTGCGCTCACCGACCCGCTTGCACTCCGTGATGAGTATGGACAATTTTTTTCATGACATGCATGCAGGCTTCAGCGTTTAGTTTTCTTTTTAGGCGGGAAAGGCGGCACCTGCACCTACTTACACCTGCAACACCAGAGGTGCTGCAGGTGCGTTGCCGGCCTTTAAGGGTATTTGGGGGATGGGGAGGGGGAGTGGGCCTCCGGTTACGTCACTTGCCGAACTAAACGCAGAAGCACAAATGACTCTGTTTCATGCCGGTCGTGCCGACGAGCATTTGGTTTGTCCGTCATAGGACATAACTTTAAGCGCATTATGATAAAACAATGAGCCTGAATTATTACGACGCACGCGCACAGGGTGGATTCAAAATCTACATGTTGAAGTTGCTCGCTAAACCGACCGCACACTAAGAACGACAACTTCATTACTATCTCACTGCTGTTGCTTTATTGAAATGAATTATTTGTATTCAAATTATAAACATTTTTTTAATCTCGCCAATCTCGCCAATCTCGCGTACCTCTTTCATCATTTTTTATTTGTGTAAAGGACAATGAGCATTAGCAAATATGATAAAATTAGTAAAACATTCATGTATTACACAATAGTAAATATTTAGAATACAATACAATTTAAATGTCTGTCGCTCTTCCACATTATCTACAACAAGATTCGACAATTTGAATTCTAATAAGAAGTTTCCATTCTCTTGTTAGAAAACCAAAACGATTTTCTAAAATATGAACCTCAACTTTCAAAAAATTCGTCCTTGCATAGACACCTATTTGACGACCGTCTGGCTGTATTAGTTGTCAGTGTTGGCCGCTTAGTCATGGATCATGAGTTCGAATCCTAGCTAACACAAATTGGTTTTCGGCTCTAGTTTCGTTGCGTTCGTAGCGTCTCTGACTTTGCAACTGAACCTTCCTTCGGTCTAACCGTATGTTACAACGGATAGGAGTGAAGAGGAGTGAGTGTCTCTGTGTTGAGTGTTGCAGTTGGCAACTGCTGATAGTATTTAAAAGCTATCACCTAAGTGGAGATTGGCCAAGAAGATCATCATCATTTTCATCATCTTCATCATCACACAGATGAAGATGTAAGAGTAAAAGGTCGGGTGTTCGAGACACGGGGATGACTTCTCCTCCGCCAATATTCTATCCGGAACGTATAATTATCGTTTGAATTGAAGAAACATTGTTAGCATGATGTTGGTTTGTACGTAGCAGAGCCAAGCAGTGGCTTTTGCTGCCGTTCGAATGGTCCGGCGAAATACCATGAATCCAAAAGATGGTGCGCTGTTATCTCTGATGACTAAGATGTGGTAGAGCCAAGCGGCAACTTTTGCAGCAGCCAGAATGGGCTGGCACGACTAGGATAGTGCCACGGCCTACTGGTGTGAAGTAGAGTTATCTTGGTCTTCTGCGTTTCGTTCGATGAGTGAGGTATAACCGGCGGCCTACTCCCCCTCCACATCTCCCAGCCTTATCCTCTGTCCCAACTCCCAAATATTCTCAAATATCTTTAAGGCTGGCAACGCGCCTGCAGCCCCTCTAGTGTTGCATATGTACGTGAACCACTTGCTCGTTTGCCTACTTTCCCATAAAAAAAGGTAGCTTATATTGTTCCTGATATCACGTCTGCTATGTTTGAGCTTCTAATGTGGTGAGATAGATGTCGCCACATTTCTCACCACACACTAAACGCCATGCTGCTGCTTTACGCTGACATTCCTCGAGCGTGGTCCTTCGCCAGACGGTTCTAACATGGGTTCGTACACAGCCTTAGCTGCAGAGTGTCCCTTCCATATGAAATAAGTGCATTTAGTAAACTTAATGTTATAAGTGTTAAGATTTAAATTCGCATAATGACGGAGAAGGTTTATTCATTCAGGTCTTGCTCTGCTAGAATTAATTTGACCTCATAACTTCAGCACGGATTGCAAATTTTTAGAAATACGCTAATTAAGAAATATAAAAATATATGCTTAAAAATCTAGAGGCCTACAGATATGCACAGTGCAGTCAGCATTTTGTTTTCTTTTCGAAAAACAAAAGAAATAATAACTATGAAGCCTAACTAGTATATAAAAAATGCAGTATTTTTTTTAAAGGCACTGAAAAGAAGCTCGCACCTAATTACTTACTTCGCGACCTCAACAATGGAAGCAGAGTCTCCCTCCCACAACAATATGACCCGCCACTAATCTCCTGCCCTCCCTCTCTAATTGCATACAGCGCGAGGGAGACGGGATGCTGGAAAGCTAGTTAGTTTTTCATCCAGCTCGCAATGAGGACAATAGCGCGCCGCAGCCTCATTCGCCCTATCTTCCTATTTTAATTTACTCAAATTTCCCTTGACACCTCAACCGACATACCATTAAGGAATTTTATGTGCCCGGCTAGAAAAAAAAAAAGTTAACGCCAGTTGGAGTTGCGTGTTACTCGAGCTTTGTCACCATCTTTTCCCGATTGCGGCAGACAGAAAGAAGGGTTGTGGTTTTTGCATGTTCGAATGACACAAAATGGATATGCTGGGTATCCTTTAATTCACGTATCATAGATGTTATACTTGATTCATTATGCCGAAAACAATAGACTATGACAGAAGTTTTTGATTTGTATGTGAATTTAACTGAGAAAAATAATTACAATCGTTTCAACACGTCAATACTTAATCTATACCTTTTATCTGACGGTCTATTTATGGGAAAAGATCACAGACATAATAAAGTACGCAGACATGTCTGCAAAAGCACTGTTCACTTATTTTATGTGGGCGTGGTTAAGGATATAATATAAAGAGAGTAATAAATAAAAATTAAAACGAAAAAATGACACAGACGTAAAATTATTTCAACGACACTAAACTAAAAAGTATTATAAACAATATGTTTATGATAATTCCTTCGAATTTATATTTCTTCGAATGTATCGATACATAATTTTATTTTTACATTTTGTGGATATTTAAACATTAGCATATTACGATACAGATATTAATATAATTTTATTTATGAGAGATATGCTATCGAATATTCGCAATAAGGTGGAAGAATCTATCACTGTCATCACGCTGCATTATGTAATCATTGGGGAAATGGTCAACAACCTTACCGAGCGCACACGGTCAGGCGCGGCTTAAGTGGTGTCAAAAAAATGTTTTTGAACTTCCATTTTTTATTATGTCACCCAGAGGCATAGTCACAGTTTTTGTTTAAAAAGAACTTTAAAAGTAAGTTAACAATATTACTTGTGGAATTAAGCCACCGGAAGTCATTGTCATACATCAAGTGATACCAACAAAGATATGTTGTACTAGATGCATATATAACCTATGCTACGAGGTATAGCTCCTATAACATATTTTTTAATTGTCAGGCAAAAACTTAATAGATCTGTGAAAGACGTTAAATTGCAAATTGTCTCACCAATTATGCCCGGGGTCGATAGAGGTCAATATCAACTAACAAACAGTTCATAAAAGTCATAATAAAAGTAACTTTTTAATTAAAAACGCTTTTATTGCTAAATTAACGAAACGCGATCCTTAGATCCTGACGGGAAGGATCAGCCACGCCGCTGCAGTGGTGGTTTGGCGGACTTCACGTGTCGAAATAGTTTTATTTTTATTATATCACCATCACCGTAGCAGTGAATTCGGCACTAAAATTGCTTACGGGTTCCGCCACCGGACCTTGTGATCTCGCGTATTATGAAATTGTTGATTCAATTTGACCTGCGCCTTGACTACTGGTATGATACCACGGCTCCCTTATAATATTAATGTATTATTGTATATTAATGTAGACGGTAGACGGTACATGGTAGAGCCTAGCAGCGGCTTTTACTGCTGCTCGAATGGGCCGGTTCTACCGGGGTAGCAACCACATCGCCGCAGAATACCGGTGTAGCATCTTGTGCGTCTGCATACCGTTCGGTGAGTGGGGTAACCGGAGGCCGACTCCTCTCTCCTTCGTCCTTAAAGGCAGGCGGCTTACCATCAGGTTTAGTTAAAAGTCATCCCAATGGACAAAAAAGTGTAAGCTTCTGACCATTCTGGTAGATCCATTATTGGGTAATACGCTCGTGAGAACTTATGTTATCATGAACTCTATTAATGAAAATGATAATCATATTTAATTATAATATTAAATGAAACTACTATTTACGGAGTTTATCGCGTTCCATTTTGTTTTTATATTTCCGACGTTTCGAATGCTTTACAGCGGCCGTGCTCACGGGGGGATCCCCCCTTGATTGTAATAGTTTCATTAAAATCATATTTAATTATTAATTAATAAACAATAAGGGCTAATATTTAACAAATATTTCGACGTAACAATTTTTTTTTTAAACAGAGAACTGAATAAAACGCAGTTTATCCGGAACCGAGACGCGGTGCCACCGGGCCTTCCTGCCTCGTACATGGCGGGGAGGGCGCGGGGAGGGGCGGGTGGTTGCTATTATTTTTCAGCAAGAATGCACCCCGTTAATGGCCTCCAATGATAATTCCCATTGTGGAAGGGAGCAGTCGCGTAGGGCAATCTGTATAATGTACGTATTGTGGTAACGGAGACAAACTTACGGATATTTTTAATGATATTATCCAATTAATTCAATTAGTTGATGAGCTCGTGGCGTACATTTCGCGGTTAAAAAATATCCCAATGTACCGCGACGGTGTAGCGCAAAATGGCAGGAAAAATTTGTTCATTCACGCCATCCATTTTGTTAAAGTTTCATGAAAAATTTACTTTGTCTGTTGACTTAGGTTTACAGGTAGTAAACCTAAGTCAAGTCTGTTACCGATTAGCCTACTGTCTTCTAATCGACTACCCTGTGCAAATAGCAGTCTCTGCGAGAACCTAACTGTCTTCTAAATATATAAAATCTCTGAATATTTTATTTCCACTACCCTTCCCCTTCCCTTCCGTCTCGCCCTCGAAATGAGATAGTGTTGAAATTAGATAATAGATCATCCGACGCGGTGTATGAAAAAAAATTATTAAAAAAAAATACCAAAGACATATTATTGGCAATATGTAAACAACTATGGAAACGCCATTAAAACTTTTCTCGACTCTTATCTCTACAACCAAATGAGATAAAAACTTGGAATTTGCTATGAAAGTAATTGAACATTTAACGAACACCTTGATGACAAAAAGAAGAAAAAATTTTTAATTTTATTTAGTACAACTATATACATATACTACGTATGCCATGTGAAGACAGGCTGATGTGTAAATTTATAAAATTTTGTGGTTTATAACTACCCTTTAGAACGTGACAGTGAGCTCCCAGAGAGGCGAGGAGTTGAAGATCATTTTCCTAAGCTGATATGGCTACTATATAATTCACGTATTAATGTATATCATTTCGTAATTAAAACCTATGTATCTGAATTATTTTTATATTGAAATTGCTTCTCATACCTGTCATATCACATCCAAGATAATGCGAAGCATATGATTTCACTGACAATACAATTATAAGGAAATAAATGACATATTTCGGAATACTGAAATAATAGGTCTACTATAGTTTCGTCACACGCAGTAATTTATAACTGGCGCTTTAGAATATTAAACAAGCTAAGACGTATCCTATTGTGTAGCACGTGGAAAAAAAACCTGCCAAAACTATGGTACATATTGTAATACAATTGCGGTTCGCTCTAAACAACATAGAATTGAAACACCACGGCTTTTGTCACTGAAACAAAAATATCCCTCATCGACACATTATCTCACAGATCTATTATCTCAAGAAAAAAAAAACAAAAGAAAACAAACAAAACAATAGAATAATGCCTCCTTTCCGCCGGCAGTCAAAAACAAAAGCGTCACAAAGAGAATATAAATACCCAACCGCAATAAACATCTTGTTTCGTACGAAGATAACGGTTCGGACGTTAAGTAGAACCGTTTCCAAAATCAAGGCTGTACTCTATTATACTGTGTTTGTTTTTGGTATTAAAAAGCAACCGCTTTTGATCGGCGTTTGTTCCAATATAAGCGACCGTTACGTTCCAAGAAAAACGGCAGCATTTTCAATATTTGAGTGCGCGCAAAAAGATTCCTCCTATTCTTCCCGCGCATCTTCTCCGCCTCCGTAGACCCGTTAACCGTCGCTTCTTTTAAAACCGCCAATAGATTTTTAGTCCCATGTTAAAAATATAAACAATATAAAATCATTATCTTGGCTGCGGCGTAATAATACGCCACGACATCTCTTCCCGTGGATCTCGTGGGAGATGACTAAGGGAAAAACTGAAAATGGGAATAAGTCGATCGCTTCCAAGCCGCTTTTCAAAGTTGTGTTATAATATTATATAATAAAAAAATATTACCGTAAAGATGAACTATCTTTTCTAACAGAGGAACTCTAGTTACGAAACGGTGGTAGATTTCAAACAAATATTTCATCTGCATCTCTTTTAACATCCACTGAACAGTTGGCTGCTGGCAGGCCTGTACCATCGAGAGGGTTGGAGGTATGGAGGTATGGAAGACAATGGCTGGCACGTGTGTCATACTTGTAAACATGCGCTACTTGTGGAGGCTGGTCTGTTTTTTCATCGCAATATTCTTGTAGCATGCTTTCAGTCCTCCATGGAACTTTGGGGCCTTTTATTTTATGATATTGTATGCATTACAACCATTGAAAGGAAATAAAATAAAAAATTATTCCTATGGAGTTCTTTCGTCTGTTTCTTCTCTCTCAGAGGCCCGTCAGTACGAAACGGAGTAATGTTGAAATATAAAATAAGAATTGACATTAGATAAATGAAATTACCTTCTGATGTAAAAGTAATCATTCCTATTAATATTATAATGGCCATGTTTCACAGATGGATGGAAATAGTCGATGAATACCAGTCAGCTCGAACCTTGGATTAAACGGTTATCGCTCTCCGCGTAATGGTACGTATGTCTTCCAATCAAACATTTAAGGGGATGACTATTAGGTCACGTGTCGAAAGAAACGCAGTTTATTTAAATACAATTTACTGAATAGAAATTAGGAGTGGTACCAGCAACGTAAGAATCAGCCATCCCATTTCCTATTGCCAGTGATGGAGCATCACTATTCTGTAAGGTTGTTAGCGCCAAAGCGTAGTTGAACAGCAGGCAAGGTGGCGCCATGTGCACCTCTGTACTATTATATATTTATTTATTTAAACTTTATTGCTCCTTTAAAAATTACTACAAAAGGCGGACTTAATGCCTTTTGGCATTCTCCGCCAGTCAACCCGGGCTGTGGAGAAATAATGTAATAGGTACAAAATTCGTGTCACATTTTAGTAAAATAATTCAACTATGTTCATATACACAAATAAAAATATACGTTATTTTATAATATACGTTAATACATACTATATAACATACATACACAAACCTACTTACATACATCTATATATACATATAACATATAATATTTATATTACTGCAACGACCTATGCTATATCGTAAACAGGATAACAGGAATCATCAAAAGGTGTTCACGTACCAGTCGCTTGAACTATAATTTGTTAGATATTTTTCTAATGTCATCAGGCGAGGAATTCCAGAGAAGTTTAGCCTGAACGGTAAAAGAGCTTTCAACGAATCTGTTCTATCCTCTTTTACAGCTTCATCGGTTTTTGCGCCAGCGACCTTGGGCCGCAAGCGCTTTAGCACCTCTGTATCTTCCTCATCGGTGTATTGAAGTCCAAGAAAGGTTTGCCCATACTCACCACGCTGGGCAACACAACAAGCGGGTGGGTGAGCGCAGTCCCGGTACCCTTGCTCTGCTGATGCTGCTGACTACTAGCTACTGTGGGATTTTGGTTTCGTACTAAATCAACTGGATATTTCGTCATCATTCGGCAGTCAGCAGGTTGCAGGTGAGATTGGCATTAGGAGAAAGAGATCGTATCTTTCCCCTTTGTATGACGAATACAAATATTTTACTAGAGTCGCAGATGTATATTTCATATATGTTGACCTTAAGCTAAAGGTTCCAATAGGCGGACTTAAGTGGCATTCCCTACCAGTCAACCCATCTCATGGTGAAAAATAGATGACAGGGCAAAATAAAGACTGAAACAATATATGATTAAATGACATATGAATATTTATGATATAAAATACACAAATACATAAAAAGATAAATATAAAAATCGAAAATAGATAAGCCGAATATTATTAATGATCCATTAGGTATTCACGAATTTGTCTCTTAAGATTTTTATTTTTTTTATTTTATTTATTATTTACTCCATACAATAAAGTTTCAAACTTAACCTATAAATTAAACACCAATTCTAAGAAAGTATTATAAACTATAACTATATAAATAGAAATTCCATGCGTTCCAAATAGGCCGAGCCTGTGTCCTAGGCGGCCACTTCCGTGGACACCTTATTTGCTATAATACAATATTTTATTTCTTACAATTCGGGTGAGATTAAGCTAATACAATCAACAAGTACCCTCGCCGCAAACAAGTTCGAAATGTCTCTTATCCCGTAATGAATTCCTATTAGGACCTGCTTTGATCATAACGAGCGTTCGAGACGAGTGTAGCTTGAACAGTAATAGAATCGAGTTATAGTATCCTGTATTATGTTGCGGAATGCGAATCTCAAGTTGGTTTATGGTACGAGGCTCTCTGTCATGAGCAGAATAAAGAATCAGAAATTATACTTAAGATATGAAGGAGAATCAGGATCAGTTACATGTATCACTATATATCTATAGGAAATCGTCGTTTGGTACTGGAAGACGGGTTTGAGTTTGTAATAAAGAAAAAGAGAAAGTACCGTACAAACTCCGATGCCTCGTCAGCTGTTACAACAGTCAACCATAAACCGAAACAAAAGCCTTTTAACCACTATGATAAGAGTAACTTATTTCTATTATTGTTTATTCTTTTAACATTATTAGGGCCCAGTACTTGTGAAGAAAGAACAAAATGAATTAAGTTACGGAATAATAATCAACTGCAAATATTACTTCGTATTATTTACTTTATTCTGAGAAAAATAAAAAAATTAATTCCCTCCCCCCCCCACAGTCCTACTTGCCCTAAAAAACTAATACTTTCACATGGCCTGTTATATATGTATAAGTAACCGAATAATTTATTTATTTAAACTCAATTGCATTCCTTTATATAGAACAATACAAAAGACGGACTTAATGTCTATAGGCATTCTCTACCAGTCAACCTATGGTGTGGTGAAATTTTATGGTAGGCGCAAAAAGATCCAATTACAAAACTACTCACTATATAACTAATCATTTGTACATATATTACATAAATAAATCTAATGAAATACACAAAATTATATACATACTTTCATATATGATTCGCAAATATAAATTATATAAGCTAAATCCTTCGTCTAATTTTTTCATCTAATCTATTCAGTGAAAAGTGAATTGAAAGGATTAGAAATGTCTAGACCTCTGTCCACCCCAGTATTTTGGTATACGGTCGAGAGAACTAATTCTTTATTTCCTAATTTTTAAAAACGCAATGAAGATAGAACAAGAAGAAAAGGCAAAGGTAGAAAAGAAGAAGAATTTTTAAATTTTTTCAAAGTTATATTACTGGAATTTCAAGCACTTTATATAAACGGCTGAACACTACAAGCGCTTCATTTAAACAGAAGCAGAAAGCTGAGACCAATTGAGTGGAAACATATTGCGATGATTTTCAAATAATGGAAACTATAAATAAACAATATCATGCAATACCATCACACTTGCACTGTGCATAAATGTGAACGTTGTTTCTCTTTAAATTAACTTCTCGGCGATATTTGCACGAACGAACTTTCTAATTAACCCCCAGAAACAAAAGCGAGTGTGCGTCGCAGACAACACCGAGGGCGACAAGAAGTGCTACTATTGCTTCCTATTTAACTTACATTATTTAATCATTGGTTTGTTGAAATATCTATCTTAATATGAAACTTATAAAACTTTAATTCCCACTACCAACGTCACGAAAGGGTAAATAAAAGTAAGAGCGAAACAGTCGAAAATAAATTCTATTAGTTTTGTATAAGGTTGATACTGCTAAGGAGGTTGCTTTCAAAGTTCCGTAGGGTTGTCACAAACAAGTTCATTATGCACTTAGACAATTAGTGTACGCCCGCGGCCGGCTCTGTCATTGTCAGCCCTAGGCCCTTCCGCTGTCGCGCCTTCCTGGTCCCGGGTACCTATTTGATTATGCTCATTAGGGGTTTAAACCTCGCAGTATGAATAAGGTTTTCTCGGGTCTTGAAGAGATTTTCACACTACTGCTCATTATTTACACAGCTAGTTTTAAATACGAGTATGTGGTTTATTATGGTCTTTTTTTTAAATGTAACTAGTGAAGAGTATTTTTTTCTAATTAAATATAAATGTCACAACTTTAACAATAATCTAGTTGAAAGTATTTTCGTATAAGTTTTAAACTGAATGTTAAAGTGCAATAATAAATCGATTGGAGAATATAATGATATTGGAAAAGTTTTTTACAACCATTGCCTATTATCATGACCATATGTTGTGCGATGTAATCTAACAGAAGAGAATATCCCAAAGCTTATTTTTATCTAGCTTGATGTGTTGAACATATCTACATCATTTGGCTTAAACAAACAATTTCCCTTTATTGATGAAAGCTAGATACGTGGTAGCCTAGACTTCTGGTTTTAGATATTTATTCTCATTAAAGAATTACAGGACAATTTACATAATATGAGAACATCATTTATACTACAACATAATCATTACTTAATAGCATACTTAAGAGCGGTAGTACAATAGACTGGCTAAAGCCCAATACTGGTACAATTTAAAGTGATGTGTGACACGTGCTCGGCGGTGAAGGAAAACATCGTGAGGAAACCTGCACGTCTGAGAAATAATAAAAAATATTATTTCGAGGATATGTGAATCTCACCAACCCGCTCTGGAGCAGCGTGCCGCGCCTTTCTCGGCTCCAAAACCCTCTCAGATATTTGAGAAGGACGCCTTTGCCCAGCTGTGAGCACTTAATTTATAAACAAAAATAAAAAGTATTTCACTTGCGAATTCTTAGGGTGTAAAACTATTGCATTGGTTTTCTACCCAAAAATAGTCAAGTGTAAGGGTTGAAAGGAAATAGTGTAACGTCTAGCATTATCCGTTATCCATTTGCATACAATATATTTGGCATAGTTTAAGCACACATCAAAACACGTACAGAGAATACAAACACAAAGAAATAAGTTACGTATACAAACTGACAGCAACACAGTTAGTTACGCGACCTCGATGTAACACAGAGTAGCCACGCACAGAGTGATAACTGATGAATGCCTTACCATCCCATCCTTGAGGCTGTTTGATATTGCACGGATAAGATCTTCGTATGCTCTTACAATTATTAATATGTTACAAAATAGCAGTTTTTTATACCAACGTTGACATCACCTGCACTTGTGTATTCCGTTAGCTAAAAACGGTACCCAAATCCCATAGACTTGGGACAAAGTTTTGTAACGTGGTAGAGCCAAGCAGCCGCTTTAGCTGCTGCTCGAATGGGCCGGCCCGACCGGATTAATACCACGACCTCGCAGAATACCGGCGTGAAGTAGAGGCGTCTTGTGCTTCTGCGTTTCGTTCGGTGAGTGAGGTAACTGGAGGCCCACCTCCCTTCCATCTCTCAAATATCCTTGAAAGCCGGTACGCACCTCTGGTGTTGCAGATGTATGTGGGCGATGGTAATCACTGACCATCAGGTGAACGTATTGCTCGTTTGCCGCCTTTGCCATAAAAAAGAAAAAAAGAGGTGTCCGACTGCAAGTCAAAATCTCGGAGACAACAACGCCGCGAGGCACAACTGCGCACCGCTCTAATGCGATTCCAATAGTCCAGTCTAGTAAGATTCTAAGTCCGATTTCGGTACTGATTTCACACACCTGCCTAGAAAGATAAGTATTGGATAACCTACCATTCATCACCATTTCAGCCTATCCCAAGTCCACTGCTGAACATAGGCCTCACCCAAAGATTGCCACGAAGCTCGGTCCTGAGCCACCTGCATCCATCGACTTCCCGCAACACAGCGCAGGTCGACACTCCATCTTGTGGGGGGTCGTCCTACACTGCGTTTGCCTGTACGTGGCTGCCACTCGAGAACCTTTTTTCCCCAGCGGTTGTCAGTTCTGCGAGCTATATGGCCGCCCCATTGCCACTTCAGCTCGCTGATCCTTACGGCTATGTCGGTTACCTTAGTTCTGCTGCGGATAACAGACGTTGCAGACTGAGAAACACCGTGCATAGCCCTTTCCATAGCGCGCGATAGATGTAAAAATATGTTTGTTTATTTGTTTTCATTTTATATAAATTACGTCTAAGTACGCGAACAAAGTCGCAGCCAATGCTTGTTCTCAATATATCTGAGCTCGAGCCCAAATGAAATTTCCAACAACCGCCAATAACCAAACACACGGTCGGTGCACATCCGTCTACCGCGCATTATCAGTCGCTGCGAAATCCGGCCGCAGCCGGTTCGGAATCCGCCCGAAACCGGCCCCGGACAAATCCGGTCATCCGATTAACTTCGTGAAGCCAACGAGCGTTGTTAATACTATACTTGTACCGTAGTTACTTGTACGTTGTAGTTTAACGGCTGTACTATTGCGTCCTTAACTGTAACATTTTATTTTTTTATGGTAAAGGTGGCAAACGAGCAAGCGACTAACCCGATGGTTTGGCATAACCGTCGCCTACGTACATCTGCAACGCCAGAGGAGCTGCAGGTGCGTCGCTCGCCTATGAAGATTTTTGGAGGATGGGAGGGACGATGGGAAGGAGGATTAGGGGAGGGGGAGTGAGTCTACGGTTACCTCACTCAGATAACGAAACGCAGAAGCACAATATGCAATACCTTCACGCCGGTACTCTGCGAGAGATCGTTTTGCACTGCATTTAAAATAATTTAATTGCATCTATTTTGCTACATGTAGATCAGATAGCCGGAGTGATTAGAGCTACCACTGAAACAGCAGACCCTGGTACATTACTTATGTGGAAAGCGCCAATAGCCTAATGGGTTAGGGTGCGGACTGCGAAACCTGACGTCGCGGGTTTGAGCCCACCATTCGACTATTGTCGTGAACCACTCCAAATACAAGCTCTAATGCTTAGTTGGAAGGTTAATAGGAATATTAGTAATGTTAGTTATAAATAGCATTGCTAGTATTCTTTTTAAGAAAAAAAAAACATAAATAAATGCTCGTACCAAGAGTTTGTCGAAGAGTGCGTGTGAATTTTATCGTCGGCCTGAACACCAATACGGTAACATGCTCACCACCTGACAAGTTCTTCCAAATAAGATTTGCTGACGAGTTGCTCGCAACGATTAAAATATACATCCTCTGACCACCATTATTGGTTATACTTGAAGATCTTATAATATTTTTGTTGCATATACAAATACGTTATCTTTTTGTAGTTATGTTTGTAATGAGATCTTCCTGTCCGATTTCATAGTCCACAGAAAAAAAAAGAGCCTATACCTTCCTTAAAGGCCGGCAGCGCTTCTGTAGCTCGTTTGCCACCCTCTTCTATATAAAAAAAAAATCGCGATTGCAGTACGAGACGCTTCGCATCTTACATGCAACTGCTTGATTCATTTGCGATATGCCCGCTTGGTTTGTGAATTTCCGGTGTCGCATTTGATACGGTTAATCCGCCATCTGTTGGATGCATAAAATACGTCCTCGGCCACTAGGCCACAGGTTCAATTTTACCGTTATGAAAGTATACATTCTGTTTTTGCTTTGTGCCTGCTCCCCCCCCCCCCACACTTAAAGGCTAAAAAAAAGCTATGAGATTAGTATTCTCCGAGAGCATCGTTAGCATCCCGCGGACGCCTCTTCGGCTACACTGACTTGTGCCAAAGGGAATTCCGTAACCTCTACCCACCCCTAGTGGTGACTGGCACGAGTACGTAAATATTATACAATCCTTTGGTCTGGTTACTTCGTAGTAAAACCAATAAAATTTTTGGTTTACTTGTTTAGTAAAGTGTCTTACCATGGGATTTGGATGGGCTTCCTATACCAGCCTATTTACTTTAGAGCAAATGTAGATGCGTGGATGCTGCCCATACCAGCCTATTTACTTTAGAGCAAATGTAGATGCGTGGATGCTGCCCATACCAGCTTATTTACTTTAGAGCAAATGTAGATGCGTGGATGCTGCCCATACCAGTCTATTTACTTTAGAGCAAATGCAGATGCGCTATTGCCTCGGCATCATTCCGTCAAGTTCCTCAAAGAGAATTAGGTCTCTGTGTATCATTACCCGGCATGCATAAAACAGCAGCATATTAGCACCCTCATATTCTGCACGCGCTACAGCTGTTCTAATTCGGTAGCTTATAGAAAAATCATACAAAAAAAAAGTTCCCAATCAAAATCCCTCGCATCTCCTTCCCGATTCCAAAACCGGACCAAATTCACCGGTTTTAATTTTTTTTTGGTTTGCAATTTGATACTCAATAGCAACGATCGACCGAACAAACAGTCACACACACGGCTTTCCCCAAAACGCCCACAGACCGCCCCGAAGCCGCTAATCGTGCTTGTAATTGAAGTCGACAAATCAAACGCCGCGCTGGGGCACACGGCACAAAGCTGGCGAAATTACCCGTTTTCACACGAGTCCGCGTTAATCATTACGTGTTGCAACGCGTGTGCGTGTTTGTTTCCGTTGTTGGCTGTCACGTCAAGTTGACAATAATTAAAAAAAAACATGAATGGAAGTTAATGTGATTAAGTCCAGCACGGTATGTTTGTTTTATACAGCAGTGATAATTGAACAACTGCAAACAAATTGAACGAGATGGAAGTGATTGAAGATTTGATTATGATAGAAGAGATTGAAGTTGCAAGTTACTGATGCAGGTTAATCTATGGTGTGACCCTTAGCCCTAAGATGCAATGCCACACAACATGTAAGATGAAAAGGTTTTGTCTAGAAAAAAAACCTACTCTTTGACGGGTATATTATGAAACAGAAGATTCGACATTGCCGAATTTTTTTTTTCTCTATTATACTTTTTAATTCTCTAATAAATAAAATAACAAAAAGATTTAACTAATTATCAAATATTATTTAAATATTGCGTTAAAGCTTACTAATTGTAATTCCAACTAGATCTCTCACACACATATATGCGATAAAACCCAGTATTACGCCGCCTCGTCATCTGACATGATACAATGCGCACGCGCACAGTGGGCGGGAGTTGAAGCGAATTGCTAGTCGCGGTTGAGACGCGTCAGTGCTAAGTGTCGCCGACGAATTAGCTGCTTTGTCGTTGTTCACCTCTGTTAGTGAACGCTATATAAGCTAATATAATTTACGCGCTAATTGCGACGTTGCTGAGTAATTAAAAAATAAATTCATTTTAACGTTGGTAGCCGGTGTTACATGAGTAGCAGAGCGAGTCAAACTTCATATAGGCACTTGAACAACGTGAATTTTTTTTAAAAATATGTTTACATACCCACTCACCGCTCACCGACGGGGGTGGTAGGCAGCGATAACGGATTCATTTAGCACAAACCTGTTCGGCGTACCTAAACGCAAAGTGGAGTGCGGAAGCTTCACGGCTCACGTGACTTCGCCGGGAAGGCCCGATTCAAGAGGTGACAGAAATTTGACCTGCTGCCTTTGGTGTCCGGTCCGTGGTGCGTTTGAAAGTTAACACACTTAGGCGTGCCATGATCTTTTCATTCACTGGATACTGGCCGGTTGGTGGACGGTGTGGTAGCCAAATCCCTGTGCCTAAAATTTTGTATAATAAACGGTAATATGGCATTACAGAACACCTACAAACAGAAGACATTTTTTTTTATTGGATTGGGAGCTTACAATCCACTTTACGGTCAGTGGCTACTGCCCATGGACACTTTTTCTTTTGATGAGGATTTCCTCATCCTATCCTATCCATTTCCATAGATATGGATGCCGGTCCCTATGGCCGGACTGCCGCTAAAACCCCATGGTGTTATTCTCATCGTCATTTGTCGAGACCACGGGAACACTTGCGAACCTGCAGTAGTGTTTCCCGACGCGATTACCCGTATGGGGTCTCTTTTCTTGGTATGGAGTTCTCCACCCTTTTTCATACAAGGACGCACGGGAGCACCGCGCGTGCCACCTCAAGGCTCCATATCCGTCGCCTCGACCTCATTTGTGGAGGACGGCGGAGGGCTTGATAGGTACTTCTCCAGCGCCCGGTTCTCTGGCAGCGAATCGGAAGGCTGGAGCTTCGCTCTCTCTTCTTCTTCGCAGCTTCCTGCAAAATCACTTGCTCGCCGATGTTGGTTTGTTATGATTATTTCATGGCCTTAAAAAGTAAGGTAATATACGGAACGTCTTTATTATGAGTAAGTCTCGCTTTTTACTTTACACGTACAGCCTGTAAACGTTCACTTTTTTTCTTTTTGTTCATGGGAAAATGGGCTTAGGAGTACGTACAGCTGGGAAGAGCAGCTAAAGCCGCTCTACCACGTCATAGAAGGTAGGCACTGCTGGACATACGCCTATCCAATGAGAAGGATTTGCTGTTGTCGCTCGGCGAGAGGATTGGCGATATCAGATCGCAATACCAGACACGTTAGACGCTGCTGCCCCTCGGTCTGTTTATTTTTAATATCTAGTATTTCTTAAGATGGTTATACCGGCTACCTGTCGGCTACCTTTATACGCCTCTTACGACACCCGGAGAAAGAAAGGCGGTAGCAGATTTTTACACGGATATCACACGGCAATCTCGCTTCTTTAAGATGCATAATTCAGTGTGCACAAGGAACACGAGACGTGCTAACCTTCCATACTACCTACAATACCAACCACTTGCATGTTTAACACACATTAAAGGGAAACATATCGAAGAAACAAAACTGGTTCGAAACAAACCGACAAACAAAACAGTAGCTGCGAGCGAAACCAATATAAACGCTATCGGCCGATGGGATCTCGAAATTAATACAAAGTTTACAAAACACATACGGAGCACTGCTGTAGAGAGCTCCTTTATGCCCTATCAAGATCGCTCCTTGTAAATAAGAATTAGGCACAAAAGGAGTGAAAACAATGCGCGAGTCGAGTGCAGCTCGGTTCCCATAGCGAGGGTCCAAATGAAATGCCCACTCGATTCGAGTGGCACAGCGCAGGCATTCGTGTAATCGATATTTTTGGTTAATGTCATGATATGATTAATCGATTCTGCTAAATCTTATTGAATACTCGTTCACGCATATCAGTAAAAGCGAATGTTTCCTACGAGGTTTTTCGAATGGGAACAAGAACGAAAAGCTTACATTTGCTTGAGTAAATCAGCTTTGATCGTGCCTACACGTTACATACTTCATCCATTCATCACTTTTTAATTGAAACAACTTAATTCAATGGAGTGAAGTAACAGCCTTCAAATATCCCACCGCTGGGCAAAGGCCTCCTCTCATTATTTGAGAAGGTTTTGGAACCGGCAAAGCTCGCCAAGCTGATCTGTGAAGGTTTTCGGACTTTACATGTCTTCAAATTTTCACATATGTTTCTCGGACATGCAGGTTTCCTTACGACGTTAGACCACGAAACGTAGTTAATTTCACCATTTAAAATTGTTACTAACAACTTAAGCGGTGCGAGCATCAAAGATCGATATCGGGCCATTCGTGTACTATGTTATTAAAGCGCGCACCTTAACCCCCGGGCTTTTGCTACAAATTTTGTAGCAAAAGCTTCGATTTGTATTATGACAGTTCACATAGTCTGACAGACAGATATTTTGAAAACTATAAACAATACGATATATTATACAAAGCCATACTTACGAAACGGAGGTAGATAAAATTTTTAATAAAAATAATAAGTCGTAAGTCGAAGAATAAAGATTTATATTCTGATTATATAAACAGTAAGTAAGTCCCAGTTGTAACGCATGACAACCACGAGATGTCGCGAAACACAAGTTGACCAATGCGATCCGTATCCAGCTTGAACCTCTTTAGACCAAACAAATAACACTTACCAACTCACGTTGCCTAGACTTACAAACTCTGGCAGCAGTAATCTTCCAGCTAATCTCATCATCACCCTATAGCATTTGATATAAATATATAATAAAATGATAAACTCCTATTTCGATTTTAAGCTTTCCGCTTTGTTGTAACTCGCTACTAGATGGCGCTGCAGAACTTCAACTTCTGTACCGTTCAACCATGCTCATCGCGCCACCTACCGGGTAAAACAGCGTCTTCCTGCTAGTATATTCCAGACAATTTCTAAAATATCATCGAAAGCTGTTACCCGCTCAGTAAATATTATAGTGCTGTAAGTATGCATGCCCTTCCCATATCCAATGTAACGCTTAAGATCGGAGAACGGGTCGGATCTAGTGTCAGAGATACAGGACGGAAACGAAACACAAACGTAACCTTCGGCTAAGGTTTGAAACCAGGACTAATGGTTCAGTACTACGCTAACCACTAAGCCACGCGGACGAAATCTATAATATAACATAGTAATAAGCATAATACTACATTATAACTTGAAGTGAAACTCCTTATTTTCCACAGATTAACCATGGCTTTGTGGAACTTTTTACTATTATAGTTGTTATTTAATAATCAATAAATAAAAATAAAAGAAAATCCCCTACTGTTATTGTTATCTAGGTAAATGGAATAGCGTATGGAAACACACATACCAGCAAATGTGCACAACGTACAAACTATTGCCGGGTTGGAGTGAAACGTTTACTTCACCAAATAAATAAAAAAAATGCTCACCTCACCTGCAGGTGGGGCGCCGTGCCGACAAACAAACGATACCCTGGCATCCTGGTATCCTAATTTACCGACCACAAATCTCACAGCCTAGTGATGGGGAGCAACGATGTGGTGAGTTTGAGGGTACCTTCCAACTATATGCTGGTTTTGCAGGTGCTACCTTGGAGAGGAAATTCCTAAGTTTTTTTTTATAGAACAAACAAAGAAGCAAACGAGCGTGCGGCTCACCTGATGGTAAGTGATCACCGATGCCTACGTACATCCACAACACCACCAAGTTCAGCTGTGGACTAAAGAAATACCTAGTAGAGTTATCTGACTTACTTGATTCTTCGCCTCTATGCCTTTATCTGCATATGCTGTGTTTGTTTGTTATTGATTGGCGTATTTCTGCAATAAATGTTTCTTTCTTTCTTTCTATAACACAAAGAATTTCACGAAAATTATGTGAGACATCTATTCCCTATAAACTCATATCGTTATATTTTTTACACGGTTTCGTTTATCCAGTACATGGTTCCTAATAAACTAAACCATGTCTTAGATGCGTAAAATAACACGTCAGTTATGTTATTTAAGAATTGTTATCGAGGACTAACTTCACATAAGATTGCTGAGAATTATTTTTATGGCACGGTGAATATAGCTCCTGACAATCTCACGAAATTTCGACAACATTTCACTGCAACCTCCTGTTACTGGCTGCTGGTTGGCTGTTCTATTCTTCCTTCCACGCTGGATACCTTATTTCTTTTCAACTTTACTTTTTCTTTTTATTCCACATCTTCTTCTTTGTCTTCCTTCCAACTCTGCTTTGTATTATGACTACTGTTTTATATCGATACTTAAAAGTTTTGCGACAAATAACTTTAACGCATTAAAAAGGCCACTCTATGACTGACTCTGGAATTTCTAGCCGGTTTTTCTCTGAGAAGGTCATGTTTTGTGAAAAGGTGTACATTTTGATGTTCAAGTCAAATCTTCGAAATTAATTCATTTAATACAAAAATACATTCAAGAATAAGAAAATAATTAATTGAAAATTCGAAGTTACGAAGTTAATGAAGATTAATGAATCTGATCTAAAAAGTTAGTAGACAACATTTTCGAATTGTCTAATAACAAAGGAAAATTATCTCGGTTTTAATTACCAGTAAGGAAAACTTAAAATCGCTCTAATTTAGTTTTAATACACTTTCTCGAAAATATATGTTCTCTACTAACTTTTTAGACCTACATATCCTGATTATGCATATAAAGTTTCATTCAAATGCAGGTTATTAATTTCGAAGATTTTGAACTTTAAAGTTTCTATGATGAACCGTGAGACGTAAACACTTTTAATATGAGATCAGGTCGTCCGTCTGGTTGCCATCTTACCAAGACAGCGGCTAAAGATTTTTTTTTAAAGTCAACTTTCCATAGTTAACTTAGCTCTAAAAAGCGCACACGGTCAACCGGGCAGCAGTACCGGGGAGCAAATCGAATCAGCCGCCTAATTGAGCGCTAATTCACGGCGCAACACCCGTGGGAGCCGATCGCCGCGGGCAACCATGGGCTAAATAGGGTGACAATGGTTTTGAACATTTTTTCTATACATTTTTTTAGACTTTCATTGTATTGTCAGCTATGGTTGCCACAATTATGGCCCTTGTTTTATTTTAATATTATCTAAAAAAAAATTATTTAAAACAGCGTAATATCGTTGACCATTTGAAGGATTCGGAGCAGTTAATCAAACGCGTTAAACAGTACAACCACCATTTATTGACTGCCTGATAAATCAGGGGTACTTTTAGAAAACCTTATCGACTTCTACCAACATACATATGTTACAAACCAGTAAACTAAAAAAGTAAGCGGAAAGTAAACGCAATATATAAAAGTAAAACTTATATGTAGGTTTATCGTAATTTGTAACGTATAGAAAATAGAAACTGATAAAAAAATCGTGAAAAATTAATAGTTATGCAGGCAGAATTAACATATTGAACTTAATGATAGCAATAATTTAAGGACAGATAGCTTTAGTACCGATCTGTGATTTAAGAGTTGAACTTACGTTACTATTAATATTTTTTTATTTTACTACATGACTATCCCATAATTGACAAACAATAATTTAGCTATATGCCTTGAAAACCCGTATTAAAAAATCCTTAAAGTAAAAGGAATGTCTCAATGAAACAGAAATTTTGTTAACCGCTGCAACACTGGCTCCCTCTAGCGTCGCTGCCAAAACATCGCCCCATGAGAAACCACGGTACTACACACTCGAAGATGTAATCGCGCTGTTTTTGTTATTTCCTCTTTGAATTCGGAACGCCAATTGTTTTCTCTATGACCAGTAATGTTTTTTTAAAAAGTTTTTTTTTTCAATGCATCTGAAGTGTTTCGCAAGTGGCCAGGATATTGAGAACCTCTCAGTATTTAATATTAGTTCTGTAGCGCGTTAATAAAAGATTGTAAGAGCGGGAACTTTTTGACTTTTGCAGATTTTTTTTTTTTTAAAAGAACAAAGTATGCAAATATAATATAATACATGTAGGTACACGTGTATTAATAAACGTATCTACATATTAAGCAAATTGTAAAATTAAAAATGCAATATTATAGTGAAAATTACGTAATAGCTTATAATAGTCGGACGGAACGCAGGTGTTGGCTTAGTAATAAGTCTCCGTACGAAACCATAAAACCATACGCGATAGGGGTAAGATCTCCATTTGGCTTGAACCAGCGCAGCTATACAGACTTCCGCAATTCACTTTTGACCACAAAGGTGATGAGCCTGGTCGGCGATTAAATTATGTATGTAATAAGCTTGGCTGATGACAACGATGAATTTCTTTCAAAGAGAATGATTAAAAAAAAATGATCGACAGTACCTGAATCGGAAATGAAAACCCGGAATAAAATAAAATGAGAGCAACATTGAATTCGGAACAGAGTGACATCGTGTCTAGATAAGGAACTTCGCTTTGTAAGGGTGTAGTTACACTAAGGCGCAACGATCGTGGGTTTTGTACTATTTATCAAAGTATTACGGGATATTTTTTATTTATCTTTATAAAAAAAACGTCATTTATATCCTCCTACATACTACTAGAATTTACGTTATATTCGGATTCTGCCAATTTTCCGATTCAGAATGTGAATAAGATTATTTTGGTAAATATCCACAGTTTTTCATGTTAATTCGAAGACTTATTGACACAGCTAGAAGTAGATTAAACTTTATTGTGAAGTAGGTATTATAATTCTAAAATCATCCTCAGGGACCTATCCTATCTATCCAGATAGGATCCCGTCTAAGGATTCCAAATGTCAACTTCACTTGCACGCGATGCACTCTTTGTAACCAACGGACGAGGCTTTGAAAATCGACTTATTAGGCAAAATCTAACAAATTAGATAGTAGAATTTCTAGTGCCAGTGACATGGTACTATGCGCAATACCTTTTTGCGTGTTATTCCAACTTAAAACCAATAGCCTAATGGGTTAGGGTGCAGACTGCGAGACAAGAAGTCGGCAGTTAGATCACTGTCAAAAATTAAACGCTGAAAGTTCCGTAAAATAGTAGTTTAATTTTAAATTATGTTTATTATGTAGACGATCGTTACACAATAGTGAGACATAACACTTAAAATATGTTTGACGATACCATATCAGTATGTGGGGTATAGCAGAAGAGGCATGAAATCAGGATAAATGCAGTATAAATGAGAGCGTTAAGAAGTATGATTGATGTGAAGATAACTAACAGAGTTCGAAATAACGTGATCAGAGAGCGTTGTGGCGTGAAAGACGATGTAGCGACACGAATTGAGAAAGGGATGCTGAGGTGGTTTGGACATGTGGAGAGGATTAATGAAAGTAGGTTGACGAAACAAATATATGAGGCGAGTGTAAATGGTAGAGTCGGGAGAGGAAGACCTAGGCGAACTTTCCACGATCAAATCGGAGACATTATGAAAAAAGGCAAGGTCCAGAGTGCTCTTAACCATCGAGCATGCATGCGAAGATTGATGAAAGTGGAAGAAGCGAAAGACGCATGCCAGGACCGTAGCAAGTGGAAGAAGATTGTCTCTGCCTACCCCGTTGGGAACAAGGCGTGAATATAATCATACATGCATACATCAGTTTAAAATATGCTTTCATCAAATCGCAGGAAAATCTATATTTTGTTTCTCTTTACATTAACGTATTCATCTTGTATTGAAGTTTAACTCACTTTTGTGGCCAAGCGTTATGTATGACGTGACATTTCTTTCGCTCCCTGATATGAAAATATGAAAAGATTCCTGGCGCCTTTAGAAATCCATTAGCAATTACACTTGTTGTATTGTACTTAAACTTAAGCACAGCGTAATCCTCTACGCTGACAACCCATCTCTAACCTTCTTAGATTGAAGTTATTTGTAGGATACTCTTACCATCAGATGGAGTAAGCTCGTTTTTCACTTCAATTCAATGAAAACAAAATAAAAGGACAATTTATCAACCGAAGGTGGGAAAAATAGGGTGCGGAAGTACGTTTTAAGCTCTTTTTTTTGGGAAAGGTTGCAAACGGTCAAGCGGTTCACCTGATGGTAAATGATTACCGTCGCCCGCGTACATCTGCAACACTAGAGGAGCTGCATTTCCGGTCTTTAAGGCTATTTGGGGGGTGGGGAGAGGGAGTGTGCCTACGGTTACCTCACTCACCGAACGCACCGGGGAAGCACAAGATGCCTCTACTTCGCGCTGGTATTCTGCGAGGCCGTGGTACCAATCAGGTAGAACCGGCCCATTCGAGCAGCAGCAGCTAAAGCCGTCGCTTGGCTCTACCACTTATATGGTTCATTACAATTTGTGCTCGCATATTGTTAAATAATATGGCGTGTGCATGACATATACTATATTTACTCTTGAATCAAGCGATTACGTATTATTACGAACTGCGGAAACATTTTAATTTAATGCAACCCGCCCGTAAGAATCATTTACTCTCAAAAGAATAGTCACACCGCATGGATACGTCTAGTAATTAAAAACTCAACACAAAGAACTCCTTAACAAATAACAAAGGACTAAGAACACATACGACGTCGTTAGCTCACGAAAAAGTCACAAGGATTGCTTTACAAGACGCGGGAACATAAGACAGCGTCAAATAGAGGGAAGCTGTACAGACAGACGGTGTCAAGACGTGGAAAATGCATTATCTAATCTTCTTTGAAATCGGCTTTGCATTTCCATTTACTTTTGTTTCGTTCTGCTTAATGGAAAAAAAACGCATACTCTTCAGTACTTCTTTTTCTTTTCATTGCCATTTCTCCTGCGGTTATCTTGGAATGGAATTATTCCAAAATAATCTAATTTATGAGATAACTTTATTCGTTAATACTAGTTATATAAGTTGTAGTGGGTTTTGGGAAACCGATCACCATTACAATTGCCACCACAGCCACACAGAAGACCTCGCTTTTAAGACCATCTGCCACCCTTTTGCGCGATTCTAGTGGTAATCATAATAACGATTGGTTACAATTTAAAGTTGCGTGAGTCTTACAGAGACCTGTTTATATATTTTATAAAGGACTTTTACTGGCTTATAAAGTTAAGCAAGACGAAGCCCAACTATGGAATACATCGTTAATTCAAATCGAAACCATAGTGAGAAGTATGGGCCCATTGATAGATAAACTCTACCTCATGAGGCTTTAAAGATTTAAGATATCTAACATCTTGTACTATATCCTGGAGGAATATTGCTTAAACGTGATCAACGTATACACAATACAAACAATTATGTTCACGGAAGCTGTGAATTAATGAAATGAACGAAACTATTGAAATGAACGAAAAGAATAAAATGAAAATGCTATCATGTCGATGTACATGTCACGTCTTGTACTGTGTGTTTGGGGTTTTTGTCAAATATCTATCTTAAGTAAGCAAAAGCGGTCGCATATGCGATGTAGAGAAATCCGCCATGAAAGCCATGCAAATATTAATATGTCTGCTGCCCGTTATTGGTCTATGTAGCTTCGGACAGTCATTTTTCGAGTTCATTCTGCCGTCTGTTGATAAAAGGTTATGCATGTATTTTCCTTCTAGGCGACTCTTACAACATACATAAATCCAAGGATAATTTAAAATACAAAACAGCAAAAAGTCCTTGCTCACATTGAAGCTTTCTTTTTTATCACCAAACTCATTATATTATTGAAAATACGGAATTTGAACTCTAAAGTGACAGAAGTAAGAAAAGTCAGATGATTAAATAATGTGGTTTGGTTGACAATGACCGCTTTCAGCGGACAGATGCAGGATTTTTTGACAAATGGCCAGCTACGATTTGTCTCGCGAGGGGCGGATTTGGCACAGATTAAAATGTACTTGAATTTATTATGTAACATTTTTTTTTTCGTTTATTTGTCTAACATAAACGTGAAAATTATCTGTGCTCAATGGCAATTTTCGTTTCCAGTCATTTTCGACATTTGCCCTTTGAAATCATTAACGCAGGGATGTTATGCTTCTAAGTTACGATGATATCAACGTGGGCCTGATTGATAAGTTATTATATTACGATACGAGTTAGAAAAAAGTAAAGTAAAGCAGCCTGTAAATCCCCACTGCTGGACAAAGGCCCCCTTCTCAAATATCTGAGAGGGTTTTGGAGCCGAAAAGGGCCCGCCACGCTGTCCTCGAAACAATATTTTTTATTATATCACAGATATGCAGGTTTCCTCACGATGTTCTCCTTCACCGCCGAGCACGTGGTAAATGTGGCACTTAAAATTGCTATTAACCTAGGGCACTGGTGCTCTGTGATACTAAAGGGCGCGCCCCGACCACTAGCCTCGTGGTAGTCCAGTACTATGTTTATAAAATTTGTCTTTTTGTTACTTTATCTTTACGAGCTATATTTTGTATGTGGTAGAGCTATGAACTAGTGGTAGCACGCAAACTGTTCGGCTCTACCACGTAGTAACCTGCTCCCATAGAACCAAAGTACGAATACAGTTGCGATTGTATATAAGTTGTGTTAGCAATCAAATCTAAGGCTGTGGGTTGTTAAGATGTTAACAAGCTTATGGTGTTCATGATAATTGATTAACTTAACCTTAACAGCTTACAAATAATCCACCGCAGGACAGGTGCCTCTCCCATAAGGAGGATTGGCTATAATGTTAACAAGCTTATGGTGTTCACGATACTTGATTTACTTAACCTTAACAGCTTACAAATAATCCACCGCAGGACAGGTGCCTCTCCCATAAGGAGGATTCGCTATAATGTTAACAAGCTTATGGTGTTCATGATACTTGATTTACTTAACCTTAACAGCTTACAAATAATCCACCGCAGGACAGGTGCCTCTCCCATAAGGAGGATTTGCTATAATGTTACAAGCTTATGGTGTTCATGATGCTTGATTTACTTAACCTTAACAGCTTAGAAATAATCCACCGCAGGACAGGTGCCTCTCCTATAAGGAGGATTTGCTACAATCGCCACGCTCGGCAAGCGGATCGACGATCGGAGTATCAGACACCTCGTACCCCAGACGCTACTGCCCATCATCAGTTTGCCTATTTTTGGTCTAGTATCTTACGAGAAGTTTAGTCGTTTCTTACGTCACCCACGGAAAGAATAAGATAGATCCTCACACCCATACCACACTGCAACCTGAGTTACTTGGATTCAGGTTGCAGTGTGGTATGGTCAATCAAAACAATACCTGACGTATTAAAACATCTTCCACAAAGGGGTGTTTCTGTAACCGTCACCCCTGGCGATACACTGCAACCAGTCATCAGTTTAAACAGTTTCGGTCTGGCATATCTGTGAAAGTTCATCTGTCATCTAGCAAAAAAAAATATAATCAACAATTATATTATCCGCACCGTTAGATCGTCTCTGTAATTTATAGTCTATGGCAAGGCAGGGTTCGGCCGGGCTCGGCAATGGTCATGAAAGGATGTTATGATATTACATCATTTTTCCCGAGCACAATACTGTACGTGTACACCGCCATTTCCTCCGCCTAATGCCCGCCGGTACCGGCCGACGTTCGTATAATGCCATAATGCCATGGCGCAATAATGGACGCCGACTATTTTCATTTTGGTAACCTTTCGTAGACTCAGAAGTATGGAATGAATTGAGAGAACGCTTTGGTGAACGTTGAGGTTTATATTATGGCTGCCAACAAAGAGCTGGTGTGAAAAGTTTTGTTGAATAATATTTTGAAATTAAACTGTTATATTATAGTTTGTGGTGAGCACAAGATGCCTCTACTTCACGCCGGTATTCTACGAGGCCGTGGTACTACCCCGGTCGGGATGGCCCATTCGAGCAGCAGCAAAAGCCGCCGCTTAGCTCTACCACATGTCGTAATGAGAACCGAAAAATCTGGTGAATAATTTGAAGCCAGTCGTTGATTTTGACAGTCGCCCTTAGAATATCATATTCCTCATAAATTACACTCAACTATATCTTGATTTTTCAATAAAACTGGACTAAGATCACTGACCACTTGCCTCCACTGCTAGACATAGACCTTTCTGTGAAAGCACCAACAAAATCTGGTGGAACATTTGTCCAAACTCATCATGTCGAACGAGCGGATTGATCAGCGCAGTGCCAGTACCCACGCACTAGAGATGCTTCCCCCCATCACTAGTCTCTGGTACCTGGGTGCGACAAATTCGGCATACGGTTTATAATGTACCATAGCTAATAACCGTTGAATATCACTTATCACATTGGTCCTGTAATATAGAGTTAATTAAATAAACAATTATTATGCGATTTTTTTTTATTGGATTTTGGTAAAAAAAAGAGGTAATAGTCCATCTAATGTAAAGTGACTACTGCGGACAAATTTCCATCGAAGAAGGTTACACATGCGTTATCAAGCTTGAGGACTAAGGTGGAATGCCAGCCAGTAAAAATTCTGGCTCTCGATATCTTTCAAACCGGAACACAAAAGCACTGGCACTACTACTTTCCTAGGTGATTCCTAGACATAGAAGGAGTCTATTATCTACTCGTAGTTTGAATGTTTCTTATAAGTTAGTCATAAACAAAGCCACTACATTTTTGCATCTAATTAGTTACAAAGGAATTTCTATAGAAACCTTTGCCTATTTGTATTTTACGATTCACATCCATAAAAACTTTATTAATCTACAATCAGTTTGAAAGCCAATCTCATTCACTCAACCGCTCACTTAGGGTGAATAGATTGAGACAAAGTTGCTTCTTCTAACTCCATTACTGGTTTCAATTACTTTCTTATGTTATAAGAGGACTGGCATGTTTTGGTACGTGGAGAACTATATATTGCTATTTAACGAACATATATAACTATAATCTTATTGAATAATTTTAAATGAGTAATAAAAAAAAGCTCTACTGGCGTACCTCTGGCGGTCAGAGGTACAGAAATTTATATTAGTCGTTTCAAACCACTTTTCCCTACAGATTATTTGAAACAACCTGGTGACACAAACTGGTGGTGAGCCCTTTGCCGTTATTATATAAAAAAAAAAGTTAAATAAACAACTCTAGCGTATCATACTTCGCGCTTTTGTTGGACCGTACTTTCATTTTGTACTTTTTCCAAAATGAATGTTTCTTTTTTTTTTATTTTCTAAGCTATGTAATAAAGCAGAAAACTTATAAGTTTATTACGTTTACTAGTTTTAGGCCTTCTCTGTCTAATCGGGATCTGGTTAGATAACACCCTCTTACCCATTTCTGATGACAAACAACAGTCCCACTAATTTTGTGTTCCGGTTTGATAGGTACAGAGAGCCAGTATAATTAC
The DNA here is from genome assembly GCA_029286595.1 of Bhutanitis thaidina. Classification (NCBI taxonomy): domain Eukaryota; kingdom Metazoa; phylum Arthropoda; class Insecta; order Lepidoptera; family Papilionidae; genus Bhutanitis; species Bhutanitis thaidina. The sequence continues at coordinate 2,283,896 of JAGSMS010000004.1, read as the reverse complement.
GGGCTCTGAGCCATTCCACCTTAGTTCTCTGAGCTGAAATTTGTTTGCAGGTGTACATGGGCTGCAGAAGATGCTTACCATCAGGTGTACTGTTAAATAGTTTTTACCATAATCCAATACAAAAAAATATCCAACTCATTACATGTGTTATTAACACGTGTAATGAGTTGGATTATCTATTGTAATGAGTGTAATTATCACGAACTAACACAGTCAAGTGTTAGTTCGTGATAATTCATTTTCTGTGAAATAGAATTCAATCAACTTTCTGAAAATTGTAGTCACTCGGGAGTAGATAATTACTCTTAAATGCCTCGTTGCGAAAGATTGTCTTATGGTGGTAGAGTTAGTTTACACACAAACAGTAGGAGGGTGGTTGATGCCGTATTGCCCTTGAAGCTATATAACGATTGAATTTCATTTACGAATCTTAGTGAATTATGCTCGTCTTCCTAGATTAAATGGCTTCTCGTGTCGTAAGTCCGGATGTGACTCATTACAATTGAAATTTCATCACGTCACAATAAAGACAATGAAAACTTCAATACAACTTAGCTTAAGTTCAAGAATGCCAAACGTAGGGAATAGCTTCTTAATTCCAATTACAGCTTAACTCGCAAAACAATAATTTTAGAATTCTTACTACATAATATTGCAAAATTAAATGCAACGACCAATTCAGGATAACCGCACTATGTTCCACTAATGGCATCTAAAACACACTTTTGAATCGCATTAATGAAACCAAGTTATGCTCAATAAAATTTGCATTTTACAATACGAGAATGGATATTGTTTCAATGATATTAGAAAAAAGTTATTTCGCACCATAGTTATGTTAATTTTTCTATTTCCGAAAAGTTACGACCGGTTTCTGTTAAATAAGTTATTATTGCAGCTTCTCGGCAATTAAAGGTGGTTAATGAAAAATCATCTTCTACTTAGTCTTTATCAGTCTTAGTCCACAGCTGGACATAAAGCTTACTAAGAAAAAGAAACTCCAATTAAAGTCTACGTAGAAAATTTCATCATCGCCCAAGTGAAGCTGCTCCACATTATGAATCTGCGAGATTTAAAGTCAGCATATTCAGAGCAATGACTTTATACATATACATATTTATTTATATTAACTTTATTTGAATACCTTTAAATAAAAATATTACAAAGGGCGGACTTAATGCTCCTTGGCATTTTCTGCCAGTCAACCCGGGGCGTGGAGAGATATTCTAAGGATGAAGATGAAGGAGAGATGTTGTATTATATATATAGATACTAAAAAAATGACATTAAACTTTTCATTAAAATTTTATAGGCGTTTGCTCGGAATCATATAATATAATTTATGTTGGCTCGCGCTAACTTATGGGATATACCTCAATGTTAAGGTCAAGACCTTAGATGTCAAATTAATATTAAGTTAGCAAATTTTCGGTTTCTATCAAAAATACAGAAACGGTAAAAACTATGAGAGAGCGAGAGAGAGAGAGAAAGCGAGGCAGGACTTTATAAATCACATTCCACTTTACTAAACTTGTAGATATGTGCGCTTTCCTTAATGTAATACAGTCGGACTGTACTTATCAATTATGACAACTTCATCCGTAATACAAGATTTATTAAAAGCATAATGCTACCACTCAACGTCCCTTCTCATGTTAATAGGCCATCAAAAACAAAATCACACAGATTAGCATAAAACAACCATAAACGACAATTTGTCTCAAGCGCCAGCGCCAAAATAAAGTTAACGGATAAACATCATGAAAATAAATATATCCCCCGTACAATAGACACCCTAAATGCACTGCACAATGCTCAGAATCGCTGGCGAAACGGACAAAATGAATTGTGTACGGAAACATATTACCGACGCGTCAAATGAGTCGGAACTTATGCTCGAGACGAGTGCTTCGTCCCACTGTGCATCATTTAGTTTTGTTTATGTGTTTACTCACATTGGCGGACTTCACTGTGGGGTGATATCATGGGCCGCGCAATAAACGAGGGTCCACGTTGTGGGATCACTAGACGATGTTATATAACAATTTTGTTGTGTGCCGAAGAAAGAGAAAATATAAACACAGCACAATAATTGAAAATTCAATTATTTAACAGAGATTTCATTATAAATTATTGCGATTTATTTTTATCAGTCTCTGTTCGATATAGGTATTCCCTTTCGATTCGATATACGTATCATTTGAAAACTATTATATGACAAAGAAGTTGAAAGAAATTATTTCACAATTGTTGCAAAGCGAAACACGTGTCGCGTATTATAGTTTGTTAAAAACTCTTGTTTAATGTGTTTTTATTTTACTTAATTAATCTTGGCATTAGCTTGTTTGATATATACATATGTATTCTTTTTCTTTTCATTTTTTATTAACTTTTAACCAGTATTAATGTACCACACGTAAAATAAAGGTATGTATGTTTGTGACGACAAGATGGAGTGACGACCTGCGCAGTGTTGCGGGAAGTCAATGGATGCAGGTGGGTCAGATCTTGTGTTAGGCTGAACTAGTGATCATGATGATGAACTGGTTTACGAAGTTTATATAGTTTGTCTTATATTTCATCTATATTGCTTCCGCACATCGTAGACATCGTTTGTACACAGAGCCTAGTAAAATAGCATTATTTCAGCATAGTGCAATGCATGATATGTACAATATATGATGGATGCAAGTGGCTCAGGACCGAGTTTCAATCTTTGGGGGAGGCCTATGTTCAGCAGTGGACTTCTGATAGGCTGAAATGATGATGATGATGATGATGTTTGTGACGTAATTGTGCAATAAAGGTTTCTTTCTTTCTATTAAATGGTGGTGATATAAATTACCATGTGTGGTGATGATAGTACTGATGCCCTTCTTCTCCTCGAACTGGGTAATATATGCAATTTTATTATTTTTTCCTGTACCTATATCGAGTAATGGATATTCAAATTATGGATTTCCGTCTGTTTCTATTTACTATATTATATGACACTTGTATTTTGTTTCATATTACATTTAGTGATTAACCCCTCAAGTGTTAAAACTTTGAAATAATTTATATTATGTTGTTCTTCTGGAGCGAGCAGAGTAGTCAATGTCAAGAAATAGAATGTTATCCTCATCAAATGCTGATAGGTCCTCGGCCTATCAGAATAACAGCGTGAAACAGAAGCATCTTGTGCCTCTGAGTTTCGTTCGGTGTGCGAGTTAACCGGACGCACACGCATCCCTCCACCGACTCCCCTCTCCTGCATCCCTCCAATCACAAATATCCTTAAAGGCCGTCAACACACCTGCAGCTACTCTGGTTTTGCAGGTGCACGTGGGCGACGGTAATCACTTACCATCAGTTGAGCCGCTTGCTTGTTAGCCTTTCATATAAAAAGAAAAATTCCTTCTACAATTTGGTCACTCAGAGTTATAATTCGTCTTTTACTTCTTCGAAAGTGTATGATTTGTTTGACCTTCATTCACGCCGCAACAAAGTAATGCAGAGGATATAGAACATAGATGGATGGATGGATTTAGACTACTTTTTATTACGAAAAAATATGAATTTCCCACGGGAAAACAAAAAACGTCCGTCAGAAATCTACGATAGAGCCTCTGAGTACTTAGATAATTTTCTAACAGTGAGCTTGTTTGTTTGAATGTTTGTCATTCTATCACGTATATTCACTTCTTTGTAACTTGCGTACTCCCTTGCTCACTGGTCATTATCTCCTCTGCAAAGTGGTTGCCGGGTAGAGATCGCTTCTAAGCGATAAGGCCGCCAATTGTACAAAGGTACAATTGGCGGCTATGTTTCTTTTTATTTATTTATTTTTATATTTTTGCTATTGGTGTACAATCAAGTGTATTTCATTTCATTCATTCATTCATTCACGTATAAACGGCCGAACTGATTTAGATGATAATTGTTATGGGGATAACTAGAAGCCTGTAGAAGGACATAGGCTACTCAATCTCAAGAAAACCGAGGAAAAATACCTATAAAATGTGATATTAATCTCCAGAACCTAGCAGCAAATACTGCGAGCCATTCGTCGAGACGAAAAGAGAGTAGCAGAAGCCCGTTTGGCTAGGATCAGTCGTGCCAAATGAAAATCTGTAATCTCTACTTACACCAATGGGTAACAGGTATTTGTGCTTGTAATGAATATACATATTACCATATGTAGACAGCCTCAAGTTTCAGATAAACAAAAGTCCAAATGAATTCCTAAACTAAGACAAAACTACGGCTTCGGTAATCAATAACAAGAAAACCAATCGAGCGGGCTCTGTACGCTCCACCCTCGAAACTCTTTATCGAACCAACAAACAAACAAACGCGATTAAATTAAACACCACCCGCCTCGCCCACTGTCGAGCAGATGTACAAACAACCAGAATCAACACTAATTCTATCAATCACGAATCCATTAACGAATATTCTCAATTAGCCCATCGAATTATTTATTTCACGCCCCGCACTCGTTTGTCGTCGTAAATCGTGTTATTCCAATGGAGCGTCGCAGTTTATGTCATATAATAATTGTATTTTTTTTTTCCGAAACATTAAGTCTTGTCGCGGTGAAAACAATTGAAATTGTATTGTTACGACACGAGAAGGGTTAACGCATTTCGTGTCATTGCATTGTCTTTGACTTTATGACATCGAATATGGAAAGCTTTTATATTTTTAAAGTAAATGCAATCCGTACGTACAATTGTTATGCAGTATACATGTTGATAAAAAATTGTCGGAATATTGAAATTTAGTCGCAAAGTAGAAAAAGAATTAAAAATGTTTTGAAAAAAATGTTGTTATTTAAATTTTTATTTTTTTTTTATATTTAATCATTAATGTACTGGTTTTGTGGACTTTGTAAATTTTTAGTAATTAATCTTTTATAATATTTATATAATAATTTATATTACATTTTTAGAATAATTAGATATTGTTATCTCTTTTACTAGATTCACGACAGATTTTATTTATTTATATAAGTAACCGTTCGGTGTCGCCTTACGGCATCTTCACCATCTTCAGGGTTTATTGATTTTATTGAAAGCAGCCTATAAGTGCCCACTGCTGGGCAAAGGCCTCTTTCTCAAATACAAGTATGAAGAGGGATTAGGACCCGGGAAGAGCCCGCCACGCTGCTCCATCCAGTGCGGGTTGGCGGGCTTCACATATCCTCGAAATATTTTTTTTTTTATTATTTCTCAGACATGTTTTTCTTCACCGCTGAGCACGTGGTAAATACACCACTCAAAATTGATATTAACAATTTTAGTGGTGCCGGCACCGGGGACCGAACCCAGGTCACTCGCGCTCTAGAAAATAAAGTGAGCGTTCTGACCACTAGGCTACCACGGCTCTTTAGGGTATTCAATCATAATTGGATACCCTGAAAATGTGTTATTAAACTAGTACAAGATATATAGAATAATAATTGTCAAAATGTATTATTAATGGAACTTTACACAGTTTAAGCTTTCCTAGTTTTATTATCTTCATTTACGAGTTACGTACTTTAAAATTGACGTTGTAATTCATTTATATTGGTTTCAATTACAGAAATGCATAATTATAAATTTTGTACGCCGGAAATGACTAATATGATATCATCATCATTCCAGCCTATCACAAGTCCACTGCTGAACATAGGCCTCCCCCAAAGATTGCCACGAAGCTCGGTCCTAAGCCACCTGCATCCATCGACTTCCCGCAACACTGCGCAGGTCGTCATTCCATCTTGTGGGGGGTCGTCCTACACTGCGTTTTTCTGTGCGTGGCAGTTCTGCGAGCTATGTGGCCGGCCCATTGCCACTTCAGCTTGCTGATCTTGACGGCTATGTCGGTTAACTTAGTTCTGCTGCGGATATCATCGTTGCAGACTCTATCTCTATAATGTGATATGCGCAATTATAATTATTATATTAAGCAAATAATAGTTACAATTATTTTACAATTACATTATTTTTATTTAGTGGTTATTTACACATGTACTCGTCTGGTTGGGTGGTAAATATAAATATGTATACATACATAAAATATTATTATTGTCGTCTGTTCGTTTAGGTTATAATTACTACTGTTTAGTAAAAGGAAAGTAGCATATTGTATTTTTTTTTTCTCCGGACATGTAGGTTTTGTCTTCACGATGTACATCTTTACTAGCAAACACGTGATAAATCCAGCACTTCAAATTGATATTAACAATTATTTTAATAGAGCCGGCACCGCGGACCGAACCCGAAGGCCCCCACGGCACAGCTGTTCAGGCTAATTATAATTTAAGCGTTTGATTTTGTGTAATACTAGGTACTTCTTTGTCATTAACTATATGTAACTAATTTAAAAACGATTTGCATTTTTTTTATATATTCTATTCGATGCATTTCTTAACCAATTTGAATGATTCGTTGTTTATCCATAGATCTCATGTACGGAGAAACTTCAACAATGCTCTTTGGAGACATTGTACGGAAATCTTTTTTTTTATTAAATTAAGAATTATTACAAACGATTGCTTATAATTTTTTTCCTATACAATGCAGTTTTACTGTCGCATTTCATAATTATTTCTTTCAGTTCTGTGCTCTAGTTTCTATTTTCATATGATTAAATATAAATAATATTAGAAGATTTATTACTGTATTTTCAAAAATAAACGCTTCATCAATCTACAAATATAATTTTGTACATTGATATAAAAAATTAAACGGTGCCCTCTGCCTACGCTGCTGAGCATTGTCATCGAAAAGGCTTTTCATATAAATACGCACACGTTTCACACGTCCTTTCAGATGGCGGAAAGCGTGGAGGGAAGTTGTTATGCGCCCGACAAACGCGCAAAAATACCCTGTAACGGGCAAAGTTGGATTTGCTTGTATGTCCAAATGTCATAGTGACGTAACGAGGAACAAATAATCAGACGAACTGGAAGAGACATCCAGAAGTTATACAATAATTTATAGAAGTAAATCGTAGGTTGTTTAATTATTTCATTATTTCATTATTTTTGTTATTACCTGTCTTTGTTATAGTGTTACTTTAGATAAGCAATTGATCTGCTTAATATTAATATTCATTTAACTTTACTAGACTGTGTCTACTGGCTTTCCGTGGTTGCCTTTAAGTAAGGTGGCACATGCCTTTTTTTTTAAAAACATTTTTATATAAAAAAGAATTTTTTATGTGTTAACCTTGTAGGTAATCCTTAATAAATAAATAAATTAATAAGTTCGACTTAAACCTGTCACTCGTAAGGGCACGAGTCACGAGTTCCCACAGTCTATCACCTCTTCCGGAGAACGCGACAAGTGGCGAGGCACGTCGCCGGGTAAGCACCGCAGATTGCTTTGAGGCTTTTCCATTAGACGCCTCCTACGACACCTACAGACATAATAATGGTATGGCAGATTTCTACACAGCTGCCTGATATGATAAATGATAAATAATAAATGCTATTGAGCCCCGCAACTGATAAAAATTATACGAATCGCAAGTGGTTGTAAACACGTTCAAAAATTGAACTGACTATCCACCTGATGGCGAGTGGGTACTGCAGCCCTTGCACTCCTTGTACCAGTAGTACAGGTTCCCTATACCCTTCAACTTACTTAGACGCTTCCTCTACGTAAGAAGATTAAAAAAATTTATTCAAATTATTTATTTAAACTTTATTTGCACGTTACAGAACAAAAAGGCGGACTTAATGTGAAGAGACATTGTCTGCCAGTCTACCATTAGATTGATCAGATAAAATGTAAAAGGGTGCACAAAAATATTATGTTCTTATATATATACTCGAATATTAAACTACGATGCAATACTTATATATGACGGTAATTAGACATGCATGTAATTATAGTTGTTCATTATATAAAACACATTACACACTATACATACATATAATATGTTGCCATCGATTTCTCTTGTGTGGTGAATACATTTTACAGACAATCTCATAATACAAATACCTCGACTCGTAACCACTCTTTGCCTAAGACTGTCCATCCTTACCCAAATACACATCCTCGATGGGAATCGAAATGATCCCAACCAAGAATCGAGAAGTTGGTGCGCTGTTATGATGATCACTAAATTGTGGTAGAGCCAAGGAGCAGCTTTTGTTGCTGCTCGAATGGGCCAACACAACCGGGGTAGCACCACGGCCTTGCCACGGCCTACCGGTGTGAAGTAGAGGCATCTAGTGCTTCTGCATTTCGTTCGGTGAGTGAGGTAACCGGAGACCTAATCCTTCTTCACATCCACCCTCATCATCCTCTCAGCTACCAGCCAGCCATCTTTCAAATATCCTTAAAGGCAACAACAACTGCAGCTCCTCTGGTGATGCAGATGTAAGTGGGCTACGTAACGTACGTAATCACTTATCATTTCGAGCAGTAGCAAAAGCCGCAGCTTGGCTCTGTACTATCATGTAATGTTGACTGTTTGTAATCTAGTGCACATCGTTTTATATCCATGTCCGTCCTATTTTCCGCATACAACTTTTGGCCCATTTGCAACTCGTTTGAATATACAATGATATCAACTCGACAAATTTACCAACGGCGCTACCTTGCGCATCATTTCGCTTTAGTGGTTACGAAATAAAGTGTAGTTTAGAACAAAAGTTTGTTCTTGCATAGACACTGGTTCCTTGGTAAAGCTGTACACGGAAAAAGCTGGATACTCGGCGCGATTCATCCATCATTCATTCTCCGTGTGCGGTGTGAAAGACGCCTATGACGATTATGACGTTCGCTGCTGTGTGACAACGCCAACGTTTTCCAATGGCGTGTCTTTTAATTCATTGTAGTAGGAGCTTTTTTCCTTTGTGCAAACGCGCTGCTTGCTTTGCAGGACTTTAGACACTTTTGTGCGTTACGCCGAACCGAAACGTCATATAAAATTGATATCTCAAACCAAGTTTCATCTTTATGTGTACGTGAGATACGTATGATAATGGTTAACATGATGAAACTTGAAATAACCATTTGAAATTCTAAAGAAAGTGTAACTAAGCGGTGATAGTACTTACTGGTTATTTGACAGGATTGCATTTGGACGACAGCGTCATTACCAATGGGTGCTTTAAATCCTTATGTTTAAGGTTCATATTTGTTTAAATCCGTTAACGCATGCAGCTAGAGATTGAAGCGCGTTAGACAGTTTTCTAGGTATTGTTTAAAGCTCTTGCAGAGATGTTTAGTTGAAAGGCACGATAGTCGACAGCTACACGTAAACGCGGCAAGGACCACAAGTGACATGCTTTGTTCTAAGGAGCTTTATCTCCAAATACATTTAGAAATTTATGCTGAATAGTGTAGAATAGGTATACAATAATGGAGACTAAAGTCGGTCCTTCAGCGAGGGCGTGTACACTGAGAGTTGACTCAAAACAGTTGCTAAATTGCGGTAGTTAAGAGTCGTGTAGTTTTCGGATTGATTTGTACATGAAAAATTGTTTACCACATCTGCCTATTTAAGCGCGGAGTATAGGAACGAAAGCTTCAACCCTTATCGATGGTAACCTAAGCCGAGGTATCGCACCTCCTTACGATCCCTTGGGTTGCCGGAGCCCCCCTCTAGGTGTCGTAAATCTTTCGTTAACATGGGTCAGAGCATAGCACAGCGGCAGACAGCGTCGCACCAACAATGCAGCGTGGTTGCTCTTCAAAAAATCTTCTTTCACTCACGAGCCTCCTGCTCGAGTCTTACGTACGAAGCTGTAAAGGCCACCGCGTATCTTATCTAAACCGTGGGGGCTTTAGTCGATCTTCAATGCTGACCCCGATATAACCATTCACCGCCATCGAACGAAAACCTATATTCTTGAAAGGTTTGCCAACACTTATCGTGCTGGGCAACCACTAGGCGGTTGACTCCTTCTCTGAGTAGGAGTCGTCTGGGTATCCATTTCTGGCGGCAAACAGCAGTATAATTACTGTTAGCTTACGGTATGAAAGGTATGTAGAGTATAATTACGGGCTGTGCAATCAGTTTTACTAAAATCCACATGGCATCGTTTCTCTGTTAAAATCAAGCTGTGTTATTTTTTTAAACACGGTTTCGTTTATCCGAGACATGGTTACCAAATCACGAAATTTTACATCGCGTCAGAATTCCAAGTTCCACCAATGCCACCTGGACGGTTGGCATTCCGCCACAGTGCGTTTTACTCGAAGTTTTCTGCCACACACTTAGACTTTGTGGAATCAGCTGTCGCCAGCGGTCTTTTCGAACATTTATGTCTTAGGGACTTTCAAGAAAAGGGCTTATTACTTCCTTAAAAGCCGGCAGCGCATCTGTAGCTGTCCTCTAGTGTTGTTGATGTCCGAGGGCCTCGGTGATCATTTGCCATCAGGAGAGGCGCATGCTCGTTTTCGCTCTCGTTCGCCCCCTTCTTCTGTAAAAAAAACGAAACCATGTATTGAAAATAACACGGTATGATTTTATCGGAGATTAACTTTAAACAGAATTATTGTAAAATATTTTTATGGCATAGCGGGTAAGGAAGCTGAAAGAAGGAATTGAAGTTATTTTTCAGGTGTCTATAGATAGAGATATTACCTGCAAAATAACTAACTTAACCTGATGGTAAGTGGCCACCATCAGGTTGACTGTAAGGTCGTTTTTACCTTAAAACCCAGATTTTTTTAAAAACAAGCTTACGATTTTAAACACAATGTGTCCATCTTTTTTAGTTATGGCGTTGCTTCGGCCAGCATCCGGGTTCATTATCAATATCTAAGTTAAATCCGCCCGGACGGTCAATTAAGCGAATTGACTATGGCTTAAAATATTATAATTGTAAATAAATTTTAAACCTCCGATCTGTTGCTAGATCATTTATGTGTATGTTTACGAACTTCTGTGAACATAAACAAATATTAAGTAACATAAGTTGTAAACAAATATTAACCTTCTTTATAACTCTAAATGCCCATTACAAAACCATTTTTTACTAAGGGATCACAACTCGGCGAACAATTAAGTTTATTAAACGGAGTTTCCCCTCATATAACTAACTGGCGGGCAATATTTGATGTTTTGAAAACAAACGGGTTGAATCGTTACCTCTGTCGGCTGTACTATGGTTTCTTTAATTAATAGTTATTGTACCTAACGCAATAGGTGATATAAGAGGCGATAAAACCACTTCGAGTACATTTTCTTCATCTTTCATAACTTCAACAGTCCACCGCTGGACATTGGTCCCCATATCGAAGATTTGCCGTAATCGACACATTTTTTTACTAAACCATGCCTTTTTTTATGGGAAAGGGGCCAAATTAACAAGCTGGTCACCTGATGGTTAGTGATTACCATCGCCCACGTACATCTGCAACACCAGAGGAACGGCAGGTGTATTGCCGACCTTTGAGGATGTTTGAGAATTGGGAACGAGCACGAGGATGGGGGATGGAGACGTAGAGTGGCCTCACTAACCGAACGAAATGCAGAAGTCATGATGACCCTTCTTCGGGCCGGTATTCTGCGAAGTCGTGGTACAACCCCGGATGAGCCGGCCCATTCGAGTAGCAATTCACGCTTTTGTTTGATTGTTTAACAAAGAATCATATCCTAAAAGGGTAAAATAGAGGATTGCAATTCTTATAGAAGTTACATATTCATCTAATAAGCATCAGTAGTTTCTGCAGAACGATGATTGTACTAAAAAGATGTTATTGTAGCAAAGTCAAAATTATATATTGTCGGCGCTGGCTGTTATTTTAATGGCGGAGAAAACAAAACACTGCATGCCTGGGGGCACCGCTACAACATCCATCATAAATTTTTGTTGGTCAGACTAAAACAAAGATCGTGAATTGTTGTCTCTTCTAGAAACGCAGCAGTGTTGATGGAAAGAGGTAAAAGCTCACTCTATATCCAAACTTCCCTTGAACTAGATGCAACCAGAGATAGCAATGCACCGTTTCCAAATGTAGTACAGATTTAGAAAGAGCGTAAACTAATTGTTTGCTAAATTGCCTAAAGACGTTATATTTGTGGTTAAGCATCCAGCAACTTTCACTCCATACAACAAAGAGGAGGTTTCATCATCTAAGTAAGGTGATGAATCTACTGGGCTTTTCGCTGAGATATTACTTAAAATAATGGATGGAAATTACCCATCGCTGGAAGATAAGGTAACCATTCATTCAAATGAAAGCTCAGTAGTTGCCACCTTACCGGATCTAACTTCTAGAACATATCCTGATATACGAGTAAGTAAAAACAAGAAGAGACGGTAAGGGTGTGCTAGTTTAACACCCAAAAAAAAACTACAAATCAGCCGCAATTAATTGTTGAAAACGTTTGATAAACAAATTGTCGAATACAAATTTTTGATTTTGTTATTCAAGCCGCAGTCGACCACTCCGTAGACTTTCTGAATAGTTTGAACCTTTTATGGCTTTATATCGTATCGTACACTTACAATTGGAGTAGCTGCATGCTTGTTATGAAATTTTAGTTCGCTGAAGCTAATCATAAAAATGTTCTAAACTCCTAGATAATCTACTCCCCAAGTACTGTTTTCAAGAATACCACTAATACCATCAGAATATCCCTTCCACTTTAAAAGAATACAGTTCTCTCTCAAGTTGTACTTTGCCATGACTACAAATCGCAAGTCCATAAATCTCAAAGTCAGTTATAGAAACGAACAAACATCGACTTGAGAGATTATTTCTCTAAAGTTCATTTTTTCACATTCGCACTATGTGCTATATTCTCGGGTAAGCTCCGCCAGTGGCCTGGGGATCTTAACCCCGAAAGACGTAATCACAAGTATAGTTTAGAAAGAGATCTTCGGTTAAGTCTAACTATTTTTATTTGTTTCGCAAAGTCGCGGGTGGAAAGCTATATTGATTCTCAATGTAAAGTACATTAGATTTTTTCTAGCTATTCTTCAATATTTTAATTATTTATTAATTGTGTTACGCCTATTTTAACAGACTGTATAAGTCCATTGCTGCATGTCACCACGCTGTGTAGGAGGGTTAGTAAGAGCAGCGCCCATACCCGCCCAGCACTTGAGATCCTGTTGCCCATCACTAGTATGTGACGTTAGGGTTCTGATCGATTTTTTGCCATCATTCGGTCGCCAGGTCCCATGCAGGTGAGATTGACTTGTGGGGAAAGAGATGATATGTTCCCCTTATAATAAACACATGCATTCTGCGGGAGACTGTAAAACACTTGGTAAAAATTATAACTGTCTATAATGTTGGCAACTCTATAGAAATCCAACATTAGAAAAATTGTTTAGAATTTCACAGTAAAGCTCTCTGAGGGTGACAGAGACAATGAAATCTTAATTGGTACGATTTTACACCGTCTCTGATCTTTCTCAGTTATTTATATACACATTCGAGAAACTTCCGGATTGTTTACACTAATTAGTTATTTCACTATTACAATGTAAGAATTACTGCTAATATGTTAATTAGTGAGTTTAATTGAGTAAAATTAATATACATTTAATCGTATTACTTCGCTAAGTAATGATTAGTTTCAATCAAGTTTGATTCTATAACAGAGTACTGTATTATAGATCAACATTTTTTGTACATCACAATATGACTTTGCTACACTTTGTATAACATAATAACAGAGCAGTGATAACTTATCACACGTTTGAATCCTTTCCCACATTTGATAAAGGAGATTTTGTAATCCCCAACATTTCTCTCTTGAAATAACGTTCTCTTTTCAAAAACGATGACGTATTGTCGACGACAAAATATTATCTCAGTCTCGTAGACACCCCTTCAAACATACAATCAATTACGAGGCTCCATCAATCTGTCTCTGCACTGCGAACATCGCGTCATGGCGCGAACATTACTCCCGCGCTTCCGACGTTGAATATCAGCGAATCATCGTCATAGGATTCATGTTCAAGGAAATGACACAGTTGAACTGGAAAAAATATTTTTTTTCGGCCGCTTTGTAAAGTTTTATTAATAGAAAAATATATAATTAACTAATAATTTTCATTCTAGGAAATTTGTTTTAAATTTGTGTAAATAGTGAATGCTTATATAGATAATGTTTTAGTTTATTTATAAGAAAATGCGTGATAAAGAGCCGCTTGCATATATACATGATATATGGCACTTTGTTTTCATGTAAGTAGGCACATTTTATTCCATTTTATATCCTTCTACTTATCCTTAGTAATTATTTACATTACATTATTTCTTCACACCCCGGATCGACTCTCAGAGAATGCCAAAAGGAAATTATGTAGTTATATAATGTTTTACTTTACAAGTTTATCCAAAAAAACTATGATCCTTGAGATATATAGTTTTCACACAAATATTTTTTATTTCTAACGCTAAGTGCTTCGACACATTCTTACCGAAACCGTTGACTTGGACATTAAGAGCTTATGTTTAGATATATATATCAATTTTTTTTATTTACAAGCTGTTCAAGATAACCGAGCACGTAATCAGAAGCTAGTCCTATTGCTTAAGGGTGGAGTACCTTACAAACATGATTAAGTTTGTAGATTGAGTTGACAAATACTGGTTTGTTTTACAATGAAACTTTTTAGATTGTTACTAAAACTTTAGTAATTTTATAAAGTGCTAATGTATGGCTGAAAGCTATATTACACGACGTTACTAATAGTATAATACAACCTGTTTTATGACATTAAATTAGGGTTACAAACATGTGAAACTATTATTTATGAATTTAAACGCGTTTAATTATTTTTTCCGCAGAATGATCTTACGGTATCTTGAGATCGTGCAGTGGTATGCAGGCCAAGGTTTTAGATGTAATTTTATTAATTATCGGATCCCAAGCAGGCCGTAGCACCCAGGCCTCTTATCTATTGTTCAAGTATTCTGCGTAGATCGGATCAAAAATTGACAATTATAAAGCTGACGGTAGCCTGGTTAACTATGACATCAGGACTTAATACGCCCCCCAAACCGTCAAATGCCACGGGTGTTGTAAAGCTCCCGAATATATTTATAAAACATAACATTATTTCAAACGCGATTAAATTCGTAAGTAACAGTTTCATTTCAAATGCATAGTATTCGCGTATATACAAGAAATCATTATAAAACATTCAATTTCAATGTTATATTCTATTTTAGAAACATTTTTTTCTATGCATTGCTTTTATTAACGAGTGCGAATATAAAAAAAATATTATAAAACACGTATAATACGTACTGCCAATCAAAAAAGGTAGAGCCGTATTCAAAATGATATGATGTATTTTGTATTTGTAAAGGCATATTTATACGTGGTAGAGCCAAGCGGCGACTTTTGTTACAGCTCGAATGGGCCGGCTAGACCAGGTCTACATCATGCTTCTGCGTTTCGTTAGGAGAGTGAGGTAACCGGAGGCCCACTCCCCCTTCCCGTCCCTCTCCTCATCCTCCCTCCTATCTCCGAAATACACTTAAAGCCTGGCAACGCACCTGCAGTAGCTCCTCTGGTATTGCAGATGTACGTGGGCGACGGTAATCACTTACCATCACGTGAACCGCTTGCTCGTTTGTCGCCTTTCCCAAAAAAAAAAAATAGAATACATGTGTCTGTTAGAAATTTATTGCACACCAAAAGGATAGTGATAGGAAATCCTCGTTACATCACCAGGCACGTAATGCAGGTCCTGATATGCTTTCACCATCATTTGCTGGTTCATAACAGCGAACGGCCTCGGAGATATACTCTCTATCGACGGCAAAGGCCTCAAGTCCAGATTCGGCAACGTTTCTTCTTTGGATCTTATGGCCGTTGGCACAAATGAAGTCTGCGATATTGCCGGCATTGAGTAACTGATCATATTATTGTACATAAACTGGTGTTCGCTGTAATTCGTTGGTATCTGGTAATTTGAATCTGCACGTGGTTCTATCTCAACAAATGCATCTCTTGTAGTGTACATGGCGGGATTTGTGAACGCCGTTTCGATTCTATTCTTCCTACGTGGACGATATTTGTAATCCGGATAATCGTGCATGTGTTTCAGCCTCAGCCTCTTCGCTTCGTCTATAAACGGCCTTTTCTCTGCTTCGTCTAAGTTCTTCCACTCCAGGCCCAATCTCTTTGAGATCTCAGAGTTGTGCAGCTTCGGATTCATCATGGATATTTTCTTCCTCTGCAATCGTGACCACACCATGAATGCATTCATCGGTCTCTTTATGTGATAAGGGTTTGAATTCCTCGACATTCTCGGCATGGGTTTCACTAGTTGTGAGTCTATTGGGTACGCCATTTATGTTTTGGTTTTTTTTTTATTAATTTCCTTTGATATCACTATGTATTAACGAATTCATTTTTATCAAACGTTTGTTCATATCTTAGTTGTCTAAGTAATATACTCTATTTATAACGTTTCGTCTGCCATTCTATGAATATATATTCGTTTGGTTGATACGTTAACAAGTATTAATCCACACGAATTCACTCACAACGCTATTACGAGTATCAGAAAAGTGTAGTTCCAGTAGTTACCACTAGAGAAAGGTTACCAGACACACGTCCAAGTTTGCACTGATGAACAGTTTCGAAGGCAACTAAATTCGAATGCTGTTATTAGACCAACAATGGCCCGGCCACAATAGCAATGACAATTTTCCATGTATTATCTGCCTTTGAATAAAGAGCGGCGACAATGCAGTGATTGCTCTCAAATTGTCAAATGATACGGCCGTATGTTTTGTGCGAGGCGCGCCTGCGCTGCGATCTATTAAAAGGAATTGGTATGGTCAGCAGATAAATGTGGAGCGTACAGCTGGCAAATAGATTTTTAGTAATGAGATCTTAATAATAACATGCTTTTCAAGATTGGAGAACGGCAAAGTTAACGACAAGTGAAAAGTGAAACCGTAAAGGAGTGGTCACTGTTTCCCTGCGGACCAGACTTCGTCGTACAAATCCAAATACGCTATCTCCACGTTTCAAAGCAAAAGAGATGTTTTGGATAATATACCAATTTGCTAGTATATTAGTGTATAGATATATTATGGATAAATTCTAGAGAAATAAATATAGCAAAAAATAAAAAGGATGATTTAGAGTTAAAGAGACTGGACAATATCCTCTTGAATCCTAATATCAAATCTGCCATCGCCTGTGATAGTGACGTCACGTGGTCGGTCGGGTGTTTTGGGAGACGTACCAAGGGAAAGCATTTAAAAAGTGTCATGACAATCTCCGGAAATAAATTCAGTGACGAGACTTAACACCAGTCACGTTCTATCATCTATGCTGCTTCGTTGCATTGTGTTAAATGGAAATCCCTCATCTCTGCCTACCGCTATAGATACCGGCATGAGTGCTTATATACAGGTTGGATACGGCATTACAACATTACATTTATCCTTATATATTACAGACCATTTCTTGGTCATAAACCAAATATCAATTATGTAAGTACAGTATTTTAGTGTGTTAATATATACGTGCTAATTCTAATTAAGGTATCGTTGCCTTAGTTAACTAACGATACCAATTTTTTTTATTAACGTGGGGAAATCCATTATTAATTCCCAGACAGCATGGTTTACAGCCGGCATTATGTCGAACTCCCATCGACTAAAACCCCACGGTGGTCGCCAACGATACCTAGGTCAAGTGCCCCATCGACACTCCACGCCGGAGATGAATTCTGATTTTCTTTTATCAGGATTATTCTGTTAAAAACAAAGTAATCATTAAAAGTCAATACGGTCGCATTCATCCTCTATATGTAACCACGATTGCCAACCTTTCGTGACAACTTTGACAATCTCAGATTCTAGCAGTTTACGTTCCGCAGTACTTCCATCGACTTACAGCAACACGTTGCAGGTCGCCACTCCACTCCATTGTGGAAGTTCAGGTTGAGTTGATACTCCAGAATTCTTCTTCTCCATCGGTTGTTAAATCAGCGAGCTGTAGCCGGTCCTTTGCCATTTCGGCTTGTTGATCCTATGGGTTACGTCAGGTACTATAGTTCTATTGCGAATATCAATGTCGCAGATTCTATCACGCAGAGAAATACCAAGCTTCACCCGCTCATGCTGCCTGCACGGTCGACCACATCTCGACTCCGTTAGTTCTTTCTCAACGCACTGGTACTCCACATACGAGTTCCGATAAGAGCAAGTATAATTAAATATATAGGCTCTATAAACAAAAAAATGATGCGAACTATATGAAAACAAAATAACTTTGGTTATGGGAAAGGCGGCAAACAAGCAGTCGTTTCACCTGATGGTAAGCGATTACCGACGCCCACGTACATCTGCAACACCAGAGGAGCTGCAGGTGAGATGCCGGCCTTAATGGATATTTGAGAGATGGGAGGGAGGATGAGGATGGGGATGGGGAGGAGGAATGTGCCTCTGGGTACCTCACTCACCGAACAAAACGCAGAAGCACAAGATGCCTACTCCACGTCGGTATTCTGCGAGTACGTGGTATTAACCCGTTAGAGCCAGGCGAGCTGCAGCTAAATCCGCCACTTGGCTCTACCACGTTAAAAATATACAGATATTAAAATTAACAATTTCTTAACTAACTTCAAAAGGACCTTACCTTTTGTGCTCATGTAGGGTTGGTTCATACCAATCATTTGTCATTTCTAAGTGTTACGGTGTCATACAAAATGTTTTACTTCCTGCGTTTCGTATATTCTACATTACATAACACTACCTATGTGATTAATGGTCACACTGTTTTGGGTCACAGGTTTTTGTTGTTTACTGTAGCCATTTTTTTTTCCGGTGGTGAAAAATTCAAAATGAAAATGCTCAAAAGATATTTAAAGCTTTTGCCCACATTACGAGATCATTATAATCGTAGAAGACGAAAAGTTCTCGAGCAGAATTATGATGGCGGATTTGGCCACCTTGGCGGATTTCCTAACTTCTTGTAGAGCCGTGACACATTATCGATTTTACGTTGCTTGTACGACATTACATGTCTGTGACACTACATATGTATTTTAGTGGTAACTAAACAAGTAATTTTCAAATTTTGATCACAGCCGAGATTCGAAATCAAGACTCACAACTTACCGATCAGTTACTCCAATTGCTAAGCCATGCGGTAACTCTACTGGGTGATAGGCTCCTTCTCTGACTAGGAGTAGTCTGGGTACCTACCACCCTCTTCTCGTAATCCTGCAGCCAATCCGCAGCGCAACCGCTGTAGAGTTCGGTTTGAAGGGTATACTGCGCCAGTATAATTACAGACTAAGAGGCACTCCATCTTAGTCCTCAAGGGTGGAAAGCTTTCGACTTAACTTGTTTGCAGATTCCCTTGGACTTCAGTAGCCATTTATCATCACATGGACTTTTAGTACGTTAGGCACCTTAATATAATAAAAGAAAACTCAATCTCGCACCGAAAAACGGTTTTCATCTTCTCATCGACTTTCCGCAAACGTACGGTCTGTACGTATTTGAGAATAATCGATGGAGGAAGCATATATTTAAAATAGCAGCATATAAGTGCCGACAGCTGGGCAGAAGCCTCTTCTCAAATATCTGAGAGGGTTTTGAAGTCGGTTTGTTCTTCGACTTACGAAGAATTTCGCTTGACAAATATCAAATCTTTTTATTTGATATTTGGCTTCGGTTTCCTTATGAGGCGCTCCTCTGACAGAAAAATAACAAACGAAAGAAACACCGCCAAAATCCTCTTTTTTTTTATTTATTTTTTTTCAATAATTTTAATGTTTAACAACAAAACAAAATTGGTATGGTCCCATAGGCAACCTAAAGCATGCCACAAGAATACTTAAGCACAACTGCGCTGCATACCCAAGCAGACCAGCCTCCACAAGCAGCACCTGTTCACCAGAATGACCCAAGTGGCAAGCGTCGCCCACCATAGTAAAGGGAAGTGAACGAGCCGTCACACGATTTGTTTCGTTCAGGAATTAAAGCAACAACCCGAATGTCGTATCCAAACCGCTCAGCCGCTGCTCCAATCGAGCTGCCAAATGTTTTGAATAGTCTGTATAGTAAATAAACGAAACATTCATTTTAAGCGTGGTAGAGCCAAGCGGCGGCTTAAGCTGCTGCTCGAATGGGCCGGCTCGACCGGATTGGTACCACGACCTCGGCAGAATACCGGCGTGAAGTAGAGGCATCTTGTGCTTCTGGGTTTCGGAGGCCCACACCCCCTCCCTATTCCCCTCCTCTTCCCTCCCATCTCCCAAATATCCTCTTAAAGACCGGCAACGCACCTGCAGCATCTATGGTGTTGCAGATGTATGTGGGCGACGGTAATCACTTACCATCAGGTGAACCGCTTGCTCGTTTGTCGTCTCTTCCATAAAAAATTTGGACCGACGCTTCCATACGAATTTAGTCTATTAACTCCGCGGGCCTTATTTCGCAATTGAAAAATAGATCGGCGCGACCGCCGTGCATTGTGCCAGAGCTTAGAATTGACGCGAGGTGTGGCGCAGGTCTTTGGGCATAATGCCACCATTGATAGCCGTGGCTCGATTTGCCAACAGATCGATAGATTGCGCTGTAGGGCTCGGTTCATAATGGACAATCGTGAAAACGGAATTGGGTAAACAAATCTATTTAGGCGTATTGTAGCTGTTGCAGTATTTGGAACGTATTACGTCGTACCGGTCTTCAATCTCTTCATTATCATCCTAACCGAAAATTCCTTTGCACATGAATAAAGCAATATTTTATACAATCCTTGTGTTTGTGCTTTGAACTAAAAGTTTTTTGTTTTTTTTTTCTTTATAGAAGAAGGGGGCAAACGAGCGTGCGGCTCACCTGACGGTAAGTGATCACCGACGCCCACGAACATCCACAACAACAGAGGAGCTACAGATGCGCTGCCGGGCTTTAAGGAAGGAATAGGCTCTTTTCTTGAAGGTCCCTAAGTCGTAACTGTTCGGAAATACTGCTGGCGACAACTGATTCCACAAAGTCTAAATGCGTGGCAGAAAACTTCGATTAAAACGCACTGTGGTGGAATGCCCACCATCTGGGTGGTATCGATGGAACTTCGAATTCTGTCGCGATGTACGATAGTGAAACTCAGCAGCTGGAATCAATCCGAACAGTTCCGCAGAACATTCCCCGTGGTAAATTTTGTAAAAAAATGCAAAGTGAAGCAATATCTCTTCGCAAGGCCAAAGGATCAAGCCGTTCAGAGAGAGCTTGGTCGCCGACAATTCGAGCCGCTCGACGTTGGATGCGGTCAAATGGAAGGAGTTGGTACTGGGGTGCCCCTGCCCAGAGATGAGTACAGCCATGTGGGGCCGAACTTGTGCCTTATAAAGTTGCAAACGGTGGACCGGCATGAAATACTGTCCCGCTCTGCAGAGCACACCAAGCTTTTTGGAGGCCAATTTGGCCTTCTACTTAAGTGTAGCTCAGGGCTTAACGCTCATTTTAATCTCATTGTACGTGAATCGTGAATTTCGAAAACCGGAGGTTGTGAGGGTGTGAAGTGGGGACATACGGGAGCATTGTCGGTAGGAAAATGTTGTAACGAATTGCATGTTATTATATTTTAAAGTTTAAAAATAAAAGCGTAATCGTTTGGACCTTCTTCTTTGTTTGTTTGTTCGTAGCAACTGTTCTGTTCTTAGTTTTATAGACTCGCAAATTACTCGAACGATTGAGCTCATATTTTATGGGTTACGTTCGATTCATTACTAGGAATATTAAGAACAAAAAAATAAAAATAATATTTAAGTACATAGTATTTACAAAATAGAATTTAAAATAAGTAGCCGGTGTCGTTAGAAAGCGACATCTACTGACGCAGATTAACGTTATTAAAATTACGTTAGTAAGCACTCTTGGTTATTATCCAATATTATGACTATGGCATAAACGACTGCTGTGCCCAATTTCATTTAAATCCGTTGAGCTTTTAAAAAGTGAACTCTACTTATTGATGGAAATGTGGATTTTAGTTACACTTCTATTTTAACTAGGATAAAACTAAGTTGTAATCCGCCTAAGCTCGCTTATAATTTCAAAGTGGATTTCAATGCGCATTTTTATACCGTCATTTAGAACATTTCATGGTGAAGGATCTAACCGTGTAATGTCGGCGCGATTCGCTAGTTTAATACACAAAAAGTATTTTTACAAGATGGCGCCATCTATGATGCATATTGTGTAACTAAATAAACAATCGTCGCAGTCAACATTGCATGCCATTTAGGTCCTAGTCACAATTAAATCTAACGGTAGATGTCGCTTATATGTTTCTTTTCATAAATCATTACAATATAATCCAAGAGATGGCTGCACTTATCCAGAAATAAGATAAAATTTCAATAAAAATAAACTAATCACCATAATTTTATTAAATGATGACTAATTATATATTTGTGTACAGAAATAAGATAAAATTTCAATAAAAATAAACTAATCACCATAATTTTATTAAATGATGACTAATTATATATTTATGTACAGAAGTTCAATGACATAGATACAACACAAAAATTTTTAAAAAATTACAAATTTATCTTGAAATAAATTAAACAAACATCTACAAAACTAAATTAGATAAAAAAAAAGCTGCTTTTTTTGTTTATTGAAGTAGGGGGCAAACGAGCGTGCGGCTCACCTGATGGTAAGTGATCACCGACGCCCACGAACATCCACAACACCAGAGGAGCTACAGATGCGCTGCCGGCCTTTAAGGAAGGAATAAGCTCTTTTCTTGAAGGCCCTTAGTCGTAACTGTTCGGAAATACTGCTGGCGACAGCTGATTCCACAAAATCGAAGTGCGTGGCAGAAAACTTCGATTAAAACGCACTGTGGTGGAATGCCCACCATCTAGGTGGTATCGATGGAACTTCGAATTCTGTCGCGATGTACGATAGTGAAACTCAGCAGCTGGGATCAATCCGAACAATTCCTCAGAACATTCCCCGTGGAAAATTTTGTAAAAAATGCAAAGAGAAGCAACATCTCTTCGCAAGGCCAAAGGATCAAGCCGATCAGAGAGAGCTTGGTCGCCGACAATTCGAGCCGCTCGACGTTGGATACGGTCAAATGGAAGGAGTTGGTACTGGGTACTGCCCCTGCCCAGAGATGAGAACAGTATTCCATGTGGGGCCGAACTTGCGCCTTATAAAGTTGCAAACGGTGGACCGGCATGAAATACTGTCCCGCTCTACAGAGCACACCAAGATTTTGGAGGCCAATTTGGCCTTTCCTCCAAGTGACCACGGAACTGAACGTCGCTCGATATGTCAACGCCAAGGATTCTGATACTGGCTGAGGCAATAAGGGAATGTTCTCAAAAGAGGAGAAACGACAAAGGGATTCTTTTTAGCGGTGAACGCGCAAACCTGTGTCTTTTGGGGTTGAATAGGACCAAATTACGTCGACCCCAATCCGAGACTTTGAATAACAAGGTCTCGACTTCAGACACAAGTTTGTTCCGGCACTCGTCGACGTGTTCCCGAGAAATATTCGCACGGCCTGTATATAGGGCATCACCCGTGCTGTCGTCTGCATAGCAATGAATGCTACTGATTTGTAGCATGTCGTTGATATGCAGAAGGAACAGAGTGGGAGATAGCACACAGCCTTGTGGAACACCAGCATTCACGGGTTTGGGGTCCGAGCATGCACCGTCGACAACAACCTTGATGCTCCGATCCGTGAGGAAGCTGGTGACCCAGTTGCACAATCTCTCAGGAACCCCGTAAGATGAAAGCTTTGAAAGAAGCGCTTTATGCCAAACCCTATCAAATGCTTTCGCTACGTCCAGACTAACCGCCAAAGCCTCCCCCTTAGACTCAACTGCTTCTGCCCATCGGTGAGTCAGGTAAACTAGAAGATCACCAGCTGATCGTCCGTGACGGAAACCGTACTGTCGGTCACTGATGAGCTGGTGTTCCTCCAGGTACCTCAGGAGCTGGGTGTTGATGAGTGACTCCATTATTTTAGATAACAAGGGGGTGATGGCAATAGGCCTGTAGTTGGACGGATCAGAGCGGTCGCCTTTTTTGGGTATTGGATGCACAAATGCTGTCTTCCAAGATTCCGGGACGACGCCTGAAGAGTAGGAGTGCCGGAAAAGACGCGTGAGAACCGGTGCCAACTCAGGGGCACACATCTTCAGCACAATTGGAGGATTCCGTCCGGCCCACTCGACTTATGAATGTCCAGGGAGCGGAGTGCCTTTCGCACTGAGCTCTGCAGAAACTGAATTTCCGGCATGGAGCACTTACACCACGGGATGGTAGGTGGAGAGTTTCCCCGGTCATCAAGAGTCGAGTTGGATGCAAAAAGAGAGCCCAAGAGATCGGCTTTCTCTTTTGCAGTATGGGCCAGCGAATCATCCTCCTTGTGTAGAGATGGGAGAGATGGCTGACAGAAGTTCCCCTGGACAGCCTTGGCGAGAGACCAGAATGCGCGGGATCCCGATGGGAGGCAAACTAGTCTCGCGCCAATTCTGCCAATGTGCTTTAACTTTGCCGCAGCGATAACTCTTTTGAAGGACCTGGAGGCAGAGTGTTACTCGTTTTTAAGAGCACTGGTTTTTGCATCCCGAGACGCCGATGCATCGGCCCAGGCCTGGTAGCACTTCCGCTTTTGGCGTGACGCTATTTTGCAGGTGCGACCAAACCAAGGCTGGGATTTACCTCCGACAGGCACTGCAGAGAACGGAATAAAAAGTTCCATTCCCTGAAGTACCACATCGGTGACAGAATCTGCAACGGCGTTGGGATCATCCAGCGAGAAGCAAACCTGCCCCCATGGGTAGGAAGCAAAGAAAGACCGCATTCCATCTCAATCTGCCGACCTATAGTGCCACACACGGCGGAAGCCCGCAGATCGCGTTCGGGATCGGCGCGCGATAGACACTACACTCCGGATCAGACAGTGGTCTGACGAGCCAAGAGGGGCATCGACTGAGACCAAATATCCGTCCGGGTGTGAGGTTAGCAAAAGGTCCAACAGGGAAGGTGTATGACCTTCCACGTCTGGGATCCGCGTCGGCGAGGTTACCAGTTGTGTCAGGCCATATGCTAATGCAAAGTCGTGAACAGATCTCCCCGCATGATCGGTTATGCGAGAACCGAGCCAATCGGTGTGGTGGGCATTAAAATCGCCGAGAATCACGATCTCTGCTGTAGCCATTTGGATGTGGTTGATGAGTCGGTCAGTTGCGGTATTACCGCTATGGGACCTGTAAAGGCACGCATAGACGCGCGGATGGTCGTCGCTGTCGATGCGCAGCCAAAGGGTAGATAGGTCCAAACCTTCAAGACTACCGAGGCATCGAGAACAGATATCATCTCTGACGTATACGCAAACTCCGGCACGGGGCACAAAGGAGTGTTCCAGTTTGTATCCCGGGTAATGGAGATAAGAGGTATCAGCCGGAGACGATATCTGAGTCTCTGTAAGAAAAAGCAAGGATGGCTTCGCCGTTTCAAGATGGTAATGAACGGCGCTAAGGTTCGAGTGGAGTCCCCTGATATTGCAGAAATCCACGGCGAGCGCGGTAGGGGATGCCATAGTTTCCTTGCTGCGTTTGCCTCGAGTGGAAAAAAAGAGAGCGGAATATTGCCCCCCCCCCCCCCAGAATACGCGGGGCAGACTGAGAATCCACGATTAGGTAGCGTAGGAAAGCCTGAACGTGGATGCTCAGTGAGGGATTCTCCAGAACCGTCGGTACTGGTACCCTCCTGGGGTAGCTCAAAATTATAAACCGCTACCATATTTGGGGAGGGGGGAGGGGGGAGAGGGCCTCCGGTTACCTCACTCACCGCACGAAACGCAGAAGCACAAGATGCCTCTACTTCACGCTGGTATTCTGCGAGGCCGTGGTACTTATCCGGACGAGCCGGCCCATTCCTGCGACAGCAAAAGCCGCCGCTTGGCTCTACCACGTTAGAACTTGAACCGACAACGCCTGTAGGCAAGCTTGGGTAGTTGCCGCTCTATATGGCGAAGCTGATTCGTTGTCCAAAGTACGATCCAGCTCTTGGGTCACGGATACGAGTAGATATCTCTGTACAAACGTCTCGCGTCTGGTCCCTACGGCCCGTGTGTCTCCACGCCAAAACTGAAGAAGCGCCTTCACCTATAGCTTCCTAGACCCCGCCGTCGCTGCTGCTGCAACTGCCTTGCGTGCAGTTACCGAAACATGGGACAGCGCTAACGTCTCAACAGAACTAGCACCCCAGACCAAGGTCATTCCCTCAGGCCTTTTCCTATCGTCTCGCAAATTGTCATTTGGCTTCAAAATAGCTGGTACACTGGTACTTATTAGGGCCTGTCGGATGACGTCGTTAATTTTTACCTCAGCCAAATACGTGACCTCTACAATCATCAAGTGATGGGTTAGCAATACTTTCAACGAGAATACCACTCGTTAGATCAGAAAGACACTGCACTATATTCGTTATTCTGTAGATACAGTGTTTGACGGTCATGTGGATATAGGACCCCTGTCGTTTGTCGTCGACTCACGACATTCAGCTTTAAGTTTTAAATGTCTCGGCGACCATTCTGTTATGAAATTTCCCCTACTTCCAGCCAGCGGCTATAAGTGTCCCGACCATATCCACTTGAGGATCTGTTTACATTATATTGATAGTTACTTTGTGTTCTGATTTAGGTATTGTTTATTCCGTCTTATTTTATAATTTATTAATTATGTAGTAATTTTTAACAATGTATTTTATAAGGCGAGTGTTCATGGTAGAGTCGGGAGAGGAAAACCTAGGCGAACTCTAGTCCAACGAGTCAAGAGTACTCTAAACCAACGAACATGGATGCGAAATTTGATGAAAGTGGAAGAAGCGAAAGACATATGTCAGGACCGTAGCTAGTGGAAGAAGAAGTTTCTGCCCACGGCTCGCTGTGTTCACTACGTTCGCAGAGACGCAACGGCTCGCTGTGTTCACTATGTTCGCAGAGACGCCACGGCTCGCTGTGTTCACTATGTTCGCAGAGACGCCACGGCTTGCTGTGTTCTCGTCAACTTTAATCAAATTAAAATTGTGTAATTATGTCTACATTACCAGACCTCTGGTTTCTTACCATTCTAATAGGAATAAACATGTGTTACCAAAACTTAAAACAATTGTACACGCTATTATTAATTAACTTATAAAAAACGCATTTATATTTAAATTATATTTTATAATATTATAGCCACAAGTAACTAGATTACGCTGTTATACATTATTCACACACACTTAAGACACAGATATACTACACTACATACACGATGACCTTATTGCATCCCTATTAAAATCAGTGCCATAACAAGAAAATGACATTACCACCGCAATGATAAATACCGTGAAATTTATGTCCGTTGTCGTAAAACCCGCGAGCCCACCTCGACAAGGGGCCACTTTGTAAATCACTGCAGACATAAAGGGGGTATTTAAGCCGCCATATTTATGAAAATAAGATCCTATAATGCTATAATAGGAAATACAAAAAGCTACTGCTCGGAGGAGCGTCGCGAGGGAAGTGTGAAAGACGTTTAGACTTTGCGACACGATCATCGCTCACGCGGAGATGGACCGGACACGATTTTATGTTTTTTTAATTATTTGCGGGAAACGTGGCAAAGGTCCAAGAGGCTCGTCTAATAGTAAGTGATCAGAAGAAAAGAAAGAGAGAAAGAAAAATATTTATTGGTACAGCACAAAGAGACAACACGCACAGAACAAGTTAATCAAAAATAATAATGAAAGCATAAGGTACAAAATAAATCAAAAGTCAAAACAAACGTCAAACTTCAAAATTACAGAAAAATAATACATTGTGCGTGTCTCATGGCTGGACCAATAGTTATCCAGATCAGCTTATTGTCAAACTTTAGACCCTGACGCTGGTTTTCATCTGGAACCAATGTCCATCGCGAATGTCAAATTTAAAGCATACTGAATGAATGCATTTGAATACATATTAAAGTGAATTGAAATCGAAAACTGTAAAGCGTCCTTAAGTGCTAACTTATTGTTATTGCGGATTTTAAGCCTCAGTTTTATGTTTGAAATCGTCCGCCGCGCTTGCTCCGCGAGCATCTATTTATGTTTATATAAATTTATTATCATAGATTCGCCAAGAAAACGGTCCCGAAACGCATATACAATGCTTGCACGAGGCTTAATTTTGTACCATTTTGCCATATCATTTGATTGTTATTAAAATTACTTTTACACATAGTTTAAAGTGACATCCTAACACTTTTAATCGAAGGATTAGGGAGGAATGGTCCTCTGGCAGGGTAACCTCGTACGCAGTTGTAGTACGGCTACCACAAGATGGAGCCACGATCAATTCAAGTGTGCTTGAAATCAATGGATGCAGATGGCTCAGGAAAGTGTTTTGTTTTAATTTAAGGGGAAGTTTGTTTGTATAGATATCGAGCATTCGTATATCGATGTATTGGAATGATAATGATAATAAAAAGTTTTTGTCTGTTGGTTTTATTATAATTAGTGAATACCATTTCAGTACAACGTTCAATATTTCAATATTCAGTTTATTCAGAATACATCAAAACGAGGAAATATACCAACTTTTTCTTAATATACGAACCTCTATACGTAGAACCTATTACCCTCTAGTGAGGAGCCAACTGGTGACGAAAAATATATATGTATACCTAATGCTGACGTTTTCTACGGAACTCTATGCCTTATGCAGAGACTGCGGACTTACATCAGCATGAGCATGCAGCTCTTCGGTTATGGGCACTTCTACCTTGGCCTATCTTCAGTGTATCCGTATACCTTTGTCGAGGATCCCACTCACTTCTGCAGCATAAATTTGCTTCGTCCCTCTTATCTCATTAATTGTTTCACGTGTACAAACCATCGAAGAATTCGTTTCTTAATTCTCGTCACAACATCGTCAACCATACGACTTTCTTAAAATACAATTTTAATTTCATAAAATTTTAATTTTGTCGAATTTTAGGTAGTCGTAAAGAACATGGTTGTGACAATACACAGCTCCGCAACGCACAAACGTACAAACGTAAAGATTGCATTAACAAAAAATAGCTCTTCTATCCAGGACTGTTCCTGCTTCTCTTTGATTAAGTTCCAGTGAAATCCTAATATTTTATGAAATCTAAGCTAAGTCGTTTTTTTTTATGGAATGGTGGCCAGCCAGCACCAGAGTAGCACAGTGTCTTTACCACGTACACATAATATATTTTATTATTTTTCCTGTCTGTTATGAATAATAGATAATAATGCACATAATATAAATATACATTCGTGTGTTGATCATGAGTCTCGGTCACAGCCTCTGAAACATTCTTAGATCGTCCCGCTCAGGAAGAATACTCAGAAGAGTAGAGTTGTGTTTTGCCATTTTAAATTCTACAGATCATTGTTTTCACAAAATCAATCGCCTTTCGCTCTTTGTTATTTTTTGATTATTGTTCGCATAATGATTTCTTATATTTAAGCGAATACTACACATCTACGTAAATCGGACCAAACATGAATAATTATAAAGCGGACTGTAACCGGGTTCACTATGACATTAGGAAGTCAAAGACCTCATTCCCACCGTGACCATGTCGCGATTAAAATAATCTAATTAAACGCGATAAAATCCGTAAATAATAGTTTCACTTCAAATATTATCGTTTGTGTTCATTAGCTCACAGAGTTATCTTGATCAATGTAAAGTTGTGTACAGTCACACAAAAAAATTTTTTAAGCGTGGTAGAGCCAAGCGGCTTTAGCTGCTGCTCGAATGGGCCGGCTCAACCGGATTAATACCAGGACCTCGCAAAATACCGGCGTGAAGTAGAGGCATCGTGTGCTTCTGCGTTTCGTTCGGTGCGTGAGGTAACCGGAGGCCTACACCCCCTCCCTATTCCCCTCCTCTTCCCTCCCATCTCCCAAATATCCTTAAAGACCGGCAACGCACCTGCAGCATCTATGGTGTTGCAGATGTATGTGAGCGACGGTAATGACTTACCATCAGGTGAACCGGTAGCTCGTTTGCCGTCTTTTCCATATTAAAAAATATTTTTATTAATACCGAAGGCAAGAAATTAGGTTATTACTTATCATTACTAAAAACAACAGGTCAAGAAAGTAGAGAGCGTCTCACATCCATTTCGCTTAGAGTCACAGTAATGTAAGTCATTATATATTTAAAGCGTTTGAAGAACTCGATTTTGGTAACAAACAAATAAACACAAATGCGAGCGAACAGAATAGAGCGAAATGTTATTCCACACCCCGTATAATAAAATGTCTCTTGTGCTTTCCAAGAATCCCATAGTGGGAGAAATAAACAAGCGATATGTCTCAGCATGTTATAAAATTTTGTCAAATAACAAATGTGAATGAACTGCAGACCAAAAGACTCATGTTTGTTTGTGTTTCAGAGTCGGGTGGTGTCCGCCACGCTGCTCCAGTGCCGGTTGTGTCATTACAAGTCTTCCAAATATTATTTATCTGATACTCTAGTAACATCAGGACGGTTTCCTTCACCGTCGAGCATGTAGTGCAATTCAGCATTAAAAATTAGTGTCACTTTTAGCCGTGCCGTCACTGATTCGAACCCAACTCCAGGAGAGAAGATTCAAGCAAGTATCCCACTGAAAGATTCAAGCAAGTGTGCCTATTCTACCACGGTTTCCTTAAATTTTTTACTTCTTTCCTTACTCTGCTTTTCTTTAGCTGCGTTTATCTGTGAGGCATTCCATCTTAGTCCTAACAATGCATCTGCTTTTAGATTGTGTACCGGTATCCATGGGCTTCCGAAGCTGGAAAGAAATTCTGTTTCATAACATCTTTTGATTATATTGTTATTTATCTTTTTTTTTTTTCTATACTAGAACCATCTAACCTACCAAGGCACCTTCTCTGTCTAGGAGTCGTCTAGATAGGTTCCACT
This sequence comes from Bhutanitis thaidina, assembly GCA_029286595.1. Taxonomy (NCBI): domain Eukaryota; kingdom Metazoa; phylum Arthropoda; class Insecta; order Lepidoptera; family Papilionidae; genus Bhutanitis; species Bhutanitis thaidina. Next base: position 2,253,014 of record JAGSMS010000004.1, on the reverse strand, counting down.
CTCTTACCCATCTCAGCCGCTAATCAGCAGTGTAACAACAGTTACGTTCCAGTTCGTAAGGTAAAGAAAAAATCTTCCGATCATGCCAGTTTTAATTCATGAAATATCTTAGGAAACATATTCTCGTGGTAATCCGTGCGTCCACGCGGCTCTTTTATGTCGCTATTGATACGATATTTTATTTCCTACCCGTTCAATACTGCAGGCAGAGTGCGGGACGCCCTTTGTGTAGTTTGTAGCTTTACATAGACATTTCAGACGGCATTCCATTTGTTCATTTAACTTCAAACTAATGTAGCTTATATTTACTAGCTACACACAATTATGAAACCCAAAATAAGTGTAAAAAATCTTTAAATATATTTGCAAGTTTCAGCAAAAATAAACCCCGATAGCTGAGTATGTGCGTCACATGTTAGCTCATACCAATGTATTTTTCTAAGCTTATGTAACATTATATGTTTAGATTTATATCGATGGCTTTATCACAGGCTCTCTACCTATCATATTTTGCCTACTAAGCTCTGGTGAAAAGTGGATTTAACGTACTAACCTGTTACGTGGTAAGATCTCTGACCACACAAGTATTGGACTACAGTCATTTCTATATTTATTTATTAAATTATATAAAAGCCTCGATAGCCATGTGGTTAGGAGATATACCTCCGAATTTCAAAATCAAGGTAATTTACGTTTTTATTTTGGGGTGAAAGGCGGCAAATGAACAAGCGGTTCAGCTGATGGTAAGTCCAATGAGTTTTTAAAAACTTACGTACGATGTGATGTCGTTGATTTGGATACTACTGTGGTGACAGGCTCAACACACGTTACGATAACGACTAAAATTAGTATCTAGACTCTGACTACCCCAGTGGCCTTATCCGCTATGCCACAAAAATATTTATTCATTACCAAAGTAAACTCTGCAGAAGAACTCGGCTAAACGATATACTGTGAAACATTGGGGACGGAAGGTTCTCGAATGATATCCTCTCACGAATAAGCGCAAAATAAGATGATCCCCCACAGGCTGCAGTGTAGCGGGAAGTCGTTAAATATGGGTGACTCTGGAGTATGATTTTTAACAATCTTTAGGGTAGGCCTGTGTTCAGCTGTGAACTTTTGACCAGCTGTAATGGTAGTGAAGTGAAAATTCAACACTGACGCTAGTTGCAGCAGCACTGATTTACAGTTGGACACGTGAGATTACTATTTTTTTTTTTAATTATTCAAAATCATAAAACAAATGTCAATCGTATTGCCAAATCCTTGTTATATTCACCGTAGGGCGTAAGCCTTAAATGAGATAGATATAATAATATTTCCATGGTGAAGTTTTGCATAGTCGAAGATCCCAAAGGCCTTAGTCATATGCTCATCGACAGTGGTCTAGAACGGGTGGACCCACTCAAATATTAAAAGCAAGTAGGCAGTAGTCCCCCGCTGCGTGTTGGCGGACTTCACGTACCTTCGAAATATGTTTTTAATTTATTTCTCAGACATGAAAGGTTTCTCACGATATATTTGAATCGGAACCAGGACACTTGTGTACTATGATGATAAAGCGTGTGCCCTGACCCCTGAGCTACTTCGGCTCTTCTTCTGAATATTGAAGATGAGCTTAGTCAAATTTTATGTAAAAAAAAATTACTCGATAGCTGTTCAACACCCATTTAGCAGTAGAATACGCGAAACTTTTGTACAAATTATTAAAAAAAAAATTGTTATTTTATCATTTACTGATTTTTGTGCAGTGTGAGATAGTATCATTGCATAATCTTTATATTCATCACCCATCACCATAACTTAAAAGCTACTACACTGTAAATGTATCCGTTTAAATAGCAAAAGAATCCAATTCGGTTCAGAAATTCGTGAGGATTGAGATAACGTACACAAAAATACAATTGAATTCAGATCATCCTCTTTCCTTTGAAGTCGGTTAATAGCTAAGTACGGCCACAATAGTACCACATTAATAATAGTAATATTTGTCCACGATATTGTCCTGTCAATGTCTATGAATTCGAATGCAAACAATGTATGAATGACTCTCCCTCTACACCCGTAGGCTCTACACTGCGCTTATTGTAGCTGCGGGCTACGATGCTACGTGCTACGCAGCTACGAACGATAACTGCTACGTTTATGACGAAAGAAATAGACAATTAAGGGCGGAAACTAACTTACACAGTTACTAAAAAAATAAAAGAGATTAAAAGCCATGAGTGTGGGAGTAGGCGACAATTAAGTATAGTAACCATGGAAAAAGAATTAATTGAAGAGGTTCAAGGCAAATGTGATTGGTCACTTCTAGGCTAACCTGATTATCATCTTAGACTTATCTTCACTCAACACCATATGGGAAATATCCACTAAGACCAAGAGTCAACAACAATACAATTACAATTTAATTTAAAAAATATTTTATGTAATATTTACAAACATCATTATTTTTCAATCGTTATGAGATGGATTTCGTCGTAATTTTAATTGTGTCAGTATACATTGAAGAGGCACACCAAATTTAAAAAATGTGTTATTTTGTAGCTAATTAGCAGATTTTGTAGGTCCTTCTTTGAATTTGTAGTAAAATAAATCAAAAGACTTATGAATGTTGACATGGTGCCTCCTACAACTCAAAATGTTATTCATGAATATATTTCAAAAAAAAAATTATTTAAAAATAATAAATAAAATATGATTACTACTAAATATATAGACTTATTATTTTAAATGTTCAGAAAGGTCAATACTTTTAAGTAAGACTCCTATTATTAAAAAAACTTTTATTTATTTATTTATTCTTCTTTGTGACACCTAAAACTAAGGTATACAATGGGCGGACTTAATGCCTTTTGGCATTCTCTGCCAACTGGCAATGGATTATATGCTAAATTATTATGCAATTTAGTAATCTTTTGGTAGTAGATGTGATTAATTATATGACATAAGAATAGAGTTATAAAACAGAATGAATCTAATGATAAAACATGTTTTATCTCACTAATCAAGCTGAAAGTATTTCTTTTGATGTTTGACTGTAATTACATGAAATAGTCATGAAATCATACACTAACTATACTGCCATTTTATAGAAATTTATGTATGTCTATATTCAAACACTGTCAACACATATCCATTCAAACACATATCCGCAATTTGGCGAAATGCTTACTATTATAAATTCCATAGAAATGCAGTCATGATGATTCACATAATTATGACAATTACAACACTATCACACTCCCAAAGAGTACACCTTCAACTTTTTACAATGCCATACAGGTAAATTAAAAAATATAAATAATTATATACTAGTCATTCGCAACACAGATGCAAACATGTGGTCTCTCACTCTCACATTGGACTGGTCGGACACAAGCAAAAGTGCATCAAAGAGGTTACAACTTTAATAATCTGTTGTAAATGCAAAGGCCTAAGACAGAGAGAAGAAAAATATTAAATATTGTTTTTGAAATATTCAATATGCGTCCTGCGATTTTATTATTTATGGGTGTACATCGATCTTAAAAGTTTTTGTTGTTATTTCTCAAGTCAAAATCATGTCGGCCAATATTTCTCGGGAAAAGTGATTCACGTTTATATATATATATATATTTACATAAGTATATTTTCGTGAATGTTGAACATACTGACAAGTAAATGTCATAATATGATTTCGGTAAATGGCTAACGGAAATTTTTCAATACAAAATTAGTATTAACATCACCTGCATTCTCAAAAAAAATATATTTTAGTAGAAATTATAAACGATTACTACTAAATTATTTGTTTTTTCATGTTTTAATAGCGGCAATACGGAATATTTAATTTTTTTTTCATTCAACAATTGTAAATAGATAAACAGAAAGAGGTTAGGTGCCTTTAGGTATATTACCTAGCCTCTATCTATCGGGTAAAATACTAAAATTTTATTGTATCGTCTTTTATCTATTACTTTGTGCGCATTTAATTTATATAAATGATAAAGATTTTTTTTCCTGTGATGCCATTTTATTAATATAAATAATAAATTAATTAACAAATTATTGGTCGGTTGATTCGGCTGGAGTGTAAGTAAAAACATACCGTGAGGGTTGGGCTCCGCAGTGGACTAAAACAGACTGATGTAGAAGTCGATAGAAACATGTTTAAAGAGGTGATCTTTATGTCATTTGTCATTGTCATTTGATTTTGTGTCCGGTGCATATGCACTCTGTGCACTTCTGTAGTGGGTTCTGTAGTCAGAAAAATGGAAAAGGAAGAATCAGTATATTCATGCTTTTCAGTTATATTATTCCTCTAACGCACGAACTAGCACTGTGTTTTTACATATTACCCAAAAACACTTCTACCCACAGACGTTTTTTTGTCTGTGGTCCTCACCTAAGGCTAGTGTAGTACAATTAAACTAAGGAAAATTGTATTAACGCCGTATAATATTAAAAAGGTTCTATACAACGTAATATGAAGGTACAGGAGCGACGGCGGCAGCCGGGGGCGAGGCGGCGAGGCGGCAAAACGGTGCTTAACGTGATATTGTGATGCCGCCGGATTGTTTTATGTACAGCTGTGGAAATAAATACGTGCTTAATAATACGTCGACTAACTAACGACTAAATTAACTCATTTACTAACCACTCACTACGATTATGAGTCTGTTTAGCTTGTTACTTAGAGAAACGACGGCGTGGCTTAGGTGTTAGCGTACTCGACTGATAAGCTATAACTAAACAGTCTGATACGATAGCAATTAACAATGCAACTTAACGAATAATTATTTGTTTTTTTTTTTAAGGTGACAATTACAACTCGTAATGATATCTTGTATATATGCGAACACTACACATTTATAATGAAACTATTATTTACGGATTTTATCGCATATATTTTTTTTTTTTTATGGGAAAGGCGGCAAACGAGCAATAGGTTAAGGTAGGTAAGTGATTACCATCGCCCACATACATCTGCAACACCAGAGGAGCTACTGGTGCGTTGCCGGCCCTTAAGAGTATTTGGAAGATGGGAGGGAGAATAAGGAGTGGAATGGGAAGGGGAGTGGGAGTGGGCCTCCGGTTACCGCACTAACCGAACGAAACGCAGAAGCACAAGATGTCTCCACTTCACGCCGGTATTCCGCGAGGTCGTGGTATTAATCCGGTCGAGCCGGCCCATTCGAGCAGCAGCTAAAACCGCCGCTTGGCTCTACCACGTGAAATGTTGTTATCATGTATCCGACGGTTCAAGTGCTTTAGAGTAGTCTAGGTCACGTGGGGACTGACCGCGACTGTTCTATTTCATTTCACTCAATCAATTATACAATTATAGAGTATGTAATACCATTTTAAATTTTATAATGAACTAATTAACTGATAATATCATTACCTTAATTTATACAGTTAATAATAAAACAGTTTACTGTAGCTCATTGTTACACAGCTGGCTATGGTCGTGGTTTCTCTGCGTAATATAATATCCGTAGCAGTACTAGGAACACCGTCGCAAGGATCAGCAAGCGGAAGTGGCAACGAGCCGGTCGCATAGCTCGCAGAACTGACAACCGTCGGGAGGAGAGAGATTCTCGAGTGGCAACCTCGTGCCGGCAAACGCAAGACTACCCACCACGAGATGGATGGATCGAGCATTGTTGCCGGAAGTCCATGGATGCAGGTGGATCAGGAACGTGATTTGTTGAAATCTTTGAGGGAGGAGGGAAGACTTGTTGTTACAGGCATGATGAAAAATAATATAGTTCTAATTCGAGTAGCCTCCACACAATTGCTCAAGGGTACTTAATTCTGAAGCGCTCGATCTTATTCGGAAATGCGAACCCATCCCTTTTCGAACCATTTTATTTATTCTACGTCAGACCACTTTGAATATGGTAGAGCCAAGCAGCGACTTTTTCTGAGGCTCCTAATAGGCCGGGTCGACCGGAGGAGTATCACGTCTTCGCAAAATACCGGTGTGAAGTAGAGGCATCTTGTGCTTCTGCGTTTCGTTCGGTCAGTGTGGACGTCGGTTACCCAACCGGAGTCCCTCTTCCCCTCCCCACCTCTTTGTCCCTCCATCCGACCCATCCCCCAAATACCCTTAAAGGCCAGCCACCCACCTGAAGCACCTCTGGTGTTGCAGATGTACGTGGGCGACGTTAATCTCTTACCATCAGGTGAGCCACTTGTTCGTTTGCCCCCTTTCACATAGAAAGAAAGTGTTCATAAGCGCTGGTAATCTTACACCGAACGACCGTTGATACCTAGTTCTTTTAAAAATATTGGTATCGGAACCTGTTTGAACCCGCTGGGGCGAGTAATTATTTATTCTGGTGAGCATGCTTAACGGTAACAAATCCTTAGCTTCCTTCCATAGAGGCCTTTGCCTGGAATCCCGGGTTCCGCCGTCCATATAGTTAAACAGCCAGCAGCACGGCAGTTTGTGCCAACGCTTCCATCTATCATCACTACCGGAGGGCCTGCATAGCGTTGACCGTCTTCAGGTAACAGCTGGCTGCAAGCCTGCACCCTCTCTCACTACGTCACTACGTCAGGTCAGGGATCCCCTTCTAAGAACCCAACTGTGTATAATAACTATAATATAATTACTATTCTTGAAACCCATTCATTATTATTCTAAACTATTCTATATCTAAACAGGCCATCAGCGCCTAACCTGCATAGTCTTTTTTTGCATTTTCTTTTTTAATAATTTTATGTATAAGCTTTATGCTCCGACTGTACAACGCTCAGAGGTAACTGAATCATCGCGGAGGCTCTATTTCAATTTCACGCACAACCGCCAGACAAATAACCTACGTCGGACAGCGCCACCTAGCGGAAACATTTTAACATGAATATCACAACGCCTGTAAACTAACATATTTTACATCTATACATTTTCGTCGTGTAGCAACTATGTCGCATTAAGTTTTTTCAAGATTAGAAATAAAATTTTCTTTAACTCTTCAAATAGAGATATAGAGACTTTACACTAGGCTTCCACGGCTCTTTAGCCGTGGAAGCCTAGTAGGGAGAGCGCTCGCTTTTCAATTGTACGCTAATGACCAGGGTTCAATCGCCGGTGCCTACAAAACTGCGATTGTTGATAGCTAATTTAACAAGTGAATTTACCACGTGCGAAATTGCCACGGTGTCTTCGCGGCTCCAAAACTCTCTCTGACATTTGAGATGTCCTGGGTCTTTGTCCTGCGGTGGCATTTACAGGCGGCTACTTTTAAAAAGTAAAGTAGCATGACGGCTCGGTGGCGTAGTGGCTAAGCGTGTAGCTGCGGCGCTGTGGGTCGCGGGTTCGATTCCCGCACGGGACTAGTATTTGTATGGACTACAAACAATAGTTCCCGGTCTGGGTGTTTGTTCATGTGCAATTCATGTATGTAAACCGCCTCCGTGACACAGGAGAAAATCCTACAGCGTAAGGTAACTTTTTATAAATAAAAAAAAAGAAGAGCTTGTAAGTGCCCTGCTGGGCAAAGGCCTCCTTCTCAAATATCTGAGAGGGTGTAGGAGCCGCCACGCTGCTCCATTACGGTTTGGCGGGCTTCACATATCCTCAAAATAGTATTTTTTTATTATTTCTCAGATATGCATTTTCCTTCACCGCCGAGCACGTGATAAATATAGCACTTAAAATTGCTAATAACAATTTTAGTGGTACCAGCACCGGGGATCAAACCCAGATCACTTGCGCTCTATGATACTAAAGTGAGCGCCCTGACCACTAGGCTCCACGGCTGCTTTGAATTTGCATCAAGAATATTGCATAGGGTCGAAGGTCCTGTACAGAAAGAAGCATAAAACAATATCTGGCGATGCGAGACATAAAATGTGTTATAGGAAAGAAAGTTCGTTCGTTCATTTGAACTGGGGACTACACCGTAAGGTGACGACGAAGTCGTTATTCCCTTTCGAGTTTCTTCATCTTCCCATCTATCGGCTTCGCATAGACATATCTCTAATATACAGACCAAACGTAAAAGTATTATTATGTATAATTTATTTATTGATTCTTTATTGTGTCCCTAAAACTAAGGTACTAGACAACCCGGGGTGAGAAAGAAAAACATGTTGGCAGGTTTCAAATAAATTATAAATGTAAATTAAATATTAATGTTAAATACATAACTACACCGTAACATGTAACGTATATTATAAGTGATGTATATCTATTTATTTCAGAATTTTTGAGTGTTTAAAACCAGCCAGCCTTTTAAAACTTTTGTTATGGTTGAGAGGGGGGCGATGGCAAAGACATGCGTTATGCTTTTGAATAGGTGCTGCTTGTGGATGCTGGCCTTTTTTTTGCAATACTAGAGTTGCTGCGTTGCCGGCCTTTGCTGGTATTTGGGAGATGGAAGGGAAGAGGAGGGGAATGGGAGTTCGTTTTAAAATGGTTGAGGGGTTGCGATGGCTGGCACATGCGTCATACCTGTGAACAGGCGCTGGTTATGAAGGCTGGTCTGCTCGTGTTAGCAGCGCACACAGGCACAAGCTTTAATTTTGCGGATCTTCTAGTAGCATGATTTCATTTTTTTTTAAATACTTTAAAAAATCAAAAATAGTATACCCACGGAGTTTTGTTCGCCTGTTCCTTTCCCTTCAGATGAACTTTATTACGAAACGGTGGTAGATTGTAAAAAAATTATAAAAAGAATTGACATTTGAAAAACGAAATCATCTTTCTTACACCGTCGAAAGATAAAGCATTCTCATTTCATTTCATTTCACTGCGCCCACATACCTTCAAGGCATACCTTCCGAGACATATATGCCGACTTTGCTGACGCTTCCTTGGAAGGTTTTATTCAGCAGTGTTGTTGTAGCAATAGATTTAGAATATGGTTCAACAAACATTTCTAAAATACAATGTAAATTTTGCCACTTGTATGTCATATTTACACTGTCTTCACAAAGCGAATTATCATAAAAGCGCCTCTAGTATTTGCGTGCCCAGTCTCCCCTATAATTATGAGCAGATGAGGTGTCCATTAGGACGCCATTCAAGCCGGATTGTTTGCGGACCGCAGCCCGTCTCATGCAAATTCGCCGGCACACGTCGCGCGACGCACAATCAACGTTGCACGAACCATATGATGCGGACATTTAAAGAAGTCTTATACATGTACGTAACAATAACGTTCGACTAACGTTACAATTTTAGCATCTTACCATGTGTTAAAGACATGTGTATTGTGTGTCGTGGACAAGAGAGAGAGAGAGAGAGAGGAGAGAAAACAACACGAGTTAAAGGTATGGCGAATTTTCAAAGTAATTCAGGTAAGTGATTACCGTCTGATGGTAAGTGATTACCGTCGCCCACGTACATCTGTAACACCAGAGGAGTTGCAGGTGCGTTGCCGGCCTTTAAGAATATTTTGGAGATGCGAGAGAGGATGAGAAGGGAGGATGAGGGATAGGGAGCAAACGAACAAGCAGCTCACCTGATGACAAATGATTGCTGACGCCTAAGTACATCAGCGACACCAGAAGAGCTGATCTGAGCACCAGGAGGTGCACTGCAGACCTTGAAGGATATTCTAGAATTGAGATTTTTGGGGATAGGTAAGGCGGCGGGGGCGGGGAGGGGGAAATTGGACCTCACCGGTTACCTCACCCATACAATGAAACGCAGAAGCACAAGGTGCCTCTACTTCACGCCGGTATTCTGCAGGGCCTACTAGTACCCCGGTCGAGCCGGCCCATTCGAGCAGCAGCAAAAACTGCCACTTGGCTATGCTCAAAACGTTACTCCGAACTTTTTAATGCAAGCAGTGGCTAAATTCCTTATAGGAACAGTATGTGAATCGTGAAAAGTACGTAGATTCGTGACCACAGAGAAAAAAGACCTGTATCTGAAGGGATTCAATGATATATATTTTTTTTATAGTAAAGACGGCAAACGATCAAGCGGTTCACCTGATGGTAAGTGATTACCGTCGCCCACATACATCTCCAACACCATAGATGCTGCAGGTGCGTTGCCGGTCCTTAAGGATATTTAGGAGATGGGAGGGAAGAAGAGGGGAATGGGGAGAGGGAGTGGGCCTCCGGTTACCTCACTCACCGATCGAAACGCAGAAGCACAAAATGCCTCTACTTCACGTCGGTATTCTGCGAGGCCGTGGTGCCAACCCGGTTGAGCCGGCCCATTCGAGCAACCGCCGCTTGGCTTTACCACGCTTAATTATACGATATACGAGGACCATACTCTCTGATACTAGTATGTGAAAAGTAGGCCTTTCCCCAGCAATGGGCACTTACAGGGTGCTACTTTACTTTACTAGTATCATAGAGAGGTCATCAGAACGATTTTCCATGCCAAGATTATGTCGCTATTTTGAACAGCACCCCTATAGGTAAATAGCTAAATTATTTGTCCAATGCTACGTGAACCAATGATGAGCATTATCTCTTCTCTTAGTAATGATGATCAACAGGGAATCTAATGTGCGGGTATCGATGGAACATGGGAGTGCGAGTGAAAATTACGGGTTCGAATCTCGATAGGAGTGAAAGCGACCCTAGAAATATTTAAATATAGATGTAGTAAAAAAAAAATAAAGAACTGCATGAAAATAAAATGCTAACGCTATTCCTCATGACTATTAGTTTAATGACTCCAGGATTTCACCGACCACACGTCGGCGACTTCAAGCACGGGCAGCGGATGGTCTATGAGGTCTTTGACCTGGGTCCTGGTCGACCCTGGTCGCCTTGTTAACTATTAGCGCAAATCTTGATTCAAAATACCAGAAACTGAAAAGAAATTCATGTGACTAAACAATTGTACTGAAGTAAATGGTATATTGTGGTGTTTGTAAATATATTTTACATATTCCTATTTCCTGTATACATTATATAGCTTATTTTCAATTATTATTTATCAATACTAAAATGTATAAAGAGCTATCACTTAAATCACATACTACACACCACCAGGTAGCGCTTGATGGAAAATTATGTTTTTTTAGAAATACCATTGAATCTATTTTATACCCAAAGGAAAGTTAAATGAAATAAATAATTGAATAGAATTTACTTGCGAATAGAACCTAAGGCAGTCCTTCGATTTATAAATACTTGTTTTAAAACTTCGAAGAACGTGAGAAAATTGCGAAGAATTAAAAAAAAACTCTTTTGACAAGGCGACACTGAGACACACTGAGGCAAATTGTCTAGGTTAATATTTTTTTATAGTTGTATTAATAATTGAATTATTTTGTTTGTATTTGTTTTTTTTTTTTTCACAATTTGGAAATTATCGCGAAAGGCCCGCCTATTACTGTTATATACTTTAATGCTTTTGCCTGTATTAAAGCCAAAACGGCCACTTTGTTAAAAAAAACTTAATTAATCTCTTAGATTTTACTAAAGTTGGAATGAAAAAAAAAGTAAATACTGGCTGGTGAAGCTGTAATATCTATAGGATATAAAGAAAGCTAAAGTGATTATTTACGAATAACACCTATCCAGAAATCCTATAAATTTAGAAATTAAAACCTAATCTATCTAATCTAAATAAATAAAAAAATAAAGAACTTGAAATGTAACATAGTGTTAAATCTAATTAATAATTATTAACATAGTACACTACATCATCAGCTTATAATACAACGTTAAAGATACATGGGGTGGTGAGAGCAGTCCCGGCACCCGCGCGCTAGTGATGATCTCCATAACTACTATGTGGTATTTGGGTTCGGCTGATGATGGATATTCCGCCATTATCCGGTCGCCAGAGCCTCGTTTGTTAGCAAGCATGGTGCACCTCGTGCAGGTGAGGTTGGCCTTTTGAGAGAGAGATCGTGTGTCCCCCCTTTCAACCTCTTAACTTATTAACATATAATCACAACAAATTATAATTAATATAAATAAACAAAACGACTGCACAAAGAGCTTTATTCTCACAGAACACCACCGCAAAATAGCAGCATAATGCTCACGAGTTTCTTCATTGTCATCATCATAATTTCAGCCTATCACCAGTCCACTGCTGATCATAGGCCTCCCTCACAGAAAGCCGAGTTTCTTACGGTGATTAATTGTACTACTGCTGAGGGTTATTCACTGGTAAACAGATGCGCCTTTGCTTCTGTGGACTAAGATGATTCTGATTGATATTTTGATTCTTAATCGAGCTTCCTATCAACAGGGCATGTCATGTGAGTTTGATGTATGTGAGTTGTAATTGTTGTAATGTATGTTTGTTAGACTTCTTTTGAATAAGTAAAATATTCGTCACTTAAAGGCCGTGTGAAATACAATGTTAAAAAGTATTCTCGGTTTATTGTATTAGTAGAAATTTGTATTATACGCACGTGTTTATTCGTAACACGAGATATACAGAAAGAAGTAAAAAAAGGAAAACTTTTCTCTGTTACGAAAATTACTAGATTTTAAAACTAGTATAAAAAAAATTCATAACGAAAAATGTTTTGTATTATATCGTAATGTCTTTTAGTGATGCGGCAACATTTTTTTCTTTTTCTTTGTCATAGTCATTTGATCCACCTTGCTCTATTTTTAAATATATTTTACGTTACAACAAATAAATAATATAAATTACTAGATCGTATTCGTTTACTTCAACGCAATTCTCTGGATGGCTAATAAATCACTATTAAGTAATATTTCAAATAAAATAAATTGCGTTATCCCTTGTGGCATAATTTTGCGCTTTAAATAAAGGAGTAAATAAACAAATAACAGACAAAAAATAACAATATGAAAATAAATACCAAAGAAAATTACAATATTATTTGTAATTTTCAAATAAAGTTTTCAAATAGATTAAAAAGTATGAAAACAAAAATAATGTGTTAATGTTAAAATCACTTCAGTTTATGATCGAGACCAAAGAAAACCGCAAAAATAAAAAATAAAGTTTCAAAGGATTATTCTCCGACGCGCACACCGCCGCGTGTGAAATACACGTAAGTACGTGACATCGACACACCAACGTCTATACATATTAATCACGAATTCGCGGGAAACCAACTCTCGACGCCTCGTACATTGCAAATTGTTACCATCCAATTACGCGGGGGCGCGTTCTTTTTCACTAAGCGAAGGTTGCGGTACAAAAAAAGGAATTTAATCTCGCTAATAAACATGCTAACAAGAAGCCGGGGCACCTGTTGCGGGGCGCGAGACGGACCCGACTCAAACCAATGGGGGAACTGCGGCCGCCCTCCGCGCCCCACCATTGGCCAATTTAATTTAAGGGGGGATCGCGACGGGGATGGGGGGAGGGGGAACGCAGGCCGACGTGTCGACACAAACTGTGACACAGGCGAGAAAAGCAGCGCATCGAGCTTTCGCGAGCTTTTCACTAGCTGCGGAATTTTCAATCGCGTTCCGTTGTGTTATTACTTAAGTTGAAATACAACATCCCGCGTTAGAGAACTAATTAATTCGTTATAAAGCTTCTTCGTTTAGCAACGTTATGTTAATCACGAAACCTGTAACCATTAAAATATATTAGTTTGTAAGCTAACGTAAATATAAAATCAAACGCAATGCATGGACTAAAACTGTGTATGCACTATTGAAAAAAAAGTAATAATTTTTTTTTTAAAAATCGTGAATCATGTCGCTCGGAAAGCAACCGGTGGAACATATAAAGAGGCCAATGAACGCTTTCATGGTGTGGTCTCGAGGTCAGAGGCGGAAGATGGCACAGGACAACCCGAAGATGCACAACTCGGAGATATCGAAGAGGCTGGGCGCGGAGTGGAAGCTGCTCACCGAGATGGAGAAGAGGCCGTTCATTGACGAAGCGAAGAGACTGAGGTGAGCGTTGAGAAATTTTAAAAATATTGTTTTTTTGCTTGGTATATAAATATACATATATATATACATACATAATAAAACAATCGTAAGTATTAAATATAAATATCATCTAATGTTCTGTTTGGAAGATTTGTGCTTCTCTCGCACTCTATTTTATTACTCATAGCATATGATAACCATCATTAAGCAACTGTTATATGTTATGTTATTTATTTTGATACCTCAAAGAGTTTATGTTATAACAGTGAACTGTTAGTCCATATAAAATGTCAAACGTAAAATAATCTTTAGAGCATATTTGCATCTACTGATGAACATGGGCCTCTTCAAGAAAGCGCCAGCAACCTGGTATACATCTCTTGGATGGTTTCTCCATACTCACTACGATGGACAGCAGGCTGGTGGATGAGCGCAGTACCTGCTTCGCCTTAGTTATCACTAGCCCACTGCCCCCCATCACTAGTCAGCGAAATTGATTCGTCCAATCAATGTCAAAGTCCTCACAAGGTACAGAAGTGGATTATTTGTTAAACTATGACTAATAACTCTGTGTTAACGTGTTATAACAACATGTCGTTATAACACGTTATGCGTTAATTATTAAATTAGCAACACTTCTTCTTGTTCTTGTACCAAGTAATATTAAAATTATATATCACTATACAAAAATCGGATCCGAGACTTGGTCCATCACTGCAGCCCGTATGAGGAAGCTCAAAGTTGCTCAGCGCGCTATGGAAAGGGCTATGCTCGGTGTTTCTCTGCGTGATAGAGTCTGCAACGCTGATATCCGCAGCAGAACTAAGGTAACCGACATAGCCGTAAATATCAGCAAGCTGAAGTGGCAATGGGCCGGCCACATAGCTCGCAGAACTAACAACCGCTAGGGAAAAAAGGTTCTCGAGTGGCAGTCACGTACAAGCAAACGCAGTATAGGACGACCCCCCACAAGATGGAGTGACGACCTGCGCAGTGTTGCGGGAAGTCGATGGATGCAGGTGGCTCAGGACCGAGCTTCGTGGCAATCTTTGGGGGAGGCCTATGTTCAGCAGTGGACTTCTGATAGGCTGGAATGATGATGATGATGATGATGATATAAAAATTATATACAATTATTTTACACTATATTGGAGACTCATTGTAAGAGCCACATTATATATCTCAGGGGTATTAAACATTAAACAACTTTTAAATGGTACCAACGTATTTAAGTTTAGGTAGTTGTTTTAAAAATATTTCACTCAGTGCTTGTTAGTGACATATAATTAAGAAAAAATATTATTTAATTATTTTTATATCGTGGTTGGATCTGGACCGCTGGATATTCGTCCTGGTGCTATATAATTCTACATTATGTATAGCTAAAATTAATTTTAGCCAATCTATACATATATATATGTGTATATACATTGTTAAATAGTTCGATTAAAAACCATTAGACTAAAAAAACTGTAGAGACTAAATAATTTTACTTTTAATATTTATGTAACAATTTTTTTTTATTATTAAAATCTATAATTAAATGAAAACATCATTAAAAAAAAGCTCCAACTTCTTACCTCGTCAACTAGAACGCAAACTGAAATGTAACTGATGCAGTTGATGTCCGAAATGCGAAAAAACTACTTTTATTGTTTCACTCTTTCCCTTTACGTGATTATCTTAAGAGTCGAGTAAGAGACAACTTCCAAAATACTTGTCTATCTTACAATAAGTCACTCTTCATCATCTCGAAAATAGTAGACGAAAAATACACGGACAGATGACTGCCTGCAGCGTCCAAAGTAGAAAGCGTCTGGTGCCTACTGCTATTTCCAACCCTGTCAAGCATGGCGACCATGCCAAGTCCCAGCTGTGGACTATTAACTGACTGGGGAAAGAAGAATAGATTATTAGTTTTCATGAAAGCTCTTATTTGTTATATAATTTATATTTTCTGGTCATTTCCAAGAAAATATAAATCTAAGATTAATCTAAGATAATGAGCGTACATTGTACTATCGACGCAGACACCAAAACGTTGGCGTTGAAAAAGTTGTCGGTCTGTCTGTCTGTCTCTTGCACCGTTAAAATAATAGAATTTAGTTAGAATCTTGATACGTGTAAGGTAGAAACCTCTCGACAAATTTAGATGGAGCTTTCAATACAGTTTTACTAAGGAATCCAGCCGATATAATATATTTATGTCAGCGCAAAATCTTCTAAAACATCGTGGAGCCACATTTTATATATACCTGTACATCTCAACATTTTAACCACACATTATTAGAATTTAATTTATTTCCTATTATGTAATTACAATTTATTTACTAAAGGTAATAGCTGAAAATCAGTGTTTTGCTCATTGACAGATTGTACACTGAGCTATGGCCTTTTTGTGCCACTGCAGAACACACATTACTTTTAAATGAAAATGAATTTTATTTATTTATGTCTAAGTTTACTTTTCTATTTATTTTTGCTATGCAGCTTTTACTTTGTTACTCTCTGTAATGTGTATTCCGGTTATAAATCGTAAGTGCGCTGTAGTGGCCAAATAAACGGTTTATCTATCTGTCTATCTAGCAGACATTTGTAACCAACATAGAAACTACTTTTATTTCGACGTTTCTAGGTATAGAGGTTGTAGGTTTGTTCCAATGGACGTCTGAAGTCTCCCACGAACGGGTTTCCGCCTCGGAGTGGCGGGAGGCTTAGTAACCGTGGCTTTATCCTTGCTCGTGGGGTTGGTGAGCTCACTTCGGATGCGTATCGGTGCGTTGTGGGGGAAGATTGGATATGTTACAACGTGCCATCCTCTTTGCCCTCCGTAATCGAGGTGGAGTCGCGGGACGTGAGCAGTATTGGTATTGCGTTAGGCAACTATCCCTGTCCTTTATGACTCTTAGGGACCTGCACCGCTGATGCGGTTGAGCTAGTAGCGGGGAGGGGTGGAAAGGAGTATCGGAGTATTTCGAAGCCTCGTTTACAATACCCTCCGAGGCCGAAATATTATCGGCCGCGACATCGACCAGATCGGCCGCGGTCGGGTGGACTGGTGCTACCGAACTCTCACCTACCTGACCCTCGTGGTCTCCAGTTGGCGGACTCTGGGGAGGTTCTTTGGTGATGTGGGTTGAATGGGCCAAGTGGATGTTCCGGCGCGCCTATCCCAGAAGGAGAGCATAACTTCTCACCTGAGGGCGACTGAAGCTGTTAAAGTCGGGGTAGTCTGCGAACCCTGTAGGATTTTAGTGGATGCAAGCCCGGCAGAATCCTTTTCCTATCCTTGTCCCTGTGAGGGGTAGTGGGATATTATATATATTAGACATACGTAAGGTATTTTCTCACGATGAAAAAAATAAGAGACTGCCTGAATACGTTTAACTTCAAAACCTGAGTACGGATTTTAATGGGGCCAATGTTGTCTAATTTGTGATGGGGTCATTATACGAGTAGCTAGTGTCATTTGTTTACTACGTTATCTGAATGTATATCACCTGTCTGAACTAACAGTCCGGGTATGAAGCTACTGCAGCCTTTGAACATCTGCAACTAACTTCAAACAAAGAATTAACTAACTTAACATACATTTAAAAACTTCGATGTAATACATTAATAATATTTTTACCAAGTGCTCGGCTGTGAAGGGAAACATCGTTAGGAAACCTGCATGTCTGAGAAGCAAGAGATTATTTATAGGATATGTGCAGCCCGCTAACCCGCACTGGAGCAGCGTGGCGGGCCCTTCCCGGATCCAAAGCCCTCAGATATTTGAGCAGGAGGCCTTTGCCCGGCAGTAGGTACTTATAGGCTGCTCCTTCAATAATATTTATAAATAAATAAGTAACTTATCGTTGAAGTTATACGGAAAATAACATCTACGATGCGTCTTTTGTAACACTTTATGTACAAATATTTCGACTTCGACTTTTGACTTTGATAATGATGATGATGATGCACCAGGAGGTGCGTTGCATGCCAGGATATTCGGGAGGGGAGAGTGGGCCGGTTACCTCACTCTCCGAACGAAACGCAGAAGCATAAGATGCCTCTACTCCTCACGCCGGTAATCTGCGAGGCCACGTTACTACCAGGGGCGAGTCACTTCGAGCAGTAGCAAAAGCCGCCGCTTGGCTCTACCACGTACAAAAGTCCTTCCCAGACGGACTCCTAAGCAAAAAGAGGGCTTGCAAATATATGTATTCAAAAGTCATAGGTTAACAAAAAGTTGCTCCCTTTTGCAATACAATTTAGGTGGAAATAAAAATATTTTATACTTTTATTTCGTCTAATGATAAAAAAAATTAGCATTGCTCGATTTTGAGTTGTTTTTAAAATAATTTCTTTACCCTATTATCCAAATACAAGCTGTACCCGTGACTTTGTTTACGAATCACGATCAATATTCAATCACACTAATACATATTTAATGTTATAAACGTGAATGTCGGCTTAAGTGTTTGGAGGCTTATTGTTTAATAACCTCAACAACTGAACGGATTTTGATAAAACTTGAACTGACTGAATATACCAGGAAAACATAACTCCTTCGGGAACAATTTCACGTAGATGGACGCTAGTATATTAATATGGCGATTATCAAAAATATAGGAAGTTTTGGAGTTCCTTGTGATACTAACATTAAATTTTTGTTTCTATCATATGTAATTGGCCAAAGAAATAGCTTTATTTTTTATAAGAGAAAAAAGTAAGAAGTATACTCGTATTAGGCCTCAGGTTATTGAATTAAATTAGCAACAAATATATGTTAATAAATGTTAATACAACAACGAAAAGAATGATCCCAAAGGTAACCGGAAATAGAAAGAAACGAGGATTATTATGAGCATAATAGGAAATTATAAAATGGACTAAAAGGGTACATAGATTGTTAATGAAATGAAGTACACATGAAGGAGAAAAACTTATCAAAAGACGGCGAGACATTATTATGTAGAAGAACAATTGGAAGGTTTTATTTCATTCATGTAGTACACTAAAATATAGTTCCATGCATCACAAAAACCGGGAACACAACGGATTTTTGATTCGAATTTCAAAATTTAGTACAGATAACAAAATATAGTACAAAAAAAACTTATAATTAAAATAAAACACTCAGCACGATAACAAGATTAAACAATAATCATATTTACATGTTACGAGTAAAACAAACAACCAATCCAACTGCAAGCCTCGTCTACCACAAACTAAAACAAACACGACTCGAAAACAACGTATTTAATCTGTGATACACCTTTTATTATCTTTTTAATTCCATATCGCAGACCAAACAGGCGCTAACAAAACAAGCGAGCACACCTGTTACTTATCACTGTGAGAGACAAAAACTGCTATTTGTAAAGTCGTACCACTTCACCGGGCGGGAATAAATGAACAGTGGTGTGATTGGAATGCAAATAAAGACCGGATGTTTGACAAGCTTATCTCGCTTCTATTAACATTGCAATTAAAAAGTAAAAGTTTGTGATAACCTTTGATTTTTTTTGTGCTTTTAAAAGGTATTATTCATTAATTACAATAATCAAAAACACAAACCCGCACATGCTAATCCTTTACACGAAAGAGATAGGTGTCAAAGCTTTAAGCTTTCGCCCTTTCGAATCAGTTGAAGCAGGAGTCAAAAATTGTACTTTACATTTGGTCGACTCGTTATTCGTCTTATATACATACATATATAAGCACACACGTTTGTACGTCGTGGAGCCAAGCGACGGCTTTTGCTGCTGTTGGAAAGTGCCGGCTCGACCAGGGTAATAATCTCCTATCCACTTTCTTCTCCCCATCCCCAAATTTTGCTAAAGGACGGCAACGCACCTGCAGATCCTCTGGTGTTGCAGGTGTACGTGGGCGTCGGTAATCACTTACCACCGCTTGCTCGTTTACTTCTGCCACAGTTAGGTAGAGATTTGCATTCTGCAAGGCTCAGGGTAGCAGAACGGGCTTTCTAAACTCACTTCTTGCGTATCTCACTACTGAGCTATGGGGCCTGGGTTGAAATGAAATTGAATGAAACTAATGAAATGAAAATACTTCATTATATATTTTTTTAACAATCTACCTCCGTTTCCTAATGAGGATGCCGGAGAAAACACAGGCGAAAAAACTCCGTAGCTATCGTATGTAGGTATTATATATATATATATAAAAATTCAATGATTATAATGTACTCGTAGATCATAAAATAAACGGTATGGTCCCATAGGCAACTGGGACCATGCCAAAAGAATATAGTAATCAACTAAATTAAATGAATGTGTAATAATTTGTCAAAATTAAATTAATAAATGGTAGAGTCGGGAGAGGAAGACCTAGGCAAACAGTTCACGATCAAATCGGAGACGTTCTGAAAAAGGCCAGGTCAAGAGTACTCTAAACCAACGAGCATGCATGCGAAGCTTGATGAAAGTGGAAGAAGCGAAAGACGTATGTCAGGACCGTAGCAAGTGGAAGAAGATTGTCTCTGCCTACCCTGTTGGGAACAAGGCGTGAATATATACATACATACATACTAAATTAAAGCACAATTGTATCGGGTCAAAGTAAGAGGACGCAACTTTGGGAACTACTTTGTCTCTGATAAGGGACGCAACTTCCTTATCGCATAAGATTTAGAATCGAATACGGTAAGGTAAAGACGAGAGCGAGTACTTATATATGGACATACACTTACGGCACTATAAAATCTCCTACGCCGTTGGCAACTACCGATAGCATTCGAAAGTTGTTGCCGTGGTCGAAAACGGTCAAGATTCGGAGACAGATCCCCAAACCACTCGCTCGCCGATCGTGGCTTCAATATGCTGTGGCAGAAAGCTGAGTGTTGTGTTTGTTAAGTTATTGAACCGGAGACCCGTTTACTAGTGATTAGACATTCCATCTTAGCACTCAGGTGTGGTGCCGTGGAGCCGTGCTAACCTAGTGGTCGCGGCGCTCGCTTTAATTTCATATTACGTCCTGGGTTCGATCTCCGCTGCCGGAGCTACTTCAATTGTCAATAGGTATATTTACCAGGTGTTCGATGGGAATAATAATATAATAAACAATGTTATTATCCCCACTAGAGCATCGCGGTGGACTCTTCCAGGCTATAAAACCCGTTCAAATATTTGAGATAAGGCCTTTGTCCAGCCGTGGGCATTCACAGGCTGCTACTTTACTTTACTTTTACTCAGGTGTATTTTAATACTTAATTGGGGACAAGACACCTGTATTTTAATACTCAATTGATGATGGATACTGGTCTATAGTAATTAGTTACCATCAGGTAAACTGCACGCTTGTTTGTTTCCCTAAATTGTTTAAAGAAGAAACTCATAGTCACAAGTTTTGCTTGTATCGCGAAATTACTATACAGCCATAAAATATCAGTATCACTAACGTTATTACAGGTAATGAGGCATTTTGTTTTATACGAGTATTTTTCTTCTCGAATGTTTCATCTGCGACAAAAGTTTGTGTATTATTGACCACACTGTCACCCCTCCCATTTGCACCCGCTATGATGAAGTATATACGTTTTCTAAAGGAACTTATTTTTCTTCACCAGCACTTCTTTTAGCTCCCCAACCACTATCCACCATGGTCCTTCGAGCCGGATTTGAATCAGAACCATGTTTAGCTTCCCAATTTCTATCTTATATAATCTGTTATACCATACACTCTCTTGTATTCATCAACTTTCATAGATTACACACACGATTAAAGAAAAAAAGGAAACCCAAACAAACTTTATTTATTACCGCCCATTCAAAACCCGTCGTTCGGCTGTGACCCACGTTAATCAGATCGCCCGCAAGCAAATCGCAACTTAACAAATCAATTTAATCTAAGCGAAAGCTTGCCGCCATTGAAGTGGGACAATTATCTATTATTCATAGTAATATCTTGCATTGTTAGGGGCCCGCCACGTTATCGGGTTCCGGCAGGGCTATAAAAAGCAGCTTATGCGTTCAGTCTAGCTCTTTGTAAGGACTGCGCTGCGCCGGGTGGTGGGGTTGCAAATTTGTTTGTTAGCGAAGTGGCCGTAAAAGTTTTGACACTCGAATTGGCTTTTGAGCGCCGCGGTCTTAATAGATTGTAGTGTACGTTAATTAAAAAGATCGTAAGCTTATGGTGGCTAAGAATATAAAAACATTCCAATGCATGCGATGTTTTAAATGTCTTCATAGAAAATAAAAAAACTGAGCAAAGCGCTTGACCTTACCTGACTGCATAAAAAACAAATGTAGGTACGTAAAGACGAAACGTTGAACGGTCGAGTAGAATATGTTTAACAAAATACTCGTGTAGAACGGGTGTGAGGTGATACGCAATAGGTTTCTAAAAATCATATTGGCCAAAAGAATAAAATCTTATTTGAGTAAATGCATTAAATTTTACTATAGAATCCATAAAAAGATAGTGTAATAAACAGAACAAAATTTAAGACCTTGTTAAAAATAGATCAATAAATCGAATATAATGATAATAATTTAATAAATTGACATTAAGTTCAATCATTTATAATGAACAGAGCACCAGGGGTACAACATTAGGGACTACAGTGGTAAAATTAAACGGGCCCAACATCCACGATCACAATCTATTTAAAAAAAAATGTCACACCAGCAGTAGCCGTTATACATTTCTCGGAGGGTCTGTTCGTACCCACGTTGGGCAGAACTGTAACTATAGTACCGGCAACGCGTTCACAAACCCCTAAAGACTAGTTAACAGGAAGTTGTTATTCCCCCCTTACAGACAAATAATGTTATTTAAAACATTACAATATTGTAAATTTAATTCCTTAATGGCGCGAGGGTGAGATGTTATTCCAACATAAAGTGTAAAGGAAAAACATTACCTTTTTTTTTTCTTTTTATGGGAAAGGCGGCAAACGAGCCAGCGGTTCACCTGATGGTAGATGTTTACCGACGCCCACGTACATCTCCAGCACCAGAGGTGCTGCAGGTGCGTTGACGGCCTTTAAGGGTATTTGGGAGATGGGAGGGGGGATGAGGGGGATTGGATATAGGCCGAACGAAACGCAGAAGAACAAGATGCCTCTACTTAACGCCGGTATTCCGCGAGACCGTGGTAGCAATCCGCTCGAGCCAGCCCATTCGAACAGCAGCAAAAGACGCCGCTTAGCTCTATCACGTATAAACCTACTATTTCTCTGTTGTTATGTTGTGTCTTCTATCTTTCTATATCTTGTACCGTTATATTGTGTCTCTTGTGTGTTATATTGTGTGCCGTTATAAGTAGTGCATATCCGAACGGTCCCCACAAGGCGCCGTGTTGTTCGCTATCGGTCAACACAATGCTCGAAAAGACGCGCCTCTGTTTGCTTTCCTATTTATTTTTTATCATCTTTTATTTGATCGCTGCACACAATCGAAAACGGCCGGACACACAACACAACAGATAATATAACCTAAGGCCTAAAATACATTCTCAATATTATACAAAAAGTTCTGATAAAGCTTTTACATCCACAGCTACGGCAAATGCTATAATATACTAGCTGACCCGGCAAACGTTGTTTTGCCATGTAAATAATTTCTAGAGAATTTCTATTGTAGAAAAAAAATAACTTATTGGAAGAGTATGGAGCGCTGTGAACGAAGAGGGAATGTTGTTTAAAAATAACAGAACACCAAACACTATTTTTTTTTATTTATTAAAAGTAATAATTATTTATATCATTAATTCATTACATAATATTAATCTCTTAATGCTACAGCGTGAACAATATTTTTTGTTAGAGCGGGATAAAAAATGATAAAATTATGAAAAAGACGATAAAAAGCAGGGGTTGGTGATAGAAAAGTGCAATTTTAGGGTTGTATGTATTTTTTAATGCCACACAATAAAAAAATAAAAAAAAAATATCAAAAAAATAAATTTTGGGGTGAACAGCCCTTATCACTTAGAGGTTTAAAAAATAGATAGTAGCCGATTCTCAGACTTACTGAATATGCATAAAAACTTCATAAGAATCGGTCAAGCCGTTTCGGTAGAGTATGGGAACGAACATTGCGACACGAGAATTTTATATATTAGATATAACGTGCTCGGCGGTGTCAAACTTTGTGGGATAAACTATAATGTCCGAGAAATAGAAAAAAACATTTCGAGGGCACGTGAAGTTGGCTTACCCTAATGGAGCAGCGCATGGACTCTCCTCGGTTCCAAAACCCTCTCAACCATTGATCTTGTCCATCCGTAACATTTGAAGATTATCTTTATTATACACAAATCCAACAAACTTGGGACGGAGAGTCATCATCGTTGCAGGGGACCGGCACTGTGCTTGCGAACGTAGATGGGTTGCACAATCAGCAGGGGGCTTTATACATATCATATTTCACCAACAAAATTACAAATCTAAGCCGCCAGTAAAAAAAAAAATTTCACGAATTTTAAACATGGTAGAGGCATGATGATGCAGATGTACACGGGCAACGGTAATTACTCACCATCAGGTGAACCGCTTGCTCTTTTGCCGCCTTTCCCATAAAAAAAATACCTGTGTAAAACTGAAGATCAGACATTTCAGAATTGTATAAAGTGGTTGGTTTAAAAAAAATTGTCACTGTTAAGTAGAGGAGATCAAAGACTAAAAAGAATCTTGATATAGGAAGGTAGTGAATTTAAGAATCTGGTGCCAAAATCCTAGCCATTCTGTGGTTTCTCTTTGTGTAGCAGTAATAGAGTAATTATCAGCGATTTTGGACCAGTCGAAAGAAGACTGGAACAAATATTTTCAAAGTTAGAGAAACAAGCGCATAGTTTGATGTTTAGTATTTTGAATGTAAAAGAAATAATACATTTTTAAGAATTATTTTTTGTTCAATAACAATGAAGTTGTAGGTGTCAACGATACAGAGAACCTAAGTTTTTTATCTACGCAGACATAATTTTTTGCAACACGCTTTTGACATTGGATTCGTGAAAAGGTAATAAATACTAAAGTCGAACACCTTCATAATATTGACCGTCGCAGAAGGAACAATTTCAATATTATAAACGAAATAAAACGTTGCCTCATATCGAGAATCATATCGATGTGGCATTGTTTGTCCAACTCGATTAAGCTGGACGGAGATACGCCAAAAAGTGCCCGATAAAAAATAGATACGATTTTTTCTTGGACGAGATATTTTGTTATTTTCCTTACGCTTATCGTGTTTATTCGGCTCGCAAACACAGTAATGAAGGAATTGATAGTGTGACGGTCGACGACCCCGGTATATTTTTTTTTTATTTCGTTTATTTCGAAGACGTTCTTAGTATCGAACGATGTTTGCATTTGATATTGTGAGGGTATGAATGGAGCAAAAAGTTTTATACTAAATCAAATATGAAAAGACATGTTTGAGATACATTTTATTGTTCGAGGAGGTTGTTATGTATGTCCCTCCTGATCGATTCCGGACACTATCGGCAACTGCCGGCAACTTGACAACTGTCAACTGCGCAGGCGATATCATAGTGCCGCGAGTGTACGCTTACAACCCAAGATCCAACGCTTCAGCTTCTCCTTAGCGGTTTAACGCCTATACGATAAGATCGAAGCATGGCTGCGTTGCAGTGTGATTAACATTGGACGCAATTGAACATAAACAGACACGAAACCAATGTTTAGTCCCAATTGTTGGCTTCGATTGCGATTCTAACTCAGGACCTAGACGCAGGAACTACTAAGCCACGCGCTCGTAAATTTTGTAAAGAGCTCTTGCGTAGCGACGCCTACGCCTTTTTTTAAACCTTCCACTGAAGGAAATTCTCCTGTATCGCGGAGGCAGTGTACATACATAAATTGCACATGGAAAAACACCCAGACCCGAAACTAATTATTTGTAGTCCATACAAATACGCGTCCCGTGCGGGAATCGAACCAGCGACCCACAGCGCCGCAGCTAAACGGTTAACCAGTACGCCACTGAGTCGTCAAAGCCGTGCTGGTGTCTTAATCGGTCATCGTGGCTTACTAGACAATCGAGGATTCCACGCCAGAATATTTTTGTCCACAGCTGAATATGAATCACACCTCTTCAAGAAAGCGCCAATAAAAGCCGTCACATATTTCTTGAAAGATTTGCCCATACTCACCGAGCTGGGCAAGCTGGTTGGTGAACACAATACCAGTACTGGTACTTCTTCTGCTCGAATGAGCTGGCTCGACCAGGGTAGTGCCACGACTTCGCAGAATACCAGCTTGAAGTACAAGCATCTTGTGCTTCTGCGTTTCGTTCTGTGAGTCAGGCAACTGGTGGCCTATATCCTGTTCCCATCTACCAAATTCCCTTAAAGACCGCCAACGCACCTGCAGCTCGTCTGGTGCTGAATATGTACGTGGGCGACGGTAATCACTTACCATCAGGTTAGCCGCTTGACTAAATTAAAAAAAAAACCCGCTCTAGTGCGAGGTGCTGCTTCCCATTATTTATCTCTATATTTCTCATCTCTTTTCATCGTTCATTTCTAAGCAGCATCTCTTGAGCGAGGGTACCAGCACTGCGCTCACCGATGAAAGTGTTGGGCAAATCTTCCCTGAATGGCATGACAGCTAGTGTTGCTTCTTTCTTGAAGCCTCTCCATTAAAAAACCAACAGCAGTCCAGCAGTCTTACTGCTATTAAAGAAGAAAACCAAAAAGAAACTTACATTTCAGGAAAGTGGAAACGAATGATTCTTTGTTTTTGCGCTAACACTTATCTTAGTTTACCTTAACAGCTCGTATCTGTATCTAGCCTGTATCTCAGCCTAGTCCACAGCAGTACTCACCTACAAGGAGTATATGCCATAATCACCATGGTCAGCAGGCGATTTGGCGAACGCAGTACCAGACACACCTCACCTTAGACGCTCCTGTCCGTCATTGGTCTTTTAGTCGAGCACTTTTCTTGATGGATATCCCGACATCTATCGGTAGACATTGCCATTTTCAAGGCTTTGTATTGGTCGCCTCTTACGACACCCAGCCGTAGAGAAGGGGTGTCACATTCTTGCACCGATATATCTTCTAGCTCATAAACTAATAGATGTCACTGTAGTCGGTAGCCAGTATTGCATATTCTACGCAGATACTACATAATACTCGTATTCGCGTAAATACAAGATATCGTTATGAGTTGAAACTACTAAAATAGATGTCTAGATCTCCTACCTCGCTAAAAGCTCATTCTGCATAGATCGTATCAAAATAATAATAAATGTGACGGTAGCCGGGTTAACTGTGACATCAGGAAGTCGAACACCTTAGTCCCCCGTGACCACGGACGCTGTGAAGCGCCCGAGACGTCGAGATTTAGATAAGTTCACAAAAAAGTATTTATTTCAAATGTTTCAACTCACTTTTCACCAGGGCTTATTTGGAACCTGTAAGCCTGTTGCAATCTCAGTATTCATGCCCAAGATACAAATTGTACATATCGCCTGCTCATACCTAAGATATTTAAACAAAAAATAAAAGAACCATAGTAACACAGAAATTGAGTGCCCGCTTTAAGTTTACTTATAATAAGCTAGTGACAAGGGTTCGAATCCCGGTGTTGGCGCTTCTAAAATTGTTGATTGTGTTTTAAGTTTTGAATCAACCACGTGCTCGACGGTGAAAGGAAACATGTATGTCTGAGCAGTAATAAAAAAAATATATTCATGAAAGTCCTTTACACTGGAGCGAACTGTTTCTGAAGCCAAAGACCTCTCAGATATCGACAGGTACTTCAAGTTGTTTAATAGCACTAAAAATAATTAGGCCCAGAGTTTCATGTCGGACCATTTCTGCACTGGTTTTGAAGCACATCAATTATATAAATTGATAAAAATAATTACTTAAAACTTAAGATAATAACTTCTTGATGTAATGGGCAGATTTCACCTTTATTAAAAAAAAACTAGGACTTCATCGCCATCCGGGAGACACAACTACGAAAACAGGCTCTTATAATTTCTATCTTTAAAGTCAAGGGCCTTTAAGGGCCCACTGCTGGCCAAAGACCTCCTCCTTCTCAATTACCTGAGAAGAGTTTGGAGCCGAGAAGGGGCCGCCAAGCTCCTCCAGTGCCGGTTGGCGGGCTTCACATATCTTCGAAATATTTATTTTTTATTATTTCTCAGACATGCAGGGTTCCTCGCAATATTTTCCTTCACCGCCGAGCACGAGGTAAATACAGCACTTAAAATTGCTATTAACAATTTCAATGGTGCCGGCACCGGGGATCGAACTCGGATCACTAGCGCTCTATGAAACTAAAGTGAATGCCCCGATCTATTAGTATCCACTTAGGTGTGTTTAGTCAAACCAATCGGCTATTCACATTGTACAAAAATTATGTATATCCGCCAGTTTGCTTCCGATCTAATCGTATGGAAAATACAATGCAAATAAATACATTCAACAAACAGCACTGAAAACCTCAGCATTCCGAACGCGAACTATCATCCACCCTCGGTCCATTCGAATAATTACAATCGACTCGCTGACAATCGCGCGATTCTATCACAAAGCTCGCATAATCGGACGCTGTGTCGCCTCACATTCCATCCCTATACGTCACAACCACCCACGTCTATATTCAAATTTGAACTCTATTGCAGCTACGTTAGGTGTATAATCTATTGTAAGTACAAGGCACATAGCAAAGGGTATGGAATAACACTCGATTGTGATTCGGACAATGCAATAATCCGTGCATTGTTGAATCGACATTGTTGTTTTAAGGGCGGTGCGCGCTTGCAACAATTGTACGCTTTATTGCATAAATAATAATGTTATTCTGTCCAGTGGCATTTCATTGTGCCGTTATGTTGGCAGGCTTATAGAATTTGTGAAAATTAAATAATTAAATGTGATACTGATTGTCAGATTTTACCCCATAACGCGACGAAGTCTGACACTACCATGGATTATACTTTTTTAATCTTTTTCCCGCCATTATCTTTACAAAGACAAAGTTTATGTTTTTTAAGTGGCAGAAAGATAAATTCCAATAAATTTAATTCGTCTGATAATATTTAAAAAAATTAATGTTGCCAGCGTCAATGAAATGGTTAGCAGAATTCCACATTCCACAAACACATATCACCTGTGCCCTAATTAAGTAGATTGTTTTTTTTTTATTAATTAATTTAACTGTTGTGTTCCTACAGGGCTCTCCATATGAAAGAACATCCCGACTACAAATACCGGCCTCGGAGGAAACCAAAAGCATTAGTGAAGAAAGAACCTAAATTCGGTTTTGGTATCAGCGGTCTCATGGCGCCCATTCCGCGGCTGATCACACCATCCTTGTCGCATCCGATGCCACAGTTACCGATGCCCCACCATCTTTTGCCGGATAAACCAGATTTAGGGAGAGCACTCTTTCCACCGCTGCCATATCCCTTCTACCCCTTTGCAAAGCTTCCTTCTGATGATGGGAAGCTGGCAGCGGAGCTGGCTCATTTGCAGGTAGGATTATATTTTATTATGTAAAGTTTAATTTAAGATATGGGGGATAAGATTTTATCTTACGGGAAAGGGTCCATCGATTATGCTCACCTGGTGGCAAGTGATCACCGACTCCCTCATCTTAACTTTTTTTTATAATTATATATTAAGCGGGCAAACGAGCCACACACGTACATCTACAACACTAGAGGAGCTGCACGTGCGTTACCGGCCTTTAAGGATATTTGGGGGATGGGAAATAAAGGTTTGGGGAGAAGCGGAGTAGGCCTCCAGTTACCACACTCTCCGAATGAAACGCAGAAGCGCAAGATGCATATACTTCACGCCGCTATTCTGCGAGGTCGTTGTACTGACCCGGTGGAGCCAACCCATTGGAGCAGCAGCTAAAGCCGCCGCTTGTCTCTGCCACGTTAAAAATGTATACGGCGCAACAGATATATATGCTACGCCAGAGGAGCTGCAGGTGCTGGCCTTAAAGGATTTTTGGGGAGGAGGGAGGGGACGAATCGCAGAAGCACAAGATGTTTCTACTTCATGCTGGTAATCTTTGAAGACGTGGCACTACACCGGTGCAGTCGGCCCATTCGTGCAGCAGCAAAAGCTGCTTGGCACTAACACGTGCATCTTAGCAAGCTGCATCTTTGTCTTCAATTGCCAATATTATTCCATACGGAAGGATTCCTTGACCTCACCTGCTCTGATGCATCCTTCTAGCTAACAAACGTGGCTCTGTCAAACGACTGATGACGTAAAATTCATCCCAATTGATGGGGATCAGCATCACTAATGCTAGGCTACCGGTATTAAGTCATATTTTTTTTTAATATAACAGTATTATATAGTACGTGAAAAAGTCAAGTAAAGTTACAACCTGTAAATGCATACAACTGGGCAAAGGCCTCCTCATATATCTGAGAGGTATGTGAGAGAGAGAGAGGGAGTAATTTCTTTCATAACCGACCACGTGATTAATTCAACACTTAACAATATTAAGTTTTAATACCAAATGAATGGTATATATTAATAATTTTAGTGGTGCTGGCACCCTATCGAACCCATGTCATAATGTTTTGAAACTGGCATGACTATGCGCTGTTGGGTAGGTTCGTACCTTCCCAGTTCTGCGTCACTCCAGTAACTCGGCGAATCAATCGCTAATCAATCGGCAGAATTACTCTTTCTTTTAAATTTTTGGCTTTTCCTTATTTCTTTTTAAGTTCAATTTGTACTGTGACTGTGACTATTCTTCCTGGGTTTATTTTGGTTATATGAGTAAAAAGTTGTTGGGGTGGTTATGAAATCATGATCTGTAGTTAAATTATGGGTTAGGATACTCTTTTCGATGTATTCCACTAGTAAAGCAGTTAAAGTAATTTCTTTGATGTCTTCTATCTAGGTAAATATGATCTTGTTGCTGGATGAGTATTTTTGAATGTATCGAATGCTCAGCGAAACTGTTGATCGTTTTTCTCTGCGTCTATTATGTGTGGAGGGGTATTATCGTTAACGGTGTTGTTGTTGTTGTTGTTGTTGCTGTTCTAAAATTGTATATGTGAGTGGAGTAAATGATAAACCTTCTTCGAAGTTTGATTTGGCAAGTCTTTGGTAGTCGGTTGCGTGAGTGATTAGTTCATTTGATCAGAGTTGCTCTTCCTTGATCAGAGATTCTCTGTTCAGATAGGTGGGACAAGTGCTTGGGAGGTAGTATAAGTCTATTTTATGAATAGAGTTTTTATTATTATATGGATGATTGTTACCCCTGGGAAAGAGTTGATCTTACCAAAGCTGTTTCTTATATATTACAGTATAATCAAACTTGTATTGTAATAATATCATAAATTATGATGCCATTCGAGCCTATCACAAGTCCACTGTTGAACATAGGCCTCCCCCTAAGATTGCCACAAAGCTCGGTGGCTCAGAAGCCACCTGCATCCATCAACTTGCCGCAACACGCGCAGGTCGTCACTCCACCTTGTGGGGGGTCGTCCCACACTGCGTTTGCCTGTACGTGACTGCCACGAGAACCACAATACTTGTTATAATATAATTCTGTATAATTAGAAAAAATATTTGAAACAAAAAGAGGATACCTACGGAGTTTCTTTTTCCGACAGAGAAACCTCAGTACAAAACAGTGGAAGATTAAAGAAAGAACAGTGACTTTTGACAAGTGAAATTTATGTTCCTATATCGGAGAATAAATATGTTGATTTATTGATCATAAAGTTATTTTCGGTATGCTGTAACGTAGGTGTCGAATTCTGTTCTTTCATAATTTACACCTGTGATGTTTGTGTGAGTGCAGGTGTTGGTTTTTCATTTTGTAGTACATTACTAATTATTCTACATTATACACTTATTCTCTTTACTACTATTATTCTTTTTTATATATATAATAACGTGTATCTCCATTTCTGTCTGAATACCATCTTCAATGAGAATTATAATTCTGATAACGCACTTTTATGCTTAACATTCTTTTTATTTATTCAAACTTTAACATATATTTGTATACCTAAAGAAAAACAATGCAAAGGGCGGACTTAATGCCTTTTGGTATTCTCTGCCGGTCAACCCGAGGCGTGTAGAGATATCATTAAGGTGCATTAACATAACTGTTGTAAATAAAACTAAAATACATAAATATCTGCTACTAAACTAACTAAACTCTAACTTAGGTAACATAGCTTAACTCTACTTAATCATAAAAAAATAATAAAGACTTTTGTGCAGGCATTATACGGCGGCGCCTTGTACAGCAGCGCGTTCTACAGTAACGCCCTCTCTCCTTGTGGTTGCCCTCCAAGGAGGACTCCTTCGCCTCCACCCACGGACGTCAAACGTCCCGTCGCTTACGTCCTTATGAAGAGTGACGAGGAACCGCCCCAACATGTTATTTGAAGACCAGTGCCGCTCCCAGCCAGGCCTTTACCGCATTGGGAGCGACCTTCCACATCCATGCAGGGTAGGGATAGCCCTGATAGTGTTTAAAGTGAGAAGACTGCGAAGTTGTGTGTGTGTGTGACATGTGACAATGGACACGGTTTGTGGTAGTTTTTCTAGAAATTTGAGACACCAAAAGTGTTTAATTATAGTAAGCGAATACAGCTGTATTCACTTACTATACTACGTAGAATAGCCAATTTCGAAATAGTTCTTCCATTGGAAAATGAATGTTAAACATTAAACGATTAAAACCTGAAATTGTAACTGGAAAGTTTAAGTTTAAGTCATAATATATAGAATGGTAATACCTTCTGCGACGATGAACAAAGAAGGCGAAGAAGTTTTGTAAAAAGCGTATAAAATCAGACGATCAAAACCTTCTTCGTCATAACTATTACAAGCTTAAAATCGATAAAGTGAAACTAATCAATATTTTCAACCTCGTTCAATTGTTTATAAAATTGGTGGGTTACTGGACGAATGAGTTAGACAAAGTCATATTGTAAATAAAAGTATAAATAATGATTTCTTGTATTTACGCGTACACTACAAATTTGAAATGAAACTATTATTTACGTATTTTCTCGCGTTTAATTTACTATTTTCTTACATGACATGACTGTCGTGTTTGACATTCCGATGTCATAGTTAACCCGGCTACCGTCGTCTATCCAATTATTAATTTTTAATTATAATTTTTAATCGGATGAAGACTAGTTTCATTTCTAAAGTAGATAATATCAATATAACAAATCCACACTATACTCATAGACAATTTAATAACATCAAGTGTTTATTAACAAAGAAATGCTGTTTTTTTTTTATAGTTCAAAGGCTTGTTTTAATATTCTAAGTTAGCATTTAAAGGACGACTAAAATTTCAAACATCAAATCGAATAATTAGCATTCTTGATACTTATTTAGTTAAACCCTTTTAAAATAATTTCGTGTCTTCCATTACAAAATGTCATATAAATCCACATAATTTAATTAACTAGGAATAGATCAAACTTAAAACTTCTTAAATGTAAATGGATATGACGGAACTAATCGTCTCTATATTTAAGGCAAAACAAGTAAAAACATATCAGCGACTTAAATCTTAGTGAAATAATGACCTTAGTCCTACGATTCTTAAACGTCCGCAACATTCACCACAGGAACCAGGTCGGGGTCAATTAATTGAACCGATCTAATTGTTACTGAAGGCAATAGGGAAAATGGAGAAAGACACAATCCAAACCCAAACCCATAAAACAACCTCAAAAAAATTAATATTTGTCCATCACTGTTCTTCTTCTTCTTCAGCTTAAATTTAAACCTATGATCCATAACTAAGCCGGCTGATACGTTATTTACCGAGACACCTGATGTTCCTGTAATTCTTACGGTTGGATTCGATTTATTTTAGCATTACTAAAATTAAAATAAAATAAAGTGTGTCATGTATATGTATGTCATTGCCAGATACCAGAGAATCTATAATACAACATATTACAATCGACTTATACAAAAATTTTAAACTCATTACACTGTTTTTTTATGCATAGACATAAATTTTATTATTTATTCAATACTAGTTTTGTATTATAATTAACAACATATCCTTAGTGAATATTTGTAATTGTTAATACATTTTACGTAGAAAAATATCAACATTTAAAATAAACTAAAATTCTGAAACGCAAAAATTACAAAATTATAATACCTTTATTCTTTAAGAGACACTAAAATGTTTACATTGTTTATTGCTTACAACTGTATAATATATATTTCATTTCCTGTATTATTATTTTATGTTACAACAATGCTACACGCTCGCCACGTTGCTACACGCTCGCTACGTTGCTACGCGCTCGCTACTAAAACTTTTCTTAAGAACTTCTAAAAACTCCTACTAAAACAAATGAACTTTTACGTAAATTTTTTTTTAAGCCATTGCAAAAAGTTTTACTCCAAATTCAAATACTTTACCATTATCGCCGCACTTGGTATGGAGAGGTATGGTAGGTAACTCTGGCGGTAACAGTAATCGTGACCGGTTTCATTTTGATGTTTGACTGATCACTTAGTATTTTTATATTGCATTATTTTACAGAGATTGTTACACCACTACTGACAGAACTAACGAAATATTCCAGGTGTTTCACCTTAGTTTTAAGGCCATCACACCGTACATAACATTATATGTTATGTGCATTTAAATCTGTCAAATGATATGAATATAAACAAATAAGCTTCCACGACCCTGTACCTAGTATTGGAGTGATCAGAAGTTAAGACGTTTTTTTAGTCATTCCAACGCACTTTTCACCAGAGCTTATTTACGAACATACAAAGTAGGCAACGTGACAGGCTGTGGGTCTGTAGCTGTCTTAGTGATCAAGCCAACGTTACAAAACGTACGTAAGTTTCGAACAGCTTATTGGGTACCATAGGTGAAATAACTCGATATTTCTGATTCGTAAACAGATTTCCTAACTACTCTGCTATCCTGGCCCTAAATCAGCCAGTAAGAGAATGATGGAAATTACACATTGCGTGTACGAGTATGTAACAAAAATCGATTACTGAATTGTTTGTATAATTTTTTTTTATGGGTAAGGGAAAAGAGCAATAGACTCACCTGATGGTAAGTGATTACCGTCACCCACATACATCTGCAACACCAGAGGTGTTACATGTGCGTTCCCGGCCTTTAAAAGTATTTGGGAGATGGGAGGAATATTAAGAAGTGGAATGGGGAGGAGAAATTGGAGGGGTAGTGGGCCTCCGGTTACTCTCACTCACCGAACGAAACGCAGAATCCCAAGATGCCTCCACTTCACGGCCGGTATTCCGCGAGGTCGTGGTATTAATCCGGTCGAGCCGGCCCATTCGAGCAGTAGCTAAAACCGCCGCTTGTTTCTACTACGTTACATATATATATATGTTCCAATTAGCATAATAATTGTATATATTGTATTTAAAATTGCATTGCTGTATATAAAATTCTTCTAAATAGTCATCTGAAATATCTGCTGGAGCAGGTGAAGAAATATCCAGGGAATTAAAGAATTATTGTGTTTGTTGAGGTTGTTTTCCTTCATACATTAATGTTACTCGAGACTGACATTTCTGTTTAGCGATCTAAACAATGTGGATGCAATATTAACATATACGTTGTTTTTATGAGATATATTATGTTACTTTAAGTTAAATTTATATTTTATTGTCTGCAAAAATGTTGTTATGGTAAATATGAGAGCTATAAGTGACAGAATAAGAACGACAGTGTCTTAATTTCTTTTTATTATATTTTGCGGGGGTGAGCCCTGAATAAAATTGTATTAAAACGACTTTTTTATTCTTTAATACAATATTTTTGGATATATTGGATAGCATTTGTTGCAATTAATAAGAAAATAATGTGTCAATCTTAGCATAATATTCATTTCGATATTTCGAATTCATTTAATATGTAACCTGTAGCGCAAACATATCAGCCTGTATGACTTTTTCTTTAAAAGTTTTGAATACGTTTCTCCTGGCAGAAAAATTTTCATAACTTTAGGCTTAATAATTAAAAAAAAAAACTGTTCCCACCGAAATCTTGAATACTGTTAACTGGTATATAGTAAGTGTAATATTAAGAGTTGTTTAGGTTATTATTGTTGCATTCAAGTTTGTTTGTTGTTATCATTTTATACACATTTGTATGTAGATCAGTTTTAACAAATGTAATGATAGATTTAATAAAAATTTTAAGTTTTATTTTTGTCAGGGTTTTAGTTAAAAATAAAAATTACAAATTATGGATACCTGTGCTTTAATTAAAGTTTCATTAAGAAATTTGTGTTTTTTAATTAATTCCAATTCCAATAGTTTTTTTATTTAATTTACGAAATTTCATAATAGCTTACTACTACTAAACTTACTACTACTACTACTTACTAAATATCATGTATACGCAAATACTTCACATTTGTAATGAAACTATTATTTACCGGTTTTATCGCTTACTGTTAAGGATCAAAAACATCGGCGTTACAAAGAAAAATTAAACGCAATAAAATCCGTAAATAATAGTTAAATTTCAAAAGATATTTTTTTATTAACACAGAATTCATAATTAAGAAATATCGCCGAAAGAATCTGTCATCCCATGTCTTCCCATGGGTCTCGTGACACGCAACTATGGGATAATCCATGAAAATCGCAATGGCTAACTACAGATGGCGGTATCATCATCATCATCATAATTCCAGCCTATCAGAAGTCCACTGCTGAACATAAGCCTCCCCCAAAGATTGCCACGAAGCTCGGTCCTGAGCCACCTGCATCCATCGACTTCCCGCAACACTGCGCAGGTCGTCACTCCATCTTGTGGGGGGTCGTCCTACACTG
Organism: Bhutanitis thaidina; assembly: GCA_029286595.1. NCBI lineage: Eukaryota > Metazoa > Arthropoda > Insecta > Lepidoptera > Papilionidae > Bhutanitis > Bhutanitis thaidina. The sequence goes on along the minus strand of JAGSMS010000004.1, from coordinate 2,216,426 downwards.
CGTTTGCCTGTACGTGGCTGCCACTCGAGAACCTTTTTTCCCCAACGGTTGTCAGTTCTGCGAGCTATGTGGCCGGCCCATTGCCACTTCAGCTTGCTGATCTTTATCTTGATGGCGGTATAACCATCTGGAAAAATACCCAAATCACGAAACCGACGACGGGCATCAGCGTCTACGGTACGAGGTGTCTGGTACTGCGATCGCCAGTCCACTTGCCGAGCGTGGCGATTAATTTTTTTTTTTTATGACAAATTAGAATCAAAATAGCTCTGTGTTCTGCAGCGGACTACTTACAGGCTGTAAATAATGAACGATGATAAAAAATCTAATTCTATTTAAGTTTAAAGGCAAATATCATAACCGACTAAAAAAATCTCTGAAACTTAGTAAAAAAACTTTAATCCAATGTTCTAGTCAATGACATATAAAATAAAATGTTGTAGTGGACACTTGTAGTATTTAAAAGTAAAATCTATATAAATAATAATTCCGAGTAAATTGAAAGCATAATCGAAAGAGACATGTGTACGAACGCCCCGGCACACTCGAACGACACTCGAGAAGTCACCCGCCCGGCAACTTCTTTAAAAACAACGGGGGAGAGAAATTAATCCGGAACCCGCTCGATTATCGGCGAATAAACACTCGGACGACTGAACAATAGAGGGCGCGACGCACATGTTCAAATATAACCTAACCAACCGACTTCGCTGAAGATTAATTCCTATTTTTTTTTTTTGAGAACGTACACTTACATCCACACTAATATATTAATTCGAAAGTAAGTCAGTCCGTCTGTTTGTTATCTCATCACGACTACTTTTTATCTTTGGTAAGGCGCGGAAGAATTTTCCATGTTGGCGAAGTTACGTGCGGGAGCTTGTTGATAATATACATAAACATTTGAATGCCAACGCCATCAAGAAAGAATGCTTTAGTCTCTACCCCAGTAATCGTATGATAGCGAAGGTATTATAGAGTCGACAGTACATAACCTTTTTAAAAAGCACCTCCCTACGACAAGTATATAAACTCTACCACCAATCTATGCCGCAAGAATAATGTTATGTCGTCTCAAATGCTAAATGAAATTTGAAGAAAGTAGGGTTTTTTTTGATAAAATTTTATGAAGCGTCGAATCAATCAAAAGAGACGCCTGTAAATGACCTCTTTTTCAGATATCTGGGAGAGTTTTTTGGAGCTTCGAAGGGTCCACCACGCTGCTCCAATGCATGGGGTGGATTCCACATGTCAAAGAAATAATATTTTTTATTATTTCTGCTACTTGCTGGTTTCCTCTCGATGTTTTCCTTCACCGCCGATCCGGTGGTAAATGCTGAATTTAAATTGCTATTAACAATTCTAGTAGTGCCGGCACCTGGTATTTGACCCGGGTCTATCTACCAGTACTGGCCAACACGGCTCGACAGCTGGCAATTGCAAAATCCAAACCCAATGTGGTGACGATGGATCCCATTTCCAGTTCATTGTCAATTATTGTACGTGTACAATATGAAACAATAACAAATATATTTACGCGAACACTACACATTAGAAATTAAACTAGTACTGTTTACGGAAAAAATAAATAAACGCAATAAAATCCGTAAATAATAGTTTAATTTCAAATAACAAATTTACTTTCGGTGTGAATGTAAGAGGAAATATACCAGCTTCTTTACCTAACGTCAACCTCACCGGCAAGCGGACGTTAGATGGGTACATTCTGATTGACAAACAACTGGCGATCAATCGGATCGTGAAAAGTCCAATGGAAGATGCTAGATCCAAATCCAGACAGACAGGACTAATGACGGTAAGCATGGGCGCGAGGGTACCGGCACTGTTGCCCATCTGTGGGATTTCGGTTCGGCACATTCGGATGGGTTTCCCGCCATCAACCGGTGGGCGGTGCCACGACCGTTGGTTAGCGGTCTAGATTAAAATATAAATTTCACTATGCTCTCATGACGACCCAGTAATGGGGTGGTCAGAGGCAAGTGGAAGTATATGAAGGGTTCGTACAAACTAGTTTTTCGAAACTTATGTACGATTTGTATCGCAGCTTCGGACATTAAGACTACAACAGCCTCACCACTTCGTCCTGAATAAGCCCTGGTCATAAGTTGTAAAGGGCTGTGAACGTCTAGACCTCTGACCACTCCAGTATTCGATATACGGCCGTGAGAGCATACTTTTTTTTAGATGGCAAGCCTCTTCGTCGAGTTTGTTCGTGAAGATTCTCATGAGATTTTTAAGTCTTTCCCGTTGCCTCTCGCGACAACCACGGGAAGAAAGGAGTTTGAATTTCAGCGCCTTCACCATACGACATGGGAAAAACCTTTAAAAACGTAATAGCTACCGATAGATGGCGTGATAACCATCTCGAAAATTACCAGATCAAAATGAGGTAGAGCGATGCCCGACAGCAGCGTCCCCAGGGTGACAATCCAGCAGTGGACTATTTACAGACTGTTCAGGTAAGGTGTATATATACACGGCAAACATAAAACAAATACTGTGTATAGATAATTTCTTATTTATCTAACTAATAAAATTATGAAGTGAACTCGCGAACGTTTTTTTTATTTGCGCTCAATAAAAAAACAATAATTTTGGGTTACGCTCGCAATCGGGAGCATTTAGGGCGATTAGATGCGCGACGGTGATGACGTCACGGGGGGTCTGATCCCGGGGGTTCGAACGGCCCCGGAGTGGGGTGTCCATCAATATCTGTTTTATTTATGTGCCAATAAACAATGTTTCATTTAGTAACTGTCCGCTTACTTACAATTTTTTCTTCTTGTGAAGGCCCGGCAGATACAAATCATTTATTCTCCGCTAATATTTAAATACTTGAAATCGAAAAATACATATACCATTAGCATTTATAAAATGGGTATTACTTAACAAATTTGAACATACTTCCTAAAAATATATCAAATGTTTATTGAAATCGTAGAAGTGAAGTTAGAATCTAATCGCAAGATATCTGAAATGAGACTTATTGCCTGACGTGTCGAAATCATGGCGCGCGTCGTCTAAACCCATAAATAAATATCCTTTACCAACTAATTGCAGAGGCGGTGAGAGATCGCAGTTCAGCGGAACATTCTGCAAATTTAGCTGTGCTCCTGTTTTATCTGTGGTACCTATCTGTCAATCCTTTCTTTTTTTTATTGTTAAAGGCGATGAAGAAGCGATTGTATCATAGAGTAAAAGTGATTGCTGTTAAAATAAATACCGTGTTTAACATCGATAAAAATATTTAAAATGTGATATTTTGTACATTACAGCGAATCTTCTAAATAGATTGGCTATTTAATAAGGTATCGGATGGTGGCGGGGTAACCATAAGAAAATCTGTCATTCTCTTTCATCCAATGGGTCTCGTAAGTGTCGACAAAATCTCACGGTGAACGACAATTGCGAATTCACCACGTGAAAAAAATAACCACATACACTGATGGAAGATGGGCAACGGCGTCTAATAATCGCTAACTAGCCTGGCAAAAGTGGCGATTGTGGTAAATCCTTCGTATTGTAGAGACAAGCAGCGGCTTCAGCTGCTACTCGAATGAGCCGGCTGGACCGGGATAGTACCACGACCTCACAGAATACCGGCGTGAAGAAGAGGTATCTTGTGCTTCAGCGTTTCGTTCGGTGAGTGAGGTAAGGAGGAGATGATGGAGGCCCACTCCCCTCCCTCCAGCCCTCTCTTCTCATTGTCCCTCCCAGCGCTCAAATATCTTTAAAGGCCGCCAACGCATCTGCAACTCCTCTGGTGTTGCAGATGTTCGAGGGCGATGGTAATCAGGTGAGCCGCTTGCTCGTATGTCCCTTTCCACATAAAAAAAGGCTGTTTAAGACGGAGACAATGTAACACTACCAACATTTTCCTTTTAAAAAATCCTGAATACAAACAACATTTTGTATAGCTATCATTTTGTCTCTTGTCCTGGTTGTAGCACTGATGGGATTGGGGTGAGAAACGAGCTAACAGACCAACTGATCGTAAGCGGCTGCTGCAGCACTTCGCATCTGTAACCTCCTTCAATTGAAGGAGGTTACAGATGCGTTCGTCACCCCTGAGGACTAAAGCTGAATGCCTCACAGTTTGTAAAACTAGAAGAGAACAGAGGCTGTGTAGTCACAGAATTAGGGTATTAGGCTGATACCCAGAATGGTCCATTGCTCTTTTCCCATCTTTATTCATATAATAGTAACATATTATTAAATAATGAGGAGGACGTTGTCGAACAGCACGATAAGCTCTCAATAATATCGACATCTGTCAACTGCGCAGGTGATAGTATAGTGCCGGAAGTACACGCGGCAAGTACAGAGACACTCGCTCATCTCCAACATCTCGTACACGTACGATCGGACCAAGGGCTAGACGCGGAGTACGGGAATAAGGACACAATACAGTCAGTTCCGAAGACCCTTAGTCAATGTGTTGCACTAACATTGACACCCACTTGGAGACAATATTACTAAGCCAAGCGAAAGCGTACGAAAATGCAATCCAAGTCAACATACTAGTGATTATTGAACAATGAACCAAACCAGCTATGGTTTAATACTTGTATGTTGAATGTATGATCATCGAATATCGAATGCCTAAAAGTTATCCTTATTTGGTAGCGGATGACGTATTTCAAAACAAAAGTGTTGATAAGTTTTTTTATAACAATTTCATATTCATATATATTTACGCGCAACTGTAAAGCTTTCGGAAAACCGGAGAGATTCTAATCCAAATGACATTATCTCAAATACGACTAAGCCGTGCGACAGAGAAATAAAAAGGCGAGAAGCAAACCAAATCCGTTTACAGCCGCCCATCATAATTGCAATTCGCTCGCGGTCACAGACGGACAGATTGAAATCTACGCCAGAGAGTGATTAAATGAAAACTGTATTCGTTTTCAACCATTTTGAATTCTTTTAAAAATCTATACAAATATTCGTGTACAAAATGGAAGTATTATAAGAATACTTAGTGTTGAGGCTGAAATGTACCAAATGGTAATCTATAATCTCTCCCTACCCCTGTGGGTGACAGGTGTGAGTGTCGTGGTCTATAGATAATCTGCCGGCGAAGCGTACAACAAATATTAAGATTTTTTCCTGAAAGACTACTTAATCGATACAATGCATACTTTGAGACAAATTAAATAAAGTCTCTTCGAAAAGCGGCGGCTGCATGCATTCCTCTTAAGGTTTGCCCATACTCCCCACGTTGGGCAACCGGGTTGGTGGGCGAAGCGCCGGCAGCCTTGCACTAGTTGTGTTGCACCCCATTACTGTGTCAGTGGGGTTTAGATTGTGAAAAGTTTAAATGAATTCTCCGCAATAATTCGGTCGCCAGAACCACGTTTGATGGTAGAGTCGGGAGAGGAAGACCTAGGCGACCATTTCAGTATCAAATCGGAGGCGTTCTAGAAAAGGCCAGGTCACTCTAAACCAACGTGAATGCATGCGAAGATTGATGAAATTGGAAGAAGCGTAAGACGTATGTCAGGACCGTAGCAAGTGAAAGAATGTATATATTCATGCCTACCCCGTTGGGAACAAGGCGTGAATATATACATACATACAGAACCACGTTTGTTAGCTAGCAGAGCGAACCACGTGCAGGTGAGGTTTGTGGAAAACAGATAATATATTCCGCCTTACGCCCATATTAACGGACGAAATTAGTTAAAGTAATGCTACTTGTCTTAATCTCTCGGACAATGACGGGACAAATCACTACCATTTGTAGTTTTAGTTGTATGGTATATATACATATAGAATATTTATTTTGCACCACCTACCGCGTATCTGTAGCTTTGTTTCTCTACGCCTTTGGTTGCCAGGTAGAGATCGGTTATGCATCGATTAAGCCGCCAATTTGTACCTCCTAATTCACTTCTTTTTTTTTTTTTTGTTCTCTGTACTTTTTTGTTCTGTGCTGTATATTTTATTCAATTTCAAATTTATCATCTATACTGCAAAGAATTGTAGCGATTCATTCGACGTGTAAAGGAAACCCAGACGTCGTCACAAAATCGAAAGCTCAACAATTTCATGTAAATGTATCGCACAAGACATACGCACCACAATGACCGTCATTCGGCAGTGGATCGCGGCAATTTGCGTCGCTTATCCGAACGCCGGCGGACGGAGTGACGCCTCTGCTAACTACGACTGTATTATCCTTTCAATGGGCAGTATCATTTCATTGTATGTATGGATTATGGGAGATTCCAACTACATAGTATTGAGACTACAATAGATTGTGCAGTATTTCATACGATACGCGTCAGATATCTTAATAATTTAATCGCTTTTTATTTTATTCTGTTGTTCCAACGTCAGGGGCCCCAGCGTTACCTAAACTTAACATCTACTTCAATTTTAAAAAAGCGAAAGAATCATAGGTGTAATGTAAAAATGTATTGCTAATTATTAAACAAATAATAGAATGTAAAAGTTGTGTCTGTCCAACAACTTTCTAATCCTGACCCGCATTATATTATTTCATTCTCTACGATCTAGGCGACGACTCGGTGGCGTAGTGGCTGAGCGTTTAGCCTGTGGCACTGCGGGTCGCGGTTCGTTTTCCGCTCGGTACTAGTATGTGTATGAACTACAAGTATGGTGTTGGTCCATTTGCAATTTATGTATGTAAACTGCCTCCACGACTCAGGACAAATTCCTACAGTAGATAGTAAAGTTTTTTTTTTTTTTTAATGAAGACCCTAAGTATTTTTTCTTTCTTATATCATTTTATAATAAGAGTGCGAACAACAACTTAATAGTCCCCCTGATGATAAGTGGTTACTTCATTCCATAGATATCTTCCTACCAACATCAAAGAAAGAACACCCAGTCACGTACGTGTTGACACCTCTGTGAAATGAGATGGAATGCCGCAGAGCCTTTAATTGTCCTGGCTCTCCTTACCTTTCAAACCGAAACCCAACAGAGCTCGCACTGCTGTACAGCGGCCGGGACAGGATTTCTACCATCTAGTTTTTTTTTTATTTTAATTTGGAAAGGGGGCAAACGTGCAAGCTGATGCCAAGTGATTAACATCCCCCACGTACATCTGCAACGCCAGAGGAGCTGCAGGTGCTTTGACGGCTTTTAGGGATATTTGGAAGATAAGGGAGAGAATGAGGAGGAGGGACAGGGAGGGAGGATTTGAGCCTCCGGTTGCCTCACTCACCGAACGAACCGCAGTAGCTCAAGGTGCCTCTACTTCACGCTGGTATTCTGCGAGGCCGTAGTACGACCCCGGTCGAGTAGGCCACGATCTAGTTATAGTTACCTTAAAATACTCTATAATGTATTCATAATATCAGTGCGTAATTGGTGTTCAATTATTAAATACATATTACGTACAATCGTGCTGTGTAAGGGCGTGCACACAAGCACACGCCCCTACTGACTAAAGGACGAGGCTCTGGCTAGCGACTGCTTATGAAAAATCTCTACGAAATTCTCGAACTAAAATTTCACAAACCTGATTATTAACTGGCTCTTTATGACTAAGGTGACGTACGTTAATCTATGAATTACTTTCTATTGAAAGTGATGTTTCGTCGACTCGTCTATGGCTCAAGATTTTTTATTGCTGATTCAATTCTCGACAATTCAATCAATTGTCGAAAAACTTGTCACGTTCTGACGTATTGATAATTTTTTACGGAGATGATGTTAGCGTAACTTCTGTACAATTTTAATAGACATGAAAGTCATACGTAATTGAACCATTTATTTTAACTGTTCATTCGGTGATATGAGTCCACAATTCGAATATCAAAACATTAGAATGTCAAAGGAATTGGTCACCGGTGGGTTTCATTCGGATTCGTCAGTCATCCGGCGGCCGCTCCCGGCGTCGCAAACAAATAACCGGCCGAAGAGAACTCAGAAATCACTATGATTGAAGGCAGTGGCCGATTGCGTGTCGCGATGGAAATTATTGGCTATTAGACATCAACAGATGCTATGGGCACATATATTCGTATCCGAATGTTTTTTTTTTTTGGATTTTTCCTTTAATGCCAATTAGCTTTATTGCATAACTTTCAAGTGTAGACAAAAGAAAATTTATATAATGCCGCTGTGGTTGTATTATGTGGTGTACGGTGGTGGTTAAGAAATGTCCAAATAGACATTTAATGTGTCCAAATCTAGTCACCTTCTTGACGTAACATGCGACAGTGAAGTTGACAATTGAAAAGAGCAAAATTTTATCACAGATTTAGGGTTGCTGTTAGACTCCAGGCTTAAGGGCGCTATAGGTTAATGATAAATAAACATATAGCACCCGTGTGTAAAACATCGTCCGAAATCTACCTACCTACCTTATTATGTACAAATAGATCCCTTCGTTTCGGAGGCTTTCGAGCACGCGGCTGATAAAAACAAAATGGGATGCCAAAGGACATGCAAGCAAACCAATCGTAGTTTGTTCAATATGGCCGCCTGACTCATAACCTCTCATTTCTCAAAACATCAATAATAGCAATTCCTCGATAGTAATAGCGGGCGAACTCCGTAATGTAACAATGAACACTATCGGATGCGTGTCACGCGCGCCCGTCCCGCGACACAAAGGCGCCAAATTTGCACGCCGCGGACCGTTTACGCGACATCTCGCATTCATTGCATTCACGCCTCTGTATACGAAAAATTGCCATTATGGCGTCCCCCCCTCCGGGCCGCCATGACACCCGCGCCGAGCCCTCCACTTTTTTCTTCATCGATAGTTTTATATTGTCTATGCCCGACAAGAAACAATGTTTTTGTTTTTGTTTAGATTGTGTTTTTGTATTTGAGTTTGTTTAAATAGTAGTCTAAATAATACTTATAATTTTTTAAAGGACGGAAGGTGTTTACTTAGATGTGTGAATGTGGTCTCTTTTACATAGAGCAAATTAAATGATAAATAAAAGATCGACGTTCTAGGAACTCTGCAATCTGTAAACATAAAACCTCGCAAAAGAACACCCATTCCTGCCAAGGATGGAATCATGACTGGCGAGGCTATTTAAATTCATAAACATCCTAATTTTAGGTACTTTAAGCTCTGTAGATCGGACCTAAAATTAATATTTTAAAAAATGCTGACAGTAAAGCCGGGTTAACTACAACATCAGGACGTCAAACACCACTGTCGCCCCGTGACCTAGGGTGCAGTAAAGAATCCGAAACTTCAAGAATAAGAAAAAAAATTAAACGCAATAAAATCCACAGCATAAAATGAATGAATGATCGAATGAAATGAAATATACTTTATTGTACACACACAGATTTAACATACAAAGATTATCGTTAAAATTAAATATGTGTATTATTCGCGTAAATACATGAATTATTTTTTTAAATTATACTAATATATATAAGGTGCTAGCTTACTGTTTTATTTTTGGGTTATGGCTATTCTAAAGAATTCTGCCAATATCAAGTCAGACATTCAAGTGATACCAATTAAAAGTTACAGAGTATTTTTTTTTATTGAGAATCCCAATAAAAATATTTCAAAGTACTGTACACGGAAGAACTAATATTTGTATATAATTTACATGAAGGGAGACGCCAGGATATGATATAATAAAGAAAACTATGATGCGGAAAGGAATGAGGATATTTTGACACGACTACAAAATAAGTTTTGATTCAAGGCCAACATTAATTATCCATACAATATAATTATGTACGAGTAGAGCCGTAGTATCCTGCTCGAATGGGCCGGCTCGACCGGATTAATACTACGACCTCGCGGAATACCGGCACGGAGGCATCTTGTGCTTCTGCGTTTCTTTCGGCGAGTGAAGTAACCGGTGGCCCACTTCCCCGCCCCATCCCCCATCCTCCCTGCTATCTCCCTAATACCCTTATAGGTCGGTAACGCTCCTGCAGCACCTCTGGTGTTGCAGATGTACGTGGGACACGGTAATCACTTACCATCAGGTGAACCTATTGCTCGATTGCCGCCTTTCCCATTAAAAAAGCCTAGTGTTCAGGGTGCTCGCTTTAGTTTTATAGAACGAAGTTGACCTGGGTTCGATCCCCGGTGCCCCCACAACTAAAATTATTAATAGAAATTTTAAGTGCAGTATTTACCACGTTCTCGGCGGTGGAGGAAATCGTCGTGAGGAAACAAGTATGTCCGAGAAATAATAAAAATATAATTTCGAGGATAAATGAAGCCAACCAGCACTGGAGCAGCGCGGTCGGCCCTTCCCGGCTCCAAATACCACTAAGATATTTGAGACCTTTGCCCAGCAGTGGGCACTTACAGGCTGCTACTTTACTTTACTTATTATTCTCTTTATAGATTCTTGGCAATCGATTACTTATCAGCGTCGAGAATATGAGCAAACACATCAACAAATACGTACCATATGAATTACTGAAGAAAGGCTGATCTGATGATAAAAAGTAAAAACAAAAGAAATACGATTAAAAGTAGAGCAACTGTCACCAAATTGAAAGATAATTCAAGAGCTAAGGAAGAAATCAAGAAACAAAATAAACTTATACATTTAACAAGGAATACAATACTGTAAATAAATAAAAAAAAGGAGGAGGCGGCACCGTCGATAACTTTTATTTGCTCTTACGTCTACAATAATCTTTAGAAAGGAAGCGGTTGACGATCCGATTCGATAGTGTCACAAAGAAGCTTATTTCCGCTCCGACTCTGGGTATAAAGGACCACATTTCATTTTCTTTCACTAAATAACTTGTTACGCTATTTAACACCCTATTGCAAAGACTTTAATCTAATTTAAAATGCTAGATAGCTGTACGGATATGTTTGTATAGGTGTATCACAGTGAAAATAAAAACTGAACAAATATCGCGATAAGGTTTTGTAAGGGCGCGAGGTCGATGCTCAATGATAAATGGGAATACGTATTTATATATAGATAAAATAATGCGTTTTGTTACCTAATAGAACCCAGTCTCTGTGAGAAAAATATTGTTCTATTATTGACTATTATTTACTGACAATACTTGATTAATAGTATACACATGTCTTTATATAAGACATTGAAAAACGGCGCCCGGATACAGCCATAAACAAGCCAGCAAGTGTTTCTGTGTTTACCTAAAACAATTTTTTCTTTCTTAATCAACCAATCTAAGTCCACAGCTGGACATAAGACTCTCCAAGGATGCATAGCAGACTAGTTGGCGTTAGCAGTACAATCGCCAGCACCGTTGCTGCCTGTCATCATTCTGGCATTGGTTTAAAATGACTAATCTGCCATCTTCCGGACGTCATGATATCTCCATGGCTTTTCCTTTAGTCAACTCTTATGATATCTAGAAGAAAAGAAATTTAAGTATTTTTATAAAAATGCACATCAGTATAAGTTTCTGCCAAAAAAAAACATTTAGTATTTCTCCTTCGTGCTTGTGCGTCACATATATAGTGAAATAAAATAAATCAAATGTTTCTGGCATTTTTCTGCCTAACACCCCATCTGCGTTATAAATCGTTGTAAAACGGAAGAGTGCCGGCAAAAACCGACGTAGGGCGATAACAGCAGACAATGGCAGCTAGTGTAGTTAACAATGCTTCGTTTGTGACGATTCTTCGCATAATAGCAGGGTGCGAATCGCGCGGTAATTCGATAGAGGCTCTTTTATTATGAATTGTGGGCGTATAATTGAGTTGCTGCCTTCGAGATGTTTTGTGTCGTCTCTGTTCGCTGCTTTCACTTGGCGGTTTAGTTCGCTTTGTTAAATTAGATAGCGTGTTTATGATATGTTTTTTTTCTCTCTCAATCTCTAAAAGGTGTCCAGAATTTTGTGTCATAATTATTTTAAACCTTCACACACTAACAGACAAAAACAGCATGCTTCGAACAATTTTAGGTAGAAGCTAGAATTGTTAGCATTTTTTATAGTTTATTCTTAGACGTGTAATCTAAAAATAAGATGTAATGGAGAATATACCATCTTTTGCACCAACCACGTGGTGCAAGTATGGTTGACCTTCGCAGACCTTGTTGACTAACACACCCATTTTTTGATGGCGGACAATCCATCCGAATATGCGGAAACCGAATCCCACAGACGTGTGATGGCGAGCAGCATTTCTGGTACGTGGTACTGAAACTGCGACAAACCCGAATGTTCGATGGTACCTAGTATAAGCAACTTTTCCATTTTGTGGCACTTTCATGAAAAGACCTATGGTCACCGCTCCATTAATACAGACTGACTATCATCCGAAGAAGAAGAAGCAGTAGAAGAAGAAAAAGCAGAAAAAGAATAGGAATCTAAGATGAATACAATAACTTCAAATATTATGTATATTTCGTTAAAAAGGGTCTAATGAATAAAGAGTTTAAGTAGTCAACATTCGCTATAACTGATTTGTAAGAGAGGGTCTAATTATTCCTAATAGTTTGTTTGCGTCCACAGCCTGTAAATACTCTACTGCAGGACATATGCCTCTACCATGAGAAGGATATATTTGCAGTACCAGACACCTCGCATCCCAGACGCTGTTGCCCGTCATCGGCCTGCTTAATTTTGGTGTGGTATTCTACGAAAAGAGCCGTGGTAGCCTAGTGGTCAGGGCGCTCACTTTAATTTCAAAGAACGCAAATGACCCGGGTTTGATGCCCGGTGCCGGCACCACTAAAATTGTTAATAGCAATTTTAAGTGCTGTATTACCTCCTGCTCGGCGGTGAATATAATAAAACATTATTTCGAGGATATGTGAAGCTGGCCAACCCGCACTGGAGCAGCGTGGCGGGTCCTTCCCGGCTCCTAAACCCTCTCTGATACTCGTATTTGAGAAAGAGGCCTTTGCCCAGCAGTGGGCACTTACAGGCTGCCGCTACACTTTTATTATATAAGATGGTTATCCCGCCCGTCGATAGCTATTGCAATTTTAAAGGCTTTTCCAGTGGCAGATTCTTACACCGATACCAGTCGCCAATATTTTGATTATCTTATTTATTTATCGTATACTTGGTACTAGAACGCACCAATTTAGATTTAAACAACGCGATTTCAAAGCTAAAGCGGTCAGTTGGTTTAGTTCCCACGCCTATAGTCAGTCCTATCCGTCCTTCCTGAAGTATTTGCTCACCCGTGGATCTCCGACGACTTCTTATTACCTTAAGTAAAAGACTGTCTCTGCATACTCATGCGTCATAGGTAAAATTTCATCAATGCCAACCATATAAAAAAGAACGAAAAACAATATTTCTTTATCCCAAAGCAATTGCAAATAAGTAAGTCCCACAAAAACTCGATTGTGGCATTCACTTTGAGCATTCTTAGGCGTTCAACACGGCCGCGCTAAGCCTGTCGATTAACTGACAACAAAACCCCACAAAGAGCTTTTAAGCATATACGGGAGCTTAATCGGATGAACATATAAAAGTCTGGAGTCCGTACGCTACCGTTGTGTTTGCAGTACGATAGGAACACGGATATAGAATACGCAGTGACGGAAACGTTAGCCAATATTTCAGCCTCGGTCATAGATAACTGGGTAGACTGTGCTATCTATGGTCGACGTGATGTCTGCTTTTGATGGATGGAATTAAAGTAATATTCTGTTTTATACGATATATGAGCGAGCGTCTGTGCTGGCGTAAATAGAAATGGAGGAAAAACGTTTTTCTCCAAATGCACATAGCGTACCCTAACAAGCGAAGGTAGCTAACAAACAAAGCTCTAGCGACCAAGTAATGACGGAAGATATGCTGTTCCCAAATCCCGCAGACTAGTGACGAAGAGCAACGTCACTAGTGTGAACATATCACCGCTGCCCACCTCACCACAAACCCATCAGCTCAGCGTCTTGAAATGGCAAAATCTTTACGAAATTCGTGTTAACTTTACCTAGAATGCAAGTCGATTGCTAGACAGGCCATGTCTAGCAATCGACTTGCAAAGCCAGGTGAGGAATTAGATGTAGAATAAACACTCAGATGAACAGTAAAATAATGCTTCAAGATATAACACTTAATAACGTAATAAATGGACACGTTTATAATCAATCCTTAAATGTAAGAAAGAAATGTCTATAAGAGCGCTTCCAGACTGACGTCTGCATCGTCATGCTCGATGGTGTTCCACAAAGTGACCGGCACGCTTTCCTGAACGCAAAAAGGGAGACTAAATCTGAATAAAAACGTATCAGGGCCTGTGTACGGACTCGACTTGGCTTTTGAAGAATTTCTGCATTCAATAAGTCTTTTAAAAGTATTTTAAAAGTTCTATTCTTTCCTTCCCCGACCACATCTTGAGAAGTCAGTCTACTTTGTCGCCAAATCGAGGGTTGAATCAGAGCCAAAGCCAATGTTTGTTCAACACTATTTATACGAGTATTATATTCGAGTTGTTTCCGAATTTGGACGTTGTCTCGCGTCCTGCGATATCACACCCTTTCTACAATTTTCTCGTATATATGCGTTACATCGGTTTCAGGAATATGCATTTTTACGATGGATTTAAACTGAAACGTACGCTATAGTTTAAATAAATAGACCTGACTTCGATATCGATTTTGTTTCTTAATTTTCTCTCTGTTTGTCTGTTTGTTTAGTTATCACGCGTAAACTACTGAACCGGTTTTGATATGATTTTCAGGGTTCGAAAGTTTGTACCAATTTAAGTAAATTGTAAATGTATTTTTTTAATCCTGTATAACACCGGAGTTAATCAGAACGGAATCTATTCCCAGCAACATTACAACGATTTTAACGTTACAGTTTACTGTTCGAAAGCGGTTAACACATTTTTTTATTTACCCATAATAATTAAAACAACGCCGTACTCATAGATTTGACGAGGTTGAAACTGGGGACAAAAGCTAGTTTAAATTTAATAAAATACCATTCAATATGCGAGAAAGCACATCAAATATTCAATGTGGATCTATAAACACGAGCGTAAAAATACCATCACTCCTATTCCAATTACCCTTAAGGTCAAAATACAATAAAAGCCTAACATGAACGGACGAGCGAAGCATCGGACCCGTTTTACCAAAGAATAG
Source organism: Bhutanitis thaidina (assembly GCA_029286595.1). Lineage (NCBI taxonomy): Eukaryota > Metazoa > Arthropoda > Insecta > Lepidoptera > Papilionidae > Bhutanitis > Bhutanitis thaidina. Next base: position 2,201,388 of record JAGSMS010000004.1, on the reverse strand, counting down.
ACGACATAAATAATCGCAGTAAATAAGAGTAAAATATCGAAAAGTGTCACCGCTTGCAGAAAGGCGCGCGAAACTGAATATCCACGGGTTTCCGGTCGCCAGCGCTCCAAAATGGCAGAACGGATATTCGCGTTCGGCACACTGAGCGATCACTTTCATAAAAAAAAATAGAACTCATAGACTGCATTTTGTAATAAGATGTTACCTTAATGAGCTTCATGGAATGATATTTAAAAGAAAAAACTTGCCTGTTTTTTTTATTGATACAAAATTTTTGTTATTTTTAAATTACATAAAAACGTTAACGGTAAGTAAGGGGGAATATAACAACCTCTATTACAAGTGGTGAATCCTGCTATTTATCAATTGAGAATGTATGAGCCCTGGCTCTGAGTTTTGGTGAAAAATCCATCTCAATTTACCATACCCAAAACGCACAGATAAAAAACAGCATAATCTAATGCAAGAGTACCGGCACTGCGCTTAACGACCCGCTTGCCCAGTGTGAAGAGTGTGGACTAACCTTCCAGGAAATGCTTGCGGGTTTTGCAGACGCTATTTTGGAGAAACCTATTCAGCAAGTTCACTACTTGAATAAAAGAAGAATTTTGATAATTTTGTTACTAAATAAATTATTTTAGCTATAAAGCTACTCATAGTATTTAGCTATGTAGTATACGTATATATTAACTAATTTTATAGAAACCTTTATACGTTACAAATCTCGTAGTTTGGCCAGTCTGTTTCAGCAATATTAGTTCCTTTCGTATTCTTTTCTTGTCCATGGCTAGATGGTTTTATCTTTATTTGTCCTTTATTCAAAAGTCTGTGGCCTGTCGTAATGAAGTTGATATAAATTCTTCAACGTGAGCGGATTATACGCTAAACTGTGGAGGAGAAAATTGTAGACTTTGATAAGTTTTTTTATATTGAAAAATAATTTGTCTTTTCTCCTGATTTAATCTTGGTCGGCAACTCTAGCGTTCAGTTTGAATGAATGTGAAAATCAAATTTATAATAACTCATAAATCGATACGATAACAGAAAAAGGACGGCAGGAGATTTTAAGGCTATTAAAAAAAATTGCGAATTCTTTACAAATGTAGTAAACTAATAGAAGTTCTTGAAAAGTTGTAAGGAAAGTAAAGTAGCAGCATGTAAGTGCCCACAGCTGGGCAAAGGCCTCTTTCTCAAATACTAGTATCTCCAGTGCGGGTTGGCTGGCTTCACAAGTCCTGGAAATAATATTTTTTACTATTTCTCAGACATGTAGTTTTCCTCACGATGTTTTCCTTCACCGCCGAGCACCCGAGCACGTGGTAAATACAGCACGTAAAATTGCTATTACATATACAATTTTAGTTGTCCCGGCACTGGGGATCGAACCCAAGTCACTCGCGCTATTTGAAAGTAAAGTGAGCGCCCTGACCACTTGGTTACCAGGGCTCTGAAGTTGGCTTAAGTTGAAAAGTTGTTATAACCTATTATAACTATTGCATGCGTTGGGGGAGTTTCACAGACACAAATTACATATGGACACACACACACGTCATATGCAATCATACTTGTTCCGTGTAATCGAAACTACGTCCCTCAGCATAACAACTGCTTAACCACAGAGCCAATTGAGCCCTCAGGATTAAATTCTTAAACATACTTTGGACAGAAAAGTCAAAAAGAATTACAAATATTTCAAATTAACCAAAAAGAAATTGATTAATCAACAAAACTTAAGCTTATTCGAAATATTTTTAATAATAAATCAAAGCGAAATTATTACAACGAAAGTTATTTACACAAAAACAAAAACCCTATTATCTAAGTCCCGTTCGTACTGGCCGGAATTGTGGGGGCGCGCGGGAGATTTGAAATTGGAACCAAATAGGCGTTAAATGGCAGCTTGCGCTGTCATAACGTCATTTGGCGTTCATCAGCGGGCGAAACAGCATCTCCGTTTGGTGCACGTTTTATTAGCGTAAGGAATAGCGGGGCACAGTGACTCGGAAATTGAGATTTGCATCGAGGAATATACCGGGCGGTGATTTCATTTTCTTTGCAACTGCAACGTCATTTAATTTCGCTTCAACGCTGTGAGGCGTTTGGTTTAGCTTTAATAGTGTACCGTCTGCAAATAATATACACTCTATGGCCATTCTGTTCGTTACTTTTGATATGAGTTTTATTAAACGTTATTAAAATAATATTAAAAAAAAACTCACACGACCGAATACTCAACACTGGGGTAGTCTGAAGTCTAGACATCTTTAGTCTTTTCAACTCACTTTTCACCATTGCTTATTACACGTGACAAGTAGTGAGTGGCCAAGGCAACGATACAAATCGAAAAACTAATTGGTATTAGCTCTCCTCATAGGAATCGAACTTGAGCCTCCTGATTTTAGTGGTACATGACCTATGCTACAGTAATTGTTGGATTTTCCACCAAGCCATTTGCAGCTTTTGGCACATCTTGAGGCATTTTTGAGGAAATTCTAGTATTTAGTCTTACGTTTAGATATAGTTAAAGTTGAATTAATTATTTAAACAATCGTAGCCAAAGTAAACATGATTGATTAGTTGAAACCTAAATAATATAAAATCTAATACTAGTTTAATTTTGCATTATTATTTTAATAATAAAAAATTAAAATTACAACATTGTCAACAGTCGTAGAAACCTTGCTTCATTTAACAAACGTTTAAGCAGCTCTCAATTTATGCTTCAAGTTCCACCTACCGTCCAACCGTGGCTACTAAATTCGAAAATATACCGAAAATATGTTTGTACACATTCATTAACGAGGTGGTAGGATTCCTTTTCTGCCTAGGAACCGCCTGGGTACGTAACACGCTCTCGTCTATTTCTGGCGCTTCACTCCTGTGCCGCCGATGTCGTGTTCGGGTTTGAACTGTATAGATAACCAGTATAATATATTATAGCGTATTCCAACTTACTGGTTAGAGGTGACAGTGCATATGTAACCTTCTCCGATTGAGGTTGTTTGCAGGTGCCCACGGGCTGCAGCAGCCGTGTGGTACCGGCGTAAGAACCGGCTTTCAGCCCTTTCCTTCCCGTGGGTATCGTTAGAGGCGACTAAGGGAAAAGCCGTGACATTAGCAATGGCTACTGACAGATGGACGGAAATACCAGACCAAAAATATGCAGACCGAAGTGGCGACCGCCAGCTACGTCTAAGGTGCGAGGTGTCTGGTACTGTGATCGCCAATCCCGCTAGCCGATAGTGGCGATTGTGGCAAATCCTCAGGCCTATGTCCTGCAGTGGACTATTTACAGTCAATGTAGAATACATGAATGAAATGACCTCGTATGGTGTATTCTTCATAGCGCAAACGAAATTAAATAGATTATAGAGCTTCTTTCAGATAATATTTTTTTAAGCTGTTGGGCTTTAATTTTTTTTTTTTTTATTTTAGTTTTGGTATCGGTAAGTGTTAACAAAATTGTGATTTCAGAAAATGACGAATTGATGTCGCTAGAAAGAATATTTTTTTTATTCCTCCTCTCTTTTTTGGTTCGCACGCGCCATATATAACCCCATATCACTCCCACGATGAAGACGAACCATTGACACCGCATTTATTGAAATCCACCAAGCCGTTTAGGCTACAGAGCGTGCCAAAGAAATAGACACACATACATACATACAACTCGGGGGCAGTCGAGTAAAAATGCACTTTTTGTTGCAACCAATTATTATTCTGCGACGGTCCATCCCGCCATTCCATACACGCAAATTCTTGCTCTTCTATATTATTAAGTAGTTATATTTTATAATGTCCTTTTTCTCTTCTGCAATCTTTGCGTATTTTATTACTATCTGAATTACTAATTTACAGAAAAAAAAGTTAAAGGTTTAAACGCATGAAAGCAAAAGTAGACGCTATAGCGTGGCGCAGATATAGATGAGATTGACTGTAAATAAGCAATTCAATCCGAATAAAATTTATAAGAGAACGTGATTTAGAATTTTATGCGAGAAGTAACGAGGCAGTGTGATCTATCAGAGAAAAACTTTATTATATTATAGATTCAATGTACCTTATATATTGCGTCTACGTAATTTAGACAGTCGCCGCAAATAGAAAGTCGAATTGCTTTAGCATGATAGAAAAATAAATATTATTAAATTTTTGTTTATTGCAATAATGAAAAAATAAAGATCGAAAATTAACGTATATTAGATATTCCTTAAGGTTTTTCACAGAGATAGCGTGTACGAGAACTTTTCACCACTTGTGTATTGTTTTATATAGATAAATTACGTAATATATACATTACGAAATTTCTTTTTTTCTATTCAACTAATTATTTCTTACTGCCGGCACTACGTTTGCCAACCTCTTTGATCCGCATGGTGACAAACTTTTGCATTTAAACAAAAAACATGTAGCTCAATAGGTATTAGAAGACACACATTTAACTTTTTTTTTTTCAAATGCTGGCTGTTGAAAATCGCAACTTCAGAAAAATGTATTTAAAAACAGATAGTATTTCGTTTTGCATAAATTTAATCTACTTCAATCTAGCGCTTTCCCGCCCTAAACCAAATGCCTATCCACCGTGAACAGACGAAAACTCACGTTTCGTTTGACGCTACACGCGTTAAGACAGATTAGAAAATACCTTTTAAAATATACTTTATTTCAAAAGTGACTTGCCGGACCAATTTGCTTCTGCTTTTTTTTATGGAGGATTGTTCATCTATTTTTTCCAAGGTCAGGGTAAACACCTAAAAATCCGAGGTATTATATATAAAAAAACGACGGTCGATTTTTATATTAATAATAAAGAATAATCAAATAATCTATACATATAAACTAAATTTAAGTGTCTCTCTGTGTATATGGAAAAAACTGCCTTTTTCTACGCTCATATGATTTTTTGTGCGATACGAAGACTCAAACTATTTGTCTGCCTGGAAGAGGCTTAACCGATTCGGACTTTTTAAGAGTTAGCAGTTTTTTTTATGGGAAAGGCGGCAAACGAACAATCGGTTCACCTGATGGTAAGTGATTACTGTCGCCCACATACATCTGCAACACCAGAGTTACTGCAGGTGCGTTGCCGGCCTTTAAGGATATTTGGGAGATGGGAGGGAGGATGAGGACGGGGATGGGGGAGGGGAGTAGCCTCCGGTTACCTCACTCACCGAACGAAACACAGAAGCACAAGATGCCTCTACTTCACGCCGATATTCTGCGAGGCCGTGGTACCAATCCGGTCGAGCCTGCCCATTCGAGCAGCAGCAAAGGCCGCCGAGGTAATAGGTGTCCTCTACTGCTATACATACTGCTCATTGAATTTCCAGGAACATTTTTTCATCTGCTATTGTTTAATGTGAAGCCGGGGTAGCATTGTGGTCAGGGCTCTCGCTTTAGTTTCATAGTACGCAAGTGGACCAGGGTCCGATCCCCCGTGCCGGTACCACTGAAATTGTTAATTTTGTGTGCTGTATTTACCACGTGCTCGGCGGTGAAGCAAAACATCGTGAGGATACCTGCATGTCTAAGAAATAATAGAAAAGATTGTTTCGAGGATATAGCGCGGCGAGCCCTTCCCGGCTCCAAAACCATCTCAGTTATTTGAGAAGGAGGCCTTTGCCCGGCCGTGGGCACTTACAGATTGCAACTTTACTGTTTAATGTAGGGAGGAGTATAAAAAAACAACGCGCAGTATGTTTTTGAATTTTTCTAGAATTCATATAAAAAGTATACTGTATAGGACCTAATCTGTACTTTCCGTGAGGCGGTGGAGGACGTCGACGCGGCTTTGTGATATCGTTTCATTTTTCATACACAATTCGTTAATATTTATAGAGATATCAATACTTTGCCGGTAAATAATTTCGGAACACCATGTAATTGAAAATCGCAAAAAAGAAGTCAACTGACAGGGTAACGGACAATAAGATCTATCAAATAAATTAAAGCTGGAAAGAAAACTTTTCCATTTGCACGCATTGGAAGTAAATATATACATACGTAAGCGCCGTTGCCAAGTTTCTAAAAATTGTAGTTTGACTTGACCTGCGTGCCGCTACAAAAGAGACAAATAACGGTTTGAGTCAGGGATAACGCGTCCTGATACGGGACCGATTGTCCGGGGATTCCCTAATTCTCTGCTGACCGTCTTTCCATTTTAGTTATAGTCTGTATTTAATACTTAGTTTGTTTGAAAATTAAATATTTTTCAAAAGGGTTTTTAAATCTATCAATTTTACAACAATACTAACAATTATTATTATTATTAATTAACCGTGCACACCACTTTTTTATTCGGTCTGAGTCTCTTTGAACACAAAGGCTCTGAAACTACTGGATGGATGAAACTTGGCATAACCATGCCTACTTTCTCATATCAGCTTTTTTCAGCTTACAATCTGTGAAATAGGATATATATTTTCAATAACGGACAAGTGGGTGTCGCACCAAACAATGGTAAAGTATATTCTTATACAGTAGTCCTTGTGGTGCCGACAATCAATCTCGGATATTTGTGAACAGTACCGTAAAAAATGCACTGACACTAGAGCACCCGACGTTTTGTCGGATCCGACATCCAACAAGTGGAAGTGGGCTCTTATTGACGCCCAAAAAAAATCTTGAACACTATAGGCAGTTATAACAATAATGTGTTTTTCTTGTGACATAAACATTCTCATGTGAATATTCATAATCTGCTAAATTCCAGATGTTGCGAGATATCCGCTTCGAGATCTTCTTTTTACATCATCATTTTCTTGCCAACATTCAGAGGTCATAGCAATTTTGCCGTTAACTGTCCATCCCCATAAAACCTATCAAAAGAAATAAGTCGAAAATCATTGAAAAAGACTTGTTTATTTGTTGCATTTATTACTAACAATGAAGTAGAATAATTAAACAAAGTTTACTCTTAACTTAAATTCTCGCTTTCTTTTGTCGAAACGTAACAACCTTCTATTTGTTGTTTAAGCTGAAACGCAGGATTTAAACCGAAGCAAACAACAAACAAAATTGACGCTAATGGAATTAAAAAGTTGATTATCGAGCAAATTGTCCACAAACATCTTATTTCTAATGGCACTTCGAAGTGTCAACAAGATGTGTAGCCGAAGAAAGAAAATTAAGGGTAGGCGATGTTTCAGATCCGAGATACTTTAAAATAGGCACTTATAGTCACTTGAAACAGATTCTTGGTTGGCGTGGAGCCAGCGATAATATTCTTTGGTTACGTATTGTTAATATGTGACAATAAATATAGCAAGAAGTGTCTAGAACATTCTGTAGCTATTTTCATTTAATAAAATAGTGAACATACAATAAAGTCAACTGGGCCATCTCCTTTGTCGGTTTGTTAGAGTTCACTGCTGAACATAGTCTTTCTAGGAAAGCACTAACAAAATCTAGTATGCCACGCTACGAATATTTCTAGAGCAGCCCAGGGTTCTCAGGCATGCACAATGCCAGGGCCCGAGTAAAAGTAGCAACCTGTAAGTGGCTACTGCTTGGCAAAGGCCTTCTTCTCTAATATTTGAGAGGATTTTAAAGCCGGGAAGGGCTTGCCACGCTGCTCCAGTGCGGGTTCACGGGCTTCACATATCCTCGAAATTATATTTTTCATTATTTCTCAGGCATGCAGATTTCTTCACGATGTTTTCCTGCACCGCCGAGCGCGTGGTGAGCCCCGCGTATAAATACAAACTAACATTACGAAATAAGAGACTTAAAATTAGTTTAATGACTTCTAATAAACTTCAAATATGGCATGCAAAATTTCATAAAACCGAAATACTTTCGTGCTAAGCGCCATATTTATTGATTTTTAAACTAATGTCACATAACTAATTTCACTGTGCAAATTGAACGCGATACTAGTGTCGCGAAGGGATTCCATTGTAAAGCTTTGTTACATAACGTCAATAATCTTAGTGATACTGTAGATTTCATGATACACAAGTTACACGGTTAATTTTGATATTATCTTGTTTCTTGTTATTAATTTTACGATGCATGCACTTACTTTTGTAAAATAAATTCGGTTTTAGTTACAACGCCCGCCATCACCTGTCTGTAGAATTTGTGATCGGCATTCTTCGGATATCGGCATATCAGACAGCGGGGTAGGAAAAAAACTCAATCATCAAATTAATCTTAAGTCTACATTGAAACTATGATATTCTGGACTTAACCTTTCAATGGATTTACACCTCCCCCATTCGTTCCCCATTAATAGTTTATAGAATTTGGATTAGGCATATATGGATGGATTTACCGCCCTCAGTCGGTCACCAGGTCCTCGTACGCTGGTGTATGCGTCTAGTCTCACCTCATTAACCATCGAAGCAAGAGCTGGTACATTCCCCCACAAAAGCCAAAAAAAAAATTACGATATTTATTAAACTCTGTTTCTAATTTCATTATAGCAAATAGACGGTGCCGCCTTAACGCCCGCCCTTAACAAAGTGTATAATTCTCCTTCTGTCTGTTTGTCTAACCGCAAAGATCTCAGATTAAACGCACGATAAATAAATACTTAAGTTCTTAATCCATTTGAGGGCGACCATCTAATTCTTAGATAGAAGAGCTACGAAGAAAAGTATCACAATGGAATAAACGCCTTATCTTCTGTAGACGAACCAATGTGCTTGATCGTTTAATAACAATAACGAATTATTAACTCGTTATTTAATATGTAATTTGTGCAGTTGTCTGTATCTTCTATTTCTTTATAGCCAGTTACAAAAAGATAAATGTAATGAAAGTTTATTTAAGTACTAGGATATAAATTTTGAATAAACTGTTATAAAGAATCTGAGCAATTTTAGAGGCAAAAATTAATAGGCATCTTCTTTTAATACACCGTCAAGAACCTAGTCGCCATTTTACATCTCGCAGCATTCTGTCAAACGGCTCTCAATCAAGGCGAGGTTTTATTGAGCACAACCGTAAATATCACGTAAAATGCTTCTTATTTGATTATTAAGTTTGACCCCCCATACTTCTCTAAACAAAACAGAAAAACTTACCATAACCGAATCAAATATCTCTCACGTAAATGACAGCTGGCAAAAAGTCACATAGCCAATAACATACTAATATTTTTTTAAGAAACAATCACAATTATGTTAATAAAATATTATTATATTAAAGAACATAGTAAAGAGTATATAGTTATCTAACACATTAAATAATAAGAAAATAATTATATATGAAGAAAAAATATATAAAACGACAAAAAGGTGGAACATAGACATCGTTTTGTTAAGTCTCCCAGTAAATTTTAATTTAAATTTGTTTAACATTACGTAATGTACTTTATCTTTATGGGAAATTAAAGCACTAACCCCAATACCTGCCGGAGAGTGTTATCCTTGATGTGACACGAATAACACGTCGAAAATCTATTTGAATATTTCTGGCACTATCACAACGCAAGCATAAAGATGGACGCCATTCAAGAGTCACTAACTCAGCTTCAAAAGATGTTCACTCAACGAATGGATGTTTACCAAGGTGAGCTTCAAGCTGCAGCACCTTCAGCTAACATTGCCAGTTTGTCTTCAGAGTTCGCCTCTTTTAGACAGTTCATTATGACTGCGCTTCAGAATCTTCAAGATCAGGTGGGCATGCTGGCGCATCAAACGGATAGTATGGAGATGAGGAGCCGACGGAAGATATTATTACTCCACGGCCTGCCAGAGGAAAAGAATGAGGATACTACAGCAGTTGTATCACTACAACTGCTGTAGTATCCTCACAAGCAGTCGTTGACCAGTTGAAGATGACTGATTTCTCATCCAAAAATATCTCTCGATGCCATCGAATGGGCCGCTCTTCTACCCATAACAAACCGAGACCTATATTGTTCAAGATGTGCGAGTTAGATGTGAAAAACAAGATCTGGTACGCGAAGACGAGTTTGAAGGGTACGGGTACCACTCTGTCGGAGTTTTTAACAAAGGCCCGACATGACATTTTTATGGCAGCTCGTCAAAGATATGGAGTATCCAAATGCTGGACGCGCGAAGGCTTTGTTTTCGTATTGGGAGCCGGCGGAGTTCGGCACCGCATAAGCTCTGTTGCCGAACTGGATAAAACTGATGGGCTTCTGGTGACTAAGAAAGCGGCTGTGGCCAGGAGCCTGCTGGAGCATCAAAAAGCCGACGTGCCGGTACTTCCACCAAGAAATAATGTAAATTGATTGTTTAGCGTAGTGTTATGTGCCATAATTTTAGCGTAGTGTTATGTGCCATTATTTATCTATTGTGTAGTATCTGTGTTATCCTTGTTTTTGTAATTGACTTCAATATTTGTTTTCCCTAACAATTATTCTTTTACTTGTTATTGTGAGTGACATAGACTTCGATAATCGTAGTGTCAGATAGTATGACGTTTATAATCATAATCTAATAATGAGTTATGTCCTCTCTGTTTATCCAATCGTAGTACCATAGATAATACTAAATTTCCTTTCTCGTTTTTTATCTTATTTGTTTATTTTTTATATTCAGAATACGTTGTGTTTTACGACGGTTTTTTGTTGTTGTATTATGTTATGTTATTATTTTATTCGGTTATAATAATGGTCTTGTATCAACATCACTATCGGCAGGTGGGAAAGAAATACTTAGTTAGGTATTTAATTTTTGGCGATTATATATACATTTCACTTAAAATAATAATTTATATATTTTAATTTAATAACTTATTTCATTATATTTATTTATCTGTATAAACATATAGTATTTACAATATGTGTGATATAGAACTTGATGATAATTTTTTCTCTTGCTCTTCTCATAGCTCTTCCGATAATAACTATGCTAATGCCTTTAGTGATGACTCCATCACTTTGCATGATCAACTAGTAGCCGAGTTTCATAATTTCGACAAGAATCTCAACGTGGTTCATATCAATGCTCAAAGCATTCACGCACATTATGCTGATCTTTTATCTACATTTGATTCTAAATGCATTGATGCCATCCTTATCTCTGAAACTTTTCTTAAACCCGCCCTTCCATCCATACAGTACTGTCTCCCTGGTTTCCAACTGATACGTAATGATAGGGTTGGCAGGGGATATGGTGGAGTAGCCATTTACCTTAGAGCGGATATTCCTTATATAATATTGGATCAGTCACCTAGTGTATACTCAAATTTTGCTGAGCATTTATTTATTGAAATTACTTTTAGCCATTCTAAAACTTTGCTTGGTGTATATTATTCGCCATCTCGTAATGTTGATTATTTTTCTTCTTTGGAAGAAAAACTTGAAAATTTAACTCCACTTTATGATCATACTATTATACTGGGTGACTTTAACACGTGCCTCTTGAGAAATGACTTACGTAGTAAGAAACTCCACTCCCTTGTCTCCTCTGTTAACTTACATATTCTTCCTCTCGCTGCTACTCACCATTCCCCTAACTGTACCCCCTCACTTCTAGACCTTATTCTTGTTTCTGATGCTGAACGCGTTGCTTCTCACGGTCAACTACCTGCTTCATTTTCGTACCACGACCTTATCTTCCTTTCTTATAAGATCCAACGTCCTAGACGCAGATCTAAATTCTTACTCCTTAGAAACTTTAAGTCGATTGATTTGGAGCGTTTGAGAAATGATGCAAATAGTATTGATTGGTCCCGAGTTTTCATTCCTGAAAATATCAATGATAAGATCCATGCTTCCAACAACATTATTTTGAACCTTTTTGATGTACATGCTCCACTTAAGCAAGTTAGAGTAAAGCATCTTCCAGCTCCCTGGCTTACACAGTCTATTAAAAAACTTATGTCCAAAAGAGATAAGGCTAAGAGACATTTCAAGAAGCATCCAACCGACAATAATTTGTCAACTTTTAAAACCCTTCGTAATCGTTGTAGTAAGATGTGTCGTGATGCTAAAAGGAGATATATTCATTATGCAATTGAAAATTCATCTACCGCTCAGATGTGGAAATTCCTTAGAACTCTAGGTGTAGGAAAGTCATCTGGTAATGCTCAGGTCTCGTTTGATTTGACTACAATCAACCGTCACTTTTCTGAACCCCCTATTTCTATTAATGGCTCTGCCAAATCTTTAACTCTTAACCTCCTTTCCAAAATTCCAAGGCCGTTGAGCTCTCCTTTCATTTTCAGTACAGTTGATGAGAATGACATTAAAAAATCACTTCAGTCTATTTCTACGAAAGCCATTGGATATGATAATCTGTGCATTCAAATGATTAAACCTATCACGAATGAACTTGCTCCTGTAATAACTCACTTTATCAATTGTTCACTAGAAACAAGGTCCTTTCCAACACACTGGAAAAAAGCCTTTGTCATTCCCCTTCCGAAAACTCTCAACCCCTCGTCTTTGTCCCAATTTCGCCCTATCTCTATTCTCCCGATTTTATCCAAAGTGCTGGAGAATGTAGTACAAAGCCAACTCTCGCAATTTCTGTCTTTACACGGCCTGCTAAGTCCTTTTCAATCCGGTTTTCGTCCCGGCCACAGCACAGTTAGCGCTCTGATTAAAGTGTCAGATGACATTCGCTGGGCTATGGACAACAAATCTCTCACTGTTTTAACACTATTGGACTTCAGCAGTGCATTTAATTCCGTTGATTATGACATACTGCTCGGTATTCTTTCGTCCTTAAACATGTCACCCTCAGCAATTTCCTGGTTTGATTCTTACCTTAGAGGTCGCTCGCAGTGTGTCCGCCTTGAGGAGGATTTCTCTGAGTGGTGTGATATTACTGCGGGTGTTCCTCAGGGTGGTGTCCTTTCTCCACTCCTCTTCTCTATTTTCATCAATGCTCTTACAAATGTTATCTCGTCTCACTTTCATCTCTACGCTGATGATCTGCAACTATACCGCCACTTCAAAATACAAGATGTGGAGGAAGCTATTTTCATGCTGAATGTTGATTTGAGTAACATATGCAATTGGGCAAAGTCCTTCGGTCTTCTTGTTAATCCTGCTAAATCTCAAGTCCTGATAGTAGGCACGTCCTATATGCTTAACTCATTAGACCATTCAAAACTCCCTGCTGTAACTTACGACAACATACAGATTCCATACACAGATACAGCTAAAAACTTAGGAGTTATCTTTGACACTCGCCTGTCTTGGGCGACTCACATTAGCATGGTTTGCAGCAAGGTGACCTACTCCTTTCAATCTCTCAAACGTCTCCAAATGTTTTACCTCTAAATACCAAGATAACTTTAGCTCAAGCTCTTCTCCTTCCTCTCATTGACTATGCTGATGTTTGTTTTCTGGACGCTTCGGAAGAACTGCTGGACAAACTAGAACGTCTTCAGAACTTATGTATACGTTTTATTTTTGGCCTACGTAAGTTTGATCACGTGTCTGAATATAGAGCTCAATTGAAATGGCTCCCTATCCGTAAGCGTCGTGACTTACATGTGCTATCTTTTCTTTACTTTTTACTTTTCCATCCCCGTGCTCCTCCATATCTCTTTGAACGCTTTGAATATCTTGAGCCGCGCGGGGTTCCGTGCCGGACCATTAAATCTTTACTCCTTAAAACACCTTCTCATTCTTCTAGGCGATATGGTGAATCCATCACTGTCAAGGCAGCCAGGTTATGGAACTCACTACCACATGACATACGTGCTAGTTCTTCTCGAGAAATATTCCGGAAAAGAGTGACGGAGCACTATCTTTCTAATTAAAATTGTAAATAATAACTTATCTGCATTTATGTATTATTATTGTATTGATAATTACTATTAAATATTTAATGTAATATTGGTAAGTATATGTGTTTATATGTTTGTATGTGTGTATATTTATATATATTTAGACATTATATTTAAATATTTAGTAATATTGTATAATATGTGTAGGTCATTGCCCCGCTGTGGGCACTTACAGGCAGCTACTTTGTTATAGTTTTTTTTTTTTTCCTCATTGCCAATTATATTAGTTAAGTTATTATGTTAATTAAGTACACAACTACCTACTTGAATAATAATAATAGTTTTCTCTTTCCTCATGGGTTTGCTGGAAGAGAACTCTGCTTAGGGTTAAGCTCGCCTTTGTGCATTTATTTTGTATATTATTAAACTTGTAATTTTTTTTCATAATGTGTACAATAAAGAATAAATAAAAAGTCAAACGTAATATTGGATCAATAAATAAAAGTTAAGTAAACTCATCACTCTCGCCTTAAATAAAAATCTAACCTTCTTTATTTTATCAGCCGATTTAAGTCCACTGCTGTAATAAGCCTTTCCGAGAAAGCTCCAGCGAAAGCGAGGGTGCATTTCTTGAAAGGCAGCTGCATGCCCAGCATGGTGACTACGGGCAAACGCCTAGAGCGCCTTGGTGAGCGCAGTGCCGCTACCCTCATGATGGGGAGCAGCATCACTAGTGCGGATCCCTCCCTGTGCGATTCGGAATCGGCACCGCGTTTGTTGGCTAGCAGGTGGCCAATTGTCGGCGGTAAATTAAATTATGTCTCATCTATAGCTTCCATTTAACCTGAGAATAAAGAAGTATTATTGTGCAGGTGCCAGTTTGAATGTACGCATTTTTAAATTATATGTCTGATCAAAGATCAAGAACGCTTAGGTCCTGTATAACTTTTTAATAGAAACTAAAACAATTGAATTTAAAAAAAAAACAAGTTCTCTGCTGGATGTCGAAATGTTTAATTTTAAGGCGATGAAGTTGAAATCGGAAATGAGATTGAATTAATCATCAGAAACAGAGGTCGTCGAAACGTTGTATTTTGATCTTAAATTTGAAATGAATGGGTGTGTTGCTAAACTGGAAATAATAACTGATAATATTGGATGGTGTTTGTAATTGGATTAGTCGACGTTGTAAAACAGCGTTATATATTTATTTATTTCCTTCACACATTTATAATACGGCATCGAGTTTTTGAATAAACTAATACTATTTCTAAATGCGTGGGACCGGTGCCCGTGGTAGGTTTTGCAAAACCTGCGATACAAGTCACCCGGCACAATCTTACTGTATTGAATATACAGTAAGTTGGTGCTCAATACAATACTAGTTGTATGGTAGTGGCAGAAAAATCAGCTACCCATTTCTTCCCGTGAGTGTCGAAATTTTCCCGGAGTGGTGAAAAGTTGGTCGCGGAAGTCCATATGGCCATGCTAAGTCTTGCCAAATTTAATCCATGATCTCTGCCTACCTCGTATATATTATAGTAGTATTATAGTACAGTACAAGTAATTTCTGCAGTTATAGTCCCCTGTTATCTTGGACTTCAAACAATAAAGTAAAATAGTTTATATATAAAAGAAACAATATAAACAACAAATGAATTTTTGAATTGTGTGAAAAACATTCCAGGTTCAAAAGCTCGATTCAAAATGTAAAAGTAGCGAGACACTTTAAAGAATAAGAGGTAATAAGCAGTTTTCTTTCGTGCCAAAATTGTCTTCCATGATAGCGACGACTCAAAGATACCGCTCCATCATAAAAAGAGATAAACGACCGTTCTCTCTATTATTTTTGCTCTTTAACAAAGGCAATGTGTGGACCAGCCTTTGTCTCTCTCTTTCGCGAACAGAATGCAGATGCTTACTCTCTCGAACGCAAGAGAAAAACAAAAATTTGTCGCTCGCCCCCATCCCCAACCGCTAATGTACAGGGCGCGTAGGAGGTTGCCCTCCTTTGTAATTTACTTCAAAATTCTAATACGTGTCAATTAAGATTTTATTAAAATATGTAATCGAGCGCACTCGGCTGCGTATGTTAACTTTATTAACATTTTAATAACACTCGTGTTTTATGAAATTATTTTCTCGTAACCCGCGACGCCAAAATTAAGAATTTAAGAATGGTTTCTAAGGTTTTTAATGCATGACTACTGCAAGAAATATTAGTCAAAAAATATTAATTTTTTTTACTTGATATACACTTCCAAAAACGATTGTCTTTTTCTAAGCGTATTTTTTATGGTTATAACTTCGTCTACAAACATACTATACAGGAAATTACTACACCACTTTAGATAAATCCTTACGTCTATGGTCTGGTGGTAATCGGTGTGTCAAAGTCAAAGGTTGAAAGAATAATCAAAATCCGTTTGTTTAAATGGTACAGTTACACACAAAACATACATATAAGTATTTTAATTACAATTTTATTTCTATTTGTCGCATATTACGCTTGTATTTGTTATTTATTTGTGGTAAACAAAATGTAACATGAAGTTTAACGTCCGGTACGTTTAATAAATCTTCACCATAAATATATAAGATTGACTTAAAATATTGTATACCATAGTCTAAAGAAAATTACACCGCTTTAGTGAGAAAGCAAACCGCATTGTGCTGTCGGAGTGGTCTTTGTGTCGCCATTCTCCGGCGACAATGGCGCGCTGTTTTGGCGGGAGAAAAAGGCGGGAGCACGTTATCAGCGGGGGCCATTATGGTGGCTTATCAGGAGCCCGCTTCCGAGAGACTTCGCCCCTTTTTCTTTTACGGGCACGTCTGGGCGGCTCAGGTAGAGATAGCGGAATACGTGTTTTGTTTGGCGACGCTATTTTCTTTACGTAAATTTTAAGTTTTTTTAAATACTTTGCCTATTAGCTCCTAAGTTCATTATAGTACTGTGTACTATATAGTGTACTGTGAAGATATAGGAAAAATAAGTTACAAGCTCGCTTGTTTCATAGACTTTAATGTTGTGAAGATATAATAAGAATAATCGAATATACTATATGTTTGTACTATCTACGCCTTATTGACAAAGAAATAAATAAACCATAATTTTAAATGTATTCATATATATATATATCGATATACATATATATTCATTATCTGTCATAATACTAGTAAATATAAAATAATTTTATTTATTTATATTACATACGAAAGTTTATACATCGATTATATGCAATGTGAAGCTTTTTTGTTTACCTTTACCGTACATGAGTATAAATAAAAATTTAATTATTATAAAAATTTAAAAATTGTATTATTACTAAAAAATCATAGATTGTTTGTTTTGAACAGTGTAAGGGTATAATATTCGTTGGAATCATGAAAATGAAGTATAAAAGTGTTTTCAATAAACAAGTTAATTTGGGGGTGAATACGGTGTGGGGGGAGTGCGAAGGGTGTTGAATGAGCTAATTAAGGCACCAAACGAAAGAAAATGCGAAGAAAAGCTGTGAAAACTCAAGGAAAACAAGAAAACTCTGGTACAGATACAGGGTCGGGCTTTGATTAATAATTCAATCTGCAAAAAGAAATTTATTGAGCTCCTTTTATCTTTCTTTTTATTATACAACATTACAGCCTAAAAATAAGCATTATTTTTGTAAATACTGTTGGTGTTGTGGATGTTCTAGGACGTCGGTGATCACTTACCATCAGATCAGCCGCATGCTCCTTTGCCTCGTTCTTCTAGTAAAAAAAAATGTGTTTCTGAGACTTCTGCACCAGAATGCAGACAGATCTACATAGAGGGGCAAATTGGGCATGCTTTTAAACAGTGGCTTCCAGCTATCAAAAGGCCTCGCTCCTCAAATAGCCCGAATGCATGTTTTTTTAATCATTGCATAGATCATATAATTAATGATGTATACTACACCGTTAAGAAAACGTAACCATAATATGCGCTTAATGCTACTTCTTAAGGCACTGTTCGCCATAGTCTTTATATTTAATATTAAATGACTTTGTAATGCTATTGTATATTTTAAAGTGTGGTAATTTAGTATTGTTTATATTTATTTTCTGGTTATTTTTATACAGCCATTGTATGACGTTAGATAATGCATTACTTTTATCACTTTCATTAGTGTTACGGTTTTTACTTTGTATCAAAATGGTAGTGCCATGAGCAAATAATTTGCAAGGGCGCAATGATGCATTCAATAACGCATTTTTGTAGATCAGAAATACAAGAGGACCCAGTAAATAGCCTCGGGGAAGTCCATATTTATCAAAATTATCCAGATAGGTCATCTTAATTTTTGTTGACCTTTGTAACTTCGGTGAACTGCTTTCTGTCACTTAAATAGCTTTTGATCCAATGTTGTGCAATCCTTGTAATACCGTATTTATTAAGTTTATCCAGTACGTTGCCAGGTTGTACAAAATCTAAAACCTGGGTTGTATCTAAAAAGTAAGCTGTAATAGGTACTTTAGCATTTAAACATACAGTAACTAATTTAATAAATTGAAAGCAAGACAAAGTTGTGGAAGTATCATTTCTTAAAGCAAATTGTTCTTCTCTTTGTGTTAAAGTGTTACTTGATAAAATAATCTAGTAAGCAAAAATTTGCCTGGCCCGTAATCTTTCCGGGTGGATAACAGTAAAACTGTTTTACTGTTGATAACTAGTACCTTGAAAGTCAATGTTCAAAGGACAAATAATTATATGATTGTGATATACGTACAGGACAAATTTTTTATTACGTCTGTACGTATGTCATCATAATCTACAGCTATTATATACGAGTACCTTATTTCTTTTAGACAAAATACTGTAAAGAAATAATAACTGAACTCAAAATTTTTTATTTGTTTGATTATATTTTCCGATAAATCTTTTATAATAAAGCGAAAATTTAAAAATGTGCATTAAATTATGGCTCAAAAATTTAGAGCCGGGAAGAGTCCGCCACACTGCACTTACGCCAGTTGGCTGACTTAGACTTAGACAAATAACAATAAAAAATGTTTTTTTGTCTCTGACATCTCGGACATCTCGGTTTCCTCACGATGTTTTCCTTTACCGACGACCTCCTGCTTAATTCAGCTCTTAAAATCTGACCTCTGACCACTACGAACGCTCTGGCTAACAAGTAAAAATACTTAAATATTCAATTAAAAATTTTGCTTTTCCAGTTTTAACATAATTTGTTTCATTAAAACCTTTGTGTGTAAATTTTTAACCGTTACAACAACGCGTTTGCGTTAAATTACAATCTGCATTAAAACGATAAAGCGTCCCACCTGACAATATTATGTGAATAATACAAGAATTTTATTTTTCATACAAAATATTTAGTAAACTCTGCAGATGAATTAAGGCCATTAGATTTCAAACGTAAAATGTTTGCGTCGAACCCGAGTTGGGTCCTGCGCCGAGAAAAGCGTCCGGGTCCCGCCTGAATGGTCCGCTAACAAACTCTTTCAGAAAAATACAATAATTACTTTGAGCGGAATAAAAACCGCTTTCTTCGGCCCCGACAGAAGGGTCCTAATTTCACCTTGAAACTTTTATTTTTGTAACAGACTGGGATCCATTTGTGTCAATTGTGACGCTTTAAGACTTCTATTCACATTTATAAAATTGATGAATTTTGAGATTTTAATAATTATATTAAAGAATGACAAACTTCAAAATGAGATCAAATACTTCGTTCATATATATTATTACGTATTGTGGCGTACAACAATCTGCCCCATGTCATTCCATGGGACCAAGTCGACCTAAAATATCTTATAATGCTTAATGTAATGTACTGATGGTAGGATTACCATAGTAAATATCTTGTCTTTCCTCAACATCCTGTAAATAGTCCACTGCAGGAGATAGACCTCGCCCACAAGGAGGATTTATAATAATTGCCACCCTGAGAGAGTACTTTTAAAGAGTTCGTTGAATTCTATTCCCTATTTGTTTATCACAACGGCATAGAAAACCGGCCAAATGCGAATCGAAATTGTGCACCGAGGATTCCGTACAAAACACAATTTATCTGTGTTATATATTTACCTTAAGCATTGTGTTTTATTTCATTCAGTTCGAGATGCTTAGCGCGAGCCCGACTCACATTTGGTCAGTTTTAATTATTTATTGTGTTACTTGAGAGTTTGCACTATAAACACATCAAGTTTGACGCTTGTATGCATTATCATTTATACGATTAAGCAAAAACATAAAAGTTTCTTATATACGGTTTGCCCTCAATTTTTCACCTTTAATTAAAACTTCTTTGGGCGCGGGAGGGAAAAAAATGGTTACGGTAACGCGTTACGAGTTACGTTTTCTACAAATGAATGTATAAGTGTGAATATATTATGTTTCATTCCAGTTTGGAAACTGGATCTCAGCCACATTTGTAGTTACATACGAGTTTCGGCTCAAATGCTTAGTTTTTTAAAGATTTCGCACTCAAAAAATTGAGGGTCTGGTGATAACTAGATCTCCGGCAAATGTACAACAAGTGTACCCACTGATACACGCGCCATTATTTGTTAAGTTTTATTATTTATTAGAATATCCGCTATATTAACGGTTCAAAAGTTACAGCCCTTTAACGGTAGGACCGACGGAGGTACAATTGCCGTAGGTTTAGCAATAGGGCTTGTACAGAACCCTAAAAATTACAGTGCAAACAATATGACTTTTATCGAAATAACATTTCTTTCATTAAAAAGTTTGTGTAAAAACATAAGTGTTATAAAATACTAAATCGCACATCACTAAACACGAATAACTTTTTTTATTTACAATTAGAGCGTTATATCAGTAGCAGTGGTTTAAACCTAATGAATATCGCCGCAACCCGTGCATTCTGCTTTAATTCGTTACACAAGTTATTAGAAACGCGCGTTAAGCTATTAAACGGTGTACAAACTTTGCAAGATGTAGCGACATTGATATTAGAATACAACACATCTAGAAGAGGTCTTCGTCTTTTATTTATTTTTTATTTTTTTATGGAAAAAACGGCAAACGAGCAAGTGGTTCACCTGATGGTAAGTGATTACCGTCGCCCACATACATCTGCAACACCATAGATGCTGCAGGTGCGTTGCCGGTCTTTAAGGATATTTGGGAGATGGGAGGGAAGAGGAGGGGAATAGGGAGGGGATGTGGGCCTCCGGTTACCTCACTCACCGAACGAAACGCAGAAGCACAAGATGGCTCTACTTCACACTGGTATTCTGCGAGGCCGTGGTATCAATCCGGTCGAGCCGGCCCATTCGAGCAGCAGCTAAAGCCGCCGCTTGGCTCTACCACGCTTGAAATAATTATTTATATGTGCAAATTTTTATATTCATATGACGCAAGATTATGGTCAAAGCTATGATATTGTAATTTCACTAGTGATATTATAATTGCAGAGATTTTTTTTAATCGTCTTAATAAACTCGGCGTCAAAAAAATCGCACCTTTTGAAATTTTGACTTCAAGCGAATAATACTCTTAGCTTATTTATTGTACCCTACCAAAATTAATATCATTTGAAAGCACAATTAATACACTTTAAAAACGGGTATCGTTCTTTTCTGTAAAAACAATAATCACGAAACGTTAGTCTTTAAAAAAAAAGTGCTGAAAAGCTCATTAGAGTGCCACCTTGGACACGAATAAAAGGGGGGGTAAAAATTAATTATGGGTCACTAGCTATCCAGACATCACAGAAGTCACACCTGAACAGCTCCAATAAGAAAAAAACGTGAAAAAAAACGTGAACGTAAAAAAACCCTGAAAAATGGATACCACGACAGAAGAAGCAGCTCAAGTGGTAGCACTACTGCAATCAGGACTACGCCAAGTTGATATTGCTCGACAACTCAACATAAGCCGTTTCCGGGTGAAACGAGTATCCCAGCTAGGTACAATAAATAAGTTAAGAGTATTATTCGCTTGAAGTCAAAATTTCAAAAGGTGCGATTTTTTTGACGCCGAGTGTACTATATCACTGGCCAAATTTAGCCACATTGTTACTTCACTAGATCATTGATACAATGTCTCTGCATTGTGTATCAATTTGCCAATCACTCTCGCACTCTATATCCTACAAATCAGATGAAACTTCTGCTTACTTACAGAAAAACGTCATTAATATAATTTTTAACATCAGTGTTTTGTATATCACTTCTGGCGTAAAATAGTGCAGTATCTGTGTACCGCGAAAATTCGCGGCAAGTAACATGGCGGCGGCGCGTTCCGAAATCATCGCTCAATCTAAATTATTGTGCAAGTTGCGAACTAATCTCAATCAGCAGCGCGGCAGTGCGCATAAGTTTTTCAATAAAACATGATTATCTGCTGTGCAAAATGGTCCTTATTTAAATTTTATAACAGAATAAATACTCTGCGTGATTTAAACAGTCGTGTTTTAATGGTTTAAACCATTTATTTATCCATTTGTAGTATACATCTACATTTAATATTGTAAAAGTTATAATGATATTAAACTTTACATTTCGATGTTGTCTACCATTGATTTAAAAGATTATCTAAATATTCTTCGATCTTAACATGACAAGATGGCGTAAACGTAAATTATAGAATTTATAATGAAATCAGACAACGCCTTCTGTACACATAATTTTATTGAATATCTGTAACATATAACTAACCTTTATAATATTCCAAATGGATGTGATAAAAATATTTCATAAGACTTAATTTTTCATAATGAACAGTAATCCATACCTACTTACGTTATAAATGCGAATTTAGCTGACTGTCTGTCACGCTTTCACGACTAAACCGTTGAACCAATGTTGATGAAACTTAGAATGGAGCCGTAACCCCTAGGGAAGGACATAGGACATTTAAGTACCGGGAAAGCCGCGAGAAGTTTTTTACGCGGACGAAGTCTCAGGCGGAAGCTAGAATACAATAATGCCTTCTAGTGTGTAATAAAGTATTATTTTTTCACATACACATAACCAATATTATGTTAAAAACTCATTTAGATACTAAATAAATCTCAACTAACATCTGTAATCCCTGTTGAGATGAGAATCACCGGAAACTTGTTATTTAGCGTGCAGGTGAGACGTCATGATATGATTATGACACGACCATGACCAACGTGGAGAAATAATGGTAGGTTACATTATGATGTCTTTCTGCCCGACATCAACCACGGTGAGAACTTCCAAATACTATCGTCATTTGTCAACTGTGCAGGACATATTATAATGCTCCAGGTCCGCGCAAACACAGAGGCACTCCCTCGCTCGTCTTTACCTTCGGTAAAGCCGAACGTATACGGTCGTATACACCGTATTCGGTGTAACGGTTTAGTGATCGGAGGAATAATCGGAGACACGGGACGTAACACAACACTTTTGACTGGTGGTAGATTATTTCTCTGCCTAGGCGTCGTCTGGGTAGATAGCGAACTCGTACCAATCGCTGAGGCCAGAGCCAATATAATTACTGCTGTGAGATATTCCATATTAGTCCTCATGGGTGACAAGCATCTATGACCTCCTTCGATTGAGATTAGATAATTTTCACCCCATGCTGATAAAAACAAATCAAACCCGAAAACCGAGAATTTGTATGCTCTAAGCCACGCGGTCGTATAACAGGTTAAATATAAATAGAACAGCGTCATACATCCGTGTTTCACAAAACTCACACACACACCCACACTTCTGCTGTTAATTACGCGCGAAGTTGATGGGCAAACTTTTATCTAGGCTGCTCCGTCGCCTAATCCGTGATATACTGCGGGGATAATTAGCGCGCCGCCTCTCAGCAGGAGATAGAGTTCGGATACCATCTAATTGAGTGCTAAGCTACTGCCAAGTTTGTAACGGATCTCGCGAACCAGTTGGTTCGACTGTGAAGTGCTTCCCTGTGTTTACGTGGAGGTTAATGGGATAACATTCTTGCACAGTGGAAATAATCATAAATTCACGTGATAGAAAACCATTAACTATATTAGAAAATGTTTAATTACTACAACGCAATTGCTAAAGGAATGTCGAAATTGTGTTAAACACTATCGCAGATCGAAGAGAATTAAGCTATTTTTTTTATCTTATAGTGTATTTCCGTGAAGTGTTTTGTTAATTTATTTAATTTTTTATTACTTACAGGTAATATGTTCCAGAATCTAACTACGTTTGATGTAAAAGAATTGAATGAGAGGCCCATACAGCAAAAAGGGTAGAAATATCCCCATAACGGAGAAAAAGATCGTGAGAATATCCTTAACATTGAAATTTTCATTTCAGAAATTGGAGATTAAGTCTCTGTAATTAGAGAAAAATTATTTATGTGAGTAATATAATAGAAGTGACGTAGACGTGATGGCATATGATAAAAGCCTACCGCTGTGGACATATTGGCAGAAATAGTCATTCCGATGTCCTCGTCAGTAACAGGAGAAAAACTAAACGTTCCATTGTGAGTTTTTGGCAGGGAAATCACATGAGAAATTGTACTAGATTTAAGGAAAGATTACGAACTGTGGAGCAAAAGAAAATCTTAAATATTATGATGATTAATAGAGAAAATTGAAGGATAAATGTTAGGTTTCCCTATCTGAATCCCTGAGGTGGCAATGGGCTGGCCACGCGGCGCGCTGAACTGATAACTGTTGGAAAATAATGGTTCTCGAGACGAACTGCAGTGTTGTAAGTCGATGGATGCAGTTGGCTTAGGACCGTGCGTTGAGGCAATCTTTGGAGGTTCAGCAGTGGACTTGCGACTAGCTATGACGATTCTTAGCAACTTTGAATTGTGACCAGATGAAATCACAACTATTATGCTTATAATTACTGAAAGTCGACCATGCTGCTATTCATTCTCTACGCTGAATGCACCATTCCAATCTATCACAGATGCATCATGTTGAAGTTTCTCAATAATAAGCCTCGCTAGATAACGCAAATGCACCATCACATTATTTACCTTAGGTGATTTAATCATGTGAGAAATATACAGTTAGTCATACTACGAAGGAAATAGGAGTATTATTGAATTGGATTATTGGCCATGACTGATGACATGTACTTCAGAGGAGACTATTATTAAATCTCTTAATTAATCGGCAGTACTAAGATTGTGGTGAGCTGGATCGATGGAAGTAGAGAGAAATTATGCATCAATGACTTTACGTAATTCACGCCACCTTTCAGTATCACAGTGAATGACCGTATTGAAGTCAACCATTAATATTATAAAGTGATGTTGATATTTAGAGCTGATTGAGAAAAGTGCCGATTCAAGGTTCGATAAATAGTTAGCTACTCACTCATTACCACTCACGGTAATCTCTGAACATGTTCCAGAATAAACGGAAAAAGCACACAAGAGTTTACAGAGTATACATAAGTAAAATAAGCATCGCGTTAGTTTATTTTTTTGTTAAACAAAAAAGATTAGTTTGAGATAGATTTTACTTGTCTATTTAGGCTGAGCCCACGATAGAAATCGAGGTACAACGAGGTATAGACGATTCACAAGACAACCGAAGATTTTGACACATGAAAATATTTTTTTTAAGAAATATTGATATAATAATAATAAAAAATAAGTATCTCATTGCCTTTCATACAGGTCTTTAATCTCTGTTAGCACTAATCTATGGGTTGACGCACCGTGGCTTTGATACAGGCCTTTAATCTCTGTGACCACTAATCTATGGATTTACGCGCCATCTCCATGAAGAGTTTAACCGCTGCTAGTTCTAAAACTTTCTTGAGAGACTCAATGCGGGAGTAACGTTGTGTCCTCTAGTACTGAACACAATTTCTAGTCGATACAAATAGAAAATTCTTAAACTTACTTTTTCTATTACACTCCCACCCATACAAATAAGACCTGACTACTAATGTGCCACCTTCAAATTAAAATCTATGATCACCTTTATTTGGTTTGATTATGCAATTAAATTATGACAGCATGCGTGGAAAATTCAACAATAAAAAATTGTTATTAACAATTTCAGTGTGTCACTCATGTACTATGAAATCAAAGTGTGCACCGGGCCATTGCGCTTCTGCGACTCTTTAGTGTCATCTAAGAATTAAATTTTAAAAATAAAACACAATATAAATAAAATAGGAATTTATTTAGCAAAACTACAGATTAACTCCATTACAAAATTACCAACAAATTATACATATAACCTTTTCACCTTATACCAATATAAATTACACAATAGCATAACGATAGTTTAAAATAAAATAAAAAAAAACGTTCATAACTCTTTGGTGAAATTCAATAGTTAGAAAAATTGATGCATTAAGAGAAGATTATGCAAAAAGATTGATTGCACAATTTAAGCTGTCAACTTACATAGGCGTCGAATCTGAACAATAAGTAATAAAAATTAAGTTACGAACTGATCTAATGTGATTCAGAAAATATTTAGTTACAAAATAAGTAAGTAGCAGGCAACTTTTGTTACAGTAACTAAAATAATTAGAAGTCAAATCTGAGAGAAAGGAAGGATATGGTATAATTAAGACAGATTTATTTACTGGTATGATCTTTTTAATTTCAAGATGGCGAACGGGTCGAGGGTGTGCGCGCACTCCAAAGAATCTACGTCAATATATACCATAACGAAACGACGTTGTAAACGTCACTATAATGTGCATACAAAAAGGGCCCTCTGCCACGGCGACTGCTTTTAAATAACTGAAAATGGTACAAGGAAAATTAAAAACTAGTCTTTCCAGCAATGCATCAAAAAATCTAGGTTAGACATTCTATTACCTGGAAGCTAAAATCTTTTGGAGTACCATACTAAATTAAGTACTAGATAATGTTCCTACATTCGTTCGGTTAGGGTCAAGACAGCTATCAGTGCGTCTCGTTTCTTCGTATAGACGTGTCTCTATTGGCTCTGCAATCAGCACGTGTTTAGAACTATTGCCCGGTTCCTCGAGTAAAGACTAAAGCTTAAGAAAACAATGATTAAAAATTAAAGTGACTTACATAACCACGTAAGGCGGCTGGCAGTGCGGCCATATACGGAGACCTGAAGATCGGAATTAAATTATGCGCCTTAGGAAAATATATATTTAATGCACTACTATTATCGGTTGCTGATGAAGAAATATGACAGCTATACAGGTTGCTACGGGATTTTATTTAACCTCATATTTTACAGGCAATTTCTAGATCACAAACCAAATATCATTTCTATAAGTACATAAGTTCAGTCACGGGATTCATTTATTTTATAGTTTTTGTTACTTTCAGACAAGATGTATTAGCAGTCATAATTAAATAGACCAATGAAACCGAGGTTAAACACCTTATCAAACGTCCGCGCCGCCGTCTTCTGTCCACGTTTGAAGTCGCCGACTCGAGATGGTCGCGTTTTATTTGGATTATTTCAGTACTTTGGAAATTATTTGTTTATTCAAAACAAAATTTGATTATTTACAAATAATTATGTCTAATATTAACAAGGTCGCGTCCAACCTGTATAGTACAAGTAAACGTTTAATTTTAAGCCAATGTGACGCGTTGCTTCTGCATTTGCTGAGAAATCTGACTCTGCTCCGGTGACAGCGTCTCTCCTTTAAATCTTCTGTAGCTATAAAATAAGAAATGTACATTAGTGTAGTTACAGACAAGTGGCTTGATTGGCTTAAGTGGTGTAACTCAGGGAGTGGACACGATATTCGCATACACAATGTTAATCAAAAAGTCTATACTAAAAATAATTGTAAAACCAAAAGCTTTTTTGAGCAAACGAAAAGAGGAAGGGGGAATCCTACGTCCAGCAGAAGAATGTTTAAACACAATTGCTTTAGTTTTAGCAGCTTCGTGCAGCGGCCTGATGAGCCGTTCCTTCCATTTAAATTTTACCTAGTATTTTGAATCTTATCTATCTAGTGAAAAAGCATAATTAATTTAAAGCAAGTCCGCCGCGCCCCCCGCCGCGCCCCCCGCCGCGCCCCCGCCGCGCCCCCGCCGCGCCGCCCGAGTTTCCTTGAGAGATGCCTATGCATCTCTAGTCTCCTATAGTATTATAGTCTTCGATAGATCATAATATACTATTCTTTCACTCATCGGGCCGCTGCGCGCCGCAGCCAGTGGGAGTTGACCCCTCCTGTCAATTGATCATAGTATAAACGGGCTTCTGAGACGGCTCTCCGGGAGATAGAATGTGACGCGGAGGCGAGCCTCGGACAGCTTGCTCCCGGAGATGCCATGACATTTTCAATACTTTTCTCACTTAGCTTTCTCTTACAACGCCGTCGGAAAAAAAGACGATTGCAGATTATTACGCCGCTTCCGCACGACATCAAACGAGTATTATTTACTAGATGGTAAGCTCCTTCTCCTTCTAGGAGTCGTCTGGATAGGTCCCTTTTCTTATTTCAGTCGCTAAACAGCAGTGTATCAACTAAGGCGTTCACGTTTGGTAAAGGTATAGAGCGCCATATACTGGCTGGGAGGCATTCCATCTCAATGTGAGGTGACAGCGCATCCAACGGTTTTTGATCTCAATCTAATAAGAAATATTATCGGTTATCCATCGAGATATGGCTGCGCTGTTAAAGCACGTGAACTGTAGCAGTGATATTGAGTTATTATATATAATAAACGCTAGTCTCCCAGTCGAGACAGCACGATGTACCTTCATAGCACAGCATGCTCAGCATCTAGACGTTATCCGGTATCACTTCATATACAACCGTGAGACCGCTAGCTACTTCCGAAAACGCATATCCATACGCTTCGTATAATTAAATTAGTTGGGACGGACAGAGACGGTCAATGTGTAAAACTCACATCATATCATAAAACAGTCTCTGCTCCTTAGAAAGCGACGGCTTGGTCTCCTTTAAGGCACTCTCTACGTCTTCCATGTAAACGACGATAGACTCCATATTCTTTTCTACGTTATTTACCTATAAAATAAGAGACGACGATTAAAAAGGCTACAATAAGATAATTATTTCGACCACGGCGCCAACTTTAGATAGCACACAAGATATACTTTAATATATATATATATACCACTTCTAGTACGCAAGTGTACGTAGATTTTTTTTTTATGGAAAAGAGGGTAAAAGGTACTCCTGCAACATCAGAGAGGTTGCACGTGCGTTGTCGACCATTAAGGATATTCGAAACGCAGAAGCCTCTACTTCACGCCGGTATTCTGCGAGGCCCCAGTACTACCCTCCTCGAGCCGGTCCATTC